>OV702282.1:353310047-355710047 GCA_916181665.1 Avena sativa | reverse complement strand
TTATGTGAATTTTGTATTCAAATGCAACTTACTAAATGATGCATACATGTAGGGGGAGTCCTTTTCATATCTATGGTAGCCATTGCTCTAACCGTATTTGTTATATCTTTTGTGAGCTCTAGTTTATTTGTCATCAACACCAAAAAGGGGGAGATTGAAGGGTCAAATCATACCCTATGTGGATTTTTGTGCTAATGACAATTAAATTAGGTAACTAATGTGTTTCCAAGTCTTATACACAGGAATTAGTTTCGGTCTTTGTTAAAGCGAGGTGATTGGTTACCCCTACATATAAGGGAACTCGAGAAGACGACGTCTTATTTTTCGATCATATCTCTTATATTTTTTAGTCCTAGGATGTCGTACTATAAAGAGGGGTCCAAGCTTATGAAAGATGGGTTTTGAACTCCACATACATATCCTATACTTTCCCACCAAAAGCCTCTCCAAAATCTCCAAGGTTTGCCTCATTTTCCTTGCCATAGTTTTTGGTCCTTGGTTGCATCCACAGATTACCTCGGACGCAGGTTCGGACGGTCTCAAACGTAACCTCGGACATGGTCGGATGTGACTTTCCTTGTCCGAGCTATCATCCTAAGCCATTCCTTACCAGATGCCCAGTCGGACACAAGTTCGGACTGGGTCGGACATGTACACTTGTCCAACGTGTCAGCTCGTCCAACATATTCCAGACACGTCTAACTTGACAGATTTTTCCCCAACGGGCAGATTTTGGGGGCCCATATAAATAGCCTTCTTCCACCTAGGAAAGGCACAAATTTCACATCCTTTTGAGCCCCTCCATTGCTGAGCTTCAAAACTTTGATTCCTCCACATCCTCCCACTCAATCTTGCAAATCTTTGAGGGGAAAGAGAGAGGAAACCTAGATCTACACTTCCATCCAAACAAAAGTTCAATCCCCACCTTGAGTAATCTTGGTATTGTTACTCTTGGGTTTGTTGGGAACCCAAGACAGTTAGAGTTTCCTTGAGAGGATCTGGTGTGTGGATTCCCATCAAGGAGTTTGTAAAAGGTGCGAGGATCACCTCAAGATCCCAGATAGTGAAAGGGCTCTCGCTTTGTGTGGAGGGCTCAAGGGCTCTCGCTTGGTTTGGAGAGCTCAAGGAAGAATAAGGCTAGATCCGGTGAGGGACCGTGTGGTGTTTGTTTGCCATGGACTCTCCAACGGAGATTAGAGTCCCACCAAGGACTTGAACTTCGGGATAAATCACCGTGTCATTGCTCCCTCTACTTTCGGTTATTTCTTCTACCCTTGCCTTTACTTATTATATCTTGTATCTTGTTTGTTCTATTGCATCATATAGGATTGTTCATCTAGTTGTTTTAGGGTCACTTCATTTATCTGAAACTTTCCCAAAAACAACCAAATTGATAAAAAAATTGTACTCGCCTATTCACTCCCCCCCTCTAGGCGTCATCTTTGATCCTTCATAACCCCGCCTCTTCGTTCACCTAGTCGGTTGCGATCTTGCTGATGATGTTGCAGAGAGAGGGGCTTCGTCTGATCGCTTCTCCCATGAAGTGGTAGATCTCGTTTAGTCCTTGTGTGTCAAAAGATTTAGATCAATTCAATGGTGACGAATTCAACTCTAGTCTGCTGATCCTTAGGGGCACATGCATGTAAGATTCCACAGTGTCATCAACAACTTCATGCCAACTCCGGTAGGGAAACCACGGCAAAGATGCATCGGCTTGCTCCAGCGATGGTAGCAGTCGACGTAATCTTTATTATTTTGGATGCTTTGTACTTCTTTTGAATTCTATAATAAATTTGATTTTTGTTTCTCGATTTTTTAATTATCCTCAAGTTGAAATATCTTCTTCTAACGATGGTTCCCATTTGCGATCAAACAATCTAGTTCCTCCAATCGAAAATAAATATAGGCGATTTTATGCTAAGTTAGTAGAAAGTTTATATTAAATCACTGACACTTCTTTTGATCCGAGGAAGTAATACTTTAATATATCTAAACTAGGGTCAGTACAATAGAAAATTAGGACAAGTAATGTGGAAACAGTCTTGTCCATCACGTCGCCCCCATGCAGGCGACTCGGGGAACCCTAAATCCACCTCCTCCATATCCCCCCTCGCCAGGCTCCCTCCTCGCCAGCCTCACCATGGTGGCGGCGGCCCCCGTCTCCAAAGGGGACGCAGGAGTGTTGCGGTGGACGCAGGGGCGAGCGTGTTCGGGCACGTGCTTGCATTTCACGATGGCGCATCGGCGTGCGACGCCGACAAGTGGCACAGGATGGATCTTGACGGAGAGGAGGAGGTCAGGTCGTGGGGCTCGTGCGTCGCGCAGAGGTGCGGTTGTCTGCGGTGGCCACTTGGGCCCGCTCTAGGCCTCGAGGACCAAGACTTCTGCGAGCGCTTGGAGGGCATGCTTGCAGCTTTGGGGTTGTCGTGATGGCGTCCGACAACCGTGGTTGAGGTGGGAGGCGAGGAGGTGCGGCAATATGGTCTTTGTGGGGTGCAGTGGAGTTGGGTCGTGGAGCTCCTCCTAATGGGGTCTCTGGTGTGGCGTGTCGGCTCTGGCCAGTGGGAGTTCTCCGGCAGCCTTCCGCTCGGTGGAGGTGTTGCAGTCTGTTCGACGGTGCTAAGGTACAGAGCTCCCTGCAGGCTATCTAGTTTGGTGGCGGTGTCGCATGTATTGCTCCGAGCGATACTCTGTGCCGATTTTGTCGGTACCGCCGATGGTGACGCTTGTGAGCATCGTTCCCTCATTGGAGACTTGTCGTCAGGGAGCTCTCACACTTGGCTACCCTAAGTGTAATTCGGGGGAAAGCCTAGATCGAACGACGACGACATCTTTGATGTTGCTACCTCCTTGGAGGCGTTGTTTTGGAGCCATCTTTACCAGGTTGGTTGTATGTTGTCTCCATCGTAGCGTTATTTGCCGGTTTGTAGCCTACCGACTGGTTTTGTGAGGGTGGTTGGAGGTGGTCATCCGCTATGTGTGTGTGCTCAGTGGACGTCGGGTCAGCGGCCCCAGATGGTGGATGTGTGTCGAGGCGGCTGCCTCGGGATCCATGGATGGCATTTGCTTCATGTGGGCAACTGCTCGCATGTTTGGGTGAATGTCTTGTGTTGCCAGTGCGGCGAGGCTGTTGGCTCGGTTGACGTTGTCTCCATGGAGGCACTTTGACTTTTTGGCCAAGGTAGTGGGCCCGGACATCGGTGTGGCGTCTGTGGTCTACGACCAATTTTCCCTGTGCATCTTGGATTATAGGTGGCTAGGGTGTGTAGCATTGCTTCTTGAGCTCGAGCAGTGGTACGTCGAGACGGTGGTCCCGGAAGGTGGTGTTGTGATTTGTCGGGCGTGGTAGAGTAGTTGGATGTAGAGGTGGCGGCCCCGAAGGCTCTCAGTACTGAGTGTATCAAGACCTTGTGTTGTGTCGGCAACAAGGTTATCGAGACCACCCATAGCATTCACGGCGTCTTCTCTCCAGCTTTTGTAGGAGGTCGTCTAGTCTTCACTGGGTGGATCCAGCTTTTGTATAGGAGGTCGTCTAGTCTTGACTGGGTGGAGTTCGATGGGCTTTGTCCCCTATTGTATCTGTTTTAGCCCAATTTTTTGTTAATTAATTGAGCAATTCTCTTCTTAATTAATTGAAAAGGCAAAGTTTTTGCCTCGTTTCAAAAAAAAAATGTTCTCCCAATACAACAACCCAGTGACTGCGAGAGTGCACAAGGCTGTGGTAGGTTCACGGCAGCTTAGAATTCCAAGTCTGAAAACTGAAATCACAGATGCAGAGTTCATGTTGTATTTTCTAAAAAAATGGTTATCCGGAATAGTTTATGCTGTTCTTTCAGTCGATCCGATGCAGTAGGAACGAGACACTGGAACGTGTTCAGCTGTCTTCTTCATCTCAGTCTGTAACGAATAGGACTTGCAGTTCACAGATTGGAAAGATTACACAGTGCTAGCAGCTACCAGAGCCCAAACAGAAACAGAGTACAAAATGTCAAAGACATTCTTATGCATGTTCTTGGCACGCTCAAACAAAAAAAAATGTCATCAGACCAAACTAGACAGACAAACAGATTTTTACAAAACACTGTTGCACGATTCATGACGATGGCTCAAACATGGAGGGCAACGGCCTAGGTGCCATAAAAACATCAAGGACCTGCAAAATCAAGAAATTGTTAATGCGATGTAGGAAATTTTATTCATGAACAAGAATTATTTGTGTTCCATGAATGGAAAGTGGAAAAATCCAATTGTTTAACACTTTTGTTTAAATGAAACACATTATTATGTTCATGTACCCCCTCGCTCACTTCTGCTCGAGCCCTCTGATGCCAACAAAGCACTTCAGCCAGTGTTGTAACAAGGTGCTGCTTTACTTGGTCACTTGACACCGCCCCTCCTTTGTAACCTATGTTGAATAATAAGTATGAGAATAAATAAGTTTTCATAATGGAAGGGCAACTTAGCTTTCCAGCATGAAAAATGCACCTTCTTTATTTTATGAATCTCATCATCATCTTCTAGAAAGAATTCTAGGTACCTGATCAGGACATCCTCCTGGAACACAAGAATTTGCCAATCATGTTTTGTTTTGGAGAGATGTAGGAATAGTAGAATATTGTATGTAGAATAGAGAAATATATCACAATTATTATCATATTTGCAACAAACTGTGACCTGAAAGGCTTCATAACCTTCTACCAACATATAGAATTGGTAGCTTCTGCTGAACATTCAAATTCAAGTATTGCCTTAAAATCTAACTTTCAAGTTTCAAGCAAAAGTCAAAATATAGTGCATAATTCTAGCATGCTATATTGTTTTCAATAGGGCTGTTGAGAAAGGCCTTACATCAAGGTTATGCTCATTGGAGTCCTTGCCACCTGATAAAGCATGCCCTGAGAAATGATGGAAACAAAAAATGAGAAGCCCATGGGCTAAGATCATTGTGTATCCCCCATAACCTTATTAACATAAGGGTAATATAAGGAGCGATCTCAGCCTTAATATGTTTGAGTTTAGGAGAGGGATACACCAAAGCGGTAAACAAATACATAATGTCGTCAAAGAGTCATATGCATTAGCTCACAGGGATTAAAATATATTTTGCTTATCGCTTGAAACAAATATGAAAGAAAAAAACAAGTAAAATAGGAGCAGCATTAAATATAATTCTAGAGGGGCGACGACTTGAAAACTTAAATTGCCTAAAATAACACGACCCTGCTAGCCAGGTTTACCAACTCTTGATTGAGAGAAATTACGTACTAATCACGAGGTCCACAATATGACTAAAACTCTGAATCTGCCTTATAGCATTGACAGTTTGGAAAATTTCCTTGCTTATCTGATCCAAAATATTACATTCTTTATTTTTTTCAGTTCATTTTTCTTTAAAACCTTCCTTCATCGCATAAACTCTGCTTCGGAGCGCCGGTGGCAATGTGTTTATGGCTGCATCAATTTCCTACAAAAAAAACAGTCCGCATGAGATTTAGTTCTGTCAAAAGTCCTCATAGAAGGGCAAAATAAATATGCCAATTTCCAATTAGCATATATATCTTCAACATAAGTACTAATTTTTGAGTGGAAAGGGGACGTTCATGTTGGCCCCACTTAGTGCCGGAGCTTGTAAATTTCAACGCCTAGGGCAACTGTTAAGCGTGAAAAGAACTTAAACCTGGCTCACATAGCGATAATTAATGAAAGCAAGGATAAATGCATAATTTAGTAGATATTTCATTGCTCCTCTTAAATGTTGAAATCTACAAAATTAGGCTAAAACATGCTACTACAATATAATCATCATTGCTGCTAACTGCTCTTCAGGCCTCTGCACTTCGAACAGAATTGTAGCAGAAAAAGTGTGGATGGTTAGTTTCACAATCTCTGTATATATAAATGTACTGCATACATTGGATCATTAGAAAAGTGATATGCACCTCATGCAATTCCTCCTCTTTTATGCTTTGTACCCACGACCAGTCGAGTAATGAAGTGATGAATCAATACTTCAATAGTACTATGTGGCAGTGTATTAGAAATGTTGAACAACCTCATGTATCTGTGCTTGTCTGCCTCTGCCCTGTGCTGCTCTACAGAATTGCACACTTGCACAGCAGGCAGCAGCGCAGCCCGCAGCAGTTGGCCGCTATCCCGGTGGCTGGCACGCATGCCCGGGCTACACAGCTATGATGGAGCGGCTGCCGGCGCTGCATCGCCGCCCTCTCACCTTTCCTACTTGATTTTGCATTGTGTGCATTGTTTTTGAGGCGCCGAGGCGTCGGGTGGCGCCTGACCCCGTTCACAACGCCTAGGCGTTTATGGCGGACGCCTAGGCGATGCCATACACCTAGGCGATGCCACTGGGCTCATGGGCTGGCCACTAGGGCCATTTCGTTGTGGGCCAAAATTTCAATGGGGATACTTCGGAGTTTTGGGCCACGGCCCAAGTGGCTCTAGGCACATATCTGCCCTCGTCCCACTGGTTAGAACAAAAACTTGTAGGTGGCACTGATTAGAACAAAAACATGGATAGCCATGTGGAAACAAAGTATCTTAAGGCCTCCTTTGAAATGGAGGAAAAACAAAGGATTCAAATTCCTATGGATGAGATTTCTGTAGCAGCCTTTGGTTTGTAGGAATTGCTCATAAGAATTCTAAAGGAAACTTTCCTTTTCCTCCAATCCATAGGAAAAGTATAGGAAAAAACAATCCACTTGGACCTCATGGGAAATTTTCTATGCACAAAGAACAAGGCAAACAATGTATTTATGGGTGCAGCCTGTGTCTAATCAAGGGAGTGAAATAGAATAATTAGATTGACTAAGAAAGCAAGCTCTATTTGCTCCTAAAATTCCTTTTAAGATTCCTGTGTTTTTCCTTTGTCTATCCAAACACCTTGATATGGATAATTACTATGTTTCTATTCCTCTATTTTACACTTACATTCCTATCCTATTCCTATGATTTTTCTTTTCCTATGTTTTTTCATTCCTGTATTCCAAAGAAGGACTAAATATGAATGGAATTAGGATATAATAGACAAATAGAAGTAGTCAAAACGGAAGTAAAAAAAATGAAGCTGCCAATAGTAGCATTTAAATAGATGGAACTGAAACAATGGTTAGGATATCAGCCCACCTCCGAAGTATAACGAGCAGAAAAATGAATGAGTAGAATAGCTTTATTTCCAAGCTTCTCGGACTGGCTTGCGACCTGTGTTGACAAAAAAGTTGACATTTGGGAATTTCAATAAACAAGTTTGAAATATCTCAAATAATAGGTTTGAAATATCTCAAATAGTAGGTAAATAAAATACCTCAGATAAGTGCGTGTGCCCATATTCTCTTGCATGCTCAACTGAAATGGAGTTATCTAGAAAAGTAGCCTGAAATTCATAGTGCATATTTCACTGTAAAAATCATAAAGGAGAACAACTACAGAAAATAAAACATTTAGCAGTTGAAATCTTACATATTTCTAAGGGCATATATATCTCTAGGGTAATTAGCTGCAAAGTAACAAGTGATAACAAAATACCTCCACAACAAGAATTTTTGCTGCCAACACATCTGAATTATTCGGATCAAGAATGAAATCTGATGTTGTATCACCAGTGAAAGCAATCTCAGGGGTGGACACTGTGTCTGTGACCTGGAAATTACAAATTAATTGGTGAATAATGATCAGGGCACATATAAGCCCATGCATGCCAAATAATCAACATGCTGCTACTAGATTATGCTTTAATTCGAACGAACTCCACAATGACCAAGACACACAGACCTCAACGCCCGATGACCTCAGCCGCTTGATCTCAGTCCCAGGGAGGCCAATGAACTCCTGCTTGAGCTTCTTCTTCATTGTGTATATCACATACCCCTGCATATAGAATATCATCAGATGATTTCCTCATTCTTCCATCAAAACATTGCATGCATGCTTATGACGGAGTGAAATTAACCCCCAAAAAAATTGAGCTCACCTGGCTGGGTATGGCGTGGTATGTCTTGAAAGCCCGGACCTTGAGATCCGTCCTGAACTCGTACTCCTTCCCGAGCTCGAGCGGGACGAGAATATGCGGGAGGTCAGTGACGCTTATGGCACGGTACGACTGAAACAACTGCGCCACTAGGTCCCCGAGGCATGCCGGGACAAAGATGGTAGGCGGGGGCAGACTAAGGAACTCCCGTGCGGCAACATAAGCAGGGAGGCCCCCGATGTGGTCGAGGTGCCCATGGGAGACGAAGAGAAACTCCTGCTTGAAGGCGGTCGGTGGGCCAACGCCAACGCCGATGTCGAAGGCAAGGCTCAGCGTCGGGAAGATCACACATGTCTCTTTACCCCCGATGGAAACGCCCTCTACGGGGTACCCCTCGATCTCCAATCCTCTCGAAGGCGTACGCGTCATGGAAGCAACAGCAAGAGGAAGGGCGGCGGTGGGCTACGGCGGATCTGGTCTGGGAGACCGGGCTAAATACAGAAGAAGATAGAGTCTTTCCTTCTTTTTATTAGCGAGCCACATCAATAAAAACGGAAAGAAAACCTATACCTACTCTGACTCGTGTTCTCCGGTATTATCTGGACCGTTGGATGACCTCGCGGAGCGGCGCCTTCCGTCCCGCGGGTCTCGCATTATTATTAGTTCATACGAGTGTCTAGATCTCGGGCGTCTCGAAAAAAATTTTATGTCTAAGTTGCTGATATTATTCTAATATTTTTGCTAAAATTTCAGTTACAAACTAGTTGTAACTCATAATATTTGTACTAGTTCTCAATTGCAACTCATTCAATTCTTGGTTACACCCTAGTTACAACTTATGTGTAACTTTCACTTTACACGAATCACGAGGTAAATCGAACGATGAAAGAGGCGACTGAGACCTAATTTCTCAGGCGATTGAGAACTAGCAAAACCATTAGATTATTATTAGAGACATTATAACTAGAACATCACGGAGCTCTCTCACACTATCATCCATTTTGGCCGTCCGATCACATATCTAGAGCTTTCTTGGCGTTCGATGTACCTTGCTAAATGTCCCGGCCCGCTACTCTAGAGATCAAATCGCATGTCTCTCGTTTGATTCCAAGTGGATGGCCACGATCCGGCCACGTAAGCATCCACAACCCCCCCCCTCCCACAGTACCTCACACAACACGTCAGTACCACCACGCCCCTCCCGGTCTTGACCTAGGGCAAAACGAGTGTCGTCGTCGCTGTATTCCAAGCCGCTGTCGTAGCCACCGCAGAGAGAGGACTGGGGAATCAGCACCGCCGCCGCTGCCACCAAAGAAAGATGATTTGGGGAATCTGGTGGCAAAGAATCTATACATCAGAAACTTAGGATAAACAGCACCGACGTGTGAAAATACCATGTTGTCAGATACAGCATGAGTTCAGCGCACAAATAAACGACGATAAAGAGACTCAGCCTAGCTAAGAGTCAACCGGGGCGTCAGCCGGCTTGACATGGGCGCTGTCAGCGGTCCTTGCCGCCAGCACGAAATCCTCGCCATCGGGAGATGGCGGAACGAAGCTGCCGGTGATGTCCTCGGAGGTCTGATACGTCGTAAACGTATCTATAATTTTTGATGCTTCATGCTTGTTTTTTATCAACTTTCTTATGTTTTGTCTACACTTTGAGGTATTTTTATATATTTTCCAGAACTAACCTATTGACAAGATGCCGCAGTGCTAGTTGCTTGTTTTCTGTTGTTTTTGGTTTTAGAAAAGCTAGTAAGAAAATATTCTTGGAATTGGACGGGACAAAACCAAAATCAATATTTTACGAGAAGGAACACGGAGTCCGAAGGGCAGCCGAAGTGGGGCCACGAGGTAGCCACACCATATGGCGGCGCGACCAGTGGGGGCGCTCCAGCCCTAGGCGTGGGCCCCTCGGGCGCCCACCAACCTTGCCCCTTCGCCTATAAAAGAACCCTGCTGCAGAAATCCTAAGGACCCGATCAAATCTCCACGAAACAGTCTGTAGCCACCGCCATCTCCATCCCTAGATAGGGGGATCCGAAGCTCTTCCCGGCATCCTGCCGGAGGGGAGAGATCATCCCGGAGACTTTCTTCATCACCATGCCAGCCTCCGGAGTGATGCATGAGTAGTTCACCCTTGGACTATGGATCATGGGTCCATACAGTAGCTAGATGGTTGTTTCCCTTTCTTTGTGCTATCATATTTAGATCTTGTGAGCTCCGTTTGTAGGGGTTCGTAGCATGGAAAACAAAAAATTTCTATCGCATACAAACAAACAAGCCAAGATCTATCTACTAGATTGTAGCAACGAGTCGATGGAATAACTTACCCTCGAAGATTCCAAAGCGGTTAACGAGAGCAGATTCTCGTGGGTGATGTAGTCGTACTCTTTCCGATCTCAAGATCGCGTAGACGATCCTTCCGGCGCCACGTTCCGGCAGCGCTTCCGCAGTCGGTCACACGTTCGGTACTCGATGAAGACCTTCCTCTCCCTTGTTCCAGCAGGCAGCGGAGGTTGTAGCACTCTCCTCGCGATTTCGGCAGCACAACGGCGTGGTACCGGAAGTAGAGGGGAGATCCCGCAGGGCTTCGCCTTAAGCCGGAGCGAGTATGGTGGAGTATGAGAGAGAGCTATTAGTGGTCTAGGGTTTAGACACACCAATTAGAAGGCTCTAAACCGAAGGCTAGAGCAATTAGAAGCTCTAAACCAAAACGGCTCTAAACCGGAGATTAGAGGATAGAAACTTGTGTGTCTAGAGGAGGAGGCCCTGCCCCTCCTTTTATGGGTGGAGGGTGCGGCCAAGGAGAGGGGAGTCCCTCCCCAAGTCGGCCTTGGTAGGCGCGCCGGCTTGGGGAGGAGACTCCTCCCCCATGTCGGTTCCCAACTCCTCTTGCTTGTTTCCCACAGTTTCTTGTTTTAGCCGTTTGACTTTCAAACTGGACATTTGACTTTTCTGTTTTAGGATTCAATTTAATCCTTTATTTGGAACAGCAAGAACACTTAGTACATGATGCAATCATTCCAATATGTAATGACACATTCATGTACCCCTCCCCCCTCCCGGAGTGCCGGACATTCCGGAACCTTCTAGAACATTTCACCGGAATCATTTCCGAACTCCGAAACGGGACTTTCCTTATATGAATCTTATTATCCGGACCATTCCGGATCACCTCGTGATATCCCGGATCCCATCCGAGACTCCGAACAACATTCGGTCTCTTTCTCATAATACCATAACTACTCAAACAACGTCGAATCCTTAAGTGTGTCTCCCTACGGTTCGTGAATTATGCGGACATGATCGAGACACTTCTCCGAACAATAACCAATAGAGGAATCTGGAAATTCATATGGCTCCCACATATTTCTACGATTACTTTGCGATCGAATGAACCACTTACATACGATACCAATTTCCCTTTGTCTCACGATAGTTTACTTATCCGAGGTTATGATCGTCGGTATCTCTGCATACCTAGTTCAACCTCGTTACTGATAAGTACTATTTTCTCGTTCCCGTGATATGTGATCCCTTGTGAGCCAGCCACATGCTTGCAAGCTAATTGGATGACATTTCACCGAGAGGGCCCAGAGTATATCTATCCGTCATATGGATGGACAAATCCCACTCTTGATCCATGTGTTTCAACCAATACTTTCCGAACACTCAATGCCACCTTTATAGCCACCCAGTTACGGTGTGGTGTTTGATGTCATCAAAGCATCCATCCGGTAAAGGTGATATGCATGATCTCATGGTCGAAGGAATTAGGTTACTATGTATCAGAAAGCTTATAGCAAATGAACTATATTAAATGACTTGATCTTTATGCTACGCTTAACTATAGGAGTATGTCCATCACATCATTCTCCTAATGATATGATCCTGTTGTTAATAACATCTCTATGTTCATGATCAGGAAACCATGATCATATATTAACCAACAAGCTAGTTTAACAAGAGGCTTTACTAGGGACTCTTATTTTAGTTTACAAATCACACAAGTATTAATGTTTCCGGTTAATACAGTTATAGCATGGTATGTAAACATTTATCATAAGTGTGAAGATATGATAATAACCACTTTATTATTGCCTCTTGGGCATATCTCCAACAGTCTCCCACTTGCACTAGAGTCAATAATCTAGTTTCAAACCTTTGTGTATTCAACACCTATGGCTTTCCGGTGTTGTATGTACACGATTGCTAGTGGTCAACTGATCTCCGGATCTGACACTTCCAGGTCCGTGTGTAATTGCATGTTTTTGCGTCTCTACGTATCACTCATTCTCTAATGAGATGGCTTTGTATAAATTTGGTCTTTCGGTGTGACCTTTAGCTCTTTGGGGTTAAAACATGTTGATAATATTGTCGCACAATATATCTTCATAGTATTATCCCACTGTGAACTACACCTAGTTTGATAACAAACTACTTGACACAAATGCCCTCTTTTGCTGCTAAAATAGCAGTCATATACTTTAGCCTTTTGTTGTAGTATCTGTCACAATGTCTTAACTTTGGAACTCATCCAAATCCATTATGGAACTCACTTTCCATTATATTGTGCCACCCTTAGTTTTAGATTGAGATAAACTTAATTTGTACTTTGTGACAAAGCTAGTATCAATGTAGTACTTTTACAATGAACTAACCATCTATTTGTCACTTCTACAAATATTATACTCTTAGTTCTTCCAAAAGATCATAAGAATATCCTTACTATTGTCCAATGATCATCTTACGAATCATTCTGGTATATGCTCACAACATTTAGAGCATAGGACATATCTGGATTTGTACATATCACAGTATGATTGATATAAATACTCTTTGTGATTTCATACATCAAGTATCAATCTATACTTGATTATTTGTTTCACTTTACCAAATGTCAATACACTTGAATATATCATCAGCATTGAACTCATTCAATCCTTTCTGTGCGATAAGAACCTCTTCTTGTAGTTTCTATATTGAACTCATTCAATATCTTGTCTATGTACTTCTGGCACAACCATATTAGCGTCTATTGATGCCAAATATTTGGGTTTTGCCTAAGTCTTTCATCGGGATGAAATTCTTAATATGTGTTAATAAAAGATACATTATTTCCAATCAACAATATGTCTTCCACATAATGTATTAGAAACATGTCTTAGCACTCCCACTTAATTTCTTGCAAATGCAAGCATCTTCATTGTCTCTAATGAACTTTTAAACTCCTTTAACAGTTTCATCATAGTGAAGATTCCAACTCCGCGATGCTCACTTTAACCATTGAAGTTTGCATATGCTTTTAGCATCCTTTGAATTAACAAAACCCTATGGACCGTGTTATGCACATGTCCTAGGTAACGATTCTATTAGAAGAACTTGTTTTGTTTATTCAACTACCATATAACAAAATTATATGTAGTGGTTGCTACATTAATCCGTCTAGACTAAATATCACTATGACAGATTAAATCTTGTCATAGTCAACCTTTGAACATTTTGTGAACTCTTTCCCAACATGTCGACTATTTCATAGATGTAAAACATCCATGTTTATTTCTTTATAGATCCAAATACGACTGTAAGGTCTTGTACCTTTCTCGAGGGTCCTTCAAGTTCAAAACTTGATTTCTCGTGTATGGAAATATCACGGATTTTATGGCTTCAAGCCATATGACGGAGTCAGGGCTCATCATCGCTTCTTTGTACGTAGTCGGTTCATTATTCTCAAATGATGATTCAACCCTCAAATCTTGGTATTTGATTGTTCATCTGACCTACTTGTTTCAATAGGAACTTGGATCTCCGTGACCACAACCTTTGAGGTACGTGAGCCATGAGCTTTGTTGCTGCCTCCGGAACACTTTTCGGTGCTGCGCAACTCTGCACATACAGCTAAGGTTCTTTTAACCTTATCAAAGTTCTATTGTCCTCCCACTTAACTTTTCATGAAAAATTCCTTCTCAAAGAAACTTGACGTTCTAAGTGACAAACACTTTTGTCTCCGGTGTTATGGAGGAATACTTAACAGTTATACAAAGACAGGTTCATCCGACTTTGGTTGCACACATCTTTCTTATGCATAGCATACTAATGTTTAAGAAAGGACAACTTGGGTTTTATCCCAAACCATAACTTTATATGGTGTCAATTCAACGTATTATGATGGAGCTCTTTTCAGTGGAAAAACGGTAATCTCTAAAGCTTTCAATCTTTAAAATATAATGGCAGTTTTATGAATTACACCTTCGATCTTACCATGTCAAACAAGGTTTAATTACATATCTCGAACGCTCCATACTCTTATGGTGTTTTCGGAAAAATCCAAATCCACGGAACAATTCCTTAAATCTTAGGTATTATGCTAAACTTGTAACTCAAATATCTTCCTTTATGATCTTATCATAAACTTTTTATATTCTTGTTACAATGATTTTGCACTTCATCTTGAAAGTCTTTGAACTCTTCAAATATTTCACACTTCATCCTTATTAAGTAAATATTCATATATTCACTCAAATTTTCGGAGAAAGCATATGAAGTTGAAATCCATCGCTCTTGACTACACATAATGGATTTCGTACAACAATATGTACAAGTTCCAATAAGCTAGTCATTCGTTCCCTTTTGGCCTATGAACGAAGTTTTAATTATCTCTAGGAAAGTTTCACAAGCGTCATTTGATCAAAAATCAAAAGACTCCAAAATTCCATCCACATGGAGTTTCTTCATGTTTTCTTTATAATTTAAATGGCGATATCACTTCCCAATTGATCTTTCAATCAATTTGTCCTTCGACATTTTTAGCACTAGTTTTATGGATGTGATTTCTCCAACAAGATTTTGTGAATCATCCATCTTTTATGGATTACGGCAATTAATTGAACAACCCTTTTGTTCTCATAATACCTGATAAAACAAATCTTAAAGGCAAGCTTTGATGTTTAACGAGCAACACAATAACCTTTTATTTGTTCTCGATGAACATCATCACATATTCTTTTGCTAGTTACTTAGGCCATTGTAGTTCATGAATTGTGTTGTTTCGTATGACGATTCACACCAACAAATTCAGTATCAAATACTTAAGAACCACATTGTTTAATAAGCAAAGAATATAGCCATAACATGTATAACATCTATATACTTAAACTGAACAATTCCAGTCTTTTCTTTTCTGCCATATATTTATGAGATTCTCTTTCAGTATTTCCCTTTCTGTTTGAAAGAATCTATCAACATCAATAGTGGAGTCATACATATGACACATAATCCAAAGCGTGTATAATTAAATACCAATGTCTTTGGACTTGCACTTTGAAGTAGATCACCATCATCAAATGTTTGGTGTTCTTCCAAATTCCTTTCTTTAGTAATCTCTTGGTGTAGTAAATATTTTACCTACATCAAATATTCACCCTTATCATGGAATTATCCATGATCAAGCTACTTTTAGCTTATAAAGATGAATCGTGAGTATAATGTTGCTATCCAAAATCTTTTGGTGGATTAGGACAACAAGTGTTTCCAACCTTTTGCAAATTCTCATCAAAATATGAGAACATGAACTTTGCCATATTATACTCTATCATGTTGTAACCAAAACTTCGTTTCAGATATCACAATATCTTCCACACATCATGGTTTCTGAAACAACTCTTTCAGATCCTAGATAACCTTGATATTAAGAGAATCCTTTGAATATCAAGAATCATGGATACAAACATGATACTTATATACTAACACTTGGAATTGTTACTCTTGATTTAATACTAATTATTAAACTTCATGGAGTAACCGGAACTTACTGAAAGTTTGCAATAGGACTTTTAAACTTTAGATTAACACTTAAAACAATACGATACCAGTTCGTAAAGTATCTAACCAGAATTCTATAGTTCTATCATCTCAATTATAACTAAGCGCAAGGTGGTAAACGGATGCCAATGACTACAACAACTATGCAAATTCACTATGATTTAGTTTATGATAAATTGAGTTCTAATTAATAATTAAATTAATCTTGGTGAACTCCCACTCAAAACAATATCCCTCACATTATTTTAGTGATCACACGAACCAAATCCACCACATCAAAACCGATCATCACGAGAGTTGATATAGCTTCAATGGCGAACAATCAACATGTTCATCATATCTACTATATGACTCATGCTCTACCTTTCGGTAATCCGTGTTCCTGAGGCCATGTCTGTACATGCTAGGCTCGTCAAGATCAAACCTTAGTTTCCGCATGAGCAAATCTGGCTTGCTCACGTTGTATACACTTGCAAAATCTAACACACCCGATCATCACGTGGTCCTTCGAAACAACAAGCTTTAGCAACGGTGCTAACTAAGGGTGAACACTTTATGACTTGAAATTCATGTGCATGAGGGATCATCTTATAATGCTACCGTCGTCTACTAAGCAATACAAGATGCATAAAGGATTAACATCACATGCAATTCATAATATGTGATATGATATGGCCTTTCTTCTTTGTGCTTCCGATCTCCATCTTCAAGCATGGACATGATCTCCATCATCACCGACATTGCATCAAGGTCAATGATGCTTCTCCATGGTTGTCGTCCACCGGCTTCAACTATTACAACTACTTTGAATAGACACGCGGGTCTTAACAGAATTTAAAGACAACCATATGGCTCCTGCCGGTTGCCAACTTACAATAAGGAACATTGCATACATCATATATAATCACAATCATGGCCATATCACATCACAGCACACCCCTGCAAAACAAAGTTAGACGCCTCTAATTTTCTTTGCATGTTTTACGTGGTTTGGGGCTTTCAATAAGTGTCGTTCTAACTTACGAACAAGAACCACAACATTGATACTAGTATTGTCAATCACCCGTTGTAAATTGGATCTTAACTATGCTAGGAGAAATAGGCACCCGCAAAGCCACTTATGCAATACAAGTTGCATGTCAAGCGTGGAGCAAGTCTCATGAACGATGTCATGTAAAGTTAGCCCGGGCCGCTTCATCCCAACATACCGCAAGATGCAAAGTACACAAGAAGCAATCGACAATAAAAGCATCAACGCCCACAATGACCATTGTGTTCTACTCGTGCAACAGATCTACATATAGACACGGCTCTGATACCACTGTAGGGGTTCGTAGCATGGAAAACAAAAAAATTCTATCGCATACAAACAAACAAGCCAAGATCTATCTACTAGATTGTAGCAACGAGTCGATGGAATAACTTACCCTCGAAGATTCCAAAGCGGTTAACGAGAGCAGATTCTCGTGGGTGATGTAGTCGTACTCTTTCCGATCTCAAGATCGCGTAGAAGATCCTTCCGGCGCCACGTTCCGGCAGCGCTCCCGCGGTCGGTCACACGTTCGGTACTCGACGAAGACCTTCCTCTCCCTTGTTCCAGCAGGCAGCGGAGGTTGTAGCACTCTCCTCGCGATTCCGGCAGCACAACGGCGTGGTACCGGAAGTAGAGGGGAGATCCCGCAGGGCTTCGCCTTAAGCCGGAGCGAGTATGGTGGAGTATGAGAGAGAGCTATTAGTGGTCTAGGGTTTAGACACACCAATTAGAAGGCTCTAAACCGAAGGCTAGAGCAATTAGAAGCTCTAAACCAAAACGGCTCTAAACCGGAGATTAGAGGATAGGAACTTGTGTGTCTAGAGGAGGAGGCCCTGCCCCTCCTTTTATGGGTGGAGGGTGCGGCCAAGGGGAGGGGAGTCCCTCCCCAAGTCGGACTTGGTAGGCGCGCCGGCTTGGGGAGGAGACTCCTCCCCCAAGTCGGTTCCCAACTCCTCTTGCTTGTTTCCCACAGTTTCTTGTTTTAGCCGTTTGACTTTCAAACTGGACATTTGACTTTTCTGTTTTAGGATTCAATTTAATCCTTTATTTGGAACAGCAAGAACACTTAGTACATGATGCAATCATTCCAATATGTAATGACACATTCATGTACCCCTCCCCCCTCCCGGAGTGCCAGACATTCCGGAACCTTCTAGAACATTTCACCGGAATCATTTCCGAACTCCGAAACGGGACTTTCCTTATATGAATCTTATTATCCGGACCATTCCGGATCACCTCGTGATATCCCGGATCCCATCCGAGACTCCGAACAACATTCGGTCTCTTTCTCATAATACCATAACTACTCAAACAACGTCGAATCCTTAAGTGTGTCTCCCTACGGTTCGTGAATTATGCGGACATGATCGAGACACTTCTCCGAACAATAACCAATAGAGGAATCTAGAAATTCATATGGCTCCCACATATTTCTACGATTACTTTGCGATCGAATGAACCACTTACATACGATACCAATTTCCCTTTGTCTCACGATAGTTTACTTATCCGAGGTTATGATCGTCGGTATCTCTGCATACCTAGTTCAACCTCGTTACTGATAAGTACTCTTTTCTCGTTCCCGTGATATGTGATCCCTTGTGAGCCAGTCACATGCTTGCAAGCTAATTGGATGACATTTCACCGAGAGGGCCCAGAGTATATCTATCCGTCATATGGATGGACAAATCCCACTCTTGATCCATGTGTTTCAACCAATACTTTCCGAACACTCAATGCCACCTTTATAGCCACCCAGTTACGGTGTGGTGTTTGATGTCATCAAAGCATCCATCCGGTAAAGGTGATATGCATGATCTCATGGTCGAAGGAATTAGGTTACTATGTATCAGAAAGCTTATAGCAAATGAACTATATTAAATGACTTGATCTTTATGCTACGCTTAACTATAGGAGTATGTCCATCACATCATTCTCCTAATGATATGATCCTGTTGTTAATAACATCTCTATGTTCATGATCAGGAAACCATGATCATATATTAACCAACAAGCTAGTTTAACAAGAGGCTTTACTAGGGACTCTTATTTTAGTTTACAAATCACACAAGTATTAATGTTTCCGGTTAATACAGTTATAGCATGGTATGTAAACATTTATCATAAGTGTTAAGATATGATAATAACCACTTTATTATTGCCTCTTGGGCATATCTCCAACACCGTTCATGATCAAGATCATCTATTTGTAATCATACATGTTGTGTTTGTGGAGACCTGATGGATATTGAGATACTATGTCAGATTGATTATTGATTCTATCATGTCTATGTTATTTGTGATCTTGCATGCTCTTCATTGCTAGTAGCTATCTTGGTCAAGTAGATACTTGTAACTCCAAGAGAGAGTATTTATGCTCGATAGTAGGTTCATGTCTCTAGTAATCTGGAGAAGTGACAGAAATCTCTAAGGTTGTAGATGTGGTGTTGTGATACGTCCAAAATGTATCTACTTTTTCGAACACCTTTGCTATTATTTCTCCTCTAAACTTGTGTGATTCGGATACAACTAACACGAACTGACGTTGTTTTCAGCAGAATTACCTTGGTGTCTAGTTTTTGTGCAGAAAATCAACTATCAGGAAAAATCCCAGAAAATATGCCAAAAATCCTATTTCACCAGAAGATTCACAGAGCCAGAAGACGAGACGGAGTGGGGCCCTGAGGGGCCCACACCCCCAGACGCGCGGGCCAGGCATGGCCGCGCCTAGAGGAGGTGTGGCCACCCCAGGCACCCCCTCGGCCTCCCTCTTCGCCTATAATATGCCTCTTGACCTAAAAACTGAGGGGGTCGACGTTTTTCCAGAAAGAGTTCCGCTGCGTCGCCACCACCAGAAACCGTGATTCGGAACCAGAAACTCCGTTCTGGCACCCTGCCGGGACGGGAAATTTGGAGAGGATCATCGCCATCGTCATCACCAACGCCTCTACATCAACCATTCATGTTTCCCTCATCCATGAGTGAGTAATCCCTCGCTGTAGGCTATAGGGATGGTAGGGATTGGATGAGTTCTATCATGTAATCGAATAAGATTGTTAGGGCATGGTGCCTAGTATCTCTATTAGTGTTATTTGACTTTGTTGCAACTTGTTGTGTTTAATGCTTGTCATTAGGGCCCGAGTGCCATGATCTCAGATCTGAACTTATTATTGAATCATTATGATAGTATTGTTTATGATCTTATCTTCAAGTTGTGTACACATATCATTGTCCGGGTCCAAAGTCCCCGAAGCGACAGAAATTGGGACAACCGGAGGGGATGGGTGTGATGTGAGGATCATATTTGTTAACGGAGTGTTAATGCTTTCCTTCGGTGCTCTATTAAAAGGAGCACCTTAATTGCCAGTAGTTACCTTGAGGCCCCACTGCAACGGGCTGGCAGGACAAAAGATGTTATGCAAGTTCTCATTGCGAGCACGCATGACTATATATGGAGCACATGCCTATGATTGTTTAGTACTTGGATGCTTATTCTTATTTATCTGTAATTGCCCTACATCTTGAAGTTACATGTTTAGACTCATTCATGCAACGCCCGTCCATCCATCCCTATGCCTGCCGCGCTCATATCCTACTGTTTGCTACTACTGTTATTATTGCTCCTGTTTTACTGCTGCTGTTACTTTGCTATTGCTATTACGAAACTGTTGCTACTGATAAACTTCTATGAGCAAGAACTATTTCCAGGTGCAGCTGAATTGACAACTCAGTTGTTAAGGCTTGCAAGTATTCTTTGTCTCCCCTTGTGCGAATCAATAAATTGGGTAATACTACCCTTGAAGACTGTTGTGATCCCCTATACTTGTGGATCATCATTTTGCTAGTAGGGAGACAAAAACAATCTTTTATTCAAGGGCAATTGTATTGTTTACTTTACACATATTGCTTAATGCAATTATCTGTTCCTTGCAACTTAATACTGGAAGGGGTTCACATGATAACCTGAAGGTGGATTATTAGTCATAGATGCAGTTAGATTACAGTCTATGTATTATGTTGTAATGCCCAAAAAAATCTCGTAGGAGCCAAGATATCTTTTTTATGCATTGTTATGCTTTCTCAATCTGTCAACTGCCCCACTGTAATTTATTCACCCAACATGCTATCTATCTTAAGGAGAACACCTCTAGTGAACTGTGAACCCTGGTCCATTCCTTTATCATTGATATACCATCTACGGTTTATCGTTTACTATTTACTTTCTACAAGCAAATCACTATGTTCCACACCATACGTTTAATCCTTTATTTTCAGCAAACCGGTGAGATTGAAGACCTCACTGTAAGTTGGGGCAAAGTTCTATGGTTGTGTTGTGTAGGTTCCAAGTTGATAGCAACACCTTGGAGTTGTTTCCTTACTCCCACTGGTTTGATAACCTTGGATTCATAACTGAGGGAAACTTGTTGCTGTTCTCATCATACCTTCCTCTTGGGGTTCCCAACGATCTCTACATATCTGAGCCACCAAGCACTTTTCTGGCGCCATTGCCAGGGAGATAAGAACAGCTTCAATCTCTTCCTCCCTGTCAATTACTTTTTTGGGAGAAAGAAGATTTCTGCAAGGAGAGTCTCTCACAACCAATCTCTTTACTTTTTTTTTTTTGCTTAGTTTATTTTGCTTTGTTTTACTTTTGTTATCAAAAACACAAAAAAATAGTTCCTACTATAGTTGATATTTTTGTTGGTATGTTATTGTATTGCTTTATCATGCTTCCTATCAATGGTTGATTTCTTTGAAACTAGATCTTATTGGCAAGGTGGGCTCACGGAAGAACACAAATAAAAAATCACAAACGATGGCGACTCACCCACCCACCCACCAATGGTGATTCCTTGGCGATCTAGGGTTTCTCCTTCTCCCCTACAATGGAAGCCCTACTCCACTGGGATTTCTCTCCTGGCCAGGCTTTGGCTAAACAGGTGCATCGACGTTTTGGATCTACGGTCCACTTCCTCCCTTCCTCGACTGCCAATGAGTTCTTCTTGGTGGTTTCTTTCTCCTCGGCCTCTTTTCCTCTAAATGTTGAATCTGTGGGTCTTGCCCTTCAATGTTGTATTGGTGGAATTGTTGCAAGATTCAATGTTTTCAATTAAGTGATCGAAGATTTTGGTTTTCGGTGGCTTCAAACAAAGTGGGGCATTTCATCTATGGTCCTAAAGACAGGGTTTGGCCGGACTTTGTTTGCTACTTCAGTTTGTTTCGGGGTTCTCATCCTCAGATCTCTGGCTTTATGCATGATCATCCATTTATTGGACTGCCTTCTGATGATAATGTGAGGATCTCTCACACTAGTCCCATTCGGTTCAAACCTAATTTGGAGTTCCTCAAGAAAAGTGCTGCACAAGGTTCTCATTTGGGATCATCACATGAATTGGCTAAATTTGGTTTTCATCAACAAGTTCCTCTCGTGACATTTACACATGGATCTGATCAGGCTAGGCCTCTATTTTTTGGAAGTTTTTCTGATCCTATTTTGGTGGATCTTGAACGTGATCATAAGGAATTTTTTACTGGTTCAAAGTTCTTACGTAACTCTTGCATGCAATTACCTCCTTTCACGTTAGAAAAGATCAAAGATCCGAGACAGGCTCATTACTCTGAACAAGATATCATGCATGCATTGGATTTGAAATTTGTCCCTAGCAAAGCTCTGGTTTTTGAAATCCTAGGCCGTTGTTCCAGATGTGGAGATCGCGATCATCTTGTGGATTCCTGCCCGACAATTTGTGTGTGTAATTCTGCTATGGGCCGTAAATGCTCGAGGTGTTCTGGTTTGCGCAGCCCCTAGTGTGTTAAATGTTTAATATCTGGTCACCTGGCGAGTAAATGCATTTTGGGCTGGCCTTGTTGGAATTACCATTTACTGTGACACTGGGCCAGGAGCTGCCCAAAGAAGAAACGAAGGGTTTGGCAAAAAAATAAAACAACCACAAACAAAAGGACCGATATTCCTGGTCGGAATATCTGGGTAATTAAGAAGCAAACAGTTTTTTCACCTGGAGTTTCACCCCCCCTTCTCCTGTTACTTCATCTCCTTCTCTGTCGGCTGATGACGAATCCCTCTCCACCACAACAATGGCCAACTTCCCAGTTAATCCACTAGCTTTTCTCCCCAATGGCTTGACAATAGATTTGGGGCCAGTGGACCGCTTGGTGAGATCGCACATGGTGGTGCCAGCTGAAGCTCCTCTGCATCATGATCGCAAGGTAATTGCCAAGACCAACAGATTCATCCTGATTCAGCTCAGAGAGGACTATAGGGTTCAGGTGATGAATATTTTGAATGAGCCGCAGATGTTTTTCAGTCGTTTCGATGATCACCCTCTAGGCCTTTGCATTTTTACTATGACTGAAACCCTGATTGCGGATGCTACAGTAGGTACATCCTTTGAGATTGATGATATTACCACTGTGTAGCACCCCGAGAAAACCACTATCAAAAAAATCGTCTGTTGTTTATATTTTGTGCATCATCATAACATCATGCATATTTTCAGCACTAAAGAACTTTGCTAAAAATCTTATCTTTATTTTCTAAATTACCTTCCTCTTTATTTTAAATCAAAACTCTGGTGTTCCGGATATCTCGATTTGCCTAAAAACTATTTACAAAAGACTATTTAAAATAAACTAAATAAAAAAAACTATTTATTTTGTCTAGGGAGACCGCCACCAGTCTGGCCCAAGGCCCAACCGTCGGCCCGTCTACCACCCAGACCAAACCCTAGCTAAACCAAACCTAACCCTAACCACACCCACACCCCAGCAGCCGCCACCGCCCCAACCCACTTCGCAGCCGCCACACCCCCCCCCCCCGCTCCATCCCTGGCCCACCCCAATCACATTCTCTCCTTCCCTGTTGGATCCCCACGTGCCACGCAGTCCCCAACTCCCTCCCCGATCTGGTCAACCTATCAGCGACCCCACCAACCAGCGACCCCATCTCGCTCCCCTGCCTCTCCTCACGATCCCCACCCCGAACGAACCCCCGAACCCACCTTCCTCCTCTCCCTCCCGAGGCGCCTCCCCTGATCTCGCCAACCACCACCGCCAGGGCTACTCCCCGCCCACCTCGTTCTCCTTACTCAGGCAACCGCAACCGCCCGCTGGTACTATGACCGTCGTCGTGACCTCGCCGGCGCGCTCGATGCTACGAGCTCGTCGCGCCCGACCTCCCTGGTAACCGCCCGCCATCCTGCCTTCGTTCTCCATCTGTATGTCTCCGTCAGCGAGACCGCCCTCCTGCTGAGCTGCCGCCCGAGCACCCCTGCATGCTCCGCCGCCGCTGCACCTCACCAGGCCCCTGCAGCGCCACCTCCTTCCCCGAGCGCCCCGCCGGCAGACGCTCCCTCTGCCTCGCCGTCCCTGCAAGCATCGAGCGCCGCCGCTCCGTCCCTGTCGCCAAGCTCTTCCAGCGGACGCCCCCGCCACCACTCAGCCTCTTTGTGCCGCCCCGGCCTTCGCGGCGAGCGTCGTTGGGTCCGTCGGCTTCGGCAGCAAGGACGGCCGCCCTACCCTCTCCTCTGCCGCGGAGCTTCGCGAGCCCTACCGTCATGCGCGCCTCGCCTAGTTCCGCCTCACCCCGCTGTCGTTCAAGCTCGAGCCGCCGTCGTTGACTCCTCTCTGACCGCGTCGCCGTCGAGGCTGCCCCGCCAGCGATGACGTCGCCTCCTCTGTCCTCGAGCGCGTCACCGACTGTGTCACCCCTCTCCTGTGTCATGTACCTCATGGCCGCGTCCGCCAATCCTGTCACTCCTATCAAGCTCGTCATTCGGGAGGCTCCTTGCTTGCTTTGGCCCTGTCCAATTGCTTGCCTTGCGTGTGCTCCTGGGGTTTGGCAAACTTCGGTTGAGTTGTTGGTACTGGTAGCTACAGATACTTGTGGAAGTGATTCTTCCGTGTGACCCAAGGCTGTTGTGGTAATGTTTTGTCAACAAGAACTTCTACCAGATCCAGACCCGAAGGCCGCGAGTCCTTCTTCATGGATCTAATGATGTCGAACACCAAGTCCTTCTTCCGAAGACCGTGGAAGCCAAGTCCCCGGGTTCAAAGGCGTCAAGACCGATCCCGTCGAGACCGAACCCGAACCCTCGGTGAACCCCAAGATCTTCGATCCGAGATGTGTGACCCTTTCTGAGACCCCCTATTTTTATAATAATTGAAATCTATATCAATGGTTGCATATCAAATTGTACATGCTTGCATTCATATTTTGCGGGTCGGAGTTGCATAGTCGATTCACCTCATAATTAAATATAGAGACCATATGCGGGCTATTTTAGTCCTATATGGACTCTATTTAAATTTGCGTAGCGAACCGGTGTTATATTTTGCCTTGTTAAGACAACATTTAAATTGTGGGGTATCTAAACAATATGAACTGTCTAACTAATTGTCGGGACCCCGGTTCCGCTTAATATTGCCTAATTGCATCGCATCTTTGCCATGTCATACATCATACATGCATGATGCCCGATCTTATGTCGTAGTATTGAATATTGCATCCGGTGTTTCTGCTAGTGCTTTGCTTCTTCACGGATTAGGCCGATGAGTTGATGCGAGTGTCGACCTGATCCCCGGTGAACCTTCGGCAATGTTTTTCAGGCGAGCATTCTCCCCCTTTCTACCTATCTTACTTTTATAGTATTTATTCCCTCCTGTTGATCTATTGCTATCTGTGTTGCGATGCTCTAGTTTTCGTACCCGTGATATCCCGTGCAGCCTTATATTGCCTTGGACACATCCTATTACCTGTTGTTTGGTAGATAGTTGGACTTGCGTGTCGTAGTCGCTTGCTCAAGTGTTGTTGCATGTCGTCCAGTACCACAGTTGTTGGAGTATTGCCGTATGTTTAATGTTGGAGATGATCATGGCTTTAATTATCGTTTAATAACTAAAATTAAAGTAGGTAAATGCAGAGGCACTGGTGGGTAATAGACAATATTTGGTTTTTAACCTCTCACTGGTGTCCCGTAGGACCCCGAGTTCTTGACACCTGTTCCGAGATCGAGCGCGCTAACCACAGGTGGGGTGTGTGGGCACCCCCATCGATTAGTACCTGATTTCAAAGTGCTGTACCGGGGGCCACAAAGTAGTTTGGGGCTTTATTACTATCCTGTACTTATGCCATGCTTTTACTGCTTTATTATGATTGCGCGTGGAGCGCTTGTACTGTTTTGGAACCCCGTGCCACGTTTTCGCGGTATCGACAAGCCCAGTCACACTTTCGGGTTCCCAGTCGTTTACAGCCGTCGTCACAAACCCTGGGTCCGTCTCGGAGCCGGCCGACTTCGTTGCGGGTAGCTTAGTGGGGTGGCCCCCATGTGCTTGCTTTGGGTCTGGGAAACGTCGTGTCCGAAACCCCGTCGACATACCGTTGGGTGTATGTTTTGTGATCTTGTACCTACCTGATCTGACAACAAGGGTGTAGGTGCGTGTGGAAACTTTGGTGCACCCCTGCAGGGTTAAATCTTTTCGAGAAGCCGTGTCCGCGGTTATGGACGACTTGGAGCACAGTTCTCGATCATAGACAACTATAACTAAAGTTTATTGTTATAATTTGACTTGTATCCGATATGACTAGTAATCAGCTCCACTACAACGGAATGGCTAAATAAAGTGCCAACAACTGCTGGGTTTTGGGATATCTCATGCTAATTGTATCTGACTAGTAAGTGTGCAACTACAATGGAATGGTTAACTAAAAGTGCCCGCTGCTTATTATATTAGGATGACTATCTATACCTGACTAGTAATTGCTGCAACGATAATTGAATAAATAAAACTGCCAACCGTGTGAGTTCCTCGGTTGACTTCCTCGTTTGGTCTCGAGGGGGACATACCAGGATGGGTATGCTTGGTGGTAGAATCAGGATGGTTTCGCATAGGTCTTTCTTATCTCTCTCTGATAGCCGACAGTTGTATCGAGTCTCTATAGGTTGTTTAGTGCATGCTGCCGCTGCCGCTTCAGTCCACCATACCTATGTAGGCGAGGACCGCCGAATTCTAGTCTCGACGTGTACTGGCCTCAGTACTGACCGCTCTCTTTTTCCTTTGCCCTTTGTCGGCACCCCTTTTTGTTTAAGCAGGTTTGAGATCGACGTCGTTAGCAGGGTTACCCTTCCGGCTTGGCCTGGGCAGGGTTATGGACGCCATTGGTTATTCTTCAGGGCTCTTAGCTCAATTTGCATCTTGTTCATACTCGGACGCTGTATCGTTTTCCAGGTGATTTGGATCTATGTATTGTATATCTGTATTCTTGACTCATTGAGTCGCTGTTGTATATATATGTTTTGTGGGTTCCATCGAGGACTATTGTGTAATGATATTACTTCGTTTTCCACCCGCACGCAAGTGCCTGGTGGACACCTTTGAATCGTTTCTATGCAGGTTTGGCGGGAAGCGCTAAAACTTGCATAGGGTCGATTCTGAGGGTGTTACAGAGTGGTATCAGAGCTCAGCAGTTATGATACCCCACTGGTCCCGCCTGTAGGATAACCTAGCTAACGGTCGTGGTAGAGTGTCAAAACTATTTTAAAAAAAAAAATCGGTTGGATAGATCTGATTAGGTCTGCTTTTACTCCTTACCCCTCTGCTATTCTCCTCTTACCTCTACGTGTTTTGAATCCGCTCTCTTATCTTTTCTTCGAGTCCAGGTATTCTCGTGGTTGGGTTTCCGTCGTACCTTCAGGGCTTCACTTCTTTTCCCTTGTAACGGTGTTGCTACATCCGGTCCTCACGCTATTTGATATTTGACGAATCTTCTTCTGTGTATCTTTTAGTGGACCAAAAAGTCACTAAATTTTTCTTTGTATCTCCGGTGTTTTTGAATGAGCCGACTTCATCTGCATCAGGTCCGATGAAGAACCTGCATCACTCCTTGGTTTCCGAATATCATTTGCTAAGATCTTCAATCTAAATCTCGAGGATAGTTGCAAATTCACCTATTTATGTACAGAGTAATGCTTTGAGTGCGGGATGGAGTCGCGACCATACCACTACTCTTATCATTCGCTTTTGTACAGGGAATAGTGGATTGATGCAATTTTACTCTTTCCATGGAAGTGAGAGGTGGCCTTATCTTTTGATACCTCTACCTTCGTCTTTGTTTCTTTGGAGTGTTCTCTCGACGAACGAGAACAATGAGCCCTTGTTGGTGGTGTCGCCGATTTCAAGATGAAGAAGGAACCCCTGTTAGTGGTGTCGCGAGGATCTACACGAAACGAGAAGATTCAGGTCATCAGCTTTCTTCCCCGTACTAGGAGGCGAATTTCGAGGGCGAGATCCATTGTTAGTGGTGTCGAATTGTAGCACCCCGAGAAAACCACTATCAAAAAAATCGTCTGTTGTTTATATTTTGTGCATCATCATAACATCATGCATATTTTCAGCACTAAAGAACTTTGCTAAAAATCTTATCTTTATTTTCTAAATTACCTTCCTCTTTATTTTAAATCAAAACTCTGGTGTTCCGGATATCTCGGTTTGCCTAAAAACTATTTACAAAAGACTATTTAAAATAAAATAAATAAAAAAACTATTTATTTTGTCTAGGGAGACCGCCACCAGTCTGGCCCAAGGCCCAACCGTCGGCCCGTCTACCACCCAGACCAAACCCTAGCTAAACCAAACCTAACCCTAACCACACCCACACCCCAGCAGCCGCCGCCGCCCCAACCCACTTCGCAGCCGCCACCCCCCCCCCCGCTCCATCCCTGGCCCACCCCAATCACATTCTCTCCTTCCCTGTTGGATCCCCACGTGCCACGCAGTCCCCAACTCCCTCCCCGATCTGGTCAACCTGTCAGCGCCCCCACCAACCAGCGACCCCATCTCGCTCCCCTGCCTCTCCTCACGATCCCCACCCCGAACGAACCCCCGAACCCACCTTCCTCCTCTCCCTCCCGAGGCGCCTCCCCTGATCTCGCCAACCACCACCGCCAGGGCTACTCCCCGCCCACCTCGTTCTCCTTACTCAGGCAACCGCAACCGCCCGCTGGTACTATGACCGTCGTCGTGACCTCGCCGGCGCGCTCGATGCTACGAGCTCGTCGCGCCCGACCTCCCTGGTAACCGCCCGCCATCCTGCCTTCGTTCTCCATCTGTATGTCTCCGTCAGCGAGACCGCCCTCCTGCTGAGCTGCCGCCCGAGCACCCCTGCATGCTCCGCCGCCGCTGCACCTCACCAGGCCCTTGCAGCGCCACCTCCTTCCCCGAGCGCCCCGCCGGCAGATGCTCCCTCTGCCTCGCCGTCCCTGCAAGCATCGAGCGCCGCCGCTCCGTCCCTGTCGCCAAGCTCTTCCAGCGGACGCCCCCGCCACCACTCGGCCTCTTTGTGCCGCCCCGGCCTTCGCGGCGAGCGTCGTTGGGTCCGTCGGCTTCGGCAGCAAGGACGGCCGCCCTACCCTCTCCTCTGCCGCGGAGCTTCGCGAGCCCTACCGTCATGCGCGCCTCACCCAGTTCCGCCTCACCCCGCTGTCGTTCAAGCTCGAGCCGCCGTCGTTGACTCCTCTCTGACCGCGTCGCCGTCGAGGCTGCCCCGCCAGCGATGACGTCGCCTCCTCTGTCCTCGAGCGCGTCACCGACTGTGTCACCCCTCTCCTGTGTCATGTACCTCATGGCCGCGTCCGCCAATCCTGTCACTCCTATCAAGCTCGTCATTCGGGAGGCTCCTTGCTTGCTTTGGCCCTGTCCAATTGCTTGCCTTGCGTGTGCTCCTGGGGTTTGGCAAACTTCGGTTGAGTTGTTGGTACTGGTAGCTACAGATACTTGTGGAAGTGATTCTTCCGTGTGACCCAAGGCTGTTGTGGTAATGTTTTGTCAACAAGAACTTCTACCAGATCCAGACCCGAAGGCCGCGAGTCCTTCTTCATGGATCTAATGATGCCGAACACCAAGTCCTTCTTCCGAAGACCGTGGAAGCCAAGTCCCCGGGTTCAAAGGCGTCAAGACCGATCCCGTCGAGACCGAACCCGAACCCTCGGTGAACCCCAAGATCTTCGATCCGAGATGTGTGACCCTTTCTGAGACCCCCTATTTTTATAATAATTGAAATCTATATCAATGGTTGCATATCAAATTGTACATGCTTGCATTCATATTTTGCGGGTCAGAGTTGCATAGTCGATTCACCTCATAATTAAATATAGAGACCATATGCGGGCTATTTTAGTCCTATATGGACTCTATTTAAATTTGCGTAGCGAACCGGTGTTATATTTTTCCTTGTTAAGACAACATTTAAATTGTGGGGTATCTAAACAATATGAACTGTCTAACTAATTGTCGGGACCCCGGTTCCGCTTAATATTGCCTAATTGCATCGCATCTTTGCCATGTCATACATCATACATGCATGATGCCCGATCTTATGCCGTAGTATTGAATATTGCATCCGGTGTTTCTGCTAGTGCTTTGCTTCTTCACGGATTAGGCCGATGAGTTGATGCGAGTGTCGACCTGATCCCCGGTGAACCTTCGGCAATGTTTTTCAGGCGAGCATTCTCCCCCTTTCTACCTATCTTACTTTTATAGTATTTATTCCCTCCTGTTGATCTATTGCTATCTGTGTTGCGATGCTCTAGTTTTCATACCCGTGATATCCCGTGCAGCCTTATATTGCCTTGGATACATCCTATTACCTGTTGTTTGGTAGATAGTTGGAATTGCGTGTCGTAGTCGCTTGCTCAAGTGCTGTTGCGTGTCGACCACAGTTGTTGGAGTATTGCCGTATGTTTAATGTTGGAGATGATCATGGCTTTAATTATCGTTTAATAACTAAAATTGAAGTAGGTAAATGCAGAGGCACTGGTGGGTAATAGACAATATTTGGTTTTTAACCTCTCACTGGTGTCCCGTAGGACCCCGAGTTCTTGACACCTGTTCCGAGATCGAGCGCGCTAACCACAGGTGGGGTGTGTGGGCACCCCCATCGATTAGTACCTGATTTCAAAGTGCTGTACCGGGGGCCACAAAGTAGTTTGGGGCTTTATTACTATCCTGTACTTATGCCATGCTTTTACTGCTTTATTATGATTGCGCGTGGAGCGCTTGTACTGTTTTGGAACCCCGTGCCACGTTTTCGCAGTATCGACAAGCCCAGTCACACTTTCGGGTTCCCAGTCGTTTACAGCCGTTGTCACAAACCCTGGGTCCTTCTCGGAGCCGGCCGACTTCGTTGCGGGTAGCTTAGTGGGGTGGCCCCCATGTGCTTGCTTTGGGTCTGGGAAACGTCGTTTCCGAAACCCCGTCGACATACCGTTGGGTGTATGTTTTGTGATCTTGTACCTACCTGATCTGACAACAAGGGTGTAGGTGCGTGTGGAAACTTTGGTGCACCCCTGCAGGGTTAAATCTTTTCGAGAAGCCGTGTCCGCGGTTATGGACGACTTGGAGAACAGTTCTCGATCATAGACAACTATAACTAAAGTTTATTGTTATAATTTGACTTGTATCCGATATGACTAGTAATCAGCTCCACTACAACGGAATGGCTAAATAAACTGCCAACAACTGCTGGGTTTTGGGATATCTCATGCTAATTGTATCTGACTAGTAAGTGTGCAACTACAATGGAATGGTTAACTAAAAGTGCCCACTGCTTATTATATCAGGATGACTATCTATACCTGACTAGTAATTGCTGCAACGATAACTGAATAAATAAAACTGCCAACTGTGTGAGTTCCTCGGTTGACTTCCTCGTTTGGTCTCGAGGGGGACATACCAGGATGGGTATGCTTGGTGGTAGAATCAGGATGGTTTCGCATAGGTCTTTCTTATCTCTCTCTGATAGCCGACAGTTGTATCGAGTCTCTATAGGTTGTTTAGTGCATGCTGCCGCTGCCGCTTCAGTCCACCATACCTATGTAGGCGAGGACCGCCAAATTCTAGTCTCGACGTGTACTGGCCGCTCTCTTTTTCCTTTGCCCTTTGTCGGCACCCCTTTTTGTTTAAGCAGGTTTGAGATCGACGTCGTTAGCAGGGTTACCCTTCCGGCTTGGCCTGGGCAGGGTTATGGACGCCATTGGTTATTCTTCAGGGCTCTTAGCTCAATTTGCATCTTGTTCATACTCGGACACTGTATCGTTTTCAAGGTGATTTGGATCTATGTATTGTATATCTGTATTCTTGACTCATTGAGTCGCTGTTGTATATATATGTTTTGTGGGTTCCATCGAGGACTATTGTGTAATGATATTACTTCGTTTTCCACCCGCACGCAAGTGCCTGGTGGACACCTTTGAATCGTTTCTATGCAGATTTGGCGGGAAGCGCTAAAACTTGCATAGGGTCGATTCTGAGGGTGTTACACACTGTCACTTTTGTGAAACACAACGAAGCCAGAAACATGCGTCTTACTGCATTTGGTAGGGAAACTTGGATCCAGTTCTTAGCTTTCCCCCTGGATTATCAGACTAGCCTGTACATTCATAGTGCTGTTCAGGATTTTGGTTTGTTGTCTATGTGGCATAATCCTAGAGGAGATGATAAATCTGTGTTGGTTAAGGTTTGGATTGTTCATCTTAAGTTTGTGCCCAAAAGTTTGGTTATTCATCAGCTTGGTGGGGCCAGACACTCCTGGACTATACCTATTATTTTACTTAGATGTGCTGACTGGAATGCTCATTTTCCTAAAATCCTGCCTCCTCCTGAAGATCCAGAACCAGATGATGGTAACCCTCATCCCATGAATGGAGAGGGCCTCACATCTGAACAACTCTACCAACAACAACTTGACAACTGGAACCATCATAATCAGATGCCTAGAAGTGGAAATGCTCAAGGTGGGCACAATGGAGGACATAACAATGATGCCCTGTTTCACCAGCAAGGACAGTTTGTCCCTGCTCAAGTGATTGCTGCACTTTTTGATCATAATGTTGCACAAGATGAAAATATTGTTGCACCCCTGGGAGATGATGTTGCAGTAGTTCCAAACCCTCCTCTGATTAATTTTCAGCAAATTTTAGCTGCACAAGCGGTTCCTTTCCAGGATGGTGTGCCACCCCCAATCACCAATGTTTAGGATATCCTATGCAAGCCTGGCATGATAGTTTATCTGATGTGTCTGATGGAAATTCATCTGGATCAGACTTGATGCAAGTTGACACCACCTTGTCCATTAATTATGCTCTGGTCAATGACAGTATAATGAATGTTAACTCTGAAATCTGGATGGCAAGGGGATTTGCTCATTCTGCCTTCAAGGAATATTGTTTCCCCAACTTTGCTCTGGATAATGCCAAGATCCTATCTATCCCTATTTCTATGCCAAAGTTTATTCAGTTTGAAATGGTTGATGAATGGGAGTTGCTACTCCAATCAAAGAAGATGAAACTGATGAATACTGATCAAACTATGGTGACCTCTGGTATGCAACCCTTCTCACAAGTTGGCACCAAAAGAAAGATTCTAGTGTTAGATGATTCAGAAGATTTTACCTTTGGGACACCAATTTCCACCAGCCAAGTCAGAAGGAGCTCAAAGACTACTAGATACAGGGGCTTTAAGCCTAAAATCATTTGTGATTACAAGAAAACTAAATCAAAAGTGAAGCCAAGGAAGGTTCCAGGAGTGGAAGCTGTGGAAGTCACAGAGGAGGCTAAGATGACCAGATAATATCTGTTAATGAAGACCTAATTACTGACAAGACTCTTCTTGCAACCCCAATCCCAGTGCTCCAGTCTACTGGAATTTCTCTCTGTGGTGTTCCTCAGGATGAACTCACTCCTAAGAAGCTTATGGAAGGCTTGCAGGAGAAGGAGAATGTTGACAGTGCCTAGTGCCTGTTTATTTCTATTTTGGTTTCTATACTTTTGAGTTGTAATAATGTCATTGTTTAAACAATGGGTTATTCTGTGCTGGAACATCAGGGGGACTAATGCAAGAGAGAAACAATTAGCCTTAATGAATGCTATTAATGTAAGTGGATGTTCGGTTATTTGCTTGCAAGAGACAAAAAAGGAAGCTTTTGATCTGAAGTTTATTAAAGCTTGTTGTCCAGCGAGATTTGATGAATTTGTTTATGTGCCTTCTATGGGTGCTTCTAGAGGCCTCATTATTATTTGGAATAGTTCAATTTTTTCTGGAATGGTTATGCATTGTGAACAATTTGCTCTCTTTGTTCATTTCACTTCTACTCATTCAGATCAATCTTGGACTCTAATTAACATCTATGGCCTTTGTAATGGTGAATTGAGAGAAAAAATTATTGAATGGATGTTTGAGGTGAACATTCCTGATGATGAAGACTGGATCTTAATGGGAGATTTTAATTTCATTAGGTCCCTTGCAAACAGGAATAAGCTTGGGGGAATGTTAATGACATGCTAATTATCAACGACTTCATTAGAGAGCAACATCTCATTGAATTGCTCATTAAAGGAAGAAAGTACACCTAGAGCAACATGCAACAAGATCCTCTGTTAGAGCAACTTGATTGGTTTTTTACATCCATGCACTGGACAACTAGCTATCCTAACACAGTTGTATCCACACAAGGCAAACCAACCTCTGATCACACTCCTTGTGCTGTTTCTATACAAACTAAGATCCCTGGCAGTAGGGTTTTCAGATTTGAAAACTTTTGGATAACACATCCTGGTTTTCTGGAAGCTGTAACAAAGAGTTGGGGTAAACCAACTCACAAGTCCAATAGTGCTGCAAATCTAAATGCAAAGTTTAAAAAGTTGAGATATGGTTTGAAATTTTGGAGCAAATCAATTTCAAAATTATCCACTTGTATTGAAAATACCAACAAGGTTCTCTCTGAACTTGATAACCTTGAAGATAGAAGGCCTTTGTTCTGTCAAGAAGAAAATTTTAGGAACATTCTAAAAGCTCATTTAGCAAGGTTGTTGCAGTAACAAAATGCATATTGGAAGAAAAGGTGCACAATTAGATGGACAAAGTTTGGAGATGAGAACACAAAATTCTTTCATAATTTTGCTACTGAAAGATATAGAAGGAACAATATTGCCTCCCTCAAACTATCTAATGGTTCTTTAGTCACTGAGCATCCTGACAAAGAAAGTGCTATTTTTCAAGTCTACAAGGAAAGATTGGGTACTTCTACTCAGCCTGAGATGCTTTTTGACTTACAACATCTGATTACTCCAACTAAGGGCCTTGAAGCTTTATCCATACCATTCACCAGAGAGGAAATTGGTAAAGTGGTCAAAGAAATGCCAAATGATAAAGCCCCAGGTCCTGATGGATTTAATGGCCTTTTCCTAAAAAGTTGTTGGCACATCATCAAGGAGGATATTTACTCCTTATGCTTTCAATTTTATGAAGGAGACCTAAATCTAGAGAGTATAAATATGGGACACATAACACTCATTACCAAGATGGGTTCACCTAAAACTGTCAATGATTTCAGGCCAATTACTCTGCTAAATTGTGTGCTAAAGTTGATCACCAAAATCTTGGCTAACAGACTCTAGAAGGTAATACTAAAAATTATTCATAAAAATCAATATGGTTTCTTAAAAGGCAGAAACATTCAGGATTACCTTGCTTGGGCTTTTGAATTTCTCTATCAATGTGAAGCCTCTAAGAAAGAAATTATTCTGCTTAAGCTGGATTTTGCCAAAGCCTTTGATACCATTGATCATCTGGCTATGATGAAAATTATGCAACGGATGGGTTTTGATGATAAGTGGCTAAAATGGATTGAAATTATTTTTGGCACTGGAAAGACTGATGTTCTGCTTAATGGAGTACCTGGGAGGCAATTTCACTGCAAAAGAGGTGTCAGACAAGGAGATCCTTTGTCTCCCCTCATATTTGTTCTAGCTGCTGATTTACTACAATCTGCAATCAATAATGCATTCAGAGAAAATATCCTCAAAGCTCCATTCTCCCCTGATTTTGGTCAGGATTTTCCAGTTGTCCAATATGCAGATGACACGTTGATCATAATGCAAGCAGATAAAGAACAAGTTCAAGTAATGAAAGGGATTCTTCACAATTATGTTGTTTCTACTGGCTTACAGATCAATTTTCACAAGTCTCACCTAATACCAATAAATCTGGCAGACAACATCACTAAGGAAATTGCAGATATGTTGGGTTGTTCAATTGCCAAAATGCCTTTCACTTACTTAGGGCTCCCTCTTGGCACCACTAAACCCACAGTGTATGATCTAATGCCACTGATTGACAGAATTGAGAGAAAGGTGTCTGCATCATTCATGATGATGTCTTATAGTGGGAGAGTGACTGTGATTAACTCCTTACTAGCTTCAGTTGCAACCTTCACAATGTGTGCAATCAAATTACTAGATAAGATTGTGGGGCACATAGAAAAAATTCAGAGACACTGTTTGTGGAATAAAAAACTGAAGAAGGTGAAAAATGCAACTCTCTTGCTGCTTGGGACATGATTTGTAGGCCAAAGAATAAAGGAGGTATTGGCATACTTAACCTAAAAATTCAAAATGAAGGCCTGCTGTTAAAGTTCCTTCATAAGTTTTACAACAAGGATGACACCCCCTGGGTTTCTCTAGTTTGGAATGCTTATTACAATAATACTGTTCCACATGCTACTGGGCCTTGTGGCTCTTTCTGGTGGAGAGATGTGTTTAGACTCTCCCATTTATTTAGAGGTGTGGCTAAAAGTACAATTGGTAATGGGGCCAATACATTGTTTTGGAAGGATCAGTGGTCTGACACTATTTTAGAAGAGAGCCACCCAGTTATCTATTCTTATGTGAAGAATGAAGATATCTCTACCCAAGAATTTCTAGCTACAGACAATTTGGCACCTCTCTTTTATCTTCCTCTATCAACTGAAGCTTTAGCTGAACTAAGAACAATTCAAAATAGTTGCAGAGAGATACAACTCAGTGAGCACCTACAAGACACTTGGAGTTATGTTTGGGGAGCCAAAGATTTCACTTCCAGCAGATATTATCAGTATAATTTTAGAAACCTGAACCCACATATATCTTTCAAATGGCTATGGAAATCAAAGTGCACTGCAAAAGTGAAGTTCTTTGGATGGCTTGTTCTGTCCGACAGACTGAATACAAGAAACATGCTTAGAACAAGGAAAACAATTGAACACTTGCTCTTTCATTGCCCTTTCAGTCAAGCTTGCTGGGATTCAATCAATATCTCTTGGTCTATGGCTAGCTCTAGGCTTCAGATCATTGAACAAGGAAAACAAAGCTAGAATAAAAAGCTATTTATGGAAATTACCCTGCTTGGATCCTGGAACATCTGGAAGGAGAGAAACAATCCTCTGGTTTAATAACATACAACCCTCGGTCCAGGCCTGGAAGTCAAGATTGGCTGCTGATCTCTCACTACTGATCCACAGGACAAAGGAGGATTTATACCCACTCATCAAGAGCATAGTCCATAGTTTGTAATACCGTGAGGTCTTAGGTTTTCTAACCTTTTTGGGATATCTTTTATTCCCTTGTAATTTGTAAATATGTAACACCTCAGACTCTGAACATTTATTAATGAAAATGAGGCAGTAGGAACCTTTCCTACTGTTAATATCCTAAAAAACTGAAGACCACAAATATTATGAGGAACCCCGCTTGTCACAAAAAGGGAAACACTTATGGGAACAAATTGATAAATTGCATATCATTGCTAGAAACATGTGCTCTGCTTATAATGTTACTTATTGCTTCGATAAATCTTGTTGCTATAGGAGGTATAAACACAAAGAAGTGAACCTAGCTCACTTGGTTAGGGGAGTGGATGTACGACCCATCCACCCAAGTTCAAGTCCTCCCGAATGCAAAACTGGGTTCTTATTATTTCACAAACCAAACTCGCTGTGGGGGTTTCCCTCACCGCTTTCCTTTCAAAAAAAGGAGGTATAAACACCTCCCTTTTCAATGTGAGTATAATGATAATGTTACCATATCTTCTTATGTTAAGGGAAATTATGACTTTTATGATGTGGAACAAATTGAAGAATTTATTACTTGGAATGGTGCATTCGAACTTTCTTATTTGCTTGAATATACTGATGATGCACCTTATAAATATGAGGTTTATGATATACTTAAATTTTGCTTTGATAATTACAAGGAAGAAAATGGCTATATTCTTAAATATATTGATAGATGCTCTCCACCAACGGAAGAGACTAATGCCTTGTAGGAGCCTATGGAAGAAGAAATTGCTGAAAGTGGAAGCTCGTTGGATGAAAAAGAGGAGGAGAGTGATGATCAAGAGGAGGAAGAATGGAGCAACTACCCATGTCTACCTCCTAATAAGAGTAACTCTTTAACTAATACATTATTTGATTGTCCCCCATGCTTACCAAAGGAGGATGAATGCTATGTTCCTGTGGATTCTTTTGAAATATCTAATATGGGTGAAACTTGTGATAATAATTATGCTCCTGTTATCTATGATAATCCATGCTATTTTGATAAATCTTATGATAATCTTTTATTTGTGCCTAACTTCGAAATGCATGATACTAAAGAGTTTTGCTTAGAAAATGTTCATGATAAAGCTCTAGATGATGGTCCTATATTGGTTGATAATATTAATTGTACTACTATTGAAAATGAGATTGTAGGGGTTTTGACTTTATCTTGAAACCCCATACCTCTTGAGAATGATCAGTCATCCTGTTATAAAATGGTTAAAAGTGGGTTTGAAGGTTTTAATCCCACTATTTTTGAGCTTGATAAAAATTATGTGTTTGTAGATCATGAAAAGCATACTTTACGTGATAGTTATACTGTTGAGTTTATTCATGAGGCCACTAAAAATTATTATAAGAGAGTAAAAAATATGGTTATAGAAGTTTTCATGGTACTGAAACACCTCTCTATGTGCTGAAAATTTTGAAGTTACTCTTGTTTTATCTTCCTATGCCGGTCACTTTGTTCTTTGTAAATTTATTTGTGTACAAGATTCCTATGCATAGGAAGTGGGTTAGACTTAAATGCGTTTTGAATTTGATTCTTGATGCTCTGTTTTACTTCAATTCATATTTCTTATGTAAGCATCTTCTCAAACTATCAAGCCTGGTTGAAAGGCGTTAAAGAAAAGCACTCTTGGGAGATAACCCAATTTTTTATTTTTTAGTTAGTTTTTCTTTTGTTGAGTCTTGGAAGTTATTTCCTCTGTAATAACCTCTCCTTATTATTTTTTGTGGTTTTTGTGCCAAGAATAACCTCTAATGACAAAGAAGTAAGATTTGGGAAAGTTGTTGTCCTGAAACGGATTTTTGTGCTTTATTGTAAAAATTCGTGAAAAATCCCAGTATGTCAGATTGAGCTGTACTTTTGTGTGCATATGCCCCAGGTTATTAACTAACTTTCTTTAGTTCTACACTTTTCGATTTGAGCAACAGAATGTATTCGAAAAAATCGATTTTTACCTGCTGGTATGTTTTCACAAATTTCTGCCATTATTTGCATTTGCCTCTTATCGGTTTCTTTTTGAGTTCTCTTTGATCACTTGAGCTTTTAAAAAAGTTGCTACAGTAGCTTGTGTTTTAATGGAAGTTTTACTTGTGTTGAAATTAAATCCAAAGGCTTATTATATTGAATATACTAATATTGCTAATAAAGATTGTGTGAAGTTTTGTATGAAGGAAATTTTTAAGTGCAGGAAAAGAATGATGTGATGAGATGAAGTATGGAAAAAAGCTCAAACTTGGGGATGCCACCCGTGTCATCCCAATAAATATTCAAGAGGTACAAACGTCAAAGCCTAGGGATGCCCAAGGCACCCCCTTCTTCATCAATAAAAATCTCAAGTCTCTTTTTAGACACTTTATTTTTATTGCTTCAAACAACCAAGTCATTCTTTACTTTTATGCTTTATATTTCTGAAGTTTACATTTTAGTTCTATTTAAATACATCTAATTTAATCAAAACCACATTCCTATTTTCAACACTTGCAGTCAATTCACTCGAAGACCTGTGACAACTTAGGGTGTGACAGAGACTTCACCTATAAACATTTACCTTTAGGCTCTCTGTAGGATCGATATCTGAACTTCGAAACTAGCTACAAACGATCTGTGCTCTTGTAGACATCACCGCACAAGAACATATCTACCGTTGTATCTAGGAAAGTATAACTTGAAATGTTTTATGCGTTTACTGTGTTGGATTGGGTTAGGACGATGCCACATGTGCTTGCATCGGGACCTTATTTTCCTTCCCTATCCAAACAACACAAGTTTAGTTTGTTTTTGTGCGATCCATACTGATATGTGACTCTTGGCAGGCTGATATATATGTGTATAGTGATGGCTGGAAAAGAGGTGGGCGGCAGATAACATACTGATCATGATGCCCTCATTTCGACAAGGGTGACGGAGAAATGCGAGAGGAGCTGGTGCTCCGCACTCGCTGACTCGTTGCACGAGGAAAGGTGCCAGGAGCCTTGTGACGGATTTATTTACACAGAATATCGGTGTTGGTTAAAATCGGCTATTTTTATTGTTGTTGAAGCAAAGAGAGCTCAGCGTTGTTGTTGTGGATTCTTTTTTGCTGAATGGCTCGAGAAGTGTTTTGAATTGTTTTGCTTGAGAGTTACACCGACTTGGTTGGGAATCATCTACTTATGCACTTGTGAAGCTTTGCTTCATTTGCTGGGTGGACCCATTCATGTGCACTCGTAGATTAGGCAGATTATAGGAAGGGGCCCCTTTCATTTTTGAAGAATTTGTGTTTGTCTTGCTGGCATTACATGTTGTCCTGATGATTAGAAAATTTTCCTCATGTGCTAGGTGAGCGTGCTTTTATATACGAACGATGGACTTTTCACTATTGTAAGTGCATATCCAATTTTGCTCGAATGCATTTGGAAGGCTAAACTGGTTGCTCGGGTTGATTAAATGAAGGGATTATTACCGTTGTGCTGCTACTAGTACTACTAGTAGTGGCATAGCGTACCCCGAGGAGCTTAGCTCAGCTACTCTGTTTGATTATTCAGCTAAGAGCACGTCATATCTCTGTTGTGAACTAAACAAGTCTTCACCTACCCATTCAACTTAGCTGGAGCAAACCTTCACAAGCCCAACTCATAATATATATTTATTGGAAAAGTAAGATACGCGTTAGACATCAATTCTAAAAAAAGCAAAAATAAAAATTCAAGGCATCTTCTACCTAGTGTCAATGGCTAGGCATTGAACTGGAGAGCAGCATTATGGGAGACAGGCTAGCTCCATTTGAGCCCTTTTCTTTGAACTTCAAAATATCTTTATCTTTATTTTTATCTTTATCTTTACTATCTAAAAAGAACTTTGATGTTCCGTTTTCTGCCATCTATCACTACGTCGTTTTCTTCCTCCGACATCCCCTCGCCCATCGCCTCCTTTGCAAACTAGGCCTTGCTAAATTAACGCGTCATCTCCCTTCTTCGTTCGCTTCGCCCCTCCCGAGCCGACCTCCATCCTGACCCCTCGCCTTCGTTCCCTGGACCGTCCAATGGTCGTGACCTCCTCCCTAGGCCACCGACGAAGCCCTCCCAACTCAACCCCTGCAGGCGTCCTCCCCTTCCAGCCACCGGCGGAGCCATCCCTTCCCGGGCGCAATAGTGAGCGGACGCGTACCTACTGGATGAGATGTATGACTGGCGGAGCAGCAACGCGCGCGCCGTCGGGATCCGATCCCCTCTCCATCGCGCTGCTGCTAGGACCCATACGCGCCACTGCCATTACAAGCCGACCACCGCATCGGGAGAATCTCGAGCCCTCTCTCTCTCTCTTGCAACAAAGCGCGGCCTTGGTACCTCAAGGCGCGGTGTGAGGGCGACGGATTCAGGCACGCGGGGCAGTGGCCTTGAGAGGGAGGCACTGGCCTAGGGAATGCCCCATGCGGGTGGGGTGGCCTATGGTGAGCTGAACATACGATCTGCTCTGGCAAAATAAAACGACGAGCGCGCTGGCGATGGATGGGATGCGGCGGGCTTAAAACGCAAATCAAAGGCAGGGGCGGCTGGCCGTTCGTGCTTGTCCATGTCCAAGCATTGGGGTGCCATGAAGCACGGCTGGATGCGGGCGACTACATGGATGCGCTTTGGGGGCACGGGCACCTACCGCTGCTGGAGAGCGAGTGGTCCAAGAATTGTGTGGAGTACATCCTGCAGGACCTCTGGCGCACCCGCCGTACCTGCCTCGACGCTGCCGGTCGTGCCATCATCCGCGATATCCTCCAGATCTCCATCGACTCCGAGCTTGACCCCTTACATATCTTCCTGCTTCATATGTCTGTTATAGCTTCCCTCTTCGTGGCGTTGCTAGCGCCAAGCTGCGGCGGTCTGGATTCCCTGGCCCCGGTTTTAAATGGTGATGCTCCAGATCTCCATCGATTCGCCGACAGCTGTTGGTGTGCATCGGGATATTGATTCACATGTGTGTACATGAAAACATAGCAAAGGAAGACATTGCAAAGCATTTCCCTGAGGAGGTGTTGCCCGAGCTGCAAAGGTTGCTCACTCTGCTTCTACATCAATTTCAGCCGGAGCGACGAGAGGACACCTCAATGGATCAGGTTATAGAACAGCAGCTAGGGGCTTCTTTAATTTTTGTTCACAAGTTATTCTGAAGTTTGTTTAGTACTCCGACCAATGGAGTACTAAATTTTCCAATTTGATGTTGTTTGTGTAATGTGTAGTGATGTCAAATTTTGCTTGTTATTACCTGAAAGATTTATGTCTCAGCTTCCCACGGTGTGTTGTTTTGTAGGCATCTGCGCCAAGTTCGCAAAAGACAGAAAGCCATTGGAGTACAAACCAAGAAGTATCGGAGCAACCAGGTATTATGGAGGTAGTTAAACATATTTGTGTCACGTGCTTTTGCATAAATGCCTTAATTCTGCTAAAACTTATTGATAACTGGTATGGTTAACATCCTACTGTACTATGTGATACAAGTGTTCATTGATTGGTTGGGTAATTGTCTATATAGAATAGCTATAAGGCGAACTCAAAACGAAATTACCATCTTAATTAGCTTCTTACTTTCCCAGTACCGCTATGCATCTAAGAAGGACAGACACAAGACATATCATTTGTACATATTTCTAAAAGAGATGATTATGTTAACTTAATTCATCTCTTCTATAATCATAGAAGTTAGTTCTCGACAATGCATATGTATAGATGCCTTCTTGGAGCAGCATATGAAACACATAGTCAGATACTTCTTGAAGTATATATTGACTAAATATTAAAGAACAAGAAAAGCACAATTATACTCGGCTGCAGAGAAAAATGGACAGAGAAAGAAATATTTTCTTAACAAATGATGATAGCATGACCCAACAAGAAATCCACTCTAATTTTTAACGATAGGCTGGAGTTCCCTGGAGGTCATCATCCTGCTGCCACGACATACTGTCACAAGAGTATAACTTGCCTCTTCTCCTATTGTGAAGGAAGCGTGGGGTAGATTATTAGTTGTGGAGCGTTGCCATGATGGCAAGTATGAATGGGTGGGAGGGAGGAAGATTCCTTCTTTTTTATTTCACCTGACACCCTCGCTTCTAACTCCACATCGACGTTGGTGAAATCTTATAGGAATTTGTTGGTGAAAGCCTCGGCGTCACCAGTGTTGAGTGGATGATCAGCCAGGTGAGATGGAAGGTGCAGGCTCATGGCTCGCTAGCGCATATGTTTGGCTTCTACAGATTGGATATACCAGGTGTGTACATAGAAATCTACTGCATCATAGTTAAGCAACTGCTAGCAAATATTGTTTGGCTTCCTTGTCACAGGTCAACCATAGCATAGTAATATTGTTAGTTTTTTCGTATCAACCATAGCATCTGCAAGGAGTGCGTGGACTATCGACTCAGGGAGCATGGTCCTTTCTAGGTTCGGGTGTTGATGCATCGAATCTCGGACTGATCAAATCGAACACCCTCGTACGGTTCCGGGGCATGGTTGACGACATGCTCGGGAATGAATTCTATGCTGGAGCTTTCAAGGCACTTAATGGATTGTGCTCATAGCCCGTTGTCAAGCTGCAGCTATTGCGCCTTATGCTTTATCCGAAAACAATGTTTGTGAAGGAAGGCTCTACCTGGAGGACGAACAAGTTCAGTGACTTCTCACCATTCACAGAGCCACACCCGTGTGACTCACATCTCTGGGAGCGCCATCTCTTCCATTGTGTGCCTGTATGTTACTACTTTCGTGAGCACTGCACTTTTTAAATATATTTTCTTATCAATTCTAGAATTGGAAGTCAACATGATTGTGTGTTTGTGATTGTCTTCTTTCAGGTGCCTGGGCAAAACTCTTGGACACTGGAGTCTTCCTCTGGACCTGCGCCGAATGTGAAACTGCATGTCACCTGAACAAACGGAGAAAAGGAAGATGGATGGAGATGACGATGTCATGGATGCAAGATCTCGTTCATGTTTGCTGCAATCATGCTTTTCTTGATAATTTTTGTGTCCATTAACCATCATTGGCATATAATTCATGGCTTGCTACAAGTTTCAGCAAAACGGTAACGGCGAGAGTTTGTCATGTAGTAAGAAACCAGTAAGAACTAAACTTAGTTTGCTTCCATTCTGAAGGTAGGATGTTTTAGTAAGAAACTTTGCTTTTTTAGAGAATGGGAAGACCTTGGCCTCTGTATCGGATCATGAGCAATTAACTTCATGCTTAAGTTGTCTGATTTTTCATTCCACATATAAATTTATCTCATAGCCTACCTTGTATCCATTTCTGGTTTGAAGTTCATCTAACATCTGATTTACCTTATTACTTGTCTAGATGTAGATTAGCATAATACTGAAATAGGATGCATAAACCATGTCAAGTGGTTGAAAGAGGAACTCCTCTCAGTCTCACATCCTGATTTGAGCGAGCACGGAACCTGCTAATGTAAAATGATTATGTCCTTAATACTTTGCGGAAACATTCGCCCTCTGGGATGGCATGCATCCTGAAATTTCGGAAGGTTGGAGGGAGGTGGGCATTTAATCTAGGTCATGGTGAGTTTGTGGAATACCAGACGGCGTGATAGATAAGAGTTGATGTGAACTCTAAAAGAAATCGAAGAGATTCGTCAAAGATTACTTTCTTTTACTATGTCTCTTTTTACTATGTCTTTCATAAGTCGAGAGGCAAATGTTTGCATAGGTATTTGTGCAACGCTACCTCTGCTAACATGAATGGGCTTTCTTGCACAAAGAATAATTGATTATCTCATGTCTGATGTGTTTTGTGATTTTTTATTTAGAACTCTGGACGAAGATGAGAGTTGTGGCCAGTCCGGGGTCCTTCCCTCGAATCTGTATGAACACAAGTGCGTGTCTCCTTCAATAAACTATCTGTTTCAATTTGTGCTTGTATTAACCTAGGGTGTATATTATTAATCAAGATTTTGATTCAATCTCTTGAAAATTAGCATGCATGAGGTGTCATGAAAATTCTTGACCGGTCTTTCCTCTGACTATTTGTAATCCAAACCATTTATCCACCCAGCTACGACATGTATCTCTTCTCTGCATGTCCATGATGGTTTGCTGGATTGGGTCATCTGAAGAAACCTAACAATTTTCCCTTTTTGGTTTTATTTTCCATCTTCATAGTAGTGATAGCAAAGTATCAGTTTGCATGTTTTAGTGTCCTTATATTTGATTTCCTTTTTATTTATCAGGAAAGGGAATTACCTGTTAAGTAATGGCTAGGGTCATCATATGGTGAGAACTTGTTAATGACTGTACTGTCACCAACTAATCTGCGGAAAACCAAAACTCTCTGAAGGTCAGTGTTGTGCTAATTTGCGGCTGCATGGTTTGTTCCCCATTATTAGTTATTGAGCCATTACTTTACTTCACAGGCTTACAAGTTAAGGGCATCCGTACAAATTGAAAATTATGAAACGTTAAGGCATCGGAGTAGACATCGAACCAAATTTTAAAAAAAGATGGATTAGTACTTCCTTGAGATCACATCAGTACAAGCACAACATAATATTTTGGCTGCATCATGCATGTACCTTATACCGACAAATTGCACTAAACTGGCATTTACTGCAAATCAGGATTACCTATAATGGTTTTGGAATATTGTTTTTACGTTTCATATCTACTTGTGTCTTAATAGTCCCACTGTTAATAGTAAGTAGTAACTTTCTTTTCTGTGGAGATTTGCGAGTGGAGAACTTCCAAGGCGCTCAAGGTGAAGGCCTACGAGGGCTTTTATTTCTGAAAAATCCTCTCTTCTATTTGGTTAACAATTACAATCGATCATTTGCTAGCTTTCTCTGTTTATATAGGGTACTTGGATGAATCAGATATAAGGAGTTAACAAATAAATTGCTGGTCTTGTAACACACTAGTTAGTATGTAAACCAAATGAGATACATTTTCATTTGAACCTTACTACACAACATGATTATTTGATTTTGATGATGGCAATGATTAAAATTAAGGTAAAGAATGCTCCGTTGTCTACCTATAATCTTTTCTATATGGTATACATGTGATGTGATATGTGATATAAGAAGGATGTTACAGGCTTGGAATTTCACAAATGGACGAACAACCCCTTGATAGAAACATGCTTAGGAATCACTTCTTTGGCAAACCCAATCTCTGGCTAATAGCTACTGATTTTATAGGAATCACTTCTTTGGTACGTGTATATGCGTGAGTACTTATTGTTTGCATCTACTGATTTGGGGTAAATGAATGACAAACTTGATATATTTGTTCCAGGTAAAAAGCGTGAGAGATAAAGAGGATTGATGCTAATATATTTAATATGAATCGTAGTGTGTTTATGCTTATTTTTGGCTACTGGTTGTTATGTTTTGTTTTGATTCTTTGTAGATGGAAGGAAATGAAAGAAAGAATAGATTCCCAGTAGCAACATTCTAGATGATCTGGCATGCCTAACGGCGAAGTGATCATGCAGGCGCCAAAGTTAGCTGGTTTTTGTGAAACGTTTTTTTTCTCCCGTTGCAATACACGGGCATGTTTCCTAGTTGGATTCAAAAGATCTAAAAAAAGGAAGAAAATATATGAATGTAGCCAACTATGTGTCATGAAAAAGTGTGTTGTTCCTAGTAGGTTTAAGACCATGCACTATGTCACGCCGGTTCAATGGAAAAGCTGTCAGATTTTTGAGTCGGTCTAATTTTCTTGCTATGTAGGTTCGATTCCTATATGGGCCCAAGCTGACACATACACTATCCTTTTTGCATGCAGCGTAGTATCTCTCTCCTCTCTTTCTCTGTACCGTGGGCCAGTCTGTCAGATTTTGTACCATGAATCGAATCAAAAACTTGAGTCGCTTTTCCTGTCAGAGCTATTGAATCGGTTCCTTGTTATGTGTGGAATCGAACCATAAAGGCCTTTGAACTGCTTTAAACACACATAGTACATGGTCTAAAAACCGCATGGACTATCTTAAGAGAGGATTAATGCTAGATGTCCTGAAAATAGGAGCTTCGCGTGCGAATCATAGTGTACTCTCTCTGTTAGGGATTATAAGTTCTATGTATCATTTTAATAGGATTAAAAAAATCAATAACTCATCCTCTTAATTAGTACATACACCAATAGTTATACATGCATGAGAGAAGAGAAAAAAAAAGACCATGCATTAAATGAGAGATGGTAATAAATAAGAAAAGACTTATAATTTCTAACATTTTAAAAAAGCTCTTAGGCCTTATAACGGAGGGAGTACACTTATTCCTCGACCAGGGTGAAAATTGGTGTGCTTTCATTATCATAAGCAAAAGAATCAATTCTGTATGGAATCAATGGTACGCGCACCGGCCAATAAACGATGCGGCCGGTGCGTTGGCCCGGTTCCTTGATTAACTCCCGGTTAATAGACTCCTGATTTGATGCGCGCGATTAGTTTCTGGTTTTAGGGGATTGACCCAGTCCCACCCTTATTTGCATGGAACGGAAGGGCGTAGGTTGTGGAGAATATTAACCATCCGCCATGTCATCGATCCATGTGACGAGGAATGTATCTCGACGGTCCATCTGAATACAAATTTTGTTGGAAAATGATATGACTCCACTAGGATCGATTCCCCGGCTCCTTGTTTTTTACGCTTCGCACTGCTCCGCTTTATGACCTATGCTGCAGTCCTTGTTTTCTACGTTCCGTACTAGCCCCAACAAGTAGCTTTGTCACGTACGCCGCAGCTGTAGCCCGTCGCTCGCACGCGCCAGCAGATCGCGTATCCACGCCGCGCTCCGGCCCGTCTCTTGGCCGCGCCGCCTCGTTTGCTGGCCGAGCCGTCCCACCTGCAAGTCGCGCCGCCGCGTCGCGCCGCATGTAGGTCGCGCAACCACGTGTCCCTAGCCGCTGCATCCCGCGCCGCGCGCCGTCTCAGCTCTCGCAGCCACGTCCCCCAACGGCTCCAGGGAGATGGAGCCACCCGCCATGGCTGCCGTCCTAGGGAGCCTCGCTGCTGCGCCTCCTTGAAAATCTCGTCCCGCCCCGCGTTGCTACGTACGGCGTCAAGACTTGCTACGTATGGTTGAGAGTGGTGCTCCAAGCGGCATGGAGGTTTGCTACCAGACGGCAATGAAGAGTCGTGATGCGATGTGTCTTTGAGATTTTGCTATAGAACGATGCTACAATAGTAGCAAATTTTGCTATTTTTGTTCTATGTTTTTGCTGTAATAACACAAAATATTTTCTACAATATTTTTGACGAAAGTGTTAGCAAAATCGGTTTTGCTACAGCAGCCACCGGCGATATCTCCGGCGATATCGTTTTTTGCTACATTAGCATGTTTCTTTTGCTCAAACAGTTTTGCGGTTTTGCTATAATAACGTAAAGTTTTTGTTACACGGTCTTCAGCGAGGTCTACCGGCGAATACCTCCGGCGAGTCTCCGGCAAGGTCAGATATGCTACATTAGCATAATTTTTTTGCTACACGGTCTACGGCGAAATCTCCGACAAGATCCAGTCTATTTTTCTATTTTTTTAGACCGAACCGTTTTCTGCTACATGTAGCAAAAGCGAGACTATTTCTAGCAAAAACGGGTATGATTATAGCAAAAGTGGGATTTGAGGGCTTTTTAGAGGACACGTGTTGGCAGGAGGACCCGGGGGATTTTGGAGAATTATCCCCCGGGGAACGCATAGTACGACCCATTTTTGTTGGCTCCTTCACACTCTTATTTTTGCGTCATGAAAATTCAAACCTGCCCTAGTTCAAAAAAAAAATCGAACCTGCCCTTAGGGTTCTATAAGTAGAAGCCCATCGCCCATGGCCGCGTGCGGGATAACGCGTTTGACTTAGGACTTTGCCCGGTGAGGTGAAAGAGCATGGCCGGAGAGAGTTCATCTGCCGATCTCGATCGATCGGCCCATGTAGCAGCAGGTAAGTAAAGACTTTTCGCAGCATGGTAATAATAGTTGCCGTCTATCCCCTTGTTTTAAAATATAAGATGTTTTAGCTTTGTGAAGCAAATGTATCTAGACTTGTTTTAGTACGTAGGTTCACTCAGATTTAGAGTGAATTCACACACTAAAACAAGTCTATGTAAATTTTCTTCACAAATTTAAAATATCTTATATTATAAAATAGAGGTAGTACTAGTAGATTGATCAGGAGCGAGGGGGAAGATGTGCAAGTGGGGTGGACGAGCAGGTTGAGAAAGTTTCGTCGGGGAGATGGAATGATTCTCAATCTAGGATCGAGATCTCGCATCGATCCTTGACAGCGGCGGAACAGGCGGTCTGCAGGTTTGAATTTTGAATCCTGCTCGCCGCGGCGGCGAGCCGCCGGCCGCCATGCCCCCCCTCGCGGGCTCCTTCCCCCTCCCCTCACCCCTACGCTGGGTTGCCTCCGCGTCTTCGCGCTTCGCCGGATGCCGGCAAGGGTGGTGCCCCGCCGTCGTCGTGCTCCGGCCGGAGGACCGCCGGCTCGTTCTCCTCTCGACGGCGGATGTCGTCATCGATGCTCGCGACCGGCGGCGCGGGGAATTCGTCCACCGCGCGGCGACGCTGGTGTTCCCCGCTCACATCGTCAAGGTCGGCGCGCGCGCCTTGCCGGCGTCGGCGCCTCTCCCTCCCTCCGCCCCCGTGCAGGCCGTGTCGAGACTCCCTCGGCCGTTGTCGCCGGCGCGCGTCGCGGCCCTGGCGGACCTCCATGGTCTGGCTTGGGGTGATGTGGAGGAGGAGGAGCCGGCTGGCGAGGAGCCCCCGCTGGTGCTGGAGCCGCTGCGCGGGGCTTGGGCCCGTGTCGAGGAGGGGACGCCGGCCGACGGGGAGGTGGGGGTGCCGACGGCGCGCTGCCCGTCTCGCCTCTGCCACCCGCTGCTGGCTGACTTCCTGCCGCATGCGCGCGTGGCTCCGACCGGTCCTCGCCGGCGGGGAGGTGGCCGGCCTCGGCCGCCGCCGTCGACGCCCCAGCAGGGGTGGGGAGGTTGGGGACGGGGCGCCAGGGGTGGTGCGGGAGAGGCTAGGCCAGCTGGCCGGGCCGCTCGTGGGCCGAGACCCGCTGGCAGCCTGGTCAACCGACCCCTCCCCGGCCCATCTGGCCCGTCCGGCCCTTGGCCCGCCCAGCCCGCGAGGCAGCAAGGGGTTAGGGTCGCGTCGCCCGAACTGCTCCCAGCTTCTTCTGCTTCTCCCTCTTCCCCCGCCGCCACCTCTGGCCCCTCGACCCCATCGCCGCCCGCCGGCCCCCTCGCCTCTGCCCCCGCTCTCCCCCGCTCGTACCTGTCCGTTGCCATGGCTGCGCGCCCCCGCAGCCCTCCTCCGCCGCGGGGGGCTCCGCCGCCGCCGCCCCGTCACATGCCCGCCTCCCTGCGCCGCTCCCCCTCCCCTCGTCGGGCCTCTCCACCGGCGAGGCGGTGCATCTCGCCCCGCCGCTCCCCGCCTGCCCGTGGAGCCCCCTCCTCCCCGCGGGACCGGCGCCACCTCCCTGCCCGCGACCACGCTGGGGCCTACCGGCACCCTGGTTGGCGAGGTACCCCGCAGCAGCCTCGCCACCCCTCCCGCTCGCCCCCTCGGGCTCGCCGGAGGCTGGAGGACCCCCCCCGCTCGCCTTCCCCGCGGCCTGACTTGGCACGGGAGGAGCACCTCAGAGCGGCGGCGATCCACTCCAGGGATGCGGCCCTCCTGCCGAGGCCTGGCGGGAGTCGGGCGGACGCGCCGTCTTGGCGGGACGGCCGAGCCCCTGGCCTGCCTACTGTGGGCGCGGTGGGTCGCCGAGACGGGGATATTGCCGAGTCATCGGCGCCCAAGAAGAAGAAGCGTAAGTCCAAGAAGAATAAGAAGGTGGTGTCGGCGCAGTCGGCTGATCCCTCGGCGGTGGTCACCGCTGCCCCTGGCGTTCTGGGGCCCCACTCTGGGGCCGCGACTGCGGGACGCCCCGATGTGCTACCCGCGGCTGCTATTCCCAGGCGCAGGGAGGCCCTGGAGTACTATGGCCATGGGGTGGATGGTGGGTTCTACGTCATTGACCTGGGCGGCGTGCAGATGACGGTGCCGGAGACCCTGGCCATGGTATCGATCCTCCCTGACCAGGCCCTCCCCCCGGGGCTGGTAGTCACGGAGGATCTGATCCAGGAGGAGCTGCGCGCGGTCCTGCCTGGCCACCCCTGGCCAGTTCACCGGGTCTCGGCGTCTGAGTTCGCGGTCCACTTCCCCTCGGTGGCAATCCTCCGCATGTGCGCGTGTGGCTCGTCCTTCACTCTGCCGCTTCACCGGCTGCGTGTGTCCATCCAGCCCTCCTCCGCCGCGCAGGACACCGTGGCTACTCTCTCGGAGGTCTGGGTGCGGCTGTTGGGGCTCCCTCACGAGGCCAGGCGGCCCGAGGTGGTGGCCCTGGTGTCTCAGGCGGTGGGCAAACTCACGGAGTTAGACATGAGCTCCCTCCCGGGCCTAGGGCCAATCCGCCTCCGTTTGCTCTGTCCGGCGATCTTCGTGTTCCCGGTCTCCCTCCCTCGCGTGTTCTTCGACCGGGTGGGTCGGGACCTCCTGGTGGAGCTCGACGAGGAGGGGCCGGGCCCTGGAGGAGCTCCCTCCTCCCCTCTGTCCCCGGCTCCCGACGCCGATGATGGGTACAGGGATGAGAGTCGGGGTGGGGGCTCGGAGGACAGCGACTCTGGATCCGACCCCGCGTCTCCCCTGACCACCGACGCCTCGCCCCCCGCGCCGTCCCTGCCGCAGAAGGACGCCGCCGGGGGTCCCGTCGCCCTCCTCCGTGTTGCTTCTCCCCCGGGGCTCCCCCCACTCTCGCTGAGCGCCCCGGCCAAGCTGGCCCAGGTTGATGTTCCCCGCGGCTTCTGTTCCGACCCGTCGCTTTCCGTCGACCTCGCCATCTCCCAGTACGGCTCCAACCTTGGCGCGGGTGTGGGCCTGACCCCGGTCATCCCCCCTGCGGCACGGCCGTCCTCGGATGAGGACTCGTCGGGGAGTGTGGGGCTGGTGGTCTGCTCTCCCCAGTCCCCTCGCTCCCCGGGGATGGTCTGCTACTCCCTCGCGCCGGATACTCCGGACCCCGCGGCGATGGACCCTGGAGACGTGGACCTGCGCTCCCCGGGGGTGGGTCTGAAGCCCCGTCAGGCCAAGACTCCCAGGCCTCCTCCGCCGCCGCCGTCCCGCCACAGTGTCCGCCTCGCAGGGGCGCGAGCTGGTCTCTCTGGCCCGGAGCCGACGGTGGCCGAGCGGGCCGCCCTTCGTGTCGCGGCACGGGATGAGATCTCAGGTACTCCATCTTCCCCCTCTGTCCGCCCCCCTGATCCTGGACCGTCTGGTATTCCTGGTTCTTCTTCTTTCTGTGTCTTGTCTGAGGTGTCGCTTGCCCACCTGGGCGAGGTGGCTGATGATTGTGGTATCGTATTTCGCGGTGAGAAGGGTCCACGGGCTGAGCAGCTAGCGGCCATTAAGGCGCGGGAGAGGTACGCGGGTGCGATCGCTGCGGCCCGAGCTCACGATGCTCGGGAGCGTGAACGCGCCCTGATCCTGGCCGAGGCTGGACCCTCTGGTCCTGGCCCCGGCAGGGGTCAAGGAGGATACCTTTGAGGTGGATGATATGGACCGCGGGGACTTCTTTGTGAGCATGTCTCTCACCCATAGACAAACCCGTTTCAAATGGGAAATGATCATTGTCTATGGCCCCGCGGACCATCGGAGATCCGCGGAGTTTCTGCTCGAGTTGAAGCTGAAAGTGGAGCGGGCTGAGATCCCGGTGGTCGTGGCCGGGGATTTCAACCTCATCCGCACGACCGAGGACAAGAGCTCGGCAAATGTGGATCTCCCTAGGATGCGGATGTTTAATGACTGCATCGCGGACCTTGCTCTCCGTGAGATCGCGAGGGTGGGTGCTAGGTTCACGTGGACCAATAAGCAGCTTGCCCCGATTCGTTGCGTCCTCGACCGTGCCTTTGTCTCCGTGGACTGGGAGGTGATGTTACCGCTATGCTCGCTGAGGGTTGTCACGCGGATTGGCTCCGACCATACCCCCCTCCTCCTCTCCTCGGGAGGGGGCAGCCCTCCTAGACCGAACCGCTTCCACTTTGAGTCCTTCTTGCTCCAGAAGCAGGGATTCGTGGAGGCAGTTCGGGCCAGGTGGATGATGGCGGCCTCCTCCCTACCCTGGGCTCACTCGGCGGTGGATATTTGGCATCACTGCACTAAGGTGGCCCGCCAGTTCATGCGCGGGTGGGGCGCCAACTTAGGGGCGGAACTCCGTGCCCAAAAGTACTCTATTCTGCGGGAGATTCAGGACTTAGACCGGGAGGCTGACCTTGTTGGCCTGTCAGCTGAGTCCTGGGCCCATAGATACTCCCTGGAGACCTCCATTATGGAGATCTACAGGGGAGAGGAGGCGTTCTGGCGTCAACGGAGTCGCCAGAACTGGACGGTCCAGGGGGAATCGAACACGGCCTACTTCCATGCCATCGCAAATGGACAGAGGAGGAAGTGCTCGATCCCCTGCCTCTGGGAGGGGGGGGTCCTGTTGGAATCCCAGCAGGCGCTCTCCTCTCATATTTATTCCTTCTACAAAGCCCTCTTCGTTGCGTCCGTACCCTCGGGCATCTCACTGGCGCCTGACTTCTGGACAGATGGGGCGCTGGTCACCCCGGCTGAGAATGCGGACCTGACTTGACCGTTTCTCGCTGAGGAGGTATCGACGGCCCTAAAGTCTATGAAGACGGGTTCGGCCCCCAGCCCCGACGGCCTGCCGGTTAGCTTCCTGCAGGCGTTCTGGGACCAGGCCCAGCCGGTGATCTTGCGCATGTTCCAGGAGTTCTACACAGGGACCCTGGTGATGTCGCGTCTGAACTTTGGGGTGGTCACGCTGATCCCCAAGGTTTTGGGGCCACTGATATCCGCCAATTTCGCCCCATCATAGTGATCAATGTCATCCAGCGCCTCTTTGCGAAGGTCTGCGCTCTCCGGCTAGCTCATGTGCTAGAGAGGCTCACGCACCCCCTCCAGTTCGCCTTCTTGAAAGGACGCCTCATTCACGATGACGTCCTTGCCCTTCATGAGATTATCCATGAGGTCAAGTCACGTCATCAGAAAGCGGTGTTTCTCAAGTTGGACTTCCAGAAAGCCTACGATAGGTTGGACTGGAGGTTCCTGCGCCTTGTCCTGGAAAGGAGGGGTTTTGATGACCGTATGGTCTGCTGGATCATGCAGTTTGTGATGAGTGGGAGGACCGCGATCAACATCAATGGGGAGATTGGCCCCTACTTTACCCCATCCTGTGGGGTGAGGCAAGGGGACCCGATTTCCCCCCTCCTCTTTAACGCCGCGGTGGATGCCCTAGCAGAGATTTTGGATAGAGCCAAAGTCGCTGGCCACATCACGGGTGTGGTAGGGCATCTGATCCCGGGAGGGGGTATTTCGCATCTGCAGTACGCGGATGATACCTTGATCATGGTCCAGGGCTCAGACCTCGACATTCGGAATCTGAAGTTCCTGCTGCTATGCTTCGAGGCCATGTCAGGTCTCTCGATCAACTTCGATAAGAGCGAGGTCATGGTTCTAGGTTTTGACGACATCGAGCGACAACGGATTGCTGACAACTTCAACTGCTGCCTGGCGGAGTTCCCCATTACCTACTTGGGTTTCCCCATGCGAGAGTCCAGGGTGTTGATCAAGGACCTCGCTCCCCTGGTTACGCGGGTACGCTCCAGAGCGGAGCCGTGGCGCGCGCGTCTCACCTCGAAGGGGAGCAAAACGGTCCTAATCAATTCCTGCCTCTCGAGTCTTCCCATGTATCAGATGGGACTGTACCTGCTGCCCGAGGGAGTCCATGACGGCTTCGCTAAGGAGTTGTCGCGATTCTTTTGGGCAGCGCGGGACGGTCACTAGAGATACCATATGGTGAAGTGGGCGGACGTTTGCGCCCCCAAATGTTTTGGGGGCATAGGTATCCTGGACTCCCGTCGCTTCAATATGGCCCTGATGTTGAAATGGGTATGGCGCATCTTGAGGGACGGCGGGGGCTTGTGGCTTCAGCTGATCAAGGCCAAATACCTCCGGGGTCGTCCTCTCTTGGCTTGCGAGCGGCGGGAGGGGTCGCAGTTCTGGAGATCCATCCAGGACATTAAGCACTTCATCGGCCGTGGGATCTCCTTCGTGGCTGGGGACGGTCAGGGGACCCGTTTCTGGCTCGACCCTTGGTTGTTCCCGATACCACTCGGGATCCAGTTCCCCGCCCTCTTTGCGATCGCGGCTTCCCCGGCGTCGCTTGTCGCGGAGAACTTCTGGGATGGATCCTGGAACCTCTTATTCCGCCGCGTCTTCAACGTGGTGGAGACGAGCGAGTTCCAGAGCCTGTTGGGGTCCCTGCCCGACTCCCTCTCTGAGGATAAGGATGCGGCCACTTGGCTGCTCCTTCCCTCTGGGGAGTTTTCGGTGAGCTCGGCCTATAAGGCCCTCTTTCCGGGACCGGAGAGGTCGTGGATGGCCCCCCTTTGGAAAGCCCCCGTGCCACTTAGCATTTGTATCTTTGTCTGGCAACTTCTCCGGGACCGCTTGCCCTCAGGGGTGGAAGTCCTCAAGCGTAACGGTCCCGGCGACGGCCGCTGCCCCCTATGTGGGACACCGGAGACGTGTGCCCATATTATGTTCTCTTGCTCCGCGGCTCAGTTCCTTTGGAGTTTTGTTCGCGAGGCTCTGGGCCCGGCTTGGCAGGCGCAGGATCTGGGAGAGTTCCTGCAGGCCCAGGCTAACCAGCCCGGAGGAGGACGCCGCCTCTTCTGGCTCCTCTTCGCTGCCCTAGCTTGGACCCTGTGGAATGTGCGCAACAAGATGGTGATCGAACGGATTTTCCCTACCCGGGCGTCTGACTCTGTTTTTTACTTTGCTTGCCTTTCTCCAGCAGTGGTCCCCCCTGGTGCGCCCGCGTGACCGCGCCGGGTTCGAATCTTCTCTTCAGGCGTTACGTACGGCGGCGCTCCCCCTCGCGGCTCCGTCGGCAGCAGCCCACGCTCCCCCCCGCCTCCTTCGCCATGATGGTCGCCTCGCCGCCGCCGTCCTTAGCGCCCCCCTCCTTTTTTGACCTTTTCGTCTTGGGCGGTGTTGTGCTGTGGCCCCAGCGTTATTGTGACTTGTTTCTGTTTTTCCTTTGGCTTCGGCCGGGTGGGTGGTTTGTCCGGATATGTACTTGGATTTTGCTTTATATATAAAGCGGGGCGCGAGCCTGATTCGAGAGATTCTCAATCTAGCTACTGCCTTGCCTTGCCGTAGGTAGATCTATTCCCACTAGTTTAGTTGCTACTAGTTAATTTTCTCCATTTTTTAAAATATATTTTGCATCTCCAGTTGGGTGTGTCCGATCGATCGATCGATCAGGAGGGTGTTTTCACGTACGATGCTGGAAGTGCTGCCCTGCAGTTTTCCATCCTTTTACTCCTTTTGGTGACTGCTGTGGCAGCTGCAGTAGTGTAGTAAAGCCGTAGAGGGTATGTACAGGGCCCAAGCCTCTGAAGGCTGAAGCATGATAGCAACTGCAAATGCAAGTCTGCAATGTGCAGGAGATGGACAGGTCGAGATTTTTTCTTTCATTGAGAAAGGGAAATCTGCATGTCCACTGACGGCGAGTGAGGAGGATGGAAGAGAGGGATAGAAGGGAGAGAAAGACCTTGTCAATCTCTGCCCCCAGCCAGTTTTGCTGCCTGTAATGGGCCTGAAAAGGCTCCAAACAGTACAGGTTCCACGCCACAAAGGCTAGATACGGCCCCAGTACTTGCGTGGATCATACACTTGTGCCGCATGTCTCAAGTCTGGCCTGCTTTGGCATTTGTGATTGTCCTGCTCGACTTCATGATCGTATTGTTTTTTTTCTTCTCTTCCTCACTCCTCTATTGCTTTAAAATGATACTAGGAAAAATGCCCGTGCGTTGCACCGGGAGAGAAAAAACTTGTGAAAACGCACAATTAGGATGCAGACGCATGGCACCGACTCAATCATCTGCTCGACGCCAGTGACGCCAAAAACTTCGTCGGGACGTGGAGATGGTGGAGCGGCTCGCGTAGGCCAAACCGAAGATCGTCAAGGAGGAGCGGCCCCGGCAATATGTTGTGGTGAAGAAGGAGGTCACTGATGTTGCGGGGCCGTCGACAGCGCTGGCGCCAGCGAGGATGGTGGAGGAGGACACGGGTCCATCGACGGCGCCAACAGTGATCGAGTTCGACAGCGATTCCTCCTCCTTTGTCTGGGAGGAGGATTAGGTTATGTTTAGGTCAAATCTGATCAAATTTAGTGAAATTCGACCGACTTTTAGGTGTAATATGTACAAATTAAGTAAATGAAATAGTAGGTTTCAAATTTAGTTTGAATCAACCAAAATTTGGTCAAATTTGATCGAGTTTGCGGGGTGATCATATGATCTCCTCCTCTAAGTTTTGTACTTCGGTTAGGGTACTTTTACTCCTCTAAGTTTTCTCCGGAGTTTTACTTCTCTAAACTTTTGTACATCGGTTACAGATGCCCTAAGGACGGGAGTAAATTAATTATCAGATCGGTCGACATGTCCCTTACACTGAGGTTGTCCCATGGATCTCCAGTGATAGTGATATACACAACGAACTATGCGTTCATGGCAACGCATATTTCCAGAATTCAGGCTAGCGGTAGCGTTGGTATATGCTCTGTAAATCTCGGCAGTGCTTACACGTCCATGTAGGCAGCGGAGGATCAAGGCAGTGTATTTGTGTACCCACTGTGACTGGCAGACATGGCAGCTTAGGAGAAACTCTTCGGGCTAACGGGTGTGGCACTGGTAGCAGGACCCCTCATTAGACTGCATATTGAGTTTGACAGGTGAACATCCAAAAATAGAAGTACATGAAGCAGGAGATATGCATAGTGGAAAAGGATCTCACCGCTGATCTAGGAACATCGTAACCTTCATCAGAGAATATGAAGATGTCCGTTGAAGCTCCACAAGGAACAGTCTGCGAGTATATATTTTGATCTGACATACCAGCTTCATCCACCTTGTTGATCCAGGAGAAAATGACTTTGTAAAGAGGGTATGTTGAGACTGAAATAGAAGATGCAAGTATTGAGCAACAAATAATATCTGATTGGAAATTTGTGAAGGGACGAAGAAAAAAAAGCTAACGACAAGCATAGGTTCTTTGGGCATCTGAATACCAGTACTCAATGGGAATGGTAACCTATGTTCAATTTCTAATCTTATACATTGGTAACATTTATTTCAATCAGGATGGATTGTTATACCACTATCCTGAATCTGTAGTACCATACAAGCATAAGCGCAGATATAATGAGTTTTACAGTGGAGCAACAGATATATCTAGAAAATAGTGATGTGCAAAAAAGCACAGTATAATCCGATTTTAAAAAATGAATTCAACTAAAAATTATGTTGAAGTGACATACCAGACAATCTCCCATCCTTTGACTGCATGAATAACAGAACCGATGTCCACATGGTAAGAAGCTCCTTGTGGAAGAAAAATCGGTCCAGCAAATGACACATGAAAGTTCTGCTTGCCTTTGCAGGTTGGATGATTCTTCCATGGTAGCCGAGAAAGAAGCACATACCGCTAGACCATCAGCGAAACGCACTGACACATAGGTGCAATTAGCAGCAATAGCAAAGCACTCAGAGCCCTACAAATCTCTGTCTCATCTCCATGTCCAATTATTCCTTCCAATCTCTCAAACGCAGATGCCAGCACCAAATAATGTTTCGGATGCTCTATTTGGAACTTCGGTCTTACATAATCCTCTAGATGACTAACCAACCCAGGTACCCAAACGGAACAATCCCAACTTCAACTGAGTATAATCTTTCCATGTGCATATATGCATTCCTAAACACGTACTACCATTTCCTAAAAGAAATACGTAGCACCAAACAGCAAAACGATGCACCTTCTCACAATGAAGTAAAGATAATTTTTTGGTTTGTCTATCATTTTGTAATACCCAAAAAGAAATATGTGTAGCACCATCCACCAGGCATAAGATCAAGAAGGGTTGGAAGATAAGCAATTCTTCATGCATGTAGCTGATCAGTAAACAATTGTGACATGCTTGCTGCTATAAGAATGGAAGATAGACAACATAAATTTAGCGAAAGAAACGTCAACATACAATAATTAAATACTATGATTTTGCATAACAAAGTTATTCATGAGATCAAATGGTCATTCTATACCTAGATAATTTACACGCGGACACAATCTCCTGTAGCTGAGACTGATGTAGTTGGCTTAACTTTGTGCGTTTATCATTACTGGAAAAAATAGTATAATAAACGTCAACATACAAGCATGGAGTCATGGAGACGTTGTGCCTAATAATGCAGTAGTATGTCTAGATTAGTTGCAGAGGCCATAGCGCGAGAATTAGTGCAGATATTCCTGTTGTCATAATAAGGCATGTTCAAGGGCATAGCAGAACACATGTTACACCAAATTATATAAAATGAGGATATACAAAATAAATTTAATGTTAAAGTACAAACATAAATAGAAGTATTTAAACACACAATAGCATTGCACTTTCAGATTTACGTATACTGATGCCATGACATTCTATCATTCATTTGCAAATCCATGGATGATTATGTATTCCCACATCAAAACAGCCTCCGGTTGAAAACGATATACAGTTCACTACCATAACCTCTTCCCCTTTCATATATTTAGTACTCTTATGTAAAACATTAGGGACCAGTAAACTAATACCAAAGAGTATTTATTCTTGGGCAGGTACAGTTAAAACCTTTCAGGATATCATTATGAGGCATCCTCCTTGGGGTCAAGGAGGATACCTTTGAGGTGGATGATATGGACCGCGGGGACTTCTTTGTGAGCATGTCTCTCACCCATAGACAAACCCGTTTCAAATGGGAAATGATCATTGTCTATGGCCCCGCGGACCATCGGAGATCCGCGGAGTTTCTGCTCGAGCTGAAGCTGAAAGTGGAGCGGGCTGAGATCCCGGTGGTCGTGGCCGGGGATTTCAACCTCATCCGCACGGCCGAGGACAAGAGCTCGGCAAATGTGGATCTCCCTAGGATGCGGATGTTTAATGACTGCATCGCGGACCTTGCTCTCCGTGAGATCGCGAGGGTGGGTGCTAGGTTCACGTGGACCAATAAGCAGCTTGCCCCGATTCGTTGCGTCCTCGACCGTGCCTTTGTCTCCGTGGACTGGGAGGTGATGTTCCCGCTATGCTCGCTGAGGGCTGTCACGCGGATTGGCTCCGACCATACCCCCCTCCTCCTCTCCTCGGGAGGGGGCAGCCCTCCTAGACCGAACCGCTTCCACTTTGAGTCCTTCTGGCTCCAGAAGCAGGGATTCGTGGAGGCAGTTCGGGCCAGGTGGATGATGGCGGCCTCCTCCCTACCCCGGGCTCACTCGGCGGTGGATATATAATTTTTTCAAAGATTATCAAATTCGGTAGGTTTCACTAAAGTTTGATAGAAAATCCATACAAGGTCCATAAAAAAATTGATGACCCATACAAGATTTAGAGTGGTTTCATACAGTATCCGATCTGGAAAAGAAAAAACAACATACTTATTCAATATTCATGCATTTTTGTCTGTAATGGATGAATATTCATAGATGTTTCATTCAATATTCATGCATTTATAGTCAAATTTTAACAGAACATATTTCACAGAAGTTAGTTCATATAAGTTTCATAGAAGATTCAAATAAAATTGTCAGATTCCAAACATGTTTCAATCTTAAAAACGGTGAAGAAACCCCATGAAAAATTGATACCATAGGGGATTTATACAGAGCAACAAGACTCGCTTATGTTCCAAAACATGGTTCGTTGCAGTGCAAAATTAAGCCAGGCCGAGAACTAGTTGTATCCAATAATTAGTGTAAATGTTAAATTCCAACAAGATTCATTCGCATCACAACCAACGTTCGCAGTGCATCGTACTGTGGCTTTCCAAATGTACATGAAACATGACTTGTACATGAATACATGATAATATTTCATATGACATATATACAGAGTAAGTGAAAAATATTTCAATTTGATTTAGCCACATTATAAACTTGTGTACTTGACGATAGTTGTATAGAATTAGCAAAACCAAATAGTAGTAAAAGTTTTCAAAATGACCAGAATTACAAATTTATATATTGTTTCCCGAAATACTCCTATTTTCTTCCAAATAATACGAGACCTAATAAGTAATCGTGCACCAAACAAAAGTTCTATAATACGAGACGATAGTTATACAGAATTAGCAAAACCAAATCGTAGAAGTTTTCAAAATGATGACCAGCAGAACTACAATTTATTTATTGTTTCCGGAAATATTTCTTCCAAATAATACGAGACCTAATAAGTAATCTTGCACTAAACAAAAGTTCTAGATAGCTAAATCGAAGTCGAACACTGCAATAAAAGAAAAGAAACTTCCATCGGACGCCAGCTGGTTGTAGTAGTATCACCTAGCCTAGTTGCCGCCCGCTGATCCTGATCTGCTTCATCTGCTGCTCCAACGTCTCGCGTGCCAGCCGCATCGCCGTCGGGGAAGGGGACGCTGCTGCGGTTGCGCCAAACGACGTCATCGCTGTGAAATCCTCCTCCTTCATCCGCTGCTCGTACCTCTCGCGTGCCAGCCGCATCACCGCCGGGGAAGGGTACGCTGCTGTGAAATCCTCCTCCTGCTCCTGCAGTATATCCATGAAGGCCGACCCGCCGGCGCGCTGCTGACTGTGCGAGCTCAGACCACTCGGCGGCGGGCACCCGCGGGCCACGCGAGCGCGCTCGACCTCCTGCATCAGGCACCTCGCGTCCCAGGAAAGCTCCGGCAGCAGCACCGCGTTACGCTGCCCGTCCAGTATCCTCGCGGCCTCCGTGACGTCGCGCACGGCGGCCGCGCGCGCCTCCGCGATGTCCCCTGTCCCCTCCACACGGAGTTTCTCCCACGCCGCTTCCATGTTCCTCTGCTGCTGCTGGTCCTTGGCCGCCAGCTCCACGGGCCTCTGCACCGCGACGTCCACGGTGACCACCTGCCCGGCGGTCGCCGTGTCACGGTACGTGCAGGTCACCTTGATCAGCTGCGTCACGTCGTCAGCGTCGCCTGCTCTCGTCACGTCCAGCAGCAGCATGAAGCGCCTCTCCTCGTCCGCGTAGAGCTCGCCGACGTCCAGCGAGGCCTTGCGCCCGTACGCTTCGACGCCGCTCTTGTACCGCCCAGATTGGACGGCCCGGATGCGCACGCCAGGGTGCGCGCAGTCGACGGAGATCCACGCCTCTTGCACGGCGGCGACGGGCGGGAGCCCGCCGGTGCACTGCGCGAAATAGTCGTGCACAACCGCATGGTTCTCGATAAAGGAGTACGTGCCGCCCGTCTCCTCTGCGATCGAGTGCAGCGCACACACGTCATGGTCGGCGCCGAACCCGAACGTGTGTATCGGTGTCGACCGGTCGCCTTCGCCGCCCAGAAATAATGAATGTAGCACGAGATCACGGTATTTCTTGGTTTCCGAGGCGGGAACGTAGGGATAGCCGCGCCCTGACAGGTTGCACGTGTCGTGGCCGTCGGAGAGGACGATGACGCTGGCGACGGCGTTCTTGTGCCGGCGGCCGTGGAGCACCTTGGAGGCCTTGGCGAGGCCCTTAAGGATGTTCGTTCCTCCATCATCGCCTTGGACCGACCGCAGTAATGCTGTAAATGAAAGCGGGGGGCTATGCCCTACACTGGAAGAGAAACCATCGTCGGCTTGGAGCAACTGTATGGCGCCCTTGGCCGCGATCTTGCCGGTGCCTGACATGCGCATCAGTGGGATGACCACGCGCGCGTAGGTCGAGAATGCCACGACGCTGAGGCGATCGGCTGGGCCGAGCTGGTCGACGACGAACTCCATGGCCTTCTTCAGCAGCGCGATCTTGTCGCCCTTCATGCTCCCGCTGACGTCGAGCACCGTGACCAGGTCGAGCGGCGCGCGTGTCTCATCAGCCGCGGCCTCGGTGGCGGCGCCGGGAGCCTTGGCGCGCACGAGCACCACAAAGTTGTCGTGGGGTTTTCCATTCCCAACCGCCGTGTGCTCGCAGTGCGTGTCGAGGACGAGTTTGCCTCCACCGTCTGCCGCATCCTGGACGAGATCCCAGTCTTCTAGATCCCGGTGCGACGCCGGAGGTTCGTCCAACGGCTCGTCGTCGTCGTACACGTCCAGGACAGGAGGGAATGACAGCGGCGGCAGGACAGGAGGGAACGGCAGCGGCGGCGGGACAGGAAGCAACGACAGAGGCGTTAGCACGTCGTCGTAGTCCAGCAGAGTGGGGTACGACGTGACGTCGTAAGCCCAGCGTGCGCTGCAGATCGGGCATACGCTCCCCATGACACATGTGAGGTGGAACGTGTGGTGGCATTCGGCCTTGAAGATGGCCCTGCTGATCCCGTCTCCGGCGAAGCTCTGGCAGGCGGCGCACGTTGACAGCGACGGAGCGACGTGGAAGGCGTCGATCTCGAGCGGCACCCGGGGAGGCTGCGGCAGGAGGGGAGAGTACGACGCGTAGCTGGCCGGGCTGAACGTCGGCGTGTGGCGCCACGACATGTCGCACGAGGGGCACGTGGTGTGGTCGGAGACGCAGCTGGGGTGGAAGACGTGGGAGCACTCCGAGGTGAAGGAGGCCTCCGAGTGGCCCATGATGCTGTAGCAGGCGGCGCAAGTCGCCATGTCGCCGGCAGCAGATAGAGGTGATGAGGGAGAACGGAAGGAACGTGGTAGATCGTGATCTAATACTAGATCGATCGGATTAGGGTTTCTTCAAATAATCCTAGACTTAGGAAGAAGTTGTTACAGAATAAACTTTCGGGGCTCTTTTTCTTTTTGGGGAAAATTAAAGTCGAATTTATCTGCTCAAACAGAAAAACGGTTTACGGAATAAAAGGAAACCATCCCAACGAACGAGCTAGTTTCTACCTACCACGAGCCAAACCAAAGAAAAAACCCAGAAAAGGAGATACATCTAGATCTACCACGCACCGCATCAATGTACTATATACGTGTAGTAAATTACCTGTCCAACCAGTGTGTATATACGTGTTAATTCCATGTGTAAATTTCCTTGTATGGAATAGAATTCTACGTGTAGAAACAGTTGTAAGAACCTAGTGAAAATATTTTATACTCCCTCCGTCGCAGAATAGATGTCTTAGGTTTTTCAAATTTTGGATAAATCTAGTACATATTAAATAGTGTCTAGATGCATTCAAATTTTGATAAATTTGAGACATCTATTTTAGGACGGAGGGAGTAGTATTTCTGTGTATATGAAAAAGATTAGATTATTATATGTACCAATGTACTGTAGAAAATTCTTTTGAAGAGTTTGGGCCAAAGTATCTGGGTCTGTCGGTTCCGATGGCAGAATGCACAAGGGTAGATTTGAAACTCCTTCATGCGAACTTCTGGCGGAAATTAGTGGATTGGCCCAAGAAATATATATCTACAGGAGCAAAAGAGATTTTAATCAAGGCAGTAGCACAAGTCATACCCACTTATATAATGAGTGTATTCAAGCTCTCTGCCACGGTATGTGATGAATTGACCAAATTAGTTCGCCAATACTGGTGGGGAGAGGAGAATGTAAAGAGAAAGATAAATTAATTTTACCTAAATCGCATGGTAGCCTGGGCTTTCGTGACATGAGATTGTTTAACCAGACATTATTGGCCAAGCAGGCGTGGAGGCTTATTGATAAGCTGGATAGTTGCTCGTCTTATCAGAAAGCGAGGTACTTCCATTTAGGCAATCTTATTGACACTGCTTTTGTTGGTAACTCGTCACTTTGCCTTCTTCTTGTACTTAGAACAATCACGTGTGGGTCCCTGCAGGATCCTTTCTACTTGTAGCTTCGACGTGAGAGAATAAGGAAGAGCAATATCTCCCCATTCCCCGGAATAACGGATGGCTAGATCAGGCCTCCCGATGGGTGATGTCCGGTGGGTCGCAAAATGTCCCTTTGTTTGAAAACCGCCCAGCGGTTCCCTTCCACGACGGGGTGGAAGAGCTCTCTCTCGAAACAGTCTTTCGCCCCGTTTTATAAATAAAGCAACATCCAGATACAAAGTTCAGCAAGCATCCACCACAGCCTAGAAACAGTGTGGTAAATTACCACGCACCGCATCAATGTACTATATATATACGTGTAGTAAATTACCTGTTCAACCAGTGTGTATAATATACGTGTTAATTCCATGTGTAAATTTCCTTGTATGGAAAAGAATTCTACGTGTAGAAACAGTTGTAAAAACCTAGTGATTTACGTGTAGACACTTGATCGGAAAATATTTTATACTAGTATTTCTGTGTATATGAAAAAGATTGTATGTAGTGTAGAAAATTGTTTTGAAGAATTTGGGCCAAAGTATCTGTGTCTGCCGGTTCCTGGTGGCAGAATGCACAAGGCGGGTAGATTTGAAACTCTTCATTGTGGCGGAAATTAGTGGATTTGCCCCAGAAAAATATATCTACATGAGCAAAAGAGATTTTAATCAAGGCAGTAGAGCACAAGCCATACCCACTTATATGATGAGTATATTCAAACTCTTTACGTTGGTATGTGATGAATTGACCAAATTAGTTCGCCGGTACGGGTAGGGAGAGGAGAATGGGAAGAGAATGATGGCATGGCTTGCACAAGATAAACTAATCTTACCTAAATCGCATGGTAGCATGGGGAAAAGTCGAATTTATACGTGTAACCATATAAATAGGCCAGCCAAGTACCGATTTTCTTTAGTGAAACCGTACTAGGAAACGCTCGCATGCTAGCGAGCAGCTTCTTGGGACTGGGGAAGCGAACGTGGCATTCGATGAATAGACCAATGTCTAGGACTGACCACTCGGAGTCGAGCGTGGTCCACAAGTCCAATATTTTTTTTTATATGTATATTAGGCTTAAAATTTTTTGGACCCGGGGCGGCTGCCCCACTAGTCCCCTGTAACACCCTCAGAATCGACCCTATGCAAGTTTTAGCGAAACCCGCCAAACCCGCATAGAAACGATTCAAAGGTGTCCACCAGGCACTTTCGTGCGGGTGGAAAACGAAGTAATAACATTACACAACAGTCCTCGATGGGACCCACAGAACAGATATATATACAACAGCGACTCAAAGAGTCAAGAATACAGATATACAGTACAAGATCCAAATCACCTTGAAAACGATAGAGCGTCCAGCTACGGACAAGATGCAAATGGGGCTAAGAGCCCTGAAGAATAACCAATGGCGTCCATAACCCTGTCCAGGCCAAGCCGGAAGGGTAACCCTGCTAACGACGTCGATCTCAAAACCTGCTTAAACAAAAGGGGTGCCGACAAAGGGCAAAGGAAAAAGAGGAGCGTCGGTACTGAGGCCAGTACACGGCGAGACTAGAATTCGGCGGTCCTTGCCTACATAGGTATGATGGACTGAGCGGCAGCGGCAGCATGCACTAAACAACCTATAGAGACTCGATACAACTGGCGGTTATCAGAGAGGGATAAGAATGACCTAGCCGGATCCAACCTGATACTAACACCAAACAATCCCATCCTGGTATTCCCCCTCGAGACCAAACGAGGAAGTCAACCGAGGAACTCACACAGTTGGCAGTTTTATTTATTCGGTTGTCGTTGCGGCAATTACTAGTCAGGTATAGGTAAACATCCTGATAAAATAAGCAGTGGGCCGTTTTAGTTAACCATTCCGTTGTAGTTGCGACACTTACTAGTAAAATATACGATAGCATGAGATATCCCAAAACCCAGCAGTTGTTGGTACTTTTATTTAGCCATTCCGTTGTGATGAAGCTGATCACTAGTCATATCGGATACAAGTCAATTTATAACAGTAAACTTTAGTTATAGTTGTCTATGATCAAGCACTGTGCTCCAAGTCGTCCATAACCGCGGACACGGCTTCTCGAAAAGATTTAACCCTGCAGGGGTGCACCAAAGTATCCACAAGCACTTCGACCCTTTTTGCCAGATCAGTTAACATACACCCATCGGTATGTCGGCGGGGCCTAAGTCACGACGTTCCCAGACCCAAAGCAAGCACGGGGGGCCACCCCACTAAGTACACCCGCAACGAAGTCGGCCGGTCTCCGAGACGGACTCAGGGTTTGCGACAGTGGCTGTAAACGACAGCAAATCCCAAAACTGGGACTGTCGATACCACGAAAACACTCCGCTTCCTAAACAGTACAGCGTGCTCCTCACACAATCATAAATAAAGCAGTAAAGCATGGCATAGGTACAGGATAGTAAATAAAACCTGAAACTAGGTGTGGCCCCCAGTACAATACTTTGAAATCAGGTACTAATCGATGGGGGGCCCATATCTCCCCACCTGTGGTTAGCGCGCTCGATCTCGGAACAGGTGTCAAGAACTCGGGGTCCTACGGGACACAAGTGGGCGGTCGGAAACCAGATATTATCTATCACCCACCGATGCCTCTGCTTACTTACTTCAATTTTAGTTGTTAAACAGTAATTAAAGTGAACCATAAGTAAAGCCATGATCATCTCCAACATTGAACATGCGGCACTTCTCCAACAACTGTGGTACTTGCTGACACGCGACGGCACTTGAGCAAGCGACTACGACGCGGAGGTCCAACTATCTACCAAACAACAGGTAATAGGATGTGTCCAAGGAAATATACGGCTGCAAGGGATTTCACGGGTACGAAAGCTAGAGCATCGCAACACAGATAGCAATAGATCAACAGGAGGGAATAAATACTATAAAAGTAAGATAGGTAGAAAGGGGGAGATGCTCGCCTGAAAACATTGCCGAAGGTTCAACCGAAGATCGGAGTGAAGCTCACATCAACTCAACGGCCTTATCCGCGAAGAAGCAAAACACTAGAATAAACACCGGATGCAATATTTAATACTACGGCAAAAGATCGGGCATGATGCATGTATGATGTATGGCATGGCAAAAGTGCGATGCAATTAGGTCAATATTAAGCGGCACCGGGGTCCCGACAATTAGTTAGATGGTTCAAGTTGTTTAGCTACCCCGCAAATTAAATGTTGTTTTAGCATGGCCAGAGATAGCACCGGGTTCGCTACACCAATTGAAACGAGGCCAATATAAGGCCAGATTTGCCCGCATATGGGCCCCATATTTAATTATTAGGTGAATCGGCCTAAGGCCCCCAAACCACATGACAATATGCATGCAACATGAATGATTCAATGCATCAAGTTTATATCATATTATAAAAATAGGGTTTCGGGAAGGGGTTCACACATTAGGGTTCGACGATCTTGATTCCGGGGTTCGGGGTCGGTCTCAGGGTTCAGGGTTCGACGAGATCGAGGTTCGGACTCCGGGATCGTTCTCGGGTAGCGGGGCAGATCTTGTTGTTCTGTGTCGGTGACCTCGGCATCCGGGAAGCAGGACTTGGTTCGGCGCCGGGGCGCATCGGATTCTCCCTGGTTGATGTCGTTCTTGTCGTCGTGAAGAACTTGTCGGGTCCGCGGGTCAGGTCGGACTTGGCGTCCGGGGTGAAGTGCTTGTCGTTCCATGGCGATCTTGGCGGTCTTCTAGTGGCACCATGTACACCCCTCGAGCCCATCGGCATTGAGCCGGTCTTGTCGTTGAGCATCCCTGTACGAAGGTCTGGGTGTTCCGGTTCCATTGACGATGGCGATCTTGATCCAACATCATCGCGGCCTTCGAGGTTTTCGGCTAGCGGAGCCGGGAAGGAGTTCTTGGGGTCCGGGGAGGGAATCCTGTCGCATCCGAGGGGGTACTTGAAGTCCGTGATGGAGATCTTGTCGGGTTCAAGAGGCTTATAGTGGTATTATACCGGATACAGGACGCATGCACACGGTAGAAGACATACACCGCTTAGGGCGAAACAGAGGACATCACGAGGAGGTCCTGTCCTGTACGGGCATTATCCCGAACACCTTGCAGGGGAGCGGACGCGTGCAGCACTGGGGAAGCTGAACGGCGTCGAGCTCGAGGGCAGGCAGGCGCACGGCGGCAGGGACTTGCGGGCGCGGCGGCGACGAGCTCGGGACCGGGGGCGCGGAGGCTGCCGACGAAGGGGCCCGCAGAGGAGCGGCTCGGGTTGAGGAAGGAGCACTGGCGGCGGAGGGCGACGCGGCTCGGCCGGCGGGGAGGGCGAGCGGCGGCTGCCGGCGGACGGGGAGGCGGCGGAACAAAGCGGTGGCGAGGCGGGGTTGAGCTCGGGAGACGAGGGAGGCGACCGGTGGGCGAGCGGCGCGGAGACGGTCACCGGCGAACGCGGAGGCAGGGCGCGAGGTGGAGCAGAGGCCAGCGGTGGCGGCGCTCGGAGGACGAGGTTGGTCGGGGCGGGGCTTGACGATGCGGGGTCGCGGGGAAGCCGCGCGGCGCCGGCGGGGCGCGCGGAGCTGCGGCGGGAGGAGGCGGCTGCGCCAACGGAGGGGAGGGGGCTCGGGCGGCCGCGGCAGAGGGGGTCAGCGGGGAGGCGGGCGGCCGAGGCCGAGCGGGGCGGAGCGGCGAGGCGAGCAGGGAGACCGGCGGCGAGCGGGGTCGCGCGGAGAGGTGGGGGCCGACGGGGTGAGAGGGAGGGTGGAGCGGCGGCGACCGCGGAGGATGCGGGGAGGAGGAAGGAGAGGAGGGGGCGAGCGGAGGGCGTCCAGGCGAGGAAGGAAGGCCGGCGGTGGGAGGATGCGGCGACGGAGGTGAAGAAGAAGGAGCGGGGACGGGGCTCGGGAGAGGGAGGAAGAGAGAAGATGGTGGGGGGCGGGGTCAGGCGAGTGGGGCCGGAGTGGTGGGGTCAGGTGGTGGGACCGGGGGTGAGAGGGAGGCTGGCTGGCGCCGCGCGTGGGTGTGCTTGTGTGCTGCGTGCGTGTGTGGGTGGGGAGGGTGTGTCCAGGTGGAGTGGAGGTGAGGGAGTGGGGGTAGGTGGCGGCATGGGGTTGGTCAGAGGGGAGGGAGAGGGTGATGTGGCGGCAGGTTATTGGGCGGGGTGAGGTGGAGGCTGGGTGGGTAGATTAGGATGGGTAGACTAGGGATTTTGAGCGGACAGATTTAATTTTCTGGGGTGGTCGTTCGGGTCGATTCGGCCCGTTCGACTGCCCCACCAAAAATAATTTAAAATTTTATTTGTTTCAAACACGGCGTTGGCAAACCGATAGCAGACAAACAAAATAATCCGGAGACCCGGGTTTGCGTTTGAATTAAGACGGGGCGTTTGGAAAACAAATTAGGTTTTTCCGCAATTAGTTTTATACAAGCAAATGCAAGATGATGACGATGCTCAAATGCAATGTGGCATGATGACATGAGCATGCGGTCATGATGATGCAATGCACAAAAACAACGCGATTTTCTAGTAGTGGTTTTTGCGGGGCGCCACAATTCGACACCACTAACAAGGGATCTCGCCCTCGAGATCCGCCTCATGGTACCGGAAGGAAAGTCGGTGATCTGCATCTTCTGGCTTCGTGTAGATCTTCGCGACACCACTAACAAGGTTCTTGTTCACGTTCGTCAAGAGAACACTCCGGATAAACAACGGACGAAGTGAAAGGTAAGGCCACCTCTAACTTCAGAGGAAGGAGTAAATTGCATCGATCCACCATTCAATGTACATAAGCGAATGATCAGAGTAGTGGTATGGTCGCGACTCCATCCCGCACTCAAAGCATTACTATGTACACGAATAGACAGATTATGCAACCAACCCTCAGGATTCAGACTGAAGATCTCAACAAGCGAGGTTCGGAAACAAAGGAGTGATGCAGACTCTGCATCGGATCTGGCGTAGATGATGTCGTCGCGTCGGAAAACACCGGAAGGCACGAACAAAGATCAAAGAATGGTACCACAGTAGACGGATTCCTCAGGCAGCATGAACACCGGATGGTAGAACACCGTTATCAAAGAAGGAAGCGAAACCCTAAAGGTACGACGGAACCCAACCACGAGAAATCCTGGACTCGAAGAAAAGACGAGAGCGGATTCAAAATACGCAGAGGTGAGAGGAGAGCAGCGGAGGTTAAGGAGTAAAATCAGACCTAATCAGAACTATCCAACCGATTTTGCAAAAATAGTTTTGACACTCTACTTCGGCCGTTAGCTAGGTTATCCTACAGGCTGGACTTGTGGGGTATCGCAACTGCTGAGCTCTGATACCACTCTGTAACACCCTCAGAATCGACCCTATGCAAGTTTTAGCGAAACCCGCCAAACCCGCATAGAAACGATTCAAAGGTGCCCACCAGGCACTTTCGTGCGGGTGGAAAACGAAGTAATAACATTACACAACAGTCCTCGATGGGACCCACAGAACAGATATATATACAACAGCGACTCAAAGAGTCAAGAATACAGATATACAGTACAAGATCCAAATCACCTTGAAATCGATAGAGCGTCCAGCTACGGACAAGATGCAAATGGGGCTAAGAGCCCTGAAGAATAACCAATGGCGTCCATAACCCTGCCCAGGCCAAGCCGGAAGGGTAACCCTGCTAACGACGTCGATCTCAAAACCTGCTTAAACAAAAGGGGTTCCGACAAAGGGCAAAGGAAAAAGAGGAGCGTTAGTACTGAGGCCAGTACACGACGAGACTAGAATTCGGCGGTCCTCGCCTACATATGTATGGTGGACTGAGCGGCAGCGGCAGCATGCACTAAACAACCTATAGAGACTCGATACAACTGGCGGTTATCAGAGAGGGATAAGAATGACCTAGCCGGATCCAACCTGATACTAACACCAAACAATCCCATCCTGGTATTCCCCCTCGAGACCAAACGAGGAAGTCAACCGAGGAACTCACACAGTTGGCAGTTTTATTTATTCGGTTGTCGTTGCGGCAATTACTAGTCAGGTATAGGTAAACATCCTGATAAAATAAGCAGTGGGCCGTTTTAGTTAACCATTCCGTTGTAGTTGCGACACTTACTAGTAAAATATACGATAGCATGAGATATCCCAAAACCCAGCAGTTGTTGGTACTTTTATTTAGCCATTCCGTTGTGATGAAGCTGATTACTAGTCATATCGGATACAAGTCAATTTATAACAGTAAACTTTAGTTATAGTTGTCTATGATCAAGCATTGTGCTCCAAGTCGTCCATAACCGCGGACACGGCTTCTCGAAAAGATTTAACCCTGCAGGGGTGCACCAAAGTATCCACAAGCACTTCGACCCTTTTTGCCAGATCAGTTAACATACACCCATCGGTATGTCGGCGGGGCCTAAGTCACGACGTTCCCAGACCCAAAGCAAGCACGGGGGGCCACCCCACTAAGTACACCCGCAACGAAGTCGGCCGGTCTCCGAGACGGACTCAGGGTTTGCGACAGTGGCTGTAAACGACAGCAAATCCCAAAACTGGGACTGTCGATACCGCGAAAACACTCCGCTTCCTAAACAGTACAGCGTGCTCCTCACACAATCGTAAATAAAGCAGTAAAGCATGGCATAGGTACAGGATAGTAAATAAAACCTCAAACTAGTTGTGGCCCCCAGTACAATACTTTGAAATCAGGTACTAATCGATGGGGGGCCCATATCTCCCCACCTGTGGTTAGCGCGCTCGATCTCGGAACAGGTGTCAAGAACTCGGGGTCCTACGGGACACAAGTGGGCGGTCGGAAACCATATATTATCTATCACCCACCGATGCCTCTGCTTACTTACTTCAATTTTAGTTGTTAAACAGTAATTAAAGTGAACCATAAGTAAAGCCATGATCATCTCCAACATTGAACATGCGGCACTTCTCCAACAACTGTGGTACTTGCTGACACGCGACGGCACTTGAGCAAGCGACTACGACGCGCAGGTCCAACTATCTACCAAACAACAGGTAATAGGATGTGTCCAAGGCAATATACGGCTGCAAGGGATTTCACGGGTACGAAAGCTAGAGCATCGCAACACAGATAGCAATAGATCAACAGGAGGGAATAAATACTATAAAAGTAAGATAGGTAGAAAGGGGGAGATGCTCGCCTGAAAACATTGCCGAAGGTTCAACCGAAGATCGGAGCGAAGCTCACATCAACTCAACGGCCTTATCCGCGAAGAAGCAAAACACTAGAATAAACACCGGATGCAATATTTAATACTACGGCAAAAGATCGGGCATGATGCATGTATGATGTATGGCATGGCAAAAGTGCGATGCAATTAGGTCAATATTAAGCGGCACCGGGGTCCCGACAATTAGTTAGATGGTTCAAGTTGTTTAGCTACCCCGCAAATTAAATGTTGTTTTAGCATGGCCAGAGATAGCACCGGGTTCGCTACACCAATTGAAACGAGGCCAATATAAGGCTAGATTTGCCCGCATATGGGCCCCATATTTAATTATTAGGTGAATCGGCCTAAGGCCCCCAAACCACATGACAATATGCATGCAACATGAATGATTCAATGCATCAAGTTTATATCATATTATAAAAATAGGGTTTCAGGAAGGGGTTCACACATTAGGGTTCGACGATCTTGATTCCGGGGTTCGGGGTCGGTCTCAGGGTTCAGGGTTCGACGAGATCGAGGTTCGGACTCCGGGATCGTTCTCGGGTAGCGGGGCAGATCTTGTTGTTCTGTGTCGGTGACCTCGGCATCCGGGAAGCAGGACTTGGTTCGGCGCCGGGGCGCATCAGATTCTCCCTGGTCGATGTCGTTCTTGTCGTCGTGAAGAACTTGTCGGGTCCGCGGGTCAGGTCAGACTTGGCGTCCGGGGTGAAGTGCTTGTCGTTCCATGGCGATCTTGGCGGTCTTCTAGTGGCACCATGTACACCCCTCGAGCCCATCGGCATTGAGCCGGTCTTGTCGTTGAGCATCCCTGTACGAAGGTTTGGGTGTTCCGGTTCCATTGACGATGGCGATCTTGATCCAACATCATCGCGGCCTTCGAGGTTTTCGGCTAGCGGAGCCGGGAAGGAGTTCTTGGGGTCCGGGGAGGGAATCCTGTCGCATCCGAGGGGGTACTTGAAGTCCGTGATGGAGATCTTGTCGGGTTCAAGAGGCTTATAGTGGTATTATACCGGATACAGGACGCATGCACACGGTAGAAGACATACACCGCTTAGGGCGAAACAGAGGACATCACGAGGAGGTCCTGTCCTGTACGGGCATTATCCCGAACACCTTGCAGGGGAGCGGCCGCGTGCAGCACTGGGGAAGCTGAACGGCGTCGAGCTCGAGGGCAGGCAGGCGCACGGCAGCAGGGACTTGCGGGCGCGGCGGCGACGAGCTCGGGACCGGGGGCGCGGAGGCTGCCGACGAAGGGGCCCGCAGAGGAGCGGCTCGGGTTGAGTGTAGCATCCCAGTTGTCTAACACCTGTAATGCTACTTGTTCTAGTAATAAAAGGGCCACTTCCAATATATAATTGTTGCATCATCATCATATCGTGCTCATGTCATCATGCCATCTTGCATTGAGCATCATATAAAACCCCTTCTTGTTTGGTTCTTATCTCATGTGCATTATTAATTGTAGTTGTCTCTTGATATTATATTTGGATCTTGATATATTGTTAAATGCCCAAGTGGATTTGGGGGCATATCTCTTATTGACTCCATCACCTTTTTCTTCACCACCTGGTAATTCCACCATCCAACTAATATGAGCTTGGCATTTATTGTGGTTACCTCTAGCTCATGTGGGTTGGGTGGATTCCACTCATCATCTTATGCTTGGCCTTCGCCCACCTTTTGGGAATGCAAGGAATAATGCCACATGATTTTATGTTGTTTTCACAATATCACTACATGGCAATTATTGTTTGCATGGGCCATGCAAGTGCCACCTTTTTCCTTGACATTTGAATGTTTTCTTTTGGCTTTGCTTGCATGGATCATCTCTCCTTTGCTTAATCTTGTTTTGGCTTGTAGTATTCTTCACCACACCCTCTACCTCTCTATCCCCCTATAGCTAAACCCTAATCCCCATACCCCATGCATGCACATGTGATTATGTGGCATGCACAAACCTAAACCCCTCCCCCCCTTTTCTCTACCCATCTAACCCGAGCCACCACCTTCCCATCTAACCCTAGTCCCCATCTAACCCTAGCCCTGCCCCTCTCGACCACCCAGCTGGGAACCACCCTGACCACCCTCCCATGTGCATTCCCTGACCTCTCTCTCTTCCCCTCCTAAACCCTAGCTACCCGAGCCGGCCCCCTCTCCTCTCTTTCTTCTCTCTGCCTGGCGCGCCCCCACCCGAACCTCCCTCTCTGGACGAGCCCCTGGCCCCCTACCAGCCCCTGCGCCTGCCTGCCCTGCCCTAGCGGACCCCTGCTCGAGCACGTGAAGGAGTAGATAAAAGGTGGCACCCGAGCCACCTTTTCCCCAACCACTCCCGCACGGCATCTCTCCCCTCCCCCCTCGCTCATACCTCCGCCCCGCAGCCCTCTGCCTCGCCCAGATCTCCCCAGGCCGTCCCCTCCCTCTCTGGCTACCCCTACCACCGTCTTCCCCATCGCTGGCCACCGTCGGAGACCACCACCGTCTACTCGATCTAGCAGGCGGGCGAGTCGTTGAGGTTGTCGAGGAAGACCAGGACGCTCCCCTGCTTTGCCCAGTACACGCCGTCGCGGAGGAGAAGCCCCAGACCGCCAGAACCATCGACGCCCACGCCGGAACCCTAGACGATCTGTCCGTCTGCATCGCCGTTGATCGCGACCGCCTCGAGCCGTATCACCTACCCCAACAACCTCTCGGTGAGCCCCTGTACCCCCTAGACACGGTCCGCTTCGCCGCCGTCGCCGGTGCTCGCCGGTCAAATCGTCGAACGGCCTCTGTGCGCCGGCGTCGCGCTCGTTTCTGCTCGCTCCCAAGTCGCAGACACCATAGCTAGGCATCGCCCACCTCCCTGACACCAACCGCACGTAGCCGCACTGGTTCGCACCCCCAGCGCGCGCCCGCACGTCCCTGGTTCGAACCCCGCCGCGGCGCCTGTCCTCTGTCGCGCACGGACCGATCTGTCCGCAGAAAGGAAGATCCACAGTGCACACCGGCCACTTTGCACATAACCCCCTGGCTTTCTTTTGCCTCAACCCGCAGCCCCTAGCCCCACTGTCAGTGCCTGTGTATGTTTTATAAAAAGGCTCCCCATCTTTTCTCAAATCAGCCCGCGGTCCCTTATCCACTCCCTGTTTGCCCCCGTCGTGTTTCTCGCTGGCGTGTGGGCCTGCTAGCCCACCGGCCCCACCTGTCTGTCTCCTGGGCTAGCCAGAGCCGCGGTGGCAGAAGTTTGGCTGCGCGCGTGGGCCCTCTGTCGCCTGGCCCATCTGTCTGCTGCTGGAGCTAGCTGTAGATGGGTGTAAAAAGTTGCTGCCTTGTCTGTTTATTTCAAATCTAGTTCAATTAATTCAAAATCAAATTCAAATCAGATTTTAAATAACTTTTCAATCATAAATCCAAATAATGCAAATGATATATGTTTTTGAATCAGAAAAATGTGAGGATTTCAAATATGCCATTCAAATTGCCTTTTGCACATTTAAAATTCCAAGTTGAATCAAATTACAACAAATGCCACTAGAACTTAAATAATTAATAACTTTTGATTTATAACTCCGAATTTAACAAATGATATGTCTAAAATGATCAGCTCGACGAGACCTTTCTGTTTATGCTATCCTTGACTTCAATTGCAGCATGCATCATATAAAAACATAGTGTACAGCAACTTTTATGACAATAAAATGTGGCCAAACCTTAATAAAATGACTTATTCTTGTATACCACACCTCACCCATGCCATGCTACTTTATTGCCATGCAACTTGTGCATCATTCATCATGGCATGATTGTTTGCTTGACGCATTTTATTCCTATGCTTGTGCACTTATTTATGTTGGCCCTTGTTTGTTTGGTTCTTCTTCGGATAGACTCTGAGCAGGGGATATATCAAGAGAACCAGGAGCACTACCCAGATCCGTCTCTCGCTTCGACTGAGTTGCCAGGCAAGCACTACCACATGCTTGCATACATACAGTACCTATTGCCTCTATCTTATTCTTGCATCATTGAGTCGCGATTGCATTAAACTGAATCCCAAGTATTGCATAGCCTTTACTTTTAAACCCCACCAAGCCTGTACCTCCATCCCATGAGCCATTACTACAGGAGTTGTTTGAGCCATGCGAGTCGTAGAACAGCATGTGTAGGGTTTGTGAGTGTCTGATGGATAACGAGGTACCTAAACAACTTAACCTGAGTAGTAATGGGACAACTAATGAAAGTGGCACCGGTGAGCAATATCTGCTATTTGGTTTTTCCTGCTCACTTGTGTCCCGTAAGACCCCGAGTACTTGATTCCTGTTCCAAGATTTATCGCGCTATCCACATCCGGGAGGTATATGGGACCCCCCTGAGCCAGAGCTTGATTCCGTCTTATTTCTTGGGGCCACAAACTAGTTTGAGGTTTTATTTACTATCCTGTACTTATGCCATGCTACTGTTTATTTATGATTATGCGAGGAGCACACTGTACTGTTTAGGAATTGTGACCCGTTTTCGCGGTATCGACAAGCCCAGTCACACTTTCGGGTTCCCAGTCGTTTACAGCCGGCCCCACAAACCTTGAGTCCGTCTCGAAGTCAGCTAACTTCGTTGCGGGTCTACTTTAAGGGGTGGCCCCCTGAAATATTTCTGAATCTTGTGATTGCTTTGTCGCGAAGGCCTCGTTGGGTTTTGATTTGGTTTTTCCGAGGTTGATCGAGTGTGTGTTGCTATTTGTGCACCCCTGCAGGGTAAAACTTTCTGAAAGCCGTGTCCGCGGTTATGGACGACTTGGAGCATAGTTTCTCGATCATAGACAAGTATAACTAAAGTACCGCTTTTAACTTGACTAAACAACTGACTAGTAAATAGTGCAACACTCATGGAATGGTTAATAAAATTGCCAACGGATGGGGGGTTGTTCGTCCGCTTCCTCGTTGGTAAGCGAGGAGGAGGATGGATCTGATGGTATTACTGTTATAACTGTGGTCATTAATTCACGGACATCCGTCTATCACTGGTTAGGCGGATGGTTAGCGTTTATCTATAGAACTGCTAGGGTTTATCTTTTGCTGCAATTGCGTCACCCCAGGTTGTGTCCCCTTTAGAGGCATAAAGACTTGCTGAGTACCCTTAGGGTCTCACACGATAAATTATCGGTTCAGATGAACAGGTACCCTCGCAGGACGGATACTGGGTGGAAGAGGCTGATGATGTGGGCAACGATCGTTCGGTGTAGAGATTCCGGGAACGGGGATCCGTGAGATCTGTGGGCGGGATGTGCTTAGTTCTATGGCATCTTATGCCGATTTGCTTCTTATCCGTACTCGGACTATGTTTTGCCGCTTCCGCTTGATACTCTGATGTGTGTTGTATGAGGAATTATCCTAAAATATTATACCTATCTAGGTCATTTGAATCTTGCCGTATGGCGTTGCTATATTTCCTTTCTTTCTAGATGGTATGGCTCTGATGTACTCTTGTATGGTGGCTTGCATACATACCCACTTGTGTATGTAGTTGATCCCTTCGCCTGCCGATTACGCCGCCCGTACAGGTCCCGTTGAGTTGGAAGTGGTTGGGACGGCCGAAAGGTCTACCCGTGAGTGGCTTTTGGGGCCCCACCGTACTATTTCAACCACTACCGCTCATCCAGGCTTGTATCTAGGAGCGTAATTCACCGAGGTAGTTACAATTGGTATCAGAGCCATCCCGACCTTCAGGGTTTCAGCCAAACGGTCGTTGTCAGTCTAGCAAATATTTTGGTAGTTATGTATACTAGGGAAAAACAAAAACGAGAGAGTAGGACTGCTTCCATTTTTCTTCTTACCCACCCACCCACCCTTTTCTGGTAAGGAAGTGTAACGTTTTTAATCCTTTTCTTAAAATTCAAACTAGGATTCACGTGTTCTGGGTTTCCGTAGTACCATAGGTTGTGTGTGTGTGTGTGTGTGTGTGTGTGTAATCCCTTGTCTATCTGTTGCATCCAAGTTGTTATCTAATCAGCTTTTGGTCATCAACTGTTGGTACATTCCATACCGACAGGCTTTTGCAAACCGACGCAATCTGTCTTACTCTTTGCATCCGACGCTATCTTGTTTGGGGTGTTCGTTTCCGTAGTTACCAATCTGTAGGTTCAATGTGAGAAGAAGGGGTTAGGATATGTGTTCCACTTGTTCATGTGCGGAGTAATGATTTGAGTGCGGGATGGAGTCGCGACCATACCACTACTCTTATCATTGGCTTTTGTATATTGAATTGGTAGAGTCACTAATCTTGATTCGTTAAGTAATTTTGCGCATCTATTGGTATTTTAATGCCGAAATTTGTGGAAAATTTTTTCTTTGATATATTTGTGTACCACACTCCTTTTCAGTCGTGTGCGATATGCTTAATATCTTTTAGGTGCTTTGAACTTTGTTGATATTTTAATATCATCTCAGTAAATCGTATCCTTTAATCTTGGTTAATTCCATTTTGGTACTATTTTGGATTATTATTATTCTCCATTATAGTACTGACTTGTGTTTTATATCAATCTCAGGATGGCTCCACCACGCCGTTCAGATGAGGACATACCACCAGAGCTTGGGGCCGCATTGTCAAACATAGCTAATGCCTTGGCAGCGATGCAGCAGAACCAGCAGCGTTTGGAAGAGAGCGTCAGAAGGAATGAGTTTGCTCCACTCCCTCCACCTCCCAAGCGGGGCGACATCAAGAGCTTCCTGAAATTCAACCCTCGTCAGTTTGATGTTTCCGATCGACCACTGGATGCGGATGATTGGTTACGTGAGACGTCAAGGCTTCTTGAGACTGCTGATGTTCCTGAGCAGGAGTGGGTAAAGTGTGCTACTCACCTTCTAAAGGGAGATGCAGCTCTCTGGTGGGAGAATTACTTGAAGGCAAGCTGCACTGGTTTTCAGCCTACCTGGGGACAGTTCTCTGGAGCGTTCAAAGAGCAATTCCTGTCAGAGATTGTGATGGAAAGGATGAAGGAGGCTTTTCTCAACCTGAGGCAAGGAAATGATAACGTCAACACCTACATCAGGAACTTCATGAATCTTTCTCGTTATGGTGGCGATGAGGTATCTGATGACAAGAAGAAGCAGAAGAGGTTCAGGCAAGGGCTCAATGCATCGATCAAGTATGCAATCACACATGCAAGGCCGGCATCTTTTCTGGAACTACAGCACACATCTTTGCAAGAGGAAGCAAGCAGGCAAGTGTTCGAGGAGTCCAAGAAACACAACAGGGATGTATCAAGCTCTTCGGTTATGGCAGCTCCTTCTAAGCGGCGTGTCTGGGTTCCTAACACCCCACCGTCGCTCCCGGCTTCACCAAGACCTGCAAGCTACGCGTCAAGGCCACCAAACTTCACCACTGCGGCTCCCAGGGGCTACAACAACCACTACCCTGGAGCGCCTGGCGGAGTCCCTGGCTATGTTGCTCCACGTCCACATGGTGCTTGTTTCACATGTGGAGATCATGGACATCCCAACTGGAACTGTCCGTTGAAGAACAAAGCTCTCCCTCCACCCCCGCCAAGATCTGCAGCAAGCTCTCCTACGGTTCGTGCACCACCACCTCGGGCTCTCAACATCAACACCAAGCCCGGGTCTACGGTTGCTCGTGCCAATTGTGTCAACGCCGCTCAAGCTGAGCATGCACCTGGAGTGGTGATGGGTACGCTATCCGTTAACTCAGTCCCTGCACGAGTTTTGTTCGATTCTGGTGCATCACATTCTTTTGTTTCGCATAAGTTTGCACAAGAGCATGACCTGGATAGGGTTCCTTTATCACGTCGTCTGGTGGTGCTATCTCCTGGTTCAAACATGAGGGCTGCTCATATCATCCATGGAAATCAAGTTGAGATTGGTGGCTCTTTGTTCTCGGCTTCCTTAATTCTCCTGGGCAATTCTGACATTGATGTCATCTTGGGCATGGATTGGTTGACGGCAAATGCAGCTGTGATTGATTGTGCTGAACGCTCGGTTTCTTTGAAGATTCCTGAAGGTCATATAGTCTTTTCTCCAAGTCTGACGCCTGCTGTCCAGCTTTTCTCTTTGGCGGCTCTGAATGATGATGCTATGGAAGCTATTCAGAGAGTCCCAGTGGTCTGTGAGTTTCCGGATGTTTTTCCTGAAGAGTTGCCGGGTATGCCTCCGGATCGTGAGGTTGAGTTCGTAATTGAGCTTGAACCTGGAACGGCTCCTATCTCCAAGCGGCCTTATAAAATGGGTCCTGCTGAGTTGGCTGAACTCAAACGACAGCTTGATGAACAAGAGAAGTTGGGTTTCATTCAACACAGTACTTCTTCTTGGGGTAGCGTGACAGGACTGATAGACTTTGTGTTGATTATCGGGCTCTCAATGCTAAAACCATCAAGAACAAATATCCCCTTCCGCGGATTAATGATCTCTTTGACCAGCTAGCTGGAGCTGTGGTATTCTCTAAGCTGGACTTGAGAAGTGGTTATCACCAAATCAAAATTCGCAAGGAAGATGTGCCCAAAACAGCTTTCACCACCCGCTATGGCCTGTATGAGTACACGGTGATGTCTTTCGGTCTCACCAACGCACCGGCTACCTTCTCGAGGCTTATGAACTCGGTCTTCATGGAGTACCTGGATAAGTTCGTTGTGGTCTATCTGGATGACATTCTGGTCTATTCTAAGTCCAAGGAAGAGCATGAAGAACATCTTCGTTGTGTCCTAAACAAGCTGCGTGAGAACCGCTTGTATGCAAAGTTCTCAAAGTGTGAGTTTTGGCTGCCTGAAGTAACCTATCTTGGTCATGTCATCTCTGCCAAGGGCATTGCAGTCAACCCAGAAACCGTGAAGACAATTGTTGAATGGCTTCCTCCTGTTAATGTCAAAGAAGTGCGGAGTTTCCTCGGTTTGGCTAGTTATTGCCGTCGCTTCGTTTAGAACTTCTCGAAGATAGCAAAGCCTCTTACCGATCTCCTCAAGAAAGGCAAGAAATACCTTTGGACTCCTGCATGTCAAGCAAGCTTTGAGACACTCAAAGAGAAGCTCACTTCCACACCAGTCTTGGTTCCTCCGGATACATCTAAGCCTTTCCAGATATTCTGCGACGCCTCTTTGCAAGGATTGGGTGCGGTCCTTATGCAAGAAAAACAAGTTGTTGCTTATGCCTCTCGACAGTTGAAGACGCATGAGATCAACTATCCCACACATGACCTCGAGCTAGCAGCAGTTGTCTTTGCTTTGAAGCTATGGAGGCACTACTTGCTTGGCAACCGATGTGAGATCTTTTCTGACCACAAAAGTTTGAAGTATATCTTCACTCAGCCTGATCTCAACCTTCGGCAGAGGAGATGGATTGAAGCAATCAATGACTTTGATGTGACCATCAACTACACACCGGGCAAAGCTAATGTCATGGCAGATGCTCTCAGCCGTAAAGCTTATGTCAATAACCTCATGATGGAAGAACAGCAACCTCTTTTGTGCAAGGAATTCCGTCAGCTCAACCTGGAAGTTGTGGAACAAGGGCATCTCCTGAACCTTTTGGATACTCCTCTCTTGGAAGAAAAGATTCGCTCTCGTCAGCTGGGTGATCCGCACACCAGAAACATCATCTCTAAACTTGAGCTTCCGAAGTATGAGTCCTTCCACGTAGATGATCAAGGCACGCTTTTCTTCGACCACCGGATGTTTGTTCCAAACTACCCGGGATTGAGAGAGCAAGTTCTCAAGGAGGCGCATGATTCGGTTCTTTCTATCCATCCTGGCAGCACAAAGATGTACATGGACTTGAAAACACAGTATTGGTGGCCTGGTCTAAAACGATATTGTGCTAAGTACGTCTCAGAATGTGATGTCTGCCGCAGAGTGAAGGCTGTCCATCAGAAACCTTTTGGTCTTCTACAGCCATTGAAACCTCCGGAATGGAAATGGGAGAAAGTAGAGATGGACTTCATCACCGGTTTTCCAAGGTCGCAGAAGGGCAACAATGCAATCTTTGTTGTCATCGACAGGCTTTCTAAAGTGGCTCATTTCTTCCCCGTCAAGGAAACAATTTCTGGAATTCAGTTGGCTGAGCTCTATATCAACAGAATTGTCTCTCTGTATGGGGTTCCGCTTGAGATCAGTTCAGACCGTGGGAGCATCTTCACTTCCAAGTTCTAGGAAAGCTTTCAAAATGCTCTGGGAACAAAGTTGAACTTCAGCACTGCTTACCACCCTCAGTCGCAAGGACAAGTGGAAAGGATCAATCAGATTCTGGAGGATATGCTTCGTGCTTGCGTCATCTCTTTTGGCATGAAGTGGGAGGAATGTCTTCCTTATGCTGAATTCTCCTACAACAATAGCTTCCAGAAGAGTCTGAAGATGGCACCATTCGAGGCTCTCTATGGTCGCAAGTGCAGAACTCCGATTGGTTGGTCAGGTGCAGGAGAAAGAATCTGGTTTGGCCCTGATATCGTAACTCAAGCAGAGGAGAAGGTGCATATCATTCTTGAGAACCTGAAGATTGCTCAAAGTCGTCAGAAGAGCAACTATGACAGGAAGCACACGGACATGGTGTATGCCCCTGGTGATCTCGTGTACCTTCGTGTCACTCCCATGAAAGGCACACACCGTTTTGGTATCAAAGGAAAGCTGGCTCCTAGATACATCGGCCCATTCAAGATTCGTGGTAGAAGAGGAGAAGTTGCTTATAGCCTGGAGCTCCCGGAAAAACTCAAAGTCCATGATGTTTTCCACATCTCTCAGCTCAAGAAGTGCTTCAAAGATCCCGGCAGGACCGTGGATCACGAGCTAATCGATCTCCAAGAAGACCTGTCTTATCAAGAACACCCCACCAAAATCCTTGAGACCGCAGAAAGAAGGACTCGCAACAAGTCCATCAAGTTCTGCAAGGTGCAGTGGTCACACCATTCTGTTGATGAAGCCACATGGGAGCGTGAAGATGAACTCCGTGCCAACCATCCTTCTCTCTTTGTGTCTTCTTCTTCTTCCTAGAATCTCGGGGCGAGATTCCTGTTTAGTGGGGGAGAGTTGTAGCATCCCAGTTGTCTAACACCTGTAATGCTACTTGTTCTAGTAATAAAAGGGCCACTTCCAATATATAATTGTTGCATCATCATCATATCATGCTCATGTCATCATGCCATCTTGCATTGAGCATCATATAAAACCCCTTCTTGTTTGGTTCTTATCTCATGTGCATTATTAATTGTAGTTGCCTCTTGATATTGTATTTGGATCTTGATATATTGTTAAATGCCCAAGTGGATTTGGGGGCATATCTCTTATTGACTCCATCACCTTTTTCTTCACCACCTGGTAATTCCACCATCCAACTAATATGAGCTTGGCATTTATTGTGGTTACCTCTAGCTCATGTGGGTTGGGTGGATTCCACTCATCATCTTATGCTTGGCCTTCGCCCACCTTTTGGGAATGCAAGGAATAATGCCACATGATTTTATGTTGTTTTCACAATATCACTACATGGCAATTATTGTTTGCATGGGCCATGCAAGTGCCACCTTTTTCCTTGACATTTGAATGTTTTCTTTTGGCTTTGCTTGCATGGATCATCTCTCCTTTGCTTAATCTTGTTTTGGCTTGTAGTATTCTTCACCACACCCTCTACCTCTCTATCCCCCTATAGCTAAACCCTAATCCCCATACCCCATGCATGCACATGTGATTATGTGGCATGCACAAACCTAAACCCCTCCCCCCCTTTTCTCTACCCATCTAACCCGAGCCACCACCTTCCCATCTAACCCTAGTCCCCATCTAACCCTAGCCCTGCCCCTCTCGACCACCCAGCTGGGAACCACCCTGACCACCCTCCCATGTGCATTCCCTGACCTCTCTCTCTTCCCCTCCTAAACCCTAGCTACCCGAGCCGGCCCCCTCTCCTCTCTTTCTTCTCTCTGCCTGGCGCGCCCCCCACCCGAACCTCCCTCTCTGGACGAGCCCCTGGCCCCCTGGCAGCCCCTGCGCCTGCCTGCCCTGCCCTAGCGGACCCCTGCTCGAGCACGTGAAGGAGTAGATAAAAGGTGGCACCCGAGCCACCTTTTCCCCAACCACTCCCGCACGGCATCTCTCCCCTCCCCCCCTCGCTCATACCTCCGCCCCGCAGCCCTCTGCCTCGCCCAGATCTCCCCAGGCCGTCCCCTCCCTCTCTGGCTACCCCTACCACCGTCTTCCCCATCGCTGGCCACCGTCGGAGACCACCACCGTCTACTCGATCTAGCAGGCGGGCGAGTCGTTGAGGTTGTCAAGGAAGACCAGGACGCTCCCCTGCTTCGCCCAGTACACACCGTCGCGGAGGAGAAGCCCCAGACCGCCAGAACCATCGACGCCCGCGCCGGAACCCTAGACGATCTGTCCGTCTGCATCGCCGTTGATCGCGACCGCCTCGAGCCGTATCACCTACCCCAACAACCTCTCGGTGAGCCCCTGTACCCCCTAGACACGGTCCGCTTCGCCGCCGTCGCCGGTGCTCGCCGGTCAAATCGTCGAACGGCCTCTGTGCGCCGGCGTCGCGCTCGTTTCTGCTCGCTCCCAAGTCGCAGACACCATAGCTAGGCATCGCCCACCTCCCTGACACCAACCGCACCTAGCCGCACTGGTTCGCACCCCCAGCGCGCGCCCGCACGTCCCTGGTTCGAACCCCGCCGCGGCGCCTGTCCTCTGTCGCGCACGGACCGATCTGTCCGCAGAAAGGAAGATCCACAGTGCACACCGGCCACTTTGCACATAACCCCCTGGCTTTCTTTTGCCTCAACCCGCAGCCCCTAGCCCCACTGTCAGTGCTACCCATCTAACCCGAGCCACCACCTTCCCATCTAACCCTAGTCCCCATCTAACCCTAGCCCTGCCCCTCTCGACCACCCAGCTGGGAACCACCCTGACCACCCTCCCATGTGCATTCCCTGACCTCTCTCTCTTCCCCTCCTAAACCCTAGCTACCCGAGCCGGCCCCCTCTCCTCTCTTTCTTCTCTCTGGCTGGCGCGCCCCCCACCCGAACCTCCCTCTCTGGACGAGCCCCTGGCCCCCTGGCAGCCCTTGCGCCTGCCTGCCCTGCCCTAGCGGACCCCTGCTCGAGCACGTGAAGGAGTAGATAAAAGGTGGCACCCGAGCCACCTTTTCCCCAACCACTCCCGCACGACATCTCTCCCCTCCCCCCTCGCTCATACCTCCGCCCCGCAGCCCTCTGCCTCGCCCAGATCTCCCCAGGCCGTCCCCTCCCTCTCTGGCTACCCCTACCACCGTCTTCCCCATCGCTGGCCACCGTCGGAGACCACCACCGTCTACTCGATCTAGCAGGCGGGCGAGTCGTTGAGGTTGTCGAGGAAGACCAGGACGCTCCCCTGCTTCGCCCAGTACACACCGTCGCGGAGGAGAAGCCCCAGACTGCCAGAACCATCGACGCCCGCGCCGGAACCCTAGACGATCTGTCCGTCTGCATCGCCGTTGATCGCGACCGCCTCGAGCCGTATCACCTACCCCAACAACCTCTCGGTGAGCCCCTGTACCCCCTAGACACGGTCCGCTTCGCCGCCGTCGCCGGTGCTCGCCGGTCAAATCGTCGAACGGCCTCTGTGCGCCGGCGTCGCGCTCGTTTCTGCTCGCTCCCAAGTCGCAGACACCATAGCTAGGCATCGCCCACCTCCCTGACACCAACCGCACCTAGCCGCACTGGTTCGCACCCCCAGCGCGCGCCCGCACGTCCCTGGTTCGAACCCCGCCGCGGCGCCTGTCCTCTGTCGCGCACGGACCGATCTGTCCGCAGAAAGGAAGATCCACAGTGCACACCGGCCACTTTGCACATAACCCCCTGGCTTTCTTTTGCCTCAACCCGCAGCCCCTAGCCCCACTGTCAGTGCCTGTGTATGTTTTATAAAAAGGCTCCCCATCTTTTCTCAAATCAGCCCGCGGTCCCTTATCCACTCCCTGTTTGCCCCCGTCGTGTTTCTCGCTGGCGTGTGGGCCTGCTAGCCCACCGGCCCCACCTGTCTGTCTCCTGGGCTAGCCAGAGCCGCGGTGGCAGAAGTTTGGCTGCGCGCGTGGGCCCTCTATCGCCTGGCCCATCTGTCTGCTGCTGGAGCTAGTTGTAGATGGGTGTAAAAAGTTGCTGCCTTGTCTGTTTATTTCAAATCTAGTTCAATTAATTCAAAATCAAATTCAAATCAGATTTTAAATAACTTTTCAATCATAAATCCAAATAATGCAAATGATATATGTTTTTGAATCAGAAAAATGTGAGGATTTCAAATATGCCATTCAAATTGCCTTTTGCACATTTAAAATTCCAAGTTGAATCAAATTACAACAAATGCCACTAGAACTTAAATAATTAATAACTTTTGATTTATAACTCCGAATTTAACAAATGATATGTCTAAAATGATCAGCTCGACGAGACCTTTCTGTTTATGCTATCCTTGACTTCAATTGCAGCATGCATCATATAAAAACATAGTGTACAGCAACTTTTATGACAATAAAATGTGGCCAAACCTTAATAAAATGACTTATTCTTGTATACCACACCTCACCCATGCCATGCTACTTTATTGCCATGCAACTTGTGCATCATTCATCATGGCATGATTGTTTGCTTGACGCATTTTATTCCTATGCTTGTGCACTTATTTATGTTGGCCCTTGTTTGTTTGGTTCTTCTTCGAATAGACTCTGAGCAGGGGATATATCAAGAGAACCAGGAGCACTACCCAGATCCGTCTCTCGCTTCGACTGAGTTGCCAGGCAAGCACTACCACATGCTTGCATACATACAGTACCTATTGCCTCTATCTTATTCTTGCATCATTGAGTCGCGATTGCATTAAACTGAATCCCAAGTATTGCATAGCCTTTACTTTTAAACCCCACCAAGCCTGTACCTCCATCCCATGAGCCATTACTACAGGAGTTGTTTGAGCCATGCGAGTCGTAGAACAGCATGTGTAGGGTTTGTGAGTGTCTGATGGATAACGAGGTACCTAAACAACTTAACCTGAGTAGTAATGGGACAACTAATGAAAGTGGCACCGGTGAGCAATATCTGCTATTTGGTTTTTCCTGCTCACTTGTGTCCCGTAAGACCCCGAGTACTTGATTCCTGTTCCAAGATTTATCGCGCTATCCACATCCGGGAGGTATATGGGACCCCCCTGAGCCAGAGCTTGATTCCGTCTTATTTCTTGGGGCCACAAACTAGTTTGAGGTTTTATTTACTATCCTGTACTTATGCCATGCTACTGTTTATTTATGATTGTGCGAGGAGCACACTGTACTGTTTAGGAATTGTGACCCGTTTTCGCGGTATCGACAAGCCCAGTCACACTTTCGGGTTCCCAGTCGTTTACAGCCGGCCCCACAAACCTTGAGTCCGTCTCGAAGTCAGCTAACTTCGTTGCGGGTCTACTTTAAGGGGTGGCCCCCTGAAATATTTCTGAATCTTGTGATTGCTTTGTCGCGAAGGCCTCGTTGGGTTTTGATTTGGTTTTTCCGAGGTTGATCGAGTGTGTGTTGCTATTTGTGCACCCCTGCAGGGTAAAACTTTCTGAAAGCCGTGTCCGCGGTTATGGACGACTTGGAGCATAGTTTCTCGATCATAGACAAGTATAACTAAAGTACCGCTTTTAACTTGACTAAACAACTGACTAGTAAATAGTGCAACACTCATGGAATGGTTAATAAAATTGCCAACGGATGGGGGGTTGTTCGTCCGCTTCCTCGTTGGTAAGCGAGGAGGAGGATGGATCTGATGGTATTACTGTTATAACTGTGGTCATTAATTCACGGACATCCGTCTATCACTGGTTAGGCGGATGGTTAGCGTTTATCTATAGAACTGCTAGGGTTTATCTTTTGCTGCAATTGCGTCACCCCAGGTTGTGTCCCCTTTAGAGGCATAAAGACTTGCTGAGTACCCTTAGGGTCTCACACGATAAATTATTGGTTCAGATGAACAGGTACCCTCGCAGGACGGATACTGGGTGGAAGAGGCTGATGATGTGGGCAACGATCGTTCGGTGTAGAGATTCCGGGAACGGGGATCCGTGAGATCTGTGGGCGGGATGTGCTTAGTTCTATGGCATCTTATGCCGATTTGCTTCTTATCCGTACTCGGACTATGTTTTGCCGCTTCCGCTTGATACTCTGATGTGTGTTGTATGAGGAATTATCCTAAAATATTATACCTATCTAGGTCATTTGAATCTTGCCGTATGGCGTTGCTATATTTCCTTTCTTTCTAGATGGTATGGCTCTGATGTACTCTTGTATGGTGGCTTGCATACATACCCACTTGTGTATGTAGTTGATCCCTTCGCCTGCCGATTACGCCGCCCGTACAGGTCCCGTTGAGTTGGAAGTGGTTGGGACGGCCGAAAGGTCTACCCGTGAGTGGCTTTTGGGGCCCCACCGTACTATTTCAACCACTACCGCTCATCCAGGCTTGTATCTAGGAGCGTAATTCACCGAGGTAGTTACATTGAGGAAGGAGCACTGGCGGCGGAGGGCGACGCGGCTCGGCCGGCGGGGAGGGCGAGCGGCGGCTGCCGGCGGACGGGGAGGCGGCGGAACAGAGCGGTGGCGAGGCGGGGTTGAGCTCGGGAGACGAGGGAGGCGACCGGTGGGCAAGCGGCGCGGAGACGGTCACCGGCGAACGCGGAGGCAGGGCGCGAGGTGGAGCAGAGGCCAGCGGTGGCGGCGCTCGGAGGACGAGGTCAGTCGGGGCGGGGCTTGACGATGCGGGGTCGCGGGGAAGCCGCGCGGCGCCGGCGGGGCGCGCGGAGCTGCGGCGGGAGGAGGCGGCTGCGCCAACGGAGGGGAGGGGGCTCGGGGGCCGCGGCAGAGGGGGTCAGCGGGGAGGCGGGCGGCCGAGGCCGAGCGGGGCGGAGCGGCGAGGTGAGCAGGGAGACCGGCGGCGAGCGGGGTCGCGCGGAGAGGTGGGGGCCGACGGGGTGAGAGGGAGGGTGGAGCGGCGGCGACCGCGGAGGATGCGGGGAGGAGGAAGGAGAGGAGGGGGCGAGCGGAGGGCGGCCAGGCGAGGAAGGAAGGCCGGCGGTGGGAGGATGCGGCGACGGAGGTGAAGAAGAAGGAGCGGGGACGGGGCTCGGGAGAGGGAGGAAGAGAGAAGATGGTGAGGGGCGGGGTCAGGCGAGTGGGGCCGGAGTGGTGGGGTCAGGTGGTGGGACCGGGGGTGAGAGGGAGGCTGGCTGGCGCCGCGCGTGGGTGTGCTTGTGTGCTGCGTGCGTGTGTGGGTGGGGAGGGTGTGTCCAGGTGGAGTGGAGGTGAGGGAGTGGGGGTAGGTGGCGGCATGGGGTTGGTCATAGGGGAGGGAGAGGGTGATGTGGCGGCAGGTTATTGGGCGGGGTGAGGTGGAGGCTGGGTGGGTAGATTAGGATGGGTAGACTAGGGATTTTGAGCGGACCGATTTAATTTTCTGGGGTGGTCGTTCGGGTCGATTCGGCCCGTTCGACTGCCCCACCAAAAATAATTTAAAATTTTATTTGTTTCAAACACGGCGTTGGCAAACCGATAGCAGACAAACAAAATAATCCGGAGACCCGGGTTTGCGTTTGAATTAAGACGGGGCGTTTGGAAAACAAATTAGGTTTTTCCGCAATTAGTTTTATACAAGCAAATGCAAGATGATGACGATGCTCAAATGCAATGTGGCATGATGACATGAGCATGCGGTCATGATGATGCAATGCACAAAAACAACGCGATTTTCTAGTAGTGGTTTTTGCGGGGCGCCACATCCCCCCAGGGCCGGCCCTGGGTCACAAAATATCCCTTCGTTTGAAAACTCCCAGCGGTTCCCTTCGACGACTGGGTGGAAGAGCTCGAAGAGCTTCCATTCTTCCTCCACTGTTGTGATTGAATCGAAGAGCTACGATAGATACAAGGTGCTGGTCGGCGCGGTGCTGGGCGTGTGGACGCGGCCGATAGGTTGGGCTAGTTGGAATCGATCCAGTGCGCGCGTGGACACGGCCGTCGAGCTGGGCGAGCTAGGATCGATCCCATGCGCGCCTGGACGCAGTTGGCGAGCTAGGCGAGATCTCTTGCGCGTGGGCGCGGCTGACGAGCTGGGCGAGGTGGGATCGATCCCGAGATGATCCCGATTGGGTGGGATCGATCCGATTTCGTGTGGGCAAGGTGGAAGGGGTGAGCTGGACGACGACCCCAGCTAGGAAATCGATTCAGAATTTAATAAAACCTTCTATGTTTCCGAAAGTTGCGGGTGTTACTTTTGTCCACATGCATGGGTGACTTTGTTCGACGTCGGAAAGCTCTGAAGTGTCTCATAGGTAATTACAAATAGAGGGAGTACAGATGGTCGTCTCCCCGTGCAGGTCGACGCAGCCACGCCTTCACCTTGTCTCCTCCCCTTTCATCGCCGCCGTCACTGTTGCGGCCGCCATCTTCGACCATCGTCTGCTTGACCCGCCTCCAAGCTCGGCCAGCATCACCGTCGCCACACGTTGATGCAGGGGAAGAGGACACACACACACGGGGGACATGCATAGTGGCCGCAAGAAGCGAGCACAACGGCGGTCCTCGGCCGTGAGCAGGTGGTGGGAGGCTCCGGCCTAGGGCCAAGGGGAGGGGAGGCGAGCTCTGTCCTGGGGCCAGCGGGCGGCGCGACGAGTTCGCTGGCGCTAGTGATGGGGAGGAGATGGCGGCAGCGCAGGACGGGGGCAGAGTGGCGGCATCGCGACAACAGCGGGCGCGGCGGAGGGGCGGCGACTGCCTTGCCTCGAGGTGGCCGGCGGCGCTCCGGCGATTCAGGGCAAGAGGACGGCGGCACTCTGGCGAGTCAGGGCAAGAGACAGACCCAACGCCCTCTTTTTTAATTTTTTGTTCATTTAGTATTTTGTGGCTTTTTTTGATTGACCTGACGGGTGGGACCTGGTCCAACTCAGCAAATTAGCTCTAACAAGTGAGTCCCACTAGTCAGAAACAGTGTCAATTCGCTCTCAATCTGAGTTTAATGCGAATTGCAAAAAAATCTGCAGCAAAATGGTCACATTTTGCGAAATTGACGAATGGTGGTGCTTTTTTGAACATTTGGCAGAAATGTGGTGGTTTTATGCTATTGACTTTGTAGTCTCTGGTGTTCATGCATGGCAAAATAAAGTGCATGTCACATCCAGACATCGTGTATATTAAATATAAAACCTTCCTAAATTCTTCATATATCTTTCGTTGCTCAGCGGCAATAAATGGGTATTTAGCTTTTTTTTTGAAACTATAAATGGGTATTTAGCTAGTATGCTAAGACTATCATATTTCCATAAAATATTTTGGTTTTAAGTACTTTGATGACGTGTTTAGCTGGAACAAAAAAACGCTATAGTTTTATAATACTTAATACTTTGGTACTTAAAAGATGGCTGGTTTGAGGTCGGGAGACGGGTTTGGGAGGCGAGAGACTGGAAGAGGCACGCACGGTGAGGCCTCGTGAGGCTCCTCCGCTCGCGGGCTAATCGGCCAAGTTCGGCCTAGGCAGCAACCAAAGCGGTCCAGTTGGCCGCTTTTCCTCTCCTTTTTTTTAAAAAAAAACTTTTGGAAAATACCAAAAAATGTATACATAGACAGATGTAATATTTTGCCAAAAATCAAGGTAGGGCGTACTAGGGGAAGCTCCTCTCTAACTATATTTTTTAACTGCACCCTAAGGACCAGAACCATATTGCTGCACAAAGACGACAGAGAATACATTTCCTTTTTTTTGTTCTTAACTACATGGTGGATTTTGTTTCCTTGGGACAAGGGATTTGACACCGAATACCACAAGTACATATTTAATATGATATGGAAAGACCCGTATTGAAAACTACTAAGTTTGCTTATAATTGTGTATCACACAAACTTACAAGCTAATAGTGTAATTGTTGATTTACACAATACATTTTGGAATGGAGAAAGTACGTTCTCCGCGACAACCTTATGATCTAGGGTAGATACACATGGAGAGAGGAAGATGGTGGCAGTAGAGAAAGAGACGGGGTAGTTAAGAGGTGGCGTTAGGGTAGCGGCGGAGCTACATGTAGTTAGTACTATTATAGAAATAGAAAAACACATTTTTTGCAAGGGTTACAAATCAATACAAAATTGTACCCTATAGATAATAGAGAACAGACCACGATTACAATACTCAAAATAGTTCAAATGAAAACCCATAGAACTTGAGAAAGGACAAATATGCACATGATAAGATACCAGGTCAATCTTCCATATCCTACATGGTATGAGTATCGATGCATCACCAGCGTCCGGTGGGCATCCGCATCGGGTGTGGCTAGGGTTATCGACTAAAGTTTGTGTTCCGCATCAGGCCCACAGGCGTCATCCATATCCGGTGCAACGTATTGTGACAACTAACACACAGAGTAAAGCTCAAAGTAGTTGTCCATCAATACCACCTTACAAGTTACACGATAAAAATAAACCAAGACAACTAATGAGGATTAAAACACAAAACATTCACAACACAACAGAACCGACAAGTGCAATACTCTCATAACGGAATAAAAAGTGTTGTGCAAATATACATGAAACAATCCACAGAAATTGGAAGAACATGAAAAATGTTGTATATAGGACATTTATATGACATCATAAAACCAACTCACGACATGATAACAAGCAATTGAATCGCACTGGATTTAGTTCACTTCCACAGCCAAAACTCGACGATAGTATATAGTTCCATAAGAATAGAAGTTTTCAAATGACCAGGACTACATATACTAATTGATATATTCTCTCCCGAAATATTTTTACTCTAGCAATATGAGACGTAAACAAACGTGCACTAAACAGAAGAATAGCCCGATTGTAGTATGCCTTCGGCGCCAATATATCTTAGTTGCCGCCATTATTCTTCGGTTTGGGTGGGAAGATGACTCCGCTCTTCGGCTTCTTCGGCTGCTGCTGCTCGCGGTCCACCCGCGAAGCGCCCACCATCCTCTGCATCGCCGGCGTCGCGTAGGCCGCACCAAACGCCGCTGGCGGCGCCGCACCACACGCCGCCCCTGGCCCCATAACCGATCCGGGCGGTGGAGGACACGCACCCATACCTCCACCACCGTATCCTCCTCCACCTGCTCGTCGTCCTTTGGGCGCGCCGCCATGGACTCGACCATGAGGGCCGACGCGGCGCGCTGCTGGTTGTGCGAGCTCAGACCACTCAGCAGGCACCCGCGGCCCGTCTTTTCGTACTCCGGCCTGGTCGCCACGCGGGCGCTGAGCTCGCGTAGGTCCTGCACCAGTGCCTCGCACCTCGCGTCACCGGACAGCTCCGGCAGCAGTGCCTTCTGCCGCCGGTCCAGTATCATCGCGGCTTTCGCGTGTTCGCCGCGCTCGGCCGCCGCGCGTGCCGCCGCGATGTCCTCCGTCGCCTCCACGCGGAATTTCTCCCTTGCCACCTCCATGTTGGGCTTCTGGTCGTCCTTGGCCACCTCCAGCGGCCTCTGGACCGCCACGTCCTCGCCGGCCACGGTCACCACCTGCCCTGTGGCCGTGTCGCGGTACGTGCAGGTCACCTTCATGAGCTGTGTCACCTCGTCTGCGTCGCCGGCTTTTGGGATGTGCACCATGAGCAAGAAGCGCCTCTCCTCTTCCGCGTAGAGCTCGCCGACATCAACCGAGGCCTTGCGCCCGTACGCTTGGACGGTGCTCTTGTAGCGGCCGGACTTGACTGCCTGGACGCGCACGTCGGGGTGCGCGCAGTCGACGGAGATCCACGCCTCCTGCACGGCCACGGAGAGGAGCCCGCCGATGCACTGCGCGAAAGAGTCCTGCACGACCGCCTGGTTCTCGATGAAGGAGTAGGTGCCGCCCGTCTCCTCTGCGATCGAGTGCATCGCGCACGCGTCGTTGTCGGTGCCGAAACCGAACGTGTGTATCGGCGTCGCCCGGCTGCCGTCGCCGCCCAGCAAGGAAAGTGGCACGAGAGCGCGGTAGTCCTTGGCTTGCGAGACGGAGGAGTTGCCGTAGCCGTAGCTGTTTCCCTGCAGGTTGTACGTGTCCTGGCCGTCCGAGAGGAGGATGACGCTGGCGACGGCGTTCTTGTGGCGGCGGCCGCCGAGCACCTTGGCGGCCTCGGTGAGGCCCTTGAGGATGTTGGTTCCACCCAGGGCCTCGAGCAACTGCACGGCGCCCTTGGCCCTGACCTTCCCGGCGTCCGACATGCGCTTGAGCGGCATGACCCGCCGCGCCTCGTTCGAGAACGACACGACGCTGAGGCGGTCGTCGGGGCCGAGCTGGTCGATGACGAACTCCATGGCCTTCTTCAGCAGCGCGATCTTGTTGCCCGTCATGCTCCCGCTGACGTCGAGCACCGTGACGAGGTCGAGCGGCGCGCGTGGCTGGTCGGCCGCCGAGGCCTCGGTGGCTCCGGGAGCCTTGGCGTGCACGAGCACCACGAAGTTGTCGTGCGGCGGCTTACCCCTGGCGATGGCCGCGTGCTCGCAGTGCGTGACCAGGACGAGCTTGTCTCCGCCGTCCGCCGCGTCCTGGACGAGATCCCAGTCTTCTAGAGACGGCGCGGCCTTTTGCGGCGCCCGAGGCTCCAGCGGCTCGTCGTCGTCGTACACCACGGCCATCATCCGCGGCGGCGGCGGCGGCACGTGGTACACCGGAGAGGGGTGGTAGGACGAGGGCACGTGCGACACGTGGAAAGCCCAGAGCGTGGTGCATGCCGGGCACGAGCTTCCGGTGGCGCAGGTGAGGTGGAACGTGTGGCGGCACTGGGCCGTGAATCTGGCGCCGCCGATGACGGTGACCCGGCAGACGGCGCACGTGGACAGCGACGGAGCGTGGTGGAAGGGGCTCCCGCTGGGCATCCTGGCGCGCTGCCGCAGCAGGGGAGAGCCGAGCGAGTAGCCGGCCGGGGCGAAGATCGGCGTGTTGTTCCACGACACAGAGCAGGACGGGCACGTGATCTGGCCGGAGACGCAGGCAGGGTGGAAGACGTGGGAGCACTCCGACGTGAAGGAGGCCTCCGAGTGCGCCACGAGCCTGTAGCAGGCGCAGCAAGTAGCCATGGCAACAGAGATCGAGCTAGCTAGGCGAGATCGGAATTCGAAAGAGTCGTCGAAGTAGTCGCGATGGATCGATCGATGTACTAGGTAGATGAGATCGGTTTTAGGTACCAGGGGGGCGCCGCATATATAGGCGTACGAGAGATAGAACGCGTGAAAACCGCCACCGACGACTACAATGCACGTTTCCTTTTCTCATACGTACGTGTCAGTGTTTGATTTGGTCTCCACCGACTACTATCGCTTGGGCCGTACGTGCTGATGGCTTGGCAGGCCACGGCCAGCAAGTATTCCACACGACGCGAGCGGCCCATCTGGCCTAACAAGCATTACAACATTGGAAGAAAATTTTGGTTAAAATAGCGCCAGGAAAAAAAATGTGGACTACAAATCAACAAAATTATGGATCAAGTGTAAAAAGATTTAACGTCGGTCGATCAACTCACAATTACAAGGGAACCAACAATTTAGTGTCCCATAAAAGAAATAAATTATTATAACTACATGCCCAACAAATTTTTGGACCAAGTGAAACAAAATTTTCCCCACAAAAAAAAGTGAAACAAAATTTACCATTCAGCGAACAAATCATGACCACAAGTGAAGCATGATTCTAGACCATACTATAACCAAAAGTTAGTGCTCGTGGAACATATCACGACCACAAGAGGAATAAAACTCCAAGCAAAGTTAAAAAATTACATTAGGAACATCTCATAACTTCCAACGAATAGATATTTGGACCAAATGGAACAAAATACTTTAAAGGAACAACCATTTTGATCATAATTTTCCAGCACAGGAACAAAATGATAATGCTCCTGAAATAATTCATGACCATATATGAAACAAAAATTCAATGCAAATACGATGTTAATGTTGCTGCAACATTTTTTGAAGAGTTGCGGAGCAATAATTTAAGTATGAGGACAAAATGGCAATGTTTGTTGACCAATTCACAACTGCATATGGTACAAAAATTAAAGAGGAACACAATATTATTGTTGGTGGAACAATTATTGAAAAATCACAGAACAACATTTTAAGTACGAGAAACAAAATGGCACTGCTTGTGGAATAATTCACGATCACAAATGGAAAAACATTAAAAAGGAAAAATGTTAACATTGAACAATTCGATGAGAGTCACAGAACAATAATGTACGTGTGGGAACAAAATGAAAATGCTCGACCGAGGATGGAACAAAAATTTAAGTGGAACAAGATTTTAATGTCGATAGATAAATTTTTAAAGAGTTGCGAAACAACAATTTAAGTATGGGAAACAAAATGGTAATGCTCATGGAACAATTGATGACAATAAATGGAATGAATATTTAAGATTAACATGATGTTAATGTTGGTGGAATAACATTTTTTAGTCTCGGAAAAAAATGTTAGTGCTCGTGGAACAATTCGCAACCACATATTAAACAAATATTCAAGAGGAAAAGATGTTAATGTTGGTGGAACAATGCTTGACAACTCGTGGAACAACAATTTTAGGTAAGTGGAACAAAATGATCATGGAAAAACCATAGAGACACTTCAAACCATAATATATCAAGTAGAAGGATCAAATGCTCATGGAAAAGACAAAGTTAAGAAAAATAAACATAAAAAAATATGATCATGAAACAAATAAGGACAATCGACCGAACAAAACTTCAGACTAAATTGAATAAACTTTAGCATATCACAAGACGAATTTTGTGAAAAAAGTGTAGGAATTATGTGCCCTAGAGACGAACATATTATTCATTTATGCATGTCCTCCCTGAGTACATAATTCAGTTGTAGATCCATATGTTTGGAGTCGTTCTTTACTGCTTGTCCCTAGTCATAAGTTAAGTTGGACACTTAACCTAGACTAATGTGTGAGTTGGCGGATAAAGAGGTTCCACTCATCATGGGCATGGAGGTGTTAATCCGGCTACCACTGACTCGGCCAAAGAGATAGGTGATTCAGACTGACCCAAGGCTGATTCCGCACTAGTAATGTCATGTGCATAAACTCAAATAATGGAATCCTTAGAGCTGGCGTAGTCACATGATCCGAGTTGTGTACTAGCCGACTTTGGGTCGACTCGAAAGCAAACTGCGTGGCATAGATTACCGAGACAAAACTTTCTCATCTGCTTTAGAGAGATACTCTCTGGGCCCTCTCTAGATGATGTGGTTAGAAACATCATGGTCATGTGCTAGTCGGTGAGACTAAGTATTAGTCACATAGGAATTGCACATCACAGCCATGAGAAGAGACGCTTTGCAACACGGGGTATGACACAGACTCACCTATAGCCTAGCACCAGCATCGCGAAGCAAAAGGAGTTGGTCACTCGACATTCGACACATTGAGAAGGAAAATCATAATGACTACACAATGTTTAAGTCAGCATATCTTTCTAGAGCCCGTTGTAGACTATCGGTTTGGAGTGTGACTCGATACAGACGACTCAAACTATGTCAAACTCACTCGTAGCCTGCGGGGTCAAAAAATTAATGGTGAGGAGACAGATGGATTGGACCCGACTGTGACAACTAACTGAACAGGTATATTCTGATAGTTAGGGCAGTAGGTGGAGACCTACTATTAGGGCTTCGGGATTATATCAGGCAGGTAATCCAGCATCCACTACTGCCTCCCTATAAATAGAAGAGGGTGCTAGTGGCACAAGGAATCCAAGTGAGGAAGATAGTGCAAGCCACTATCTTTCCTTCTTCATCCCATGGCTCTAGGAAGATACTAGCATCTTGTCGGTGTTGCTCCTCACACTAGTACAAATCGATGCTATGTACATGAGTGAAAACCCTCGTAAAAAACGGTAAAAAAGATATGTTTTCGAACTCTAGTGGCTGATGTGAAGGCCTCATCTGCAATGTTTTAATTCCCCGTTACAAGTGATACACACTTATGACCATGGAGTTTATTTTATCTTTGTTACTAAAGTGGCATCTTCATCGCTAACAACGATCAACATGTTTTCGTTTGTGATATGCCCAAAATGAGTGACAATCATTTCTTAATGCCCGTTTGTGAATATATTTTCAGCCTAACAGACTAATTTAACCCTCGTGTAGTTGCTACAGCAATAGCACATAATGCTGAAATATCACAGGAAATCAACAATTTACATGCCTTGAAGAATACACATGAAACATGCCAAAAAAATTTATTGCAGTAAACTACAAAGTTTAGAACAATTGTTTGGGAAAAATCTATCATCTACAAAAGTATAGTTTATCGAGATACATAATTACATTATTTGGGGGGGGGACTCTACCATATACAACATTACGGTTTAGCCAAGTACATCATAAAGTTTACAACAATTGTTTGGAAAAATTGTATCACATCACAACCATAATCAAGAAATGCACAAGTCAAGGACGGGGCATAGGATAGTGAAATTCTCTATGCGTCTTTACGATATCATTGTTGATGAACTGCATGAACTGGCCTCTAATTTGTGCAATATCATGTTGCTTGGTAGGTTTAGGATCCATTATGTAGCACCCCGGCTAAAACCACTACTAGAAAATCGCATGTCTTATCTTTGTGCATCATCATGACATCATCATGCATATTATTATTTTTGTCTAAAACTATTTTGCGAAAGACTATGTTGTTTTCTAAACTAGCCCTCCTTAAATTTCAAATCAAATCTCTCGGTCCGATTGAATCTTGTAATTGTCTTAAAAACTATTTACCAAATATTTAAAAATAATAATAATAAAAAAACCCAAAATATTTTTGTGGGGGAGGCAGCCAGCCGCTAGGCCCAAGGTGCCCCTCCCCCAAACCCCATCCCACTACTCCCCACCCTGCCGCCGCCACCCCTGGCTCCACACGCACGCCACACCCCTGGTGCCCCTCCCCTAGCCCACCCGCAGCGAACGAGCCCACCCCACTCGCGCGGTCAACCATCCCTGGAACCATCCCGACGCGCCCCGCATGCTGCCGCGATACCTGGCCCACCCCAACCCTGCTCGCCCGCATCGCTCCCCATCTTCCTCGTTCCCCGCGAGCTCGCCTCCCTGCTGCAGGCGCGCCTGCTGACACACGTCGCCGAGCGCCGCCGGTCGCCTTCTCCGTCTCCGGCGCCCTCGCGTCGCTCGCGTCTGGCCGCCCCGGATCTACTCCGTCCCCGCCTCTAGAGCTCCCTCACCAAACCGAGCAGAGCACCCCGCCGTCGCCGTCCGCCGACCTGCGCCCTTCCCTCTCAACCGCGACCTCCTCTGCACCGACGTCGTCGCGTCACCTCTCCCTCCTCTCTATGCTCGCCCGAGAAGAACCTCGCTGGAGTCCCGTCGCCAACCGACCCGTGCAAGCCGTCGCCTGTGCTTCTCGAGCCGGTCCGAGGTCGCCTTCTGCCACCTCTCAAGCCCCACCTTCCGGTGGCCGCCCCTACGTCTCCTCCGTGCGGCCATCATCGTCCCGCTCCGCCTTGACCAAGTCTGGCTCGTCGTCGTCCCGTCCGCCCTCACCGCAGGACACCACTGTCTGCGGCCAGTGCTCCACGAGCGCGTTGGTCCGCCTCTGCTACGGCTTTTGGCCAAGTTCATCGTCGGCTGGTTCCTTGACTAGGCTCTGTCCTAGTGGTATTCCTCGCGTGCGCTCCTGATGTTTGATGTAGTCCTGTTAAGGCAATGGTGGTCATGTTGGTATGTTGGTTCGGGCAGTTGTAGATCCCTGAGGTGATGTATATGTTATGTGCTTCCTCCGCCCGATCCAAGACCGTCGATGTGGAACCCTGCACCCGGATCAACAAGGAGCGTCGAACTCTCCCTCCTGGAACTCGAAGACCGAACCCTCGACACGCCTAGCTCGTGTTCCCGGACGCCATGACCTCCTTCATGGAACCCCAAGGCCATTGCTCTGAAGACCGATCCCGGTGTCCAAAGCCCGAACCCGTCGAACCCCTAACCAAGATCGCCGATACCTCGATGTGTGACCTCTTTTCCCGAGACCCCTATATTTTTATAATATATATGACATCTATTTGTTGCATATTAAATTGAACATGTTTGCATGCATATTGTGGTCTGGGGCCTTATGTCGAATCACCTCATAATTATATGGAGGCCATATGCGGGTAAATCTAGTCTAATATTGGCTCCATTTAAATTTGTGTAGCGAACCGATGCCATGTTTTCGCCTTGTTAATACAACATTTAAATTGCGGGGTATCTAAATAACATGAACCATCTAATTAAATGTCGGGACCCCGATTCCGCTTAATATTGCCTAGTTGCATCGCACCTTTGCCATGTCATGCATCATACAAGCATCATGCTCGATCTTCCGCCGTAATATTAAATAGTGCATCCGGTGATTCTCCTAGTGCTTTGCTTCTTCACGGACTAGGCCGATGAGTTGATGCGAGTGTCGACCGATCTTCGGATGAACCGTCGGCAATGTTTTCAGGCGAGCATTCTCCCCCTTTCTACCTATTTTATATTTCTAGTCTTTATTTCCTCCTGTTGATCTATTGCTATCTGTGTTGCGATGCTCTAGTTTTTGTACCCGGAATATCCCTTGCAGCCTTATATTGCCTTGGACACATCCTATTACCTGTTGTGTGTTAGATAGTTGGACTTGCGTGTCGTAGTCGCTTGCTCAACTGTTGTTGCGTGTCGTCAAGTACCACAGTTGTTGGAGTTTTGCCATATGTTTAATGTTGGAGATGATCATGGCTTTAATTATTGTTTAATAACTAAAATTGAAGTAGGTAAATAATGCAGAGGCACAAGTGGGCAATAGATGTTATTTGGTTTTTAACCGCTCACTGGTGTCCCGTAGGACCCCGAGTTCTTGACACCTGTTCCGAGATCGAGCGCGCTAACCACAGGTGGGGTGTGTGGGCACCCCCATCGATTAGTACATGATTTCAAAGTACAGTACCGGGGGCCACAAAGTAGTTTGGGCTTTATTACTATCCTGTACTTATGCCATGCTTTACTGCTTTATTTACGATTGCGCGTGGAGTGCTTGTACTGTTTTGGATCGCGGCACGATTTCGCGGTATCGACAAGCCCAGTCACACTTTCGGGTTCCCAGTCGTTTACAGCCGTTCTCGCAAACCCTGGGTCCGTCTCGGAGACCGTCCGACTTCGTTACGGGTAGCTTACTGGGGTGGCCCCCCATGTGCTTGCTTTGGGTCTGGGAAACATCGTGTCCGAAACCCCGTCGACATACCGTTGGGTGTATGTTTTGTGATCTTGTACCTACCTGATCCGACAACAAGGGTGTAGGTGCATGTGGAAACTTTGGTGCACCCCTGCAGGGTTAAATCTTTTCGAGAAGCCGTGTCCGCGGTTATGGACGACTTGGAGCACAGTTCTCGATCATAGACAACTATAACTAAAGTTTACTGTTATAATTTGACTTGTATCTGATATGACTAGTAATCAGCTTCACTACAAGGAATGGCTAAATAAAAGTACCAACAACTACTGGGTTTGGGATATCTCATGCTAATTCTATCTGACTAGTAAGTGTCATAACTACAACGGAATGGTTAACTAAAAGTGCCCACTGCTTATTATATCAGGATGACTATCTATACCTGACTAGTAGTTGCTGCAACGATAACTGAATCAATAAAACTGCCAACTGTGTGAGTTCCTCGGTTGACTTCCTCGTTTGGTCTCGAGGGGGAAATGCCAGGATGGGTATGCTTGGTGATAGTTTCAGGTTGGATCCGAATAGGTCTTTCTTACCCCTCTCTAATAGCCGACAGTTGTATCGAGTCTCTATAGATTGTTTAGTGCATGTTGCGCTGCCGCTTCAGTCCACCATACCTATGTAGGCGAGGACTGCCGAATTCTATGTGGCATCCCGCAAAACCACTACTAGAAAATCGCGTTGTTTTTGTGCATTGCATCATCATGGCCGCATGCTCATGTCATCATGCCACATTGCATTTGAGCATCGTCATCATCTTGCATTTGCTTGCATCAAACTATTTGCGGAAAGCCTGGTTTTGTTTTTTCTAAACGCCCCGTCTTTTATTCAAACGCCAAACCCGGGTCTCCGGATTATTTTGTTTTGGCTGCTATCGGTTTGCAAACGGCCCGTTTAAAGTAAATAAAATATTAAATTATTTTTAGGGGGGGCAGTCGAACGGGCCGATTCGACCCGAACGACCACCCCCAGTCCAACAATCGGTCCGACCTAGAACCTTTTCTACCCCAACCCAACCTACCCAATCCCCCTCCACCTCACCCCCACCAATCTCCTGCTGCCACCTCACCCTCTCCCCTTCCTCTAACCTATCCCACACAGCCAACTCACCTCCCTCTCTCCCCACCTCTCTCACCAGCCGGCCACACCTCAACCCACCCAACCAGCAACACACGCACACCCACGCGGTCAACCCCCTCTGTCCCCCTGGCCCCACGCCCCTGAGCCCGCCACCTGTCCCAACCCACACGCCCCTACCCGCACGCAACCGCACACACGCGCCCGTCCTGGCCCCGACCCCCACCTCCTCTCACGCTCGCCCCCTCCCCTGTTTCTCTTCCTCCTCCATCCTCTCTGCACCCCGCCGGCAGCCCCTCCAGCGTGACCGCCGTCGCCGCCTGCACCTCGCACGCAACCGCACACACGCGCCCGTCCTGGCCCCGACCCCCACCTCCTCTCACGCTCGCCCCTCCCCTGTTTCTCTTCCTCCTCCATCCTCTCTGCACCCCGCCGGCAGCCCCTCCAGCGTGACCGCCGTCGCCGCCTGCACCTCGACCTCCCCGTGCTCGCCGCCCCAGTCGTCCGCGCGCCGCCGGCCCCCCTTCCTTCCTCCCCGCGTTCGCCGCCCCGCGCCCGGCCGCGCCCGGCCGCGCCGCATCTTCCCCGCAGCTCCTCCCGCGCCGTAGCTCCATGGCCGCCTCCGCCCGCCTCCGCAGCACCTCGTTCACCGGACCCCTCGCCGGAACCCCCTCCGCTCGCCATGTCCGCCAACCCCCTGCAGTGCTCCGCCCGTCCCCGCCGCCCGAGGCCGCGCCGGCGACCCCCTCCTCCGCCGTGGCTCCGCAGCCACCAACCCACGCGCCGCGACCCCCGAGCCGGCCCCGCGGCCGTCGCCCCGCCAGGCTCGCCGCGCGACCCACCTCAGCCGCCAGGGCGCCTCCCTCCCCGAGCCGCCTCCGCCTCGTCTGTCCCCGCCAGCGACCGCGGCCCCCGCGTCTGCGCCACCGCCGGCCCGCGCTCCGGCCGTCGCCCGTCCTCCTCCCTCCGGCGCCACCAGCGGCCTCCGCGTCGACCTCCGCCAAGCTCGCCCCAGGCCCCCTGGCGCTTGGTTGTTGCTGCTGTGCTCCTGCTAGATGATCTGCCTAGTACCTGTGTGCTCGCGTGCGACAAGGCTCGACAAGATCTCCCGAAGACAAGGATGCGTGGTTTGGCCCTCTGCCGAGGAGTGCATGCTTCGGAGATGTACAGGGGCCATGCGACAAGATCGACAACGGGAAGCACAAGCAGGACCGATGACCGGATTAGCCAAGATCTTCACGGAACCTAGACGTCGAGACCGGGGTGCGCCTACACGGGTTCGATGACCGAAGGAATTCTGCACGGACGCCAAGTACTCCGACACGGACCCGAGGATCCGAAGGCCTCCTTTCTGGATCCCGAAGACCGAAACCGTGGAACCGACAAGACCTACGCGACGACAAGAACGACAGCGACCAGGAGAATCCGATGCGTCCCTGACGCCGAACCAAGTCCTGCTTCCCGGATGCCGAGGTCACCGACACAGAACAACAAGATCTACTACGCGGGCGCCGTGCGACAAGATCTATCCAGTAGTCCGAGAACGATCCATCGAACCCTGAACCTGAGACCGACCCCGAACCCTGGAACCCCAAGATCTGCCGAACCCTTATGTGTGAACCCCTTCCCGAAACCCTATTTTATAATATAATACAATTGTTGCATATTAAATCATTCATCTCGCATGCATATCATGTGGTTTGGGGGCCTTCTGCCGATTCACCTAATAATTAAATATGGGGCCCATATGCGGGCAAATCTAGTCTCATATTGGCCTCATTTAAATTTGTGAAGTGAACCGGTGTTATATTCTGCCTTGTTAAACAACATTTAATTTGCGGGGTAAATAAATAACTCGAACCGTTTAATTAAATGTCGGGACCCCGGTTCCGCTTAATATGACCTAATTGCATCGCACCATTGTCATGCCATACATCATACATGCATCATGCCGATCTTCTGCCGTAATATTAAATATTGCATCCGGTGCTTCTTCTAGTGTTTTGCTTCTTCGCGGATAAGGCCGTTGAGTTGATGTGAGCTTCGACCCGATCTTTGGATGAACCTTCGACAATGTTTCTCAGGCGAGCATCTCCCCCTTTCTACCTATCTTACTTTATAGTATTTATTTCCCTCCTGTGATCTATTGCTATCTGTGTTGCGTTGCTCTAGTTGCAGCCATATATAGCCTTGGACACATCCTATTACCTGTTGTTTGGTGGCTAGTTGGACCCGCGCGTCGTAGTCGCTTGCTCAAGTGTTGTTGCGTGTCGTCAAGTACCACAGTTGTTGGAGAAGTGCCGCATGTTTATTGTTGGAGATGATCATGGCTTTACTTATGGTCCACTTTAATTACTGTTTAACAACTAAAATTAAATTAAGCAGAGGCATCGGTGGGTGATAGATAATATTTGGTTTCCGACCGCCCACTTGTGTCCCGTAGGACCCCGAGTTCTTGACACCTGTTCCGAGATCGAGCGCGCTAACCACAGGTGGGGAGATATGGGCCCCCCATTGATTATTACCTGATTTCAAAGTATTGTACTGGGGGCCACAAACTAGTTTGAGGTTTTATTTATGATCCTGTACTTATGCCATGCTTTACTGCTTTATTTACGTTTGTGCGAGGAGCACACTGTACTGTTTAGGAAGCGGAGTGTTTTCGCGGTATCGACAGTCCCCGTTTGGGGATTTGCTGTCGTTTACATCCACTGACGCAAACCCTAAGTCCGTCTCGGAGACCGGCCGACTTCGTTGCGGGTGTCGACTTGGTGGGGTGGCCCCCATGTACTTGCTTTGGGTCTAGGAACGTCGTGACTTAGGCCCCGCCGACATACCGATGGGTGTATGTTAACTGATCTGGCAAAAAGGGTCGAAGTGCCTGTGGATACTTTGGTGCACCCCTGCAGGGTTAAATCTTTTCGAGAAGCCGTGTCCGCGGTTATGGACGACTTGGAGCACAGTGCTTGATCATAGACAACTATAACTAAAGTTTATTGTTATAAATTGACTTGTATCCGATATGACTAGTAATCAGCTTCACTACAACGGAATGGTTAAGTAAAAGTACCAACAACTGCTGGGTTTTGGGGTTATCTCATGCTAATTGTATCTGACTAGCAAGTGTTGCCACTATAACGGAATGGTTAATTAAAAGTGCCCACTGCTTATTTTATCAGGATGATTATCCAAATCTGACTAGTGATTGCTGCAACGATAACTGAATAAATAAAACTGCCAACTGTGTGAGTTCCTCGGTTGACTTCCTCGTTTGGTCTCGAGGGGGAAACACCAGGATGGTTTGTTTGGTGTTAGCTTCAGGTTGGATCCAGATAGGTCATTCTTATCCCTCTCTGATAACCGCCAGTTGCATCGAGTCTCTATAGGGTGTTTAGTGCATGCTGCCGCTGCCGCTTCAGTCCACCATACCTATGTAGGCGAGGACCGCCGAATTCTAGTCTCGCCGTGTACTGGCCTCAGTACTGACGCTCCTCTTTTTCCTTTGCCCTTTGTCGGCACCCCTTTTGTTTAAGCAGGTTTTGAGATCGACGTCGTTAGCAGGGTTACCCTTCCGGCTTGGCCTGGGCAGGGTTATGGACGCCATTGGTTATTCTTCAGGGCTCTTAGCCCCATTTGCATCTTGTCCGTAGCCGGACGCTCTATCATTTCAAGGTGATTTGGATCTTTGTATATTATATCTGTATTCTTGACTCTTTGAGTCGCTGTTGTATATATATCTGTTCTATGGGTCCCATCGCGGACTGTTGTGTAATGTTATTACTTCGTTTTCCACCCGCAGGAAAGTGCCTGGTGGGCACCTTCGAATCGTTTCTATGCGGGTTTGGCGGGTTTCGCTAAAACTTGCATAGGGCCGATTCTGAGGGTGTTACATTCTAGTCTCGCCGTGTACTGGCCTCAGTACTGACCGCTCTCTTTTTTCCTTTGCCCTTTGTCGGCACCCCTTTTGTTTTTTAGCAGGTTTTGAGATCGACGTCGTTAGCAGGGTTACCCTTCCGCCTTGGCCTGGGCAGGGCTATGGACGCCATTGGTTATTCTTCAGGGCTCTTAGCCCCATTTGCATCTTGTCCATAGTAGGACATTGTATCGTTTTCAGGGTGATTTGGATCTTTGTACTATATATCTGTATTCTTGACTCATGAAGTCGTGTTGTATATATCTGTTCTGTGGGTTCCATCGAGGACTATTGTGTAATGATATTACTTCGTTTTCCACCCGCACGAAAGTGCCTGGTGGGCACCTTTGAATCGTTTCTATGCGGGTTTGGCGGGAATCGCTGATACTTGCATAGGGCCGATTCTGAGGGTGTTACACATTATTCCTAGAAGTTATAGAAAGGTTTGACACAACAATAACATGCTACCTCTATGCAATTAATGGTTTACATGCACGCTAACAATTGGAATGGTGGAAACTAGCAATGATGGAGATCTTGGAGAGGAGGAAGCAAGCTCTTCTACATGGTGGTGGTGTTGGTGGTGGTGGCGGAGGTGGACATGGTGGTCACATAAGTGGACATTGTGGTCATGACGGTGGAAATGGTGGCGCGTGATAACATGTTTTTCGGGGACATCGTATGATGTTTTAATATAGTACTTTGGTTTGTAAAATAAAATCATTACAAAATCGTACCGTCCACTTTTGAACTGTCTCAAATTTCGTATGAGCCTATCTAAAAATCTGTGAAATCATGCTTTACGGTTCAGTTTACAGTTTTGTTGGGAGCTTATGGGCCTAGAAAACACGTTTTGCGTGGCCTGTAAACACATTTTATGGGTCGTGACTTTACGTTGTCTCTTAGAGATGCTCTCATGCTCTCCTCTGCTTCTGCGTTGATCACAGAACTGTGATGTCGTCTTTGCCTTTCCCCCAAAACTCCCAAGCCGCAAAATGTTATTAGATATGACAAAAACTCGTTTTTTAGATATTTTGTTCATCTGCCAAACAATACCATCTTGGAGGGGCATATTGTAACATCCCAGCATTTAGGACCTAACGAAGGGTAGATTTAGGAATATGAATTATTGCATGCATTCATCTGTAAAAATGTGGGTAAAATTTTCGCCAAATAAAAACCTAAGTGATCAATGTTTCTTTCATACTTTGAGATTAGGTTTAGTCTTAAAGGATGATTGTTATAAACTTTGAGATGATCTTAAGGAGTTATGTGTTTTCAAATGGATTTAAAATATTAGACTTGAGTGTATGAATTATAATTCAAATAAATTAGATATAAATTTTGAATCTTAATTCAATTAAGAGATAAATATTATAACTTGAATTATATCCAAAGATAAACAATAATGAATATAAAGTCTATTTCTTATCATCTATACATATAATGAAGTTATAAAATTATAACTTATTTTAATCATCCACACAACTTACAAAAGTAAAAATACAAAGAATAGGAATATTCTTTATCAATAATAATATAATATTTATTACAATTGAATAAATTAAAGATTACAAGAATAATAAAAGAAAATTACAAAAGAATAGGAAAATTACATTGGAATATTTACTAACTATCCTATATATAAATCTAAACTAAATCTTCATCTTGTCTTTGTACCTGCAAAAATAAGACTAAATAAAAACAAAAGAAGATTAGTGTTAGTATTATTTCTCTCAGGTATTTCAGTGAAATGCACTTGACAAATTCATCATTGAGAAATGTTATAAAAGGGGCAAGTTTCACCAATATGAAAGATTGCATCTTTCATAAATTCAAAGCCAGGAGTCAGATGACAGCCAAGAGGGACAAATTCACCAGCTAGATGAAAGTAACCAGGTAAAAGTAAGTTCAAAAATTCTGAACATATCCACAAGTGCATAGCAGACACACAAGCAGGACACACACCAGCATGCATATGGTGTGCTGTCGACCTCACATGCACAGCCAAATCTCACAAAACCACATCACAACCGTGGGGGGCACTAGTGCATCACCCCACTGCACAACACACAAGAACAGCCAGTGTAGAAAGCAGCTAAACCAAGCACCACAGCCAGCAATCACATCAACTAAGGATCAACCAAACATCACCATGATGGTGACATAAGGAGGGGGATGAAACAGGTGGAAATCAAGATCAAGCCCAGGAGCTAGGAGGAGCAGGCTAGCTCAAGAGCAAGCACAGGAGTCCAGCAAAACCAGATCAAGATCATCATCATCAACTTACTACACCATCATCATATTCTGTGGTGAGTTTCATAAAACCTTCACATAATCTAATCATCTTATTAAGAGAGAAAAGCATGTGTTGTTTTATAAAACAAACCCTCAGAAAACACCCAAGTGGGGTGAATCCATCATAGGGGTTTCTTTTAAACTCTAAAGGCAAACAACAAAGTACCAAGATCCAACCAGAGCTTAGAGCAACATCCTTGCTCTGGTTGTCAAACTATATTTTACCATTTAATCATGCATATACCTATGATCTATTTCTAGGCACATCCCTAAAGGAAGGGTAGCACCTTAGGAACAAATCCATAGGATCCATAACATGATCAAGCTCACTATCATTTTTCCAAGCTTTGATTCAATAAAGAATAGCTGGTACCACTACCAAGACTATCTAGATGAACCAATTAGATAAGATTTGAATCCCTAAGCCTCAGACCAACATCATTGGTCTTAGGAAATTCAAATAAGAGCATCTATATTTATCTTTCAAAGCCAAGATTGTCTTAAGCATAAACTAACCAAATCCATGGTTTAGAATCAAACTTGTGTGCCATACATGATGGTGTCACAAGAACAATCCAATATGAATCAGGAAAGACGGTAAATCATCATAGATTCAGACAATCAACTAACTAATCATTTTCCTATAAAACAGGAATCATAACTAGGATATTCCTATGATACACTTTACTGTTTGAGATCATAATGATCTCAAACCACATGCTAATTCCCAAGTTATCAGCACTAAGACAGTAGCTGTATCTTATCATAATCATGAACATGAATCAAATAAACAGTGGAAAGCTATCAGATCATTAGCTTAACCAAGCATGTTTCCCAAACAACAATATCATCTTAATCAGATGCAATCTAAGCATCAAATCATCTAGTAAGCCACCAGGAACATCATCTATCATTTTTAAGCAACAAGCTTCAGGCCAATAAACATTTAGCATGTGTACAGACTATCCAAACATGAATCAAATCATCCAGTACATGAACAAGCACATAGCAGGAACCCTAAATGGATGATCATCTTAATCTGAATCAGACAGTAGCAAGAGAGGACACAGCCAACCTCTAGCATTGAATTAGCAAGCACAGAAAACAACAGGGGGAAGGAACCAAACTCACCGTAGGTCCTCGCTGAAGAAATTGAAGAGGAAGCAGATTAGCCGACGAACCTGCGGCGGCACAGGGACCACCCAGGGGGCGCTGCAACCTGCACCAGCCACGATGGCGGCCACAGCAGCACACGAATCCACCACACCACCATAGGCGAGACCACAACGGCGGCAGTAGCACTTGAACACATGCCAAACCCCAAACCCTAGGGTTTAGAGAGGCATCGACCCATTGCAGGAGAGCCCCAGGCTCAAATCCAATTGGATAGAACGAATGAGCATCGTCGATCACCCCCTAATGCACCATGGCAGCAGCCGAAACGGCCGACGGCGGCGGGAATCGACGGTGGCGGCATCGCCGGCCACGGGGTCGGGGTTAGAGGAGGAGAGGATAAGATCGAGGGAGAGAGAGAGGTAGTGAGGAGTGGGCCGAGATGGGCCAGACCCTTCGGGGTGGTCCTTTTGTCTAAAACCAAATGGACCACTAGGGCCCAATAAGAATAATCAGCCCAGAAACAATTCCAGACCTGTTTCAATAAACAGGAAAAGACCAAAATACCCCTAGACTTAAATAAATTATAGAAAGTAAAATATAAATCCAAAAATTATAAATTAAATAATTTTGGATTCACCATAATCCACTCTATCCAAATAAAATATAATATAAAATTTTAGACATTTAAATTTTATTAGGAATTTTGTAAATTATATATTCCTTATGGGATTTTACAAAATTATTGAAGGATGATAAAATTAATTAAAATTCATTTTCATTATGTAATAATATTTTAGTATTTTAGAAAAATACTAAATAAATATTTAATCACCATTTTTATGGTATAATTAATAATTCCTAAAAGAATTATTAAATCAATAAAAGGATAATAAAATAAAATAAGTCAATATATGTTATAAATATTAAAAAGTAATATTTATAAATCCTTTATTACTAAAAAGGAACTTTTTCGGGTAAATGCATATAAAAATTAAATAATGCATTACATTACTTGCACAATCATCTTTGCTTCTTTAAATATTGTCCTTACCGGGCAATAATGATGTTTTCTTAGAACTAGAAGCTCAAGGTCCAGTGCAAGCATTAGACTTCACTACCTTGCCATCACAAGACGAGTTCATCACTTTCTCATGTCCTTTGAAGAGTCTTTATCAAAGTATTTGCAAATTGTGTGTTATCATATATGCTATAAAAGAAAGAAAATATTATTTTCACAAATAAAGAAATCATAGATATCATCCTAAGTGGTGATATAACGGAGCAATAGAACTTAGGGTTCGATTTGCAACAATGATGATCAAGTAGGGACTTAATAACCCCTGACATCAGTGATTCTAGCGCCGTATATTACGCGTTAGCCATGAGATTTGGAATGGGACAGAGAAGTCAGCTGTATCTTCTTCCTTTTGCATGAAGCCGGATGTGCAGGTCGTGGCTGTTATCCTCGTAGCATGCATATTAATTGGTAATTCGTAGAGGATATGCAGCATATGGGTGGGAACCCTCATCGTCCCATGATAGTTCTGGCATCTAACGGTTTGTACAAACCATTGCTGTAATTCATTATGTGGGCATGGTGTACACCAAGGAGGGATGCGGGGTCGCGAAGGGGGCAGTGATTGGCTTGGACCAACTACTGGGCCCCACATCATGGAATTGTGGACGGAAAAGTACGACCGGTTGTGCAACAAGGAGTTGATCTCTCATGGGTAAAGTAACGCACCTCTGTAGAGTGTAAAAAACTATAACTTGTTACTTCCTGTTCTGGAAGGAGCTACGAACGCGGCAGGAAAGGAACTCCATGAAAGTTCTGGTCAACCTGTGAAGGCTGATTGTCATAGTTTTTCAGAATAAAATCAATCTTTGAAGAAAGATTTACAAAAACTGCATAGTGCCAAGGATTTATAATCCGAGGTGGTAGTTAGAGCATCAAACTTCCCACCTTTCATATAATGAACTTGTTGGGTAACACTGTTACTCATTCTTTCCTTTGATCCCTTGCTTAGACTCTAAGGATCCCGAAGACGAGCCAATGTATGCAGCCTAATGTCAAGAAGATGTGTTCTACGAGGAACCGGATCTGTCCGGAGGAGTTGAAGGAGTGGATTACGAGATCCGCTACGGTGTCGATGAGAACGAGTCAAATTAAGTACCTAGTTAGTAGTAACTAACGGAGCCGAGCAGCATGAACTCTATAGAATAAACTGCTGAGCTCAACTCCTAGTCGGAGTTGCTACCTTTAAAATTTCCGTTGAACACTTTATATTTTGGTTTGTAAGTTGGATCATTTGGAAGTCTTGAACTTCCGGTATTGTAATAATAATGTGTGTACATTTGTAATATAGACCCACAATGTTTCTGTTGTACCACTCTAAGGGATGTGATATTTACGGAACGGTGTTCTGTGGATGTCATGTCAACGACTATAGTGTACTACACATGCAGTGGTATGCTGGGTCACCGCACATATGTCATTCCTCAACATTCACTACCAGATTGCTTTACTGTATATCTCAACTAACTATCCATTGAGATCTATTTCTGTTGGGTAGAGAAAAAAAATGCTCGGTGGTCGTTAAGCATGAATTGATCTCATTGTTGGAGAAATCTTCTTCAAGACGCAACCATTGCATATTCCTTAGTTGTGAATGTGGTGCTCCTATGGTAACAAATATATCACTATATTTTTTTGATGCATTTTTTTATTATAATGGTGTTAGCATGGTGATATTTCTTTTGATGCATTTTTGTTGTATTATAATGGTGTTAGCATGGTGATATTTCTTTGATGCAGGATTGCTTAGGAGGACCAGTTATTAATACATATGGTAATATGATTGAGACCATTATTGCTCATTATCCAAAATTGGCCATTATTTCCACCACTACGGTGAAAACTTGCATTGACATGTGGGAGAAGTTCATGTCTGTTTGACATTAGTTGTTGTCTTTGACATCAAAACTTATAAAGCTCAATCCAACTAATGCAGATATATTGCTCGTCCTGTGATTGATATGTGGAGCTGATGGAAATGAAGGATCGAGACAAGCTCTCGTGTCACTACAACATCGAAAGGGGTTTCGTTGTCGATAGGGTAATGATTCTATTTGATTATTCAGTTTGTATGTTGTCGATAATATACTGATACTCTTGATCATTTTAGGTGCGTTACGGTTTAGCTGCTGAGAATAGTGGCATTAGAAAAGGCGGTGTAAATATCATTGAGATCGTTGATGAAGAGTGTGGTTCCACAGGTGCAAATATCTCTTATGTTCACAGATAACATGGTTTCAATGTATTTATCGTTAACATGGTGGAACTTTGTGAATATCTATAGGACTACCTTCTGTGGCATCCCGCAAAACCACTACTAGAAAATCGCGTTGTTTTTGTGCATTGCATCATCATGACCGCATGCTCATCTCATCATGCCACATTGCATTTGAGCATCGTCATCATCGTGCATTTGCTTGCATAAAACTATTTGCAGAAAACCCGTTTTTGTTTTCTAAACGCACCATCTTTATTCAACACTAAACCCCGGGTCTCCGGATTATTTTGTTTGGTCCGCTGTCGGTTTGCAAAAAACGCTGGTTGAAATAAATAAATTAATTATATTATTTTTGTGGGGCAGTCGAACGGGCCGAATGAACCGAACGACCACCCTAGAAATATAATCGGTCCACCTAAACCGCCCTTCTAAACCCTAAAGCTACCAGATAACCTACCCAGCCCTCCCCTCCACATCACCCCACCCAATCCCCACCTGACACCTCACCTCTCCCCTCCCTCTACCCTATCCCACGCTGCCACTTGGCCTTAGCACTCTCTCCCTTCCCTCTCTCTCTCTCAGCACACTCAACCCTGTCCACACACACAGCCCCACCCCTAGGCAACCCACACGCACGCACACCCTGACACCGGGCCCCACACCGGCCGCCCTAGCCCCCTGGTCCCTGCCCGCGGGACCCACCCAGGTCCCACACCCACCTCCCCACGCACGCGACCCCCACGCGCGGCTCCACCCTCCCCTAGCCGTCCCTCACCTCTCGCTCTGCCCGATCCCTCCTCCCTCTCTCTCTGTTCCTCTTCCTCCCTCCACGCCCGCGCTAGCCGTCCCCTCCCTCCAGCTCGCCGCAGTCCTCCCTCCTCTCTGCGTCCGTCCGCTCGAGCCTCCGCCGCGGCGCCCCTCCTCCCCCAACGCTTCTCCCGCCTCCAACCTCCTCCGCGAGCAGCCCCACCTCGACGCCGGCGACCTCCTCCGACCTCTCCTCTCCTCCGCCGCCCCTCTCCGCTCCCTCTGCGCCGTCTGCGAGCCCTCCTCCGGCCGCCCATCGCCGCCCTCCCCGAGCCCGCCGCCGACGGAGGCCTCCCCCCGACCATCCTCGCCGCCAGGGGCCCGCCTCTCCTCCAGCGCCCCGCCGCCGCGCAGCACGCAGTCCCGCGCCCGGCGCCCCGAGCCTGTCCGCCGCTCCTGCTGCGCCCGCCCAACGCCAACGCCACCGCCGCCTCGCTGGACCGCCCCGCCCCGCTCCAGCCTCCGGCCGCCAGCTGCCTCCTCTCCCTCGCGCGGCCTCGCCCCAGCGCGCCTCCGGCCTCCTCCGGCCCGAGCTCGCCGCCTCCGTGCCTCCCCGCCGGCGCCGTCCCCGCAGAAACTCCGTCGGCCGCGGCCCCCTCGTCGCCTCCCCGTGCGAGTCCCGCTCCGCCGCCAGGGAACCCGGGCGTCCCCTCTGCGTCCGCGCCGCCGGCCTTCTTCGTCGGTCCCGCTACAGGCCGCCGACCCTCCGTCCTCGCCCCTCTGCCGGCCGCTGGACGCGACCCCAAGCCCTCCTGCCGCCTCTCTTCTGCTAGCTCCGGTTGCCGGCGTTCCCCGGGTGTGAGCCTGCTGCAAGACCCCACTCCGTTGCGGGTTCTAATCCCCCCGGGGCAAGCTGCAAGTGTGTTCAGTGGCTGCACAAGCTGCTGCCTCGAGTTGTGCCGCTGCTTGTGCTGATGTGAAATTGGTGTGGTGGCTGCACCACTCACATCGGTCATGTGTTGATGCGGTTGCCTGTAAACCTTCTAGTAGAAGAGACCGACATGAGGCCCCGACAAGATCTGCTTCATGGATTCGAGACCGATCCGTAATGCCAAGTACTTCCCCGGACGACAAGATCTCCATTCCGGAACGGCAGGATCGACCGCATAGAGCACCAAGATCTTCCAGTGCCGAGACCCGAGTCCGACACCGAAAATCGAAACCGCTGAACCGACAAGTTCGTCTACCCGGACACCGAGCGCTAAGATCGCCACCGGAACAACAAGCACTTCATCCCGGACGTCAAGACCGACTTGATGGCGTGGAATCGACAAGACCGTCGCAACGATAAGAACGGCACCGACCCAAGTCCGGCTTCCCGGATGCAACAAGATCTACCTCAGATGTCCGAGAACGATCCCGCCGAACCCTGGACCCTGAGACCGACCCCGAACCCCGGAACCAAGATCGTCGAACCCTAAATGTGTGACCCCTTTCCCCCGAGCCCTATTTTATAAATGCTAAATATAAAACCTGTTGCACATTAAATTGTCATACTTGCATGCATCTTGTCATATGGTTTGGGGGCCTTATGCCGATTCACCTCTAATTAAATATGGGGCCATATGCGGGCAAATCTAGTCTCATATTGGCCTCATTTAAATTTGTGTAGCGTACCTGTAACTCATCTTGCCTTGTTAATAAAACATTTAAATTGCGGGTTAGTTAAACAACATGAACCACCTAAATATTGTCGGGACCCCGGTTCCGCTTAATATGACCTAATTGCATCGCATCTTTGCCATGCCATGCATCATACATGCATCATGCCCGATCTTCTGCCGATCTTAAAAATTGCATCCGGTGTTTCTTCTAGTGTTTTGGTTCTTCGCGGATAAGGCCGTTGAGTTGATGTGAGCTTCGCCCCGATCTTCGGTTGGATCTTCGGCAATGTTTTCAGGCGAGCATCTCCCCCCTTTATACCTATCTTACTTTTATAGTATTTATTCCCTCCTGTTGATCTATTGCTATCTGTGTTGCGATGCTCTAGATTCCGTACCCTTGATATCCCTTGCAGCCATATATTGCCTTGGACACATCCTATTACTTGTTGTTTGGTAGATAGTTGGATTTGCGCGTCGTAGTCGCTTGCTCTAGTGCTGTTGTGTGTCGTCAAGTGCCACAGTTGTTGATGTATTGCCGCTTGTTGCTGTTGGAGATGATCATAGTTTTACTTATCGTTCACTTTAATTCCTGTTTAACAACTAAAATTGAAGTAAGCAGAGGCATCGGTGGGTGATAGATAATATTTGTTTTCCGAACGCCCACTTGTGTCCCGTAGGACCCCAAGTACTTGATACCTGTTCCTTGATTTATCGCGCTATCCACATCCGGGAGGTATATGGGACCCCCCTTAGCCAGAGCTTGATTCAGTCTTATTTCTTGGGGCCACAACTAGTTTGAGGTTTTATTTACTATCCTGTACCTATGCCATGCTTTACTGCTTTATTTACGATTGTGTGAGGAGCACGCTGTACTGTTTTGGAAGCGGAGTGTTTTCGCGGTATCGACAGTCCCCGTTTGGGGATTTGCTGTCGTTTACAGCCATTGTCGCAAACCTTGAGTCCGTCTCGGAGCTTGCTTACTTCGTTGCGGGTGTACTCCAAGGGGTGGCCCCCTGAAATATTTCTGAATCCTGTGATTGCTTTGTCGTGAAGGCCTCGTTGGGTTTTGATTTGGTTTTTCCGAGGTTGATCGAGTGTGTGTTGCTATTGGTGCACCCCGGCCGGGTAAAACTTTCTGAAAGCCGTGTCCGCGGATATGGACGACTTGGAGCACAGTATCTCGATCATAGACAAGCATAACTAAAGTTTATTGCTGTAAATTTGACTTTATAATGACTAGTAATCAGCTTCACTATAATGGAATGGCTAAATAATACTGCCCACAATTGCTTGTTTGGATTGTCGCTTGCGACCATTGTACCTGACTAGTAAGTATTGCAACTACAACGGAATGGCTGAATAAAAGTACCAACAACTGCTGGGTTTTGGGTTATCCCATGCTAATTGTATCTGATTAGTAAGTGCTACAACTATAACGGAATGGTTAACTAAAAGTGCCCACTGCTTATTTTATCAGGATGACTATCTAAACCTGACTAGTAATTGCTGCAACGATAACTGAATAAGTAAAACTGCCAACGGTGTGAGTTCCTCGGTTGACTTCCTCGATTGGTCTCGAGGGGGAAACGCCAGGATGGGTTTGTTTGATGATAGTATCAGGTTGGATCCGAATAGGTCTTTCTTACCCCTCTCTGATAACCGCCAGTCGTATCGAGTCTCTATAGGTTGTTTAGTGCATGTTGCCGCTGCCGCTTCAGTCCACCATACCTTGTAGGCGAGGACCGCCGAATTCTAGTCTCGCCGTGTACTGGCCTCAGTACTGACGCTCCTCTTTTTCCTTTGCCCTTTGTCGGCACCCCTTTTGTTTAAGCAGGTTTTGAGTTCGACGCCGTTAGCAGGGTTACCCTTCCGGCTTGGCCTGGGCAGGGTTATGGACGCCATTGGTTATTCTTCAGGGCTCTTAGCCCCATTTGCATCTTGTCCGTAGCTGGACGCTATATCATTTTCAAGGTGATTTGGATCTTTGTATATTATATCTGTATTCTTGACTCTTTGAGTCGCTGCTGTTTATATCTGTTCTGTGGGTCCCATCGAGGACTGTTGTGTAATGTTATTACTTCGTTTTCCACCCGCACGAAAGTGCCTGGTGGGCACCTTTGAATCGTTTCTATGCGGGTTTGGCGGGAATCGCTAAAACTTGCATAGGTCCGATTCTGAGGGTGTTACACCTTCTTAAACTTGCTTGGAGATTCTTGCACAAGATCTTTGATCCGTGCTTGAAGACATATTTGATGGTATGTATATCTATACCATTGTATATAAAAATAGCAAGCTGTGATGTGATACTTCTTCACTGAATCGTCCAAAATGATTAATCTAGTTTCACAATTCTCCATTCAATGGTTGTGGGAAACAATCAAATCATCTCCTAACCACTGTTGTCCTTACTTCCTAATGATATATACTTATTTTCTCTAATTACTCCCTACTTTCAACTTTATACTATTTGAGAATAGTTATTTTTATATGTTTTTTATGTGCTACTCCCTGTTATGGGGAAACCCCTTAGGGTGACCCGATCTTTCACGAATCTCCGCGGGAAACGAGGGAAAAGCGGTGGTAGGGGAAGCGGGGATGAAATCCACGGACACACGCACACAAATCATGATACACGCCGATAACTCACGCCGGTGGCAACCGGTCCAACATAATCCCTAGGATCGGTGTTGGGCGAAGCTCTCTCTCCACGACCAACAACAGGGGCGAGGTTCTTGGTGAGATCTTGACGACTTGGGGGCGAGAAACCGAGAACCCAAGGCCTTGTACAACTTGAACGCACTAGGCAAGATCCAAGAGGTTGTGGATAATAGGGTGCCCCTTGGTAGGAGCATGAGACCAATAGATGAAAGATCCTCAAAGGGGTGTCCTCAATCTATTATTATCCAAGTCTAGGGTTTACATATGAGGGGTGGGGCTTTATATAGGCCAACCACTTAATCATGGGTAGTTTTGGAATAAAACTGGAAGTTTGGGCGAAAGTGGGGGTTACATGGGCTAGGCCCAAAAGGCCTTGACATGCCTGGCATTGAGCAGGCCGGAGACTCCGGTGTTGGGTCCGAAGACTCCGGTCTGGGCCGTAGACTCCGGTCAATCTCCGGACCCGTCTCCGGAGGGGGCATCTGGCTGTCCCGGGCTTGGCTCTTGGGGCCGGACCGGAGGAAGGTCCGGAGACTCCGGTGTAGGGGACCGGAGACTCCGGTCTACACCGGAGACTCTGGTGTGCAGAGCTCCAGCAGCTTCTTCTCCTGGTCCTTCTTCCTTGGGGGCTTGGTGTGGTGATGTTGCTTCATAGCTAAGGATACATAACGTAGTTGTATGAAGTAGCAAGCCATCCAAAGGTAGACCAAAATCACATGAGGAAAGGAGCGAGTTAACCTTGGCTTGGAGGAGCTTGGCTCGGGCGCGAGTCATTGGTCCACTTGGGGGAGTAGGTGTTGTAGATGGAGGTGCGTCCGTAGGACGGGCTGCATCAGTTCCCCCCCTTGGGAAAGAGTCGTCCTCGACTCTTCAACCTTCTCAACTTCATCTTCGCCATGGTAGGGTGATAGGTGCTTGACATTGAATGTAGGGCTCACCAGATACTTGGATGTTGGGATATCGATGATGTAGGCGTTGTTGTTGATCCTTTTTAGTACTTTGAACGGTACATCACCTCTTGGCTTGAGTTTGGAGTCGCGGTCCTTGGGGAAGCGGTCTTTACTCAAGTGTATCCACACAAGGTCGCCTTCTTCGAAGTTCATCTCTTTCTTGTTCTTGTTTATCCTTGATGCTTGGCGAAGGACTTGTTTCTAGATCGTAGCTCTTGTGTCTTCATGGAGTTTCTTCATTGTTTGGGCGCGTTTGACCACGTACATATTGGCACGTTCATGAAGCGGAAGTGGAAGAATATCGAGCACGGTTAGAGGATCGAAGCCATAGACGATCATGAACGGGCTCCTCATGGTGGTGGAGTGCTTGGCGCGGTTGTAGGCGAACTCGGCGTGTGGAATACATTCCTCCCAGTCTTTAAGGTTCTTCTTGATTAACACACGTAGGAGTGTGCCAAGGCTTCGATTGACGACCTCGGTTTGTCCATCGGTTTGAGGATGCGAGGCGGACGAGAAGAGGAGCTTGATGCCGAGCTTGGCCATGAGTGTATTCCAGAAGTAGCTCATGAATTTGACGTCACGGTCGGAGACGATTGTTCTTGGTACACCGTGTAGCCGAATTATTTCCCTGAAAAACAAATTTGCTACATGTGAAGCATCATCGGTCTTATGGCACGGAATGAAGTGTGCCATTTTGGAAAAACGATCCACTACCACAAATATAGAATCATGTCCATGTTTAGATCTAGGCAATCCTAACACAAAGTCCATGCTAATGTCCGACCAAGGTGCATGAGGAATAGGCAATGGCATATAAAGACCAAAGGGGTTAGACTTAGACTTAGCTTGGATACATGTAGTGCACCGTTGGACATGGCGCTCGACGTCGCGCTTCATCTTTGGCCAAAAGTAGTGAGTGGATAGCATGTCATATGTCTTGTCACGGCCAAAGTGCCCCATAAGGCCTCCACCATGGGACTCTTGAAGAAGCAAAATTTGGAGAGACGACTTCGGAATACAAAGCTTGTTTCATTTGAAAAGAAAACCCTTATGCAAATAGAAATCATCAATCCCTTTGTCTATTGAACATCTTGCAAAAATTGGTCCAAAGAAAGGGTCGGACGTGTACAAAGATTTGATGTCATCAAGACCCAAGACATTTACTTCAAGCCGCGTAAGAAGGTTTGTGTTTTTGCGAGACAAGGCGTCCGCTACCACATTTTCTTTACCCTTCTTGTATTTGACAATGTAAGGATAAGACTCCATGAACTCAACCCATTTGGCGTGCCTTTTACTCAAATTGGCTTGGCCCTTAAGATACTTCAACGACTCATGGTCGGAATGGATGATAAATTCTTTGGGCCAAAGATAGTGTTGCCACACTTGAAGGACACGAACCAAGGCAAAAAGTTCTTTATCATAAATGTGATAGTTAAGGCGTGCGCCATCAAGTTTCTCACTATGGTATGCAATAGGACGCCCATTTTGCATAAGGACGCCTCCAATGCCAATACCACTAGCGCCACATTCAATCTCAAAGGTTTTTGTGAAGTCCGGTAATGCAAGAAGTGGTGCTTCGGTGAGCCTCTTTTTGAGCTCATCAAAAGCCTTTTGTTGTGCTTTGCCCCAAACGAACGTGACATTTTTCTTGGTCAATTCGTTGAGGGGGAAAGCAATGGTAGAAAAGTCTTTCACAAAGCGACGGTAAAAGCCAACCAACCCATGAAAACTACGAAGTTCACTAACATTGGTCGGTATGGGCCAATCTCGTATGTCCTTAACTTTTGAGACATCAACTTCAATGCCATTAGAAGACACAACAAAACCAAGGAAAATCAGTTTGTTTTGTGCAAAAGTGCACTTTGGGAGATTAGCATAAAGCTTTTCATGACGAAGGATTTGAAGGACCTCCTTAACATGAGTAACATGCTCCTCTAGTGACTTGTTATAGACAAGGATGTCATCAAAGTAAACAATGCCACTCTTCCCAATGAGAGATCTTAAAATATGGTTCATGAGGCACATGAAGGTAGATGGGGCATTTGATAAGCCAAAAGGCATAACCAACCATTCATAGAGACCAAGCTTGGTCTTGAAGGCGGTTTTCCACTCATCACCTTCGGCCATGCGAATTTGATGGTAACCACTATGAAGATCAATTTTCGAAAATATAGTGGCTCCACATAACTCATCAAGCATGTCATCAAGACGCGGTATAGGATGTCGATAACGCACGGTGATAGCATTGATTGGACGACAGTCCATGCATAACCGCAACGTATCATCCGTTTTTGGAACTAGAATCACGGGGACCGCACTTGGGCTAGTGCTTACTTGGATCAAACCTTTGGAGACGAGTTGGTTGATTTGTCGTTCTATCTCCTTTGTCTCTTCCGGGTTCATGCGATACGCGGCGCGGTTTGGGAGTGGGGCGCCGGGTATGAGGTCGATGCGGTGCTCTATTCCACGAAGAGGAGGTAGGCCATGAGGAAGCTCCTCGGGAAATTCCTGCAAAATAGCCATCAAAGAAGGAGGAACATTTGTCAAGTCATTAGTTCCTTGCGCTAGTCCCTTGCATACAAGGACATAGTGCAAGATGGATGGGTTGTTTCGCACTTCTATTATCTCACTTTTGGTGGCAAGAAGAACACTCTTAGTTTTTCCACTCGAGTTTGGCTTGTGGCACTCACTCACTATAGTGTGGTTCTCTCACTCACCACTCTTCTCACAAAGTGTTTTTGTGTATTGCACCCTCGCTAAGCCTTTGCATTGTCTGCAATTATTTGTCTAGGAGTCATTGGTTGCAAAACACAAGTTTTTTCAAGCCATTTGAAGGTATAAGTGTTTGAGTGACCATCATGCAAAGAACGCTTGTCAAATTGCCACGGCCTTCCTAGCAACATATGGCAAACCGTCATGGGGACCACGTCACATTCCACCGTGTCTTTGTATGGTCCAATTGAGAACGTTACCGAGACGGTGTGCTTGATCTTGACGGACCCTTGGTCACTTAGCCATTGAATATGGTAGGGATGTGTCGTGGTATTGCACGGCAGATGCTACTGGGGGTAGCTTACGTAGAGGGAGCAAGGAGATGTAGGAGAATCCGGGAGCGAGATTGGCACACGATGTACCCAGGTTCACGTCCCCTCGGTGGAGGATCGCTACGTCCTGCTATCAATCCAGTATATGATCATAGATTGGTTTACATGGGAGCCGCCGTAGGTGGAGGAAGAGACTAGATCTAATGAGATGTGGGAGAGCATGCCCCGTGGGGGTGCCCCTGGTGGCTTTATATATGCAGCCACCTAGGATTTACAAGTGCACTAATGGGCTTTGTATTGGAGTCACCGTCTTGGGCCTCCAGTCGGCTCCACTCGTCTGGGTCCAGCATGCTCCAGTCGCTGAATTGGGCGAGTGGACCCGCTCTGGGCTAGGTTTCAGTCGGCTCGATCCAGCCGGCGAATCCGCTTCGTGGGTATACCCCGATTGGTATCCCCCCATCAGTAGTCCCCGAGCGCGTTGTCGATTCGACGCGGGCTTGAGGCAGGACGCAGAGAGTCTTGACGATGGGTCATGGCGAATCGGCGACGAGCTCCTGAACAGAGAAAAGAACCGCGAAGCAGGAGGCGGTCGGCGTGATCCAGTCGGTGATGCCCAGTTGGCAAAAGACGCAGGGTGTCGGTGAAGCCGCCAGCTGCGGCAAATCCCCGAACGTGGAGCGTGCCGAGCGCAGCGAGTGACGAGGTCGGGCGACCGGCGAGTGCCGAGTCCCCGAGCGCACCGAGTGGCGAGGTCGAGCGACCGCGCCGAGTCCCCGAGCGCGTTGAGTACGCGAGGGCGAGTCCACGGCGGCGAGTCCCCGAGCGTGCTGAGTACGCGAGGGCGAGTCCGCGTCGGCGAGTCTCCGAGCGTGGAGAGTACGCGAGGGCGAGTCCGCGGTGACGAGTCCCCGAGCGTGTCGAGTACGTGAGGCCGAGTCCGCAGTAGCGAGTCCCCGAGCATGTCGAGTACGCGAGTGGAGAGTCCACGGCGGCGAGTCCCCGAGCGTGTTGAGTACGCGAGGGCGAGTCTGCGGTGACGAGTCCCCGAACGTGTTGAGTACGCGAGGGCGAGTCCGCGTCGGCGAGTCCCCGAGCGTGGAGAGTACGCGAGGGCGAGTCCGCGGTGGCGAGTCCCCGAGCGTGTTGAGTACGCGAGGGAGAGTCCGCGGTGGCGAGTCGATGAGGGCGAACCGCGGTCGCGGAACCACACGTACACACAGTATGCCTAGGAGTAGTCCCCGAGGCTCGAGTTGGCTTGTAGAGGCGACTCGAGGCTCTTTTAGAGATGCATATTCTGAAAATAGTAGTGGTTGCTGCCGAGCATGGCGAGTGGCGAGGTCGAGCGACCAGCGAGCGCCGAGTCCCCGAGCGCGGCGAGTCCGCGATGATTGCGAGTCTGCGATGATTGCAAGTCCGCGAGGGGAGAGTTCCCGAGTGTGGCGAGTCCGCGATGATAGCGAGTCCGCGAGGGGAGAGTTACCGAGTGTGGCGAGTCTGCGATGGGAGAGTCCCCGAGCGTGGCGAGTCCGCGATGATTGCGAGTCTGCGATGACGTTGATTGTGCTGTTTCTGTTAGCGAGTCTCTCGTCTTGGCCCGGGGGGCCAGTCGCATGGCGACTCCAAATATGGCTCTCGACTTGGCGTTCTTCCTGGACGATCCGAGGCTCGGTTTGCGAGTCCTCGTCCGCAGTACTTGGCCGTGTGAGTCGCATTATCTAAGGTTGAGGAGGACATGGTGCTGTTTGTGTAGCACTGCCATTTTTCTTGGCCCGGAAGGCCAGTCGAGCAAGGCGACTCCAATGATGGCTCTCGATTAGCGTTTTTCGTGGACGAACCGAGGCTCGGTTTGCGAGTCCTCGTCCGCACTACTTGGCCATTGCGAGTCGCTCTTTCAAGGGTTGACAAAGGAGAATTGATTTTTCCCGAGGGGAAGAGACGCCCAGTGGTGAGTCCATGCAGCGTGGCAAGCGACCCTCTCTGGCGACTCGGACGATGAAGGTCCCTTAGCAGGCGCGGCGTACGCATTTGTCGTAGCGGACAGGGTCGCACGGCGTTTAGCCGGAAAAAGTCGACGCAGCGGATGTAGGTCGCGCTATGGCGAAGTCGATGCGGCGGACACGGGGTCGATGCAGCGGACGGAGGTCGCGCTATGGCGAAGTCGACGCGGCGGACACGGGGTCGACGCGGCGGACGGAGGTCGCTCTATGGCGGAGTCGACGCGGCGGACACGGGGTCGACGCGGCGGACGGAGGTCGCGCTATGGTGAAGTCGACGCGGCGGACACGGGGTCGACGCGGCGGACGGAGGTCGCGCTTATGGCGATGTCGACGCGGCGGACACGGGGTCGACACAGCGGACGGAGGTCGCGCTATGGCGAAGTCGACGCGGCGGACACGGGGTCGACGCGGCGGACAGAGGTCGCGCTTATGGCGATGTCGATGCAGCAGGCGGAGGTCGCGCTATGGGGAAGTCGACGCGGCGGACACGGGGTCGACGCGGCGGATGGAGGTCGCGCTATGGCGAAGTCGACGCGGCGGACACGGGGTCGACGCGGCGGACAGAGGTCGCGCTTATGGCGATGTCGACGCGGCAGGCGGAGGTCACGCTATGGCGAAGTCGACGCGGCGGACACGGGGTCGACGCGGCGGACGGAGGTCGCACTATGCCGAAGTCGACGCGGCGGACACGGGGTCGACGCGGTGGACAGATGTCGCGCTTATGGCGATGTCGACGCGGCAGGCGAATCCGCACTGGGCGAGTCCACGAGTCTAGCGAGTCCGCGTTTAAGCGTGTCCGCGATTAGGCGAGGCCCAGAGCATGGCGAGTCCGAGGTGGGCGAGTTCATGATGGGCGAGTCACGCAAAGTGATGAATTCGCGATCGTGCCGAGCTTGTGTGGATGGAGGGTGAGGTTGAGTTTCTCACACAATTCCATGCTTGCAAGATTGTGGCAACTCCCTCCATCGATGACAACCTTGATGGACTTCCCATTGATACCGACACGAGTTTGAAGATGTTTGATCGTTGGTCTTCATTCTCATTGGCTTGAGTAGTTAAAACCCTTGTGACCACAAGCGATGGACTTGCGTCATGCTCACACACAAGTAGTTCTTGGTCCTCTTCCAAATGTTGCCTTGCCATGACTTCCTTGACCCTTGCATCAAACTCATCTTCACTCAAGTATTCTTCATCGCCGTTGTCATGGATGAACAAAACTTTCTTGTTCCCACATGCGGCCGACTTGTGTCCTTTGCCTCCACACTTGTAGCACTCACCATTGAATGGTTGTTCATCTCTTGTGTATTTGCCACTTGGGAGCGGTTTTCCTTGAGGAAATGTTGGCTTGAAGGGAAGCTTGGTTGTATTTGATGAGCTTCCACTTGGTGTTGTGGAGTAGTGGTTGGATCTTGCTTGTATGTGAAGTATGTCTTTGGCTTGTTGTACTTGATGTCCTCTTGCACTTGATGCTCGGCCTTTGATGCGATGTGCACAAGCTCAACCATGTTGTTGTACTTTTGGAACTCGGTGATGCGCTTGATTGGATGGTTCAAGCCATTGAGGAAACGTGCCATTGTTTGTTCATCCCGCTCTTCAATGTTGGCACGGATCATGTTGAGCTCCATTTGCTTGAAGTACTCTTCCACGGTCTTTGTCCCTTGACTAAGCGTTTGAAGCTTGTTGAAAAGGTCACGCGTGTAGTGCGAAGGAACAAAGCGGGATCTCATATGAGTCTTCATATCTTGCCAAGTTGAGATTGGGGGCTCTTCTTTTGATTCACGAGCGAGTTGGACTTGTTCCCACCAAAGGTTGGCATACTCATCAAACTCGAGGGATGCCATGGCCATCATCTTCTCATTGCTATAGTTGTGTATGCGGAAGATTTTGTCAACCTTGAGTTCCCACGAGAGGTATTCTTCGGGCTCATTGGAACCGGTGAACTTGGGCATGGTGAACTTGAGCTTGCCGAAAGTTTCTTCTTCATTGCGGTTCCGGTGGCGACGGTTGCCATGATTTTGGCGGCCATCCTCATCATCCGAGCTCTCATGTCTTGCTTGGTGATGGTGGCGTTGCTCTTGCGGTTGTTGAGGTGCCTCGTTTGGTGGTGGAACTTGCTTTTAACGACGAGCTTGGGGAGCTTGCTCGTGTTGTTGGCGCGGTTAAGGACGAGGATGAGGTTGTTGATCCTCACGACGAGCTTGTGGAGCTTGCTCTTGTTATTGTCATGGTTGATGGCGAGGGGCATTGTCTTGCGCCATGTGGCAAGGAGGACGTCGAGCCGCATGCGCAATGGGCTGCTCTCTTTCTTCTTGATGTGGAGGAGGCTCGTCATGATGATCATGTTTTCGACGTTGACGTTCATGTCGATGATGACGCCTTGGTGGATCTTCAAGTGCTTCACGCCGACGACGAACTTGTTCTTCTACTTCGTATGCTTCACTTGTTGTTGAAAGAACATTCGATGGCGATGGGCTTGGTGGTCCGTGTGAGGTTGCTCTTGTTGAATCACAAGTGCCCTTTGTTGTGGCCGGTTCGCTTCATGTCGTGGAGGTCTTGCGGAGAGGTCACCATCATAGCTTGACATTGCGGCGTGTCGCGAAGATGGTACCGCTTGAGAAGAGCTCATGGATTGAAGAACGGGTCCATCCCGGTGCCTTGAAGCGTGACGGCGAGGTGCGCTTGATTCACTTGAGGAGTGCCGTGATGATCTTGAGTCTCGCGAGCGTGGCCTTGCCAACCCATCAATGAGGCGTTGAAGCTTCTCATCCGTTGAGGCGAGGGCGCGACCAAGAGCTTCATTTTGATGACCGAGGTTGTGTTGCATGGCATGCATTTGGCCTCGGACTTCTTCGAAGCGGTTGTCGATGTTCTTGAACTCCACTCGGGCTTCGCTAAATTGTTCATCTTGGCGCCGCTCAAGGGCTTCACAACGGTAGTTGAATTCTCCTCGGACCTTCCAATGGTCCCATCTTGTCATGTATTGTGTGTCGTCCTTCGGAGGTGGTGGTGGTTGGGACGGCTCGCCATTCCTGTCCATGATGCAAAGCCGACAAGGGTTATATATGGAGAAAAATGGTGCGTAGAGTTAGCCTTTTACCTCACCTTGGAGATTATATCAAACCAATTGCCACACAAAGGAGCGAACAACATGCAAAGTGAAATGGCAAAGAAACTCACACACAAATAAGCTACAACTCTCAAAAGCTTTTGGTGGATGGGTAGGATTGTGGGAAAGCCAAAGAACCAACCGAACGCAAAGGATATTCAAAAGTGGAGAAGATCCAACAAAATCAAGTCAAAAGGAAATGGTCAACTCAAAAGGTGACGAGAACCTACGACTACACACACACGTGGAGAAAAATGGGGTTAGCACGACTATGAAAGTGAGCACGAAATGGCCTAACGAAGACTACGCTCGGTTGTCGTGCCAACTCAAGGAGAGACCACAACTCGTTTGCCAAAAGAGGGTAAGCAACGGATTTGTGCACTTGCCTTGGTGCGCTTCTTCCTCTCTCTTTTGCTTACAAGCTTGATGCTCTCTTTGTATTGGGAGACTATGTATCTTTCTATTTTCCTTTTTCTTTTTTCTCTCTTTTTTTTTTGATTCTTTTTCTTTTTCTCCATTTCTATGCTACTATGTTCACTTTTGTATTTGCCCTCACACTCTCACTTTCCAATGGCAAGTGCACAATGCTTAGACAAACACAAAATGAGTTGCTCTCATCGGATAGGTACACACAAAGAAAGATATGGCTATAAGGGTTGACACAAGTTATACCTTAGTTGTTGATGGTGATCTTGTGTCGATGGAGCGGGGAAGAGTTTGGGGTCCGTGGTGTCGAAGAGCGCGGCGATGTTGCGGAAGCTATCTGTTAGTTGTTGACACGCACACGGAACACAAACAACAAACGGACAGATTAGCCAATGCAGAAAAGAGGAAAAAGAGCAAAACTGGCGTCCAGGGCCGGAGACTCCGGTCTGGGCCGGAGACTCCGGTGTAGGCCGGAGACTCCGGTGTACAGGCCGGAGACTCCGGTGTGGAAGATATGCTCGTGTTCTTGAGCGGAAATTCACGCCTAGAGTCCTCAAATCCGCGAAAATTTGGCCAAAATTGGGCTGGGAAACGCAGGCAAAAGCTAGACCAACACCTTAGACAAGATTTGATCGGATCAAAACCACAAATAACACTCCAAAACGATAGATCGATCCAAAGGCCAATTGGGGCTGTTTTTTGGGAAATTTTCGAATTTATGGTGGATAGAAGAAAAATTGAGGGGAAATTCGTGATCAACCTTGCTCTTGATACCAATATGTTATGGGGAAACCCCTTGGGGTGGCCCGATATTTCACGAATCTCCACGGGAAACGAGGGAAAAGCGGTGGTAGGGGAAGCGGGGATGAAATCCACGGACACGCACACTAAGAACCCGATGAACTCACGCACACAAATCACGATACATGCCGATAACTCACGCCGGTGGCAACCGGTCCAACATAATCCCTAGGATCGGTGTTGGGCGAAGCTCTCTCTCCACGACCAACCACGGGGGCGAGGTGCTTGGTGAGATCTTGATGACTTGGGGGCGAGAAACCGAGAACCCAAGGCCTTGTACAACTTGAACGCACTAGGCAAGATCCAGGAGGTTGTGGATAATAGGGTGCCCCTTGGTAGGAGCATGAGACCAATAGATGAAAGATCCTCAAAGGGGTGTCCTCAATCTATTATTATCCAAGTCTAGGGTTTACATATGAGGGATGGGACTTTATATAGGCCAACCACTTAATCAGGGGTAGTTTTGGAATAAAACTGGAAGTTTGGGCGAAACTGGGGGTTACATGGGCCAGGCCCAAAAGGCCTTGACATGCCTGGCATCGAGCAGGCCGGAGACTCCGGTGTTGGGTCCGGAGACTCCGGTCTGGGCCGGAGACTCCGGTCAATCTCCGGACCCGTCTCCGGAGGGGGCATCTGGCTGTCCCGGGCTTGGCTCTTGGGGTCGGACCGGAGGAAGGTCCGGAGACTCCGGTGTAGGGTACCGGAGACTCCGGTGCGCAGAGCTCCAACAACTTCTTCTCCTGGTCCTTCTTCCTTGGGGGCTTGGTGTGGTGATGTTGCTTCATAGCTAAGGATACATAATGTAGTTGTATGAAGTAGCAAGCCATCCAAAGGTAGACCAAAATCACATGAGGAAAGGAGCGAGTTAACCTTGGCTTGGAGGAGCTTGGCTCGGGCGCGAGTCATTGGTCCACTTGTGGGAGTAGGTGTTGTAGATGGAGATGCGTCCGTAGGACGGGCTGCATCACTCCCTCTGTTCACTAGTGTAAGACATTCTAACCTTTTTGTAAAACATATCTATGTAGACATGTGTTAGTGTGTAAGTTCACTCATTTTGGAGTGAATCTAGTCTATTTTAAAATATCTAAAAGGTCTTACATTAGTGAACGGAGGTAGTACATCCTTATTATAAGTTGTTTGCACAGGAGTAGTGCACCTTGCCTAAAATTGTTTTCGAATTTTCGAAGAAGTATTATAATGATCTATGAGTTTATAAATTCCGTCCGCTTCTATATGGTTGGTCTAATGTATATTCCTTTCATAATGAGCGCGTATAGTTCTTCCACCACAACAATATTTACAGCAAGAAAATCTTCACAGATAAGACCACATGCATGAGAATGGGGTAGTAGCCTAGTAGTTTTATCGTAATTGACGCATCTCAGCGACTAAAGTTCTATCCCTGTCAGACACGAATTTTTGGAATTCTCACGTCATCCTATTTCTATTATATATAAAAAAGTGTCTCCTCCTAGACACTGTTTTATTTCTAAAAAAATCGCATGCACGGGAATACAAAGAGAACTGTAATTTTGTATGTTCCACTGATGTAATTTTGTGATTAAAAGATGACACAAGTGTCGTGTTCATCTTGATTTTGCCTGATTAAAAGTGACATGTTGACGATCGCGTTGCAGATTCGAGTCCATGATCTCGTTCAGCATGGCAGTAGAGATGTTCAGGTGCCGCTGCCACATGACTTGGGTTCACGCGTCGTGGAGTTGTAGCTTGTGTGAATCTTATGAAAACTTTGAAGAATCTTGAGCAATCATGGTCCATGTATTGATGGATATTATCATCGTGGTCAGCTAGGGTGGATGTGCCTCTCGTTGGGCGTACTTAGGCCGAAATCCAGACCAAACTTTGGCCGGACGACGCAAGTTTTTGGCCTGCGTCCGTCCAGTTTCTCACTCGCGTATCCAGCCCAAGTTCCCGGGTCGTCCGTTTCCGCTCAAATTCGGCTCAAATTCAGCTCAAGTTCGTGCAGATTTCGGCATAGTTCGACATATAATAAATACAGAATAAATTACGTCCAAAGTTCGGCAAAATTTAAACAAAGTTCGGTAAATGTAAACGGGTCGGTTTTTTGTGTGGGCTAGTATGGTTTTGGTGTTAACGGGTTGATTCAGGGAACAGTTTAGTTCAGTTCGGTTTTTGTGTAGCTATAATGGAGGTTTGTCCTAGGTCGTCTGGGCGAAAATTCCAGTCTATATATACATGGACGTTTCGGGCTTATCTTAAACGTCGATTTGTTGTTTGAGATTCGTGCAGCCTGCTAGTCACATTGCAAAGAACCCTCTAGCATATTTTTCATTTTAGTAAACAAACCCTCTAATCTAACTACTATTTACTGTGAGATCCCTGCGCTGCTACTCTTTCCATTCTACCTTGCCGCATGAAAAATCATCATCAACACAGATTTAGTAAATCAATTACATAATTAAGACTAGCATACATAATTTTATGTTAGCCATTTTCCACATCATTACGTTCATTGGGCGTGGACCAGAAAATTTTCCAGAACGGCACCTCCACATACATGAAAAGAATGGGAGAAACTAAATCTAGATTAGGAAAAATAGAAACAAACTGCACGACTGGAAAGAGATCTCCAAAACGAAAACAATGGAAGCAATAAAATCGAGATCTGGAATAACGACGGCCACGACCCTCCTTCCCCACAAAGAGAGCGGTTGCCTTCCTTCCGGCCGGCCGCCTCTTCTCTTCACGTCGCCGGCCGCCGCGGAATCGCCCTTCTTCCCCACCAAGCGAGTGGCCGGCCGGGTCTTCTCTTCACGTCGCCGGCCGCCGCGAAATCCAACTCCGACGGCTGCTGCACCTCTTCCCGTCGCCGAACGCAACAGGGTGAAGAAGGTGGAGTCATGGATTTGGTTTCCTTCGGATGCGTTCTAGTTTTGGTGGTCCAGGAAGAGATGTGAAAGAACAGATGAGAGAGATGATCAAAGTAGGCATGTACACTTTCGTGACTATAAGGGAGGAACATAGACCTGTACACCTTGGTGGCTCAAAGTACAGGGTTAGAACGTCAGCCACCCTTGGATAAGAGCGGGACACCCACGCCATTGTGGAATTTCTGCGCGTTGGTCGTCTGGGACTCTTTCCTACCTGGGAGGTTGGCCTACGGAGTTGTACTTTAGGACTTTTGTCTTGGTGTTTGCCAGATATATAGCGGGGAGGGAATGGCCGGACTGTTCACCGGAGCCGGCTCTAATTTTGGGACGTCGGCCGTGCTGCCCGTACGTCTCCACTCTGGGCCTCTTGCCAACCCCTCAGCCTCGCCTCCAAAACCCGAAGTCGCCGCCACCCCCAAACAGGCGAACCCTAGCTTCTCTGTACGGCCTCCGCCAACCAACCAAAACTTATCTCGCCCCTTCCTCTCCACCAGTAAGTAATTTCGTCGTGGCGGATGCCGGCTGGTGATCCGCCGTCGAGTCGAGCGGCAAGTGATGACCCCAAATCATCAGGGGAGCCGGCGATTTCGACCGGAGTGTCGTTGGAGGGGTGGCGCAGGTACGCGCGGTACTGGCCCTGGCCACGCGGCAGGCATGGCAGGGGCAAGGGCCGGCGGGGGATGTCGGCTATGGAGGTTGCTCGGTCAATTTCGAGAATTTCGGGGCCAAGGCGCGGATGGCAGCGACCACAGGGTCGGGGCCAACAGATGGTGGAGGAATCCAGCATCACCGAAGCGTCTCGACCGGACGAGGGTCGCGTCACCCAAGGGGCTGGACTGATTGCGTCTGATCATCCTGCAAGTGACGAGGAGGGGGCCTTGGGGAAGCCCATGGCTGGCAACAAGAAAACTGATGCCGAAATCACCTTGGCCAACAGGTGGCTCCCTCTCCGCTACCCGTCGTACCCGAGCACCGGCAAGTTTGAGGACTTTCTCAAGTACAACAATGACTCAAAGAGGATCCGTGAACTCAACAAAGCAGGTCTGTTAACCACCCCTCCCCTCCTCCCCCCTCTTGTTGTTACTTGATATATACTGTATAACCTAACTCTCCTTCTCCTTTAGGTTATGACCGTACTAAGAACCTGCCTACTTGGGGAGTGGAATCTGACCATGACACTAATAAGGCTTCTGTGGAATTTCAAGAACGGGACATTTGTCTTGAGGCCGGAGAATCTGTTGTTGCTGTTTTGTCAGTTGGGCCTGGTAAAATTATACTCTCTCTCTATATATATATATATAAGTGATGACCCGGCCTCTTGCATTTTGTTTCACATAACTAATGATGATAATCTCTGCCTCATTGTTTGCAGGTCATGACAACACTCGTTTTTGCAGTGGTGTAATCATAGGTTGTGACGAGGATGGGGTGGGAACCGTCAGGATACTTACATCCTCTGGAATTCTTTATGACAAAGACGATGAACTACATAGTCCGGAACAAAAGGTGTGAAACTTAATGAAGTCCCTATATATGCTCCTTTGGAGATTTAAACAATAGAAGAAATGTCCTATAAGGTGCGACAGTTAGAAGCAACGAAATATTGCATAGAACATGGTATACTGTAAACACATGTGTAAACACAATAGAAAAAATTAGTACTTCTGCCTAGCTAAGTGCAAGTGGTACAAACTGAGTCATTCTGAAACTAACTTCTGCAGTTTAGTCATCTTTTTTCTTGAAATGCTAGGTGAGAATCCTATTGAAAAGCTGTTTACTATAGCCAGTAGAGTCTTCATTATTTTTTTCTAGCATCATTTATCGTTACAGAAAGGAACCGTCATGATAGAAGGGTTCACTGGCGGGAATGTCATTCTTGATGATATACTGCCAGGCTTGATTTAGCTATGTACGTATAGGATAAATTGGAGGTTGGATTACTTTATCATCATAAGTAGTTGTGGCATTAATTACTTACCGCTGGTTGTGTTGAATGTTTTTGTTACCACGCTTGCCTAAAAATTATGTTGCCATCTAGGCAATGCCTTTATGCTAAGTTGATTGTTTTGTCTAGAATATATATGAATTATTAACACTGCTACTAACCTATGCAACTGTACTGCTAAATTACTCTTTTGTACTAGTTTAACAAAGGTCAACCTTCAGGTATCTGTTAAGCTGCCAAACGGTGTCAAGCAGGAAGGGCACGTGTTATATGTCAACATACACTATAATATTGCGATATTGAAAGTGTGTGTTGGCAGCTCTAGGACCGCTCTTTCTTTTGGTAGTATGCCTCTATATGGCCAAAGAGTAATAGCATTGGGAAGAAACAGCTTTGATTTGTTTCTCAGGGGTGGATTTATCTCAACATTGGAGCGTACTGTCTTAGGACGCACTCATTATATGTTCCCAAAATCTGCACAAAAGAAAGGCTTTCCTCTGGTAAGATTGTCCTTTCTATTCTCCTAATTTTTATAATTCTAATATAATCTGCACAAAAGAAAGACTTTCCTCTGGTAAGATTGTCCTTTCTATTCTATTAATTTTTAAAATTTATAATACTTTCTGCATACAGATTTGTACAGGAGGTCCAGTCATTGATGAAAATGGAGCGATGGTTGGGATTATTGTCTGTCATGCACCGGAGGCAGCAATGATGTCAGTCTCTATAGTGCAAATCTGCCTAGATATGTGGAAAAATTACAGGTGCGTTTTCACTTTCCGTTTGACTGTTGAATCAATTAAGGCCATATGGTGGGCATAGAGGTAAAGCAGCTGAGCCCAAGCTAGTAGTCCTTGTTTCAATCGAGATCAATCTTGTTTGCAATTAATAGTCATGTTAAGAAGGTCCTACATTATGTTCTGTTCGAATTTGTAAGGCAAATCTTTTTATGAGGAGGCAGCCAGTCGCTGCTGCTGCTAATTGAGAGATAAGGGTCCTCAAAGAGTTTTCTTGTCAATTCACTGTTTCTTTAGATTGTAGTCGATTATTTTTGACTTGCAATTATTATTGTAGTGTAAAGCAATAAAAATGTCCACGATCTTATAACCTTGACTAGACTTAATACTACTATTGCAGTTGCATAGCCCGACCGGAGATCAATATGAACTTGAGGACAGTTCAGATGCTTCCCCTTGAAAAAAAAGATAAAATGTGGTGCATGTACAACAAACGGAGTGGCTTTGTCATTGATGGGGTATGATTCTATTCACTAAACCACTAAAGTATATATTACTCATGATAAAGTATATATTCACTAAACCACTAAAGTATATATTCACTAAACCACTAAAGTATGATTCTAATGGGTACTGTATTATTTTTCATCTTTCTAGGTTAAGTATGATTCTACTCCTGAGAAGTTAGGCATTAGGAAAGGAGATGTTATCGATATAGTTGATGAGAAGTGTGGTTCCACCCTTCCCGAGGTTAAAAAAACCCTAATATTCTTAGAGAAAATGGCTTGCATACATTTGTGTTGAATCATAATTCGGATCTTGAACTTGTTAAATAGTTGGAGACTTATCTTCTACTACATGGTTTGAGATTGTTGCGCAAAATGGAAGGTCTCACCTTGATGAAAGAACTGGAGCTCAAGGTATGCACAACCACCACAAAAATTGCTACATTTCAACTTACGATTAACATTAACATGTTATTGACAAATTGGAAACAGATTCGAGTCCATGATTTGGTTGAAGGGTCAAGCACAGATACTCAGTTGTCTATCCCAGTGGTGTATGAGATGGCATTGCCATAGGTTGCAGCTACTGGACGTACCTTTTTTGCCAGGATGTGCTTTCCGTGGAAGTAGTTAGGGGATAAGCTGACTTAATTACCTTTTTTTGCCAAGATGTGCTTTCTGTGGAAGTAGTTAGGGGATAAGCCCAAGTGCAGCTAACAATATAACAACTCTTTTCTGAAGGTATTAAGTCGAAGAAGATAGATGATGCTAGGTCATAGATATCATCTAGTTGTCTCCTTTGTTTAATATCTAAATTGTTAAGAGAATATCTTGTGTACACTGTTAGTAGCTGTGGAGTTGTTCTGATGGAAATTACTTGATTGTTGCCGCACATAATTGAGGATACTTTGATTGATAGTCTATTTTGAAAGATGATTTGCTACTCTGTTGAGGTTATTGCTGCTGTCTTAGGCCTTGTTCGGTTGGGCCAGGGTTAAGCAGGGTTAGCCGGGGTTGGGGTCCAATACTCGTGAAATATACCGATGTGGTTGTTCTAGGTCCAACAGATTTTGGCGTTCAGTTAGGCCCGGTTGGTATTCTCTCCCGTGCACCCCGTGGAAATCCTCCTCGTTTTGGCAGGGATAGAAACATCGAGGCTGGAGGCGTGGATTGGGGAGAGAAAGAACTAGGGCTACGCCGCGACTGGCTAGGAAAATGGAGATGGGGCCGTGGGGTGGAGAGAGGCGACCGGTGCGGTGAGGCAGAGGCAACGATATAGCAGCAAAGGCAACTTGACGGCCACCCTCTCCTCTTGCCGGTAAGATCACCTCCTCTTCTTCCTATAATTTGGATGGCTAGGGTTAGGTTTTCTTGTGGATTTGGGGTAGCTTTGCACCTGCGTTTTACTGGTTGATGTGAATACAATGCGCAGATCACTATATGAGCTTTGCGTTCTTGATGCTCTCATTTTCTTGTCTATGTTCTTGAATAATTATGCTAGTGATGTTGTAGCTGTGCATGTATTGATAGAGTGCTAGCGAAATTGCTAGTCTACAATGTTTAATCTGGGCTATTTGAACGATGAACAAACCGGAGTACTATAGTTTGTTTTGGTTCTTGTATATCCTGGAACATTGTAACGTTCATTCTAGTAATGTCCCAGACTAGATCGATTGAGACCAGGCTGCATGTGTTTTCTTATCTGAGAACGTATGTACATAGTCCATAGCACTGTTCCTGCATATAATCCAAGGACACTGCAGGTTTATGAATTTTGGAAGTTCTTGATATTTTTCCTTGGATAAGTTCCTATTTTATGATTCCATTTATTAGCTTGTTATAGAACTTGCAAACTAAGAATTTATATTTTGCTAGTTTTGCAATGGCTATGACAATAAGGGATCAATGGCTATGACGATAAGGGATCGCATTGGAAAGAGGGATGAGGACTACGATGATATGATGTTTATTTTGCCTGCACTACATACATTGGGTTCTAGGGGAGGAAGAGAAAAGGAACAACGTCACACATCAGTGCTAATGGGAGAGGAAAAGTTTTGGGAGCTACGTGAAGGGAATGTGAAGAATTGCAGGGTAACATTCACAATGGAACCTAAAATCTTTAGATCATTGGCCAATTACATTAGAAGGGAACGGTTGGTCCGTGACACTAGAATTAAGGTTGAGGAGAAGCTGACCTTTTTTGTGTACATGCTTAGTTATAACGCATCATTTGAGGATCTGCAAGGACAATTTGACATAGCAATGACAACTTTCATTACAATATGAAGCATGCTTTCAATATAGTTGTCCCTACCCTCTGCAAGATATTTTTGAAGCTTCCAAATCCCAATAAAGTACATTATAAAATTCACAGTGATTCTAGGTTTTATCCCTACTTCAAGGTCCTTATCTTAAAACTTCTAGCTTGATCAATACTTGCTCTTACAAATTTCGACTACGAAATCACATCTAGGTTTCTTTCGGCTCCATTTAGAAATGGAAAAGAACACTTAGTCAGAATGTAATGATGGTTTGCGACTTCGATCTGAATCACTTAGCCACATCTAGGTTTCTTTTTGTGCAAAATTGCATCGGTGCAATAGATGGAACGTATATACCTGTTTCCATATCTCCTGTTTTCGTACATTATAAAAGATCAAAGAAGCAAGAATGCAGAGTGGGATAGGCTGGAATAACTCAAGGTCTATGATTGAAGCAGAAGATGCTCTTTGAGACAACCTGGTCATTTCATTCCCCAAAATCGGTAAGTTCAAAACTAAGTTCTTCCCTCTGTTTGAGGCACTTGGAGCGCTATATGCTGGGCAAGTAGCTGAAGGAACCTACAATGTCAATTCTACCTAGCCACCGCAACATCCAGATCTTACACAAGTTGATAGTACAGAAGAGCTCAGTCACACTAAGACAACATTTTCAACCTTTGAAGAGAACTGGGCTTACAATGTACAATAAGATGCAGCTTAAGAGAGAAAAGTGTGGCAAGCACTGAACCAAGGATGAATAAGAGAGCTTCTGCTACTGAAACAAGAAACAAGAGAAAGAGATTAAGATGCCAAAGAAGAAGAGTAGCAACTAAATCGCAGGAAGTATGGACAGGTTTATCAAAATGAGGGAAAGACAATTTGCGATAGAATCTGCTTAGTTGGCAGGCGAAAAGGTTGGTCAAGCTAGAGATTACTCGATCAAGAGATGCATCTCAGAAATGATGAAAATGGCATTGTCAACGAATGATAAAGCTGCAACCATTAATGTATTCAAGGATCCAGATAACAGAGAAATTTTCTTGAGTTCAAAAGAAGACGATCCACAGGTAGCTCTGGTTTGGTCAAGGAAGGCAGTGGCCAAGCTGACACAGGTGGTCAGAAGGTATGTCTTCTACTTGCTGTGAGGCCTGCAACATATATAGCTTTATTCCCTGAAAAACGTGTTTTACTTGATCAGTTAGCCTAGGTCAAGTATTTAGTTCTAGTAGAAATTTTACTCGTACTAGAAATTTGTTCACCATACTGGAGCAGAGTACTGGTACCCAGTATGCAAATGGTACATGTCCTCGTCCACAATTACCTTGCTCGTTAATTTTACAGAGTTGATTTCGTTCTATTGTTTTTCTCCATATTTGATACACCACACCTGGTAGAGTACTATTATTGGTCATCTCTTGTCCCGCGGAGCCTATGTGTCCAGGGATTATCACAATAGCTGTTTAGGATATAAAATTTATTTAGTACATTAGACAATTAGTTTGTTTCTTGGTGGAGGAGCATGTATATTGTTCTTCTGTGAGTGGTGGCAGTGTTGAGCTTAGTTTGCTTTATCTGGATTAGTAGATGCAGTCGTGAGCTTCATATGGATATGCATCTGTTGCGTCTTTATCTGTTGAGACGATATTTCCCGTTCGCTAACTTGTAACAACCTGATCATGAATTCAGTTACTGAAGACCATTTCTTTAATGAAATTGGCTCTTTTCTTTGTGCCGTTCATGTTAAGATGATGTTGACGCACAAGGAGGCTGTAGATGGAACAATTGCCATATGCTTGTCTGTCAAGAACTTCCAAAATGTCGACGAGATTCCAGTGTTTATGTAGATGTAGAAAATATACAGAAATTACTAATATTATTATGATGTCATTCAGGTAGTTTATTCTTGTAATATCATTGTAATTTATTCTGATAATACTAGTGTAATTTATTCCTAATATTCTGGTAATATCATATAGTATTTTCTTTGTAATTATTGTCCATGTGATTTTCTTTTGTCAATGTAATGTTCTGACCTTGTTGTGCTGTTATATCTAAACTGCAACAAACCCTCGGTATAACCGAACGGTTTGAACTTGTGGAGGGGATCAAGTCCAAACCTCCTAGGATTAGAGTGACACACTGGGTTGCACTCAAACCCCATGGTGACCAGTTCCCTGTAGAGAACTATACCTGGACAACCGAACATGGCCTTACATATCTGTTGGGCACACGGGGATAATCCATTAATCATAGAACTAAGAGAACGATATTTGTAGGAATGCCAGATTGAATATTAGGCAGGCAGTAAAAAATGCAAAATTTAAATCGGCAACAATACCATATTGCAAGTGCAGTGACAGGAAACATGAAACAATTTTTTTTCATTTCAAAAAAAAAGTACAGTGACAGGAATTTCATCATAAAATTCTATGTGACAACAATCCAAATTACAACGAACCAAGCAAGATTCATAGTAAGATACAAACATGAAACAATTTTCAGCTTCATCTTCTGCCATAGCCTGTGCTGAGCACCATCCTCATCATCATGTCGAAAGAAATTCAGAATATATATCATGAATGCTAAATGATATCAAAAGTGTTAATCCTGTTCAACTACATAAGTCGATGTTTTCAGTGTCAGAAATCTTTCTCTTATTGTACTTAATACGAAAAGAAATGGTCGTACATAAATCGGTAATACCAAGATAAATGCAATCTAGAGTTACAGCAGTTTAGTATGTACAGAAGACCTAATGAATTCCTTTCTAAGCTTAGCCAGTTCTTCAGGAGCCAATGAGTTGCTTACCCGCTCAAAAGCATCAGTTAGTCCTGCACTCAAGGTAATGTTTGTCCTAGCATCGTCTGAGGAGATCATGAACTTCCAGCTAGAAGGGAAAAAACAATGCATTCCCGAATAAATAATATTGTTACGGTCTTAGTCATACATTCCAAACTGACATTTTTATTGTTGTATATAACTTCAAATGTACCATAAAGTCAACCATTAGGCATGAGTCAATATTCCTCTGCAGGTATTCCGAACCACGAGAGAGAAGAAAATCTTCCAACGGCTCACAAAGTTTATGTAAATCTAGGTACACCTCAACTTTAATTCATTTATGAAGACCTGTCTTCAGTAGAACCAATAGTTACCTGGAGAAATCAAAAGGTTAGTATTACTGACAATATGGAGTATGAATCTTCAGTTTGGACAGGTTGGCAAAACTAGCTTAGCAAATAACGTAGTAGCATATTCGTACACCAGTAGAAATTGGTGACCAAACTAGCATAAATGCAGTTATACCCAATTTACTACTCCCTCCGTCCTAAAAAAAATATCTCAAGTTTATTTGAATTTGGATGTATCTGTGTCTAGATACATTCAAGTTTAGGCAAACTTGAGACATCCTTTTTTAGGACGAAGGGAGTATAAAACCTTTAATGATACCGTAGGTGCTAGAGCTTATCCAGCTGTGATATACTACCCAGTAGCTCTATGCTCCGCAAGTGCATACCGAGCACAGGGCGAGCAATCAGACGTCAAGGAAGTTAAGTTGTTGATAATAAGCTCCAAAAGTGAAGTTTCTTATGCCATCCCAAAGACTACAATTACTATATCAAATCAGATTATTACTAGTGACGCACTTATTTGTGCAATCGAATCGACGTAGGGCCAAGTCCTCTCATCTCTATCCATGACAAATGTCATTATCCAACGGTTCTCACAGTTAGGACGCAGATGATCTAGCTTAGCAAATGACTATTGAATTGATGCACTAGCCATCTGAACCAAAAGTCCGAACTGATGAAAAGGGCTAATAAACGTGTATTATATTCTTGACACTCCCCCTCACGTCTAGGCTATTTTAGTCCTTAGCGTGGGTTCGGTGCAGGACGCAGGATCTTTTTTTATAAACTGCATGAATAGGGTCTTGAAATTGAGACCTCTTGACTCTTATACCATATTGAATTGATGCACTAGCCATCTGAACCAAAAATCCGAACTGATGAAAAGGGCTAGACGTGTATTATATTCTTAACAATGACAAGTGCCGCATAGCTACCAGCAAATTTTTTATGTGTGAACTGACACTTGCTAGGTTTTGATAATATGTTGGGCCCAACTTTCGGGTCCTTTAAACATAACAACATCGGCTAAGTTTGGTCGGTTCTGTAATAAGCCAGCATTCAGGGTGATGCAGTCTTAACATTGGGAAAACTTTATGGTCTTTAAATGGTAGGATTAAATCCAACATGGGCCAAAAGGATTAGGACATCTCTAACTGATCCGTAATCGGTTAGAGAAGTAAATTGAGGAGTAAATTTTAGAGGAGTAAATATACTTCTGTAACGGAGGTCGGCACCGAACCGAACCCCTAAACTTTAGAGGAGTAATTTTTTTTTGTAGAAATCAAACTATCAATAGCCAAACATTCGGCATAGTTCACATACAATCAAATAAACTGTTTATGAATGAATAAATATTAAGTTTAGGTTGATGTATGCGTGGCCAAACTTCATCGTTCAAAATGATGGCCATGGCCATCTCGACGTCGTCGTCCTCCTCATCTTCCTCCGACGATGAGTCATCCAAGATGTACTCCCTCAACCTCTTCATCTACACAACGACGGCGCTAGTCAAATTTGAAAACCAAAACAAAAAAAATTTGGCTAAAAACCTCACCTTGCTATTCGGGTCGAACACCTCATGGGCGGAGGAGGTGACGAGGTTGGCCGGGGCGGTCCTCGGGTAGTTATCGGGTAGGGCAGAGGAGGCATCGAGGGCGACGGTGCCTGCCTTCTGTAGCCTTCCCAGCCTCCGACGGCTCGAAGTTGCGGTGAATCGACAGTGACGGAGCCCGATTTGCTCCAAATCGGGGCGGCGACCAGCGAAAACGAGCTCGGCCCGTTGATTCCAGCGATAGCGAGAGGCAGCGAGCGAGGGAGAGGTAGGCCGGAGGGCGGCGGACAGACCGGGGTGGGGGCGGCGGGGTATCGGGTCGTCGGTGGTGACGCCGGCGGGTCGGGAGACGGGAGATTTTCTCGAAAATGGCCTCAGAGGAGTAAATTTAGGAGTCGGCCGCCACTTTTACTCCTCCAATGAGTATAATTTTACTCCTCTAACTGTTTAGGAGTTCGATTAGGTGCCACTGCTGCGTATTTTTACTCTAACCGATCACCTAAAATCGGTTAGAGATGCCCTTAGCCCGTTATTTCTAACAACAACATCATATGTAATTTGATAAGTTGAATACTACATAGTATAAGGGCATCTCCACTCGGCTACCCAGGACGCCGAATTTAGGTCCGGACGCCGAAAATCGGCCCAGTCGCATACCCAGGAACCTCTTTTCGTCGGGATTTGGACCAACTTTGGTCCAGACTCCCCAGGCCATACCCAGGATCCCTGGTACGCCCTGGAAACGCAGGACGCAACGAATTGGCCGAGTGGACCAGCCTGTCAGCGACAGAAGCCGAGTCGTCGTCATCCTTTCCGTCGTTTTCTTTTTCCCGCCCTCGCCGCTACACCCTTCCTGCCCTCGCCGCCGAACTCGGCCTATAAAAGGCGTACATCTCGTCGTCTCCCTTCACAGTCTCTCACACAAGACATCGTCGGAGAGATCCAGGCGGCTATCGCCGCCATACAAGACCCGGATCTCGCCGAGGATCCTGGCAACCTGGTCTTCTGGAGGCAGTTCTTCGTCGACAGGCGCCTCCAGGATCTCGCCCGGCACGAGGGACCGCCGGGCTCGCCGCTGCCGCGTCACAATGTGGCTTTTCGCCGCCGCTGGTGGAGCGTTTCAGGGCGAACTCTCTCCGCCGTCATGGAGCACATCTAGGCCGGCAACCACCCCCACCTCGGCCTGTAGATGCGGCGTCCGGCATCGACCACGGCGGCGGCGGCCTTTTCCTAGTTAAATTCGATGTAATATGTGCGTCCTTACCCTAGTTAATGAAATCCGCCTATATTCGCCTAAATTTCGCTGAACCTGAACTGGAGTTCTAGCGGGACAATCGCCAGCCGCCATTAGCGCTGGTCCTCTGTTCATCTCGAGCTTGGTGGCTCCCGGCGGACAAGGGCATATGGGGTAGCCGGTTGGGGGCACAGGGCACCGCAACTGGGCTGCGCCCAGACAACCTGTCCTCCACCCCCGCAAACGGACCGATTCAGACGAAACTGTTGTCTAAAATGCGGGGGCCGTTGGAGTTGGCCTTAGGACCGAAACCATTGGATCCATACCTAACCACACCCAAACCAAAATTTTAGAGTAAACTAAACCAAGCCAAACTGTTCTCACAACTAGTCCATTAAAACTCAAACTAAAAAAACCATGTGGAAAAATGAACCATTACACCCAGTTAAATCAAAACCTTTCACAGGTTTACCGGCAAGAGGAGAGGGTGGTCGTCTAGTCGTCTTTGCTCCTATCGTGCCTCCACGCCACCGCACCGGTCGCCTCTCTCCACCCCGCCGCCCCACCTCCGTTTTCCTGGTCGGTCATGGCATCGCCCCAGTTCTTTCTCTCCCCAATCCACGCCTCCAGCCTTGATGTTTCTATCCCAGCCAAAACAAGGAGGGTTTCAACGGGGTGCACCGGGAGAGAATACCCATCGGGGCTAACCAAACGCCAAAATGTGTTGGGCTTGGAACGGAACCACATCGGTATATTTCTGCGAGTATTGGACCCCGACCCCGGCTAACCCTGCTTAACCCCGGCCCAACCGAACAAGGCCTAAGACAGTAGCAATAACCTCAATAGAGTAGGGAATCATCTTTCAAAATTGACTATAAAAGAATCCTCAATTACGTGCGGCAATAAACAACTAATTGCTCATGAGCTTTCTAAGAATTCGTTTATTTCGAACAGTTCTTGTATTTGGGTCGATGAGCCCCTAGTGGATACGATGATTAATGGTGGTTTCTTGGTGACAGCTTCGGCGGCAATCTATGATGACTATAAGATCCTATGGTCTGGCTTTGATAATGTTAATTTAGAGCATTTTAATAGGGTAGCAAATCAGGTAGCTCATGAGCATTGTAATAGGGAGTAGTCATATTGTTAGCTGCACTTGGGCTTATCCCCTAATTACTTCCACAGAAGCACATCCTCGCAAAAAAAAAAAGGTACGTCGGCTTATCCCCTAACTACTTCCATGGAAAGCACATCCTGGCAAAAAAAAAAAAATCACGTCCAGTAGCTGCAACCTATGGCAATGCCATCTCATACACCACCGGGATAGACAACTGGGTATCTGTGCTTGACCCTTCAACCAAATCATGGACTCGAATCTGTTTCCAATTTGTCAATAACATGTTAGTGTTAATCGTAGGTTGAAATGTAGCAATTTTTGTGGTGGTTGTGCATACCTTCAGCTCCAGTTCTTTCATCAAGGTGAGACCTTCCATTTTGCGCAAGAATCTCAAACCATGTAGTAGAAGATAAGTCTCCAACTATTTAACAAGTTCAAGATCCGGATTATGATTCATCGCAAATGTATGCAAGCCATTTTATCAAAGAATATTAGGATTTTTTTAACCTCGGGAAGGGTGGAGCCACACTTCTCATCAACTATATCGATTACATCTCCTCCCCTAATGCCTAACTTCTCGGGAGTAGAATCATACTTAACCTGGACAGATGAAAAATAATACAGTACCCATTAGAATATCACGAGCAATATATACTTTAGTGCTTTATTGAATAGAATCATACCCCATCAATGACGAAGCCACTCTGTCTGTTGTACATGCACCGCAATTTATCTTTTTTTTTCAAGGGGAAGCATCTGAACTGTCCTTAAGTCCATATTGATCTCTGGTCGGGCTATGCAGCTGCAATAGTAGTATTAAGTCAAATTAGTCAAGGATATAAGATCGTGGACATATTTTATTGCTTTACACTCCAGTATTAATAAATTGTTGTTGCATGTCCAAAATAATTAATCGACTACAATCTAAAGAGAGTGAACTGACAAGGAAACTCTTTGAGGACCCTTACACTACAGGAATGGCCGATCTCAGGTGGGTGCCTCCTCATAAAAAGATTTGCCTTACAAATTCGAACAGAACATAATGTAGGACCTTCTTAACATGACTATTAATTCCAAACATGGCCGATCTCGATTGAAACAAGGACTACTAGCTTGGGCTCTCAGCTGCTTTACCTCTATGCCCACCATGACCTCAGTTGATTCAATAGTCAAACAGAAAGTTAACACGCACCTGTAATTTTTCCACATATCTAGGCAGATTTGCACTATAGAGACTGACATCATTGCTGCCTCCGGTGCGTGACGGACAATAATCCCAACCATCGCTCCATTTTCATCAATGACTGGGCCTCCTGTACAAATCTGCATACAGAGAGTACTAGAAATTTAAAAAATTAAGAGAAATAAAAAGGACAATCTTACCAGAGGAAAGTATTTCTTTTGTGCAGATTATATTAGAAATTAAAAAAATTAAGTGAATAAAAAGGACAATCTTACCAGAGGAAAGCCTTTCCTTTGTGCAGAATTTGGGAACATATAATGAGTGCGTCCTAAGATAGTCCGCTCCAATGTTGAGATAAATCCACCCATGAGAAACAAATCAAGGCTGTCTCTTCCTAATGATATTACTCTTTGGCCATATAGAGGCATACTACCAAAAGAAAGAGTGGTCGTAGAGCTGCCAACACACACTTTCAATATCGCAATATTATAGTGTATGTTGACATATAATACGTGCCCTTCCTGCTTGACACCGTTTGGCAGCTTAACAGATACCTGAAGATTAACCTTTGTTAAACAAGTACAAAAGAGTAATTTATTAGCAGTACAGTTGCATAGGTTAGTAGCAGTGTTAATATATAATTCATATATTCTAGACAAACAATAATCAACTTAGCATAGGCATTGCCTAGAAAGCAACAAGATTTTTAGGCAAGTGTGGTAACAAAAAAATTCAACACAACCAGCGGTAAGTAATGCCACAACTACTTGATGATACAGTAATCCAACCTACAATTATCCGATACATAGCTACTCATGCCTGGCAGTCTATCATCAGGAATGAGATTATATTCCCACCGGGGAACCCTTCTATCATGACGGTTCCTTTTTGTCACAATATATAAATGACGCTAGAAAAATAATGAAAACTCTAATGGCTACAGTAAACAACTTTTCAATAGGATTCTCCCCTATCATCTCCAAAAAAAAAAAGACGACTAAACTCCATAAGTTAATTTCAAAAGAAAATGACTCGGTTCGTACCACTTGCACTTAGCTAGGCAGAAGTACTAATTTTTTTTTATTGTGTTTACAGTATATATACATGTTCTATGCAATACTTCGTTGCTTCTAACTGTCGCACCTTATAGGACATTTCTTCTATTGTTTAAATCTCCAAAGGAGCATATATAGGGACGTACTTCATTAAGTTTCACACCTTTTGTTCCGGACTATGTAGTTCATCGTCTCTGTCATAAAGAATTCCAGAAGATGTAAGTATCCTGACGGTTCCCACCCCATCCTCGTCACAACCTATGATTACACCACTGCAAAAACGAGTGTTGTCATGACCTGCAAACAATGATGCAGAGATTATCATTATTAGTTGTTATGTGAAACAAAATGCAAGAGGCCGGGTCACTTATATAGAGTACTATTTTACCAGGCCCAACGGACGAAACGGCAACAACAGATTCTCCCGCCTCAAGACAGATGTCCCGTTCTTGAAATTCGACAGAAGCCTTAGTGTCATGGTCAGATTCCACTCCCCGAGTAGGCAGGTTCTTAATACGGTCAAAACCTAAAGGAGAAGGAGGGTTAGGTTATATATCAAGTAACAAGCTAGCAGAAGGGGAGAGGAGGGGAGGCAGTCATTGGTGTCATGGTTAACATAGGTCGTCATCACCTGCTTTGTTGAGTTCACGGATCCTCTTTGAGTCATTGTTGTACTTGAGAAAGTCCTCAAACTTGCCAGTGCTCGGGTATGCCGGGTAGCGGAGAGGGAGCCACCTGTTGGCCAAGGTGATTTCAGCATCAGTCTTCTTCTTGTTGCCAGCAGCCATGGGCTTCCCCAAGGCCCCTTCCTCTTCCGGTTTTGATTCTTTGGCGGCGATTTCATTATTAGCCTTGCCAGCCACCGGTCCCAGTTCTCCATCTCGTCCCTCCTCGTCAGTAGTTGCAGGATGATCAGACACAATCAGTCCAGCCCCTTTGATGACGCCACCCTCATCCGGTCGAGATGCTTCCTTCGCCATATGCTGGCCCCGACCTCCGCCCCTTGGCCCCGAAATTCTCGAAATTGACTGAGCAACCTCCATAGCCGACATCCCCCGCCGGCTCCGGCCCCTGCCATGCCTGCCGCGTGGCCAAGGCCAGTATCGCGCGTACCTGCGCCACCCCTCCAACGACACTCCGGCCGCCTCAGGCATCAACCAGTACTTGTTGAGGAGACGACGAGATTACTTATTACTGGTGGAGAGGAAGGGGCCGGGCGAGATCAGCTTTGGCTGGTTGGCGGAGGACGTACAGAGAAGCTAGGGTTCGCCTGTTTGGGGGTGTGGCGGCGACTTGGAGTTTTGGAGGCGAGGCTGAGGGGTTGGCAGGAGGCCCAGGGTGGACACGGGCAGCACGGCCGACGTCCCTAAATTAGAGCCGGCTCCGGTGAACAGTCGGAGGGCGAGCTCGCCTTAGCCGCCCGCCAGCTCCCTCCCCGCTATATCTGGCAAACACGAACACATCCTAAAGTACGACTCCGTGTGTGAAGAGGATCCACAAGGCCGACCTCCCAGGTAGAGGTAGCAGGAAAGAATCCTATACGACCTAGGACGTAATTAGAGTTAGAGCATCTCAAGGGCAGCGCTAAAATAACTGATTTTTTACCCCGCGTGCTGTAAACATCCTAGCGGATGCGCTAAAATGAGGCGTGCGGCAAACTTTTAGTGCCGCGCTGCATTTCGCGTTATTTGGAGCACAAAATATTGGGCTCCGGCTACAGCGCGCTATTGCCGGCGACACGCGGGAAGAACCAACTGCCGGACTTTCCCTCCCACGCGCGCACTCTCTTCTTCTCCCCACCCACTTCAGCACCGCCCACCAACCCCGTCGGCGCCGCCGCCACCTCCAACCCACCCGTCGGCGCCGCCCCCGCTCGCCGGCCCGCGCTCCGTGCTCACCTACCCTGGCTACCGCCCTTGCCCACCGCCCGGCCGCCGCGCGGCGCATTCGGATTTTCCGAAGCTTGGCGCCCACACGGGCTCGATTCATTGACGTCGTGTTGCCGCGGCGCCGCGCTCAAGATCGTCGGCGCCGATGTCTTCCTCGAGCCGGGAGGCAACTTGGCGCACACAAGGTGTTCGTCGAAATTACCGCATGGTTTGTTCCGCCGCGCCCGCGCTCATTTTTTGTGCATTTTAGATGGTAGAAGTTGTTTCGATTATTTTGCATACGTGTAGATGAGTTCATCCTACGATGACTCCGATGATGAGTTCAATATGGAGGAAGATGAGGCTATTTCCATGCTATTGGCTTGGCGAGCTAACAAGAAGCTGGAGGTAGGTGGCTCGGTTTTTGGTAGGCTGAAATTATGGAGGGAACAGATCGAAGGCCACAACAAGTTGATGCGGATGTATTTCAATGACGATGCAACATTTCCCGGGAGCTATTTTCGTCGTCGTTTTCGGATGAGCACCGGTTTGTTCAAGCACATCGCGCGGAAGGTGGCCAAGTATGTTACATACTTTGTGCAGAGGAGGAATGCCGCCGGAGAGCTCGGTCATAGCACCTATCAGAAGGTGACCGCCGCTTTGAGGATGTTGGCATACAGTATACCGGCGGATCTCATTGATGACCACTTGGCCATGGGTGAGAGCATCGCTATCATGTGCGTGAAGCGGTTTGTTGTGGCCATTGTGCAAGTGTTTGGCGCCACATATTTGAGAGCCCCCAATGCCGAGGACACGGCTAGGCTCTTGGAGGAGAACGCGACTCGGGGATTTCCCGGAATGCTTGGCTCCATAGATTGCATGCATTGGAGTTGGAAGAATTGTCATGCGGCATGGCATGGACAGTTCAAAGGGCACAAAAAGGATTCAACTATAATCCTTGAAGCGGTGGTCGAGTACGAGACTTGGATTTGGCATGCATTTTTTGGTATGCCCGGGTCTTGCAATGACATTAATGTCATCCAACGGTCTCCTCTTATGATAAGGATCGCGTTACGTGAAGGTCCACAAGTGGAGTTTGAAGCAAATGGCCATAAGTACAACTATGGCTAATATCTTGCCGACGGCATCGACCCAAGGTGGCAAACATTTGTGAAGCCGGTCCACAAGCCCAAAGGTAAGAAACAAACCAACTTCCACGCAGCGCAAGCGGTGGCTAGGAAAGATGTGGAGAGAGCATTTGGGATTTTGCAAGCCTAGTTTGCTATTGTGAGAGGACCGGCTAGATTTTGGGACCAAGAGTGCCTTTGGTATATCATGAATGCTTGTGTCATCATGCATAACATGATCATAGAGGATGACCGTGGGAAAGATGTAGAAGAAACCACCCACTATGACTTGATGGGTGTGCCCGTACAAGTTCAACACTCAGAACATAAGATTGCACGGTTCATGGCCTCTTATCATGTAATCCGTTCCAATGACGCACATGATGAGCTTCAAAATGATCTCATCAAGAAGTGGTGGAAAATGGTTTAGAGGCCCGTAGTTCATTTGTATGTTTGTTGTATTGTTGTCAAACAATTTGTTATATTTGTTGATGAACGGCATCGTTGTATTGTTGTAAAACTATTTGTTGGTGTGTTGCAAAACTATTTGTGCTATTGGTGATGCAAAACTTGTTGTAATAATTTTTCTAGACAATTTATTATTAATTTTTCGGTGTTTGTTTGATCTTGTTGAATGTATAGAATTGTTGTTTTTGTGTTTGCGCATGTAGCGCGCGCTCTATTTTACAGCGCTCGGTGAGGGCAAAAAAACTCGCGGACACTCGGGCGCTGCATTTTAGCGCCTCCGGCGGAGGTCGCGCGATTTTGCAGCGCTCGAATGCGATAGCGCGCTCCAAAACTGATTTGCGGCGCTGTATTTTTGGGCTTCTGCTAGAGATGCTCTTAAATACACCAACAGTCCCTGTACTTGTAGGGTTCGCAGCATAGAAAACAAAATTTTTCCTACGATATGAACTATGTACCAAGATCTATCTATTGGATACAAACAACAGGCGAATGTATATCCGTAGAGAACATATCCTTGAAGACCGACAAAGCTTAACGAGTTCAACTCATGGTTGATGTAGACGATCTCTTGTCAATCTCAAGATCGAGAGGAAGTCCTAGCGCCGCAAATCAGCAGCGCATCCGTGCTCGCACACACGTTCGAGGCACCGAGCAACCTCCGCCTCCTCGCTCCAGCGATGCAGCGGAAGCACAACTCTTTCTTGCCGAATAGCCACCGGGAACATGTATCTCGCTAGTCCGAGACCATGGGGGATAAATTCTAGAGGGGGAGAGAGATCCTTCACGAGGAGGTGTGAGAGACAAGTGAGAGGAGGGGCTCCTTTTATAGGGGAGGGGGGCAGCCCAAGGGGCATGGCCGCCGGCCATGGAGGGTGCCCCCACCTCTCCCTCATTCATGTGGGTGGACACTCCACTCACAAAATGGCCCTTCAATTTTCTCCACTAAAAAATCCACTCAAATTCCCATTAAATTTCCACCAAATTTAATACAAACTCTCATTAAATAAAACTCTTTTATTTTATTCATAATTTTGTCAATTACTTTAATGACAAACATTCACAAATAACCCCTTGCTAGAATTCTATTTCAAATGCATAACCACTTTATGCAATTTCACCCGAAAACCTGTTTCGGTATCTAGTGAAATAAATTCCTGTGCTTGTTCATTATTTCGGCATGAAACTTTTGCTCCAATTGGATGTCGGTGTCTCTTAAGTGTGTCACCCTACGATTCGTGAATAATGCGGACATGATCGAGACCCCTCTCGGATCAATAATCGGAAGCGGGATCTGGAGACCCATACTGACTCCCACACATTCAACGATGACTTTCTTGTGATCGTCGGAACCTTTTACGCTAGTATCTTAATCCCTTTGTTTCACGATATATTACATGTCCGAGATTCTATCATCGGTATCTCCATACCTAGTTTGATCTCGTTACTGACATGCACTCTTTTCTCGTTCCCGTGATATAACATTCTAGTGATCAAATCACTTGCTTGTAAGCTAATCAATGTGATATCACCGAGAGGGCCCAGAGTATATCTATCCGTCATCGGGATGAACAAATTCCACTCTCGATCCATGAGCCTCAACATAACACTTTATTAGTTCTGAATCCATCTTTATAATCACCCTGTTATGGTGTGACGTTTGATGTTATCAAGAAACTCTTCCGGTGTTAGTGATTGACATGATCTCATGGTCTAAGGATTAGGATCACTTCGTAAGTTGTTATAGCAATATAAACTCAATGACTTTGATCGTAATGCTATACTTCGGATGAATGTTCATCACACCATTACACTAATGTTGTGATCCCGTTATTAACAACATCCAATGTCCATGATCAGGAAACCTTGATCATCTTGTTAATCAACGAGCTAGTTTATGAGAGAGGCATAACTAGGAACTTTCTGTTTGTTTATTAAACACACATGTATTAATGTTTCCGTATTAATACAATTATAGCATGCAAAATAAACATCTATCATATACTTGGAATACACATAATAAACACTTTATTATTGCCTCTCAGGGCATATTCCCTTCAGTCTCCCACTTGCACTAGAGACAATAATCTAGTTACATAGTGATAAATCTAACACCCATTGAGTTCTGGTGTTGATCATGTTTTGCTCTAGGGAGAGTTTTAGTCAACGGATCTGCTACATTGAGATCCGTATGTACTTTACAAATCTTTATATCTCCATCCTTGACATGTTCGCGGATGGAGTGAAACCGGTGCTTAATATGCTTGGAATGCTTATAAGACCTTGGCTCTTTGGCATTGGCAATGGCACCATTGTTGTCACAATAGATCACCATTGGGTCCAGCGCGTTTGCAACCACTCCTAGTTCGGATATGAACTCCTTCATCCAAACTGCTTCCTGAGCCGCTTCTGAAGCAGCAACATATTCGGCCTCCGTTGTTGATCCCGCTACCACAGGTTGTTTGGAGCTCCTCCAACTAACCGCTCCGCCATTCATGAGAAATACGTATCCGGATTGAGACTTAGAGTCATCCGGATCGGTGTCAAAGCTAGCGTCAACATAACACTTAGCGACGAGCTCTTCTTCACCTCTGCATACAAGAAACATATCCTTAGTTCTTCGTAAGTACTTAAGGATATTCTTGACCGCTATCCTCCTGGTTCCATTGATAGCCCTGATTGCTTGATTGCTTCTTTCTTCCAGAAATATTTTTCTCCCAGTGCTAGACATGCTGCTTTGTAGAGACTTTTTGATTTTAAACAGGGAGAAGAAGAGAAATTGCCTGAGTCATGGACAAGGTTTTGTGCCCTGATTCATGCACATCCTGGATGTCCATTACCTAAAAATGAGTTTCTTAGTATTTATTATAATAGACTAACTAATGATTATAGGACATACCTAGATAGCTTTGTTGATTGTGTTTTCAGAAAAAGGACTCCTACAGATGCTGAAGAATTAATGACTAAGATAAGCAAGAATTATAATGATTCGACTTCAACTGAGCTAAATACACCTGAGCCTATTACTCCTGAACCAGTTGTGCCTGAACCAGATCCAATACCCACACCAAAGAAGAGGGGAGTTATTGCATTAAATGATGAAGTGAAGAAGGAAGCTAAGAAGTGTCTAAAGGAGAAAGGTATTAGAGCTGAAGATGTGAAGAATCTACCTCCTATAGAAGAATTATGCAAGCAAATTCCCCACTCATCCACTATTGAGGTACACTCTCTCCACTTTAATGAAGGTGATATTCCCTATGGTAAGCCTCCTGATCAATGTTTAGAGGAACTTGACATTTTTATTGTTAAGCAAGGTAATTTTAATAAACAAGTTCAGAATAATTTATTGGAAAACTCTAGAGCTATTAATGAGTTGAAAGATATTGTGTAAAGAACTTCTAATGATATTAAAATGCTTTGTAAACACTTTCAAATGGTTCAAACCCAACTTGATCAACTTGCTACGGTACAAAAGGATATGCTATTAATGCCTGAGGAGATAAACATGCTTATGGAATTAGAACTAGGAGTGGTATAGCTACTCAAGATCCTTTATATCCTGAAGGACACCCTACAAGAATTGAGCGGGATTCTCAACAAGGTGAAAGTAGTGGCAGTCCTCGTAAGAGAAAGAAAAAGAAACATAAAATAGTTGAGGAACCACTTGAACCTGCTGTAGATCCTAATAGTATATCTGTCTCTGATGCTGAAACTGAGAGTCGTAATAATAAAAATGATGCTCCTGATAAGGAGGAAGTTGAGGAAGAACCTGATAAGCACACTAAGAACACTAGGGACACTAAGGAAGATTTTATTGCTAAGAAACATGGTAGTGAGAGAGAACCTTGGGTGCAGAAACCTACACCTTTTCCAGGTAAGAAACACAAGTCAAAGGAGGAAGAACACTACAAAAAGTTTTGTGAGTGGATGAAACCTTTATTTTTGCAAATTCCTTTGACTGATGCTATTAAGTTGCCTCCTTATTCAAAGTATATGAAGGATATTGTCTCTAATAAAAGGAAGATTCCTAATGAGGAGATTTCTACTTTACTTGCTAATTATTTCTTCAATGGTAAGGTTCCAAAGAAACTTGGTGATCTAGGTATACCAACTATTCCTTGCTCTATTAAGAATAATTATGTTAGAACTGCTTTATGTGATTTGGGAGCTGGAGTTAGTGTTATGCCTTTTTCTCTCTATAAGAGACTCCAGCTAGAAAAGTTGATACCAACTGATATATCTTTGCAACTGGCTGATAAGTCAACTACTATTCCTGTTGGTATATGTGAGGATGTTCCTGTTCAAGTGGCTCATAATTGCTTAGTTTTAACTGATTTTGTTGTGCTTGAGATGCCTGAATATGATAAGTATGTCTATTATTCTCGAGAGACCTTTTCTTAATACTGCAGGTGCTGTCATCAATTGTAATCAAGAAAAAGTAACTTTCAATATTAATGACAAAGAGCATATTGTTTATTTCCCCAAGAAGGTTGCTAAGAGCTATTGCCTGAATTCCGTTGAAAATATTGAGAGCATCAAGGTTGGAAAAATATATTGTCCCATTCCACAAGAAAATTTTGAAACTATTATGATTGGGACTATTGCTATCAATATTGAGGTAACATAATCATTTAGTGAAATGCAAAGTTTTGTTTCATATAAGATTGTTTTGGTAACAATACTTGATCAACCTTGTTAACAAAGGGATTTTAATGAACAAAACAATGCTTTCACAGTGGTTATACTTGCTTACTTTTATTTTTAGACTAAGGGGGATACGATATCCACATGGGCCAACCCTAGCCTGGTAGAGGCCACACCGAGTGGGCCTCTACCGGCCCAGTTTCCCAACAGTAACGCCCATTCTAGTAATGCTCCATACCGACCTATGTGATTGAGCCAACTCCAGTCGAGAAAAAATGCCTCGCGGAAATACGACATCCCTCGCGACGGTCTCGCCCCCGTGGGTGACCGGCTGCGCCGTCAGCCCTCCCGGCTCATAGCAGCCCTCCCCGTCTTCTCTCTCCCGCCGTCGTCAGCGGCCGACGCTGGGCTAGGACTCGGCGGCGCTGGCGGCGGCAGCCCCCAGTCATTACCCTCCCGTAGCCTCTCCTGCGTGGGATGGCGAGGCCATGGGAGGTGTCCCCAGGAGGCGACGGTCCGACACAGCGCCGGAGCTCCCGGCGTTTGCGAGGGTGGTGCAGGTGGCGCAGGTGCTGCTGTTGGCGGCGGGGAACAGCTCCTCGTGGGTGGAGCTCGCAGTCATGATCCAGATCTGGGCCCACCGGTCTTAATCTGGGCCTAGGCGGGCTGCCTGGTGCGGTGGTGGCTCTTCCTGGTGGACGGTGAAGGAGGAGCTGGTGCGGGGCTTGGCGGTGTCGATGGCGTCCTTGCTGCAGTGCGGCGACGGGGGCTTTACGGGCCTGTTTGGAATCGGTCGGGCCGGAAGGTCTGGTTTGCCCCTTCTGCTACATTTGGTCGGTTGCCGCCCTCAGGTGGCGGAGGTAGTTCTCTCCCACGTGCTATTGCCACGCCGACCTTGCCAACGTTTCTTCCTTTTGGTCTACCGGCCTCGCAATCGGAGTCAATGTGCGATGATGGCGATGACTGCAAGAGCGTGGTGGCGTGCGTTGGTGGGCGGCAAGCTTGGTGGAGCGAAGCGGACTGTCCGGGGGTCTGGTTCTTTCGGGGGTCGGGAGAAATCCTTGCCATATCGGCACCGACGTGGTGACGCTTGCGGGTGTCGCCGTCCTTCCTGAAGGGCGTCGGGTGTACCCCGCCCCACCCCCCGTAGTGTACCGGGGGACCCTAGAATGCGTTCCGGGGGGGAAACCCTTGGACTGGTTCGGACAGTAGCGTCGTCGTCGTGGCTTTCCTTCTTGGAGATGCTGCTTGGTATGCGACGCTTCGGAGTGCTAGGAGCGAGGTGAAATTTTTTCGAGGGGCGCAGTGGTGACGAGTCATCTCCTTTTGCGTTGCACCGCTGGTGTCGGCATTGTTTTTCTCTTCCCTTTCTTTTTTGTTTCTTTTGGGCTGGTTATGTGTTGTCTGTCCCAGCAGTGATATCCCAGTTGTATCGATTGTTTGCTATATTAATATAGCGGGGCGAAAGGCTGATTCGAGGAGTGTAGTAACTTGTTAAATTTGTGATGGACTTGTATTGTGTATAGGAGCAGCCAGCTTAGATCGATTGATACCAGGCTGCATCTGTTTTCTTATCTGAGAACGTGTGTACATAGTCCATAGCACGGTTCCTAAATATAATCCAAGGGCATCTGCAGGTTTATGAAATTTGGAAGTTCTTGATATTTTTCCTTGGATAAATTCCTATTTTATGATTTTGTCTATTAGGTTGGATAAATTCCTATTTTATGATTCCGTCTATTAGGTTGTTAGAACTTGCAAACTAAGAATTTATATTTTGCTAGTTTTGCAATAGTTATGACGATAAGGGGTCGCATTATAAAAAGGAGGAATGAAGACGTTGATGATATGATGATATTTATTTTGCCTACACTATATACATTGGGTTCTAGGGGAGAAAGGCCACGTCACACATGAGTGCTAATGGGAGAGTAAGGCCCAGTTCTTTGGGGGCTTCTTCAAGAAGCCGCCCTCCTCCAGCTTCATGTGGAAGCTGGTCTAAAAACAATTCGAGACTTTCAAAATAGTTAAGGTTAAACAAATTTGAAAGCCTCGCAAATTTTTTCAACCGGCTTCCCTAGAAAGCTGGGGGTAGGGCAGCTTCTGGGAGAAGCCACCAAAAGAACTGGGCCTAAAAGGTTTGGGAGCTACTTGAAGGGCATGTGAAGAATTGCAGGGTAACATTCAGAATAGAACCTAGAATCTTTTGATCATTGGCCGATTACCTTAGAAGGGAATGATTGGTCCGTGACACTAGGTTTAAGGTTGAGGAGCTGACTTTTTTCTTGTACATGCTTAGTTATAACGCAACATTTGAGGATCTGCAAGGACAATTTGGACACAACAATGACAACTTTCATCACAATATGAAGCATTTTTTTCAATATAGTTGTCCCTATTCTATGCAAGAGATTTTGAAGCTTCCCAATCCTAATGAAGTACATTATAAAGTTCACACTGATTCTAGGTTTATCCCTACTTCAAGGTGTTTATCTTAAAACTTCTAGCTTGATCGATACTTGCTCTTACAAATTTCGACTACGAAATCACATCTAGGTTTCTTTCGGCTCCATTTAGAAATAGAAAAGAACGCTTAGTCAAAATGTAATGATGGTGCGTGACTCTGATCTGAATATCACTTTCGTACATGGTGAACATTTAGAAATAGAAAATAAACACTTAGTCACATCTAGGTTTCTTTTTATGCACAATTGTATTGGTGCAATAGATGGTACGTACATACCTGTTTTTGTATCTCCTGTTTTCGTACATTATAAAATGATCGAAGAAGCAAGAATGCGGAGTGGGGTAGGCTGGAATGACTCAAGGTCAAATGTTGAAGTAGAAGATGCTCTTTGAGACAACCTGGTCATTTCAATCTCCAAAATTGGTAAGTTTAAAACTATGCCATTCTCTCCGTTTGAGGCACTTGGAGAGCTATATGATGGACAAATAGTCGAAGGAACCTATAGTGTCAATTCTACCCAGCCGCTGCAACATCCAGAACCTATAGTCACACACCGAGACGACATTTCCAACCTTTGAAGAAACTTGGGCTTACAATGTACAAGAAGATGCAGATTTAAAAGCGAAAATCACAATCGATCTTGAAGATGGAAGTGTGGAAAGCACTAAACTGAGGATGAATAAGAGAGTTGCTGCTATTGAAACAAGAAACAAGAGAAAGAGATTAAGGTGCCAAAGAAGCAGAGTAGCAACAAAATCGCCGGAAGTATGGACAGGTTCATCGAAATCAGGGAAAGACACAATTCACGATAAAATCTGCTCAGTTGGCAGGCGAAAAGGTTGGTGAAGCCAGATATACTCGATCAAGAGATGCATCTTGAAAATGATGAAAATGGCATTGTCAACGGATGAGCAGGCTGTAGCCGTTGATGTATTCAAGGATCCAGATAACAGGGAAATTTTCTTAAGCTCAAAAGAAGATAATCCACAGGTGGCTCTGGTTTGGTTAAGGAAGGCATTGGCGAAGCTCACATAGGTGGTCTGAAGGTATGCCTTCTACTTGCTATGAGGCCTGCAACATATATAGCTTTATTCCTTGAAAAACTTGTCTGGCTTGATCAATTAGCTCAGGTCAAGTATTTAGTTCTAGTAGAAATTTTACTCGTACTAGAATTTTTTTCACCATACTGGAGAAAAGTACTAGTACCCGGTATGCAAATGGTACCTATCCTGGTCCATAATTACCTTGCTCGTGTCCATTTAAAAAAAAGTTTACCTTGCTCGTTAATTTTACATAGTTATTTTGTTCTATTGTTTTTCTCCATATTTGATACACCACATGTAGAGTACTATTATTGGTCATCTCTTGTCATGCAGAGCCTATGTGTCCAGTGATTACCAGAATAGCTGTTTAGGATATAAATTTTATTTAGTACATTGGACAATTAGTTTGTTTCTTGGTGGAGGAGCGGTGTATCTTGTTCTTCTGTGAGTGGTGATAGTGTTGAGCTTAGTTTGCTTTATCTGGACCAGTAGATGCAATCGTGAGCTTCATATGAATATGCATATGTTGCGTCTTTATCTATTGAGACGATATTTCCCGTTCGCTAACTTGTAACAACCGGATCATAAATTTGGTTACCGAAGACCATTTGTTTAATGAAATTGGCTCTCTCTTATTTGTGTCGTTCATGTTAAGATGTTGACGCACAAGAAGGCTATGACGGATCACTTATCATATGTTTGTCGTCAAGAACTTCCAAAATGTCGACGAGATTCCAGTGTTTCCGTAGATGTAGAAATTATACAAAAATTACTAATATCATTATGATGCCATTCAGGTAGTTTATTCTGGTATTATCATTGTAATTTATTCCTAATATTTTGGTAATATCACGTGGTATTTTTTTTTGTAAATGTATTATTCTGACCTTGTTATGTTGGTATATTCAAACCGCAACAAAACCCCAGTATAACCGAACGGTTTGAACTTGTGGAGGGATTAAGCACAGTGAGGGTCCAAACCTCCCAGTATTACACAAGGTTGCACTCAAACCCCATGGTGATCAGTGACAACCGAACAAGGCCAACAAGGCATTAAGTATCTATTGCGCACATGGGGATAACCCATTAATCTTAGGGCATCTCTAACCAATTCCTAATAATCATTAGAGGAGTAAAAGAGCAACTCTATCCGCACCTAACCGATGTCTAAACGGCATTAGAGGAGTAAAATTTTTACTCATCGGTGCGGTTGATGAGTAAATATAGGAGTCGGTCACACCGATGAGTAAAAGATTCCCCTCATTTCTCTTGTGTTTACACCACTCGCCTTGTGTCCTCTTTTGTCTCCGGCGACCACCGCCAACCCCTCCCCCCCCCTCCCGCCACCACAGCCATCAGCGGAGCCCCACGATAGCCGGATCCTCTCGACAGCCGTTTCCGTCACCAATCCCTAGCGCTCGCCGGCACCACAGCCCCCGCCGTGAGCTCAAGCCTCTTCCTCTTCCCGCCGATGTTCCCCTCCTTCTCCGCGATTGGAGCCACCCAAGTGCCAGAGGCAGCCCCGACGCTCCGCCAGCACCCTCGACTTGCCGGTGCCGCCGACGCCAGTCTACCGCGGCGTGAGGCAGCGGTCGTAGGGGGCATGGGTCGCTAAAATCACCGACCGCAACACCCACCGGAAGGTCTAGATCGGCAGCTTCCAGTCGGCGGAGCAGGCGGCGCTGCCGTACGACGTGAAGAACTTAGAGGTCCACGACGCTGGCTGCGGAGAGCTCAACTTACCGCTAGGGTGCAACATGGCGCCGGACTTGGAGCCGGCCGGCCTCCGACTCGTCTCCGACCGCGAGCGGCGGGAGGACAGGGAGGCCCACGAGTGCCTCAAGGCGGAGCGCCGTGACACGGTGATGGCGGAAACGCTCGTCGGGCTCAACCCGGAGCTTGTCGAGGAGGAGCGGAAGCGGCTCAAGGAATTCGTCGAGTGAAGGGTTTCGCAGCATAGTAAATCAAAAAAATTCTTCGGATGCGAACGGGAAAGCCAAGATCTAATCTAGGAGATGCAAACAACAAGGGGGAATAGATGAGATCTTCATACCCTTGAATATTCGCACAGCGGAACGTTCGACAGAACGTGGGTGATGTAGTCGTACTCGCTTCTCCTCCTCGCGATCTGATCCGATCTAACACCGCAAGTGGCGATGCCTCCGAGAGATGCACACGTGTGGCACCTCGACGTCTCCTCCTTCCTCGGTCCAGCAAGTGGGGTGGAGAGATGGATTGGATCTACAACGCGACGGCGCGGTGCAAGCGGTGGAGAGTTTCTGCGGCAGGGCTTCGCCTACGCGCAGTCGGGAGGGAGAGAGAGAGGAGGGCAGCAGGGCGGCTAGGGCTTGAGGAGGAGGTGTGGGGATGGTGCGCCCCCGGCCCTCTTTATATAGAGGGGTGGGCGGCTGGCCCTTGCCCCTCCCCCAAGCCCTAGGGCCGGCGGCCAAGGAGGGAGGAGTGGGGGGCAAGTTCCCCCCCCCCTCCCTTCTAGAAGCTCCCCTAGGGTTTTGCCCTAGGCTTGGCCGGCTGGGCCCTATGGGGCTTATGCCCCTGGCCCAATGCGGCCAGGACACTCCCTCATAGGCCAATGCCCCCTCCCGACAAGTGGGGCCACGTTGGTACCACTCCGGAAGGTTCTAGAAGCTTCCGGTACAATACTGATTAACCCGAAACAATTCCGAACTCCAAAAACTGCATTGCCTTATATGAATCTTATTCTCCGGACCATTCTGGAACCTCTCGTGACGTCCTGGATCTCATCCGAGACTCCGAACAAAAACTCATAAACCAATTATCCAATCTATCCTAGCGTCGAGACACGTTAAGTGTGTGACCCTTCGGGTTCGAGAATATGCAGACATGATCTTCTATCAATAATCAACAGCGGGTTCTGGAAACCCATATTGACTCCCACACATTCATCGATGATAATATCGGATGAACCACGATGCTAGGTTCAATCAATCCCACATATATATATTCCCTTCGTCTCGTGATATTTTACTCGCCCGAGATTTGATCGTCGGTACCGTCATACCTAGTTCAATCTCGTTCACTGAAGGGAATATGCCCGAGAGGCAATAATAAAGTGGTTATTATCGTATTCCTTGTTTATGATAAATGTTTATTTTGCATGCTATAATTGTATTAATACGGAAACGTTAATACATGTGTGTTTAATAAAGAAACAGAAAGTTCCTAGTTATGCCTCTCTCATAAACTAGCTCGTTGATTAACAAGATGATCAAGGTTTCCTGATCATGGACATTGGATATTGTTAATAACGGGATCACAACATTAGTGTAATGATGTGATGAACATTCATCCGAAGTATAGCATTACGATCAAAGTCATTGAGTTTATATTGCTATAACAACTTACGAAGTGATCCTAATCCTTAGACCATGAGATCATGTCAATCACTAACACCGGAAGAGTTTCTTGATAACATCAAACGTCACACCGTAACAGGGTGATTATAAAGATGGATTCAGAACTAATAAAGTGTTATGTTGAGGCCCATGGATCGAGAGTGGAATTTGTTCATCCCGATGACGGATAGATATGCTCTGGGCCCTCTCGGTGATATCACATTGATTAGCTTGCAAGCAAGTGATTTGATCACTAGAATGTTATATCACGGGAACGAGAAAAGAGTACATGTCAGTAATGAGATCAAACTAGGTATGGAGATACCGATGATCGAATCTCGGACATGTAATATATCGCGAAGCAAAAGGATTAAGATACTAGCGTAAAAGGTTCCGACGATCACAAGAAAGTCATCGTTGAATGTGTGGGAGTCAGTATGGGTCTCCAGATCCCGCTTCTGATTATTGATCCGAGAGGGGTCTCGATCATGTCCGCATTATTCACGAACCGTAGGGTGACACACTTAAGAGACACCGACATCCATATGGAGCAAAAGTTTCATGCCAAAAAGAATAACAAGCGCAGGAATTTATTTCACTAGATACCGAAACGGGTTTTCGGGTGAAATTGCAGAAAGTGTTTCTGCATGTGAAATGAAATACTAGTAAGGGGTTATATGTGAATGTTTGTCATTAAAGTAATTGACAAAATTCTGAATAAATAAAAGGAGTTTTATTTAATGAGAGTTTGCATTAAATTTGGTGGAAATTTAATGGGAATTTGAGTGGGTTTTTGAGTGGAGGGAATTGAAAGGCATTTGAGTGAGTGGAGTGTCCACCCACAAGAATGTGGAAGAGGTGGGGGCAGCCCCATGGCTGGGCGCATGGCCCCTTGGGTGCCCCCTCTCCCTATAAAAGGAGCCCCCCTCCCTCTCTCTCACTCACACCTCCTCGTGAAGGATCTCTCTCCCCCTCTAGAATTTATTCCCCATGGTCTCGGACTAGCGAGATACATGTTCCCGGTGGCTTTTCGGCACGAAAGAGTTGTGCTTCCGCTGCATCGCTGGAGCGAGGAGGCGGAGGTTGCTCGGTGCCTCGAACGTGTGTGCGAGCATGGATGCGCTGCTGTTTTGCGGCGCTAGGACTTCCTCTCGATCTTGAGATCGGCAAGAGATCGTCTACATCAACCACGAGTTTGGACTCATTAAGCTTTGTCGGTCTTCAAGGGTATGTTCTCTACGGATATACATCCGCCCGTTGTTTGTATCTAGTAGATAGATCTTGGTACATAGTTGTTCCCATCGTAGGAAAATTTTTGTTTTCTATGCTGCGAACCCTACAGTGGTATCAGAGCCGGATCTATGCGTAGATGCTTTGCACGGGTAGTACACATATGAGTATGTGGGCGATGATGATCATTTTATTGCTTCTTAGTTGTACTTTGGATATTGGTGGCATAGTGGGATGAAGCGGCCCGGACAAACTTTACATGTCCTCGCACATGAGACCTGTTCCACGCTTGACATGCAACTAGTTTTGCATAAGTGGCTAGCGGGTGTCTGTCTCTCCTACTATAGTCAATATCTAATTTGCAACGAGTTGTCAACAATTTGGTTATCCTCGTTGTGGTTCATGTTCGTAGGTAAGAACGGTTCTATCTTCGAAAGCCCTAAGCCACGTAAAATTTGCAATGGATAAATTAGAGGCGTCTAGTTTAGATTGTTGCTGGGCTAGTGATATGATATGGTGATGTTGTAAGTAGAAGTATGAGATGATACTCTTACAACACACATAACGTGTAATCTCCATAGACCTTGGACTTACACATATAGGTATGATAGTAATCATACCACGGTGCACATGATAGAGATCATATGCGGGAACCATATCATTCCACTAATAAACATGTGATGTTTGATAGCATCTTATATTGCTTGTTTGGCGTTTTATTAGCATAATAAGATGATCCCTCATTTAAATATCAAGATAAGAATGTGTTCTTCCTTTAGTATGCACAGATTATGTTCTCGTCGCTCCAAGACATCACGTGATGATCGGGTGTTTTTGGATCCACGACCATATTTCGGGTGTAAGACAGTTACACACGCGAATACTAAGGTTATTACTTGGCGAGCCTAGCATGTACAGACATGGCCTCGGAACACGGACTGAAAGGTTAAGCATGAGTCATATAGTAGATATGATGCCCATTTGATGCTCGCTTTTGAAGCTACACCGACTCACATGATGATCGGACTTGGTGTAGTGGATTTGGTTCATGTAATCACCAAAAAGGCACGAGGGATGTCGTTTTTGAGTGGGAGTTCATTTCTAATTTAGATTAGTAGAACTCAATTTATCATAAATTAAATCAAAGTGAATTTGCATAATTTGTTGTAGTCATTGGCATTCGTTCACCACCATATGCATAGTTGTAATTGAGATAATAGAACTATAGAATTCTGGATATATAGTTTACGAACTGGTATCGTATTGTGTTGAGTGTCAATCAAAGTTTAAAGTCCTATTGCAAACTTTTAGCAAACTCTATTTACTCCGTGAAATTTAATAATTGGTATTAAATCGAGAGTAACAATTCCAGTGTTAGTATCTTAAGTATCATGTTTGCCTCCATGATTCTTGATTGTTTTAATATCAAGTTTATCTAGGAGCTGAAAGAATTGTTTCAAAAACCATCATGTGTGGCAGATATAACGATATCTGAAACATTGTTTGTTGCAATATGATAGAGTATAATATATGTTCTCATATTGGATGAGAATTTACGAAGGTTGGAGATGCTAGACATCCTAATCATCCAAAAGGGTTTTGGAAAGTAATGTTATACTCACGATTCGCCTTTATAAGCTAAAGTAGCTTGATCATGAAAGTCGTCATGATAAGGGTGAATAGAATATGTATGTAAAATGTTTCCTACACTAAAAGATTACTAAAGAATGGATTTTGAAAGAATACCGATCATTTTGATGATGGTGATCTACTTCAAAGTGCAAGTCCAAAGGTATTATTATCTGAATATACACGCTTTGGACTATGTGTCATGTATATGGCGCCACTGTTGATGTTGATAGTTTCTTTTAAAAAGGAAAAGAAAATGCTGAAAGAGAATCTATAAAATATATTTGGCAGAAAAGAAAAGATTGGAAATATCCAATTTAGGTATATATATGATATACATGTTATGGTTGTATTCTTTGCTTGTTAAACAATGTGGTTCTTGGGTATTGGATACCGAATTGGTTGGTATGAAATTTCATACGGAACAACGCAATTCATGAACCACAATGGCCTAAGTAACTAGCAAGAGAATATGTGATGATGTTCATCGAAAACAAACAAACCGTTGTTTGTATTTCTCGTTGACATCAAAGCTTGACTTCAAGATTTGTTTTAATAATTGTTATTTAAATCAGGTATTATGAGAACAAAGGTTGTTCAAATAATTACCGTATTCCATATAAGATGGATGATTTACAAATCTAGTTGGAGAAATCACATCCATAAAGCCTAATGCTAAAATGTCGCAAGACAAATGATTGGAAGATCACTTACGAAGTGACATCGCCGTTTAAATTATATTAGAAAGAAAACATGAAGAAACTCCATTTTCATGGATTTTTGGAGTCTTTGATTTGATCAAGTGACGCTTGTGAGACTTTCCTCGGGATAATTAAAACTTCGTTCAAAGGCCAAAGAAGAACGAACGACTAAAATATTGGAATTTATACATATCGATGTATGTAGTCCATTATGTGTAGTCGTAAGCGTTGGGTTTCAACTTCATATACTTTCTCCGGAAATTTGAGTGAATATTCACTTAATGAGAAAGAAGTATGAAATATTTGAAAAACGTTTTCAAAGACTTTCAAGATGAAGTGGAAAATCATTGTAACAAGAAAATAAATGGTTTATGATTTTATCATAAAGGATTTGTTTGAGTTACAAGTGTAACAAGAAAATAAATGAATTATGATTTTATCATAAAGGGATTTATTTGAGTTGCAAGTTTAGCAAAACACCTAGATTTACATATCCCGAAACACCATAGGAATATGGAGTGTTTGAGATTTGTAATGAAACCTTGTTTGACATGGTTAGATCAAAGGTGTTATTTATAAAACTGCCATTATGTTTTAAAAGATTAAAGCTTTAGAGACTTCCGCTTTTACACTGAAAAGAGCTCCATCTTGATCCATTGAAATGACACCATGGAAGTTATGTTTTGGGGTAAAACCCAAGTTGTCATTTCTTAAATTTTGGTATTCTAAACATAAGTGAGATGTTTACAACCGAAGTCGGATGAGCATGTCTTTGTAGGTTATTTCGAATAACAATTGGTTATTCCTCCATAACACCAAGGACAAAAGGGTTTGTCGCTTGAAACGTGAAGTTTCTTGAAGAAGAAATTTTTCATAAATGTTAAGTGGGAGGACAATAGAACTTTGATAAGGTTAACGAACCTTAGCTAAATGTGCTGAGTTGCGCAGCGCCGGAAATTGTTCCGGAGGCTGCCATAATGCTCATAGATTATGTGCCTCAAAGGTTGTGGTCACGGAGATCTAAGTTCTTATTGAACCAAGTCGGTCGGATAAACAATCAAATACTTAGATTTGAGAGTAAATCATTATTGTTTGACAATGATGAACCGACTACATGCAAAGAAGCGATGATGGGCCCTGACTCCGTCAAATGGCTTGAAGCCATAAAATCCGTGATAGTTCCATACACGAGAAATCAAGTTTTGAACTTGGAAGACCCTCCGGAAAGGTGTAAAAACCTATCGGTCGTATTTGGATCTATAAAGAAACAGACATGGATGTTTCACATCTATGAAATAGTCGACATGTCGTAAAGTATTTTACGACAATGTTCAAGGAGTTGACTATGACAAGATTTGATCTTTCATAGCGATATTTAGTCTGGACGGATTAAAGTAGCAACCACTACATATAATTTGGTATATGATAGATGAATAAACAAAACAAAGTTCTTTTAATAGAATGGTTACCTAGGACGTGTACATGACACGGTCCAAGGGGTTTTGTTAAATTCAAAGGATGCTAAAAGGGCATGCAAACTTCAATGGTTGAAGTAAGCATCGCGGAGTTGGAATCTTCACCATGATGAAAAAGGAGTTTTTCATCAGGAGACGATGAAGATGCTTGCATTTGCAAGAAATTAAGTGGGAGCGCTGAGACATATTTCTAATACATTATGTGGAAGACATCTTATTGATTAGAAATAATGTATTATTTATTGACAAAGGTTAAGAATTTCATTTCGATGAAAAACTTAGGCAAAACCCGAATATTTAGCATGAATGTCTATAGTGGATAGACTGTGACGCTAATATGGTTGTGCCAAACGTACATATATGAGATATTGAAGGAGTTCAATATAGAAACAACAAGAAATGGTTCTTGTCGCATGGAAAGGAATTGAATCAAGATTCAAGTGTATCGACACTTGATAAGTGAAACAAGATTCAAGTGCTTTGACACTTGATGAGTGAAATCACGAGAATGTTTTGATCAATCATACCATGATATGTACACATCCAGATATGTCCTATGCTCTAAGTGTTATGAGCATATACCAGAATGAATCATAAAATGATCATTGGACGATAGTGAGGATATTCTTATGATCTTTTTGAAAGAACTAAGAATATATTTGTGTAGAGGTGACAAACAATTACAAATAGTTCATTGTAAAGCGTTACATTGATACTAGTTTTGTCACAAGATACAAATTAAGTTTATCTCAATTTAAACTATGGGTGGCACAATGAAATGGAAAGAAAGTTTCCATGATGGATTTGGATGAATTCCAAAGTTTAAGACATTGTGACGAATACTACAACAAAAGGCTAAGTATATGACTGCCATAGTAGCAGCAAAGGAGGGAATTTGTGTCAAGAAGTTTGTTATCAAACTAAGGTGTGGTTCGCAACGGGCTAACACTAAAGATATATTGTATGACAATAGTATCGACATGGTTTAACCCCAAGGAACTAAAGGTCTCACCGAAAGACCAAATTTATACAATGCCATCTCATTGGAGAATGAGTGATGTGTGAAGACGCAAAGACATGCAAATACACACGGACCTGAAGCGTCAGATCCGTAGATTATGTTAACCACTTGCAATTGCGTATATGGAACACCAGAAAGCCATAGATGTTCAATACGCAAAGTTTTCAAACTAGATTATTGTCTCTAGTGCAAGTGGGAGACTGAAGGGAATATGCCCGAGAGGCAATAATAAAGTGGTTATTATCGTATTCCTTGTTTATGATAAATGTTTATTTTGCATGCTATAATTGTATTAATACGGAAACGTTAATACATGTGTGTTTAATAAACAAACAGAAAGTTCCTAGTTATGCCTCTCTCATAAACTAGCTCGTTGATTAACAAGATGATCAAGGTTTCCTGATCATGGACATTGGATGTTGTTAATAACGGGATCACAACATTAGTGTAATGATGTGATGAACATTCATCCGAAGTATAGCATTACGATCAAAGTCATTGAGTTTATATTGCTATAACAACTTACGAAGTGATCCTAATCCTTAGACCATGAGATCATGTCAATCACTAACACCGGAAGAGTTTCTTGATAACATCAAACATCACACCGTAACAGGGTGATTATAAAGATGGATTCAGAACTAATAAAGTGTTATGTTGAGGCCCATGGATCGAGAGTGGAATTTGTTCATCCCGATGACGGATAGATATGCTCTGGGCCCTCTCGGTGATATCACATTGATTAGCTTGCAAGCAAGTGATTTGATCACTAGAATGTTATATCACGGGAACGAGAAAAGAGTACATGTCGGTAACGAGATCAAACTAGGTATGGAGATACCGATGATCGAATCTCGGACATGTAATATATCGCGAAACAAAAGGATTAAGATACTAGCGTAAAAGGTTCTGACGATCACAAGAAAGTCATCGTTGAATGTGTGGGAGTCAGTATGGGTCTCCAGATCTCGCTTCTGATTATTGATCCGAGAGGGGTCTCGATCATGTCCGCATTATTCACGAATCGTAGGGTGACACACTTAAGAGACACCGACATCCATATGGAGCAAAAGTTTCATGCCGAAAAGAATAACAAGCGCAGGAATTTATTTCACTAGATACCGAAACGGGTTTTCGGGTGAAATTGCAGAAAGTGTTTCTGCATGTGAAATGAAATACTAGTAAGGGGTTATATGTGAATGTTTTTCATTAAAGTAATTGACAAAATTCTGAATAAATAAAAGGAGTTTTATTTAATGAGAGTTTGCATTAAATTTGGTGGAAATTTAATGGGAATTTGAGTGGGTTTTTGAGTGGAGGGAATTGAAAGGCATTTGAGTGAGTGGAGTGTCCACCCACATGAATGTGGAAGAGGTGGGGGCAGCCCCATGGCTGGGCGCATGGCCCCTTGGGTTCCCCCCTCTCCCTATAAAAGGAGCCCCCCTCCCTCTCTCTCACTCACACCTCCTCGTGAAGGATCTCTCTCCCCCTCTAGAATTTATTCCCCATGGTCTCGGACTAGCGAGATACATGTTCCCGGTGGCTTTTCGGCAAGAAAGAGTTGTGCTTCCGCTGCATCGCTGGAGCGAGGAGGCGGAGGTTGCTTGTTGCCTCGAACGTGTGTGCGAGCACGGATGCGCTGCTGTTTTGCGGCGCTAGGACTTCCTCTCGATCTTGAGATCGGCAAGAGATCGTCTACATCAACCACGAGTTTGGACTCGTTAAGCTTTGTCGGTCTTCAAGGGTATGTTCTCTACGGATATACATCCGCCCGTTGTTTGTATCTAGTAGATAGATCTTGGTACATAGTACTTCCCATCGTAGGAAAATTTTTGTTTTCTATGCTGCGAACCCTACATTCACAGCAAGTACTTTACTCGTTCTGTAATCCGATATCACTTTGTGATTAACTCCTTAACCACATGCTTGGAAGCGGTGTTGATATCGATTATCGAGTGGGCCCGAAGTATATCTCTCCGACTTGGGAGGGACAAATCCCATCTCGATACATACAACCCAACATGTACTTTCCGATCACCTGAGAGACACCTTTATGATCACCCTCTCATAGGATGACGTTTGATGACCTCAAAGCTTTCTTCCGATACCAGGGAGTTGCATTATCTCATGGTCTAAGGAATACAATATTTTACATAAGAAAAGCTTCACAAAGATGAACACGATGACACGATCTAGTTGCTCCGCTTAGTTTGGGTCTGTCCATGATATCATTTTCCCAATGATATGATCTCATTATTAATCGACAACTCATGTCTATGATTAGGAAACCTTAACCATCATTAATCAATGAGCTAGTCCATAGAGGCATACTAGGGACACGGTGTTGTTCACAAACCACACAAGTATTAAAGTTTCCGCTTAATACAATTCTAGCATGGAATATAAACTTTATCATGAATAATAATTATAATAATAACATCTTTATTATTGCCTCTAGGGCATAATTCCAACAGTCTCCCACTTGCACTAGAGTCAATAATCTAGTTTACATCTGGCAACAATCTAACACCCATGGCACTAAGGTGCTGATCATGTTTTGCACGTGGAAGAGGTTTAGTCAATGGATCCGCGATATTCAGATCTGTATGTACTTTGCTAATCTTCAGATATCCATCTGCTATATAATCTCGGATTATATGAAACTTGCGGTTGATATGCTTGGTCTTTGGATGATATCTTTGTTCCTTAGCTAGTGCTATGGCGCCAGTGTTGTCACACAATATCTCCAGTGGGTCCAAGGCACTTGGAACCATGCCAAGCTCAGTGATGAAGTTCCTGATCCAAACTCCTTCACTTGACGCTTCTGTAGCAGCCATGTATTCCGCTTCTACTGTAGATCTCGCGATCACGCTTTGCTTGCAGCTTCTCTAGCTCACAGCTCCTCCATTCAAAATATAAACGTATCCTGTCTGAGATTTAGAATCATCCTTGTCGGTTTCAAAACTAGCGTCGACGTAACCTTTTACGACGAACTGTTCATCACCTCCATAGACTAAGAACATTTTTTTAGTCCTATTTAGGTACTTTAGGATGTTCTTCACGGCTGTCTAGTGTTCCACTCCTGGATCACTTTGGTATCTGCTCGTCAAACTAAGAGCATTGGACACATCCGGTCTAGTACACAGCATGGCATACATATAGAACCTATGGCCGAGGCATAAGGCACTTTGCTCATAGCTTCTCTATCATTTACCATAGCTGGACACTGAGCCTTGCTCAATATATTACCTGACAACATAGGCACTGAACCTTTCTTTGCCTTATCCATTCTGAACCTTTTCAGAACTTTGTCTAGGTATGTACTCTGGCTTAAAGCTATCAGGCGTCTTTGTCTATCTCTATAGATTTTGATGCCCAATATATAAGCAGCTTCCCCTAGGTATTTCATTGAAAAACATTTGTTCAAATAACTCTTCACATCATTAAGCATGTCAATGTCATTTCCAATAATCAATATGGCATCCACATATAGTACCATAAATGTCACTGAGCTCCCACTCACTTTCTTGTAGATACAAGCTTCGTAGCAATTTGGAACAAATCCAAAGCTCTTGATCACTTGATCAAAACGAAGGTTCCCACTCCGAGATGCTTGCTTCAGTCCGTAAATGGAACGCTGAAGTTTGCACACTTTATCAGCATCCTTAGGATCGACAAAACCTTCGGGTTGCATCATATACAACTCTTCATCAAAGTTGCCATTGAGGAACGCAGTCTTGACATCCATCTGCCATATTTCATAATCATGAAATGCAGCAATTGCTAATAAAATCCGAATGGACTTAAACATCGCTACGGGAGAGAAAGTCTCATCGTAGTCAACACCTTGAACTTGTCGAAAACCTTTCGCGACAAGTCGTGCTTTATAGACGGTAACATTACCATCCGCGTCCGTTTTCTTTTTGAAAATCCATTTACACTCAACGGACTTTCGGTCGCTAGGAGGGTCCACCAAAGTCCATACTTGGTTTTCGCTCATGGATCCCAATTCGGATTTCATGGCCTCTAGCCATTTCTCAGAGTCTGGGCTCATCATCGCTTCCTCATAGTTCGCAGGTTCACTGTCGTCTACTAACAAGACAGTTAAGACAGGGTTTCCGTACCACTCGGGAGGGGCACGCGACCTTGTCGACCTGCGAAGTTCAGTAGTAGCATCGTCCGAAGCTTCATGAACCTTATCATTAGCTTCCTCTATTGTTGGTGCAGGCGGCACTGGAACAATTTCAGGTGCTGCGCTACTCTCTAATTCAAGAGAAGATTCAACAACCTCGTCTAGCTCTACTTTCTCCCACTCACTTCTTTCGAGAGAAACTCCTTCTCAAGAAAGGATCCGTTCTTTGCGACAAACACTTTGCCTTCGGTTCTGTGATAGAAGGTATACCCAATAGTTTCCTTAGGGTATCCTATGAAGACGCATTTCTCCGCTTTGGGTTCGAGCTTGTCCGGCATCAACTTCTTGATGTAAGCTTCGCATCCCCAAACTTTAAGAAACGACAACTTAGGTTTAGCACCAAACCACAATTCATACGGTGTCGTCTCAACAGATTTAGATGGTGCCCTATTTAACGTGAATGCAGCGGTTTCTAATGCATAACCCCAAAATGATAACGGCAAATCAGTAAGAGACATCATTAATCGGACCATATCTAATAGAGTTCGATTCCGGTGTTCAGACACACCATTGCGCTGTGGTGTTTCGGGTGGCGTGAGTTGCGAAACGATTCCGCTTGCTTTAAGATGCGTGAGAAAATCATAACTCAAATATTCACCTCCACGATCGGATCGTAGAAACTTAATTTTTCTGTTACGATGGTTCTCCACTTCATCCTGAAATTCTTTGAAATTTTCAAACGTTTCAAATTTATGTTTCATTAAATAGATATACCCATATCTACTTTAGTCATCGGTAAAAGTGAGAAAGTAGCGATATCCACCGCGCGTCGAAACACTCATCGGTCCGCATACATCGGTATGTATGATTTCCAACAAGTCCGTTGCTCGCTCCATCATTCCGGAGAACGGGGTTTTGATCATCTTGCCCATGAGGCATGGTTCGCATGTGTCAAATGATTCAAAATCAAGAGACTCCAAAATTCCATCAGAATGGAGTTTCTTTATGCGTTTTACACCAATATGACCTAGACGACAGTGCCACAAATAAGTAGTATTATCACTATCTACCTTGCATCTCTTAGCCTCAATGTTATGGATGTGTGTTTCATCCCTTTCGAGATTCAGAAGAAATAAACCATTCACAGCAGGTGCATGACCATAAAATATGTTACTCATATAAATAGAACAACCATTATTCTCAGATTTAAATGAATAACCGTCTTGCAATAAACACGATCCAGATATGATGTTCATGCTCAACGCAGGCACATAATAACATTTATTAAGGTTTAAAACTAATCCCGAAGGTAAAACTAAGGAGAGCGTGCCGACGGCCATCACATCAACTCTTGATCCGTTGCCAACGCGCATCGTCACCTCATCCCTCGCAAGCCGCCGTCTATTCCGTAGCTCCTGTTTCGAGTTACAAATATTAGCAACTGAACCAGTATCAAATACCCAGGCACTACAACGAGGGCTAGTAAGGAAAACATCAATAACATGTATATCAAATATACCTTTGATGGTGCCAGCCTTCTTGTCCGCTAAGTACTTCGGACAGTTGCGCTTCCAGTGACCCTTGTCCTTGCAATAGAAGCACTCAGTGTCCGGCTTAGGTCCAGACTTGAGCTTCTTCTCAGCAGGGGCAACGCGCTTGCCGCTGCCTTTCTTGAAGGGCTTCTTTGCACCCTTACCTTTATTAAAGCTGGGGGGCTTGTTGACCATCAACACATGATTATCCTTTTTGATGTCCACCTCCGCAACTTTCAGCTTAGCGAAAAGCTCGGTGATCGTAACAGTGGAACCAATCTGATTATGAGTAACTACAAAACTTTTGTAGCTAGGAGGGAGTGATTGCAGAACCCTGTCAATCTTGAGCTCCTCTGGAATATTGCAGTCCAGTTGCTCAAGGCGTTGAGTGTAGCCCGACATCTTTATGGCGTGCTCACTAACGGAACTCCCTTCCTCCATCTTGCAGTTAAAGAATTTCTTAGAGATCTCATATCTCTCAGAATGGGCCCGAGTCTGGAACATAGTTTTCAGTTCCTCAAGAATCTCAAAGGGCCCGGGGTAATCTTCAAAACGATTTTGAAGGTTCGATTCCATAGCAAACAACATGGTGCTCTTAATCACACCATAATCATCTTTGCGCGACTGATAAACAACTTTCTCATCAGCCGGCGCATCTACAGCAGGGGCGTCACCTAGCGCATTCTCAAGGACATAGTCCTTTTGTCCGCCAGTGAGAATGATTCTCAGATTGCGGAACCAGTTGGTAAAGTTAGACCCATTGTTTCTAAGCTTTTCTTTCTCAGCAAAAACGTTGAAGTTGGACTTAGCCATTTGATCTACAAAATTTGCAAGTACAATTTAGACTATGTTCATGATAACTAGTTCAACTTAATCAAATTACTAGATGAACTTCCACTAAATTCAACATCGCTCAAGTTGTTTAGTGAACATGATCAAAATTCACCACACCTAATCCGATCTTCACGAGAAGAGATGTGGTTTCAATGGTGGACAACGAAGTGTCGATCATATCATTCATATGACTCATGCTTAACCTTTCAGTTCATGTGTTTCGAGGCCATGTCTGTACATGTTAGGATCGTCCAGTCAAACCCAAGTATTTCCGCGTGTGCAAAACTGGCTTGCACCCGTTGTATGTGAACGTAGAGTTTATAGCACCCGATCATCACGTGATGCTTGAACACGACGAACTTTCGCAACGGTGCATACATGGGGAGAACACAGTTTTATCTTGATCTTTAAGTGAGGAATCATCTTATAATGCTACCATCGCGATCTAAGCAAAATAAGATACATAAAAGGATAAAAATCACATGCATATAACTTTATGTGACATGGTATAGCCAATCTTCGCGCAATGATCTCCATCTTGTGCGTGCCGGCATGATCTCCATCACTCCACCATGATTGCCTCCACCACGAATAGCAACTACAACTATTGCTAACTACTTAGCGATAAAGTAAAGCTATTACATGGCGTATAAGAAGTTGACGCACAGGTCATACACAATTATAAAGACAACCATATGGCTCCTGCCGGTTGTGTACTCATCGACATGCAAGTCGTGAAACATTACAAAACATGATCATCGCATACAATATACACATCACATCTTGGACCATACCATATCACAGAAAACACTCCCTGCAAAACAAGTTAGACGCCTCTACTTTCAGGGGCGAAGCTCCCCTTTGGGCAAGGTATGGCACCTGCCCTATCTTGATTTTTTGCAAAAAATCACATACATATAGGCTTCTTTTCGATGTACATACAGTTTTCAGCAAAATATGTATGTTTTGAAGAAAAACCAAGCGAAAATGCTAACATGGGCCGCATTGGAGGGATTTTGTCCGTCTTGGGCCTTTGGTGGGCCGCACAGTGGGGAGAGGAACTGACCTGCGTGTGCCCCTTCGGCTGGTTTGCCTCGACCCCGATCGATCGAACAGATCGAAGAACGGATGGGACTCAGCACCGCGACCGTCTTCCTATCGTCCGACACAGACGACCGACGGATCCTCTCGTCGTCGACTCCTCCCGCCCCAAGGACTGCCCGCCGGTCCACTCGCCCCTGGATCCTGGTTCTCCGGCTCTATCTACCTGACCATCTCAATTCTCACCTGGCTAGCCCACTACGGCTAGTCAAGGCAAGGTGCCTAACTTCCGTGTGCCGTCTAGGCGTCTACGTCTATGGTCTAAGTCTCTTCGAATTTGTGATAGAGAAGGACAAGAAGGGGAATACACCTGCAGCTATGAAGGGGTCAGGTATAATTTTTGATGTTGTGGTCAACTGAACATTGTCATGTCCTGATTGAATTATAGAGGGAAGTTTGATATTGTTATGGTTGGACTTGATATTGCACGGACTTCCTAGATGACATTAGAGCTATACCATTGCCAGGGACTTCCTAGATGACATTAAAGCTTTGTATCGGTATATCTGTATGTTCTACTTTAATTTAACTTGTTGCTATTTTACAGTTGTACTAAGTGATACTGATATTACCGTTGCATCTAGACAATTTGTATCTTTTTTCATCCATTTTTTTATGCTTTAAAGTTTGCCCGACCTCAATTTTTTTCCGTCCTTCGCCACTGTCTACTTTGTTGTTGCATGTTTTACGTGGCTTATGGGAGAAGCAAGCTAAGAACGATTCTTACCTACGGAAAGCCACAACGGTGATATTATGGTTGCCAAACTCCGGTGTAAATCCCATGACAACTATAGTGAGAGAAACTGGCATCCACCAGCCGCATGTGTGGAACAAGCCACACGTCAAGTGCGGAGCCGGTCTCGCGAACGAGGTCGCATAAGGTTGGCCTGGACCGCTTCGATCACACTATCCCGCATCATAAGAAGTACACAAACAAGAGGCTTGCAACAGAAAACATCAACGCCCGCAACAACCATGTTGCGTTCTACTCGTGAAACACATCTACGCATAGATCTAGCTCTAATACCACTGAAGGGTTTCGCAGCATAGTAAATCAAAAAATTTCTACGGATGCGAACGAGAAAGCCAAGATCTAATCTAGGAGATACAAACAACAAGGAGGAATAGATGAGATCTTCATACCCTTGAAGATTCGCACAGCGGAACGTTCGACGGAACGTGGGTGATGTAGTCATACTCGCTTCTCCTCCTCGCGATCCGATCCGATCTAACACCGCAAGTGGCGATGCCTCCAAGAGATGCACATGTGCGGCACCTCGATGTCTCCTCCTTCCTCGGTCCAGCAAGTGGGGTGGAGAGATGGATTGGATCTACAACGCGACAGCGCGGTGCAAGCGGTGGAGAGTTTCTGCGGCAGGGCTTCGCCTACGCGTAGTCGGGAGGGAGAGAGAGGAGGGCAGCAGGGCGGCTAGGTCTTGAGGAGGAGGTGTGGGGAGGGTGCGCCCCCAGACCTCTTTATATAGAGGGGTGGGCGGCTGGCCCTTGCCCCTCCCCCAAGCCCTAGGGCCGGCGGCCAAGGAGGGAGGAGTGGGGGGCAAGTTTCCCCCCTTCTAGAAGCTTCCCTAGGGTTTTGCCCTAGGCTTGGCCGGCTGGGCCCTATAGGGCTTGTGCCCCTGTCCCAATGCGGCTAGGACACTCCCTCATAGGCCCATGCCCCCTCCCGACAAGTGGGGCCACGTTGGTCCCACTCCGGAAGGTTCTAGAAGCTTCCGGCACAATACTGATTAACCCGAAACAATTCCGAACTCCAAAAACTGCATTGCCTTATATGAATCTTATTCTCCGGACCATTTTGGAATCTCTCGTGACGTCCTGGATCTCATCCGAGACTCCGAACAAAAACTCATAAACCAATTATCCAATCTATCCTAGCGTCGAGACACGTTAAGTGTGTGACCCTTCGGGTTCGAGAATATGCAGACATGATCTTCTATCAATAATCAACAGCGGGTTCTGGAAACCCATATTGACTCCCACACATTCATCGATGATCATATCGGATGAACCACGATGCCAGGATTCAATCAATCCCATATATATATATTCCCTTCGTCTCGCGATATTTTACTCGCCCGAGATTTGATCGTCGGTACCGTCATACCTAGTTCAATCTCGTTCACAGCAAAGACTTTACTCGTTTCGTAATCCGATATCACTTTGTGATTAACTCCTTAACCACATGCTTGCAAGCGGTGTTGATATCGATTACCGAGTGGGCCCGAAGTATATCTCTCCGACTTGGGAGTGACAAATCCCATCTCGATACATACAACCCAACAGGTACTTTCCGATCACCTGAGAGACACCTTTATGATCACCCTCTCATAGGATGACGTTTGATGACCTCAAAGCTTTCTTCCGATACCAGGGAGTTGCATTATCTCATGGTCTAAGGAATACAATATTTGACATAAGAAAAGCTTCGCAAAGATGAACACGATGACACGATCTAGTTGCTCCGCTTAGTTTGGGTCTATCCATGATATCATTCTCCCAATGATATGATCTCATTATTAATCGACAACTCATGTCTATGATTAGGAAACCTTAACCATCATTAATCAATGAGCTAGTCCATAGAGGCATACTAGGGACACGGTGTTGTTCACAAACCACACAAGTATTAAAGTTTCCGCTTAATACAATTCTAGCATGAAATATAAACTTTATCATGAACAAGAATTATAATAATAACATTTTTACTATTGCCTCTAGGGCATAATTCCAACACCGAGGCCAAGCGGAAGGCCGACGCGGTGGAGAAGGGGATCACCGATACTGCGGGGCCGCCGATAGCTCCGACGCCGGCCAGGGTGAGGGAGGAGGATCGGCAGCTCCACTGGCCAGTCGACTGTGCCGGCGGTCATCGAGCTCGACAACGAATCCTCCTCCTTCGAATGGGATGAGGATTAGGTTAGATTTATTTCAAATCCGGTTGAATTTAGTCAAATTCGACTGACTTTTGGTTGTAATATGTATATATTATGTTAAATATATGTGTTGGTTTCAAATTCGGTTTGAATTAGGTCGAATTTGATCGGATTTGGAGGTGATCGTTTGATTTACTCCTCTAACTTTAGGAGATCAGTTAGAAACTGCTATCGGTTAGAGGAGTATTTTTACTCCTCTTTGAGCAGTTTACTCCTCTAACCGATTGGCTTAGAACTAAGAGATCAATATTTACAAGAATGGCAGGCTTCCTATCCAGAGTAAATATGCTAGATTGAATATTAGGCAGTTAGTAAAAATGAAAATTTTAAATCGACAACAATACCATATTGCAAGTGCAGTGACAGTAATTTCATCATAAAATTCTATGCCGCAGCAATCCAGATTACAACGAACCAAGCAATATTCATAGTAAACTACAAACATGAAACAATTTTCAGGTAAGCTACAGCTGCTTCATCTTCTGCCATAGCCTGTCCTGAGCACCATCCTCATCATCCTGCCATTCTACTCAATAAACGACATCAAAAGTGTTTGTCTTGTTCAACTACATATGATGATGTTTTCAGTGTCAGAAATCTTTCTTTTATTGTACTTAATACGACAAAGAAATGCTCGTACATGAACCGGTAATACCAAGATAAATGCAATCTGGAGTTACAGCAGTTTACGTATGTACATAAGACCTAATGAGTTCCTTTCTAAGCTTAGCCAGTTCTTAAGGAGCCAATGAGTTGCTTACCCACTCAGAAGCATCAGTTAGTCCTACACTCAAGGTAATGTTTGTCCTAGCATCGTCTGAGGAGATCATGAACTTCCAGCTAGAAGGGAAAAGATAATGCATTCGCAAATAAATAATATTGTTACTGTCTTAGTCATAAATTCCAAACTGACATTTTTATTGTTGTATATATAACTTCAAATGTACCTTAAAATCAACCATCAGGCGTGAGTCAATATTCCTCTGCAGGTATTATGAACCACGAGAGAGAAGAAAATCTTTCAACTGCTGACAAAGTTTATGTAAATCGTAGGTACACCTCAGTTTTAATTCATTTATGAAGACCTGTCTTCAGTAGAACCATTTAGCAGTGTTATTATAAACTGACACTTGCTAGGTTATGTTGGGCCCAACTTTCAGGTCCTTTATTAAACATAACAACATCGGCTAAGTTTGGTCGGTTGAGTAATAAGCCAGTTTTCAGGGTGATGCAGTCTCAACATTGGGAAAACTTTACGATCTTCAACCGTTGGATTAAATCTAACATATGGACCAAAGGAATTAGCCCGTCAGGTAATTTGGTCAGTTGAATAAATATAAGCTACTATACTATAAACCGCAACAATTGAGAAGGGGACCAAGCCTATACTGGGTCTACATTTTAATGCATATGAGGAAAGTAGAGGTGGCAATAATAGCTGGATTTGGGCCATGACAAAATGCCATCCCTGTTACCATGCTATCGTGGTCAATCACAGTGCCACCGAGTCAAATTAGTAACAACAAAAAGATCCATCAATCAAGAGACCATAAAAAATTTACCTAAGGGATTTCACAGTTGGAGAAGCGTGTTGTGGTTACGTCCTACAAAAAGCTTCTTGTAGGAACAAGATTGTACCATGCCCTACCTAAAAAAAAATGATTGTACCATGCCCAACCCTCAGGGATTCGCCTATAGCCAACACAAATACCTCTTGGCCATATTGTGGCCTAGCGTCAAAAGAAGGTAACCTCCGGTTCAAGTCCACCACGTCACGCCAACATACTACGAAGAGCCGAAAATTGGATAACTTCACTACTAGTTACGCCGATTCCACCTGGTGCCGTGGATGTAACGCCAACCACGTAGCCTGTCACAGACATGACCACATCCCTGCTTCTTAGGCTGACCATAGCAGCAACACTATCGGGATCTGTGGGCTGCCTTATCGCAGTCGGAAGATCATGGATGGTACCTAGAAGCGAGAGAGTTAGTAGCAGTCAGGGAGAAAAGCAAAGGAGGTTGCTTTGTTACCGTGAAGTGGAGGTGGAAGTGGAAGAGCGGGGTTTGGAATTTTGGTCGATGGTGGTCGAGCGTCACCTTCATCGGTGGGCGGCTATGTGGCAGAGGCAAACTCAACCTCAGACAACGACCTCATCTGTTGGCCAACGAGGCCAATGTTCGCCGATGCCGGCTCCTCAGCGACCGTCGTACTACCTCTCTGGTCGCTGCCACCACGTTCCTTCCCACTGGGCTCACCATTGTCCTGGGCGGTACCGTCACCGCTAGACTAGTGTAGCTAGGGTTTGCCGGGGCGAGAAGAAGGGCACATAGTCAGGGTGGAGGGTTTAGAGCATCTCGACTCGTTGGGTTGGCCGAACCCAGGGCGAAATTTGGTCCTTTTTCGCCGGACTGAACTTGTTTTCGGCCTGGGTACGCCATTTTTCCACCCGCGTATCCAGGCCGAGTCCCCATGTTCGGCTAAAATTTATAAAATTTAGACGATTTTCATTAAGTTGGGCGAAATATAGGCGGATTACATCAAATTTAAACGAAACTAGTACATAAATAAACTTAAAAACGCCGCTGCTGGTGCCTTCGCCGTCCTACATGCCGAAGTTGTCGTAGAACGACGTGTAGTCGGGGTCGGCCCGGCCGTCATCCTCGTCGTCGTTGTTGCTCGGCGGCTGGTTCTGGCGGGAGCTGCCCTGACCAGGGTCGCCGTACCTTCATGGCTGGTAGGACGGGCCTGCGTCCTCGTCATCGTCGTCGTCGTCCAGGACGTAGAGCGGGGCGCCTTGGTAGGCGAGCTCACGCCCAGACAGCGCCCGACGCCGGGCGGCCTGCTCCTGCAGGCCGAGGATGCGCTGATGCTCCGCCTTCTCCCAGTCCTTCCTGGACCATTCCAGGATGTCCGGCGAGGAGGGCTCGACCAGCGGCAGCATCGGCGACAGCGGCGGCGCTTCGCGGAGAGACTGCTCCAACGCCATCTTCAAGGCGGCGTCCTCGGCCGGTGCCGAGCCTTCTGTCTTGGGACGGCGTAGGCGCAGGTGGCCTATTGGCGGCGTAGGCGCAGACGGCTCGTCGATGACGATACCGCACGCGCGTGTCCGCGGCGGTGAGCGAAGCGGCGCGCTGCCGGAAGAGTGGGACGCCGAAGCGGAGAAGGATGAGCTCATGCTCGCCATCCTCCTCGGCGCCCAGTTCGCCGGAGCACGCCGACCCGTCCTGGCTGCCGGCGTCGGGTTGCGCTGGAAGCCGAGTCGCGGAGTGTTCCCGCGGTTGATGTGCTCCAGCACGGCGGCGAGCGTCCGCCCTGGTGCACTCCACCAACGCCGGCGCCCCGCCGCGTTTTTGCGCGCCGGCGGGGACTCGTTCGGCGGCCCCTCGTGGCGGGCGAGCTCCTGTTGGCACCGCTCCGCGAAGAAGTTCCCCCAGTAGACGAGGTCGTCGGCGCTTACAGCTTCGGCGGGGTTGTCCATGCCGGCGATGTACTCTTGTACATCGTACGGTAGCCCCTCCGGCATCGGCCCTGGCGGGATCGGGATGCCGCCGGCGCTCAGCCACCACCCCGGAGGCATCCGCATGTCCGGCAGCGCCATGTACCCCGCCTTGTACAGCATGCGCGCCTCCCAAGTCTAGAGGGTGCGCCGGCAGAAGCCGTTCGCCGCAGCGCCGTCGCCGGGGTAGCGTTCGCCCATGGTGAGAGAAGGGGGAAAGGTGAGAGAAGGTTCGCCAGAGTTGGGCTTGTGGGTGGGGGGAGCTGTGAGGGAGTGCGAAGATCTTCGGCGAGGAGTATGGCTTATAAAGGCCGAGGTGAGCGGCGAGGGCGGGAGGGGTGTAGCGGCGAGGGCGGGAAAAGTGGAAACGGCGGGAACTTAGTGACCGCCGGTCCGTCGCGGGAGCCGAGGCGGCGACGGTGGCGCCGTAAATCGGCGACGCGTGGCCGACGCGACGGGCAGTTATTTCCCGGCGGTCGCCGCGTGGTTCCGAGGATGACGACGACTTGGCTTCCGTCACTGACTCGGCGGGTCCATGCACCGTTTTGATTTTTTTTTCGCCGATTTCGCTGAGTCCGGCGTTCCCAGGACGTACCCGGAAACCTGGGTTCGGCCTGGGTAGTCCGGACCAAAAATGGCCCAAATCCGGCCAAAAACAGATCCTTGGATACGCGACTGGGCCAGTTTTTGGCGTCTGAACTGAAATTCGGCGTCCGAATCGGTCTCCTAGGTAGACGAGTGGAGATGCTCCTAGGGAGGGGGAGGGGGGAAGACGAGGATAGCTCCATTCGGTGATCATGATCAGCAAAGAGCATAACAGTGGCCGGTCCCAGTTTAAAACGGACTAGTTGAATGCCTGTGTGTTGCTACGGATCTTTTTTCTGTACTCAGTCCACCCATTCCGACAATGTCGCAACTCTACTATGTGCTCCCCCTACTCCCAACATGTCAATCGGCGCTGCGTGCCGATATTTTTATTTAACTCTAGCAAATCATTGCGGTGGTTTATATAACACATGACTTCGAGTTGATACGAGATAACATAAATAAATATAGAGGCAAAGTTGGTCAAAAAATCCATTATGTGTGTGTGCTTCCTCAACTATTGTGATATTCCTTTCCAGCCACCCACCATTTGACTACACAATTGCTACATTGCGCCATGGCTTCAACATCCCAATTCGTGAACCTTTTCTACTCGTACAAACAGTCGCGCTTATTGACCTTATATAATACAGATAGTCCATATATGTTATATTGACAACATTCGTCCATCTATATCTGGCATCAGTGTCTTGGCCGCCTCGAGCAAACAATTACAACGCTGGTTAGCTTTCCTTCCTCACCAAAATCAGGATCCGTCTTAGTCCCTACCGCACACTATATATGTTTCTCCACGGGTCAAAGAAAAATATAAAATACACCGGTCTCAAATATCTATGAATAATACTTTACATAAGCATGATTATATCAAGTCAAACTCATGAGCCATCTACAGGTTTAACACTTCTGAACCGAGCATGCGGAAGGAGGTGTGGCGGACCATGGCCTCTCATTGGTGAGAGGTTTTCATTTCTCGTTTATGCTGTTTTTTCATATCTTTTTGGATGGTGAGATGACGGTTACATTCTGAAGTCAGAATAAGGTACTCCCCGCCCTATCCTTAATCTGGTGGTGCGTCTAGCACCGTTGGAGGGCACATGGAATCGTGTGTTCGACTAATCTCCTAGAATCTGGTCGGTTTTCGTGCTAGTTGTTGTATTTTCAGTCAGTCTCTTTCAATCTATGGTTGTCATCATTGGCGAGGGTTGCTGCTCTATTGCGTTGGCTCTTTGGGATCTTAGCATGGCAATTTCATGTCTATCTACTACAACAAGCTATACTACGACAAGTTTTTCTCAACTCCAGTGATGGAGGGGCGAAGGCGGCAGCTCACCTTCGTCTTATGCTAGTGTTTGTAGTATTTGTTAGGTGGTCCATTAACCTATTGTAACTTTTAGTACTTTTACGCCTCATTGTATCACTATTGATGATTATTAATAGATCGGAATTTTCGGAAAAAAAGAAAGTCAGACTCACGAGCCTTGAAAAAATAACTAAAAAAAGCGCCTCAATGAAAATTGCGAAAAACAAAATTTTAAAAAACATCTAATACTAATCTAAAGCACCATAGATTATGGAGTATTAGAAGTCATATTTAAAAATAATGAAGATGCACGCGTTGAAAAGACTATTTAATCGACGCCCACCCCCTTGAAAGTCTGCTCTTTTTCCCTCCCCTTCTTTCTCCACCCACCCCCTTGAAATTCGCCGCCGCCCCGGCTCCTCTCCCCTCCTACTCCGGCGGCCCTGTCGGCCAAAGTGGGTGGGGGAGAGGAGGCCGGCCTTCTCCTCCATTTTCTATCAATAGTTCATCTCCTAGATTTAGGGTTAGGTGGTTTGCCCATGTGGCGTTTCGGCTTTATTCCATGGAGGTGTTTCTCTTCAACCCCGGCGCGAGGTGTTGGTAGACGCCGGAGTCGCTCTCCGGTCAGTTGTCATGGTGGCAGCTTGCTGATTTGGGCGGATCTGGCAGCATCTCGTCCAATAATCGCGGTGAGGATTTTCTCTTCATCTGGAGTGCTGCAGTGTTGCTTCTCTTTTTGGCCTGCCGTGGTGGCGAGGGGAACGAGCAGTTTGGTGATGTGCCCTGCAGATTTGGAGAAGGCCGGGGAAGATCTGATACTGTAGGAAATTGGAGAACATTCTCTGTGGCTTGTGTTCGGTTGCCGACTCAAAGTGCTGGCCGGAAGCAGCTCCACGCCATGACGCTAGTGATGTGTAAGGTTTTCGACAACCTCCATCGGAGGCCCTATGGTGGACTCACAGCGGCACCCCACGTCCTCCCTGCACCAAGTGGTCTCGTCCCCGGTGCCAGAGGGAGGCCGCTATTGGATCCCTGTGTATTCTGGTGGCGACGGAGGACCAGAGGACTCAATTGCGTTCTTGTTCTTTGGTTTAGGGTCGTTACTGTAATTGTTGAGGACCGTTTTCTATTTGATATAACCTTTGAGGTCCTTATTGTAAATTGTACCGCACCGCTGAGAATTTAATGCAATATCTAGGCCCTTCGGGGCCGTCCCAGTTCAAAAAAAAAGATATCTTTTTTTAGATGAACACATGTATAGTTTTAATATCAGCATGAAACGTGGGTAAAAACAAATGCAATGCATAGACGAGAAAACCAAACTAAAACAGGGACTAACAATTATCTAAAATCTAAAGTGAAGAATCCGTGCCAGGCAATAAAACATGAAACATTGCAATATTGATTGAGAATCACGCGTATCAAAGTTAGGCCAACTATACTCACATAAATCACAATTTTGTGTCCTTATCGAAATGAATAAAAAATCCCGCAGATAGACAATTCAGTTTGTGATACCACCAGACAAAGAAATAGAAGCTACAAAGATGAAGTCAACTTGTTACTCGAGTAGTGCAAGAAAACTATAAATACTCTCTCGGCCGTTCAGTTTACATGAACAGCAAAGAATAGGATGGTTTAAACATACTTGCAACTTCTGTCATACTTGCCAAACATCCTGCATCACAGAGCAGACACGCACAATCAGATTCACATAACATGGCAAAGATAGAAAAGCTTCACCACTCTGCGTTCATGGCGACCATTGCTATGTTATCTATTACATTGATGTATCGTATCTTGCTTGCCTCCAGTGTGGTCTGACAGAGGCCGGGAGACCGTTGCTTGAGGCAGAGCAGGACATCATTGACCCTGCTCGCCAGCATCAAGCTCATGTCCGACACCATCGGGTCCTTGGCAGCACTCCACAAGGACCTTCAGGGCCTAGCGCTCCAACAATATCTCCAGGCAGCCCAGCAGGTACTCCAGCGAGAACTTCCTAGGAAATGACATGTGCCAGTAGAATGTTTGACCCACGTTTACCCGCACATACTCCACATTCAGAATTCATAACCAATATCTTCAGTGAAAGAACAAACCGGTGAAAAAAGAACCTACATGGCAACAGATCTGAGGTAACCTTGGGAAGTGTCTGGACGACCCAGGAATCATGCTCTGTACACAGTTTGCAGGCAGAGAACAAACTAATATCACAATATTTCAATGTTTCTCTGTACATAATAGGACCAGTAATACCAAAACATTCTTCTGCCATGGTATCATGGGATGTCAACACGCATTCAACCAGAGATTGTATGCAATTCTTATTTCTCATAACAGAGAATAACGAAGAATTTTCTAGATGCCAGAAGAAAGCAATCAAATTGCTTCCTTATTTTTTGCCTCATAACTCTGCTCCTATGCAACAACAACAGAGCAAATATATGTTCAGCAAACACAAGACACTGACAAATAAATTAGGGAATTGCAGTATATTCAAGCACAAGCAAAATACACTGACCTAACTTTCATTGGCATTATGGTTGCTCATTTTTAAGTGGTTTGGACAAGTATTCTGCACCTGGTAATTCATTTGCATTTTCACATGAGAGTAACATGACGAGACAAACGATACTTCAGCAATAAAAATATTTAAGTTCAAATCCTTATTTCATGCACAATACATGATAGGAATAAAAAATGATATATCCGAACAGCGAACCTATCTGATATATTATTCCAGACACGACACATGCCTAGGAATGCTCTTTTTGACTGAGGGAATAAACTTCATGACACTTGACTGTCTGCTTGAATGCATCTAATAGGATGATAATTCTGGCAGTCATAAGATAGTGGTTGTTCCAGATGGTCTACATGTTTGGTTTTTTTTAGGTATGCACTTCTGAAATAAGCCTAGACGATGTCTTCTGAATGTTTCATCTAGAGTACCATGTACTATCTGATTGGGTTTTGTCCTTGCTTGTGCCTCGGAAGTGCATACATTCTTATTATCCCAGAATAAAAAAATTACAAATTTGCAGCACATTAGTTCTTTCGTACCATCCCTGAAACCATCCATCTTGTCATTACCTAGCAAGTGGATCAGAAAAAATATTGTGATATTTTGATTCTCATGTTTGGGTTAGAAATAAAATGCATCTTCTTTCAGAACCCGGTGAGAGGAGGATGAACAACTATTGTAACTTAGAAAGTAACATAGATGTAATACAAAATAAATTCCAGTAATGGGCACCAACCCAATAGGAACTACTATGAAAATTCCAGTCGATTGGGACCGCCTAGTTATTGTTAGTTGAGAAAAATAGGCACTTGAAAGTTAAGATATCTCTAAAAGACATCTGACCATTTCCTTAATTTGGTCGCATGTTTGTGTACTGATGCAGGACCATGAGCACACCTACTTCGATTCCGCATACTGGGTCCTTGGCAAGTTCGGAAATCAAGACAGGACAAATCATCATTCATTAATTCAGCCATAACATACCTTCAGAAATCAAGACAAAACAAATCATTAGTCATTCATTCAGCTAGAACATATCTTCAGAACTGCCTCTAACCATGTCAATAGAACAACAGAAAGTTTCATGTCGGCCAAATTATACTGTCAGGTCTAGAAGAAAACTTTTACCGCTTTCTCGCTTCGTTTCTTCAGAGAAACATGTGATATTTCCATGTATATTGTCCCAACTTTGAAAGTTCTTACTCCAGCTTACATAATTGATGGCCGAAAGAATGGTAAAACAAAACTCAATCCCAAATTCTAGAAAAGAAGTTTACGCAATCAGTATTCAACAGGACAACATATGAAAAACATTGCACATAGAAGCACGGTGGAATGTGAATTAAGTTGAAATATGCACTCGTTCTTCTTACGAGATCAATAATTTTGGATACAGAACAACGTACGTGGGAACTTTACTGAATATATATTAATATAATAAGAACAACGACAAGAAATAAGGTACATGTAATCCAACATTTACCAACAGAAAGACTTGCAGCAAAGCATCCACTGGACAAGTCATGGGGAAAGGGGCAGTAATTGAGTTGAGGCAAGCATTGTCTGCAACAATACAGAGGAACTATGAAAGGGACAGTAATGACAATGATGTTGGATGCGTATAAAAATTTAGGTCATAACTTAGCACAATAAAAATTCAAGAAGGCAAGAAGGTGATAGGCCATATGGCATTATGGCTATAGCTTATAGCTATCTTGCTCTTGCTCCAAGTCAGAAGAGTAATTGGTAGCGGAGGATCAAATAAATGGCCAACGCACGAGTGAACCCATTGCTAAATCTAAAGATCTAGACCACTCTACTCCATTGAGGTAGCAAATACCTGATTTGGCTAGGCACGATCAAGGCAATTGAGTGATTGCGGATACATCGGTGACGGGGCGAGGTTCCACACCTGGACGCCATTGGGCTTGGTTGGAGGCAGGGACGCCAGATGCCAACTACTGTAAGGTCAAGATGCAACGTTGCCGTCGGGTCGAGATGCCCCATACGGTCCACACCCTGCTGCATCTCCGGATCCAACTCATCGAGGAGCAACCGCCCTCTTCGGATCCAACTCCTCAGCGTCCGCCCCTGCTCCCTCTCCTCGAGAAGAATAGGGTCGCCACGTCCTCCGGTGCCGTGATAAGTCAAGGTCGGAGAACTCGATGGGTTCAACCATGGGCAGGGTGCGTCGATGGATCCGGCAACCGTGCCCGTTGCTTCTCGTCCCCTGCCCTCAGTTGCTCGCCGTGGCACGACCGGCCATAGGAGCGAGCGCGAGCATGGCGTCCGGTTGGCAAACGGGTGTGTCCCTGCGAGTCCCTCGTCTATGGGGTGCTCTGCTGGAATGGGTGGCAGAGGCAGCGGCGGCGCGATTCGACCGATATGGGGAGAAGGGGATTAAGGATGGAGGCGCAAGAGAGAGCGAGGGGTTGGGAGGGGGTTTCCACGGCGGGGGGCGAGGACAGGATCGAACGGTTGTTTTTGTACGCGCTAAACCGGATGGTCCAAATCAGCTCGACCTACGATCACGGACATTCTTTCTTTTAATAGTACTAGGAAAGAGGCCCGTGCGTTGCAACGGGATAAAAAATATTATTTTTTGACGAAAACTTTTGGTACGATCTAAAGTTTGCCCGAGTCGACCTATAAAAGACTATCCCTAGTTTTTCCTTTCATATCAATATTTTACCTTTTCTGTCTTTTTCCTCAAAATTGAATTCCCAAATAAAATAATCACAACATAGGAGTAAGCAAAAATCTATAACTACATGATTTTTTTACTGCAAATAAATACTATCTTATGAAGAATTAAGTTTCTTCAACAATAACAAACGATTTTGATCCTTCAAACTTATCATAGTGTTGTGTCCAATACCTTTGTATGCAGGAGTAGCAATTTGACCTGCGAATAAATAAATTATATAAACTTGCAATGGATTAAGTTGACAATGGAAATTGTGACGATTAACATGATTACTATTTTAGAATAAAATCTTAGCAATAAAGAAATGAAAAGGTCAGAGACACCGGCATCTGAATTTCTATTTGTGAATATACACACATGCGTCCTTGTCGACAATCCTGCTATTTAACAAAAGCCGACGACACAAGAGCGTTCCTTGTCGATCCTTCGGCACCACTATCATAGGACATTAGAAGTACCAATAATACTTGAGCGCCACCGTCTTAGGAAATTAGAAGTAGCAGTCAGTGGGTAACGTACAAGTAATTTTTTTTTGATCGAAGTTATAACAATACAAACTGAACCGGCAACTGGTAGTACTGAAAATATAGATTAAAATGGAAAGACTAAACTGACACACTACAAAAAGACGGATTACACCAGCAAAGACGACTGAAGAGATGCATAAACTGAACAAATTTTTAGCTCTGAACATATGGGTTTTTCAGAAGTAGCGATAACTCAGACGGCAGAACACAGTCAATATGCATGCATCCGCGGCCGATGGGTACGCACCACCGATGCATGTCCATGATGAACGGGAGCAGATAGAGCGCGAACGGTAGACTATTGTAGATATATAGTAGAATAGTAATGGAGGAAGAACTAAAACCTCGGGCAAGCTAGCATGAATCTGTCAAGAGATGCATGCATGGAGTACCGCACTGATGAGATCCATACGTCATGAGAAGACGACGGTTCGATGGCCACTATCTCTCCTCCGCACTGATCTCTTTCCGGCCCCTTGCTGCTCTCCCGACTTCAACACAGCAGTGTCAGCCAGCCAATGCCTTGCCCTTGCGTCGTCGAGTAGTGGTCGAGATGGGGAAGAGGCCGGCTAGAATGAATCGTTTCGATATGCCTCCGAGATTCCTCCTCTAGTCCCGCTCCGGCTCCCAAGTCCAAACCGTCGGCGAGGTCCCCATCGAGGCTGTCTGGTCTGGATTACTATTCAGCACAGTGCTGCAGAATCTGGAGGAGCAGGGGCGGCAAGAACACCTGCTTCCAGCTTCGGGGAAACCAGATGCGTTCTCACGCCATATCTCTTCAAGCCCTCTGCCATTAATATTGATTTAGCGGAGAGTCGGTAAGGAAGCGCAAGGCTGCAGTATATATATGTGCATTAAAGCTGGAACACAATAGATCAGATCTTAACTGATATGCTGCTTGCAGAGATAAAAAAAAGATCTGCAACCGCATGGCACGCCGTGAAGCGGCGAAGCGGCTGGGCATGCATATCATCTCTGATAGATCGGCGGCTAACAGGGTCATTCACGTCTCACCATTGATCCTCAACTTTGTATCGAAGTGAACCTGGTTAATTTTTCGATTCATCTTGCACAGGAAGTATCCAAACTGAACTCTCTAACAACCCCTTTGCCGAGATGTCGCGCCTTCGCTCTTCATGATCACATAATACGCCGTAAGGTATTTGATGGTTGACCACGTCGCCCTCCACCTGCAGGCTGCTCCCGTCGGTCGTGACATCCACGCCGTACGTAGCTGCTCCTCTGAGTTCGGCCGGTGTCATCATAGTCGCACGCCGTTATCCCTGCTTTCTTGTTGGTTGGTACATGCGGCGGCGCCGAAACCTTAGGTTAGGGAGGCGAGGTCAGGGGAAACGGCTGACTTGGGTGTATGTGTATCCTAGGGTGTCGGTTCTGACGCAGGACTCCACGATGCATGAATAAGAAGAAAACCGAAAACCAGATTGCATAGATCGCTTGTATTTTAAGCGGACTCTAATGCAACGAAGGAACCCAAAAAAAAATAGCATCCACTTAGGGATGGCAATGGTGGGTATTATATGATTTGGTGGAAGGATAAAACGGTTCAAAAAAAATGTTGGACCGGAAGAAACACTTCGTCATTTATTATTATATATACTAGCTAAATACCCGTGCGTTGCTACGGCATAACTATTTATATTGTATATATCATATAATCAATTGGCATGTTCCATTGTGCAATATTTGAATTTTTCTCAGTACTTGACTAATCCATTCTAAATAAAACAAGTATAAAAGTATGTTACTTATTTGCTAAAAGAAAACATAGATCAAAATGTCAAAAAATTCCGACAACAAAGTGATTTTATGAAATACCAGTATTTTTGTTGTTGTGTCCAAAAAGGCGAAACTCAGTGCTCGAAAAGGCTTTTCATGGGACTTTTTTCTTTTTACAGGGGATACAAAAATGTTTTTTTTGGCTAAATTTGGCGGTGGCACATCAAGATGTACCTGCCAAAATGTTTTCCAAAACTTTAACAACTGAAAATGTGTTTTTCCAGTGGCAATATCGCACTGTCCCATGTGCCGAAGTGAATTTGTCCACACACACACACAAAAATGTGGCTAAGAGCAAGCAAGTGGACATGTGCACCTATGTGATATATATGACTCTCGCACATCTACCTTAAATAGACTACAGGTAAATAACCGGTTTTATCTGCAAAACATGAACATGGGCAAATATCAGTGTCTGCTCAGAGATTAATCCTGGGACAGATAATCTAAGCCGAGTTGCACATGTAGCAGTCCAACTCTGGCCTAATTAAAGCACCGTTTGCGCCGCTGCTACGCCAGACAATGGAGCTATAGTATGCTCGCAACTCGCGTGATTGCTGCCGCCGCTAGAACGCCGAAGTCCACCTAACAAATCCATCTCCCTAGCAAAAAATTCCGCTTTCAAGAATTATCTGAAAGAGAGACAATCGCCTTGCTTTGCCGAGGCCGATTCTGCATGGCTGCGTCTCAACTTCTTCTGCCAGCCAGCACCTAGGCAAGGTGCTCGCCATGGAGAGGAGTCGATTCATTAATAAAGGAGGCTTCCATGACTAAGGAGTCAAAGACAGAATTAGTCAAGCTCACATTTTGGTCTTGTTCACAACCCTATGTAACCAAAATTCAGTGTCGTGTGCAACCGGAAATTCAGAAAAAATAGAGAGGAGGGGCGCATTGGATCTAGATTTAGGAGCAACCTATGTTCTACCTGCACTCCTCGACAAACTTATCCCACCATGACCCCCAAATTCTTCCACTTGCACTCTTCCACGATCACCTCTGACCGGAGCATCTCGTCACCAGTAGCCTCGCGCACCACCCTAATCATCGGAGCACCTCGTCATCGGCATATCCACCGCGTGGCCGGCGGCATCCTGGGCAGAGTACGCGCGTCTAGCCCTTGTCCTGAACTACGGAACATCGCGACAGTAGTATAGCAGGTTGAGGTCGTCGGGACCAGTACAGCGGCTGGCAGCGCCGCACCCTCCCATCGTCTACCTTCCTGCCCCTTCATATCATCTTTCTCCATGCGAGGCAGAGGTTATTATTTTTTTAGATTCCATCTTTTTTAGAATTTTTTTACTAATAGGTGGCATTGGTGGGTAATTTATTTTTTGGTGAGAGGGCAAATCGGTCTAAAAAAGAGTTGGACCGGAAGAAACACTTCGTCCTTTATTATTAGGTATACTAGATGATGCCCCGCGCGTTGCTGCGGGAATGTGTTAATATATATTTGGTGAATTAGAAATGTAAAAATAAATATATTTAGAAATGAAGGATATCTATCAAGCTAAAAATACATTATATTTCTAGGCACCTTGTCAAAAATTGTAATGAATCTCATATATATTTACGAATTTGAGAGTTTGAAACACCACTATCTAATGTACAAAACATAAATAAGTTAAACGATTGGAAGAATCTGACTCGGTCTTATAAATTGACGCCTTAGTCAATATCATACAATCGTTTCAGATATACAATACTCGGCTAAGTTGCTAGCTCGATGCTTACAAAGTAACATATTATTATATATTATAAAAAAGGGCAACTCGTGTTGGTTGTTGTTTAAATTTAGTGTACACACTATAGAGTCCAGGATATACTAAATCCCCATATTGATGCATCATGAGGCTTTCCTAAATAGCATCCCTGGAGTTTCTCAAGTTGTTTAACCTGTAGAGTGTAGATTAGCTTGCACACATCATCTAAACACGGTAACACATAGCATAGTACAAAAGAACAGTACGAAGCAAGGAAACATACAGTGCAGAAACTTCAGTTGGTTTACCATTTGCTCAACTTTCAGCACTACCTGAAACACATCATTTGCTTAACTTTCGTCACTACCTGAAACAACCAGAATCGAATATTTTGTTCAGAAATCACATTGAGCACTTGTATACATATATATGGTTAGACCATAATGCCTCACGGGACAAATAAGTAAGTTTCTATCTCACACCTTCTCCACTTCGATTCTTTGTGAATAAATCAAGTGACCAATGGACTATTGATTATTTGCCAGTCTATAAATGCATGAAACAAACTAAGAAAAAATAAAGAATGGATGGAGTATAAGAAAGAATGTTAGAATAGATTGAATATTATAAATTTATAGGCCGTGATAATAATTAAATTCAGTGTTCCAGTTCACTGCATTTTCAGGCATTATAGAACTAAATCCCATTTTTCGTTAGCATATAGGGTATATAAAAAAGAAGGTAATTACAGATAGATATAATCATTGCCACCACATCCATGATCGGAATCACACTGCATCAATAGAAACATGTGTTTTATTAAAAATCACAAATAAAATGCCTCACATATAAAATCTGAAAAGGTCCACTGAAAAATAGTCAGATGATTTTAGTACTATATAGAATGAATGCATATGTAGTAGACTTGTACCACAAACAGGGGTGACCTAACATGAGCGCTGGATGCTAGCTGGGAGTTGCGGCTTACACGTCCAGCCTATGGCGCACTTCAGGTTGCTGTTCTTGCGCTGGTAAGTGGCGGTGGCAGATGCCAGATGTGGGATTCAGACCATCGTTCTTTAGCCTAGATTTAGAAAGAGATGAGCATGGCAGAGAGGGGATGTTGGCTTCTGCAGCACGAAGGCGTTAGAGGCCCATGGGTGACATCATCGATCTTGTATGTTGCCAGACTGCAGATCCATAAAAAAACAGAGGATGAAATAAGAGTAGAAATTAGATCATATATGACCAAGATCAGATGGAAATTTAGCATAGCTTGAAATATTATCCAATGACGGGAGGAATAGGAGAAAACTGAAGGTACCCACTCGTATTGGAGGATGATGCGGTTATGGTCGAGGACTCGAGGTGGAGCTCCGAGTTTAAATAGGGAAATCTGCACGAACTCCTCACATGCTCTCCGTTTCTTTTTCCTCGCGGGGATAGTGCCACTCTTATTGGAGGATGAAGCGATTATGGTCGAAGACTCGAGGTGGAGCTCTGAGTTTAAATAGGGAAATCTACACAAACTCCCCACATGCCCTCCGTTTCTTTTTCCTAGTGGGGATAGTGGCGGAGAAGAAATAGTGCGTCGTCTAGGGAATTGATGGAGAGAAGAGGAGGCGGCAATGTCCGCGGACGGTAGATGTAGATGGATGTTCGCTTGACGTAGGCATTAATGGAGGAGTAACGGGCTGCATTTAGCGTGAGCTGAAGTGATGGGCTTCGTAGTTATGGACGAATTTTTTGAGAATTAGGAATACTAAATCAACTGGAACTTAGGAACGGAATTAGGATGCGCGGCTGCCGGGACGTGGGAAAAAGGATGACGTGGCCTCACGAGAATCCAGGAAAATCATGTAGTGGGGGACTCCTATTTAGATATAGAAGATATATATATATATATTATATATAGAAAAAAATAGAGGGGCGGGCCCAGATGCCAGTGGCACACGCGGTGAGAAATATCCCTCAAGCTGTTCCTTCTCTTGTCCCCTGGATTCTCCAGACCGTCTCCCTGTCGCTGCCGCCGCCGGTATGGCGTTCTCTGCGCGGAGGAGCCTGGCCTCCGGCCTCTCCCGCCACCTGACCCGCCGTCTCCACCCCTCCCTCCCCCACCTCGTGCCCTCCCATCACGACCGCAGCGAAGACCCCTCCTGCTCCTCTGCTCCGCCGCCTCCTACCCAGCAACCCTCGCGGTTTCCTTTCTCTGACCTTCACCGACGCTCGAGGTCCCAAAACTTGACCCTCCCCCTCCCCTTCGGCGCCCACCGTAACTTCTACACCACTTCCTCCTCCGGAGCCGAGGTCGATGCTGCCGCGGGCGTCCTCTCTGACGCCGCGGCTGGCCAGATGGATGTCACCGCGGGCGTCCTCTCCGACGCAGCGTCTTCGGTTGTGCCCTCGTTTCCGGCGCCTTTCCCGGGAGAGGCGGCCGCCGCCGCGGCCGATTCGTTTCTCCCGGTCGCCGCCGTGCAGTACCTCATCGACGCCGTCCATTCCTTCACTGGGCTCAATTGGTAAGCCTCGGTCGTGATTGCATTGGGGGCTTGGTTGTGGAGAGACCATTATGTACTTGGGGTTTCAGTTTCCAACTTCGATCAAGTTAAATTGCAAATGATGAGTTCCCTCGTCTCCCATGTGGGTCATGTGCAGGTGGGCTTCTATTGCGCTTACGACAGTTTTGGTCCGGACGGCGACCATCCCGCTGATAGTGCGACAGTCCGAGAGGAAGTATGATGTAATGAACGAACTTGTGTTGTTTGTTTACGTGTGGTGTTATGAACTGAGTTGGCACCTCTTATATAAAGTAGAGGATAATGAAGATAATGCAAAGTCAATTAGCTTTATGGAATTCTAATGGCTATATTGCCGCCATTTGAGCTAACATCTAACCTGCTTTTGAGTTGCCATATGAAATGTAGCGTCATCTCAAGTTGGTATAGTAGCCTGCAATTCTGTAGCCTCAAATCATCTTCTTTTTTCTTTTTTCTTTTGGTGAGGATTTAAATCATCTTTCATGAGTAGTATAGATAGCCACATGAATTGTACAAAAGTTTAGTGTCATTTCTTTTGTTATATCAAGGAGTACAGCGAGAATCCAAGCGCCTCGTGCATACTTAATTAAAGGGGATACAGTTATGTTCTTCCTTTTGTTACGTCTGTTGCTCGTTTAAATCTGTCCACATTATACATGTTCTTAGATTGACTACAAGATTTAATTGAATTTACTTATTTGAAACTCTTGCTATATCCAGGCATTGAGGCCACAAGTTAAAGCAATCAACAAGGATATGCAAAATGTAAGTAGATTTGGATGTTCGGTTCAGGATGTATTTTATATTGTAATAACTTCTTCAGAGCATGTTAGTTCTAGGTACCACAGTTGTATCAACTGCCAAGTCTCTGCAAGCATAAATTTACTATAACTTCTTCTGTGCAGAGCTACACATATAGCCACTTTCAAGATGTTACTGCTTTGCATTTCTTGCATCCCTTTTAGCAAAGCATACTTCGCTGTTAATTTTGTTAAGGAGCATTAGTATTGGTCTAGGAATCCGTGTTCCCTTGTGCCCCAATTCTTGTATACTATATATTTGCCCCATTGGGCTATCTACTAAAGATAAGTTCCATCCATAAAAAATTCGACTGTTTGTGAGGCATAGAGAAATTCCAGTGCTACTATGATCAGGTATCTTCTACTATATTTAGTAACTAGACATGTTATCAAGGACATTGCTATCATTTACCTATCTTCTTACTCAAGTATTTCAAGTTAACTGTTATGTATACTAAGTTATGGTGTTGACAATGAATGCAACACATTTATTTGTACTGGAGAATACTGGTGCCACATGGATAGCTTTGCAGGAACCTAAGTTCTATCTCTGATCAAGGCTATTTATATTGCGCACCACTAGGGAACCTAAGTTCTAGTTTCCTTGAAGACAAATTACATTTTGAACTCCTAATGATGTAACATTATAGATTGTTTCCTGCAGTCGACGGAGCCACGATCGAAGCAAGAGAGGAATAACAAATTGACTGAGCTATTCAGAAAGTATGCAACTACCAGTGGTTCACTTATTTTCCCATGTTGACATCTGGAAGACATTTTTTTCTGACTGCTGTGTTAAGAAATGTTATGTGTTTTGGTGCATTTTTAGCATAGAATCAATACAAGAGTGTTCCTTTTTAATGCCGTGGGCCCTATTGAAGTTTCTTGGTTTTTAAATTACTTTATTGGCTATCAGATCATTCTTGTTATCATTTGTGATCCGGAAGTGTTCTTTTCTTGGCTCAAATCTGCCTTTTCAACATTTACACGTCTTACATAATTTGACTCGGCCACTTTAACCTTTGTCATCTTATTCAGCCTTGTACAACATTTAGTCTTACGGGCGGTAAATTCATTGTACTAATTCTTGATTGTCTTTCTTCAGGCATGGTGTTAGTCGATTGACACCGTATATGCATCTATTCATCCAAGGGACTATATTCTTAAGTTTTTCCTATGCTGTAAGTTCACGCCACTTCCTCGTAATAAAATAAAATAAAATATCTACAACCACATCTAGTTATAAAACTGCAATCTAACAGTAGGAATATCTTTTTTTAATGGTTCCTAACTTAGGCTCACTGTCCCAACTGCAGATACAGAACATGATAGAGAAAGTCCCTTCTCTGAAAGGAGGTGGAGCATATTGGTTTACTGATTTGACAACTCCTGACGAGCTTCATATCCTCTCGGTGTTGACATCAATGGCATTTGCTGCGGATGAGGTGTGCATCTTGTCCAATGCATTAAATATGTCTTATTTGTTCTTATAGTTGAGATGCTAGATCTTTCTTACCAGATCAATATAAAAGCACGCCTGGCGGGAAGTCCTAAGCAGCAAAGGGTAATGATTATGAACACAATAATGGCTGTTCTGATGATGCCATTAACAATGAGCTTTTGCAAGGTATAAATTCTAACTAGCACCTATAAAAAATCGGACATACTGGGAATGCAGGTAAGTTAGCATGACTAAATTTGGGGTTGTCGAAAGAGAATGTTAAAGTAAGTTTTTTTTTTGGGTACTGTCCCTGATGGCTTCTGAAATTTTCCAAATCTGCCCATATGTTGGCTAGTCAACTCAACACTACTACTCTATGACCACTTCACCATTAGTCCTCCCTACTTGACTGACCCATCCAGATATAACCTGCATATTACCAGAAAGTGTCTTTGACTTCTGAGCTCTAGTGTTCTCTTCATATAAAAAAAATCAAGACATAATTACAAGTTTCAAAAAAATCTGAAAATAATTCTGGACATAGTCAACGTTGTATCCCACAAGCATGCAAAATCGCAACGCAAAATTCTTTGTATTGTTACACAAAAGTGACAAAATGTGGTAAAAATTTGGGATTTGAAAATATACATGGACAGATCCACACTTTATCATTTTTGTGTAGCTCAGAATATAAAGTATTTGGAATTGATATGTTGCACGTTTGTGGAATATATATCATTGGCTACATCCGGATATTTTTCAGTTTTTAGGAACTCGCAAATATGGTTTTCAAAATTTTAAAATAACAGGATCACCAGATCTTGGGAGCCGAAAATCTCCTCTCACATATTTTACCTGAAACATAAGAAAATTCTTAGTGTAAAAAAGTTCTGTTTGCACCATTGCCGAGCTTTTCATGGTGTGGTTTCTTTCGGAATGGGCTAAAGCATAATTTATTTTGCATAATTCAGTTGGAGCTGCCATTTAGGTGTTGTTAGTGCTTCGGATACATCCAGATGTTATCCTGAAGTAGGACTGTTTTTCCACCTAAATGTTGAAGATCACAATGCATTGATTGATGGAAACATTCAATTATGCAAATTATGATTTTCAGTAAAATAAGTTAGAGGTGTTGTGAACACTGAAGATTTTACACATGCTGTAGTATCTATCCCAAAAATAAGCCAGTTGTCCTGCTCTTATACCCTAATAGAGAGAGAGATCTACCATTGTTGAAGACCTATTTAATCCACATTTTTGTATATCGAGTAAATGTAGCTATGTTTCTCCTGTTGCAGCGATGGATTGAGCTAATCATTAATGTAACTTTCGCAATGCGAATTAATAGTTTATTTCCTTCTGCAGGCACATTTCTGTTACTTGGTGCCATGGACCTTGTTTTCTGTTGCGTCTAGATATGGTAAGTCATCTGAATGCATCCAGGCCTTCTGTTTGTCTCTTTGCACATTTCCTAATATGTATACCTTCCTTCCAAATTTCCCTCAGCTAATCGACTTCCAGCCGTGAGGCAATTCTTGAATCTTCCTCCGATAGTACCACCACGGCCTGTACCTGCTACGCGAGTGCCAGCCCCTGAGGGGCCAAAGCCAGTTCCAGCAGTCAATTCTCCGCTGTCTGCGCAGTCTAGTTCCGAATCAAGCGGCAGGAGTGTAGATCCTGAGAAGAAGAGGCGAACCCCGAGAGTTATAACTGACAGAGTTCGAGAGTAGTTACTAACAGAGGAGTGCAGTGATCCAAAGGAGTACCTTGTCTTCTAGCGGCATCGTCGTGGTGGTGATTCGGCAGCGGTGCTATCATGGTGAACACGATCTGGCTTGGCGAAAGCAGAGTTCAGAGTTTAATTGGGCTTGGGATGAAGTTCTTCACCCTGTCCATCTCAAACCAACCGGCTTGAGTATAATGATGTAGTACACTTACCCAGCTTCGGCACTACATTCCGCAACTTTGAACATCGCGAACCGCAGGTACGTAGCTACACATCATTAGCAGTCAAGCCGCATGTACGTGTGAGTGCCCTTGGCCAAGAATAAATTGTGTTGATCCTGTGTCAAGAAGCGACATGGAAGTTAGCATTTCATGAACGCGAGCATTGTACCGGTTGCAGCTTAATAGTCAGATAACTGATTTTGGTACTCCCTTCAGCCCGTTTTAATTGACGTGATGATATTTTTGTGAAAAGGCCCGTCAAAAGTGTTGAAGGATCAACATCGTACTGGAGAGAATAAAGAACAATCCATGAGCACCTGGTATGTGAGGGTTATGTAGAAGGATACAAACAATGGATGTTTCATTCAGAGTGTGACTCTTCTTTGGCGGATCTGCCAAATTGTTATGATGCAAGATAGGGTTGTTATGATGCCCAAGATAGGGATGAGGATGATGATATTTCTGATTTGCTAAGACCTACTTCCTCCGTTTTAAAATATAAGATGTTTTAGCTTTGCCAAACATGAGGAGAATTCTTCTTAGAATCTCTTCATAAGTTGGATGGTGATTCTAGGCAAGAGCTATATCTAGGCTGTAAAATCTTCTTAAAACTACGTTTCCTATTAAGACTTCTTCAGACCAAAATTGCTCAGAGGATGGTTTGATAAAAGTTTTAAACTGCTATTATATCTACTCAAAGCTGCTTACCTGGAGTCGGCAATACCTAAAAACTTCAATGAAGCAAAAAAAAAAAAAAAAAAAAAAAAAACTAGTCAAGTGCCTAGGACATATAGGCATGTTAACATTCATGCATGTGAGAATGACTACGTTCTGTTTTGGAAAGACAATGTCAATGCCAATTCGTGCCCAAAATGTAACACTCCCCGATGGATACACTTAATGTACCAAATAAGATGGCAAAATGAAGGTCTTCAATTTGTTTTGTAGCAAAAGAAATTGGCGAAAATTCAGAGTTTTCATGAGCAACCACAGAGATAGTCGCACTGACATATAGGACCAGAGACAATGTGCACAAGTTAAGTAAATTCGTCAAATTTCTAGCTAAAGAACATAGAGATAGGCTCCCACTGACAAACTGGCCCTTTCAGAAACTTAAATTAAAAATGACAAAATGGGCCCAGAAGTCAGTGCACGTGGAGCATCTTCTCCCCCCTCTGTCCTACCCGCTTCATGTTTCTCCCCTTCCGAATTTCTTTCCTCCTTCCGGTGGTCAAGCTCGCCGTGGAACGGAGCGATCTGCGTCCGACGGCTGGAATCACGCCGAGCTCCCCATTTCTCTCCTCCTCCTGACCCTACGCGATAGCTCGAGCCACTAGCCCTTGCTGGATCAGGTCTTCGGAGGAGCGGAGGAGGAGGAAGAACGACGGTCGGGTCGGGCTCTTGCGGGGGAGGCGGCGGCAGAGGAGCCGTTCTGGACGGCTGCAGATACGGTTGGGTAACTGAGGCGGAGCAGCGGGTTCAGTCGAGGTCAGGGCAAGGGCAGCGATTTGAGGGCAGACTTCACACGGTAAATTTGTTCTAGCGTTCAGCGTTTTACTCGATTAAAGATCTGCTCTGGTTAGTTTCGAAAGGGCGCTGCCAGATCTAAATCCATGTACAAAGTAGCTACTCAGTTGTAGAGATGTGCATTTAAGATTCATTTGTCCGAGTAGTGACCAGCGTGCATATATTTTTTCTTCGCATTCATTCTGTGAAGCTCCACATAGTAGCTGCTACCTTAGGATTTTTAACTCGTGATAGTGAATATATTTTAGTAGTATAAATTTGCTTGTAAAACTCATTTACTATTGGATATATGTAGTGCTGGATGCTGCTATACCTGATATATGCTAGCCCTACCAAAACATTGGTCATGTCAATGCCTTTTGGTTACTATTTGGATTGACACCAATTTGGCTCGACCAGACATGCCCAGGATGATTTCTGCCAACACACGGGAGAAGCCACAGCTTAGAAATAGTCAGCCCAATATTTGCCTTTTTTCTTTACGCGCAAAAAAAACGCGCGATCTGGCCACCGATGTAGTATATAGGTTGTGTGCCATTTCTTTCCTAGTTTGCTCGCTTTCTTCTTTCATCATTTCCCACCAGCACACCATGAAACGAATGAGAGAGTTCGGATCTGCGGCTAGCCGCGGACGGTTCGACAAGCACTGCTCCGGCGGCAGGCCAACACTGCTCCACCTTTCGTCCTCCTCTCTCAACTGAATCACATCACATCGGAAATCAATCAGCAGCTGAAGCCTCAACAACCGGTCAACCCTGCCCCGAACAACCGGTCAACGCAAGTGTATCTACTATTTGCTAGATCTGAAGTAGTATTTTTTTGTAAATCGATTGGTTCCTTGTGCTTTTAGTTCACACGCAACTGACTCAGAACACTGTAGGCCTTCTTCTCTGCGTCTTTCTTTGCTGATTCACATGCACATTTCTGTAAGCTCTATGTCCTCTTAGCTAGAAATTTGACGAATTTACTTAACTTGTGCACATTGTTTCTGGTGCTATATGTCAGTGCGACTATCTACTATGGTTGTCATGAAAACTCTGAGTTTTCGCCCATTCTTTTTGCTACGAACCAAATGGAAGCCCTTTATTTTGCCAATTTTTTGGTTCATTCTGTGGCTACAACCCAAACAGCCCATACTTACCAATATTCTGGTCATGCCCTTGCTTTGGTCATGCCAAAATTATGGTAGGCCTAGATGGGGCTCAATCCGTGTGGTTTTTGCCGGTTTTTCCTAAAAACTGTGCCGTTTGGGGTCTTTTTTTGGTCCGGTTCCCCTTCTAACCGGACCTGTGTGTATATACGTCTGTTTCGGGTTTCGGCCGGTTTCCCTTTCCAAACCGGCCAATTCTCTGCTTCTAATAGAAAAGGTAGAGCTCCTGCTGGTTGCTCAAAAAAAAAAAAATAGATGGGGCTCAATCCAAACATACCTTATTCCTGAGACTGTAACTGTTGTGAACCATTAGAATCTAGGTTGCATCCACACCACGGTATCTTTTGAAAACTCAACGTGCATGTCGTTATTTGTGAAATTGTGAAAAACAACCTTCTAAGCTATGGTTAATTGGCTGATATTTTACTTTTAAGACAATTCATCTGTGAGTTAATACAATGAAGAAAAAGTTATTTATGTATTCAGTTAGCAGATTTTCAAGTTTCATAAAGTCTGGCAGTATAATAAGCTTGAACTGTGCCTTTCCTTTTCATTTTTGCAGCCTCTCTGGTGGAGCGTACACTAGATTGTTAACAGAAGGGTTCAAGAAGTATGCTTATATTAGTAACTGAATGACCGAGCTTGAAACCTGATTTACCCATTGCCCAGGAAGAACTGGTGAACCCATCCAAGAGTGCTTGGTTACTGATTCCATTATACTGCAGCACAGTTTGTACTTCAACACAAAATCAAAGGAAAATGTTGGTCATGCACCACTGGCATTGGCAATGAGATAGCCTGCTCCATTGGGAGATAAGAATGACCTGCTAGGATGAGAAGGAATTAAATGACTGTTTCAATGAACATCTTACTAGAGCTGAAGCATCTCAAGCACATTAGCTTGCCGACGAGGCCTGTTATTTGCAAATGCCTTCTCATAGTAATTGGTCTTATTGTATTGAGAGCAATTATCTCCCCTTTTCTTGCCATTAGCTCGTCTGGGAAGAGTTTTTATGAGTCAACAACCCTTGACTTGTTCCCTGGAGTTAGGAAGGATAAGTTTGTTGAGGTCCCACAGATTATATGGGGATTGAACAATCAGAAGATTGCATTCGCCAGAGCATGCTTGACAGCGAAATTCCTCAACCGGTCTCTGCTCATGCCAAGTTTGAGTGCTTCACTTTTTTACAAAGAGGTTGACTTGCTGAAGCCTATTAGTTTTGACAAGGTGTTTGACTTTAACAAGTTCAATGCTCGTTGTCATGGGTTTGTAAGGCTAGCTCGGTACTCCGAAGTTTCGAATCATACCGAGCCTTTCAAACTCCAAAAGGGAAGTGGTAGGAGGTGGACAGTGGACAGGGACTTGGATCAACTGCAACAATCCAGACTTGGTGAGGCTGATGGCTCTGAAGTAATTCATGTCACTGGGAAACACCCTTTTCTGTGGCCTGACCATTGGCCTGTGAAAGACTATGCCAGGATCTTCGATTGCCTAACCTTAGCTCCTGAGATAGAAACTGAAGTAGTCAAGGTCATATCCAAGATTAAAGAAGCGGGGAAAAAAGCAAGACATGAGGCTGCCATTTCTCATAATAAGAAGAGGATCGATGGTTCGAGAAACCTTTCTGTGCAGTACATTGCTGTTCATATGAGAATAGAGAAAGATTGGATGATCCATTGCAAGAAGTGGGAGCAGCGGTCCAATTTAAAGGAAATCTGCAGCAGCAAAGGAGAGATCATTCATAAGGTCTCGCAGATCACTGACCTACGCCGTCCAGTTGTAGTTTATCTCGCAGTGGCCGACAGCCTTCTGGAAGATGATTCAGTAACCAGTGGTTGGAGAGTTGGGATGATTGCTTATGAGAAGAAGAAACTTGGAGTTACTGACATATACGATAGGCAGCCTTATCTCATAAAGTCTGCCATCGACTTTGAGGTATGTGCAAGAGCGGATGTGTTTGTTGGCAATAGCTTCTCGACATTTTCCAACCTCGTAGTCTTGTCCAGAACTGAAAGGCTATACAATCTCGGGAAGGCGAGCTCATGCGGCGAGGATGTCGGGCTGTCATCCTACGCATACAACATTATTGGAGATGATGGTGGGCCGCAGAGATGGATGACAGATATGTCGGACACAAGCCTACAGCGCTTAAGTTACGGAACAAATAACGTCTCCTGCCATTGACCCTTTGACACACACAACATCTGACGGAAACACGACATCGTTTACGCTGTGCTGACATATGAAAGCTCTTGATTCTGTAGCACCTTGTAAATTCCCTAAGGGGTCGTTTGGATCCCATCATTTGGAGAAAAAAATCGTAGAATTCATTTGGCAATTCCATGGTATACATGTTTGGCTGTACCGGAATTACACTTTAGAATTCATTTGTCAATTCCAGTGGAAAACCCCTATGTGTTACCCAAATCCATCCCATCCACCCGTCATTTGCCTGGAAACCCAAAGCGCACCTCACGTCCTCACCCCCGACGCCCTCTTCTTCCTCCCCTCGCCCACCACCACCTCGCCGCCACGATTCCCGGCCGTCGGGAGACAACGATGACCTCTAAACCCTAAACCCTCATTTGCCTGGAAACCCAAAGCGCACCTCACGTCCTCACCCCCGACGCCCTCTTCTTCCTCCCCTCGCCCACCACCACCTCGCCGCCACGATTCCCGGCCCGTCGGGAGACACCGATGACCTCTCTCCCCGCCTCTGAAACCCACGTCTCCTAGCCCTACTACTCTCCCCAAGTCCTCTCCACTCCCTGACTCCTCCCCACCAAGAAAGATTGTTCGTTGGATGCTTTCATTCTGAACAAAATGCCCGGTTGTTGGCATCACGTACTCGTACATCAAATATCGACACCTGTGTTGACAAAAGAAGTTTGTAAATTCCTTCAGGAAGATTCTTATTTGGATGTGTACCTTTTGGACGAAACAACAGGTGAGGATAAGTATCCAACTGAAGCCATCGAGGAGGGACTGAAAATGGTGATGCATTGGACTACCCTGGGGATCGATTTGGAATCGGACTGTCTGGAGGCACCAGAACTAATAAAAGAAGGCAGAGTTAATAATTCAGTGTACGCCAGCCTTTAAGGTTTCTGCCATTAGAGAGTTATACAATTAAGGAGAGAGGAACTTTGTGTGCAGAGATTGGCCGTCAAAGCAAATAGTGCAGCTCACGGACTTGAACAGATATGTAGAGTTCAGGGAAGAACTCAAGAACACCTGTTTGGCTTTAGGAATTATCCTCTGGAAACTGCCGAGGCCATGACATGTGATTGTAACTCTATCATTTCCGCATGAAGAAAATCAAAGAAAAATGAAAAAGAAATTCAAAATATCGAATCTTTCTGCATGAAGTTATTTCATGTGTACTAATCGCCAGGAAAAATACTAAATTTAGAATATGACAACTTTTGAGCAAATGTTTTCATAAGAAAGTGTAGCATGTATGAACATTCTTAAATTTCAAACCAAACAACAAAGTTCATGGCCATATTCGTGGCATAGTTTATGATAATATGCCCGTATTCATCACATAGGGATATCTTCACGCTGAAAAAAAAATTGTTCAAAGGAAGTTCCCAACTAAATAGCATGGTGCCACTATCGTACACTGAAATAACAACCTTAAATTACGCAATTGAGCAACTGAACTTTGACTTCGTAGGTTCCAATTTTCATTATTAGGATTTAGGACTGGACCTGTGAATCTATTCTGAGATGGATGTGGCACTTCACGCCTCCTCGCACTGTCGCAGGTAACGCCACTCGGCGCTCTGGCCGGGCGTTCGGGCGTTCGGTCTGTTCGGTCCGGTCTTTTCGGTCAGTGAAAATTTCGGTCATCCAAAAATGCTACCCGAATTACCTTCGGTCTTTTCGGTCTTTCTATATTCGGTCTTCGGTCTTTTCGGTCCGGTCTTCGGTCATGACCATATTACCCAAATAGAGAAAACATGGAAGCATTTTCATAGTCGATAGGTGAAAGAAAATTACAACATATAAATAACAAGCACAATACAATAGAGATACATGAATATAGCACACACTACAAACTCATAGGGGATGTAAACCATGCTGGACGCTGGACGTAGAGATAACAAATAACAGATACACAGTTGCTACACCTACACGTAAGCACAGTACAGTACAGATACATAGTTTCTCCACGTGCACACCCATGTAAACCATGCTAGACGTTTACATTTTGTTAGGCTTGCTTGACTTGTTCGTGTTCCGGGGATGTATCAGCAACAACTTTTGGCCTTGCGCTTTTCTTTACCCTTTTCGCCAAGTTCTTCTAGCAACTCTGCGGACTGATAAAGGGCACGCACCCTTCGTCCTAGGAAAATGATACTCCTCCCCCAGGGATCCTGTGATTTTATTCTCCGGGTGGACGCATGTACGGACGGCTGCCGCATGGGCATGCGGCCTTGCCTACATGCGCGCTACTCCTCCGTAGCCTTACCTTGCATGTGCACTGCTGCTGCTACTTTCGTCGTTCGATTTCCTGTCGTTGCCTTGCATGCGTACTGCTGCTGCGCTTTCATGTTTATTTTCATCGCTAGCTCGCACGCGCTGCCCAGTAGTGTCTGCCGCGCCTGCGCCGCCGCGCTCTGCTGCTCGCGCTGCCGCCATCCAAACAGCTCACGTCGTCACCGCCCTCACGTCGCCCACCTTTGTCGGAGTCCCCTGGCTATCACCGCCGCTTCCAAGGTTGACTACACGTGCTACATGCAGTCGGTGGCGGTGCTACAAGCGAGCGTTGGTTTTGCTACATGTGGCCGGCGGTGGAGCTACGAGACCTCCGGTGGTGCTATGTGCAGCGTCGTTTTTTGCTATAATTTTTTTTGCTACAAAGGCTTTTTTATTTTGCTACAATAGTATGTATGGTTTGCTATAAAATCTCCGGCAAGGTCTTCAACGAGGTTGGATTTGCTACAATAGAAAATTTTATTTGCAACATATGTTTTGTGGTTTTGCTACAAAAGTGTAAAGTTTTTGCTACACGGTCTCCGATGAGGTCTACCGGCGAAACCTTCGGCGAGTCTCCAGCGAGGTCGGATATGCTACGTTAGCACAATTTTTTTGCTACATGGTCGCCGGCGAGGTCTCCGGTGAAATCTCCGGCGAGGTCCAGTCTGTTTTTCTATTTTTTTTTAGCGAACCGTTTTTTGCTACATGTAGCAAAAGCGGGATATTATGTAGCAAATCTGGTCATTTGTAGCAAAAGCGGGAGAAAGTGCTGTTTTTAGAGACTCGTGTCGTGCTGTCGACCGGGGGTGCCGGGGCAAATATCCCCGGGGTACGCGTAGTACTACCCTTCGTCCTACATGGACGCCATGTCAATCTTACATGTGGGCCTAAGCAGTTAGATTCACCGTCAATGCTCCGCAACATATTAAGCAAATAGTGGTGTTTATTGCAAAACAACCGTTGTGTGCTATTTTTCCCTGTGTATGGGCAAAGGGCATATAATTAAATAACGGTGTCCGAGAAGCAAAAATTGCCTATGATTAAACGTGCACCAAAATGAAGAGAAAGCGCTAGGAACGGATAAAGAGGGAATGACAAACCGGCTGGAGTTATTTCCCCCCTCACCTTCTCTCTCTTCGCTACAATAGCTAGGGTTTCCCCGCGCCGGACCGGGCCGATCCCGAGCCTCTCCGGCGGCTTTGCCGGCCGGAGATGGCGGAGGAGAGGCGTCGGAAGTAGTTTAGGGTTGGTTTTGGGCTTTATGCCCGTAGTTTGGAGCGAGATTTAGATCCTGGCCAGATCTGGATCTTAGGGTTCCGCCGCCGCCGGTTTCCTCCTCCGGCCGGAGTTGCTTGTGGTGGTTCGAGCCGCCGTCTCCGCTAATAAGGCTAGGTGTCCTCCGCCGCTGAGGTTCCACGGCCTTTTTCTTCCGTGCCTGGCCGGCCGTGGTGGCGAGGAGGTGCGGTGTTCTGGGCGGTGTGCGGTGTCTCCGTCTCTCCTGGCCGGCCGTGGTGGCGAGGAGGAGAGATGAAGACTATGCTTCTTCTTCTGCGGTGCGAGGTCGGTTCGTCGGCTTCTCTGACTAGGGGTCCTTGGCGGCGTTTCGTCTGCTTCAGGGAGCCATGGCGGCTCTTTTGCAGGCGACGGTGTCTGCGGCGTTCTTGGGTGGAGAAGTCCTCTGGAGCTTCTCTCCGGCGTCTCCCTGGCGGCGGGTCTCGCCAGCTCGCCGGACTCAATGGCAGTAGGGCTGCCGCTCCTCTGCTGCTCTGCTCCTCTCGCCGATTGCTTCCTGTGGCAAGGATGCTCGCCGGCGCCGGAGCTTCGTCGATCTGGAGGAGGATGAGGAAGAAGGACTTGATTGCTTTTTCAAGTTTCTTTTAGGGTCCTCAATGCAATTTCCTGGGCCTCTGTGTAATTTTTATTTTTTATGGCCTTTTTGTACTCCAGGGACTATTATGCAGCAATATATGTCGGGTGCTTTGCACCCGTTCAACGTTCAAAAAAAAAAAAAAGACAAACCCCTTTGCTAGGTGGCGGTCCATGTCGGTTGCCTGCTAGGTCCATGATTAGCATAAATGTTAAATGCATGAAGCCCGCTGTACACGGTGCTCCTTGTGGACCTTTTCTTAGGCTAGCACCTGTCGCCGTGATAAAAAAATATGCTCTTTGCGTGTGTCCCATGCAAGTAATTAAACCATTTTAGCGTCATCTAATGCTAAGTAAGATCTATTTAAATTCAAAAAATGGTCCCAACCATAGACTGCAGCAAGATATATAATCAGTGCAGGAGCATCTCACAGAATACGATCAACACATGAGGTCACATGGTCACAATCTAAACGATAATTTGATGGCAATCGCACATCGACAGAGAGCACTGTGCACAACAAATCACTCTTAAATATGAAATCTATCTTTAAGGTGTTTCTGGAGTAGGAGGCAATTGCCCCCCTAACCCTAAAAACCTCCTGTCATTTTAAACAAGGGTCCCTTGGTGTCGTGTTGTCCTAGGACCTCTGAAATCCATCGACCGCCGTGGCAACACCTAATTGCACATACTCTAACACAGTCAAGGCGAACAGACCGCCAAAACATGTGCAATAATAGAAGTGTGCTAATCTTGGCACGTGCCTGTCAAACTGGTTTGAGAGAAATCCTCGGACATTTTCCCTGAGCCCCCCAACCCCCAAGGTAGCCAAGCAAAGGGCCAAACACATCGCTTCCATCTCCTAGCCATTTGCAGGAACAAAATTATCATCAACACATGGCGGTGGATACAGACCCAGAACCAGAATTTTGAGGGCGGTTTACTGGCCCTCAAAATTATCATCAACACATGTTGATAATTTTGTGCCCGCGAATGGCTGGGAGATGGCAATGATGTGTTTGTCACTTTGCTTGACTGCCTTCGGGGTTAGGGGCTCAAGGGGAATGTCCTAGGATTTCTTTTAGACCAGTATAACAGGCTCTTCTCTTCATGGATTTTATAGCCGCTTGCCCATCGCTGTTGCTGGTTCCCTTGTCGATGGATTTGAAGAAGTGTTAGAGCATCTCCACTCGTTGGCCGAACCCAGGGCGAAATTTGGTCCGTTTTTCGGCCGAACTGAACTTGTTTTCAGCCTGGGTACGCCCATTCTCCCACCCGCGTACTCAGGCCGAGTCCCCAAGTTCGGCTAAAATTCATCAAATTTAGGCGATTTTCATTAAGTTGGCGAATATAGGCGGATTACATCAAATTTAAACTAAACTAGTACATAAATAAACTTAAAAAGACCGCCGCCGGTGCCTTCGCCATCCTACATGCCTAAGTTGCCATAGAACGACGTGTAGTCGGGGTCGGGTCGGCCGTCATCCTCGCCGTCGTCGTCGTCGTCGCTCGGCGGCTGGTTCTGGCGGGAGCTGCCCCGGCCAGGGTCGCCGTACCTCCATGGCTGGTAGGACGGGCCTACGTCCTCGTCCTCGTCGTCGTCCAGGACGTAGAGCGGGGCGCCTTGGTAGGCGAGCTCACGCCCAGATAGCGCCCGACGACGTGCGGTCTGCTCCTCGGCCTGCTGCTGCGGGCCGAGGATGCGCTGATGCTCCATCTTCTCCCAGTCCCGCCTGGACCATTCGAGGATGTCCAGCGAGGAGGGCTCGACCAGCGGCATCGGCGGCAGCGTCGGCGCCTCGCAGAGCGACTGCTCCAGCGCCATCTTCAAGGCGGCGTCCTCGGCCGGCGTCGAGCCTTCCGTCTTGGGGCGGCGTAGGCGCAGGTGGCCTCTTAGCGGCGTGGGCGTCGACGGCTCGTTGATGACGATACCGCGCGCGAGGGTGCGTGGCGGTGAGCGCGTCGGCGAGACAGCCTCGCGCTTCACCTTTCGTCCTACGTGGACGCCAAGCAGTGAGATTCACCGTCCATGGACTCAAACCGGTACGATGTGTTCTGGGTAACATATTAAGAAAATAGTGGTGTTTATTGCAAAACAAACATCGCAATTGTGTCATGAAACATGTGATGTTATGTGCTATTTTCACTGTGTATGAACAAAAGGCATCTAAGAACGGTGTCGAGAAGCAAAATTTTCCTATTATTAAATGTGCACCATAATAACAAAATATCAGTGAAAGGCATTCTCCTGTCAAACCATGCTCGTATCAATTGAGTCTCTTGGCTCTGATGTCAACTCGGTTGTGGTGGTGGTGCAGCGGAACCACCGGCATTAGAGATCTAAAAAAATCACGAAGAGAGGGCGGATAAATTGTGGATATTGTCTACTTTGCAAGCAAACCCAATAAACAGCGGCACACTTCTTCCAATGCCGATTCACAAAGAGGCTATGGAGTTTGGTGCAAGATTTGCTCGGAATTGAGTAATTTAGTGTCTCCAATTGGAGAGCGAATCTCTCCACTGATTCTTGGTGGACCAATATGTCAAGCAAAAGAGTGCCAAACCGCAACACCATGGCGTCTCTCACCATGCTCATATCTTGGACAATTTGGACAGAGGGCAATGCGAGTCTTCCGCAGAAAGTCTGCCCCCATGACTATTCTCCTCAACATCCTCAAGGCCAAAGCAAAACTTTGGGTAACCGTGGGCGCAAAAAAATTGAGTCTTGAAATGGTGGGGGAGTAGTCCCTTCTGTGCACTATTTTCTTGTTTGTCTAAAATCTTAAACTCTCTCCTTATTTAATCGAATGAGTCAAGTCTTTTGCCTTCGTTTAAAAAAAAAAGAAAATTAGGATGGTGATACTCCCTCCGTTTTAAAATATAAGATGTTTTAGGTTTGTGAAGAAAATGTATCTAGACTTTTTTAGTGTATAGATTCACTTCAAATCTTAGTGAATCTATATACTAAAAGTAGTCTAGATACATTTGCTTCACAAAGCTAAAACATTTTATATTTTAAAACGGAGGGAGCATATCAGAATTTTGTTTCCCTGCCGCATCACTACCATCCATAGCCCTACCTGCGGCTCCAGCGCGGCCGCGCACCTAGGAGGAGAACATACCTGTAAGAGCATTTCCAACAGGCACGCTATATAGGCCACGCGCTATATAAACCGCCGTTTTGCAGCGCCGGAGCGCAAAATCGTCCCTCCAGCAGGCGCTGCATACGGCGCGACACTGTAAATTTTTTTGGGCGCGGGCCGGTTTGCCCTATCCCAAGCGCTAAACTTTGGGCTCCGGCTGCAGCGTGCCGCATCGCTCGACGCACGCGCAAAGAAACCCCGCGCTGAAACTTTCCCCCGCGCCTCGCCGCCCCACCGCCCAATCCTCGCCTTCGCGCGGCCGCCGGCGCAATTCTGGCGATGGACGCGCCGTCCGGCACCCCACAGACCCCTCCCTACTCCATTCCACCTGTCGCCATCGCCGACGCCTTTGTCGCGCTGCCGCCCCATGCGCCAAACTCTAGAGGTGGCGCCGACGTCGGCAACGCAACCGCCGCGGCCCGAGCTCTCTTCGTCCTGCCACGCCCGACGCTGCACACAAGCGCCGCCGCCACGCAGGCCCCTGGCAAGGTGCGGGAGCCGCCGAGGAAGAAGGTGCCGGCGTCCAAACGCCCGCCCGCACCCGCGGGCGCCGGTAACCCGTCGCCGAAGAAAGTGAAGGCAACCGCGACCTGCCGCGCGCAGCCTCCGACGCCGCCTCCACCGATGAACCATCCGCCGCCGGCGCCTCCGTCCGCCGACCCATCCGGCGCACATATGGTGTATGAGGAAATGTCGGAGAGGTAAAGAACACTTCTCTTCATCCAAATTTTATTTTAGATGCATACATAGCCGGAGAATCATGAATTTTATTGCAATGTAGAGTCGATGATGAGTCTTTCATGGAGGCAATGAATGTTGGATCTTCGTTTATGCATGATGACACCGTTGAGGCATGGGAGGAATATGAGGATATCGATGAGGAAGGAGAAGGGTTGATTGAACCGCGCCCTCCCGGTCGGTCGGCGAACTACACCATAGCGGAGGACAAGTTGCTTTGCAAGACATGGTTGACAATTGGAATGGATCCAACAACCGGTACTGATCAAACTAGAGACACATATTGTATGAGGATGGAGGAGTATTTCGACGCCAACAACACAAGTGGGAACGAGCGAAGCATGCGTTTTCTTCGGTCTCGTTGGTCGGGCATCAACATCGATTGCCAAAAGTGGGCGGGCGTGCAAGCCAATGTTGATGTCATTAACCCAAGTGGCACAAATGAGAATGATAGGGTAAGCAATTCTACTACTATGTTGACCATATGGCTCATATGAGATGGATACGGTTATAGTTAATGTGGCTCATCTATTCTCTTTTTCTTGCTTTGTAGAACTCTATGGCTCAAGGATTGTTTAGAGATATGGGAAAGAAGAACAAGAAAGGCAACAAGATTCTTGGCAAGCTATTCACCTTGCATCATTGCAATGAAGTGCTAGGGAATGAAGAAAAGTGGAAGACCTGCGGGAAATTGGATGCGGCAACCATGGCCACCAATGCAATTGGTGACGCAACAATCATCGATGATGATGATTCAAGTGACAAAGGCAAGAACAGAAGCTCCACTCCTCACTCGGTGAACAATGGAAGGAAGAATGTGCTTGGTAGGAAGACCGCCAAAGATATGAAGGGAAAGAAGGCCGGAGATGATGACATTTCCATTGCTATGGAAAGGATTGCAAATGCAAGGTTGCAAGGAAACGAAGATAGGAAGGTGGAAAGAAACTTGGAGAAAGAGGCTATGGATGCTATGGAGGCTCGGGGAGCCGCTTTGGAGGAGAGGAAGTTGGCTTTGGAGGAGAAGAGGCAAGCCAACGAGGAGCATCTATGCCTAGTGAAGGAGGTGACATGGATATACCCTACGGGTGCATAACATTAGTATACCCGGTCCGGCCCATGTGAAGACCTGCAGCCCAGGAATATTTTGGGTGGCCCAAGCCCATGGCGAGTTCGACTCCTTGGAGGACAAGTCTAGCTGTAGATAGAATTTCAAAGGGTTCAACCCTAATCTGTAACCGACTCGACCTATCCCCGGGACCTGGCCTATCTATATAAGGTCCAGGAGGGCACGGCGAGAAGGATCTCAACACCTCATACACACACCTCCACGCCAGATTGCATTTGTGCACCCCTGTAACCTTCGGTTCCGCCGTAATCAAGAACAGACAAGCAGGAGTAGGGTTTTCCATCCGGGGGAATGAACCTGGGTAAACCTCGTGTCCTCGTGTTGCTTGACTGTTAACTGTCTCGTGACTTCTAGCATACCCATCTTCTCCAAAACCCAAGTCCATAAGAATGGGCATTGACGAGTCGAACCCTTGCCAATTGACACCGTCTGTGGGAAGCGGGGACGCTCATCGTGCGGCCGTGACGGTCCTATCCAGAGCGATCTACGATTCCTCAGCGACGGAGAGTCACCTCCTCTTCGGCGCCTTCGACTTCACCGCCCACTCGCCGGCCGCCCTCAAAGATTTCGAGTTCGTAGGCGACGGGATCGAGATGCTGTCCGGGAGCTCCTACTTCCAGGTGGGGCAGACCGGCACCCTTCGCCTTCCTGAGTGGATGCCACTTCCATCAATCAGGCCCGCTTCATGGGTCCCACCCATCGACGCCCTGCGCACGTCGATGCTGACGGGCGACTCGAATGACAGCATCAGCTGTAACTCTGATTTATGTGATCCCCCTTCGGATGAGGGAACCTACGGTTCCAGATATGAGAGCTGCGGGAGCAGCGACCCTCTCCGAGAGCGCTACCTATGCATCGTCATCCACGGTGGCGATGTCAACAATGGAGCCGATCCACCGCTGGATCCCCCGCCCAATCCCCCTCCCAACCCTCAGGTTGAGCACGCTGGAAATAGAACGTACCCGGCAAATAGGGGAGCCCGGGGCGCTGAGGGCATAAACCGTCCCCCAACCAAATCCACCTCAATGAAGAGGGCTGGGAAATCACGCGTGAGGCTGTACGGGGTAACCACATCCTACCTGTGGATGCCCCCCGTGACTTGTTGATGGACTACCATTAGCTCCTGATCGATGAGCACAATTGACAGGTCAAGCTACAAGGCAAGCTCGAAAAGTGCAAGCAGGCAGGTGACGAGTCCAGCATGTGGCGAGCTGCGCTCTCCGTCGCTAGCGGCTCCTCTTCGCATGGCAACAACGCCAACAAGTACCGCTCTCGCCTGGAGCGCATGGACCCCGCTGCACGGCGCGAGGTCACCAAGGCACTCAACACATCCTTCATGATGATGGACTCGCAAGGCAACATCATGCAGAAAACGCCGCAAGCTGCGATCATGGCGGCCACCACCTATCTCGCGTCTAACCCGCTACCGGCAGGAGACCCGAAGACCGCGATCCATAAGTCTGTGCTAGAAGGCCTCGGACTCGTCGGAGCTGCACCACGATGAAACTCCCGCGGAGCCAAAGAAAAAATCCGTGGTCAAGTTCACTCGAAGCCGCACACCCTCATCCGAGGAGGAGGAGCATGACTTGCCTCGATTCCATCGGATCCCACGGCGTCGCAGTAGCAACTATGATGCTTGTAGTGAGCTCACACAATGCAAGATCAACAAGTCACACGCTAAGCGTGTGTGCTCAACTGAGTCCGACGAGGACGACAGAGAACTTTGCAGAGCCAGATGCTTTAGCAGATCCGTTCGGCAATCGCGGATGCCGAGGAACTTCAAGCTCCCTTGGACAACCCGAAGTTCGATGGCATGCAGGAGCCGAAAACCTGGCTCGACGATCATCTGTCGTCATTCAAGCTCCACGGTGGGAACAAGAACACCGCCCTACAGTGCCTTCAGCTGTAGCTGACAGGCGCGGCCAGGGCCTAGCTTAGAGGCCTCCCCTCCGGCTCCATCCGAAGCTGGGAAGAACTGGCGTACAGCTTCATCCGCAACTTCAAGGACACCAGCAAGAGGTCAGCCTCAATCGAAGGGCCTGCACCCAACGGACCAACGAGTCCATCCGATCGTACATACTACGCTGGTCTACCACCAAGAACTCCGCTGCAAACATGTCTGAGGAGAGGGCAATCGATGCCTTCAAGGAAGGCGTCAAGCGCCGCGAATTCAAGGAGGAACTCGGGTGCGTCAAGCCCAAAACCCTTGATCACCTGATGGACATTGCCAATCGCTGGGCAGATGGCGAAGATTTTGTCAACCAAACACATTCGGATGACGAAGATGACTTCGGCCGTAGGCGCGATCACCGCAGCAAAAGGAGATCGCGCGTCTATGACATCGCGAGGAAGTCGACATGGTTGCGGCCGGCTATGCTGATCGCCACGACAATGGCAACCGCAGCAGCGGATACCACAATAGCAACTACCGTGACGGCGAGCGACCCACCCAAACATGGCAACGTCGCAACCACAATGACAAGCCTTCAACATACGACAAGCTATCAGGTCCCTGCACCATCCACTTCTACATCGACAAGAAAGATGGTAAGAAGAAGGCCAGCCTTATGCTCAAGGACTGCCGGGAGTTCCAGAAACTCAGCGAGGGCTTCACTCAGATGCGACGTCAAGCAGTGAACCCAGGGTTCGCACCGGCCCGAGGAGCCGTAGGGCATGGGGATACGCCACCACCACCTGGAGGACCTTCACAACTTGTGGCTGCACCAGCGCAGAACAACGGTGTGGATGGATGCCTGTCACCGATAGGGTCCATGATGATTCAGATGGGGCGCCCAACCAACAGGGTGCAAAAGAAGATCACCCGCCAAGTCAACCTGGCCGTGACCTCCCCACCAGCCATACCCGAGTACCTCAGCGGCTCGGAGTCCTGCATCATGTTCGACCGTTCGGATCACCCGCGCCAGATACCTCGCCCAGGTCACTCTGCCCTGGTGCTCGAGGCCTAGATTAGAGGATTCGAGATGAGCCGCGTCTTCATGTACGGCGGCAGCGACATCAACCTGATGTTCGCCAGCACACTTGCAGCTATGCGGATCCCGCTCTGCAGTCTATAGCCATCGGATACGATGTTCCACGACATCGTCCTAGGGAAGGGCATATACCCCCTGGGCAAGATATGGCTCGACGTCCTTTTCGGCAAGCCCGAAAACTTCAGGCGTGAGCGGCTGGAGTTCGAAGTGGTGGACTGTCCATCATAGTACCACACCATCGTCGACGCCCCTCATCCTGTCATGGTCGTCAATGACGCCCCACTGTCGAACATCCTGAACAACCCCGAATCCACGGGGCGCGTAGCTTTGTGGAGCATCGAGTTGTCTCCTTGAGACATCATATACGAGCGGCGCACCGCCATCAAGTCGCAGGTCATCCCTGATTTCCTCGTCCACTGGATGGAGCTCCAGCTAACGGATACTCCCGACATGTCGCAGTCTTCGACGATGCACTTTGACGGATCCAAGCGCGAGGCTGGAGCAGGGGTTGGCATCATAATGACGTCCCCTCAAGGCGACAAGATGAAGTACGTCCTTCGGATGAAATTCCGTGCATCCAACAATGAGGCCGAATACAAGGCACTCATACACGGCATAAGGATGGCCAAGGTGTGTGGCGCAACACGCCTCGTCATCTAGGGCGACTCAAACCTCATCGTCCAGCAAACGATGAACGATTGTGACGCCCATAGAGCCAACATGATCGCATACCGTGCTCTCTACAACTCACTCGAAGGGGACTTCGACGGCTGCAAACTCCGGCATGTTGACAGGGAAAGCAACAAAGAGGCCGACAAGCTTGCCAACATAGGCTCTACCTGCGCTCGGGTACCACCAGGACTGATCCTCGAACAAATTTGCATACCTTCCATCAAGCGGAAATTCCCAAAGGGATTAGTCGGAGCCGCAGAGAACTCGGGGGATGCGCCACCTAAAGGACAAGAAGGACCTGAAAAGCTCGACACGGAGATCGAGCTGGTAAGCCTTATGCCGGTCATGGCGGTTGAAGAAACATGGACGCAATTGTACCTCTGCTACCTAATAAACAAGCAGCTGCCTGAGGACCCGACAGATGCCCGACACATATCTCGCCGATCAAAGGCCTTCACCATCATCAATGGCGAGTTGTACAAGCACAACATTTAGGGTGTGATCCAATGATGCGTAACCATCGGTGACAGAAAAAGCATCCTCCTAGACATCCATGAGGGTATCTGTGGCCATCACGCAGGCAGCCGCACCTGGTTGCCAAAGCTCTACGATCTGGCTTCTACTGGCCAACCGCAATGAACGATGCCAAGGAGATCGTGCAGCGCTGCAATGCCTGTCAGAGGTACGTGTATAAGCCACGCGCGCCAGGATTAGATCTACGGCCTATCCCAGTGGCCTGGCCTTCACCCAATGGGGCCTCAACATGATCGGCAAACTGCCAAAGTCATTGCCAGGAGTCCATGTATTCCTCCTGGTAGCATTCGACAAATTCTCGAAGTGGATCAAGGCCATGCATGTTACCAACCAAAGCGGCAAAACCGTAATCAAGTTTTTTGAGTCTATTGTCTACAGGTTCGGAGTGCCCCATAGCATCATAACGGACAACGGCTCGAACTTCATCTCGAAGGAGTTCCGAGGCTTCTGCGAAAACCTCGGAATCAACTTGTCATACACCTCCGTGGCGCATCTGCAGACCAATGGATGGTACGTCCAAAACGTATCTCCTTTCCCGAACACTTTTGTTATTGTTTCTCCTCTAAACTTGTGTGATTTGGATACAACTAACACGGACTGGCACTGTTTTCAGCAGAATTGCTTTGGTGTCTAGTTTTTGTGCAGAAAATCAACTATCAGGAAAAATCCTGGAAAATATGCCAAAAATACTATTTCACCAGAAGACTCACGGAGCAATAAGACGAGACGGAGGAGGTCCACGAGGGGCCCACACCCCCTGGCCGCGTGGGCCAGCCCAGGCCATGCCTAGGAGGGGTGTGGCCACCTCGAGCACCCCCTCGGCCTTCCTCTTAACCTATAAGAAGCCTCCTGGCCTAAAAACCTGGGGGGTTGACGTTTTTCCAGAAAGAGTTCCGCTACGCCGCCACCACCAGAAACCGTGATTCGGAATCAGAAAATCCATTATGGCACCCTGCCTAGACGGGGATTTGGAGGAGATCATCGCCATCATCATCACCGACGCATCTCTCCATCAACCATCCATGTTTCCCCATCCATGAGTGAGTAATCCCTCGCTGTAGGCTATGGGGATGGTAGGGATTGTATGAGTTCTATCATGTAATCGAATAAGATTGTTAGGGCATGGTGCCTAGTATCTCTATTAGTGCTATTTGACTTTGTTACAACTTGTTGTGCTTAATGCTTGTCACTAGGGCCCGAGTGCCATGATCTCAGATCTGAACATGTTATTGATTCATGATGATAGTATTGTTTGTGATCTTATCTGCAAGTTGCATACACATATCACTGTCCGGATCCAAAGGCCCCGAAGTGACAGGAATTGGGATAACCGGAGGGGATGGCTATGTTGTGAGGATCACGTGTGTTCATGGAGTGTTATTGCTTTGCTCCGGTGCTCTATTAAAAGGATCACCTTAATTGCCAGTATATTCCCTTGAGGCCCCACTGCAACGGGCTGGCAGGACAAAAGATGTTGTGCAAGTTCTCATTGCGAGCACGTATGACTATATATGGAACACATGCCTATGATTGTTTAGTACTTGGATGCTTTATCTTATTTATCTGCAATTTTCCTAGATCTTTCAGTTACATGAATAGTCTCATCCATGCAACGCCCGTCCATCTATCCCTATGCCTACCGCACTCATATCCTACTGTTTGCTACTATTGTTACTACTGCCTTTGTTTTACTGCTGTTATTATTTTGCTATTGCTACTACAAAACTGTTGCTACTGATAAACTATTGTGAGCAAGACTATTACCAGGTGCAGCTGAATTGACAAGTTAGTTGTTAAGGCTTATAAGTATTTTTTGGCTCCCCTTGTGTCGAATCAATAAATTGGGTTATACTACCCTCGAAGACTCTTGCGATCCCCTATAGTTGTTGGTCATCAAGACTATTTTCTGGCGCCGTTGCCGGGGAGCATATCTTTATTTGTAAGTTCACTTGGATCTATTATTGTTTGCTGCTATCCTTTTCATCATGGGGAAGTCTCGTGATGGAAAGTTTCCTATTTTACCGTCCACTACAAGAAGAGGTACAGTTCTAAACACCTCTGCTGCTCTTGATTCATCGTCTGTTATAAGTAAGCTTGTTACACCACCACCACATACACATGATACACACACTTCTACTATTGCTGAATCTGAAATTGCTTTTGATACTCATGATGTTACTTCTACTGTTCTTGATGCAAGTGGTTCATTAGGTCCTTTCCTAGATGCTACTACTGCTAGAACTATTTTGGGAAACACTGAAACTCCTAGTGAAGACACTATTACACCTGTTAGCTCACCTGAGTCTAGAGAGAGAGATGATATTAATGATGGTTACATTGAAATGACTGATGAATTTATTGAAGAGTGTCAAAACACACACGGTGCTAGTGCTATTAGGAGTCTCCTTGAGAGACGTACCATTATACCTAAACTATCTCCTGATGCTAAGTTTTCTACTTCTCCCATAGACATTAAAGATAAAGATTATGATTTCTCTCTTGATTTATCCTATATAAACATTGTTGAGAAAGAACCTTTTTGTGGGACTGAAAATGAAAGTGATGTAGCTCATATGAATGAGCTTTGCACTATGAGTGCCTTATTCTCTGATGATGTTAAGATGCGTAAGTACTTTGTTACTAAAATATTCCCTTTTTCACTAAAAGGAGAAGCTAAAGCTTGGTTTAATAGATTACCTCTTGGATCCATTGATAGCCCTGATTGCTTGATTGCTACTTTCTTTCAGAAATATTTTCCTACTAGTGCTAGACATGCTGCTTTGCAGAAAATTTTTGATTTTAAGCAAGGAGAAGAAGAGAAATTGCCCGAGTCATGGACAAAGTTCTGTGCCTTGATTCATTCACATCCTGGATGTCCATTACCTAAAAATGAGCTTCTTGATATTTATTATAATGGACTAACTGATGATTCTAGGACATACCTAGATAGTTTTGCTGATTGTGTTTTCAGGAAAAGAAATCCTGCAGAAGCTGAAGAATTAATGGCTAAAATAAGCAAGAATTATGATGATTGGACTTCAACTGAGTCAATTACACCTGAGGTTACTACATCTGAACCAATTGTGCCTGAACCAACTGAAACACCAACACCAAAGAAGAGGGGAATGATTGAATTAAATGATGAAGTGATGAAAGAAGCTAAAAAATGTCTCAAGGAGAAAGGTATTAGATCTGAAGATGTGAAGAAACTACCTCCAATAGAAGAATTATGTAAGCCAATTCCCCACTCATCCACTACTGAGGTACACTCTCTCCAACACATTGATGAAGGTGATATTCCCTATGGTAAACCTCCTGATCAATGCTTAGAGGAACTTGACATTTTTATTGTTAAACAAGGTAATTTTAATAAACAAGTTCAGAATCATTTATTGGAAAACTCTAGAGCTATTACTAAGTTGAAAGATATAGTGGAAAGAACTGCTAATGATGTTAAAATTCTTTGTAAACACTTCCAAATGGTTCAAACCCAAATTTATCAACTTGCTAAGGTACAAAAAGATATGCTAGTTAATGCTTCAGGAGATAAACATGCTTATGGAATTAGAACTAGGAGTGGTGCAGCCACTCAAGATCCTTTTTATCCTGAAGGACACCCTAAAAGAATTGAGCAGGATTCTCAACAAGCTGAAAATAGTGGTGGTCCTCATAAGAGAAAGAAAAAGAAACATAAAATTGTTGAGGAACCTCCTGAACCTGCTATAGATCCTAATAGTACATCTGTCTCTGATGCTGAAACTAAAAGTGGTAATGATAAAAATGATGTTCCTGATAAGGAAGAAATTGAAGAAGAACCTGAGAAGCACACTAAGAACACTAGGTACACTAAAGAATATTTATTGCTAATAAACATGGTAGTGAAAGAGAACCTTGGGTGCAGAAATCTATGCCTTTTCCCAATAAGAAACACAAGTCAAAGGAGGAATAACACTATAAAAAGTTTTGTGAGTGGATGAAACCTTTATTTTTGCAAATTTCTTTGACTGATGCTATTAAGTTACCTCCTAATTCAAAGTATATGAAGGATATTGTCTCTAATGAAAGGAATATTCCTAATGAGGAAATTTCTACTTTGCTTGCTAATTATTCCTTCAATGGTTAGGTTCCAAAGAAACTTGGTGATCTAGGTATTCCAACTATTCCTTGCTCTATTAAGAATAATTATGTTAGAACTGCTTTGTGTGATTTGGGAGCTGGATTTAGTGTTATGCCTTTTTCTCTCTACAAGAGACTCCAGCTAGAAAATTTGATGCCAAATGATATATCTTTGCAAATGGCTGATAAGTCAACTACTATTCCTGTTGGTATATGTGAGGATGTTCTTGTTCAAGTGGCTCCTAATTGCTTTGTTTTAACTGATTTTGTTGTGCTTGAGATTCCTGAAGATGATAATATGTCTATTATTCTTGGGAGACCTTTTCTTAATACTGCAGGTGGTGTCATCAATTGTAATCAAGGAAAAGTAACTTTTAATATTAATGACAAAGAGCATACTGTCTATTTCCCCAAGAAGATTGATAAGAGCTATTGCCTTAATTCCATTGAAAATATTGAGGGCATGAAGGTTGGAGAATTTTATTGTCCCATTCCACAAGAAAGTTTTGAAACTATTATGATTGGGACCATTGATATCAAGATTGAGGTAACATATTCACTTTGTGGAATGCAAAGTTTTGCTTCATATAAGATTGTTTTGGTAACAAGACTTGATCAACCTTGTTAACAAAGGGATTTTAATGAACAAAACAATGATTTCACAGTGGTTATACTTGCCCACTTTTGTTTTTCTCCATTCCAATATTTGCTCTTCGTGTTGTTAGTTTTAGTTTTGCTAGTTCTTTGCCTTTTGAAGTGTCTTAGAACTTCTGTAGTTTTGGTTTTGGTTTGCTTTTTGCTTCTTCTAACAAATCTTTTTCTGCGAGAAAATCAATTTTCGTAACCTCAAAATTGGCCAAAAATAAAGTTTTTCGAAAAATTCCAGAAAATTCATATTAAATTTTTCCTCGAAAAAGGGGCAGAGGGGCACCTAGATTGGCCCAGGGGGACCCACCAGGCCAGCACACTCCCTGGTGGCGCGGCCAGCCCCAGGGCGCGCCTGACGTGGGTGGGACCCACCTGTGGCCCTCCAAGTTGTCTCCTTCCAGCCACTTCTTTCTCTCTCCCAAAAACACCGGAAAACTTTCTCAAGCTCGAGTTCCTGCTGTTCTTTCTACCGAATTTTGATCTCCTTGCTCAGCCCATCTTTGGTGCTAATTTTTGGAGGGATTTCTCTCCGGTATGTGCCTCTTCCGCTTGTCCAATTAGATTTTTGATTGGTAGATTGTATCTTGAGTATTTTTCTACTATAGGTGACAGGTTGTGTGAGCTTGCATTCTTATTCTATGCTTAGAGATTTCATTTTGATGCATGTTTATCCCTCTAGCAAGTTCCTATAGTAGTTCCTCATCATTTATCAACTTGGAAATCACTTGGTTTGATGTTTGTCTATAAATTTCAGAAAAGGGGTCATGGACAACCACACCTTTGGAGAAGTGTTTGAGAGTGATGCACCTAGGAGGACAAGGCCTTCGAGATCATCCGCTCGAGCTAGGCCATCATACAATGAGGATCTTATTACGCTGCGCTTTGGCAACGAGGGAGATGAGGGGGATGCGCACCCTTCTACCTTCCCTTGTTTTACCTTTTTGCAAGCTGCAGGGATTCTCCATGATTTCCTAACTCTCCTTTAGAGGGTTGGACTAACTGATTATATGCAGGATGAGAGTGAGCAATATGCTATGTGCACCAAAACTTTTGTGGAGAGTTTCTCTTTCACTAACAACCCTTTCAGTACAGATGTGTCATTCAAAATCTATGATAGGCCTATCACCATGACATTGAAGAAATTTTGAAATATTTTGGGTATTGGCATGGCTGGGACGGTGAAGAAGATTCAAGATCGACCCGTTGATTTGTTGGAGCTCTACCGCAGGGTGACTAATGATGATGACCGCATAGCCCAGCGCGGGAAGATAAGAAATATTCAACTCCTAGCTATCAAATATTTTTCTTATTATCTTGCCACTAGTATTCTTGGTAGGGAGAATACTAGCAATATTTCCAACTATCATTTGGCCTTTCTAGCTGCTGCACTCAACAATGAAACCAGGTATAATCTTGGTTCTCTCATTTCTCGTCGCCTAGCTGCTAGAGGACCCATTTATGGGGGTATTATTGTTGCACGTGTAGCTGCTGCCTTAGAACTTTCTGTTGATCCAAATGATACAATTTTGGCTCCTCAGAGGCTTGATCTTGCTGCCATGAAAGCACATCACTTTGTCACTGCTATCTCTACCCTTGAGAGTTTGGTTTACAAGATGATGTTTACTAATGGGGAAGAGAGGGAAATTCCTTTGCCACAAACCAGTTTGTTCAGTATTTGCAGGGGACCTTGGTCACGCTCCAAGGAGGAGATGTACAAGCAGCTGTGCATTCGTGGTTTCCACGGACACTACCAGGGGGACGCGCCCTCTGATACGTCCAATTTGCATCACCATTCTATATCATAATTTGCTTCTATTCATTGATATATGTCTTATTATGAGGTATTACTTATGTCTTTCCCTCTGTTTTTGCATGTTGGATGATTCTTGGAGGATGAACTGACGGAGTCAGGTTTATGATGGAAAAAGAGGTGTTTTGATGCAATTTCACGAAGATCAGAAAAACACCAGAAAAATATTGGGCCACACCCCCCTAGGCGCGGGCCCACCTTGCCCCGCGCCTAGGGCAGGTGTGGCCCACCTGGCCGGCTCCTGACTCCGCCCTCTCGCCTATATCTTCCTCACGGAACCCTAATACCAAGAGAGGGACCATAGAAAGATTTCCATCGCCTCTGCGGGGTGGAAAACACCGAGAGAGAAAGAGCTCTTCGACGAACAGATTTCTGCCGGGGAAATCCCTTCCCGAAGAGGGGATATTGTCGCCATCAACACCGTCATCAAGCTAGACTTCATCGGGATCATCATCATCATCCACACCATCATCTCCACCAGCACCATCATCACCACTCCGTCCCGCTGTAACAATCGTGTTGGATCTTGCATTAGTTCTTAGGGGAAACTTTCCCGGTGTTAATTACTATTGTAGTTGATGCTTGTGAGTGGAACCATTGTATTATTGTTTATGTTCAGATTGTTATCCATCACAATATCATCTTTGATCTTGATCCATATGATGTCTTGTGAGTAGTTCACTTAGTTCTTGAGGACATGGGAGAAGTCATGTTGTTAGTAGTGGATTTGTGTTGAGTTATTATTCAATGGTTTAGTATTTAAGTTGTGGTGCTATTCTTCTAGTGGTGTCATGTGAACGTCAACTACATGATACTTAACCATTTATGGTCCTAGGGGAATGCATTGTGTATTTGGCTACTAATTGTGGGGTTGCCGAAGTGACAGAAACCTGAACCCCTGTTAGGACACCATCGCATAAGGGAGCGTAGGATCTCAGAGTTTAAGGCTGTGATTAGGTTTATATCTTAATTGCTTTCCTGTAGTTCTGGATGCTTGCAGCGGGTTTAATCATAAGTATGTATTAGTCCAAGTAAGGTCGGTACATTAGCACAGGTTCACCCACACAACACTTACAAGACCAAAGAAGAGTACTAAGCTATTTGAAGAAAAAGCACTTGACAGAATTCCCATGTGTCCTCGAGAACGTTTGGTCCTTATAAGTATTTACACCGGCTTGTCCTTTGCTAAGAAAGTATTGGGCCACTTGCTGCAGTTGCTCGTTGTCTTTATTACTTGCACTTTGTTTTGTTGCTCTATCAGGAAACCCCTAAAATCCGTTTGCTAAGTATTTACAGAGTTTTCCTGCTCCATACCACTAGTCAACACCTTCTGCTCCTCGTTGGGATTGACACTCCTATTTATCGAAAGTACTACGATACACCCCCTATACTTGTGGGTCATCAAGACTATTTTCTGGCGCCGTTGCCGGGGAGTGAAGCGCTAATGAAGAGTGGAACTGGTAAAGGAAACTTCTACTGTAAGTATTGCTTTTGTTTCTGTCTGTTACTTTGTTTCCAATATGGATAACCCACTTGGTTTTCTGTTTGGAAAAACTACTACCACTGTTAGGGTAGTAGATGAACCACCGCCTATTGAGATAGATCATTTTAAGATACCTACAAGTATTGTTGATCGTGTTATGTATAATTATTATTTTGGGGATGGAACTGTCCATCCTTGTGATCATTTGGTCTTTATCCATGAATTATTAGGATTATTTAAGTGTGCAGGTATCACAACTGAATAGGTGAAGAAGAAGTTACTCTCTATATCCTTCAAGGGGAGAGCTGAAGAATGGTATAAGCTGCTGAAGAATGGACAATCCATGGAATGGGAGGAAATGGAATCTCTCTTTTATTCTAAATTCTATCCTCCCAGTGAAATTCATAAGGATAGAAATCTGATATATAACTTTTGGGCGAGATTGAAGTTACTAATGCTTGGGGGAGATTGAAGTTACTAATGCTTAAATGTCCCATTCATGAACTCCCTAACAATATTATTATCAATAACTTTTATGCTAGGCTTTCTCTTCATGATAAAGATTTACTAGATGCTTCTTGTGTTGGATCATTCACACGTATGAAGGAAGAAGCTAAATGGGATCTCTTAGACCGTATTCAAGAAAATACTGAAGCTTGGGAGAATGACAAAGGAAGAAAGTCGGGTATAAACTATGATTATGAATGCATTAAATATTTTATGGGAACTGATGACTCCCATGATATTAGCAATTAGTTTGGTCTTGATTCTCGAAGTATTGCCAATTGTTTTAAAGCCTTTGCCTCTTACATAGAAATTCCCAAAAAGAAGTGGAATAAGTACCATGCAGCTTATAAATATGTTGTTAGTCATGTTCCTGTTAGAAGCACTGAAGTTTGTACTACTAATCATATTGTGCCTGAACCTTATGTTGAGAAAATCCCTTTCCTAGCTAAGGTAAAAGAGTATTCTATGATGATTAGTGCAAATAATAAAGGTACTAAGAAAACTGTGGAGCCTGATGAGCAATTGAATATTGAACCTGTGATAGCTATTGTGAAAGATCTTGTCACTAGAAATATAGAGGACGATCATATTGTCTTCTGTGAAGACGCTTCTCATATTATCTCTCATCCTAGAAAGGCTAGAAAATCTAGTGTTCATGTGCTTTCTGTTAAAATTGGTGATCATTGCTACTATGGTTTATGTGATATTGGTGCTAGTTCTAGTGCTATTCCTTATGAGCTTTACAGGGAAATTATGCATGGAATTGGTCCTTGTGAGCTTGAGGACATTGATGTGGTTATTCACCTTGCAAATAAGGAAACCATTTGCCCTATTGGTATTGTAAGAGATGTGGAGGTTCTTTGTGGTAAGATTAAGTATCCTGCTGATTTTCTAGTGCTTAATTCAGCAGCTAGTAAAACGCGTCCTATCATTTTTGGTAGACCTTTCTTGAACACTTGTGGAGCTATTATAGATTGTAAGAAGGAGAAAGTTTTAACTAAGTTTGATGGAGATTCTTATGAGTTTAACTTTTCCAAATTTGCTAAGCTCCTTGTGAAAACAGCTTGCCTAATAAAGATTTCAGGATGGAACAACTTGCTTCTATTGATCTAGTTTATGACCTTGGTCCTCTTTTTGATGATTGTAAGTATGCTCCTTCTGATTATAAAGTTGTTTCCTATAACAGTTATATTGTCAATTTTATTCAAAGTTCTACTGAAAGTTATTATGAGAGAGGGAAACATGGTTTTATGCATCTCAATAATGTTAAGTTTCCCCGTTTTATGTTGAGAGCTTTCAAGTTGCATTTTTTTGTCTTCCTATGCTAGTGGATTTTTGTTTCAACAATTTGTTTTCTCAAGATATCCCCATGCATAGGAAGTGGGTTAGACTCAAATGTGTTGGTTATTTGCTTCTTGATGCTCTCTTTTACTCCAGATATATATCTCCTACGTGAGCATCTTTGAAACTTTCAAGCCTAACTTAAAGGCATTAAAGAAAAGTACTTGTTGGGAGATAACCCAAGAGTTTGGTTGAGTCTTGGAAGTTATTACTTCATTAATAACCGCTCCTTATCCTTTTTGTTTTGGTTTTTGTGTCAAGTTCAACTACTTTTGAGAAGTAGAGGAGTTGTGAAAAGTGGCTATCCTGGGACAGATTTTTTGTGCTGCATTGGAAAAATTCGTGAGGGAGCTCAGTACGTCGGATGGAGCTGTATTTTTTTGTTCTTGTTATCCAAGGTGTTACCCAACTTTCATTATTTTTGCACTTTTTTATTTGAGCAACAGAAGGTTTTCGAAAAAATCAATCTTGACCTGCTGGTCTGTTTTGACAGATTTCTGCCATCATTTGCATTTGCCTCTTACTAAAGCCTTTGTTTTGATGGATTTCAGTTGAAGTGTGAACCTGAAGGTTTATTGTTTTTACTTACACTAATTCTGCCATTGAAGTTTGTGTATTGCCGTGAGAGAAAAACAATTTCTAGGAGAAGGAGAAAAGGAGTCTACAGAGTTCGTCTTTGAATAGGTAAAAGTGGTGAAAACAGAAGGTTCGTGAAAGCCTAATATTTTTATATTTTTGATGTTTTTATTACATAAGGAAAGTTACGAGACGGAACAGAGGAGGAAACGGAGGCCAGGGTGGCCAAACCCACCCCAGGCGCGGGCCCCAGCTGGCCGCGCCTGGAGGGGGTTCCCGAGCTCCGTCTCCGCCTTGTTTTCGTATCAGTACCTTCCTTATGCCTTGAAACTTCGTAATTTATAACCCCCCGGATCCCCCGAGGTTCGTATATCGTGTTCTCTTTGTGTTTTCGTTTCAATCTGTTTCTGTCAGGAAATCTTCTCAAGTTTAGAGCACCATGGTCTCCGCCAACGACAAAGGAAAGAAGCCCGAGGAAGATGATCCTCAAAACCCCAAGGAGGAGGAGATTTTGGTTGGGTATGAATAAGACATGGAGGAGGACAATCGACCGGACACCCGCGCTACCGTCGCAAGCATTGGAGTGGTGGCAAAACCTACCAAGCTTAGGAGGACAGCATGGATGTCTATAGGAGGGAAAACCCCACGTCATATCCTCTCTCCACGATCATCTCCTCCACGTACCAAGAGACCCTTCCATACTCTTATACATGAGCATCAATACGAACATGTGCCCAAAGGGAACTTTCCCTCGATGTGGGATATGCCTCGGTCTAACCATGCAGGGGAGGAACATACTAAGAAGGAAGAATGGGGAAAGAATAGCAAGGAGTGGAATTCTTGGTCCGATATGATCATGAACCACATTAAGCAAAATTCAGAGTTGATTCGTACTCTGACCTTTGAGATTGAGGATTTGAAGATGATCGAGGAGCTTATCAAGAGAACACCACCACCACCGAAGGAGTAATTCGTCATCAGGTTTGGCATCCCCTTGGCATGTTCTAAGCTTGGGGGAGTGTCGCGGTATCACCACCTTTATCTTTTATCTTTTACCTTTTTAGTGGATTCATATCTTTGGTAGAGGTGTTATATTATAGGTTGGTTTGCATGTGGAAGTATCTCTCCTTTAGTTGATTATCTATGTATCCCTTGGTGTGAGTGCCTTTATGGAATATTAATGAGAAGTTTCATCTTTTACTTTTTGCACTTCTTATTTTAGTTTGCAATCTCTATTATGTGATGGATCTTGTTGATCAGTATTGGCCTCACTTTGGGAGCATCAAGTAAATCTAAATTGGTTTTAGCAAACCGAGATCTGGTCAGTAGCAACACTTTTTGAGGTTTGAAAGAAAAAGAGAAAAAGCTTACAGGTATTTTGTATCATTTATTTTCTTTCTTGTTGGCTCATAAGCTTAGTATTCTTTATTTAAGATCTTTTGTGTATTCAAGGAAGATTGCATGTTTGGCTTTATCACTTGCAGGTTTGCTTGTTTCTGTCAACTCTTTTGCTTGCTACCCAGCTTTGCTAGCCAAAAACCTGTTTTGAGAAGGCATACTTCTTATGTTTCCAATCCATTTGAACCAAAACCTTTGCCATTTGTGTCCACCATATCTACCTATTAGCAATTGCTATTCCAAGCAAATTCTCAAGCTTCATCTATCTTTCGAACTAAAAACTATTTTTTATGTGAAAACTAGTTAGTAAAGCTCTCACAAACTTGATGGCACACCTTATTTTTCTTGCCCCTAATAGACTTGAACCATTGTGTCATCGAAGTTGTATATGCTTGCATCTATACGTTGGGATTAGCAGAACCGTGCTGTCACGGGGAACGCTTTCAGCATTGCACCTGTACGTTGTACACAGTTGATATCATGCTCTTTTGTTTGCGGATGTCGATGGTGTGAAATAAAGAGGGAACTTGTAAGTCCATGGAGTGATCTATGTGTGTTAGAGAAACGCCTGGGCCGCTAGCCTAAGCCATGCCTAATCATGGTGGAAACTTGCAGCATCACTATAGTGAGTGTTCTATGAAGAATCCTCAATAAAAATCTATGCACATAGTAAATAAAAAGATCGCTGAGATGCTCATTGTCTACTTGCCTTGTCATTTTGGTTATGGGATAGCTCCTATACCATGTGCAAGGGGTACCCCGTTGGAGGTTCTTTATGATACACATGTACTTACAATGACAAGAACTTACCGGTGACTTAAGTTGAGTAGCATGAGGAGCGGCCCTCGTACTCAAGGGACATGAGATTGCCAACTTATATTTCCGCAAGCATATACTCCATCCTTGTTCACTTTTACGTTAATCATCTCAAGATGCCTATGATAGGGTAAATGAGGGCTCAAAGCTAGTAAGTACCATAATCTTTTGGAAGCTCTTTATGACTTGAAATACATCTTGCCCTCTATAAAGGGACCTTTCTCCTATTTTCTAAGTTGAGTCAGTAAACCTACTTCCTCTCTATCTCCAGCAAGCATTTGAGTTGTTGTGTTGCAAGCATTCATATGGTGATTTATTCAATCATGTTCTTTATCTTCCTTGTTTGCACAAGACTCTTTTATATTGAGTATTACTTTGAAAGCCTTCATTGTGAAAAACCTTTTTGAGTAAAGAGTGCTCCTGTTATAAAACTTCTACAAAAAGCTTTTTGTGAAACTGTTTGCCAGCTGTTCTCTGACCAGGAACAAGAGTTTGCCAATACAAATTATGATTTATCTTTATGCATCTCTATTGTGACTCCTGTACTTGTTGCAAGATAAGTTATATAATGGTGAGTTTCTTTATTCTATGAGTTGTGTAATGGTAAGTGTGATGCTTCTTGTCCGTATTATTTTATCGACACTTCACTCCATAAACCTATGGACATGTTTATTGAGCTCAGTTTTCGCTTGGGGACAAGTGAAGGTCTAAGCTTGGGGGGAGTTGCTACGTCCAATTTGCATCACCATTCTATATAATAATTTGCCTCTATTCATTGATATATGTCGTATTATGAGGTATTACTTATGTCTTTCCCTCTGTTTTTGCATGTTGGATGATTCTTGGAGGATGAACTAACGGAGTCAGGTTTCTGATGGAAAAAGAGGTGTTTTGATGCAATTTCGCGAAGATCGGAAAAATACCAGAAAAATATTGGAAAATTATATTTTCCCAGATGATGAAGGAAGCCAGAAGGGGAGGCGTAGCCGGGCCAGAGGGGGCCCACACCCCCCTAGGCGCGGGCCCACCTTGCCCTGCGCTTAGGGTAGGTGTGGCCCACCTGGCCGGCTCCCGACTCCGCCCTCTCGCATATATCTTCCTCACGGAACCCTAATACCAAGAGAGGGACCACAGATTGATTTCCGCCGCCTCTGCGGGGTGGAAAACACCGAGAGAGAGAGAGAGAGAGAGAGAGAGAGAGAGAGAGAGAGAGAGAGAGAGAGAGAGAGAGAGAGAGAGAGAGAGAGAGAGAGAGAGAGAGAGAGAGAGAGAGAGAGAGAGAGAGAGAGCTCTTCGACGAACAGATTTCTGCTGGGGAAATCCCTTCCCGGAGAGGGGAGATTGTCACCATCAACAGCGTCATCAAGCTAGACTTCATCGGGATCATCATCATCCACACCATCATCTCCACCAGCACCATCATCACCACTCCGTCCCGCTGTAACAATCATGTTGGATCTTGCATTAGTTCTTAGGCGAAACTTTCCCGGTGTTAATTACTATTGTAGTTGATGCTTGTGAGTGGAACCATTGGATTATTGTTTATGTTCAGATTGTTATCCATCACAATATCATCTTTGATATTGATCCATACGATGTATTGTGAGTAGTTCACTTAGTTCTTGAGGACATGGGAGAAGTCATGTTGTTAGTAGTGGATTTGTGTTGAGTTATTATTCAATGGTTTAGTATTTAAGTTGTGGTGCTATTCTTCTAGTGGTGTCATGTGAACATCGACTACATGATACTTCACCATTTATGGGCCTAGGGGAATGCATTGTGTATTTGGCTACTAATTGTGGGGTTGCCGGAGTGACAGAAACCTGAACCCCCACTAGTACACCATTGCATAAGGGAGCGTAGGATCTCAAAGTTTAAGGCTGTGGTTAGGTTTATATCTTAATTGCTTTCCTGTAGTTGCAGATGCTTGCAGGGGGTTTAATCACAAGTATGTATTAGTCCAAGTAAGGTCGGTACATTAGCACAGGTTCACCCACACAACACTTACAACACCAAAGAAGAGTACTGAGCTATTTGAAGCGGAAGCACTTGACAGAATTCCCATGTGTCCTCGAGAACGTTTGGTCCTTATAAGTATTTACACCGGCTTGTCCTTTGCTAAGAAAGGATTGGGCCACTTGCTGCAGTTGTTCGTTGTCTTTATTACTTGCACTTTATTTTGTTGCTCTATCAGAAAAACCCTAAAAATTCGTTTGCTAAGTATTTACAGAGATTTACTGCTCCATACCACTAGTCAACACCTTCTGCTCCTCGTTGGGATCGACACTCCTATTTATCAAAAGTACTACGATACACCCCCTATACTTGTGGGTCATCACCCTCTTACGACCACTCTGTGCACTACACATGGGCGTCTTCGAGCACGTACCAGGACGAAGGGGCCTCTTTTCGTCATACTACGAAGCGCACCTTCCTGGCCAGGCTGGGATTGAGCCCCACTTACGCCAAAAGCCTAAGCTTGGGGGGAGGTACACTGCCATCACACTCATCTATATATCATGTTCGGTTGGTACTTTATATATCCATGTTTCGCTTTGTTTTTGGTTTTGTTTCTGCTTTCCCAAAACACAAAAAGACCAAAAATGTTTTTGTTGTTTCTCTTGGTTTGTTTCTTTGCTTTTTAGCTTTGGTTTGCCTTAAGAAAAATCCAAAAATATTTTGCTTTGTTTGTTTTTGCTTTGAGTGCTTGCTTTAAAAAATCGAAAACCCAAAAATATTTGTTGTTCTTCTTTGGTTTTGCAAAGTTCGTTGTAGGGTTACAGCGGTCCTCAGTGGATTTTTGGTTTCATGTTATTATTCAAGACACACAAGTGAAGGGCAATAATGAAGATTAATGACAACTTGAGGTGTGGTAAGAGGCTGGTAATGAACTCTATTTGTTTTCATTTTTGTACATATACTCATCATTGTGGGGATACTTAGTCTGTTCATGTAAGGTGTATTTATTTATTGGATGCTTAGTAGTTCTTGCTCTCTTATGATTAGCTCCATCTTGCTAATAGTTTGTAGCATGACATATGAATGTTTGCTTGCATTGTTCTATTCATAACTTGGTATGACATTGTTGTATCCTCCTCTGAATGTTTCATTTGAATCGACTTGGCACATGCTCACGCATTCATATGACTGAACAAAAGTCAGTTAAGCCTCGATGATTTATTTTGCTTTAGAGTTCTTGTATCACTTTTGTGCCATGATTAATTCTCTTTTGTTGCAAGCATGATTATGACAGTTATTGCTCTCTCGTTTGTCGCTCCCTTTCTATTGCTAGCCTTCACTTGCACTGAGTATGAGCTCTACTTGTGCTTCCAACTCCCCAAAACCAATATTGTCAAAAGTGTCCACCATATCTACCTACTAGCATCATTTGATATTCCGTGCATATTCATTATGCCTTGTTTTCTTCCAAATAAAATGTTTTCTTGTTATAAGAAAGTTAGTTAGTAAATCTCTCACGAACTTGATGGCACACTTTATTTCTTGCACTTAATAAACCTGAACCATTGTGACTGTCCATGAAAGTTATATGCTTGCAAATTATAGGCTAGGAGTTAGTAGAACCGTGGATATCATGCTCTTTTGTTTATGGATGTCGTCAGTGTGAAATAAAAGGTGACCTTGTAAGTCCATGGAGTTATGTATATGTGTTAGAGAAACGCCCGGGCCGCTAGCCTAAGCCATGCCTAATCATGGTGGAAACTTGCAGCATAACCATAGTCAGCAATCTATGAAGCTTTCTTCTTATAAAAAAAAGAGACACACAGAAAAGAGGAAAGAGAGAAAAAAACACCATTTTCCCATGGTAAATAAGAAGATTGATGAGATGCTTACTATCTTCTTGCCTTGTCATTTTGATATGGGATAGTTCATGTGTCATGTGCAAGGGGTACCCCATTGGCGGTTCTCTATGATACACGTGTATTTACTATGACAAGAACTTACCGGTAACTAAAGTTGAGTAGCATGAGGAGCGGCCCTCGTACTCAAGGGACATGAGATTTCTAGTTTATGGTATGTTAAGCATATAACTCATATTGGACCTCACTTTCACCTTAACCATCTAAAGATGCCTATGATAGGGGCAATGAGAGATCAAAGCTAATGAGTACCATACTTTCAGCATTTGGAAGCCTTTCAAACTTTTCAAAATCTTTTCACTTCCTTGTTGAGTCACCACTTATTCTATGAGCACCTTCTTGAGAGCATAGTTGTCATGCTTAATGTGATGTGCTTGTCTCAAAACTTGGTTAATTATGTCATAACTTTGATGCTTGTATCTCTGATATATTTAATTCTAGTCTTCACTTTAACTTCATAGGTGCCTTGGCATTCGTGTTGTGCTCCACCATCAAAGGCAAGCGAGATACCACTCTATCATACCATCTTATGAGCATTGCAATGTTCCTTATGTTTATGTTTCATGCTACTTGTTATTATTGAGTTGGAATCTCTTCATATCTTGCAATGACTATTAAGTAGACTTAGTTGCATACTCCTTATTATGAATTGTCTAAGTATCTACTCATGTGCTGAGAATATATACATTACATGAAGCAAATGTGTTCGTGAAAGTTCTTTTATCGCACTCAGTTTTCAAATGAATTGCTTGAGGACAAGCAATAAGCTAAGCTTGGGGGGAGTTGATACGTCTAAAACGTATCTACTTTCCCGAACACTTTTGCTATTGTTTCTCCTCTAAACTTGTGTGATTTGGATAAAACTAACACGGACTGACGCTGTTTTTAGCAGAATTGCTTTGGTGTCTAGTTTTTATGCAGAAAATCAACTATCAGGAAAAATCCCGGAAAATATGCGAAAAATCCTATTTCACCAGAAGACTCACGGAGCCAGAATACGAGACAGAGTGGGGCTTTGAGGGGCCCACACCCCCTGTCGTGCGGGCTAGGCCTGGCCGCGCCTGGAGGGGGTGTGACCGCCTTAGGCACCCCCTCGGCCTCCCTATTCGCCTATAAGTTGCCTCATGACCTAAAAACACAGGGGGTTCGACGTTTTTCCAGAAAGAGTTCCGCTGCGCCGCCACCACCAGAAACCGTGATTTGGAATCAGAAACTCCGTTCTAGCACACTTCCGGGACGGGGATTTGGAGGAGATCATCACCATCATCATCACCTACGCATCTCCATCAACCATCAATGTTTTCCCCATCCATGAGTGAGTAATCCCCCGCTGTAGGCTATGGGGATGGTAGGGATTGGATGAGTTCTATCATGTAATCGAATAATATTGTTAGGGCATGGTGCCTAGTATCTCTATTAGTGCTATTTGACTTTGTTACAATTTGTTGTGCTTAATGCTTGTCACTAGGGCCCGAGTGCCATGATCTCAGATCTGAACATGTTATTGATTCATGATGATAGTATTGTTTGTGATCTTATCTGCAAGTTGTGTACACATATCACTGTCCGGATCCAAAGGCCCCGAAGTGACAGCAATTGGGATAACCGGAGGGGATGGCTGTGATGTGAGGATCACGTGTGTTCATGGAGTGTTAATGCTTTGCTCCGATGCTCTATTAAAAGGAGCACCTTAATTCCTAGTAGATTCCCTTGAGGCCCCGCTGCAACGGGCTAACAGGACAAAAGATGTTGTGCAAGTTCTCATTGCGAGCATGTATGACTATATATGGAACACATGCCTATGATTGTTTAGTACTTGGATGCTTTATCTTATTTATCTGCAATTGCCCTAGATCTTGAAGTTACATGAATAGTCTCGTCCATGCAACGCCCGTCCATACATCCCTATGCCTACTGCACTCATATCCTACTGTTTGCTACTATTGTTACTACTGCTGCTGTTACTTTTCTATTGCTACTACAAAACTGTTGCTACTGATAAACTACTGTGAGCAAGACTATTTCCAGGTGCAGCTGAATTGATAACTCGGTTGTTAAGGCTTATAAGTATTCTTTGGATCCCCTTGTGTCGAATCAATAAATTGAGTTATACTACCCTCGAAGACTGTTGCGATCCTCTATACTTGTGGGTCATGAATGGACAGTTCGAAAAGGCCAACTGCCTCATGGGTAACGGCATCAAGAAGCGTCTGCTACGCCCACTCGAAAGGCTTGCGGACGAGCTACCCTCTGTTCTCTGGAGCCTGCGCACAACACCAAACAGCTCAACTGGCTACAAGCCTTTCTTCATGGTGCACGGATCCGAAGCTATGCTACCTGCTGAGGTACTCTACAAGGCCCCATGGGTCATTGCCTATAGCTAAACTGAATCATCGTCCGCACTCGAAGACATCGTCGACACGCTGGATGAGGCACGCGATATTGCCGCAGCATGCTCAATGGTGTATCCTCAGAGCCTCCGCAACTACCACAGCCATCGGCTGCGTCCAAGGTCCTTCGTCAAAGGAGACCTTGTCTTGCGACTCAAGCAAGAAGAGCACAAGAAGCTCGAGTCACCCTGGGAAGGACCCTACATCGTCACCAAATTCATCCCAGGTGGCGCCTACCGCCTCATGGACATTGAATCAGGAGTCAAATACTCCAACCCCTGTAACGTCGCACAACTACGATGCTTCTACCCCCAGTTACCCTTTTACTTTCAATAAGGCTATTTAGCCGAACAATGTACCTCCTCGCTTACGATGAATAAAAGCTAAGTTCCTTGGCCCAAAATCTTTTTCCCATATATTATTTATCGCTAAACATGCTCGGGGGTTGCACCTCACCTTACGACTTCGCTGATTGGCAACAACGCATATAACCTGAGTAGCTAACCACATCAGGCTAACAAAAAGTACATGCATACTCTATAATCATACAACACACTACGTGCCAATACATACAAAATTTACAAGGGCATTACAAGCCCACTCGAACAAATACAGACTTTACATTATCTCGTTTTTGTTTAGAGGACTTAACTATGCTGGAGCAGAACGTTTGTCCACTCCTCAAATACATCTACAATTTCTTCAGCATATTGTGCCACAGCTGCGTAATGTGGACGCATATCCCATGCCATGCCTCTCGCAGGAGGAGGAGGTCCAGCCGCTATCTCCGCAAGGTCGACATCACGACGATGTAGTCGAACACGCGACAAGGACGCCTTCACGCCCGCCACAAGTTGATGATGCGCCAGCTCCTTGACATGGCTTGTGTCACGAAACTTTCCAAGTAGACCCAAGAAGCTGGAGGGGGCCGAATCCAAGGGGAACATCGTCGCCCAAATCGCTGTGAGTGACGACCTCGCCCGCCTTAGCACTCGAAGCACTTGATGGACGCGATCTTGCACCATCACAAGGACGATTGCTCGATCACGGTCCATCCAAAAAAACACCGGCTTCCGGCTCTTGTTGCGTCAAGAAATTCATTCGAATCGCCACGCGCTCTTTCTCTTCCTTCGGAAGAAGATTCACAACTGCACAATTCAATGGGTGAGCTAACATAAAAATTGGCACACTCGAGGAGGCAACTAGTTCAAAAGGGATTACATTGGAGTTGCTCGCCCATCTGCCGAAATTCTTCAAGCAGAAACTCCTCTTTGGCAATGGCTTGCTTGGCCTTGGACTTCCACACATCCGCGTGACCACGGATGCTGAGGATGTCCTTCTCCAAGCTTCGGACATGGTCACACAAAAACGGCAACTACGACGACTCGCTCAACGACGGGCGAGTGCCAGGCGCAGGAGAAGGTGTAACCACCGGAACAGCACCCGAAGGACCCTAAGGGTGCACAAGCAAACATCAAAATCACAAACATTCAACAACAGTCGAAAAACGCAGTCATATATACATAAATAAGGCCACTATGTGTCATAGTGAAGCTTGTTCATTCAAAAGACATTACACATGCAATGAAGAAAAGAAAGCTAGACTAGCTACAAAGCAGAAAGGGCTTAGTGCCAGCACCTGGAGCAGCCTCGGATCCAGACTGCCTACTCTTGGCCGCTCGCTGCTGCTCTAGCGAGTAGTCAGCCATGAGATCTATCAGCTTAGGCCCAAAATGCTTGCAGCGGGATGCGAAGGTGGCAAACGCTACCTCAGAACCATCTGTCGTTGTCGGCATCCTGGATGTGACCTGCGTCAAATCTAGCTGAGCTCCGGACGCCATCGCCATCGCCAGCACCATAGCAGCACCGACACCCTTCTGTGTGCGCTTGTACTTCGCAGGAGCATCATCCGCCAGAGCCTCCACGAGGGAGTCGACGTTGTCAAGGGCGACACCCTTGGGGTTTATCTCCTTGTAGAAGCGAGCAAGCGCATTCTTGGCCTTACCGAGCGACTCCACGAACGAGGTGTAGAGGTCTCTTCGATCGTTGCAACGGCATCTGCCAAAGGATCACCGTGCTCTAAGGCGTCACGATCGAAGATAACACCTGAAGTATCTGCAAAGAAAACGGCAAACCCATCAGATGAGGAGGAAGGAATCGCAATCGAAGCATTTGACACTCAAAGGAATTGCATGGTGACCTACCGGAGACAGCCTTGGAAGCAGCCATAAGCTTTTCAGCCATGGCTTCTCCCGGGTCGCTGCGATGGCCGCGAGCTGCTGCTCACGGTCTTCAGCCTCCTTCTGATGACGCTGGAGGGCCTCTGTGGCATCATTCGCCTGTTTCTCCACTTTGCCGAGACTCTTTTCGAGTGCGTTCAGCTTGCGGAGAGCATCGTTGTTCTCATCTGCAACATTGAGAAGCAAAGGGTGAACAGAAGAAAAAACTCTGAAGTGCTCGAAACTAGGCAAAAGGAAACCTACGCACCTCGGATCTGCTTGAGCTCGCCTTACAAAGAAAGGTTCCGCTCAATCAGCCGGTTGACATCATGCACAAAGGGCTGCAAAGAAAACAACAAGCTTGCTGAATAAAAGGGCTCGAGGGCTCCCCTCACGCAAAAGAACAAAGACACTTACGTGGTCTGTTGTTGACTCCGAAGGTTTTGCTATCGTCTTCCGCATAACGAGTGCACGAGCCTCCCGCCTCGTGGAGCTCGAATCCTCGTCATCAGAGTTGGCCACCATCTTGGGAAACGAAGATGTCGGCTTCGATTCCACGGTCATATCTTTGGTTTCCTCCTCGAGGGACTCCTCCGAATTATGACTACTAGCACTTACAAAGAACCAGATCAACGATAAAGCTAATGCTTAGCACATCAATAAAATAACAATATTTGACCAGAGCAACTCACGATGGTATGTCTGATAGGTTGAAGACAGGAGCCTCCTTCTCCTTCTTCTTCTTCTTCTTCTTCTTCTTCTTCTTCTTCTTGGCCAGCGATTTTGGGGCCATCGCCCGAATAGGCACGGCTGGGATAGGGGCAGAGGTCGCACCCTCATCCCTGCCGTGGTGCTCGAGGAAGGAGGGACCCGTCAGTATCGGTGGCATCGCCCCATCCGAAGTTTCACTTCGTGACCTCTTTCGAGTCTGCCCTTCGCTCGGCTCGGGGGATTCCACGGAAGGAGACTACGCCGGGGGAAGCTCGGATTCGGACTCCGCCTCTTCATTGTCCGGCGCATCCGTGTACTTCTCAGGTAGAGGGGGTACCATCCTCGTTACCTTGTGGCCCTGCAAATTGAAGACAAGAGACGCAACACAATAAGTATCAATAACAAATAACAAGCACTCGAAAACAGCGCTACACGCAACTACAAGTTTCACCCGGGGGACGGTTTTCTTGGCACTGAAAGGGGCAGTCAAGGACTTCCCTGGGAGATCCTCATTGGCTTTGTACTTCATCAGAGGCCGAAGAGCCTTATCAAGATCACCCGAGGACATCTCCTCGGGCAATACCCTAGTCGGGTCGTTGGGGCCAGCTTACAGGAACATCAGGTGCGCCCTCGCTTGAGGAAGGTGCGGATGATGTTGACATCGTTGACCTCTTTGCCGGCCACCAGCTGGAGAGCCTCCACCCGCTTGTAGAGCTTCTCCACCTCTTCGGATTCACCCTCCAAGATGTCGTTCCCACCCGACCTCTTTCGGATGATCTCTTGGGTGGAGTCAAAAGGGGCGAGCCCGTAATGCTGACCGTCCAGCTTGATGTCATGGATGTAGAATCACTTCCTGCGCCATTGCTGGATGGACTCGCAGAGGGAGAAAGATAAGAACTGGACAGTGGAGCGAATAGAAATTCCACAGCCACCCAGTGGATAGACACCATCGGTGCCAGATTGCCTCTTCACGGAGTAGAGTCTCCAGAAGAGGCCAATGTGAGGCTCAATACCGAGCCAGCACTCGCAAAGGGTAATGAAACAAGCAATATGGATGAGGGAATTAGGAGACAAATGGTGAAGCTGAATCCCATAGAAGAAAAGAAGCCCACGAAGAAATTCGTGGGCAGGAAAAGAGAGACCCCGGATGATAAAGGCGTAGAACATAACCCGAAACCCTTCGGGTGGGCGCGGGGTTACCTCTTGGCCTGGAGGGATGGCGTCTTCCTTGGTCTTCGAGATCAGGCCGGCCTCACGCAATTTGCGCAAGTCCGACTCATGCATCTTCGTGCGCCGCCACCCGCTGTCGGTGGTGCGGCTTGGAGTAGCGGCCTTCTTCCTGGCGCCGGCAGCGCTTGAACCCGCTTTAGCGGATGAAGCTTTCTTGGACTTGCCCATCGCAGAGCGGCGAGTGCGGCGATGCAAACAAAGAAAGGCCGAGGGAAATACACGGAGGATGTTCGGTGCGCGATGAGAGCAAGAGCTCAAGAAATGGTGGCAATGGCGAACTAGCAGAGGCAAATGGTGAAGGGCAAAAACTTCCCTATTTTCCGCACAGTATAAAAGGGGCAAAGACGATGCAGCAGAACCGTTGATTGAGAAGCCCTAGCGCGTTCCCCAGATCTCATCATCCACGTGTCAGCACCAAACTGAACAGTCACACGCATGCCGTCCACTATGCGCAGAAATCGAGGAGACACCGTAAATTTCGCCATGTTACGCGTGACTGGTCAAATTCAAGTCAGGCGGTAGGACCCACGATCGTCACGTCGCATCGTCTTTGCTGTTGTAGACGTTTGAGCTCACCGATCGTCAACAATGACATCATTAAAGCGAAGCCATCAACGGCTCGAAGATTTCGACTGAGCATAAAGCACTTACTCGAGTCTATGACTCAACCAAGTACTCGGGGGCTACTCCTATCAGGAGCGCTGGCCGCGCACCTGAGAAATTACAAAGGTAACAGCACCTCGAAAAGATCTTTGAGTCCTACGTCGAGTCTGCGACTCCACTACAGACTCGAGGGCTACTCCCATAGGGAGCGCTTATCGCACATTCAAAAAAATGTGTCCTTCGGACAATCGAAGCAAAACACGAATGACTAAACTAAAGTCTCTGCTCGAGTATATGACTCGAATAGACACTCGCGGGATACTCCCGTAGGAAGCGCTGGTCGCGCACCCTATGAACTATTCGAGTGAGATCATTTGAATCTAGTACGACAAAAATCTTTTTGGCAACTTTGCCCAAATTAACACTGTGGCGCCCCGCAAAAACCACTATTAGAAAATCGCGTTGTTTTTGTGCATTGCATCATCATGACATCATCATGCATCTCATTGACTAAAACTATTTTGTTAAAACCTACTTTTGCTTTCTACAAAGATCCCTCTCTATTTCAAAATAATCCCCGGACCCTTCCGGATATTTTATTTGTCTAAAAATAAACTGCACAAGTCTTTAAAACAATACATAAAATTTTATATTAATTTTAGGGGGCAGCCAAACCGGGCCGATCCGACCCAGTCGGCCACCCCCAGTACAAAAATCGGGCCACCTATATTCTTTTCCTACCTATCCTAATTCTACCCAGCCCCCTCCACCTCACCTGCACCAGTCGGTGCACGCCACATCACACTGGGCCAAACCCCACCCAATCCCCATCTGCCACCTCAACCACCCCCACTCCCTCACCTTGTCGCACGCACACAGCAACCCACCCCGCCTGCCACTCCCCACCTCCCTGCCCCGCGGGTCCCACCGAACCCACTCCCCTGTCGCTCTGGCCCACCCCGCTCGTCCTCTCTCCCCTTCCCTCGTCTCTCCCATCGCGCCGCCCTCCTCTCTGCTTGCCGAGCCCTTCCCCTCCATCTCGTCTACTTCCTTCCCAACCCCGCCGCCACGACCTCCTCGTTCTCCGCGCACGGCTGCCTCGCCCCCGCTCCTCTCCACGCCCGCTCGCCGGCCTCACCTCTCCCATGGCGTCGCCCCGCCGTCCTCTTCCTCTCCGGCGCCGGAGACGCCACTGAGCCGCGTCACCGCCGCCCTTCGCGCGCCGCCCGCCGAACTCCCCGTGGATCTCCTCCTCGGCTCCGTCCTGTCACCGCCGACACCTGTGCGTCCCCGTCGGCCCGCTCAACCACCGCAGGCCGCCGCCGCCGCGACGACCTCGGCCTCGCCGCCGTTCCCGTCGAGCCCACCGCCATGGGCTTCTTCCACCGCTACCACCCCACCTCGTCCTCTGTTTGCCGCCTGTCCCGCTCGACGCGACCTCCCCGCGAGGCAGCGCCGACGCTGGCCCTCATTCCCGCGGACCCTGCAGCGCCCTCTGCTCCCTCTGGCCGCCGCGACCTCCTCCCCAGCAGTGGGCTCTCGCTGCCCCGGCGTCCCTCTCCCCGGCCGTGCACCTCCGACTCGTCACCCTCTCCCCTCCATCCGCCGCCGGGCTCCCTTGCCACGAGCACGCCCCAGCGAGCTCTCCGATTCCCCGCGGCACATCGCTGCTTCCCCATGTTCTGCAGGTCACCCTGCCCTTTCCCCATGGCTCTTGTCGCCTGTCGTCTCCCTGACCCATCAGCGTACCTTCCGTCCTCCTACTCCACGGGTACAGACATCTCTGCTTCTCCTAGTGCTGGCCCAATCCCTTGCATTTTGCATGTTCGATGGCCAGGTTCTCCCGATGGTGGAGTGAACTTGTTGTTGATCGGGTGGACGCGTGGTGTTGATGTATGTGATGAAGATGTGCTTTGTGCTGACATTGTTGCGGCTCGGGTACGACAGCGTCGCCAAGATCTTCGAGGCGGAGACCCCCGTGTACCGGTACCGACGTAAGAGGTGGAACCCGAAGGTCGCCATCATGGATCCACAAGACCTCCTTCATGGACATCAAGATCCGGATCCGAAGACCGAACCCCGGTGTGACAAGTACCCTTTCCGGACGCCAAGTTCGCCGAGAACCCGGACGCCAAGATCACCGACACGGAACGACAAGACCCCCTTCCCGCACCGATGCCGACGACGTCGCACGCAAGTTCTTCACCCCGGACGCCAAGACCGACCTGATACGCGGACCCGACAAGTTCGACACCGACCAGGGCGAGTCCGATGCGCCCCCGACGCCACACCAAGTCCTTCTTCCCGGAACGCCAAGCTCTTCCTCTTGTATCCGACCTTCGAAGACCGATCCCGTCGAACCATGAACCCTGAGACCGAACCCCGACCCTCGGAACCCCCAAGCTCGCCGAACCCTATTGTGTGACCCCTTTTTCCGAGACCTATTTTATAAATGATATATTAATTGTTGCATATTAAATTGTTCATGCTTGCACTCATATCATGTGGTTTGGGGGCCTTATGCCGATTAACCTAATTAAATATGGGGCCATATGCGGGCAAGTCTAGTCTTATATTGGCCTCATTTAAATTTGTGTAGCGAACCGATACTATGTTTTGCCTTGTTAAGACAACATTTAAATTGCGGGTTATCTAAACAACTAGAACCATATATTTAAATGTCAGGACCCCGGTTCCGCTTAATATGGCCTAATTACACCGCATATTTACCATGCCAGGCATCATACATGCATCATGCTCGATCTTCTGCCGTAGTATTAAATAGTGCATCCGGTGTTTCTTCTAGTGTTTTGCTTCTTTGCGGACTAGGCCAATGAGTTGATGCGAGTGTCGACCCGACCTTCGGATAAACCTTCGACAATGTTTTCAGGCGAGCATCTCCCCCATTCTACCTATCTTACTTTTATAGCATTTATTCCCTCCTGTTGATCTATTGCTATCTGTGTTGCGATGCTCTAGTTTTCGTACCCGTGTTATCCCTTGCAGCCTTATATTGCCTTGGACACCTCCTATTACCTGTGGTTTGGTAGATAGTTTGTCGTGGTATTGCACGGCAGATGCTACTGGGGGTAGCTTACGTAGAGGGAGCAAGGCGACGTAGGAGAATCCGGGAGCGAGATTGGCACACGATGTACCCAGGTTCACGTCCCCTCGGTGGAGGATCGCTACGTCCTGCTATCAATCCAGTATATGATCATAGATTGGTTTACAATGGAGCCGCCGGAGGTGGTGGGGGAGACTAGATCTAATATGACGTACCCCTTGGGGGTGCCCCTGGTGGCTTTATATATGCAGCCAGTTAGGGTTTACAAGTGCTTTGGTGGGCTTTCTATTGGAGTCGCCGTCTTGGGCCTCCAGTCGGAGCCAGTCGTTTGGGTCCAGCATGCGCCAGTCGCCGTATTGGGCGAGTCGACCCGCTCTGGGATTGGCTTCAGTCGGCTCGATCCCATCTGGCGATTCCGCTTCGTGGGTATACCCCGATTAGTATCCCCCCCATCAGTAGTCCCCGAGCGCGTTGTTGATTCGACGCGGGCTTGAGGCAGGATGCGGAGAGTCTTGACGATGGGTCGTGGCAAATCGGCGACGAGCTCCTGAACAGAGAAAAGAACCGTGAAGCGGGAGGCGGTCGGCGTGAGCCAGTCGGTGATGACCAGTTGGCGAAAGACGTAGGGTGTCGGTGAAGCCGCCAGTTGCGGCGATTCTCCGAACACAACGCATGCCGAGTCCCCGAGCGCGGCGAGGGGCGAGGTCGAGTGACCGTAGAGTGCCGAGTTCCCAAGCGCGACGAGCGGCGAGGTCGAGCGACCGGCGGGCGCCGAGTCCCCGAGCGCGGCGAGGTCGAGCGACCGGCAAGCGTCGAGACCCCGAGAACGGAGAGCGACTAGGTCGAGCGACCGGCGAGCATCGAGGACGAGCAACCGACGGGCGCTGAGTTCCCGAGCACGGAGAGCGGCGAGGTCGATCGACCGGCGAGCGCCGCTGTCTGTAGCGCGCCGAGTCCCCGAGCGCGTCGAGTACGCGAGGGCGAGTCCTCGGCGACGAGTCTCCGAGCGCGGAGAGCAGCGAGGCCGAGCGACCGACGGGCGCCGAGTCCCCGAGTGCGGCGAGCGGCGAGGTCGATCGACCGACGGGCGCCGAGTCCCCGAGCACGGAGAGCGGCGAGGTGGATCGACCGGCGAATGCCGCTGTCTGTAGCGCGCCGAGTCCCCGAGCGCGTCGAGTACGCGAGGGCGAGTCCTCGGCGACGAGTCTCCGAGCGCGGAGAGCAGCGAGGTGGATCGACCGGCGAATGCCGCTGTCTGTAGCGCGCCGAGTCCCCTAGCGCGTCGAGTACGCGAGGGCGAGTCCTCGGCGACGAGTCTCCGAGCGCGGAGAGCAGCGAGGCCGAGCGACCGACGGGCGCCGAGTCCCCGAGTGCGGCGAGCGGCGAGGTCGATCGACCGACGGGCGCCGAGTCCCCGAGCACGGAGAGCGGCGAGGTGGATCGACCGGCGAGTGCCGCTGTCTGTAGCGCGCCGAGTCCCCGAGTGCGTCGAGTACGCGAGGGCGAGTCCTCGGCGAAGAGTCCCCGAGCGTGTCGAATACGCGAGGGCGAGTCCGCGGTGGCGAGTCCCCGAGCGTGTCGAGAACGCGAGGGCAAGTCCGCGGAGGAGAGTCCCGGAGCGTGTTACGAGAGGGAGAGCCCGCGGTGGCGAATCCCTGAGCGTGTTGAGTACGCGGGGGCGAGTCCGCGACGGCGAGTCCCCGAGCGCGTTGAGTACGCGAGGGCGAGTGTCCGTGGCGGCGAGTCCCTGAGCATGTTAAGTATGCGAGGGCGAGTGTCCGCGGCGGCGAGTCCCTGAGCATGTTAAGTATGCGAGGGCGAGTGTCCGTGGCGGCGAGTCCCCGAGCGTGTTACACGAGGGCGAGTCCGCGGTGGCAAGTCGACGAGGGAGAGCCGCGGTCGTGGAACCATGCGTACACGCAGCATGCCTAGGAGTAGTCCCCGAGGCTCGAGTTGGCTTGTAGAGGCGACTTGAGGCTCTTTAGAGATGCATATTCTGAAAATAGTAGTGGTTGTTGCCGAGCATGGCGAGTGGCGAGGTCGAGCGACCGGCGAGCGCCGAGTCCCCGAGCGCGCCGAGTCCCCGAGCGCGGCGAGTGACGAGGTCGAGCGGCCGGCGAGCATCGAGTCCCCGAGCGCGGCGAGTCCGCGATGATTGCGAGTCCGCGAGGGGAGAGTCCCCGAGTGTGGCGAGTCCGCGATGATTGCGAGTCCGCGCGGGGAGAGTCCCCGAGTGTGGCGAGTCCGCGATGATTGCGAGTCCGCGAGGGGAGAGTCCCCGAGTGTGGCGAGTCCGCGATGATTGCGAGTCCGCGAGGGGAGAGTCCCCGAGTGTGGCGAGTCCGCGATGATGTTGATTGCGCTGTTTCTGTTAGCGAGTCTCTCGTCTTGGCCCGGGGGGCCAGTCGCATGGCGACTCCAAAGATGGCTCTCGGCTTGGCGTTCTTCCTGGACGATCCGAGGCTCGGTTTGCGAGTCCTCGTCCGCAGTACTTAGCCGTGCGAGTCGCACTGTCTAAGGTTGAGGAGGACATGGTGCTGTTTGTTTAGCATTACCATTTGTCTTGGCCCGGAAGGCCAGTCGAGCAAGGCGACTTCAATGATGGCTCTCGGTTAGCGTTTTTTGTGGACGATCCGAGGCTCGGTTTGCGAGTCCTCGTCCGCACTACTTGGCCATTGCGAGTCGCTCTTTCAAAGGTTGACAAAGGCGAATAGATTTTTCCCGGGGGGAAGAGACACCCAGTGGTGAGTCCATGCAGCGTGGCATGCGACCCTCTCTGGCGACGTAGGACGATGAAGGTCCCTTAGCAGGCACGGCGTACGCATTTGACGTAGCGGATGGGGTCGCACTATGGCGAAGTCGACGCGGCGGACACGGGGTCGATGCGGCGGACGGAGGTCGCGCTATGGCGAAGTCGACGCGGCAGACACGGGGTCGACGCGGCGGACGGAGGTCGCGCTATGGCGATGTCGACGCGGCGGACACGGGGTCGACGCGGCGGGCGGAGGTCGCGCTATGGCGATGTCGACGCGGCGCACACGGGGTCGACGCGGCGGACGGAGGTCGCGCTATGGCGATGTCGACGCGGCGGACGGAGGTCGCGCTATGGCGAAGTCGACGCGGCGGACACGGGGTCGACGCGGCGGACGGAGGTCGCGCTATGGCGATGTCGACGCGACGGACGGAGGTCGCGCTATGGCGAAGTCGACGCGGCGGACGGAGGTCGCGCTATGGCGATGTCGACGCGGCGGACACGGCGTCGACGCGGCGGACAGGGGTCGCACTATGGAGAAGTCGACGTAGTGGACCGCGAAGGCGACGTCGCGATGGCGATCCCGCGGTAGGCGAGTTCCCGAGCCTAGCGAGTCCGCGTTTAAGCGTGTCCGCGTTTAGGCGGGTTTCAGAGCATGGCGAGTCGGCGTGGGCACGATGAGCCGGCGATGGGCGAGTCACCGGACATGGTGATTCCGCGACCGTGGCGAGTTCGTGGCGGGTGAATCAAGTGAGCTCGCAACGGGTGCGACCGAGCATAACGAGCCGGCGAAGTAACCACGACCGATTGACCGCGATGTGCATGTATAACAAAAATAAAAGTTTCAAGTATTAGATCAAATAGAAAACCATAGTTGATTCAGATGGTAGGTCCATAATAAGAAAGATAAAATCAAATAGAAAAATCCTGATCGTGGCCGCATGGACAGCACGCGATTGAGAGTGCATGTGTTTGCCTAGTCTCCGATCGCCATCTTGCTGTGCAGGATAGTCTTTGATCGCCGTCTTGTATCTGGCGAGACTAGGTCGACATGTGGATGGAATCTACTAGATTTTTGACTGGCCGGAACGGCGTAACATGCCTTCTTCATTGTCTTTGTGCACATGTGACAACACAATAAAGAAACATGAATTAGATGCTGAATAAATAACAACAATACCAATCTATAGAAGGTGGATTCGTCAGGAATCAATTTTCCGCAGCCCTGAGCCAAGCCTTCCTAATTCTAGGCCTGTCGCCAAGGCCGCCGGCGGTCCTCCTTTCTTTACAGTACAAGGACCGATTTCATCTAGCACTTGGCCGGTCGCGATGGAATCAGTCGTCCACTCTCCATACATATAAAAAATTGCATGCAAGCAGCTAATCCAAATAGAATAATCAATGAACAATGGATTGGAAATAGATTGAATTAAAAACTAGACAGAGGGGACCGATCGGTGTACGCGGCCATGTCTTAGTGGACAGTGTGGCTGCAAGAAGAACAATTCGGTTTTGCACCAGGAGCCAATTTTCCAAGCGATGGATACATGTCAGATGCACACAGGAGATTAGTTCCAAATAAATAATCAAACTTCAAAGTAATCAATATGGAGAGAGATTGAACAGAAAACTCAGCGACTGTATGTAGCCGATCGTTCGCATCAGGACATGGCACGGATGAACGTCTAGATGCGATCTAGATGCCATTGATGGTGAGGGATCCCGCCCAGATTATCACCCTCCAAGCATCGCTAGCCCCACGGTGGGCGCCAACTGTCGAGGTATTGCACGGCAGATGCTACTGGGGGTAGCTTACGTAGAGGGAGCAAGGCGACGTAGAAGAATCCGGGAGCGAGATTGGCACACGATGTACCCAGGTTCACGTCCCCTCGGTGAAGGATCGCTACGTCCTGCTATCAATCCAGTATATGATCATAGATTGGTTTACAATGGAGCCGCCGGAGGCGGTGGGGGAGACTAGATCTAATATGACGTACCCCTTGGGGGTGCCCCTGGTGGCTTTATATATGCAGCCAGTTAGGGTTTACAAGTGCTTTGGTGGGCTTTCTATTGGAGTCGCCGTCTTGGGCCTCCAGTCGGAGCCAGTCGTTTGGGTCCAGCATGCGCCAGTCGCCGTATTGGGCGAGTCGACCCGCTCTGGGATTGGCTTCAGTCGGCTCGATCCCATCTGGCGATTCCGCTTCGTGGGTATACCCCGATTGGTATCCCCCCATCATAGTTGGACTTGCGCGTCGTAGTCGCCTGCTCAAGTGCTGTTGCGTGTCGTCCAGTACCACAGTTGTTGGAGTATTGCCGTATGTTTAAGGTTGGAGATGATCAAGACTTTAATTACTGTTTAACAACTAAAATTGAAGTAGGTAAATGCAGAGGCACATGTGGTCAATAGATGTTATTTGGTTGTTAACCGTCCACTTGTGTCCCGTAGGACCCCGAGTACTTGATACTTGTTCCTTGAATATTCGCGCTATCCATATGCGGGAGGATTATGGGACCCCCCTGAGCCAGAGCTTGATTCATTCTTATTTCTTGGGGCCACAAACTAGTTTGAGGTTTTATTTACTATCCTGTACTTATGCCATGCTTTCCTGCTTTATTACGATTGTGCGAGGAGCACCTGTACTGTTTAGGTAAGCGGAGTGTTTTTGCGGTATCGACAAGCCCAGTTTTGGGTTCCCAGTCTTTTACAGCCACTGGCGCAAACCTTGAGTTCGTCTCGGAGTCAGCTAACTTCGTTGCGGGTGTACTCAATGGGGTGGCCCCCTGAAATATTTCTGAATCCTGTGATTGCTTTGTCGTGAAGGCCTCGTTGGGTTTTGATTTGGTTTTTCCGAGGTTGATCGAGTGTGTGTTGCTATTTGTGCACCCCTGCAGGGTAAAACTTTCTGAAAGCCGTGTCCGCGGTTATGGACGACTTGGAGCACAGTATCTCGATCATAGACAACTATAACTAAAGTAGTGCTATAAATTTGACTTTATAATGACTAGTAAACAGCTTCACTATAATGGAATGGCTAAATAAAATTGCCAACAATTGCTTGTTTGGGTTGTCGCTTGCGACCATGGTATATGACTAGTAAGTATTGCAACTATAACGGAATGGCTAAATAAAAGTACCAACAACTGCTGGGTTTTGGGATATCTCATGCTATTTGTATATGACTAGTAAGTGCTGCAACTACAACGGAATGGTTAACTAAAACTGCCCACTGCTTATCTTATCAGGATGACTACCTTTACCTGACTAGTAATTGATGCAACTATAACTGAATGAATAAAACTGCCAACTGTGTGAGTTCCTCGGTTGACTTCCTCGTTTGGTCTCGAGGGGAAATACCAGGATGGGTTTGTTTGGTGTTAGAATCAGGTTGGTTCCGAATAGATCTTTCTTATCCCTCTCTGATAGCCGACAGTTATATCCAGTCTCTATAGAGTGTTTAGTGCATGCTGCCGCTGCCGCTCAGTCCACCATACCTATGTAGGCGAGGACCGCCGAATTCTAGCCTCGCCGTGTACTGGCCTCAGTACTGACCGCTCTCTCTCTTTTTCCTTTGCCCTTTGCTGGCACCCCTTTTGTTTAAGCAGGTTTTGAGGTCGACGTCGTTAGCAGGGTTACCCTTCCGGCTTGGCCTGGGCAGGGTTATGGACGCCATTGGTTATTCTTCAGGGCTCTTAGCCCCATTTGCATCTTGTCCGTAGTCGGACGCTCTATCATTTTCAAGGTGATTTGGACCTTTGTATTGTATATCTGTATTCTTGACTCATTGAGTCGCTGTTGTATATATATCTGTTCTGTGGGTCCCATCGAGGACTGTTGTGTAATGTTATTACTTCGTTTTCCACCCGCACGAAAGTGCCTGGTGGGCACCTTTGAATCGTTTCTATGCGGGTTTGGCGGTTTTCGCTAAAACTTGCATAGGGCCGATTCTGAGGGTGTTATAAACACTAAGTGAGAAACAATCTCCTTGGTCACCTGAAACACCTTCGTGGTGATAAAACTTAGGATGTTGTGTCTACGACGCAAAGATAAGCCCTACAGATATCGTCTGATGGCCTGGTAATGCACCAGACTGCGCTCTACCAGTAAATTCTCGTGTCAACTGGCACGATGAAAATCCCGACGGACGCGTTAGGTAAATCACTTGAAAAACACTAGGATTTGACTCCTATAAGACCTCAACAGTCTAAGGGGTACATCACTTAAAAAACACAAGGATTTAACTCCTATAAGACCTCAATAGTCTGAGTAGAATTACACCAGCATTCGTTCCGGATTCGAGTCCGGGGACTCGAATCTAATGAAGATCGTGTTGTTTTGTCCTAAGATAGTTAACTGGCCCTAATCCGTCGGTTGAGCCAGGCACACGTATCAACAATCCCTATGAACTAACATGTTTATTCTTAAAAACTGGTTCGTGTGAGAAGCACCTGAAATATTATAGAGTCTTCAGTCGAATCGATCGGGGGCTACTAACATGAATATACACTATGGGTGCATAACATTGGTATACCCGGTCCAGCCCAAGAAAGGCCCATGTGAAGACCTGCAGCCTAGGAAGATTTCGGGTGGTTCAAGCCCATGGCGAGTTCGACTCCTTGGAGGACAAGTCTAGCTATAGATAGAATTTCAAAATCTGTAGCCGACTCGACCTATCCCCGGGACCTGGCCTATCTATATAAGGGCCAGGAAGGCATGGCGAGAAGGATCTCAAAACCTCATACACACACCTCCATGCCAGATTGTATCTGTGCACCCCTATAACCTTCGGTTCCGCCGTAATCAAGAACAGACAAGCAGGAGTATGGTTTTCCCTCCGGGGGCCTGAACCTAGGTAAACCTCGTGTCCCCGTGTTGCTTGCCTATTAACTGTCTTGCTACTTCTAGCATCCCCATCTTCTCCAAAACCCAAGTCCATAATAATGGGCATTGACGAGTCGAACCCTCGTCAGGAGGAGAGGGAGCTTTTCTTGATGAATACTTCCCACATGGATGAGAGGCAAAAGGAGTACATCAACCTTTCTCGCGACAAAGTGTTGGCCAAGAAGAGATTGTTGATAGCCAACATAAACACACCCACGGACGGCATGTTTGGAGGAGGCATGTTTGGCGGAGGCATGCCCATGTTTGGAGGAGCATGGGAGGCATGGTCGGCGTGGGAGGCATGCCCTCCATGGGAGGCATGGCCGGTATGGGAGGCTTTGGAGGCATGGACAGCATGGGAGGACCAAGCTATGGAGGAGTCTTCGGAGGAACTATGGGAGCATCGGTGAGTGGTGTGTATGGAGCCATGGGAGCACCACCGGGAGGATTCGTGGCCTCTATGGATCCTACTATTCCTCCTTCAACCCAAGATGTCGATGAACAAGAAGCAAAAGAAGACGATGACTTGGAAAATGCGGAAGTGTGAGATTCTATCTTGCATTTCTGATATGCAAATTGTGTGTTGCACTTTGTGTCCATTTGAACCATATGTTGTGTGTGCTTGTTGAACTACGTCATGTTGTGTGTCGTTCTTGAACTATGTGATGTGTGTGTTGCACTTTGTGTCCATTTGAACTATGGTACATCATTTGTTTCATGATTTATGTGAGTATTTGATCTTGTTGAATCCATAGTAGTGTAGAAAGTTGTTTTTCGCTGATGCGTGTGCTGTATTTTGGAGCGTCCGGCGGAGGAACTTTTTAGCGCCCGAGCACGCGCTAAATAATAGAGCGTTCGGAGGGGGAAATCCAGCGCAGCGCGCGGTAAACGTTTACAGCGTGGTCGCAGCGACATATAGCGCGCCGAAATTTAGTGCGCCTGTTGGAGATGCTCTAAGGCCGTAGACATAGAGAACGACCTCTGATTCCTCTTCCTTGACGTGATGGTGCCCTTGTTATTCCCCTCGCCTTTCCTTTACAGCTTTGCACGGAATCTGAAGTGAACAATGATCTGGGAGCACCATGAAAGCGGCCTTAATGTGCAATTCAGCCCCTTCTTTTTCATCTCCGAGCCCTCTCGTTTGTCCCCTTCTCATTTCGTCGTACCTCTATAAGACTATCGATCGCACATCACATTGGGTGAAACTTCGGTTCGAAACCAAGTCAAAGCAAATTAATTCACAACATCAGACAAGCACATTGGCACAACTCAATCAGCCTCACCGGATCCTCTTCCTTATTGCCATAAGTTGACACCGTTAAGATCCCCACCATCTTAATACAGAATACAATATGAGTATCTTTATTAAAAAAAATATTGCAATGTAATTATAACATTCATCATATACTAAATATAATATGACACCCTCTCGAAAAAATGACACGGTTAATTTGATACCAACTTATTTAGCAATCCCACCATTAACCCCTTTAATTTGGTGTTGTTATTGCCACCCCCTTTAATTTGGCGTTGATATTGCCATAAGTTGTTACCAATAGTGAGTATATTTGGCCTATTGGTGCTAACGGTTATGATTTAATAAGTACGCATGATGCCACTATAAAACTAGGCATTTCCAGCCTCTAGCTCACCGCAAATCACAACTAAAAACAAATCACCATTGGCGTCAATCCCCATAGTTCTCCAACAAAATGAGGATCGCCAGCATGTTCATGTTAGCAATTGCCCTTCTACTGGTCTCTTCAGGTACTATGGCCATGTTATGGTAAACTTCTTAGTTCAGCGTAGTTTTAGATATTAGATGTGTGATTATCTCTTTCTTGTTTCCTCAAAACTGGATGAGATGGAACATGATCACATAGAGATAGGGTTGCTAAGCGGTAGGCTAGCGGGCACTGAGTCAGCCTGAGCTGCTAAACTACTCTGTTAATTTTTGTGAGAAAAAAGTGTATTACACGCACTGATTCAGCCGATTTACGGCCTTAAGTGCGACCTGCACTTGCAACACTACATAGAGAAACAAGCAACAAGATAAACTGTGAAACAACGTCTGCAATATTTGTAGCAAGATAGATTGAACTCTAGACACATCCTACTTTCAGTCCCACGTCCTCATGGTATTGTCTTTACCCCTTTGCTGATATTTCTCCATATGCTATTTGCAAACATTATGCCTAAGTTATTATAAAATATTAGCACTTGCTAATAATTTGACCATCTTGTTTGCATTGATCCATGTAGATGTTTCGGCGAAGGTGCCTCTAGCCAAGAGAGGGGTGTCTCCTGATGACTGTGGATATAGAAGAGGTCCCCCGGGGCCATGTAATAGGGAATCGTGCCATTCTTACTGCACCAAGACTATAGGACTTGCAGATGGAAACTGTGTTAGTGGGGTATGCAAGTGCACGGTATGCGGTGATCCCCCATTGGGCAATATTACCAAAGAAACGCAGGGGTCTGTTTAAGTTTATAAGTTGAGCAAGATGAGGGTGGGTGCAACACCTTCTGTGAAGATCATTTACTGTAATACAAAAATAATTGACGAATTCCAATCTTTGTATTGCTTCATAAGCATTTGGCAATATGAATGATCAGGAATAAGTGCATAGCACAAGCACGAAATGTTGCGTGGGCTCACATCAATTTGGTTACTGTTCATAGCCCCTCCGCTACCGTGTGAAGTTAAAAAATGGCAATTTTACCCATGGTATGGGTATATTTTTTTCCCATGGGCAGCACACGGACCCTACCTAACAAGTCATGGGTAGGGCATGAGTACCCCTTTACCCATGGGTATGCCTGAACCTGCCCGATTAGCTGACATGTGGGGTCATACCTCTAGAATATATATAAATGGGTCCTACTATTGCATCCTTGTTCCTCCTAAAGTATATTATTGAACATTATTGAATTTGGTTAAACTATAAAAGACTTGAATTGCTTACTGAACATTAATATTTGTCATGAACATAAGTCTATTTTCATGTTGTGTAAAATTTACGGTTGGATAGGAGGTCAGGCCCAACGGTGACCCACAAAGGAACGCACACGTAGATCGGACGAGGACAGACACGGCGTCCGCATGTGCCCTCCCCTGGTCAGTGAGCTCATTAATTCCATGGGTGAAGTTTTGTTTCTGAACTTCAAGAAATTAATTCTTGACAATTCACAATATGTTAGTGATGATTGTGTTATGCAGTGGCATGCCTTCTATCTCCCTTGCCATCCATGACTATGAGTCTAATTTCTTGAATTTCATTTGAATGAGTAGATGGTGCTCGCGATTGATAGGAAGGATCCAAACAGGTGAGACTACCAGGGGCGGAACCCTTTTTTTTACTTTAAGATGGAGCTCTTTTGTTTAAGCTAGATTCTTCTATCTAAGTTCCTCACAAGATTTTTGCTGAAATGCCGAGAAGAGATGATTAATTCAGTTTATCTCTTGCTTTCATGATTTTTCGTATCTATTGTGCAAATTTGCAATGTAAAATTCGCTTCCACGGTAAAGGTAAACTAAAATAGGTTATTATTCCTATTTGCCGCACACAATTAATTTTGGATTGGCTTTGCATGGCAATATTTCATTTTCTTCTTACAGGAAAGATGCTTACTTTCAAACTTAGTGATCATGAGTGCAAATGGAGTCTGAGAACTCTTCTTGGTTTATGCTGGATATCAAAATTATTTCAATTGGTCTTACATTGGCCTGCGCGTTTCAAATTTAACAGTGGTAAGTTAAGAAAAAACTTAAGTATTCATTGTGGTAGTGCTTCCTGCATTATTTGCAGTTTGTATGCGTGTGATTAGCGATGGACACACGCGCACGCGGAGTGGAAGAACAGAGTACTTTTGTGCTGCTTGGTTGCAGCATTTTCCGGTTGTATTGATTGATTAAATACAAAGCATAAAACGGAGATACAGGCCACAATTATCAAGATACGAAAATCATAAAGATACAATAACAATATCATCATAGCGGAAAAGGAAGACTGAATCATACTCCCTCCATTTGGAAATATAAGATGTTTTAGGTTTGTGAATGAGATGTATCAACAATAACAGAGTCCAACACATGTTCCTGTTTGTGTTCTTTCATGTGCTCTGATCCAATGCTCTAGGTAACTGCAAGCGCAGGCGTTCTAGGATTCCGGTAGGTGTGTCTCCTCGCCAGCACCGTGAAGAGAATGAAATTGCCCACTCCAAGACCAGCCAGCATCCAGTAAAACCGGTCAATTCTTTCGTAACCCTCCCCTATCCACGCTCCATGGGTCAGGCTGTTTGTGACCAAGACCAAGAGAGCCCCCAAGAAAGAACCCACTGACAGCGTCGCAAGGAACAGCCCCGTGCTTACAGACTTCATCCGCTCCGGTCCCTCGCGGATGAAAAACTCAAGCTGCCCCACAAACACGAATGCATCGCCGGCGCCCATAATGAAGTACTGCGGTACCAACCAGAAAGCACTAACAACGCCACCGGCGTCAATGCGCCTCTTCTCGACGAGCGCGGCCACCGTCATGGAGATGGTGGCAATGAGGAGGCCAGCCCCAATGCGCTGGAGCGAGGTGGGGCCCTGTGGGCTCCGGGTGAGGCGTGTGGCCATTGGCACCAGGAGGGGCTCGTTGATGGAGGTGAAGATGATGACCGAAATGAAGAGAAAGCTAGGAATGGATAAAGAGGGAATGACAAACCCCTTTCCTAGGTGGCGGTCCATGTCGGCTGCCTGCATGATGGAGAAGAAGGTCATCCGATTATAGATGGTCCAGTAAAGGACTGAGGTGACCCATATTGGCAATAGGTTTATCAGTAACTTCAGCTCCTCCACCTCAGTCACTGTTGCGCTCACCACTAGTGGCTGGCCTGGCCCTGGCAGCACGATTGCCGCTTTGTCGAGGCACCTGCGAGTGGACAAAGGTAAATTTTGATGTGAGGGTCTTTTAATAATAGAATAGAAGCAGAACTGGATCCCAAGAATAGCCTAGAATAAATGGTTGGAATGATAACTACTAGCAAGCAAATAGACCTTGACAATATCAAATTTCTTACCTAAGACTGTTAGTGTGAGGCACCCTCGCGATGAGGAATCCATTGAGGGCACTGTTGTCCATCGGGAGAGGTAGACTTCGTCTTCTAAATGCCATCCATAACACATTCCAAATCACTGAAAGCGGGCTCCTCTCGGCCGGCTTCCGGTATCGGTATTTGTGCCGCCCGCCCACAAGCACGATGGCTGCCAAAATCATAATACCCATTGATATGCAGTAGCCCCAGCCATAACCAACGCCTAATTGGACATACTCCAACACAGTCAAGGCGAACAGACCGCCAAGACATGTGCAAGAATAGAAGCGGCTGAAAAGCAACTTCATAGCCCATGCTTCTCTTGGCACGCGCCTGTCAAACTGATCTGAAAGAAATCCTGGGATATTTCCCCTGAGACCCCCAACCCCCAAGGCAGTCAAGCAAAGGGCCAAACACATAATTGCCACCTCCCAGCCATTCGCGGGCACACAATTCTCATCAACACATGGCGGTGGATGCAGACCCGGAACCAGAATTTCAAGGGCGAGTTCCATACCCTGTTAACAATAAGACGGATTTAAGATGGTCAAAAATGGTTTTGGACCGTCCATATATTTGAACCCAAGGGCTATTTGTATCTATTACCTAGTGGGAGGTGAGATTGCTTAATTGAAACCAATCCTTTGTATTTAGAAAGAAATCTATTGATAACATGGATATATATATACAATTCCTTACCATGCATGGGATCATTAGAAAAGAAAATAGTTAAAAAAAGTGAGGCGCGCAAAAACTTTGACATAAGCGAACAATATTCATACCACATGCAATTTCTAACTGTGCGGTCATTTTTAATCAGACTAGAGTTTTTCTTTTAACATAAGGAAAGTCTAAGACTCCAAATCACAATCCCTTTTCAAATATAAACTTACATAGTTCATTAGTTTTAAATATGTTGGAACTACATTGAACACGACTTAATACAAATAATGGAAAATAAATTCAAGCTGCCACATGAATGACGTGTAGGACCACCAATACATGGTCACACCAAGCTGTAACTAATACATGATAATATAAGCTACTAGTAAACTTTAAATTTCTATAATTAATCTACGTTCGATGATAATGCATGCAAAGAATGTTTGGAAGGTTTATCAATTGCAGCGTTGCTACTTGTTGTTTTGCGGCTTCATCATAAATAGAAAGAGCATTGATTCCTAAAAGAAATGGAAAGAGCATATCAAATTATTATTTGCTAAAATATACCATTCAGTGGTAGATTTTTGTATAGGGGTTGAGGTATGAAGGACCAGAAAAGACCGAAATTGGCTAAAAATTAAGTAACCAGCATAGTGTGCGTGCGTGCTTACAGCGATCATCATGCCGAGGGATATGGCTATGGCGAGGAAGCGTCCGAGCTTGGCGTCGCCGAAAAATCCGCCAATGAGTGCAAGGAGGTTCAGAATGCCAAAATAGGTTATAATGCCTTGTTCAGACCCAATGAAGGAGACATGTAGTATGTTCTCTAGGTCGCTTTGCAGGTCCAACGTCATGCACATAATGCACACCCTCTCCCCAAACGCAGTACCTGATACAAACTGAACTCAGAACCACGAACAAAACATCGCATGTTATGGAATGCTAACATGCTATGAAGTTAATGTACGCGTGTACCTAAAATGAGAAGGGCAGCAAGCCACGCTCCAGTATGGGATCGGTCCACTGGATTGTCCCTATAATCCACCAACAAGACTTCCTCGGTGCCAGCAGGATCCTGCACACATACGTACAATAATAAAAATAGTGCCCTCAGCGAGCAGTCAATCCAAATTCTCCACTCGTCAATGCCAAGCCATTAACAGAGCTAGCCAAGCAGATTTCACCACAGGCGTAGCCCAAGTGCCCAACACAGCAGCAGGCTAGCAGCTAGAACCAGCCCCACACTCAGTAGAGCTCGTCCAGCTCGGATCAGACGGAGGCCATGGGCACCAGCTTCAGCAGCGTCAGAACTGACGGAGGCCATGGCACAGCTCCGTACTACTCCTAATCCCTGCCGTCGTCGTCACCGCCGGTGACGGCCATGCGCTCCTCAATCTTTGCAAGGAAGTATCCGATTTGTACCAAAGAAAATCACGCAAAAAATGGGTGCTACCAATTGTTGCAAGCCTAACATCAAATTGACTACTTTTAAAAGGAGAAACATGAGCGAACCATGCGGTGATTCGGACGTGTTGGAAGCATCGGTCGCGAAAGGCTGGTTCTGGCGTGGTCTCACAGCGCAAGCGTCCCGAGCGGGTTGGAGCCGTGCTGAACAACAGAGGCAGGAGGAGATCGCTGACAACTGTCACGCGCGCCCACGAGTAATAAACCTAAACGGAAACACCCAGACCTCGAACTCTGGCAGTCTGGCCGGTGGCAGGGGGGAGCCAAAGGAGGCCGGCAGTTCTTGTGTCCGGAGATTGAGGGGGTGGAGGCGCCAGCGACAAAGTGGTGTTGTGATATAAGCGACCACTTGTACGCTTTGTGTTTGGCAATGACAACTCAGAAGGAATCTGTTCTCCCCTTCTGCAGTTCTCATCCAATTTATTCTAGGAAAATCTACTTAGAGCATCAAGGAATCTGTTCCCCCCTTCTGCAGTTTCTCATCCAATTTATTTCAGGAAAATCTACTTAGAGCATCTCTGCTAGAGTTTCCTAGAATAAATTGGATGAGAACCTTTATAAGTGTTTTTTCAGTATATGCTGAAAACGGTTCACACCTGACTCAAACTTCGGTTTACCATAGACTTGTTTTCCCTTCACCTCCATCACATGTCTTGTATCCGACCTTTTTTTGCCTGAAAGGTTGCATTACTCGATCAGCATTTTGTTTTTCAATAGTCAGGTAAAGATTGCGGGTACATACATCTGAGCATGAAACTTCCAATTGTTTAGCTCAAAATATTTTTGATACATGCGTACCTATCAACTCTCAAACCCACAAACTACCTTAATGAAAATCTGAAAGCTGATGTAAAAAAAAGGAAAGTCTGAAAGAAAAGCAACCTGAGCTCTCTAACCTGCAGCCTCCTGACGTAGCGTCTGACCATATGCCCGAAGAGAATCACTTTTGGTATGACAAAGAACATCCGGTGATGGAGGAAGGTTCCTTGTTTCCTTCGATGGAAGAGTTCAAGATGCTCTTGAGAACATTTGCTTTTAGAGGCAAGTTTGACATAAAGATAGAGGATTGTGACCCTACTAGATTCATAGGTCATTGCAAAGGAGAATTATGTTCTTGGAGAATAATGGCTAGGACAATTGAAGATGGCAATACAGTCAGGTAATAACTTATGTAACATCAATCTTTGATTTTGTATGTTGTGATTATTTGCATTAAATTACTTGGGAGTTGCAACTAACAGCTGGTGTAGTGTTTTCCTCTAGGTTAACAAAATAGTAAAGCCTCATAATTGTGCATCAACCTCTTAAGTGGTCTCAAGCATGGCAGATACAGCATGGGTGGCAGAAAAGGCAATTGGCATTGGTGCCAGTGAGCTGCAAAAAAGTAAAAAGCTGACTACAGAGTTACTACTGGGTATCACACTATTCAGAGGGGCAAAGAAAGGGCCATGGATAAATTATATGGGACTTGGGGACAGTGCTATCAAAATCCATTGAACTTCAAAGCTGAGATTGAGAAGAGATCTCTGGGCAACATGATGTGAAGAGGGAAGGAGTATTTCTGCAGATTTTTTATGGCACTTAAGCCATGCATTGATGGCTTTTTGAATGGTTATAGACCATATGTCAGTACTAGGAAGGGTTGGCGCAGTGGCACGCTGCGCCCCTAGCGTAATGACGATGCGAAGAATTAAAAATAAGTAGGTAATATTCTTTTCCTTCAGTTATGGGCACAATGACAGCACAAATTTGTTTGTCCATGCATAGAAGCTTTACATAGAAAGTTGACAAATGTATAAAATCATACATTAATTGCATGCTACATGAAAAGCGAGAAAACACGCTACCTATCTATCAATAAGTCCGAACCAAACTAACAGAACCTAACTAACAGACTTACATGAATATGAATCCATCTCAGTCAAAATCATGCAAAGTATGGATCATGAAGTTCAGCTTGAATACTTGTCCCACAGAAAAATTCAGTACAACACAATAATGCATCATCTTCTGCAAGATTACATCAATTAGTGCAGAAAGCCAGAGGCTGCGGCTCGATTTATCCAAACAAAACCAGTGCAGAATGCTGAACCGAACCATGGAAGCCAATCTTTTCATATAGTCTTACTCATGCAACTATGTATGATAAAACGAACTTGGAACAAACAAGGATTCAGGACCATACGAATAGATGGTTACGGACAATTGAAGTTGTGAATAAATAGTACCGTTCTTCTCATATAGCCTAAGCAGTACTTAGAGCTCAAAGTCATCAAGAGAATAAATTCAGTAGGGCAATTAGAAATAATGGGCCACGAGATATAACTGGTTGCTGATGACCACAACCAATATCACTGGTACGACATATCAGTCCAGCCAATAGAAGGCACATAACTTTCAGTATAATGCGAGAAGAAAGATGAGCTGAAGACTCAAGTGTGAAATCACATCATGCACCAACCAAAATCTTGAATGTAAAAACAACAAAGTATTTTCGAAGCGGAAATGCTAGACTTATGGAAAATTTCTACGAACTGGACCTATGGACGCTACTGTTTCCCACGTCCCCTTTGATCAACGTTCCGGAAAAATCTCTCTTGATTGGCCAGTGAACCTACACGTCAGTCCGTACTCTAATCCGTAACAAGAATGGCCGTAGGTGTAGCATTACTCTTTTCGAAGTTATCAGTCTGTGTGCAAATGGCTGGAAATTTCAGTGCTAGATATTATATATGTAAGCATCTAAAAAGCACCTAGTTCTAATTTCTACATGATGCATTTTAAATACTTTGCTACTGATATTAATCTGGAACATTTTGAGGTTCCAGCCTCTACTCGGTCATAAAGGTAGCTTAAGTACAGCAGCTTGCAGCTGTGTACTGAGACACTTTGACTGAAACCATAAAGGCTTGTATAGTATCCCATTGATGAACTCTTAAAAGTTAAAGCTATCTATGTTCAATATGGAGCATGACCTCTGGCCTAACCAAAATCAGTGTGTCATACACACCGAGAAAATAGGAACATGGTACTTTAAGTAACATAAAAAAGAAGCTGGCAGAAGAAAACCAGACATGGAGCAAGCACCTTTTTCTACTATTTTCTCAGATGCCGACAGGGCACTACTTGTATTTACATTCCCTAACACTCCAGTCACTTTGTTGCAGTCCTGAAGAAAAAGATGGCCAATTATCAAACTCAGAGCATGCAAAATATTTAGTAGCAGACAGCGAAAGAATCAACGAAAGAAAGATGTGTACTTGAGCGCTTGGTGGACACCCTTCGGACAGCCTTCATGAAGCTGGCCTACTCCAAAACCTTGGCAACCTGCATCCCTTGCATGGCCTCCGACCATACCTGCTTCTCCTCTGCCTTGTGCCACATCTTTGCTATGTCGTTACATCTTCTCCACTGCCTTGGCATGATGCTCGTCCAGCTTCTTCCTGCAGAAAGAAAATTGATTGATCAAAGTTGGCCATAGATGCTAAGAGCAGTACCGTTTTACATGGCAATCAAGATGAACATGAGAAATTAAATGGACCATAACTAAGCATGACTTGGAGACTGGAAGGAAAATTAAGTTGGACCATAACTAAGCCTGATTTGCAGACTGGAAGGAAGGCCATGTGAAAAACTAATAATAATAATCTGAAAACATTGATGGTCATGTAATTTCAGTAGGAAGAAAGCTAACCTCTTGAGAAAATCCAAATTCTCTTCATGCCCAAAACGGGTCACATGTATCATTACAGAGTTAGCAATCTAGGGGGCCTTGCCACAGGTTGCCACCCAGCGAGCAGAGATGAATAACCTCCTTGAGAGTCGGCGACGCCGCCTCCATGGTCCACTTGTCGTAGTAATCCTCTGGTCTGAAGACGCTCTTGATGCCCGGACCGTCGACCAGGCATGGCTGTGCCCGGTGCAGAAAAGCCTCACCTTCCGACCAGACCCACCCGGCCGCTGATTCTTCCCTGTCAGAAGCCTACATCCGCATTCAGCAATGCAGTCAGCTACCAGTTATAGTCATTGTTTTCTGTAACTTCTTCAACACCAACTGCAAAATGAACGCAATCGAATTTGAAGAAACCAAAAACATCGTCCAAGAAGAAACAAATCGGAACATCATAAAACAAAGCAGCAGATCGGTACCGGACGGATCGAATCGTCCTAGAGGACCTGCGGACCCCATTGCTGCCTCGCCTCCTGCGGGGTCGGAAGCCGCTTGGAGGGGACTGGAGCAGGAGACGGCGCCCAGGTCATCCACCTCATCGCCAGCCGGCTAGGGAGGAGAGGAGGGCGCCGACTTTCCCCACCGCGCCGCCAGCCGCGTCGATGGCCGCCTCGGGAGGCAGCACGGCTGCTAGGGAGAGAAGCCTGGGCTGAAGCGCCGCCGTGGCCTTGGTGACGCCGTGGTGGATCTCGACGGATCATTCGACGGCGCAGTGGGGAAAGTTGGCCGCTCGGTTCTCGACGTGCCGCTGCTCTCGCACCGCTTTGACCACCACGATCTTAGGGGAATTTTTTCACATTTGCCACACTTTTCCCCTCCCACCCCATCTTAGGAAACTGGAAGAAGAGATTAAAAAAAGGAAAATGATACCCTTCCCCCCCCCCGGAGATTACTCGTTTCCATCGTTCGGGTCCGTGTCGACACATATCTCTCCTCCACGCACCTCTCCGTGGCCCACACCGACTGTCTTATCTCTTTCCCCACCGTTCGAGAGAGAAATCATGGTGGTGCTATACGGCGCCATCGCCAACCTCCCGCATGGCCGCATGCCCACACCGTGCCGCCGCTGACTTATCCAGCGCCGAAACCTCCTAGTCCACACGCCGTCGCCCACCCACGTGCTGCTAGCTCCATCTCGGTCCATCCCCAATCCCATCATGTGTGCCCTTTCTCTCCTACCTCCGGCGAGGGCTGGTGCATCGAGGCGGCACTTGTGCTGCGAACCGGCAACCGCCGCCGCCGACCCCGTAGAGGAGCCTGTTCTACTGCTGCAAGGAGGCGCTGGAGATGCTACCATGGGGTGTAAGGGGTTGCTACTCACGGCGCCGAAACCTCCTAGTCCACACGCCGTCGCCCACCCACGTGCTGCTAGCTCCATCTCGGTCCATCCCCAATCCCATCATGTGTGCCCTTTCTCTCCTACCTCCGGCGAGGGCTGGTGCATCGAGGCGGCACTTGTGCTGCGAACCGGCAACCGCCGCCGCCGACCCCGTAGAGGAGCCTGTTCTACTGCTGCAAGGAGGCGCTGGAGATGCTACCATGGGGTGTAAGGGGTTGCTACTCACGGCGCCGAAACCTCCTAGTCCACACGCCGTCGCCCACCCACGTGCTGCTAGCTCCATCTCGGTCCATCCCCAATCCCATCATGTGTGCCCTTTCTCTCCTACCTCCGGCGAGGGCTGGTGCATCGAGGCGGCACTTGTGCTGCGAACCGGCAACCGCCGCCGCCGACCCCGTAGAGGAGCCTGTTCTACTGCTGCAAGGAGGCGCTGGAGATGCTACCATGGGGTGTAAGGGGTTGCTACTCACGGCGCCGAAACCTCCTAGTCCACACGCCGTCGCCCACCCACGTGCTGCTAGCTCCATCTCGGTCCATCCCCAATCCCATCATGTGTGCCCTTTCTCTCCTACCTCCGGCGAGGGCTGGTGCATCGAGGCGGCACTTGTGCTGCGAACCGGCAACCGCCGCCGCCGACCCCGTAGAGGAGCCTGTTCTACTGCTGCAAGGAGGCGCTGGAGATGCTACCATGGGGTGTAAGGGGTTGCTACTCACGGCGAGCGGGGCTGCTACCGTGGTTCTGCGGCATTGCTACCGACAGCGGGCGACGGGGTACGTGGCTGTTACCGACGGCGAGCAAGGCTACTCCCATGGATGTGCGGAGTTGCTACCGACGGCGGGCGGGGCTGCTACCATGGGTGTGTGTCGATGCTACCACCGACGGTGACTGTCGCTGCTACTGACATGGTTGTACCCTACGGATGCGTGACCTCAGCATACCTGGTTCAGTCCAAGGAAGGCCCATGGTAGATGTACGCCGGCCCATGAAGATTTTCGGATAGCCAAGGCCCATGACGCCTTCAGATCTTTGGAGAGCAAGACTAGCGTAGATAGGAAATTCAAAGGGGTAAAACCCTAAAACTTGTAACCGACTAGGTCTATGCCCGGGACCTGCCTAAGTCTATATAAAGGCCAGGAGGGCACGACCTAAATCTCTCGACTCATACTTTCGCATACACACCTCCACGCCAGATCGAATCTGCACACCCCTGTAATCTTCGGTTCCGCCGTAATCAAGAGCAGACAAGCAGGAGTAGGGTTTTCCCTCCGGGGGCCTGAACCTGGGTAAATCTCGTGTCCCCTGGTTGCTTGTCTGTTAACCGTTCCGCGATCTCCAGCATCCCCATCTTCTCCAAAACCCAAGTCCATAACAATGGGCATTGATGAGATCAAACCTCGTCAATTGGCGCCGTCTGTGGGAATCGGGGGGCGCTGATTGTGCGATCGTGACGGTCCCAACCCGATCGATCTACAACTCTGCAGCAACGGAGAGCCATCTCCTCTTCGGCGCTTTCGACTTCACCGCCCACTCGCCGGCCACCATGAAGGACTTCGAGCCCGTAGGCGACGGACTCGAAATCCTATTCGGGAGCTTCTGCTTCCAGGTGGGGCAAACTGGCACCCTCCGCCTCCCTGAGCGGGTGCCCCTACCATCAATCAGGCTCGCTTCATGGGCCCCACACCCCGTGCTACGCACAACATCATCAGCAGATGATTCCTACGACAGCAGCAGCTGCAACTCCGATCTGTGCGATCCGCCATCGGATGCAGGGACCTACGGTTCCGGATCTGAAAGCTGCGGCAACAGCGGGCCAATCTACGAGCGCTACCAATGCGCCGCAGTCATCCAAAGCGACGTGGATCAGCAAACACCCAACCCGCCGCCTAACCCGCCAGAACGAAACGGCGGGAACAGAAGAAGCCAATCTCCCCCACCCGAAGGGGAAAACAATGGCGGCCACGTCATCCGCCTTAGCAAAGAGGGATGGACCCAGGTCCGCGAAGCTGTGGCAGGCAACATAGTACTGCCCGCAGACGCCTCGCGAGATATGCTGATGGCCTACCACCTGCTCCTAATCGAGGAGCACAAGAAGCAGGTCAAGATGCAGGAGGTGCTTGACAAACGCAAGCAAGCTGATGGGGATACGCCTACTGGGGTATACTCAGCAGGACGTTTCCGACTGGCCCAAGGGCTGGCGAGTGGGCCTGCAGAACGGCGAGTGGATCGAAGCCCAGCAAGGTACCAAGCGACTGGAAGCTGAAGGCCCAGGCGAGTAGATAGGCCCAGTCGGACTAGGTTGAACGACTACCGAAGCTGTAACCGAATCGGTTGAGATATGTAAACCCTAGGGAAGGTGAGCCTATATAAACCTCCCTATGGGGTGAGTAGAGACACGTTCCCTCATACACCCAAGCGACTCGCCGCCTAGCCGCCGAGCTCGCCCATTGTAACACCTCCATAATACAATCTAGCAGGAGTAGGTCTTTACCCTCCGGGGGGCCGAACCTGGGTAAAACCCTGTGTCTTTGCCCTCATCTCGCACCGCAGATGGCTGGCCGCCCTTGCCCCTCGTTCTACTACTCGCTGCCGATTGCAGCATCTGCCGTGACCATCCCCACGACAGTGGCGCCCACCATGGGGCCTGGCCGGTCTGGCCGGTGTTCTGCGGCGAGATCCAATCTGCCCATCAACGAGACGGTCGCCACCGGCCGTATGATAGCGATCGGCGAGATGCTCCAGATCTTGCCGAGCAGCTACGTCCCGGCGGCGCGACCCGTCGCGCACAGCGTGATCCTGCCAATCGGCACGATCAGCCTCTTCGTCGGCCTCACCGACGTCATCGTCTCGGAGGACTCGGCTCGCATCCGCGAGTCGCCGCCACGCGATCGGCTCTCCGAGAGCCAGGTTCGCACGATCCACCGCCTTGCCTCCGAGTACAACTCGGCCCATAGCAACGTGGCCGGGGATTCAGCGGCCGCGGAAGATACGGCCCTCACCGATGACGCCGACTCGGCGACCCCGGCGCCACTCGCCGGATCCATCACCGCGGCCTCATCCGCGGGCTCCATCGCCCAGGTCTCCAACGCGGGAGACTTCGAGGACCCCTCCATCCTCGGAATCTTCGAATTCGACTCCGGGTCGGAGAACTCCGCCGACCTCCGCGATGGCGCCAATCGCCACGCCGCGGCTTACATGGCCACCGGCACCGATCCACCGGAGGATCCTTTCTCCACCCCAATCTCTCCTAACGCCACGGCAACGGAGGTCGAGGAACTCCGCTTGAAACTGGCGGAGGCGGTACGCAAAGAGCAGGCCGAGCGCGAAAAATTTCGCCTCGAGCAGGTGACGGCGCAGGAGCTGTCACGCTACCACCAGCAGCGGATCAGGTCACGCTTGAACCCCACCGTTCAAGGGCGTGCCCTGAACTTCGACGACGAAAACGACCCGGCCCGCATAGCCGAGCGCGCAATCTGCGAGAACGCGCCACCAGGAGGAAGTGCCCGGCCCCCGCCAGGATCAACGGCGATGGGTGCCCCACCACCACCCAACCGCACCCCTCCCAGGGACCAACCGCGGATAGTTGTCTCCTCACGGGAGCGAGACGCAAACGGCCTCCCACTATTCTCCACCCCAATGGACAACCTCGTGGCAGGCCGAGCAGCAGCTGATAGCATCACGGCCACTGGCAACGGCGCCTTACAGATCCAGTACGTCAAGGCCCTGCTTGCGAAGGCCGTGGAGCAGCAAAAAGCGGGCGCCGACTCGCAAGGTCGAGTATACTCGCGTTCCTCGGGAAGCAGAGCGGCCTCAAGCGGCCGCCCAGCGGCGGCAAACACCCTCAATTGCCCGCCACCAGAGCCACTGCAGCTCCAACACCGACCTGCGAACGCGGCGCTCTCCACCAACGATCCCAGGCCGGCGACCAACTTCGTCGCCGCTAACGGACAACCCATCGACGCCCGCACTCACATCATCAACAACCAAAACTGGCGCGCACGCCAGCCCGACGACTTACGGCACACCCTAACTAATCGCCGCGATGGCGAGCCCATGGGGTCGCTCAGTCGACTCGGGCCTAAGTGCTTCGGACCAATGATCCGAGGCGAGAAGTACCCGCCAAACTTCAAGGCGCCAAAGGAGATAGAAAAATACGACTCCTCGTACGACCCCGCAGTCTGGCTCGACACATACCTCATGGCAATGGGGATCGCGGGTCACACTGACCTACTCGCCGCCCGTTACCTCCCACTGATGATGGAGGGGACGTGCAGGCAGTGGATCAACACGCTCCCCCAGGACAGCATCGACTCCTGGGAGGAAATGCGCGACGCCTTCGTCAGGCACTTCGAGTGCTCCTACACCCGCGCCACCACCATCGAGGACCTGGAACGATGCGTCTAGGGACCCCGCGAGTCGACCCGCAACTGGGTCCAACGGTGGCAAGAGCTCTGGTACAACGCGGTCGGCATCCACCCGGACACCGCGATCCATTGCTTCAAGACCTCGTGCCGCTATGAGCCTCTAGTCGCCAAGCTCAAGCGACACTCCCGCACACTCGACAACATCCCCGACCTCCTCGAGATCGCCAAACGGTACGCCGAGGAGGATCCAAACCAGGAAACCGACGACGAGTCAGGGGGGCAACGCCGCACGAGCGGCAACGACGGCGGACGCTGAACCGACCTACGCTACAGCGGCACCCGCCTCACCGGCAAGCGCTGCAGCGACGGGCGAGTCGACTTCGTCGCCAACGCTAGGCATGCACAGCGCGAGCCCAAGAGCTACCGCCGCGACGGAGGGCAACGGCGCGACGGCGGCAATTACAAGAACAAGCCAAGATTCGATCCTGCGGCCCTCCTCAACCAACCATGTGCGTTCCACAGCAGGGAAGGGAAGCCCGCAACGCACACCACCGCCGACTGCCACACCCTCAGGGAAATCGAGAAGGCACGGCACGCGCGGGATGACACCGACAACGACCCGCCAAATGGCGGAAAATTCGGCAAAGTAGCCGGCTCGCTCCACACCTTCACAGGCTTCAATACGAAGCGCGAGAAGAAGGTCATCGCCCGCGCCGTCGCCGTCAACGCGGTGGCCCAAACAGACGTCCCCCAGTTCCTGAACTAGTCGGAACAGCCCATCACCTGGAGTCGGCAAGACCACTCGCCACGCATCGAGTACCCAGGACGAGTCGCCCTGGTGGTCAAGCCCAAGGTTGGCGACTACTGGCTCCCCAAGACACTGATGGACGGCGGCAGCTCCATCAACATCCTCTACCTCGACACCTTCAGGCGGCTGCGGCTCCCGCAGTCGATGATCGAGACAACCCACACCATGTTCCACGGCATCGTCCCCGGTCGGAAGGCATATCCGATCGGCAAAGTCACGCTGCCAGTCACTTTCGGTACTCCGGCAAACTTCCGCACCGAGCGGATCGTCTTCGAGCTGGTGCCCTTCGACAGCCCTTACCACTGCGTCCTGGGGCGCCAGGCGTTTGCTAAATTCATGGCAGCGCCCCACTACGCGTACAACGCGATGAAGCTCCCCGGGCCGTGCGGCGTCATCACCATCAACGGCGATCCCGACATGGCCGCCGAATGCGAGGCCAAAGGAGCCGAACTCGCCGACGCTGTCATCGCGGCAGAGACTAATCACGCCGACGAGCTCGCCAAATACGCGAGCGGGGTCAACAATGACGATCCCACAATACTCAAGAAGCCCAACTCAGAGGGCACAAACACCTCAACCTTTGAGGCCACGACGCACACCCGCACCGTCGAGCTGGTCCCAGGCGACCCCAGCCAGACGGTGACGATCGGGACGGGCATGAGCCCAGCATAGGAAGGCGCGCTCATCGAGTTCCTTCGTGAGAATAGGGACATCTTCGCATGGAAACCCTCCGACATGCCCGATGTCCCTAGGGAGCTCGCTGAGCACAAATTAAACGCCGACTCCAAAGTGCGACCTGTCAAGCAGTCGCTACGGCCCTTCAATGAAGAACGTCGTCGAGCAATCGCCGAGGAAGTGCAGCGCCTACTCGCTGCCGGCTTCATCCGGCCAATCAAATACTCCAAGTGGCTGGCAAACCCAGTCCTGGTCGAGAAGAAAAACGGGACCTGGAGAATGTGTATCGACTACACAAACCTGAACAGCGCCTGCCCAAAGGAGCAGTTCGTCCTCCCGCGGATCGATCAGATAATCGATTCAACCGCGGGCTCGGAGTCGCTATGTTTCCTCGATGCCTACTCGGGGTACAACCAGATCAAAATGGCTGTCGAAGACGAGGAGAAGACGGCGTTCATCACGCCATTCGGAGCCTTCTGCTACACCGCCATGACCTTCGGCCTCAAGAACGCCGGGGCAACCTACCAGCGGTGCATGAAAGAATGCCTCGCGAGCCAAATTGGCCGCAACATCCACGTCTACATCGACGACGTGGTCGTGAAATCCGCTCGCCAAGGCGACCTACTCGCCGACCTGGCGGAGACCTTCGCCAATCTGCGGAGGTACAAGATAAAGCTCAACCCAGGCAGGTGCACCTTCGGTGTACCCGTCGGACAACTACTGGGGTACGTCGTCTCCAAACGAGGGATCGAGGCGAACCCAACGAAGATCGATACGATTGCCCGGCTCGGCAAACCCGAGTGCCTGCGTGACGTCCAGAAGCTGGCCGGGCGGGTAGCGGCTCTCAGTCGCTTCATCCCCCGCCTGGGCGAAAAGGCGATGCCCCTATACCGCCTGATGCGCAAGAACCCCACCTTCCAGTGGGACAAGGAGGCGGACGACGCGCTCCGCGACCTTAAAAAGGTGCTACTCGCCGCACCACTACTCGCCGCACCCGCCGACAAAGAGCCTATGCTGGTTTACGTCGCGGCGTCCGAGCGCGTCGTCAGTGCCGTAATGGTTGTCGAACGACCAGAGGAAGGAAAGGAGCGCCCGATTCAGCGGCCGGTGTACTACATCAGCGAGGTCCTCACCGAGTCGCGCCAGCGATACCCACAGTACCAAAAGCTAGTATACGCGGTCTTCAGGGCTCAGCGGCGCCTGCCGCACTACTTCCAGGAGCACCCGATCACGGTCGTCTCCTCAGCGCCACTACAAGACATCATCCGCAATCGCGAGGCGACCGGGCGGGTCGCCAAGTGGGCCGTCGAGATCGGCGTCCACAACATTAAATACGAGCCACGAAGGGCGATTAAGTCACAGGCACTGGCAGACTTCATCGCCGACTGGGAGGAGGCCCAGCAGCCAGAGAAGCTGCCGTACCTCCATTACTGGAGCCTGCACTTCGACGGGTCCAAGAACGCGGACGGTGCAGGAGCGGGGATAGTGCTGACTTCACCAAAGGGCGACAAGCTCCGCTACATCCTCCGCCTCGAATTCACGCCCTGCACCAACAACATGGCTGAATACGAGGCCCTACTCCATGGCATGCGAGCCGCAAAGGAGATGAGCGTCAATCGCCTCCGATGCTACGGAGATTCCGACCTCGTTGCGGGACAAGTCGCCGGCACCTGCGACGCCATCTCCCCTACCATGGCGGCGTACCGCCAAGAGGTGGATAAGTTGGGCGGCCACTTCACCGGCTACTCTGTCGAGTGGATCGACAGGCGAAAAAACGAGGAGGCCGACGCCCTCTCTCGCATCGGGTCGGCTCGACTCGCACCACCCGCCGGCGTGTTCCTCGACACAATCTCCAAGCCATCAGTCTCTCCCCCGAGGGAGATCGACATCGGAGTCCCGCTCCAACCAGAGGCAACCTTGGTCGCACTCATCACCGAGCCAGACGACTGGACCAAGCCCTACATCGCCTACCTGGAAACCGGCACCCTGCCAGCAGACGAGACAAACGCTCGAATGATCGCCCGCCGATGCAAGTCTTACACCATCATCGACGGCGAACTACACAAGCGCAGCGTCACCGGCGTGTTCCAACGTTGCGTCCAGCCAGCTGAAGGACGGAAAATCCTCCACGACATCCACTCAGGCGACTGCGGCCATCACGCCGCCGCTCGCTCCCTGGTCGCCAAGGCTATGGCGACATGGCTTCTACTGGCCCACCGCACACGCCGACGCCGTCGACATCGTCCAGCGATGCGCCGGGTGCCAGAAGAACGCCAATCAGACGCGCGTACCAAGCTCAGCGCTCAAAACGATTCCCATCACTTGGCCATTCGCCGTATGGGGCATGGACATGGTAGGCCCCTTCAAGAAAGCCCCCTCCGGCTACACCCACCTGCTAGTCGCCGTCGACAAATTCACCAAGTGGGTGGAGGCCAAGCCAGTCCGGAAATGCGACGGGAAGACCGCCACTAAATTCCTACGCGAGCTCATATATCGCTACGGGTTCCCAAACAGTATCATCACGGACAACGGCACAAACTTCGCCAAGGGAGCAATGGCCGAATTTTGCGAAGAGCACCACATCCGGCTTGACCTCGCGTCAGTCGCCCACCCGGAATCCAACGGCCAGGCGGAACGCGCCAACCAAAGCATCCTCCACGGCCTGAAGCCGCGACTCCAAGTACCACTCGAGCGCACCGCTGGATGCTGGGTCGAAGAGTTGCCCTCCGTCATCTGGGGAATCCGCACCTCGGTTAACAGATCGACGGGATTCACTCCCTTCTTCATGGTCTACGGCGCCGAAGCAGTCATGCCCACCGACCTCGAACACGACTCTCCGCGGGTCGTCCATTATACGGAGGCCGCAAACGAACTGGCCCGCCAAGACGGGCTCGACGAGGCACGCGACCTCGCTCGGTCACGCACCGCCATCTACCAGCAAGGACTCCGCCGCTACCACAGCCGACGGGTGAAAACCCGCACCTTCCAGGAAGGCGACCTGGTGTTATGCCTCATCCAGGACAAGAAGGGCATGCACAAGCTCTCCCCTCCGTGGGAAGGCCCATTCGCCATCGGGCGCGTACTCGGCAACGACGCCTACTACCTCGTCGACGTCCGCGGGGACGGCAAACTCGACGTCCAGCGACCATGGAATGTAAATCTCCTCCGGAAGTTCTACTCCTAGAACCCCACACATGTACTCTCCAGTCGCTATGGAATAAAAGAAACGGTTACCGCCAATGGCGTCTACTCTCCATGCCTTGTGCCACTCGCACTCGTAAAAACAGCGTCATGCTAAAATGCAGAAGTCAACCTTTGGTACAGCGATCGGCACGGCTAAGTAGTGCGATGCAAGAGCACTGAATCATTTCAGGTCTTGCGTCGTCCACGAAAAACGCCAATCCGGAGCCCCATTGGAGTCGCCCAGCTCGACTGGTTTTACGAACCAAGACAACTGCCCTCGCTTCTCACAGCGACCTTGGTCCTCCGCATCCTCGGCATAGCGACTCGAACGGCTAAGTACCACGCTCGGGGACTGAATACCAGTTCGTCGCGATCGGTCAGGGAAAACGCCAAGTAAGAGAGCACGCCCGGGACTCGCCACGCGACTGACCCTCCGGGCCAGGCAGGAGTGACGCGCTCACACTAACGCGCTAAGTCCTCAACCACCCTCGAGTCGCGCCTAGAACTACCAAGTACCACGCTCGGGGACTCGGCCACCCGACCCCGTTCGCGTACGGGAAAACGGCAAAGTACAGAGCACTCGAGGGAGTCGCCTTGCGACTGGCTCTCCGAGCTCGGGCGAGTCGACTAAACTAACAAAACACATGATAACAACAAACATCATATACGAGGTGAACCCCACAAAAGGGCGGACGCGCTCGGGGACTCGTCCAAAATCAATCCAAAACACACAAACGAATAGCAAAATGGACACGACGTCCCATTCAATCGCATATTGCATTGTCTTATATTACAAATTATGCCCGCGTGGCAGAACTGCTGCTAACACATCCAGGCAAACTACCCTATTCTGCAGGCTTCGACGACGACTCGCCAGAATCCCGGCGCCTACGGATGAACGCGGTGTACGGGTTTGACGGATACGTCGTCAGCTCACCCGCCATCGCCGAGCGAAAAGGTTGCTCGACCTTGAAGTCACGATGCGGCGGCTTGGGGTCGTTCGGCGCGACGACCGTCTCCTGGTAGGGAAGGAGGTCGCCCATCGACCAGACACGCTCCGAGTACGCGGCGGCACGCTCCTCCAACTTGAGAACCTCGGACAGGTCCACCGCGCCAGTCGACGAAGGATACCCACTCGTCACATCGTCGAGGTCGAAATCCTCGGGGAAGTGGGCGAGTCCAAGGCTCAGCGCTGTCGACGCTCCACGCCGAAACGCCGACCGCGTCATGAACTCAATGACCGCGGGCGCCTTCTCCAAGTACTCCCACACCTCAACGAGGTCGCTGGGAATAACCTCTGTGGGCGACATTTCTTGAAGGTAGGCGCGGATGCACGTCGCCGATAGCGTAGCCGAGTCGACGAGCATGCTTACGCACTGCCTCGCGTCGAGCGAGCTCGCTTCTTCTTGGCTACCAATAACGCGACCTGCGAGAAGGAGAAAGGGATGAGTGCGACGGACACCACAAAAACCCCAACTAACGGAAAGGGAAGATACACTCACCAAGCAACGGGCGGGCGAGCCCCGTGATGAAGCACTGAAGCGACGTGTGGTCGTCCTGAAGCCCAGCAATAAGGACTTCCGACACCTTGCGATCCTCCTCCGCGGCTGCAATGGCGGCCTTAGCCCGCCCGTCCGCCGAGCTAGCTTCTTCCCTCGCCTCCCGCAGCTCGCGCTCGAGGTCAGCGACCCGCTGTTCAGCAGCGCCCAGAGCAGATCGCGCCGCTTCCAACTCACCAGCAGGGACAAGCTCCTGGCGAGCTTCCTCTGCCTTCGCGGCAACAGCCTGAAGCTCTTTGTTCGCCTCCTGGATGGTGGCCAGCTCCTTCTCAGCACGCTGTTGCGCGGCCAGTCGGTCCGCCGACTCGAGCTGCAGACCCTGCATATTATCAAAAAAGTCAGTAAAAACGAACCTCCTAAGTGCCCACCCGCTGAAATTCAGCGAGTGCGCACTCGGGGACTGGCGATCAAGGAAATCCCAAGCGCCCACCCCGCTAAAATTTAGCGCATGCGCACTCGGGGACTGGATAAGAAAGTAAAAGACGAGAAAATAATAAGAATCAAGCCGCTGCAAAGCACCGACCTGATCATCGGGGACTGGGTATACCTGGATGGCTACGCCAAGCATGCCATGAAGTTGCATCGCGTCCACGGATGCGAGTAACGCTGGCGTATGCCCACGACGCTGGTCGACTTCAGCATCGACGGTCCCTGGAGCGAGGCTCGGGGATGCAGCCCCGCTCGCCGCGGCCGCCTTGGTCACGAAGCGAGGGAAGGTGGCGATAGAGGCACCCGCTCCAAAGTAAGTCGCCTCCGCCGTTCCAGGCAAGGAAACGCCCTCCTTCGTAGACGCGGCTGCCTCCACCGCGGGACCGGCCGGCGCGACCGCCGTGTCGTCAGAGACAGTGACGATGTCGTCGCCCTTGGCCTTCTTACTACCATCCGCCGAGGCAACGACCTCGTCCGCCTTTCTCTTACGGGAAGGATCCTCCTCGCTAGCGGTGGAGGGTACCTGGGCCACGGTCGGGTGGCCCATCCTTTTCGCTCCGGTCCTGCACATCAGTCGAGTCAGTAAAGACAATCGAAACAGCTATAGAAAATAGAGAAGGCCGAGTGCACTCACTTGGCAACCGGGATGAAGCGTAGCCCTGTGCGAAGGCCGGCCGGTTTTTCCAGCTCGGGGCCCAGTCGGCGACTGAGCCCTAGTTCCATGACGTCGCGTGCCCAAGACACGGACGGCTTCTTCGTCGTCGAGGCTGCGGCTGGCGCCTCTGAGATACCTTCGGCAGGGGCTCCTTCGCGAACTGGAGCCGCTACGGCCGGGGCCTCCTCGCGGGGCGAAGCCGCCCCAATTGGAACCTCCTTGCGAGGCGAAGTCGCCACGGCTGGAGCCTTCCCTAGCCCAGAGGCTGGCGCGAATGGCGGGGGCATCGAGGCCAGCGGCACTTCCACAGACGGTGCATCTAGCGCGGTTGTCACCGGGGCCGCGCCGTCACCGGCCGAGCTGTGAGCATCGGAGCTGCTCGTCGAGCGCGGCGGCGAGGCCATCTTCGGCGGCTTTGTTTTCCTCCTCGGGGGGGCCCTCGCCTCCTTTTCCTTCTTCTTCTTCTTCGAAGGAGTGGCCTGGCGGCGCGAGGTGGTTTCTGGGAGCTCGTCGTCATCATCATGACGCTCGAGGCTCCTGCTCGCTTCGATTTCGCGCTGACGTTGCCCGCGGGTCTTTCGGACCAGCGGGGCAATTTCCTCTTCGGACTCGTCCTCGTTGCCCTTCGCGGGTGGCGATTCGCTTGTATCCTGGGTGGATGGCCCCGGGCTCTCGTCATCGGCAGGTGGGAGCCACCCTTCCACCACTTGGAACAGCTGCGATGAATACGAAACAGAGTTAGAATTACCACGACTGCATACGCTGCGACTGCGAACAAGATAAAGAAATTACCGTCGGAGCCGGACGCTTCGCGGTGTAGGGGGGGACCCCGGCCTGTGCGTCCACGTACACCGCCTGGGTGATCTTCTTCAACGCTGGGAGATAGTCCTCCAGCTTCCACTCGTCGAGGCAGGCTTTTGTCGAGTCTCCCCGGCCCGTGTACTGATACATGTAATGGTCGCGTTGGGCGAGCGGAACGAGCCGCCGCCCAAGCCAACAATTGTACAAGTTTATCGTCTGGAGCCCCTTCTTCTTCAGACCACGGATGGCCTGGAGCATCTCGTCGACGACCATCCGCTGGTCGTCGGGGAGCTTGCCGACCTGGAGATGGCGCGGCTCGGAACGGTTGGCCGAGTACCGCGGGATCGCCGCCTCGTCCTCCGGAGTCGCCTCGGTCACGTAGAACCATGACTTCTTCCAGTCGCTCGCTGCTTTGGCGGGCAGCATCAGATCGAAGAAGGAAGCTTTGGACTTGAGCTGGAACGTCAGGCCGCCCGCGGCTAGCATTGGGCCGCCTGCCTCCTCGCGGCTGATCCGTCCGTGGAACAGATCTTGCCACAAGGGAAAGTAGGGCCGGCAGCCCAAGTAGCACTCGCAGAACGCCACGAAGATGGCGAGCTGCTCGATGCTGTGGGGACCCAGATCTGAGGGCTGGATCCCGTAGTAGGCGCAAAAACGCCGGAAGAACAAAGACGTGGGAAACCCTAACCCCCGCTCGAGATGACTGGTGAAACAGACAAACTCCCTCTCTCGCGGGTTTGGGGTCGTTTCCCCGGCTGCGGGGATACGCCAACAGCCGGCTCGCAGGATTCCGGCCTCCTCGAAGGAGGCCAGCTGCGCCCTCGTGCACTTGGACCTGCCCCATGGTTCGGTGAGAAGGGCCATAGCCGAGAGGTTGGTTGGAGGTCGAAGGATTTTGGGTCGACTGGATCAAGGAGCAAAGGAAAGAGAATGCGCGCACTCGGAAGAAGTGGTGGGCAGTTGGCTCTACGATTGCCTGTCATTCCTCTTATATAGCGGGAGTTACCCTCCAAATCAGGGGGCCGTTACCGCGCGATGATTACGCCAAAAGTTACCGTTGAGTTACCTTAACGGCTAGTTTGACCACGCCTGACGGTCCAACTCCAGCCACTCGGCTCGCTAGGTCACTCGCCGCGACCGCGTCCCGTTGGCTCGATTCGCCCAAGACGCGACTCGGTTCACCGGATTTTCTCCTTCATACAGGAGCCCGCCGACGATTCGACTGGATGCCTACTTTGAAGCCGTATACTCCGACTGCCAGCAGCCACTTACGCCTAATCAACGACGGCCTCGGGGACTACTGATGGGGATACGCCTACTGGGGTATACTCAGCAGGACGTTTCCGACTGGCCCAAGGGCTGGCGAGTGGGCCTGCAGAACGGCGAGTGGATCGAAGCCCAGCAAGGTACCAAGCGACTGGAAGCTGAAGGCCCAGGCGAGTAGATAGGCCCAGTCGGACTAGGTTGAACGACTACCGAAGCTGTAACCGAATCGGTTGAGATATGTAAACCCTAGGGAAGGTGAGCCTATATAAACCTCCCTATGGGGTGAGTAGAGACACGTTCCCTCATACACCCAAGCGACTCGCCGCCTAGCCGCCGAGCTCGCCCATTGTAACACCTCCATAATACAATCTAGCAGGAGTAGGTCTTTACCCTCCGGGGGGCCGAACCTGGGTAAAACCCTGTGTCTTTGCCCTCATCTCGCACCGCAGATGGCTGGCCGCCCTTGCCCCTCGTTCTACTACTCGCTGCCGATTGCAGCATCTGCCGTGACCATCCCCACGACACAAGCAGCCTCAGAGTCCAGCGCGCGACGAGCCGTGCTCTCCGCCATGGGCATCGGCTCCAGCTCGAACGCAAACCCAGGCAACAAGCATCGCTCTCGGATGGAGAACATGGATCCCAAGGAGCGCCGCGAGTTGACGCGAACTCTCCACACATCCTTCATGGAGATGGACGCCGACGGCAACGTCATCCCGAAAACGCCACAGGCTGCGATTATGGCAGCCACTGCGTACCTCGCGGCCCACCCACCTCCGGATGGGGACCCGAAAAGAGCCATGCATAGTCCGCACTCACCGGACTCGTACTTGTTGGAGCTGCACTCCACCAAGACGCTCCTGCGGAGCCAAAGAAGAAAGCTCCGGCCAGGCACGACCGGAGCCCCACCCCTTCATCCGAAGAGGAAGAGGAACACGACCTTTCTCGAAGGAAGAAGAGCTCGCATCACCATAAACGTCACTACGACGCTAGAGACGCGCTTACACAGCGCAAAATCGACAAAGCGCGAGCCAAACGTGCATGCTCGTCTGAATCCGAGATGGACGAAGACGAAGGAGAACTCTGTGGAGCCCGATGCTTCAGCAGATCTGTTCGGCGAACACGGATGCCACGCAATTTCAAGCTTCCTTCGGATACTCCGAAGTTCGACGGCACGCAAGATCCAAAAGCCTAGCTCAGTGACCATCTGTCATCCGTCAAGCTACACGACGGTAACAAAGAAACCGCCATGCAATGCCTTCAGCTGCAGCTGACAGGCGCGACACGGATCTGGCTCAGCAGCCTATCATCAGGGTCCATCCGAAGCTGGGAGGAGCTAGCTTACAGCTTCATCCGAAATTTCAAGGGCACCAGCAAGAGGCCCGCCTCAATCGAAGAGTTGCGAGCCTGCACTCAGAGAACGGGCGAATCTATTCGCTCGTACATACTACGCTGGTCTAACACCAAGAACTCCACAGCACACATCTCCGAAGAGAGGGCCATCGACGCCTTCAGGGACAGCCTCAAACGCCAAGATTTCAAGGAGGAACTTGGGCGCGTCAAGCCCAAAACACTCGACCACCTCATGGACATCGCCAACAGGTGGGCCGACGGTGAAGATTCCATTCACCGAGCACAATCGGATGAAGAGGACGACTATGGTCAAAGACGGGAACGCCGTAGCAAGAGGAGATCGCGCATCTATGACGATCGTGACGGACCCGACATGGTCGCGGCCGGCTACGCGTCGCAACGACAACAGCTGCAACAACGGAGGATACCACGGAGGAAACTTCCGCGACGGCGGACGCCCAGCACAGTCGTGGAAACGCCGCGACCGCGACAACGGACCCTCAGCATACGACAAACTTTCGGGTCCATGCACCATCCACTTCTACATCGACAAGCAGGACGGCAAAAAGAAAGCCAGCCATATGCTCAAGGACTGCCGCGAGTTCCAGAAACTCAGCGAAAGCATGGTGCAAATGAGGCAGCAAGCCCCAATCCCTGCGTTCGGCAACGCACCTGCGCCAGGAGAAATAGCGCATGGAGCTCCCCCACCGCCGCCTATCGGAGGCCCAAACCAACCAGTCGCACCAGCACAGAACAACGCTGGGAACGGGTACCCCCCACCGAAAGGAGCACTGATGATGATCAAGAAGGGACGCCCAACGAACAGGGTGCAGAAGAAAATCACTCGCCAGATCAACTTGGCCGTAGCAACTCCACCCGCCATCCCTGAGTACCTCAGTGGATCGGAGTCATGCATCACGTTCAGCCGTTCGGATCACCCTCGCCAGATCCCTCGCCCAGGTCATGCTGCCCTGGTGCTTGAGGCACAAATCGGAGGCTTCGAGATGAGCCGCGTCTTCATGGACGGCGGCAGCAGCATCAACCTGATGTTCGCAAGAACCCTCGCAGCAATGCGGATCCTGCAGTGCAGCCTGGAGCAATCAGACACTACGTTCCACAGCATCGTCCCAGGAAAAGGCATACTCCCTCTGGGCAAAATTTGGCTTGATGTCATCTTTGGCAGGCCTGATAACTTTCGACTGGAGCGGCTCGAATTCGAAGTGGTGGACTGGCCATCGCAGTACCACGCTATCCTCGGACGTGTGGCATTCGCAAGGTTCTTGGCAGTCCCACACTACGCATACTTACTACTGAAGATGCCAGGACCAAAGGGCGTCATCACAGTCCACGGGAGCTTCACCCGATCGGACCAATGCGACAGGGATTTCAACAAAATCTCCCAGTCTTTCGGCATGCAAGACGAGCTCGTAAGGCTCCGTGAGGTGACGGACAATGGGGCACCCCCAGTCACAAGGCAAAACGCACCTGACATGTCCTTCGACTCCACGGTCAACACCAAAAAGGTGCAGGTCCATCTTACGGATGCCTCCAAGACGGCACTGATCGCCAACGACCTCAGCCCCGCATAGGAAGGCGCGCTCGTCGAATTCCTCCGTGAGCGCTGGGAAATCTTCGCCTGGTGTCTTGCGGACATGCCAAGAGTTCCCAGGGAATTCGCCGAGCACGCACTCAACGTCTTTCCAGACACCAAGCCCGTCAAGCAGTCCATCCGAAGACTGTCCGAGCCACGAGCCGAAGCTATCGGCAAGGAAATCAACAGACTACTCGCCGCAGACTTCATCAGGGAAATCAAAGAAAGCGAGTGGCCTGCAAACATAGTCATGGTCCCAAAGAAGGACACGGACATCCTGTGGATGTGCGTGGATTTCACGTCGCTAAACAAGCACTACCCAAAGGACCACTTCCCCCTTCCTCGGATCGACCAGATCATGGATTCGACTGCAGATTGCGAGAAACTCTCCTTCCTCGATGCCTACTCAGGCTATAACCAGATTTGACTCAAGGTCGAAGACCAGGAGAAAACGGCGTTTATCACACCGTTCGGAGTATTCTGCTACAACACAATGCCTTTCGGGCCAAAGAACGCATGTGATACGTACCAGCGATGCATGCAGGCCTGCCTCAAGGACCAGATCGGTCGCAACGTCCAAGTCTATGTTGACGACATAGTCATAAAAACCAAGGAGGCAAGGACACTTATCGACGATCTCCGCGAGACGTTCGACAACCTTGACCGCTACAGGATCAAGCTAAACCCCTAAAAGTGCGCCTTCGGCGTCCCATCGGTTCAGTTGCTTGGGTACTTCATCTCTCAGCGAGGGATCGAGGCGAACCCGAAGAAAATCAGAGCCATCATGACGATGGAGAAGCCGAAAAACCTCAAAGGCGTCCAGCAGCTCGCAGGACGAATAGCGGCGTTAAGCAGATTCATCAGCCGCATGGGCGAGAAGGCCCTACCATTCTACCAGCTGCTACGCAAATCAGATAAATTCGAGTGGACGCCGGAAGCCAACGATGCATTCGAAAGTCTCAAGCGGCTCCTCTCCACCTCGCCCGTCTTGGTCACGCCAAAGGAGCGCGAGCCTCTGCTGCTATACACAGCAGCCACACACCAAGTGGTCAGCACCGTGCTAGTGGTCGAACGACCCGAAGAAGGCAAGACCCACGGGGTCCAGCGCCCAATCTACTACCTCAGCGAGGTACTGACACCAACAAAGCAGAGGTACCCTCACTACCAGAAGCTCGCCTAAAGCGTGTTCATGACGGCTCGGCGGCTGATCCATTACTTCCAGGAGCACCAGGTGATGGTCGTCAATGAGGCACCCCTGAACAGCATCCTGAATAATCCAGAGGCCACAGGACGCGTGGCCCTGTGGGGCATCGAACTGTCACCCTTGGACATCGTCTACGAGAAGCGACTCGCAATCAAATCTCAAGTCCTTCCGGACTTCCTGGTACATTGGATGGAGCTGGAGCTGCCAGACACCCCAGACATGTCGCAGTCATGGCCGATGCACTTCGACGGCTCCAAGCGTGAAGCTGGAGCAGAAGCAGGGGTCATACTGACCTCCCTGCAAGGCGAAAAGATGAAGTATGTCCTTCGGATGAAATTCCGAGCTTCTAATAATGAGGCCGAATACGAAGCCCTCATACACGGCATGAGGATGGGAAAAATCTGCGGCGCAACGCGCCTGGTCATCTACGGTGACTCCAACCTCGTCGTCCAGCAGACGATGAATGAGTGCGACGCACACGCCGAAAACATGATCGCGTACCGCGCGCTCTACAACGCACTCGAAGGAGAATTCGACGCCTGCGAGCTTTGACACGTTGGAAGAGAAAGAAACGAGGAGGCCGATAGACTCGCCAACATCGGCTCCACCTGCGCAAAGGTGCCACCAGGTGTGTTCCTCGAACAGATCTGCGTGCCATCAATCAAGCGGAAATTCCCCAAATGATCACCCGAAGAAGCAGAACACTTGGGGGCTACACTGCCCGAAGGTCATGAAGGACCCGAGAAATTGGACACAGAGGTCGCCATGGTCAACCTGATGCAGGTCATGGCAGTCGAAGAAACATGGACGCGACCATACCTCCAGTTCTTGATAAACGGAGAACTGCCTGACAGCCCAACAGATGCCCGGCACATATCTCGTCGGTCAAAAGCCTTCACCATCATCAATGGCGAGCTGTACAAGCGCAGTATTACGGGTGTACTACAACGGTGCGTCACCATCGACGATGGAAAAGCCATCCTCCAAGACATCCACGAGGGCATCTGCGGCCATCACGCAGGCAGCCGCTCCCTTGTCGCAAAAGCTCTACGAGCCGGATTCTACTGGCCAACGACGATGAGCGACGCAAAGGACATCGTCCGAAGATGCAACGGATGCCAACGGTTCGCCGACAAACCGCACGCACCTGGGTCCGAGCTCAGACCCATACCCATAGCCTGGCCTTTTGCTCAATGGGGCCTCGACATGATCGGCTGCCAAAGTCCTCGAAAGGAGGACACGTTTACCTCCTGGTCGCAGTCGACAAATTCACCAAGTGGGTCGAGGCCATGCCGGTCACCAACCAGAAAGGCAAAACTGCCGTCAAGTTCTTCGAGTCCATTGTCTACAGGTTCGGCGTACCGCACAACATCATCACCGACAATGGATCGAACTTCATCTCCAAGGAGTTCCAGGACTTCTGCGAAGGCCTTGGGATCAACATCACGTACGCCTCAGTGGCACACCCGCAAACGAATGGGCAAGTGGAAAAGGACAACGGCCTAATCGGCGCTGGCATCAAGAAGCGCCTCATGAGTCCACTCGAACGGAAAGCTGGAGCCTGGATGAAAGAGCTACCATCCGTCCTGTGGAGCTTACGGACTACGCCAAACAGCTCCACCGGCTACACGCCGTTCTTCATGGTGCACGGAGCCGAGGCCGTGCTACCAGCTGAAGTATGCCACCAGGCCCCCCGGGTCGTCGCGTACAACGAAGCCGAATCGACGGCTGCACTCGAAGACGCCGTCGACACACTCGACGAAGCAAGAGACATAGCAGCAGCTCGATCAGCGGTGTACCAGCACAGTCTCCGCAACTACCACAGCCGCCGGCTGCGCCCAAGGTTCTTCGTCGAAGGAGACCTCGTCTTGCGACTCAAGCAAGAGTGACCGAAGAAATTCGAGTCACCATGGGAAGGACCCTACGTCATCACCGAAGTCATCCCAGGTGGCGCCTATCGCCTCAAGCACGTGGAGTCTAGAGTCGCATACTCCAACCCATGGAACATCGCGCACTTGCGACGATTCTACCCCTAGCTACCTACCCCTTTACTTTCAATAAGGCTTTTCAGCCAAGGCTATTCAGCCAAACAATGTACTTCCTCCATTACGATATAAATAAAGCTAAGTGTCTCGCCCAAACTTCCGTTCATTATTTGCAACTTTACTTTATGCTACAAACGCACTCGGGGGCTCCCCCACCTCACGATTTCATCAACCGAGGATTACGCGTGTACACCTGAGTAGCTGACAACGTCAGGCAAACGAAAAGGACACGTACCCAAACAAAGCACTGCGTGCTTACAACAACCAAATCTTTACAACAAAGGGCAACACGCCCAGTCGAAATATACAAATTTTACATCTATCTCTTTTACAGGTACTACCTATTCTGAAGAATAACCTGAGCACGCTGCTCAAACAAATCTACAACCTGTTTGGCATACTGCCTTACAGCTGCGTAATGTGGATGCATGTCCCACTCATCACCATCCGGCCGAGGAGGCGGCCCAGCTTCCACAACAGACAAATCTACATCAGGCCGGTGCAGCCTCACAAGAGACAAAGCAGCCTTCACTCCTGCGACGAGCTGTTGCCGCACCAACTCCTTGACATTGCTCACGCTTCGAAACTTCGACAGAAGACCCGCAAGGCTCGTCGGTACGGCATCCAAAGGAGACATGACGTGCAACACCGAGGCAAGCGACGTCTGCACTTGGCGAAGCACCCGCGAAACCTGGTGCACACGATCCTGCACCGTCGCCAGAGCCATGGCACGGTCACGATCCATCCAGAAGAAGCCACCGGCCTCCATGTCTTGCTGAGTCAAGCAATTGACCCGAACGGCGACACGCTCTTTCTCTTCCCTCGGAGCAAGGTTAGCACCTGCGACAATTGTACAAAATAAAGGGCAAGGTCAGCAGGCTCATACGAAGAACCGAGCTACAGCTCGAAACAAAGAACAACTTACATTGAAGCTGCTCAGATAACCGAAGCAGTTCCGCCATCAAGTACTCCTCTCTGGCTGCACCACGATCCTCCTTGGACTTCCAAACATCGGCGTGACCACGCAACCCAAGCAACTCCCTCTCAAGACTACGAACACGGTCCCGAAGAAAGGCGAGTTGCGAAGGATCATCCAAAGATGGCCGCAGCTGCGCTGCAGGCGAGGTGCCAACAGGGTCAGCACCCGAAGGAACCTAGAGCAGCAGAAAAAGAAAAGGACACAAACATTCAGACAATGATAGAGCACAACTCAGAAGAATTCATTAAGCATATAAGGCCACGACGTGGCACAAAGACTGTGTTCTTCAAGATATTTACAACAAAAGCAGACTACAAACTATCCTACATCTACAACGCCTAAGACGCGGCACCCTGAGTCGCCTCGGAGCCGGATTGCCTAGCCTTGGCCTCCCCTTGCTGCCGCAGCGCATACTCAGACAGCAAATCAATGAGCTTCGGCCCATATCGCTTGCAGCGAGCAGAGTAGGCAGCAAAGGCTACCTCGGATCCGTCTGCGGTCGTCGGCATCCGGGAGGTGATCTGAGGCAGGTCCAGCTCCGCTCCAGCCGCCAAAGCCATCGCCAGCCCGACGGACGCGCCGATGCCCTTCTGCTTGCGCTTGTACGTTGCAGGCGCTTCGGCTGACAAAGCCTCCGCCAGAGCATCCACATCATCGAGGGTCGCGCCCTTAGGGACAAGCTCCTTGTAGAAGCGGCCAAGGACCTCCTTCGCCTTGGCAAGGGAGCTGACGACGGTGCTGCAACGATCTTCGACCGCTGCAGTAGCATCATCTAGAGCACTCCCGTGCTCCAGAGCGCCTCGATCAAACTCGATGCCTGCGGCATCTGAGACAAAAAAAGGGGACATGACGAAAAGCAACGCAGAAGAAGACAAGAAAACAAGAAGAAAGAAGCACAAATGCAACACTCACCCGAAACAGCCTTGGCAGCAGCCATGAGCTTGCCTGCCACCTCTCTCTCGCGAGCAGCCGCAACAGTGGCCAGCTGCTCCTCACGGTCCGCGGCCTCCTGCTGCAGACGCTCCTTAGCTTCGGCTGCCTGGGTCAGCTCCAGCTCGAGGCGTTCCTTCGCACCAACGGCGGCCTCGGCCTTCTTCTCCGATTGACCAAGGCTCTTCTTGAGAGCGTCGACCTCACGGAGAGAAGTATTATGCTCCTCTGCTTTTGAAACAAGCAAACGTCAGAGAGCAAGACCGGAATAAATGAAAGAAGCACCAAAAACAAACAAGTACCTTGAAACTGTCGGAGGTTAGCCTCTAGCACCAGGCGCTCCTGCACCAGCCGCTTGGCCTCCTCCACAAAAGGCTGCAGAAAAAGAAACACCAAGAAAAAGGACTTGGGGGCTGTGCCCAACATTAAGGAATAAAGGCAAAACTCGCACACGAAGACACTCGGGGGCTTCCCCCCCGAAGATTCGAAAAAAGAACAAGACACGAAATTTTTCAGACACTCGGGGGATCCCCCCGTGGTACGAAGCAGAGGTACTTACATGCTCTGATGGCGACTCCGAAGGCCCGCTGGCGAAATTCTGAGGCGCAACCACCTGCACCTCCTGCAGAGGAGGATTTGGAGCGGCACCCCCTGACGTTGACACCGTTTGAGGAGGAGGAGACGCAACTTTCGACTCCCCCATCATCTCCTGAGCACCATCGCTGGAGGAGTCGTGGGAGGAATGCCTACATACGAAGCAATCAGCAGAAGTGCAAAATCAAGAAGGAAAAAGGACAGCAGTAAGACAAGAAACTTACGAGTCCAGCGAACTCAGATCAAAGACTGGAGGAGTCCTTCGGGCTCTCTTCTCCACCTTCTTCTCTTCCTTATTTTCTTCCTTCTTCCACTTCGCTGGCGGGTGTGGCGCTACAGCCCGCACAGGAATGGCAGGAATGGGAGAGGAAGAGCCTCCATGCCCGTCACTATGACGCTCAAGGCCCAGAGGGTTTCTGGGAGTTGGAGGAGTCGAGGCATCCGAAGACTCGCTGGGGCTCCGTGATCGTTTGCGCGTATGGTCCTCACTCGACTCGTCGGCATCTTCCGCCGGAGATCGCGCCGACGGCAGCTCGGACACGGAATCCACCACGTCATTATCCGGGGCATTCGGATATTTTTCAGGCAATGGCGGTACCATGCCCGACACCTTGAAGCTCTGCAAAACCAAAAGGGACTTTGTTAGCAAACAAAGGAAAATAAATACGCAGTCGACAACAAGCGCTACACGCACAAATCTACACCTGTGGAACATCCAACGCCGAAGAAAACGGCGGAGTCAGCGACTTCCCCGGGATTTCCTCTCCAGCCTTGAACTTCAGCTGCGCGCGAAGGGTCCTGTCAAGATCCCCCTCGGAGATTTTCTCAGCCGAAACCCTCGTCGGATCACGGCGCCCAGAATAAAGAAACATTGGGTGCGCCCTCGCCTGGAGAGGCTGCACCCGACGCTCGAGAAACGTCCGGATGATGTCCACGTCGTTCACTTCCTTCTCCGGAATCAGTTGGAGATCCTCCACCCGACGGTAAAGGGCCTCTATCTCCTCTGTCTCGCCATCCAAGATCTGGTTTTTCCAGGATCTTTTTGGTTTGATTATCTGGGAGGGGTCGAAAGGAGCAAGACCAAAATGCTGCCTAGCAACTGTAGAGTCGCGAATGTAAAACCACCGTCTCCTCTAGTACTGGACAAATTCGGACATAGAGAAAGAAAAGAAGAGAATATTGGCTTTGAGGGAGATGATGCAACCCCCAATGGGATACACACCATCCGAACCGGATTGCCTCTTCACGAAATAAAGTTTCCGGAAGAGGCCAAAATGCGGCTCGATGCCGAGCCAGCACTCGCAAAAAGTGATGAAACAAGCAATGTGAAGAAGAGAATTGGGCGACAGATGATGAAGCTGGATGCCATAGAGAAAGAGCAGTCCACGGAGGAAGTTGTGGACTGGAAAAGAAAACCCACGCATAACGAAGGCAAGAAACATAACCCGATACCCAGCTGGAGGACGGGGGATTACCTCGTTGCCGGGAAGTCTGACGGCCTCCCTATCTTGCGGGATCAAACCCCGCTCGCGAAGCTTGCGGAGATCACTCTCCCGCGTCTCTGATCGCCGCCAACCACCGTCGGTGACACGGGTAGCGGTGGCGCCTTTCTTTCCTCCGGCGGCGCTGGTACCAACTGTAGATGATGATTTCTTCGGTTTCCCCATCGCGCTACGGCGGCGCCGGCGGTGAAAGCGCAGAAGGGAAGATGGAAATGTGGAAGGAAATCCCAGCGCGCAGCAAGAATCGCTAGAGCACAAGGAGGCAGTGAAAACAAGAACTGATGCAGTGAAAACAAACTGCAGCTTTCCCCAAAGATTATAACGATGAAGACGACGCACGGCAGCTGTCCATCCAGAAGACCTAACGCCAACGGCAGATCTGACCATACACGTGTCAGCATCACAACGAACCGTCGTTACCACGCCGTCCACTACGCGCGGAAATCGAGGCGACGTCGTAATTATCTCCACGCCGCGCGTGACCGGTCAATTCAAGGTCAGCAAGTGGGACCCACGTTCGTCCAGTCAAGTCATCTCTGGCGTAGCAGACGCTTGAGGTCATTGATCGTCAGCACTGATGTCATTAAAAGCTATACTAGCACCAACTACAATTCTTCGGCTCCACAGCTAAGAGTACTCACTCGAATCTTCGATTCGACTAAATACTCGGGGGCTACTCCTATCAGGAGCGCTGGCGCGCACCCGAAAGACGAATAAAGACAAAATATTTCTTCGAGTCCTACTTCGAGTCTACGACTCCACTACGGACTCGGGGGCTACTCCCATAGGGAGGATGGATTTAAGCATCCGAAATTTTTGTGTCCTACGGACTTAAAAATAAACAAAGTGCTTGAATAAAAGTCTCCGCCCGAGTCTACGACTCGAACAGACACTCGGGGGCTACTCCCATAGGGAGCGCTGGTCGTGCACCCTATGAATTCTTCGACTTCGATCTTTCGGATCAAACACGCAAAACTTTTTCGGCAACTTTGCCTCAGTAGAATTCTAAGTGAGCAATGTCTCTCCTTGGCCACCCGAAACACCTCCGCGGTGACAAATGTTTGGATGCTGCGTCTGCGACGCAAAGATAAGACCTACAGATATCATCTGGTGGCCTGGCAACGCACCCGACTGCGCTCTGCTAGTATGAATCCGTGCCAGCAGGTGCGATGAAAAATCCCGACGGACGCGTTGGGTACATCAATTAAAATCACTGGAATTCCACTCCTGTAAGTCCTCCGCGGCCTGAGTCGAATTGCACCAGCATATGTTTCAGGTCCGAGTTGAGGGACTCGACCGTGACGAAGATCGTGTTGTTTCGTCCTAAGACAGTTAACTGACCCTGATCCGTCGGGTGAGTCAGGCACACGCATCAACAATCCCTACACACATACTGTTAATACATAGTTGCACCTGAAGGATGGAAGAGTCCTCAGCCGAATCTACGATTTGACTGATCACTCGGGGCTACTGACATGGTTGTACCCTACGGGTGCGTGACCTCAGCATACCTGGTCCAGTCCAAGGAAGGCCCATGGCAGACGTATGCCGGCCCATGAAGATTTTCGGGTAGCCAAGGCCCATGACGCCTTCGGATCCTTGGAGAGCAAGACTAGCGTAGATAGGAAATTCAAAGGGGTAAAACCCTAGAACTTGTAACCGACTAGATCTATGCCCGGGACCTGCCTAAGTATATATAAAGGCCAGGAGGGCACGACCTAGATCTCTCGACTCATACTTTCGCATACACACCTCCACGCCAGATTGAATCTGCGTACCTCTGTAATCTTCGGTTCCGCCGTAATCAAGAGCAGACAAGCAGGAGTAGGGTTTTCCCTCCGGGGCCTAAACCTGGGTAAATCTCGTGTCCCCTGGTTGCTTGTCTGTTAACCGTTCCGCGATCTCCAGCATCCCCATCTTCTTCAAAACCCAAGTCCATAACAATGGGCATTGATGAGATCAAACCTCGTCAGCTACCATGGGTTTGCGGAGTTGCTACCCACGACGGGCGGGGCTGCTACCATGGGTGTGCGTCGATGCTACCACTGGCGGTGACCGTCGCTGCTACCATGGTTGTGTGGCGATGCTACCGACAGTGACCGTCGCTGCTACAATTGGTGCAGGGCGTCGCTAGCATGCGTGGACGGTGTTGCTGCAAGGGGCAACTTTGCTGGGGTCGTCGGCGGTGGCGGTTGCCTTGCTACAACGTCTTCTCCGGTGACGACAGCTTTGCTGCGAGCGGTGGGAGCTCTGCTACCGGTGGCGGGAGGCGCGGCGACGTCTTCTCCGACAATGGTTTCTTCTTCGACGACTGGCGTTTCCTCGGGCGGCGGCTCCTTTGCTGCAAACGGGGGGGGGGGGGGGGGGGGGCTTTGCTACCCGTGGCAGGATGCGCTGCTACAATGGGCGGCCGGCGTTGCTACCGTGTCTTCTCCGACGACGGCATCTTCTCTGACGACGGCGTGCCCTCCGACGAAGGTTGTGTTCACCGCGGAGCGACCGCAAAGAGCAGTTAAGAAGATGAGGTGGGCCTTCGTTCCTGGGAAAGAAAGGAAGAGGTGCGGGCGGTTGTCCCCATCGTGTTGACCAGGTGAAGGGACACGTCGGGGATCGCCCGGGGACGCCGAGCGCTACCCTTAAAAAAACAAAACGAACAGAACCTGCCGGAACCAACGTGCAGAACGGGAGGGGGGGAATACCTGGCAGTGTAGTTGCAGACGGATTTACCCGCGAGTCTCCGTGGGAGGGACTGCTGTTGGTGCTCGCCCAGGGAGGAAGGGAAAGACGACGGATTCGTTGACAGCCGTAATCATTGGTGCTGTATCGTCAGTTTGGATTCGGATGTGCAACCCCGTGCACCTCCTTCCGTTCTTGTCTTGCAGACCACGAGATGGTCACCTTGCGTATCCTTTGGTGGTTATCTGCGATGGAATGCTTTTCCGAGAACATTATCTAAATTTTGAGTGAATTTACCTCCATCCCCTAACAAACTCCTATTGGTATTGTGGATTATGGTCTAACACAGATTCCTTGCTCACAGAGATAGATTAGATTGCAGGTACTTTTGCTGCTGGAAAGAACAAGTCTTCAACGGTAGGCAGAGAGTGACCGCAGATTTCAGAAATCATCTACAGTACATGATGGTATGCTTTAGTTATATAATATCTACAGCACTGTACAAATTGGCCGGGCACATTTTCTAAGGGTCCCACTACAAATAGGGAAATGATTTAGATCCTCCGGACGATCCCATCGTCCTGCTTCCCGTGTTGACATGTGTCCATTTGCTGCAAAACATCCGGTGTTTGCTATATATGTTCCCGCTTTTGCTTCCGAAGCAAATAAAAAGGTTCGTTTCAGAAATAGAACGTCTTGACGGAGACCTCATCGGCGAAGTCTCCGGTGATGTATCCGGCAAAGTCAGTTTTTTGCTACATTAGAAGAACTTTTTAGCTACAATCGTCTTGTGGTTTTGCTACAACAGTGCCAAGTATTTGCTACAAGGTCTCCGGCGAGAGTCACCGGCGAATTTTTTTCGACCGATATTTCCGGCGAAGTCGGTTTTGCTGCATGGTCTCCGATGAGGTCTCCGATGAGGTCTCCGGCAAGACGTTCTATTTCTGAAACGAACTTTTTTTTTTGCTTCGGAAGTAAAAACGAAAACATACGTAGTAAAAACAGGACGTTTTACAGCAAAACTGGAATTTAGACTATTTTTAGTGAACACGTGACAGCATCTGGAGCAGGACGATGGGGTCTCCCATCGTCCGGGGACGCGTAGGGTTATCCTAGCATACAGAGTGTTCCAAGAGCGAGCATGCAAACATGGGTCCCACTACACTTAGATTTCTTTCGTATTGATTTTTTTTCACACTATAAAGCGCATAATACTAGCACTATAGAAAGCTTGCAGTCTGAGAACACTGCTGCTGCTCCAGTGGCGCTCAGGCTGCTGCTACCGATCTAGATCGTGGTCTCCCTCCAGCGGGTTCGGCGTTGAGCCGTCAAACACCGCTGAGCTCTGCTTAGGCTAGCTAGCGCAGGCAGAGTTCACTCCCAGGACGCACGCAGGCTGAGTTCAGAGCTAATGTGATGGAACAGAGAACATAAGTTGTGCTAGACCAACGTGTGCATTTACTTGGTGTTGTTGTGCTACATGAATCTTGGTGTACAGAAGATTTTGTACTTTTTTGTGCATTTGTATATGAGAAATTTGTATACTTTTGTGCATTTGCATAGGACAATTTTGTCTATTTTTTGCATTTGTATATATGCATATGTACTCCGAGGTAATGACGGAAAACCATCACAATTAGGGTTGCGGTGTAATATAACCACCAGTTAGAGGCAGGGGTAGAAACAACCGTACATTGGGACAGGTTCGCGACAGGAAGCACTGATTTCTTTGATTAGGCATTTTAAACCGTTTTCTCACAGCTAGGACCCACTGTCGGTCTATGTGGCAAAATAGACGATAGACAGTTAAAGTTTTTTAGCCAAATTTACAAAAGGGTCTTCATAAATCAATTTTAAATTAAAAAAGATATCTGCTCGCCAGTGGTGATGCGCGAGTGCGCACCACGGGTTGCTAGTGGCCAAACTCGCGAGCGCCGTTGTACGTCGCCTCCCCAGTCTCGAGCTGGTCCTCGCCACGTGGATTGGAGACGTCGCCGAAAGCCACCATGGCGCTGCTGGTCCGAAAGAGAGGATGGAGATGGCGGCGACAACGGCATCGATCTGCTCCAGCTACACGTATGGTGTCGGTCTGGGGGTTGTGGCGGCGGCCGTCGCGCAACAGCAGCTCGCGTCGCGGTCATACCAGGTTGGGCTCTACAGTCTGCGCGTGTGGGCCTACCAAACTGTTGATTCTGGTAGGAAGCATACCGTCCCACGAGGAGAGCCCGAGGACTACCCCTGAGCCTAGGCGCACCTCCCGACATCTCCATCTTCTCCCGCGAGGTCTGGAGTGGCACCCAGCCCATCGGTGACCTACAGAGAGAGAGCGTGTACGACATCGGCCTGCTCCGCTAGTGGTGCAAGCACCTTGCCATCGCCGTCGCCGCGCTCTCCTCGGACCCCGGCCCCTACAACACCTTGGGGAGGGCCAGATCCGCCGCGCGCAAGGCGCTCGCCGACCTCACCATCCTCATGTTCGACGACAAGGACGCCGGCGACGGCGGCCAACGGCGGCCCGCGGAACCGCTCCTTCGGACGCATGACGCCAAAGGACACAGGACAGCACCAGGCCATGAGCACCACCGCCGGAGTAGCAGCGGCGGGGGCAGCTCCGGCTCCGGCAACGACTCCCACGGCCGTCTCTCCCTCCCGTCAAGACAGTGCCAGGTGGCACCTACCAGCTGGCCCAATTGTCAGAAACATGATTAAACCCCCAAAACCATGAAATTTGTGCTATGTGCCGACGACCTTCCCCAATGCGCGGTGGTTTCTGTCCCCCTGCCTCTGTCTGGTGGCTATGTGACACAACAACCCCAATTGTGATGGTTTTCCATCGTTAGAGCATCTTTAGTAGAGAAAAAAAGGCCAAAACCGAAAAATAACAGCCAGTTTATGGGTTCGGGCTAAAAAATGGCGTCGATCAGTTCCCGTAAACGAGCCGAAACTGGAAAAAAAATCGGGCCAAGACTGAAACCCATACTCGGCATGTATTTGTAGGGACCGACGGAGCGAACCGAATGCAGCCCGAACAGAATCCCTAGTTTGCACGTGAGGGAAGTTTCAGCTCCTCCCAACCGCCGTCGCCGCCGATTTGCGCTCCCTCACCTTCCTCTGCGCCGCCATCGTCCGATTTCTCCACCATGAGTCTCGAATCGACCCAGCCGGCCGTCGTTGCTAGCTCGCACGCCCCGCCACCCTCTTATAGGGTTCGCAACATAGAAAACAAAAAAATTTCCTACGATGTGAACTATGTACCAAGATCTATCTATTAGATACAAACAACGGGCGGATGTATATCCGTAGAGAACATACCCTTGAAGACCGACAAAGCTTAACGAGTTCAACTCGTGGTTGATGTAGACGATCTCTTGCCGATCTCAAGATCGAGAGGAAGTCCTTGTTGGAGATATGCCCAAGAGGCAATAATAAAGTGGTTATTATCATATCTTCACACTTATGATAAATGTTTACATACCATGCTATAATTGTATTAACCGGAAACATTAATACTTGTGTGATTTGTAAACTAAAATTAGAGTCCCTAGTAAAGCCTCTTGTTAAACTAGCTTGTTGGTTAATATATGATCATGGTTTCCTGATCATGAACATAGAGATGTTATTAACAACAGGATCATATCATTAGGAGAATGATGTGATGGACATACTCCTATAGATAAGCGTAGCATAAAGATCAAGTCATTTCAATAGTTCAATTGCTATAAGCTTTCTGATACATAGTAACCTAATTCCTTCGACCATGAGATCATGCATATCACCTTTACCGGATGGATGCTTTGATGACATCAAACACCACACCGTAACTGGGTGGCTATAAAGGTGGCATTGAGTGTTCGGAAAGTATTGGTTGAAACACATGGATCAAGAGTGGGATTTGTCCATCCATATGACGGATAGATATACTCTGGGCCCTCTCGGTGGAATGTCATCCAATTAGCTTGCAAGCATGTGACTGGCTCACAAGGGATCACATATCACAGGAACGAGAAAAGAGTACTTATCAGTAACGAGGTTGAACTAGGTATGCAGAGATACCGACGATCAAAACCTCGGATAAGTAAACTATCGTGAGACAAAGGGAAATTGGTATCGTATGTAAGTGGTTCATTCGATCACAAAGTAATCGTAGAAATATGTGGGAGCCATATGAATTTCCAGATTCCTCTATTGGTTATTGTTCGGAGAAGTGTCTCGATCATGTCCGCATAATTCACGAACCGTAGGGAGACACACTTAAGGATTCGACGTTGTTTGAGTAGTTATGGTATTATGAGAAAGAGACCGAATGTTGTTCGGAGTCTCGGATGGGATCCGGGATATCACGAGGTGATCCGAAATGGTCCGGAGAATAAGATTCATATAAGGAAAGTCCCGTTTCGGAGTTCGGGAATGATTCCGGTGTTTTCATCGAGAATGTTCTAGAAGGTTCCGGATTGTCCGGCACTCCGGGGGGGAGGGTACATGAATGTGTCATTGAATGATTGCATCATGTACTAAGTGTTCTTGCTGTTCCAAATAAAGGATTAAATTGAATCCTAAAACAGAAAAGTCAAATGTCCAGTTTGAAAGTCAAACGGCTAAAACAAGAAACTGTGGGAAACAAGCAAGAGGAGGTTGAAACCAACTTGGAGGAGGAGTCCCTCTCCTCCAAGCCGGCGGCCAGCCTAGGCCGAGTTGGGGAGGGACTCCCCTCCCTCCCCTGGCGCGCCAGCCCCTCCACCTATAAAAGGAGGGGCAGGGCCTCCTCCTCTAGACACACAGGTTCCTATCCTCTAATCTCCGGTTTAGAGCCGTTTTGGTTTAGAGCTTCTAATTGCTCTAGCCTGCGGTTTAGAGCCTTCTAATTGGTGTGTCTAATCCCTAGACCACTAATAGCTCTCTCTCATACTCCACCATACTCGCTCCGGCTTAAGGCGAAGCCCTGCGGGATCTCCCCTCTACTTCCGGTACCACGCCGTTGTGCTGCCGGAATCGCGAGGAGAGTGCTACAACCTCCGCTGCCTGCTGGAACAAGGGAGAGGAAGGTCTTCGTCGAGTACCGAACGTGTGACCGACTGCGGAAGCGCTGCCGGAACGCAGCGCCGGAAGGATCGTCTACACGATCTTGAGATCGGAAAGAGTACGACTACATCACCCACGAGAATCTGCTCTCGTTAACCGCTTTGGAATCTTCGAGGGTAAGTTATTCCATCGACTCGTTGCTACAATCTAGTAGATAGATCTTGGCTTGTTTGTTTGTATGCGATAGAAAATTTTTGTTTTCCATGCTACGAACCCCTACAGTGGTATCAGAGCCGTGTCTATATGTAGATCTGTTTGCACGAGTAGAACACAATGGTCATTGTGGGCGTTGATGTTTTTATTGTCGATTGCTTCTTGTGTACTTTGCATCTTGCGGTATGTTGGGATGAAGCGGCCCGGGCTAACCTTACATGACGTCGTTCATGAGACTTGCTCCACGCTTGACATGCAACTTGTATTGCATAAGTGGCTTTGCGGGTGCCTGTTTCTCCTAGCATAGTTAAGATCCAATTTACAACGGGTGATTAACAATACTAGTATCAATGTTGTGGTTCTTGTTCGTAAGTTAGAACGACACTTATTAACAGCCCCAAACCACGTAAAACATGCAAAGAAAGTAGATGCGTCTAACTTTGTTTTGCAGGGGTGTGCAGTGATGTGATATGGCCATGATTGTGATTATATATGATGTATGCAATGTTCTTTATTGTAAGTCGGCAACCGGCAGGAGCCATATGGTTGTCTTTAATTTCTGTTAAGACCCGCGTGTCTATTCAAAGTAGTTGTAATAGTTGAAGCCGGTGGACGACAACCATGGAGAGGCGTCATTGACCTTGATGCAATGCCGGTGATGATGAAGATCATGTTCGTGCTGGAAGATGGAGATCGGAAGCACAAAGAAGAAAGGCCATATCATATCACATATTATGAATTGCATGTGATGTTAATCCTTTATGCATCTTGTATTGCTTAGTAGACGACGGTAGCATTATAAGATGATCCCTCATGCACATGAATTTCAAGTCATAAAGTGTTCACCCTTAGTTAGCACCGTTGCTAAAGCTTGTTGTTTCGAAGCATCACGTGATGATCGGGTGTGTTAGATTCTGCAAGTGTATACAACGTGAGCAAGCCAGATTTGCTCATGCAGAAGCTAAGGTTGATCTTGACGAGCCTAGCATGTACAAACATGGTTTCGGAACACGGATCACCGAAAGGTAAAGCATGAGTCATATAGTAGATATGATGAACATGTTGATTGTTCGCCATTGAAGCTACGTCAACTCTCGTGATGATCGGTTTTGATATGGTGGATTTGGTTCGTGTGATCACTAAAACAATGTGAGGGATATTGTTTTGAGTGGGAGTTCACCTAGATTAATTTAATTATTAATTAGAACTCAATTTATCATAAACTAAATCAAAGTGAATTTGCATAGTTGTTGTAGTCATTGGCATCCGTTTACCACCTTGCGCTTAGTTATAATTGAGATGATAGAACTATAGAATTCTGGTCAGTTACTTTACGAACTGGTATCGTATTGTTTTGAAGTGTTAATCTAAAGTTTAAAAATCCTATTGCAAACTTTCAGTAAGTTCTGGTTACTCCATGAAGTTTAATAATTAGTATTAAAACAAGAGTAACAATTCCAATGTTAGCATATAAGTATCATGTTTGTCTCCATGATTCTTGATATTCAAAGGATTGTCTTAATATCAAGGTTATCTAGGATCTGAAAGAGTTGTTTCAGAAACCATGATGTGTGGAAGATATTGTGATATCTGAAACGAAGTTTTGGTTGCAACATGATAGAGTATAATATGGCTAAAGTCATGTTCTCATATTTGATGAGAATTTGCAAAAGGTTGGAGACACTAGTTGTCCTAAACCTCCAAAAGTTTTTGGGAGAGCAACATTATACTCACGATTCACCGTTACAAGCTAATAGTAGCTTGATCATGGATAATTCCATGATAAGGGTGAATATTTGATGTAGGTAAAATATTTACTACACCAAGAGATTACTAAAGAAAGGAATTTGAAAGAACACCAAACATTTGATGATGGTGATCTACTTCAAAGTGCAAGTCCAAAGACATTGGTATTTAACTATACACGCTTTGGACTATGTGTCATATGAATGACTCCACTAATTGATGTTGATAGATTCTTTCAAACAGAAAAGGAAATACTGAAAGAGAATCTCATAAGTATATGGCAGAAAAGAAAAGACTAGAATTGTTCAGTTTAAGTATATAGATGATATACATGTTATGGCTATATTCTTTGCTTATTAAACAATGTGGTTCTTAAGTATTTGATACTGAATTTGTTGGTGTGGATCGTCATACGAAACAACACAATTCATGAACTACAATGGCCTAAGTAACTAGCAAAAGAATATGTGATGATGTTCATCGAGAACAAAACAAAAGGGTTGTTCAAAATAATTGTCGTAATCCATAAAAGATGGATGATTCACAAACCTCGTTGGAGAAATCACATCCATAAAACTAGTGCTAAAAATGTCGAAAGACAAATTGATTGAAAGATCACTTAGGAAGTGACATCGCCGTTTAAATTATATTGGAAAGAAAACATGAAGAAAATCCATATGGATGGAATTTTGGAGTCTATTTGTTTTTGATCAAATGACGCTTGTGAAACTTTCCTAGAGATAATTAAAACTTCGTTCATAGGCCAAAAGGGAACGATGGACTAGCTTATTGGAACTTGTACATATTGTTGTATGAAGTCCATTATAGTCAAGAGCAATGGATTTCAACTTCATGTGCTTTCTCCGAAAATTTGAGTGAATATATGAATATTTACTTAATAAGGATGAAGTATGAAACATTTAAAAAGTTCAAAGACTTTCAAGATGAAGTGCAAAATCATTGTAACAAGAATATAAATAGTTTATGATAAGATCATAAAGGAAGATATTTGAGTTACAAGTTTAGCATAAATACCTAAGATTTAAGGAATCGTTCCGTGGATTTGCATTTTCCCGAAACACCATAAGAGTATGGAACGTTCGAGATATGTAATTAAACCTTGTTTGACATGGTAAGATCAAAGGTATAATTCATAAAAATGCCATTATATTTTAAAGATTAAAAGCTTTAGAGATTACCGTTTTTCCACTGAAAAGAGCTCCATCATAATCCGTTGAAATGACACCATATAAAGTTATGGTTTGGGATAAAACCCAAGTTGTCCTTTCTTAAAACATTGGTATGCTATGCATACGAAAGATGTTTGCAACCAAAGTCGGATGAACCTGTCTTTGTATGTTATTTTGAATAACTGTTAAGTAATCCTCCATAACATCGGAGACAAAAGTGTTTGTCACTTAAAACGTCAAGTTTCTTTGAGAAGGAATTTTTCGTGAAAAGTTAAGTGGGAGGACAATAGAACTTTGATAAGGTTAAAAGAATCTTAGCTATATGTGCAAAGTTGCGCAGCGCCGAAAAGTGTTCCGGAGTTAGCAACAATGCTCATGGCTCGCGTACCTCAAAGGTTGTGGTCGCGGAGATCTAAGTTCCTATTGAAACAAGTAGGTCGGATGAACAATCAAATACCAAGATTTGAGAGTTAAATCATTATTTGACAATAATGATCCGACTACGTGCAAAGAAGCGATGATGAGCCCTGACTCCGTCAAATGGCTTGAAGCCATAAAATCCGTGATAGTTCCATACACGAGAAATCAAGTTTTGAACTTGAAGGACCCTCGAGAAAGGTGTAAGACCTTACAGTTGTGTCTGGATCTATAAAGAAATAGACATGGATGTTTTGCATCTATGAAATAGTCGACATGCTGAGAAAGAGTTCACAAAATGTTCAAAGGTTGACTATGACAAGATTTGATCTTTCATAGTGATATTTAGTCTAGACGGATTAATGTAGCAACCATTACATATAAATTTGTTATGTGGTAGTTGAATAAACAAAACAAGTTCTTCTATAGAATTGTTACCAAGGACATGTGCGTAACATGGTCCATAGGGTTTTGTTAATTCAAAGGATGCTAAAAGCATATGCAAACTTCAATGGTTGAAGTAAGCATAGCGGAGTTGGAATCTTCACTATGATGAAACTGTTAAAAGAGTTTAATTTCATCAGAGACAATGAAGATGCTTGCGTTTGCAAGAAATTAAGTGGGAGCGCTAAGACATATTTCTAATACATTATGTGGAAGACATATTGTTGATTGGAAATGATGTATCTTTTATTAACACATATTAAGAATTTCATCCCGATGAAAGACTTAGGCAAAACCCAAATATTTGGCATCAATAGACGCTAATATGGTTGTGCCAGAAGTACATAGACAAGATATTGAATGAGTTCAATATAGAAACTACAAGAAAGGTTCTTGTTGCACAGAAAGGATTGAATGAGATCAATACTGATGATATATTCAAGTGTATTGACATTTGGTAAAGTGAAACAAATAATCAAGTATAAATTGATACTTGATGTATGAAATCACAAAGAGTATTTATATCAATCATACTGTGATATGTACAAATCCAGATATGTCCTATGCTCTAAATGTTGTGAGCATATACCAGAATGATTCGTAAGATGATCATTGGACAATAGTAAGGATATTCTTATGATCTTTTGGAAGAACTAAGAGTATATTATTTGTAGAAGTGACAAATAGATGGTTAGTTCATTGTAAAAGTACTACATTGATACTAGTTTTGTCACAAAGTACAAATTAAGTTTATCTCAATCTAAACTAAGGGTGGCACAATATAATGGAAAGTGAGTTCCATAATGGATTTGGATGAGTTCCAAAGTTAAGACATTGTGACAGATACTACAACAAAAGGCTAAGTATATGACTGCTATTTTAGCAGCAAAAGAGGGCATTTGTGTCAAGTAGTTTGTTACCAAACTAGGTGTAGTTCACAGTGGGATAATACTATGAAGATATATTGTGCGGCAATATTATCAACATGTTTTAACCCCAAAGAGCTAAAGGTCACACCGAAAGACCAAATTTGTACAAAGCCATCTCATTAGAGAATGAGTGATGCGTAGAGACGCAAAGACATGCAATTACACACGGACCTGGAAGTGTCAGATCCGGAGATCAGTTGACCACTAGCAATCGTGTACATACAACACCGGAAAGCCATAGGTGTTGAATACACAAAGGTTTGAAACTAGATTATTGACTCTAGTGCAAGTGGGAGACTGTTGGAGATATGCCCAAGAGGCAATAATAAAGTGGTTATTATCATATCTTCACACTTATGATAAATGTTTACATACCATGCTATAATTGTATTAACCGGAAACATTAATACTTGTGTGATTTGTAAACTAAAATTAGAGTCCCTAGTAAAGCCTCTTGTTAAACTAGCTTGTTGGTTAATATATGATCATGGTTTCCTGATCATGAACATAGAGATGTTATTAACAACAGGATCATATCATTAGGAGAATGATGTGATGGACATACTCCTATAGATAAGCGTAGCATAAAGATCAAGTCATTTCAATAGTTCAATTGCTATAAGCTTTCTGATACATAGTAACCTAATTCCTTCGACCATGAGATCATGCATATCACCTTTACCGGATGGATGCTTTGATGACATCAAACACCACACCGTAACTGGGTGGCTATAAAGGTGGCATTGAGTGTTCGGAAAGTATTGGTTGAAACACATGGATCAAGAGTGGGATTTGTCCATCCATATGACGGATAGATATACTCTGGGCCCTCTCGGTGGAATGTCATCCAATTAGCTTGCAAGCATGTGACTGGCTCACAAGGGATCACATATCACAGGAACGAGAAAAGAGTACTTATCAGTAACGAGGTTGAACTAGGTATGCAGAGATACCGACGATCAAAACCTCGGATAAGTAAACTATCGTGAGACAAAGGGAAATTGGTATCGTATGTAAGTGGTTCATTTGATCACAAAGTAATCGTAGAAATATGTGGGAGCCATATGAATTTCCAGATTCCTCTATTTGTTATTGTTCGGAGAAGTGTCTCGATCATGTCCGCATAATTCACGAACCGTAGGGAGACACACTTAAGGATTCGACGTTGTTTGAGTAGTTATGGTATTATGAGAAAGAGACCGAATGTTGTTCGGAGTCTCGGATGGGATCCGGGATATCACGAGGTGATCCGGAATGGTCCGGAGAATAAGATTCATATAAGGAAAGTGCCGTTTCGGAGTTCGGGAATGATTCCGGTGTTTTCATCGAGAATGTTCTAGAAGGTTCCGGATTGTCCGGCACTCCGGGGGGAGGGTACATGAATGTGTCATTGAATGATTGCATCATGTACTAAGTGTTCTTGCTGTTCCAAATAAAGGATTAAATTGAATCCTAAAACAGAAAAGTCAAATGTCCAGTTTGAAAGTCAAACGGCTAAAACAAGAAACTGTGGGAAACAAGCAAGAGGAGGTTGAAACCAACTTGGAGGAGGAGTCCCTCTCCTCCAAGCCGGCGGCCAGCCTAGGCCGAGTTGGGGAGGGACTCCCCTCCCTCCCCTGGCGCGCCAGCCCCTCCACCTATAAAAGGAGGGGCAGGGCCTCCTCCTCTAGACACACAGGTTCCTATCCTCTAATCTCCGGTTTAGAGCCGTTTTGGTTTAGAGCTTCTAATTGCTCTAGCCTGCGGTTTAGAGCCTTCTAATTGGTGTGTCTAATCCCTAGACCACTAATAGCTCTCTATCATACTCCACCATACTCGCTCCGGCTTAAGGCGAAGCCCTGCGGGATCTCCCCTCTACTTCCGGTACCACGCTGTTGTGCTGCCGGAATCGCGAGGAGAGTGCTACAACCTCCGCTGCCTGCTGGAACAAGGGAGAGGAAGGTCTTCGTTGAGTACCGAACGTGTGACCGACTGCGGAAGCGCTGTCGGAACGCAGCGCCGGAAGGATCGTCTACGCGATCTTGAGATCGGAAAGAGTACGACTACATCACCCACGAGAACCTGCTCTCGTTAACCGCTTTGGAATCTTCGAGGGTAAGTTATTCCATCGACTCGTTGCTACAATCTAGTAGATAGATCTTGGCTTGTTTGTTTGTATGCGATAGAAAAATTTTGTTTTCCATGCTACGAACCCCTACAGTCCTAGCGCCGCAAATCAGCAGCGCATCCGTGCTCGCACACACGTTCGAGGCACCGAGCAACCTCCGCCTCCTCGCTCCAGCGATGTAGCGGAAGCACAACTCTTTCTTGCCGAATAGCCACCGGGAACATGTATCTCGCTAGTCCGAGACCATGGGGGATAAATTCTAGAGGGGGAGAGAGATCCTTCACGAGGAGGTGCGAGTGAGAAGTGAGGAGAGGGGTGCCTTTTATAGGAGGAGGGGAGAACCCCAAGGGGGTGACCGGCGCATGGGGGCTTCCCCCTTGCCCTCCCCTCTTCATGTGGGTGGACACTCCACTCATAAAATTCCTTTAAATTCCCTCCACTCAAAATCCCACTCAAACATGCCATTAAATTTCCACCAAATTTAATGCGAACTCTTATTAAATAAAACTCTTTTATTTTATTCAGAATTTTGTCAATTACTTTAATGACAAACATTCACAAATAACCCCTTTCTAGAATTCTATTTCACATGCATAACCACTTTATGCAATTTCACCCGAAAACCTATTTCGGTATCTAGTGGAAAAAAATTCTGCGCTTGTTCATTCTTTCGGCATGAAACTTTTGCTCCAATTGGATGTCGGTGTCTCTTAAGTGTGTCACCCTACGGTTCGTGAATAATGCGGACATGATCGAGACCCCTCTCGGATCAATAATCAAAAGCGGGATCTGGAGACCCATACTGACTCCCACACATTCAACGATGAATTTCTTGTGATCGTCGGAACCTTTTTACGCTAGTATCTTAATCCCTTTGTTTCACGATATATTACATGTCCAAGATTCGATCATCGGTATCTCCATACCTAGTTTGATCTCGTTACTGACATGCACTCTTTTCTCGTTCCCGTGATATAACATTCTAGTGATCAAATCACTTGCTTGCAAGCTAATCAATGTGATATCACCGAGAGGGCCCAGAGTATATCTATCAGTCATCGGGATGAACAAATTCCACTCTCTATCCATGAGCCTCAGCATAACACTTTATTAGTTCTGAATCCATCTTTATAATCACCTTGTTACGGTGTGACGTTTGATGTTATCAAGAAACTCTTCCGGTGTTAGTGATTGACATGATCTCATGGTCTAAGGATTAGGATCACTTCGTACGTTGTTATAGCAATATAAACTCAATGACTTTGATCGTAATGTTATACTTCGGATGAATGTTCATCACACCATTACACTAATGTTGTGATCCCGTTATTAACAACATCCAATGTCCATGATCAGGAAACCTTGATCATCTTGTTAATCAACAAGCTAGTTTACGAGAGAGGCATAACTAGGAACTTTATGTTTGTTTATTAAACACACATGTATTAATGTTTCCATATTAATACAATTATAGCATGCAAAATAAACATCTATCATATACTTGGAATACACATAATAAACACTTTATTATTGCCTCTCAGGGCATATTCCCTTCAGTCTCCCACTTGCACTAGAGACAATAATCTAGTTACATAGTGATAAATCTAACACCCATCGAGTTCTGGTGTTAATCATGTTTTGCTTTAGGGAGAGTTCTAGTCAACGGATCTGCTACATTGAGATCCGTATGTACTTTACAAATCTTTATATCTCCATCCTTGACATGTTCGCGGATGGAGTGAAACCGGCGCTTAATATGCTTGGAATGCTTGTGAGACCTTGGCTCTTTGGCATTGGCAATGGCACCATTGTTGTCACAATAGATCACCATTGGGTCCAACGCGTTTGCAACCACTCCTAGTTCGGATATGAACTCCTTCATCTAAACTGCTTCCTGAGCCGCTTCTGAAGCAGCAACATATTCGGCCTCCGTTGTTGATCCCGCCACCACAGGTTGTTTGGAGCTCCTCCAACTAACCGCTCCGCCATTCATGAGAAATACGTATCCAGATGAGACTTAGAGTCATCTGGATCGGTGTCAAAGCTAGCGTCAACATAACATTAACGACGAGCTCTTCTTCACCTCCGTATACAAAAAACATATCCTTAGTTCTTCGTAAGTACTTAAGGATATTCTTGACCGCTATCCAGTGTTCCGAACCTGGATCCAATTGGTACCTACTAGTCAAACTAATAGCATGTGCCACATCCGGTCTTGTACATAGCATGGCGTACATTATAGAGCCTATGGCTGAAGCATAGGGGACCTTGTCCATTATCTCTCTTCCTTCCGCTGAAGCCGGACTTTGAGTCTTACTCAATGTCTTGCCTTGCAACATAGGTAAGAACCCCTTCTTACTTCCGTCCATTTTAAACTTCTTTAAAATCTTATCAAGGTATGTACTTTGCGATAGCCCTATTAGGCGTCTAGATCTATCTCTATAGATCTTTATGCCTAATATGTATGACGCTTCACCTAGGTCCTTCATTGAAAATTTGCTGTTTAGATAACTTCTAATACTGTTTAAAAGATCTATATCATTTCCAATCAATAATATGCCATCCACATGTAATATCAGAAATGCCATATTGCTCCCACTCACTTTCTTGTAAATACAAGCTTCTCCATAAGTTTGGATAAATCCAAACTCTTTGATCACCTCATCAAAGCGGAGATTCCAACTTCATGATGCTTGCTTCAATCCATAGATGGATCGCTGAAGCTTGCACACCTTGTTAGCATCCTTAGGATCGACAAAACCCTTTGGTTGTATCATATACAACTCTTCTTCAATATTACCATTGAGAAACGCGGTTTTGACATCCATCTGCCATATCTCATAATCGAAATATGCAGCAATTGCTAACATAATCCTAACTGACTTTAGCATCGCTACAGGAGAGAATGTCTCATCGTAGTCAACTCCTTGAATTTGTCGAAACCCCTTTGCGACAAGTCGAGCTTTATAGACGGTCACATTACCATCAGCATCAGTTTTCCTTTTGAAAATCCATTTATTCTCCACGGCCTTTCGGCCGTGAGGTAATTCCACCAAGTTCCAAACTTGATTTTCATACATGGATTCCATCTCGGATTTCATGGCTTCTAACCATTTGTTGGAATCCGGGCTCATCATCGCTTCTTCATACATCGCAGGGTCATCATTTTCATCAACCATGAAATTCATGACAGGATTTCCGTACAGCTCGGGAGCTGCACGCGTCCTGCTAGACCTGCGAGGTTTGGTAGTACTCTCTTTTGGAGTTTCATGATCATTATCATTAGTTCCCTCTTCAACAGGTGAAGCCAACTCCAGAACAACTTCCGGCGCTGTGCTACTCGCCATACTTTGAAGAGAAGGTTCAATAACCTCTTCGAGTTCTACCTTCCGACTAATCACACCTTTCGCGAGAAACTCTTTCTCTAGAAAGGATCCATTCTTGGCAACAAAAACCTTGCACTCGGATCTATGATAGAAGGAATACCCAATAGTTTCCTTAGGGTATCCTATGAAGACGCATTTTTCCGCTTTGGGTTCGAGTTTATCCGGTTGAAGTTTCTTCACATAAACATCGCATCCCCAAACTTTAAGAAATGACAGCTTAGGTTTGTTTTCAAACCACAATTCATATGGTGTCTTTTCAATGGATTTAGATGGTGCCCGATTTAAAGTGAATGCAGCAGTTTCTAGTGCATAACCCCAAAATGACAACGGCAAGTCCGTCAGAGACATCATAGATCGAACCATATCTAATAAAGTACGATTACGACGTTCCGACACACCATTTCGCTGTGGTGTTCCGGCAGGTGTGAGTTGTGAAACAATTCCACACTCTTTCATGTGAGTGCTAAACTCGTAACTTAGATACTCACCTCCACGGTCGGATCATAGAAATTTGATCTTTCTATTACGATGATTTTCCACTTCATTCTGAAATTCCTTGAACTTTTCAAAGGTTTCAGACTTGTGTTTCATAAAGTAGATATAACCGTACCTACACAAATCATCCGTGAAAGTAACAAAATAACGATATCCACCTCGCGCCGACACACTCATTGGACCACATACATCAGAATGTATGATTTCCAATAAACTGTCGCCCGTTCCATTGAACCGGAAAACGGCGTTCTAGTCATCTTGCCCATAAGGCATGGCTCACATCTATCAAATGATTCAAAATCAAGTGATTCCAAAAGTCCATCTGAATGGAGCTTCTTCATGCGTTTAGCGCCAATAAGACCTAGACGGCAGTGCCACATATATGCGGATATATCATCATTAAGTTTAATCCTTTTAGCATCAACATTATGAATATGTGTAACATTATCATTGAGATCTAATAGAAATAAACCATTCATCATCGGTGCATGACCATAAAATATTTCATTCATATAAATAGAACAATCATTGTTATCGGATTTAAATGAATAACCACTTTGCATCAAACACGATCCAGATACAATGTTCATGCTCAGTGCAGGCACCAGATAACAATTATTCAAGTTTATAACTAATCCCGACGGCAAATGGAGAGGCAGCGTTCCGACGGCGATCACATCAACACTTGATCCATTGCCGACACGCATCTTGACCTCACCCCTTGCTAGCGGTCGCTTGTTCCGCAGACCCTGATTCGAGTTACAAATATTAGCAACTGAACCGGTATCAAATACCCAGGTGCTACTGCGAGCACTAGTCAAGTACACATCATTAACATGTATATCATATATACCTTTGTTTGCCTTGCCGGCCTTCTTGTCTGCCAAATACTTGGGGCAGTTGCGCTTCCAGTGGCCAGTCCCCTTACAATAGTAGCACTCGGTATCAGACTTAGGTCCAATCGGGGTTTCTTTTCAGGCACGACAATCGGCTTGCCGCCCTTTCTTCCCTTCCGTTTTCCCTTTTTGTCTTTCTTGAAACCAGTGTTCCTATTGATCATCAACACTTGATGTTCCTTTTTGATCTCCACTTCTCTAGTTTTGAGCATTGACAGAAGATCGGGGAGAGACTTCTTCATGCCTTGCATATTATAGTTCATCACAAAGCTCTTATAGCTAGGTGGCAGAGACTGCAGAACACGATGGATGCCTAAGTCAATGGGAATCGTTATTCCCAAGGACACAAGCTTATCAGCGTAACCCGACATCTTGAGTACATGCTCACTAACGGAGTTGTGCTCTTCCATCATGCAGCTAAAGAACTTTTCTGAAGCGTTGTAGCTCTCTACAGCAGCATGTGTGTCGAAAATCATTTTCAACTCACCCATTGTATCAAAAGCATTGCCGTTTTCGAAACGCTTTCGAAGTTCCGGCTCTAGCCCATACAATATGCCACAATGAACTAAGTTGTGGTCCTCCTGACGAGTCTGATAGACATTCTTCTCCTCGTCAGGGGCATCCTCGAAAGGTGGGGGCCTAGTGGCGCTTCTAGCACGTATTGCTTTTGTGCAGCAGAGAGGAGAATCCTCAGATTCATGGCCCATTCGGTAAAGTTGCTACCGTTCGTTGCAAGTTTCTCTTTCTCCATGAACACATTGAAATTAAAAGCAGGTGATGCCATCTACAACAGAATTTGTAAAGTTTAGACTAAGTTTATGATAGATTGAGTTCAACTAATCCATATTACGAATGAACTCCCACTCAAAAACGACATCCCACGTGCTTTTTTGGTGATTACATGAACCAAATCCACTATACCAAGTCCGATCATCACGTGAGTCGGTATAGCTTCAAAGGCGAGCATCAAATGGGCATCATATCTACTATATAACTCATGCTTAACCTTTCGGTCCATATTCCGAGGCCATGTCTGTACATGCTAGGCTCGCCAAGTTAGAACCTTAGTATTCGTGTGTGTAACTGTTTTACACCCGAAATATGGTCGTGGATCCAAGAACACCCGATCATCACGTGATGTCTTGGAGCGACGAAAACATAATCGGTGCATACTAAAGAAAGAACACATTCTTATCTTGATATTTAAATGAGGGATCATCTTATTATGCTAACAAAGCGCTAAACAAGCAATATAAGATGCTATCAAACATCACATGTTTATTAGTGAAATGATATGGTTCCCGCATATGATCTTTATCATGTGCATCGTGGTATGATCACTATCATACCTATATGTGTAAGTCCAAGGTCTATGGAGATTACACGTTATGTATGTTGTAAGAGTATCATCTCATACTTCTACTTACAACATCACCATATCATAACACTAGCCCAGCAACAATCTAAACTAGACGCCTCTAATTTATCCATTGCAAGTTTTACGTGGCTTAGGGCTTTCGAGATAGAACCGTTCTTACCTACGAACATGAACCACGATGAGGATAACCAAATTGTTGACAACTCGTTGCAAAATAGATATTGACTATAGTAGGAGAGACAGACACCCGCTAGCCACTTATGCAAACTAGTTGCATGTCAAGCGTGGAACAGGTCTCATGTGCGAGGACATGTAAAGTTTGTCCGGGCCGCTTCATCCCACTATGCCACCAATATCCAAAATTACAACTAAGGAGCAACAACATGATCATCATCGCCCACATACTCATATGTGTACTATCCGTGTAAAGCATCTACGCATAGATCCGGCTCTGATACCACTATAGGGTTCGCAGCATAGAAAACAAAAAAATTTCCTACGATGTGAACTATGTACCAAGATCTATCTATTAGATACAAACAACGGGCGGATGTATATCCGTAGAGAACATATCCTTGAAGACCGACAAATCTTAACGAGTTCAACTCGTGGTTGATGTAGATGATCTCTTGCCGATCTCAAGATCGAGAGGAAGTCCTAGTGCCGCAAATCAGCAGCGCATCCGTGCTCGCACACACGTTCGAGGCACCGAGCAACCTCCGCCTCCTTGCTCCAGCGATGCAGCGGAAGCACAACTCTTTCTTGCCGAATAGCCACCGGGAACATGTATCTCGCTAGTCCGAGACCATGGGGGATAAATTCTAGAGGGGGAGACAGATCCTTCACGAGGAGGTGTGAGTGAGAAGTGAGGAGAGGGGTGCCTTTTATAGGAGGAGGGGGGAACCCCAAGGAGGTGGCCGGCGCATGGGGGCTGCCCCTTGCCCTCCCCTCTTCATGTGGGTGGACACTCCACTCACAAAATTCCTTTAAACTCCCTCCACTCAAAATCCCACTCAAACATGCCATTAAATTTCCACCAAATTTAATGCAAACTCTCATTAAATAAAACTCTTTTATTTTATTCAGAATTTTGTCAATTACTTTAATGACAAACATTCACAAATAATCCCTTGCTAGAATTCTATTTCACATGCATAACCACTTTATGCAATTTCACCCGAAAACCTGTTTCGGTATCTAGTGAAATAAATTCATGCGCTTGTTCATTCTTTCGGCATGAAACTTTTGCTCCAATTGGATGTCGGTGTCTCTTAAGTGTGTCACCCTATGGTTCATGAATAATGCGGACATGATCGAGACCCCTCTCGGGTCAATAATCAGAAGAGGGATCTGGAGACCCATACTGACTCCCACACATTCAATGATGACTTTCTTGTGATCGTCGGAACCTTTTTACGCTAGTATCTTAATCCCTTTGTTTCACGATATATTACATGTCTGAGATTCGATCATCGGTATCTCCATACCTAGTTTGATCTCGTTACTGACATGCACTCTTTTCTCGTTCCCATGATATAACATTCTAGTGATCAAATCACTTGCTTGCAAGCTAATCAATGTGATATCACCGAGAGGGCCCAGAGTATATCTATCCGTCATCGGGATGAACAAATTCCACTCTCGATCCATGAGCCTCAACATAACACTTTATTAGTTCCGAATCCATCTTTATAATCACCCTGTTACGGTGCGACGTTTGATGTTATCAAGAAACTCTTCCGGTGTTAGTGATTGAGATGATCTCATGGTCTAAGGATTAGGATCACTTCGTAAGTTGTTATAGCAATATAAACTCAATGACTTTGATCGTAATGTTATACTTCAGATGAATGTTCATCACACCATTACACTAATTTTGTGATCCCGTTATTAACAACATCCAATGTCCATGATCAGGAAACCTTGATCATCTTGTTAATCAACGAGCTAGTTTACGAGAGAGGCATAACTAGAAACTTTATGTTTGTTTATTAAATACACATGTATTATTGTTTCCGTATTAATACAATTATAGCATGCAAAATAAACATCTATCATATACTTGGAATACACATGATAAACACTTTATTTTTGCCTCTCAGGGCATATTCCCTTCACCTCTCCCATGGTCGTCGGTGCTTCCGCCGCTACACCAACCACCCCGGTGACCCTTGTGACCCCCGCGTACATTGCTACCACGGTCCCGTCGATGAGCGTGGTGAAGCCGCGGCGCGCGGGAACGCATGTGGTCCCGCAAGCCGGTGTCGCGGTGGCTAGCGTTGATGTCCCGGTGGTCACAGCGAAGGCACCCAGCGCCAAAACAAAGAAATCAACGCCCAAAAGGACGAAAGTGAAGGAGACGACGAGCCATGGCGCCCTGCCTCTGTTACCCTCCCGCCAACGCCGCCGTCGCCAGCGGAATTCACCACGAACGACGCCCAGGACGTGCTCGACGGCGGGTCAACAAGGTAAAAATTACAACTCTTCCTCGATTTTCATTGCGAGTAGATATTAAGGCCGCGTACTGTTAGAAACGACAACACCTTGTACATGGAGATGTTGGGAGAGGTAAACATCACCCCACTCATTCCGTTCGATGCTGGGATGGGCGGAGATGAGGACGACGCGGATATAGGGGAAAATGGTGAGAGAAGATGGTGAACTATGAACTATTTGCTATGATTATGTCATTTGATGTATGCACTATGAACTATGCATGAGTTTTTTGCATTTGATTGTGTCATTTCTTTGATCATATGGAATTTCTTTGATAAACCCTGCCTTTACGGGTTCGGAAGCGTTGGCGCAGAACAGATCTCGTAAACCAAAACTGTAAAACAGAGCCATTTTTTGACCCGTAAACACGAGTTCGATGAACTGAACTCCATTTTTTCGGTTCGCTTTTTTACGGGCTCCATTAGAGCATCTCTAACGGTCCCCGCAAATGGGCGAAACTCGCATAATAACCGCTAAACTTTGGGTTTAGTTCATGGAGGGGCGCGGATCAGTCCCCGCAAACGGCGAAAACTGCAAATTATTTTGCGGGGTGGGCGCGGAATCGTAGCCGCGACCTGGGTCTTCGCGGACTCGGAGGGGAAACCGTGCGAGCAACTGCATTCAACGAGTAGAAAAGGCGCGCTGAACATTCAGCTGACTCAGCCCTCCTGTTTCCTGATGGTGCTGTGGAAGCACTTCGTCGGGAAACCCCAAGAGCAAGGTGTGAAGCAGCACAACAGCAAGTTTTCCCTCAGTAAGAAACCAAGGTTATCGAACCAGTAGGAGGAAGGAAACGTCTCAAAGGTGTTGCAAGCAACGTAGAAACATACACAACAAAAACTCAAGACTTTGCCCCAACAAACAGTGTGGTTGTCAATCTCACCGGTTGCTGTAACAAAGGATTAACTGTATGGTGTGAAAGGTGATAATGGTTTGCATCAATTAAACAGGTAACAGTGGAAGATGTATCAAATGGTAAAGATTATACCGGGGTCCATAGTTCACTAGAGGTACTCTCCTTATATAAACAAACATGTCATGCAGGGTAAACAAATTACAGCAGGGCAATTGACAGGACTGAGCAAGGCATAACAATGCAATACTAGACACAAAGATCCTATGAGATTCGATTAGGCAATACAACAATATACATAGACCGCCATCCAACTGCATCTATGACTAGAAGTCCACCTTCAGGTTATCATTCGAACCCCCTCCAGTATTAAGTTGCAAGCAACAGATAATTGCTTTAAGCAAAGTGTATAAGGTAAACAGTCCACTTGTTCCATGAACAAGAGACCGTTGTTTTATCCCTAGTGGCAACAACACATCTACAACCAAAGATATTTCTGTCACTTCCCTTGGAAACTAGAGGCATGAACCCACTATCGAGCATAAATATCCCCTCTTGGAGTCACTAGCAGCTACTTGGCCAAGATAGCTACTAACAACGGAGAGCATGCAAGATCACAAACAACACATACATGATAGAATCAATAAGACAAAACCATTAATCAATCTAACATAGTAATCTCAATATCCATCGAATCCCCGCAAACACACCATGCATGATTACAAGTAGATTAGATCTTGATCATGAACAGAGCTCACAAGATCTATACATGAAAGCACACAAGGAGGAGATACAACCATCTAGCTACTACATGGACCCGTAGTCCAAGGTGGAACTACTCACACTTCATACCGGAGGTTGGCATGATGAAGAAGAAGGCCTCCGGGATGATCTACCCTCTGGCAGGGTGCCGGGAAGAGCTTCAGATCCCCCCGATCTAGGGACGATGGTGGCGGCGACTTCAAATGGTTTCGTGGAATATTGATCGGGTCTTTAGAGTTTCTGCATCGGGGCGACTTTATAAGCGAAGAGGCGAGGAAGGGGGGCCGCCAGGGCGGCTGCACCCCCCAGGCGCGGGGTGGGCCCACCCACACGGCCAGGGGTGTGGCCTCCTGGTGAGCCTCCTCCGTCTCATATTCTGGCTTCGTGTTGCCCACGATAAAATATTGACTTTGGCTTTTGTCCCATCCAATTCCGAGAATATTGATTTCTGCCTTTCTGGAACCAAAAACAGAAGAAAACATGCAACTGACAGTGTGGCAACTTGTCATATAAAAACACCTCAAAGTGTGGACAAAACAAAGCAAAGTAGATAGTGAACAAGCATGGAGCATCAAAAATTATAGATACGTTTCTGACGTATCATTCCCCGCTTCATCCACTTGCCCGCGAGATCCCGTCGCCGCCGCCCCCCCCCCGCAAGATCCCGCCACGCCGCCACCTCCCGCACCTGCCCGCATCTATTCCTCCTCTTCTTCCTCGCTTTCGCAGCCCGTCCTCCTCCGCCGCCGCCCGAATCGAGGATGAGCTCGTCGGCGCAGCTCGATTTGTCCGATTCGTCCTCCTCGGATGTTTCGGACCTCGACGAGCTGCTCTAGGACGATGACTGCGAGATCACCATCCTCCTCCTCGCCGTCAAGGAGCTGGAGGACCGCGCACGGCTGCTGAATCGGAGGCGCGGCTCGGTCATGGGCTGCAACTATGTAGCATCCCAGTTGTCTAACACCTGTAATGCTACTTGTCCTAGTAATAAAAAGGGGCCACTTCCAATATATAATTGTTGCATCATCATCGTATCATGCTCATGTCATCATGCCACCTTGCATTTGAGCATCATATAAAACCCCTTCTTGTTTGGTTCTTATCTCATGTGCATTATCAATTGTAGTTGCCTCTTGATATTGTATTTGGTTCTTGATAAATTGTTAAATGCCCAAGTTGATTTGGGGGCATATCTCTTAATAACTCCACCACCTTTCTTTCACCACCTTATAATTCCACCATCCAATTAATATGAGCTTGGCATTTTATTTGAGTTTACCTCTAGCTCATGTTGGTTGGTTGGATTACACCCATAATCTTATGCTTGGCCTTTGCCCACCTTTTGGGAATGCAAGGAATAATGCCACATGATTTTGTGTTGTTTTCACAATATAGCTACATGGCAATTATTGTTTGCATGGGCCATGCAAGTGCCACCCTTTTCTTGACTTTTGAATGTTATCTGGTTTTGCTTGCATGGATCATCTCTCCTTTGTTTAAACCTTGTTTTGGGCTTGTAGTTTCTTCACCATATCATCTACCTCTATCCCCTATAGCTAAACCCTCATCACCATGCTCCATGCTTACACATGTGATCATGTGAGAGCATAAGTTTAAACCCCATCCTTCTCCCTACCTCTTTTCTTTAATCTTGCTTGTTCTTTGTATGGAGCATGCATGATTCAAATCTCTAGCTCTATCTTTTCCTTTTGGCTTGTTCTTGGCAAAAGCAAAACCAAACCTTTCTCTCTTCTCTCCTCTCTTTTCCATCCTCTCTAAACCAACCCTAAGCCACCCCATCCCCCCAATCTAGCTAAACCCAAGCCCCATCTATCTACCTCCTAAATAACCCTAGCTAACATGCTCTTATCCACCCCCCCAAAACCTAAACCTAGGCCGAGCCATGCCCCCTCTCTCTCATACCCTAGCTCCAACCCGACCCTAGCCCGAGCCACCTCTCTCTTTGCATGGTGTGCCCCCCCCCGAACCTGACCTGCCCTGCCCCACCTGGAAGCCTCCCCTACCTGCCCTGCCCTGCCCTGGCCGTACCGAGCACGTGAGGAGCTGGGGAAAAGGTGGCCGAGGCCATCCTTATCGCCAGCTACCCCACACGGCGACCACGGCACCCTCTCCCCCTCTGGCCTTATCTACCCCCCTCTCTCAACCTCCCCTGCCCCCAGATCCATCCCAGAGGCCTCGCCTCCCCTCTTCCCTCACCCTCGCCACCGTCTACCTCTGAGCGCCGGCCACCGTCGGGTTCCGTTCGTCTTCATCGATCCAGGAGGCGCAGGCGGGAGAGAGCGTGTCCGCGTGGTCGCGTAGGACGTCCGCATCGCCCCCGTACCCAGCCGCGCGGAGGAGAAGCCCCCAGGAGCCTGGACGCCGACGCGCCCCGCCGAACCCTAGCTCCCCCAGCGCGTCTGCCTCGCCGCCGATCAAGCACGCCCCTGACCGAACCATCTGCACCAGCACACCCGCGGTGAGCATCCCTGCCTCCCAGACATACTCCCGTTCCCCGTCGCTTCCTGGACGCGGCGGTCTTTACGTCGAGCAACCTCCGCGCGCCAGAGTTCGCGAGCGTCTGCAGCTAACCCTTGCCGCGTCCGCTTTACCTAGGCCACGCGCGCCCTCCTGTCACCTAGCCCAGCCTACCGCAGTGGCTCCGGCCCTCTGCGCGAGCCAGCGGTCCCGCGTTCGAGCGCCCACCGCGCCGCGCGCGTCGCGCGAGCGTCTGTCGCGTGCGCTGTCGGGTTCAGAGGAAGAAAAAAAGTGCGCCAGGATCACTTTGCAAAACCCCCCCTTTTTTGTTTTTGCCAACCCGCGGTCCAGCCAGGCCCACTGTCGGTGTCTTTGGCGTTTTTACAAAAAGGCTCACGGGGATTCTGTGAATCAACCCGCGGACCCCTTTCCTCTCAGCCGCTGGCATATGGGACCGCAAGTCCCTGGCCCCCACCTGTAAGCGTCTGTGGGTATGTTAGTCTGGGTGTAGAAAGTTTTCCTGAGTCTGTTATAAATCAAATCTTTTCCTAATTATTTCAAAATCAAATTCAAATCAGATTTTAAATAACTTTTCAATCATAAATCCAAATAATGCAAATGATATATGTTTTTGAATCAAAAAAATGTAAGGATTTCAAATATGCCATTCAAATTGCCTTTTGCACATTTAAAATTCCAAGTTGAATCAAATTACAACAAATGCCACTAGAACTTAAATAATTAATAACTTTTGATTTATAACTCCGAATTTAACAAATGATATGTCTAAAATGATCAGCTCGACGAGACCTTTCTGTTTATGCTATCCATGACTTCAATTGCAGCATGCATCATATGAATATAAAGTATACAGCAACTATTATGACAATAAAATGTGGCCAAACCTTAATAAAATGACTTATTCCTGTGCTATACACCTCACCCATGCCATGCAACTTGTGCATCATTCATCATGGCATGATTGTTTGCTTGACGCATCTTATTCATATGCTTGTGCTCTATATTCATGTTGGCCTTGTTTGTTTGGTTTTTCTCGGATAGACACTGAGCAGGGGATATATCAAGAGAACCAGGAGCACTACCCAGATCCGTCTCTCGCTTCCACCGAGCTGCCAGGCAAGCACTACCACATGCTTGCATACATACAGTACCTATTGCCTCTATCTTATTCTTGCATCATTGAGTCGCGAATGCATTAAATTGAATCCCAAGTATTGCATAGCCTTTACTTTAAACCCCACCAAGCCTGTACCTCCATCCCATCAGCCATTACTACAGGAGTTGTTTGAGCCATGCGAGTCGTAGAACAGCATGTGTAGGGTGTGTGAGTGTCTGATGGATAACGAGGTACCTAAACAACTTAACCTGAGTAGTAATGGGACAACTAATGAAAGTGGCACCGGTGAGCAATACCTGCTATTTGGTTTTTCCTGCTCACTTGTGTCCCGTAAGACCCCGAGTACCTGATTCCTGTTCCAAGATTTATCGCGCTATCCACATCCGGGAGGTATATGGGACCCCCCTGAGCCAGAACTTGATTCCGTCTTATTTCTTGGGGCCACAAACTAGTTTGAGGTTTTATTTACTATCCTGTACTTATGCCATGCTACTGTTTATTTACGATTGTGCGAGGAGCACACTGTACTCTTTAGGAATTGTGACCCGTTTTCGCGGTATCGACAAGCCCAGTCACACTTTTGGGTTCCCAGTCGTTTACAGCCGGCCCCACAAACCTTGAGTCCGTCTCGAAGTCAGCTAACTTCGTTGCGGGTCTACTTTAAGGGGTGGCCCCCTGAAATATTTCTGAATCTTGTGATTGCTTTGTCGTGAAGGCCTCGTTGGGTTTTGATTTGGTTTTTCCGAGGTTGATCGAGTGTGTGTTGCTATTTGTGCACCCCTGCAGGGTAAAACTTTCTGAAAGCCGTGTCCGCGGTTATGGACGACTTGGAGCACAGTTTCTCGATCATAGACAAGCATAACTAAAGTACCGCTTTAATCTGACTAAGTAAATGACTAGTAAATAGCGCAATACTCATGGAATGGTTAATAAAATTGCCAACGGATGGGGGTTGTTCGTCTGCTTCCTCGTTGGTAAGCGGGGAGGAGGATGGATCTGGTGATATTACCGTTATAACTGCTGTCATTAATTCACGGATGGTTAGCGTTTATCTGTAGAGCTGCTAGGGTTTATCTTTCGCTGCAATTGCGTCACCCCAGGTTGTGTCCCCTTTAGAGGCATTAAGACTTGCTGAGTACCCTTAGGGTCTCACACGATAAATTATTGGTTCAGATGAACAGGTACCCTCGCAGGACGGATACTGGGTGGAAGAGGCTGATGATGCGGGCAACGATCGTTCGGTGTATAGATTCCGGGAACGGGGATCCGTGAGATCTGTGGTTGGGATGTGCTTATTTCCATGGCATCTTATGCCGATTTGCTTCTTATCCGTACTCGGACTTGTTTTGCCGCTTCCACTTGATACTCTGATGTGTGTTGTATGAGGAGTTATCCTAAACTATAGATTTATTCAGGATATTTGAATCTTGCCGTATGGCGTTGCTATTTTTCCTTTCTTTTTAGATGGAATGGCTCTGATGTACTTTTGTATGGTGGCTTGCATACATACTCACTTGTGTATGTAGTTGATCCCTTCGCCTGCCGATTACGCCGCCCGTGCAGGTCCCGATGAATTGGAAGTGGTTGGGACAGCCGAAAGGTCTACCCGTGAGTGGCTTTTGGGGCCCCACCGTACTATTTCAACCACTACCGTTCATCCAGGCTTGTAGCTAGGAGCGTAATTCACCGAGGTAGTTACAATTGGTATCAGAGCCATCCCGACCTTCAGGGTTTCAGCCAAACGGTCGTTGTCAGTCTAGCAAATATTTTGGTAGTTATGTATACTAGGGAAAAACAAAACGCGAGAGTAGGACTGCTTCCATTTTTCTTCTTACCCACCCACCACCCTTTTCTGGTAAGGAAGTGTAACGTTTTCAATCCTCTTCTTAAAATTCAAACTAGGATTCACGTGTTCTGGGTTTCCGTAGTACCATAGATTTTGTGTGTGTGTGTGTAATTCCTTTGTCTATCTGTTGCATCCAAGTTGTTATCTAATCAGTCTTTGGTTATCAACTGTTGGTACATTCCATACCGACAGGCTTTTGCAAACCGACGCAATCTGTCTTACTCTTTGTATCCGACGCTATCTTGTTTGGGTTGTTCGTTTCCGTAGTTAGCAACCTTTAGGTTCAACGTGAGAAGAAGGGGTTAGGATATGTGTTCCACTTGTTCATGTGCGGAGTAATGATTTGAGTGCGGGATGGAGTCGCGACCATACCACTACTTTTATCATTCGCTTTTGTATATTGAATCGGTAGAGTCACTAATCTTGATTCGTTAAGTAATTTTGCGCATCTATTGGTATTTTAATGCCGAAATTTGTGGAAAATTTTTCTTTGATATGTTTGTGTACCACACTCCTTTTCAGTCGTGTGCGATATGCTTAATATCTTTTAGGTGCTTTGAACTTTGTTGATATTTTAATATCATCTCAGTAAATTGTATCCTTTAATCTTGGTTAATTCCATTTTGGTACTATATTGGATTATTATTATTCTCCATTATAGTACTGACTTGTGTTTTATATCAATCTCAGGATGGCTCCACCACGCCGTTCAGATGAGGACATACCACCAGAGCTTGGGGCCGCATTGTCAAACATAGCTAATGCCTTGGCAGCGATGCAGCAGAACCAGCAGCGCTTGGAAGAAAGCGTCAGAAGAAATGAGTTTGCTCCACTCCCTCCACCTCCCAAGCGGGGCGACATCAAGAGCTTCCTGAAATTCAACCCTCGCCAGTTTGATGTCTCAGATCGCCCACTGGATGCGGATGATTGGTTACGTGAGACGTCAAGGCTTCTTGAGACTGCTGATGTTCCTGAGCAGGAGTGGGTAAAGTGTGCTACTCACCTTCTAAAGGGAGATGCAGCTCTCTGGTGGGAAAATTACTTGAAGGCAAGCTGCACTGGTTTTCAGCCTACCTGGGGACAGTTCTCTAGAGCGTTCAAGGAGCAGTTTCTGTCAGAGATTGTGATGGAAAGGATGAAGGAGGCTTTTCTCAACCTGAAGCAAGGAAATGATAACGTCAACACCTACATCAGGAACTTCATGAATCTTTCTCGTTATGGTGGTGATGAGGTATCTGATGACAAGAAGAAGCAGAAGAGGTTCAGGCAAGGGCTCAATGCATCGATCAAGTATGCAATCACACATGCAAGGCCGGCATCTTTCCTGGAACTACAACACACAGCTTTGCAAGAGGAAGCAAGCAGGCAAGTGTTCGAGGAGTCCAAGAAACACAACAGGGATGCATCAAGCTCTTCGGTTATGGCAGCTCCTTCTAAGCGGCGTGTCTGGGTTCCTAACACCCCACCGTCGCTCCCGGCTTCATCAAGACCTGCAAGCTACGCGTCAAGGCCACCAAACTTCACCACTGCGGCTCCCAGGGGCTACAACAACAACTACCCGGGAGCGCCTGGCGGAGTCCCTGGCTATGTTGCTCCATGTCCACATGGTGCTTGTTTCACATGTGGAGATCATGGACATCCCAACTGGAACTGTCCGTTGAAGAACAAAGCTCTCCCTCCACCCCCGCCAAGATCTGCAGCAAGCTCTCCTACGGTTCGTGCACCACCACCTCGGGCTCTCAACATCAACACCAAGCCCGGGTCTACGGTTGCTCGTGCCAATTGTGTCAACGCCGCTCAAGCTGAGCATGCACCTGGAGTGGTGATGGGTACGCTATCCGTTAACTCAGTCCCTGCACGAGTTTTGTTCGATTCTGGTGCATCACATTCTTTTGTTTCGCATAAGTTTGCACAAGAGCATGACCTGGATAGGGTTCCTTTATCACGTCGTCTGGTGGTCCTATCTCCTGGTTCAAACATGAGGGCTGCTCATATCAGCCATGGAAATCAAGTTGAGATTGGTGGCTCTTTGTTCTTGGCTTCCTTAATTCTCCTGGGCAATTCTGACATTGATGTCATCTTGGGCATGGATTGGTTGACGGCAAATGCAGCTGTGATTGATTGTGCTGAACGCTCGGTTTCTTTGAAGATTCCTGAAGGCCATATAGTCTTTTCTCCAAGTCTGACGCCTGCTGTCCAGCTTTTCTCTCTGGCGGCTCTGAATGATGATGCTATGGAAGCTATTCAGAGAGTCCCAGTGGTCTGTGAGTTTCCGGATGTTTTTCTTGAAGAGTTGCCGGGTATGCCTCCGGATCGTGAGGTTGAGTTCGTAATTGAGCTTGAACCTGGAACGGCTCCTATCTCCAACCGGCCTTATAAAATGGGTCCTTCTGAGTTGGCTGAACTCAAACGACAGCTTGATGAACAATAGAAGTTGGGTTTCATTCAACACAGTACTTCTTCTTGGGGTAGCCCAACAATCTTTGTGAAGAAGCGTGACAGGACTGATAGACTTTGTGTTGACTACCGGGCTCTCAATGCTAAAACCATCAAGAACAAATATCCCCTTCCGCGGATTAATGACCTCTTCGATCAGCTAGCTGGAGCTGTGGTGTTCTCTAAGCTAGATTTGAGGAGTGGTTATCACCAAATCAAAATTCGCAAAGAAGATGTTCCTAAAACAGCTTTCACCACCCGCTATGGCCTGTATGAGTACACGGTGATGTCGTTCGGTCTCACAAATGCTCCTGCTACCTTCTCGAGGCTTATGAACTCGGTCTTCATGGAGTACCTGGATAAGTTCGTTGTGGTCTATCTGGATGACATCTTGGTCTATTCTAAGTCCAAGGAAGAGCATGAAGAACACCTTCGTTGTGTCCTAAACAAGCTGCGCGAGAACCGCTTGTATGCAAAGTTCTCAAAGTGTGAGTTTTGGCTGCCTGAAGTAACCTATCTTGGTCATGTCATCTCTGCCAAGGGCATTGCAGTCAACCCGGAAACCGTGAAGACAATTGTTGAATGGCTTCCTCCTGCAAATGTAAAAGAAGTGCGGAGCTTCCTGGGTTTGGCTAGTTATTGCCGTCGCTTTGTTCAGAACTTCTCAAAGATAGCGAAGCCTCTCACCGATCTTCTCAAGAAAGGCAAGAAATACCTGTGGACTCCTGCGTGTCAAGCAAGCTTTGAGACACTCAAAGAGAAGCTCACTTCCACACCAGTCTTGGTTCCTCCGGATACATCTAAGCCTTTCCAGATATTCTGCGACGCCTCTTTGCAAGGATTGGGTGCGGTCCTTATGCAAGAGAAACAAGTGGTTGCTTATGCCTCTCGACAGTTGAAGATGCATGAGATCAACTATCCCACACATGACCTCGAGCTAGCAGCAGTTGTCTTTGCTTTGAAGCTATGGAGGCACTACTTGCTTGGCAACCGTTGTGAGATCTTTTCTGACCACAAAAGTTTGAAGTATATCTTCACTCAACCTGATCTCAACCTTCGGCAGAGGAGATGGATTGAAGCAATCAATGACTTTGATGTGACCATCAACTACACACCGGGCAAAGCTAATGTCACGGCAGATGCTCTCAGCCGTAAAGCTTATGTCAACAACCTCATGATGGAAGAACAGCAACCTCTTTTGTGCAAGGAATTCCGTCAGCTCAACCTGGAAGTTGTGGAACAAGGGCATCTCCTGAACCTTCTGGCTACTCCTCTCTTGGAAGAAAAGATTCGCTCTCGTCAGCTGGGTGATCCGCACACAAGAAACATCATCTCTAAACTTGAGCTTCCGAAGTATGAGTCCTTCCACGTTGATGATCAAGGCACGCTTTTCTTCGACCACCGGATGTTTGTTCCAAACTACCCGGGTTTGAGAGACCAAGTTCTCAAGGAGGCGCATGATTCGGTTCTTTCTATCCATCCTGGCAGCACAAAGATGTACATGGATTTGAAAACACAATATTGGTGGCCTGGTTTGAAACGGTATTGTGCCAAGTATGTCTCGGAGTGTGATGTCTGCCGCAGAGTGAAAGCTGTCCATCAGAAACCTTTTGGTCTTCTACAGCCATTGAAACCTCCGGAATGGAAATGGGAGAAAGTAGAGATGGACTTCATCACTGGCTTTCCAAGGTCGCAGAAGGGCAACAATGCAATCTTTGTTGTCATCGACAGGCTTTCTAAAGTGGCTCATTTCTTCCCCGTCAAGGAAACAATTTCTGGAATTCAGTTAGCTGAGCTCTATATCAACAGAATTGTCTCTCTGTATGGGGTTCCGCTTGAGATCAGTTCAGACCGTGGAAGCATCTTCACTTCAAAGTTCTGGGAAAGTTTCCAAAATGCTCTGGGAACAAAGTTGAACTTCAGCACAGCTTACCACCCTCAGTCGCAAGGACAAGTTGAAAGGATCAATCAGATTCTGGAGGATATGCTTCGGGCATGCGTCATATCTTTTGGCATGAAGTGGGAGGAATGTCTTCCATATGCTGAATTCTCGTACAACAACAGCTTCCAGAAGAGTCTGAAGATGGCACCATTCGAGGCTCTCTATGGTCGCAAGTGCAGAACTCCGATTGGTTGGTCAGGTGCAGGAGAAAGAATCTGGTTTGGCCCTGATATCGTTACTCAAGCAGAGGAGAAGGTGCATATCATTCTGGAGAACCTGAAGATTGCTCAAAGTCATCAGAAGAGCAATTATGACAGGAAGCACACGGACATGGTGTATGCCCCTGGTGATCTCGTGTACCTTCGTGTCACTCCCATGAAAGGCACACACCGTTTTGGTATCAAAGGAAAGCTGGCTCCTAGATACATCGGTCCCTTCAAAATTCGTGGAAGAAGAGGAGAAGTTGCTTATGCCCTGGAGCTCCCGGAAAAACTCAAAGTCCATGATGTTTTCCACATCTCTTAGCTCAAGAAGTGCTTCAAAGATCCCGGCAGGACCGTGGATCACGAGCTAATCGATCTCCAAGAAGACCTGTCTTATCAAGAACACCCCACCAAAATCCTTGAGACCGCAAAAAGAAGGACTCGCAACAAGTCCATCAAGTTCTGCAAGGTGCAATGGTCACACCATTCTGTTGATGAAGCCACATGGGAGCGTGAAGATGAACTCCGTGCCAACCATCCTTCTCTCTTTGTGTCTTCTTCTTCTTCCTAGAATCTCGGGGCGAGATTCCTGTTTAGTGGGGGAGAGTTGTAGCATCCCAGTTGTCTAACACCTGTAATGCTACTTGTCCTAGTAATAAAAAGGGGCCACTTACAATATATAATTGTTGCATCATCATCATATCATGCTCATGTCATCATGCCACCTTGCATTTGAGCATCATATAAAACCCCTTCTTGTTTGGTTCTTATCTCATGTGCATTATTAATTGTAGTTGCCTCTTGATATTGTATTTGGTTCTTGATAAATTGTTAAATGCCCAAGTTGATTTGGGGGCATATCTCTTAATAACTCCACCACCTTTCTTTCACCACCTTATAATTCCACCATCCAATTAATATGAGCTTGGCATTTTATTTGAGTTTACCTCTAGCTCATGTTGGTTGGTTGGATTCCACCCATAATCTTATGCTTGGCCTTTGCCCACCTTTTGGGAATGCAAGGAATAATGCCACATGATTTTGTGTTGTTTTCACAATATAGCTACATGGCAATTATTGTTTGCATGGGCCATGCAAGTGCCACCCTTTTCTTGACTTTTGAATGTTATCTGATTTTGCTTGCATGGATCATCTCTCCTTTGTTTAAACCTTGTTTTGGGCTTGTAGTTTCTTCACCATATCATCTACCTCTATCCCCTATAGCTAAACCCTCATCACCATGCTCCATGCTTACACATGTGATCATGTGAGAGCATAAGTTTAAACCCCATCCTTCTCCCTACCTCTTTTCTTTAATCTTGCTTGTTCTTTGTATGGAGCATGCATGATTCAAATCTCTAGCTCTATCTTTTCCTTTTGGCTTGTTCTTGGCAAAAGCAAAACCAAACCTTTCTCTCTTCTCTCCTCTCTTTTCCACCCTCTCTAAACCAACCCTAAGCCACCCCATCCCCCCAATCTAGCTAAACCCAAGCCCCATCTATCTACCTCCTAAATAACCCTAGCTAACATGCTCTTATCCACCCCCCCAAAACCTAAACCTAGGCCGAGCCATGCCCCCTCTCTCTCATACCCTAGCTCCAACCCGACCCTAGCCCGAGCCACCTCTCTCTTTGCATGGTGTGCCCCCCCCCCCCGAACCTGACCTGCCCTGCCCCACCTGGAAGCCTCCCCTCCCTGCCCTGCCCTGCCCTGGCCGTACCGAGCACGTGAGGAGCTGGGGAAAAGGTGGCCGAGGCCATCCTTATCGCCAGCTACCCCACACGGCGACCACGGCATCCTCTCCCCCTCTGGCCTTATCTACCCCCCTCTCTCAACCTCCCCTGCCCCCAGATCCATCCCAGAGGCCTCGCCTCCCCTCTTCCCTCACCCTCGCCACCGTCTACCTCTGAGCGCCGGCCACCGTCGGGTTCCGTTCGTCGTCATCGATCCAGGAGGCGCAGGCGGGAGAGAGCGTGTCCGCGTGGTCGTGTAGGACGTCCGCATCGCCCCCGTACCCAGCCGCGCGGAGGAGAAGCCCCCAGGATCCTGGACGCCGACGCGCACCGCCGAACCCTAGCTCCCCCAGCGTGTCTGCCTCGCCGCCGATCAAGCGCGCCCCTGACCGAACCATCTGCACCAGCACACCCGCGGTGAGCATCCCTGCCTCCCAGACATACTCCCGTTCCCCGTCGCTTCCTGGACGCGGCGGTCTTTACGTCGAGCAACCTCCGCGCGCCAGAGTTCGCGAGCGTCTGCAGCTAACCCTTGCCGCGTCCGCTTTACCTAGGCCACGCGCGCCCTCCTGTCACCTGGCCCAGCCTACCGCAGTGGCTCCGGCCCTCTGCGCGAGCCAGCGGTCCCGCGTTCGAGCGCCCACCGCGCCGCGCGCGTCGCGCGAGCGTCTGTCGCGTGCGCTGTCGGGTTCAGAGGAAGAAAAAAAGTGCGCCAGGATCACTTTGCAAAAACCCCCCCTTTTTTGTTTTTGCCAACCCGCGGTCCAGCCAGGCCCACTGTCGGTGTCTTTGGCGTTTTTACAAAAAGGCTCACGGGGATTCTGTGAATCAACCCGCGGACCCCTTTCCTCTCAGCCGCTGGCATATGGGACCGCAAGTCCCTGGCCCCCACCTGTAAGCGTCTGTGGGTATGTTAGTCTGGGTGTAGAAAGTTTTCCTGAGTCTGTTATAAATCAAATCTTTTCCTAATTATTTCAAAATCAAATTCAAATCAGATTTTAAATAACTTTTCAATCATAAATCCAAATAATGCAAATGATATATGTTTTTGAATCAAAAAAATGTAAGGATTTCAAATATGCCATTCAAATTGCCTTTTGCACATTTAAAATTCCAAGTTGAATCAAATTACAACAAATGCCACTAGAACTTAAATAATTAATAACTTTTGATTTATAACTCCGAATTTAACAAATGATATGTCTAAAATGATCAGCTCGACGAGACCTTTCTGTTTATGCTATCCATGACTTCAATTGCAGCATGCATCATATGAATATAAAGTATACAGCAACTATTATGACAATAAAATGTGGCCAAACCTTAATAAAATGACTTATTCCTGTGCTATACACCTCACCCATGCCATGCTACTTTATTGCCATGCAACTTGTGCATCATTCATCATGGCATGATTGTTTGCTTGACGCATCTTATTCATATGCTTGTGCTCTATATTCATGTTGGCCTTGTTTGTTTGGTTTTTCTCGGATAGACACTGAGCAGGGGATATATCAAGAGAACCAGGAGCACTACCAAGATCCGTCTCTCGCTTCCACCGAGCTGCCAGGCAAGCACTACCACATGCTTGCATACATACAGTACCTATTGCCTCTATCTTATTCTTGCATCATTGAGTCGCGAATGCATTAAATTGAATCCCAAGTATTGTATAGCCTTTACTTTAAACCCCACCAAGCCTGTACCTCCATCCCATGAGCCATTACTACAGGAGTTGTTTGAGCCATGCGAGTCGTAGAACAGCATGTGTAGGGTGTGTGAGTGTCTGATGGATAACGAGGTACCTAAACAACTTAACCTGAGTAGTAATGGGACAACTAATGAAAGTGGCACCGGTGAGCAATACCTGCTATTTGGTTTTTCCTGCTCACTTGTGTCCCGTAAGACCCCGAGTACTTGATTCCTGTTCCAAGATTTATCGCGCTATCCACATCCGGGAGGTATATGGGACCCCCCTGAGCCAGAGCTTGATTCCGTCTTATTTCTTGGGGCCACAAACTAGTTTGAGGTTTTATTTACTATCCTGTACTTATGCCATGCTACTGTTTATTTACGATTGTGCGAGGAGCACACTGTACTCTTTAGGAATTGTGACCCGTTTTCGCGGTATCGACAAGCCCAGTCACACTTTCGGGTTCCCAGTCGTTTACAGCCGGCCCCACAAACCTTGATTCCGTCTCGAAGTCAGCTAACTTCGTTGCGGGTCTACTTTAAGGGGTGGCCCCCTGAAATATTTCTGAATCTTGTGATTGCTTTGTCGTGAAGGCCTCGTTGGGTTTTGATTTGGTTTTTCCGAGGTTGATCGAGTGTGTGTTGCTATTTGTGCACCCCTGCAGGGTAAAACTTTCTGAAAGCCGTGTCCGCGGTTATGGACGACTTGGAGCACAGTTTCTCGATCATAGACAAGCATAACTAAAGTACCGCTTTAATCTGACTAAGTAAATGACTAGTAAATAGCGCAATACTCATGGAATGGTTAATAAAATTGCCAACGGATGGGGGTTGTTCGTCCGCTTCCTCGTTGGTAAGCGGGGAGGAGGATGGATCTGGTGATATTACCGTTATAACTGCTGTCATTAATTCACGGATGGTTAGCGTTTATCTGTAGAGCTGCTAGGGTTTATCTTTCGCTGCAATTGCGTCACCCCAGGTTGTGTCCCCTTTAGAGGCATTAAGACTTGTTGAGTACCCTTAGGGTCTCACACGATAAATTATTGGTTCAGATGAACAGGTACCCTCGCAGGACGGATACTGGGTGGAAGAGGCTGATGATGCGGGCAACGATCGTTCGGTGTAGAGATTCCGGGAACGGGGATCCGTGAGATCTGTGGTTGGGATGTGCTTATTTCCATGGCATCTTATGCCGATTTGCTTCTTATCTGTGCTCGGACTTGTTTTGCCGCTTCCGCTTGATACTCTGATGTGTGTTGTATGAGGAGTTATCCTAAACTATAGATTTATTCAGGATATTTGAATCTTGCCGTATGGCGTTGCTATTTTTCCTTTCTTTTTAGATGGAATGGCTCTGATGTACTTTTGTATGGTGGCTTGCATACATACTCACTTGTGTATGTAGTTGATCCCTTCGCCTGCCGATTACGCCGCCCGTGCAGGTCCCGATGAATTGGAAGTGGTTGGGACGGCCGAAAGGTCTACCCGTGAGTGGCTTTTGGGGCCCCACCGTACTATTTCAACCACTACCGTTCATCCAGACTTGTAGCTAGGAGCGTAATTCACCGAGGTAGTTACAAACTACATCTATCGCAACCGCGCCCTCGGCCACGTAACCCTCATGGAAGACTACTTCGCCGAGGTACCTACCTATCCGGCACATCTCTTCCGTAGGCGGTTCCAAAGGCGACATACTTTGTTCGTGAAAATAGTTGAAGATTGCAAGCGAAATTCCAAATATTTCAAGCAACGTAGAAACGCGGCTGGGATGCTAGGATTTAGTGCGTACCAAAAAATTGCGGCTGCTATGAGGGTGATTGCATATGGTGTTCCCGCTGATTACACGGACGAGTATCTTCGAATTGGTGAAGATACAACCACGGAGTCCGTGCATAGGTTCGCTAAAATGGTTATCAAGTTGTATGGCAAAACCTACCTTCGAACTTCAAATGAAGACGACACGAAGAGATTGATGGAGGAAAATGAGAAAAGAGGGTGGACGGGCATGCTCGGTAGTGTTGATTGTATGCACTAGACATGGAAAAATTGTCCGAAGGCATGGCATGGCATGTACTGCGGAAAGAGCAAAGATCCTACAATTGTGCTAGAGGCAGTTGCATCTCAGGATCTGTGGATTTGGCATTGCTTTTTGGTTTGCCTGGAACACTCAATGACATCAATGTTTTGTATAGATCTCATTTGTTTGCAAAGATAGCAACAGGTGATGCTTCCACTTGAAATTACAAAGTGATGGGTGATGAGTACACAATGGGATACTATCTAGCAGATGGCATATATCCCGAGTGGCCAACTTTTGTCAAGTCCATTAAAGATCCCCAATACCCCATAGATGCTGTGTTTGCAAAAGCACAAGAGAAAGCCCGCAAAGACATTGAAAGAGCTTTTGGTGCATTGCAAGCAAGGTTTGCAATTGTTCGAGGTCCTGTTCGGTTTTGGGACAAGGAAACCCTTGTCAACATTATGACCTATTGTGTGATTCTTCACAACATGATCGTAGAAGATGAAAGAGGGTTAATATTGCCCTATTTCTATGACAATGTTGGTACACGAGTTTCCTGAGAGGAATCCCGATCGCATTCAAGCTTTTCTGCAAACACATCGGGAAATTGAGGACGATCGAACTCATAACCAGCTCCTGGAAGATCTGAAGCAGCACCACTGGCAGATGCATGGCTGTCGCCACCTCAACCCCAACGCCAACCCTTGATCTTGTCATGTTTTCCTTTTTACCATTTTGTTATGTGTGAGATGAACCTTTCGGAACATTTATTTGTTTGTTTATTCATTCGGAAACTGTTGTTGTAATTTGGTTGAGACATTTGTTGTAATAATTTGGATGATTTTATGTTGATCTGAGACATTTATTTGTTGTAAAATTTGAATAATTTGCATATATGTTCATCAATCTGGTTCTGATTCTGCGCAAAACCCTTGTTTTGCGGGTCCGGGCTGAGCATATTATGTTTTGCAGTTTTTCTTTGCGGAGACCGATCCACGCCGATCTTTTTTCACCCCGCAAAACACGTTTACCGCGTCTACACCCGCGTTTGCAGTTTCGCAAGTACAGGAACGGTTAGAGATGCTCTTACCTTCCCTTGAGAGTTCAGAGTTCAGACCGGCATCCTCCGTAGCAGGTCTCTTTGAGGGAGTCTGGAGTGAAGGGGCCCATATGCCAGCAGCATACTAAGAGAGGAATATCCGTCTCGCGGGTTAACCCCCTCTTCTCCCCACGCGATCTCGCCGCCGCCGCCACCGCCATGGCTTTCTCCGCGCGGAGAAGCCTCACCCTTTCCCACCACCTCACCCGCCGTCTACACCCCTCCCTCTCCCACCTCGTCCTCTCCCACCACGACCGCCGCGAAGATCCCTCCTCCTCCGCCCCACCGCTCCCTGCCCAGCAAACTCCACACCTCCCCTCCGGCGACCTCCGTCGGCGCTCGAGATCCCACAGCCTAGCCCTCCCCCTACCCTTCGGCGCCCACCTATTGGCCCACCGTTGCTTCTCCTCCACCTCCTCCTCCTCCGGACCCGAGATCGATGCCGCCGCAGTCGTCCTCTCCGACCCCGCGGCTGGCCAGATGGACGTCACGGCGGGGCTTCTCTCCGATGCCGCGACCTCGGTCGTCCCCGCCTTCCCGGCACCGTTCCCTGGAGAAGTGGCCGCCGCAGCGGCAGACTCGTTTCCCCCAGTCGCCGCCCTGCAATACGCCATCGACGCCGTCCAGTCGTTCACCGGGCTCAACTGGTAAGTCTCGTTGACCGTTGTTTTCGTAGTGGCGTTTTCGTGTTGATTAAGTAAACTGTAAATTACATCCTCCGTCGGTCCTTTGCAGGTGGGCTTCTATTGCAGTGACGACCTTATTGATCCGAACAGCGACGATACCGCTGCTCGTGAACCAGTTGAAGTCCACGATGAAGTTAAATGTAATGAGCTCATCCGAGTAACTTGTACTTCTATTTTATACATGCTTTGCTTTACTGTACTCCCTCTGGTCCATATTAATGGCCTCAACTTTGTCTAGATACAAATGCATCTAGTCTAAATATTTAACTAGATTACATATGAATCTAGATAAAGTTGAGGCCATTAGTATGGACCGGAGGGAGTATGACCGTTCTGCTTTTTGCCCATGCATTTTATGAGAGAGCCACAAATGCATTCTATGAAGAACTAGTGAACCACAAATTTTTTGAGATACTTATCAAGATCAAACCTTGCTAACGGTGACATACTGTCATCCTGTGAAATATGTGATGAATACTTGATGGTTACATTGCAAGTGCATGCTCTTTTGAGCTAACATGTAAACTGCTTTTGAGTTGTCATATGTAGTGTCTCAATTTGGTCCAGTGCCTGGCAATTTTATAGTCTTGACAGTAACAGAGTAAATTATTTTGCAGCAAAATCATTTCTGCCACTATTTGGTTCATGAATAGTATAGCCACACATATTGGACAAAAGAGTAGTGTTACATTTTTCTGTTATGTAATGGAGTTGATTGGGAATCCGAACTCCTGAGGGGATTCAGTTCCCGGCTTCACATTTTTGGTAACCTGTCTAACGAGTTTGGTCTTGGTCATCACTTCTGATTCCTCCACTAAGTTATATGAGGCTATTCGATGCTACTCAAGGTTTCTGAGAGGCCTGAAATAAGTTATATGGAGTTCCTTTGTGAAATAAGTCATACAGTGTTCCTTCTGTTATGGTGCTCTTTGCTCTTTTTGAAATGTATCTGCATTATTATATATCTTCTCTCGAGTGACTGCATGATAACTAGTTAAATTTCCTTCCTTTTTGAAACTCTTACTCTGCAGGCAATGAGGCCAGAAATTGAGGCAATCAACATGGAGATGCGAAATGTAAGTAGATTTAGTTCTTCAGTTCAACTTGCATTTTATATGGTAGTATTGTGACCATGTTTGTTGTAGACACCATAGTTATATTAACAGTAAAATCCCTGTGGTCATACTTATAGGCACCTAAGTTCTAGTTCTTTCCAGGACAATTTACACCCCTGGGGAACCCAAAAATCTATTTTAGTTCAAGATAATTTACATTGTACGCTCCTAACGATAACCTTTCATACTTATTTCCTGCAGTCAATGGATCCACAATCGATGCTAGAGGGGAAAAGGAAGTTGGGCGAGCTATTCACAAAGTAAGCAACTTCTAATTGTTCACTTATTTTCCTGTGAATATTTCGTAACCTGAAGTTTTTTCTGACTGCTGTGTTTAATTTTTGTGTGCGTTGGTGCAGTTTTGTGAACTATCATTTTGTGTTTATATCTGCTCCATCAAACTCGGCAGTTTTCCTTTAAATGCTTTGGGCTCTATAGAAGATTGTAGGTTTTAAAATTGCTCTATTGGCCAATACATTGTTCTTGTTATCATCTGTGCTCAGAAAGTACCTTTTTTGCTCAAACCTATAATCGTATCTTTATTGCTTTTACATGTCTTACATAATTTGACTCTTCTACTTTGACCTCTAAATTGTTTATGCGGTCAGATTGTTCCATTGTTTTAATTATTCTATGTCTTCCATCAGGCGTGGTGTTAATCCATTGACACCTTTAAAGGGTCTATTCATCCAAGGGCCTATATTCATGAGTTTTTTCTTTGCTGTAAGTTTATACCACTTTCTTGTAATTTAAAAATTCTAACTACAATCACACCTATTTATAATACTGCCATCTTGCAGTAATCTTTATCCTCTTCTTTTGAATGTTCTTGCACTTTGTACTACTGTAGATACAAAACATGGTGGAGAAAGTCCCTTCTTTGAAAGGAGGTGGAGCATATTGGTTTACTGATTTGACGACTCCTGATGAGCTTTACATCCTCCCAGTGTTGACATCAGCAACATTCTTGCTTACGGTGGAGGTTCGTGCCCTGTACGATTCAATCAAGATGTCATATGTAATATGTTAGTGCATAGTTAAGTAAATAATTTTTTGCAGCTCAATATGCAAGAAGGCATGGAGGGAAATCCTATGCTGCAAACAATGAAGAAGTTCTCTAGAATATTGGCTGTTATGACTATACCATTTACAATGCACTTCCCTAAGGTATGAAATACTCAGACTATGAAGTTCATGATTCGTACCCATACTATTCTAATTAGCAGTTATCTGTAAGGAAATTAGAACATACTGAGGGTGGACTAGAGCAGATATTTATTTGCATAGTTCAGTTGGAGCTGCCAGTGTCATGGTGCTTCAGATACAGCCAGGAGTGTACCCTAAAGTAGGACCTGCTTTTTTCCACATAATTACTGAAGTTCATAGTGCACTGGCTAATTGAAATATATGTAAATCATGTTTTTTAAGAAAATAAGCTAGAGCTGCTATCCATACTCGAAGATGGTACAAATTGTCGCTTTGCACATTTTGGCAAGAAACATGTGCCGTCCACCCTAAAAGTAAACAAATATATTGTGCCAGTGGTTTCATTATTACGCTAATAGATATCTAATTTTGTTGATTACATGCTTTATCCACCTATTCATCTGTCAAATAACTGTAGCTAAGTTTCTCTGTTGGCAGCATTAACATCGCAGTATTGAATACCTGTACACTGTCATTAATCTCTTTTCTTCTGCACTGCCATCGTCTTCTCTTCTCTTCTGCAGGCAATTTTCTGTTACTGGATAACAGCAAACTTGTTCTCTCTTGGGTATGGTTTCGGTAAGTCCTGCACCAGACATGGGAATCTCACATGTCCAGGCCTTCTTTCTTTCTCTTCTCTCATTCGCTAATGTGTATACCTTTACTTCCATTTTTTCTCCTAGCTCTCCGGAAGACAGCTGTAAGGTATTTCTTGAATCTTCCCGAGGTAGTACCACAGCCTGCATCTGCGCAACTGTCGCCCTTCAACCTTTTCGAGGCACCAAAGAAAATGTCCACAGTTGGTTCACCAACGGCAGCCGATTCACCCACTGCGGTCGAGGGGTCTGAGCCATCTAATGCCGAGCTTAAAGAGCGGGTTGGAGATCTCGAGAAGAAGATTGCAGAACTTGAGAGGAAGGCTAAAGCTAGAGGCGAATCTCAGGAGTAACATTAACTAACAAACACATTTTTGCCTCTGTAACCTGTGTCTGGTGGCGAAGGATATGTAGCGTGAACTGATATAGCACCCAAGATTTGATTTGGGACTGTACGGCTATCCAATTTTTTGAGCATGTGTGGCTATTGTTGTTTCGAGTGAATAAACTGGATGGATCCTGGCAACAACAAACGCCAGTGTGTTTTGCTTGGATTAAGCACAGTGATGCTGGCCCAGCAGGAACCTAATAGGTTGTTATTCTTGTACTACTAGCTTGATATTCATCAGAGATCAAACGATGTACTAACAGTTTGTAGCTTCTAGTTGCAATATCAAGATAAAATGCGGGCGTTGAGAACGCAATAAGTTACTACTGGAAACTGTTACTAGTACATTGTTGTGCGATGAAGTGATGGAGTATGACCTTGTTATTCTTTTTTTTTTTCGAGAATTGACCTTGTTATTCTGATGGACAATCAGCACTACATGTATGTCTCCATGGTTTTCTCTTGGGATCTCTGCCCCTAGGCGATGCTGTGACTTCTTTTTAACTGGCTATATCTATATATACCATGTCACTAGTTGCTCTTATCCTGTAACCAGCTTTTGTACAGAATATCTCATGATCAGTTTGCTTAAAAGAGGAACAAAGATGGATAAGCTTGTGTTCCGCATCATCAAGAATTAACGTGACAAAGTGCATAGAGATTAAAAAAAACACTCGTTGCGTTGAGAAGTTCTTTTGGCGCATGAGTTCGAGTGATCTCTCTTTATTTAAAAATTTAAAAATTACATTTATAAGTTATTAAAAAACAATGGACTTTGTCAATGATATATCCTACAAATATGCAAAATTCTTTTTGAACTACACAAAAATGAAAAAAATTGATATTTTTTGGAGATTTGAAAATGTGATACTTAGATTGGAGATTTGAAAATGTGATACTTAGATACACAGTTTTATCATTTTGTGTAGCTCAAATTTTCCAATTGATAGTTTGCATGTTTGTGGTATGCATCAATGGCTACGTCTTGATTTGTTTTCAGAAATGTTTGAAGCTCAGAAATATGATTTTCGATTAAAATGATGAGTAAAATCCATCGGAGGTCACGGAACTTGAGGCAATCACTCACTTGGTCATCGTATAGCGATACCAATTTATGGTCATCCAATCCAATACGCTCAGTGCTCCATCGGATGTCACAGGAGCTAGTAGAAACTACATATTTGCTGACATGGCATTGTGTTCGACCCACGTGTTAGGCTCCACATGTGTTTTACTTTGCAAAAGATACTAAATTTCTTTTCCTTAGACACAAAGGTCCCTCCTCAATTGTCAACAAAAAAACTAGCTACCACAACCCCTCTTCTTCCTCTTGCGTGATAGGCCGCGTGCTAGAGAAGTGGGTGGGGCCTGTGCGGTGACCCAACACATCACTACATGTTGTAGTGCGCAAATCGTTGATATAATATTGACGAAGTATCATTTTGCAAATATCACATCTCTCGGAGTGGTAGAACGGAAACATTACGGGTCTGAAACTTTTACAGGTTCATAATATTCAAACAAAATATTACAAAGGTTTCGAAATCCTCATCGGTCTATTGAAATTCAAACTAACTAATTTGAGTAGCAATGGCATCACTAGATGAAATGTCATTGAAGCTCAACAACTTATTTAAGTAAATCTATGCTGCTTGGCTCATTTATTATAACCTAACGACTACTCTTTTGTTTTCCTGTCTTCGGGTTCTGCTCCATATTCTATACCATAGTCTATTCCTTCAATTGCTCCAGAACAGTTCTTCCAATTCTTATAATTAACTTTTAGCTTGCCAGGGAGCACTAGAAGATTCATATTAACAATTAAGAGTGAGATACCATGTCAAAATAAGCATGGCATTAGAGTGTCCCATTGTAGAACATCCACGTTAATAAATTAGGACTACCAAATACATCATTTTCATTCTTTGTCTTTCTAGAACTTCAGTTTTTTAGTAACGAGATCATGCCATAAGTTAGTGAGTTTAATCAGATTGTGTAGGCTAGGATGGACACTCGTGACTGCCACTAATTATCTTTGGCTTTAATAACTATTTCTTATAGCGGGCCAGAGGATTATTCCAACTTTTTCTTGCAACATAGACCCATGAGTATGCCAAGACTCTTACGCATTATACCATTGCTACTACAAATGTTTAATCAACTCAAGCTGATATCCAAGAGTTTTCTCTATGCGGATCGTTTGTAGGGCAACGGAGTTGTTAGCATACCATGGAATGCGACAGTGTTGCAGACATGCATAAAGCTATATCTTGCTTTAATCAATAGGTCACATTTTGGCATGCATCTCAATTACCGCTAAACATTCATTCTTTCGAATAAAATCCTTTCAAGAGTATCGTCAAGTCTATCATTATATCTCTAGGGTTGAGTATCTTCAAGGCTAAACTCTTAAGGCAATTAAACATCAGCCAAGTCATTCTTTACAAACTTTCTCTTGTTCTATTTGTTTCAAAAAATTATTTCCAAGCAAGACTTAGATGGTGCCCAAGTTTGGCCTGAAGTTACAATTGGAGATAGTAGCTGCAGGGTGTTAGAAATAACATAGTACAAATATCGAATTGCAGGACATTTAATATGAACCCATTTCTTAATAGGTTGATGAACACTCATCATATTAAAATATTGGGTGGGAGTGGGCTTCAGTAAAAATCTTGCACAACGGATGTTGTTGTTGTTTCTGAACCCGAAGCAGGTGCACCACTTAGTGAGGGTCAAGCTGAAGTTGCGGTTAAGATGATCACGTCACTTCCATCACAATCCCTGTCGGAGTGGTAGTTTACCCCCACGGTGCGGTTGGTTGGAACATGCTGAAAGATAAATGGAAGCAGTCCAACTCTATTGCATAATAGATTGAAATCATTAGTTAAACCTAGTTGATTAAGCATCATAGGGCATGCCCACTTAATGGACTTGACCTCACGGTCCTCGAGCCTCCTAAACCTGTCGGTTTGGGACTTCTCGGTGAATCGGATGACCATGGATACATCACTCTGAGAGGCAGCAGCGTTGGAGGTTCCCCCGGTGGCCTACACACATGTTTGGCTCCTCTTGTTCATCATCTAAAATTTAAAATTACACAAATTCAATTTTTGATCCACTAAGAATAGTCCATGAATGTTCCTCTATGCTTTCCTCGAAAGAATCTCCTCTAAACATCGATACAAAACATGCTCATTAAAAAAGAAGGTTCGTAATAAGCCTAAATATAAGATTGATAATGATAAGAGGTAGAACATTATTTTGCAAAAAGTAAATGGGGATCGGAAGATAAGCGTACCAAGGATCATTGATGTGCGAGGAATCGAATAAAAAACGAGTAGAGGTGAAGATCCTTTGACGTGTTTGAGAGTTTGGAGGAATAAGGAATAGAAAAAGAGGGATTCGAGTTTTGTTTACCTTGCCCGCCCGTTTGCCCGCCTCGCCTGTCTCAACAAGACGCACGTGCAGAATGAGCCGAGTTTATCTTTTTGCTATTCAGGAAACTGCTGCGAGTTCTGACAGACATGTTAATAATTAGTCTAACCGACCGGAACGTGTGGGACATGAACTCGTAGTATGTTATGGGTTTTCTCGAGCTGCTCTATATAAGCGCATGCATGGTTTCCACCGACACACAACAAAAACCAATCTAGGATTTTGCCACCTGTCTGCTTAAGCTGCCACCATAATCTACTCCATAATCCTGACCGCCCACGTGCTCCGACGAACGGAAAAGCAGGTCTTCGAAACCGGTCGCTTTTGTGATCCGATACGGGAGAGGGCGAGTAAGGTTTTTAAAAAGCGCTTCTCGCGACTGCTCATTTCTTTATCGCGGGTCATCTTCCGTCCAAGTCGAACGGTGTTGCATACCACCGTCTCCATCGCCATATATTTCGACCGGTCTTCACAAACATTGTTATCAACAATGTCACTGCGTCAACCACGACAACTTTTTCTGCAACCGATCAGTATGTATACCGTGATCCAAATTGTTGCTATACTATGACTATTATTGCGTATGCACCGATAGTGTTTATGCCGATTAATACATCTGGTATGTTAGATTTTCACGTGAGTGTAGCTGTTATAATCATGAATTATATTATACTCCTTCAGTCTCAAAATAGGTGTCTCAGATTTGAATTTGTATGAATTTAGACACTATTTAATACTCCCTCCGTTTCAAAATATAAGATGTTTTTAGCTTTGTGAATCAAATGTATCTAGATTAATTTTAGTATGTAGGTTCATTCAAGTTTGGAGTGAATCTAGATACTAAAAGAAGTCTAGATACATTCTCTTCATAAACCTAAAACATCATATATTTTGAAATGAAGGGAGTATATAGATTCATCTAAAATTTGACAAACTTGTGACATCTATTTCGAGACTGAGGGAGTAGAATTAATCATGAAAATATTGGAGTATAATAATCGAACATGTCTTGCCCTGCATGACAGCTTGTCAGCTTTACGATATTTCTGCAGAGTTCAGTTTGGTCCAAGAAAAACGGATTTAGACTTTAGAGTTACACCCGTGCAGCCGTACTCATTGACCGGCTGTGTGGCTGACCGTGATTGCCCGATCGATGGTGACCAAATGGGGGCGGATCTGTCGCGTGATTGGCAGTTTCACACGGGCGGGTTGTTGGATGGTGCGCTCGATGGGGTCATGCATTTCAGTAGCGATATGCACAAGTACTGTACGTTGTACTGTACCCGGACGTCAGGACTCGGGAGAGTCAGACCATTTCCCTTTCCAACCTCCCACCGGAAAAATTTGGATGCGAGCAAGAGCCTTGAATAAGCGGCATGGCACGCAAGCAAGCTCAGTTGATCGAGATCAGATCTGGATACAGTATTATTTCTCGCTCGCCAGTTGGACCCGCGCGTATGGGCGCAGTGCCAGTGGAGACACGGCATGTACAAGCAACGATTATTCAGCTAGCTCCGAGGCTGCGGGAACACCTTGGTAATGCTTGGACTTGCAACCATTTGATAGGAGGGTCACTTTCTCCCCCGTTCCCCTCTGCTTTTAGAGTCCTGCAAGAGAGGCCGGGGCTCTCCCGTGCCCTTCTCGCCGGAGTAGCTGACAGGGGTGGAGTCGGAGGGTCACCGGAGTAGCGGTAGGTTGCGGAGTAGGTAGGGTTGGCCTTGTGCCAGTACTAAGGCGGTTTGCTCAGTTGCGGAGCTATCGATCCCATGGCCTAGATCTTGCCTCTAGGGTTCCATGGCGTCGTCCTCTTGCTCCTTTGGTCAGAGCTACGGGTGGCGGCGGCAGCCACCACATCGTCAAATAAAGGTAGGGGCCTGCTCTGCCTCTTTATCTGGGTTGCTACCTGGCTTCTCCTTCTTTCGACGGTCGACCGTGACGTCGAGGGGGAGATGATGGGGTGTGTCGTGGCGCTCGGATATGGAGGTAGTGGGGGAGTTTTCGTCCTGGCGTTTGTGCGCGGCGCTGTGCGTTGGTCGGCCTCGTTGCTGTCGTGGATTCATCTTCCTTCGGCCAGCCGTGGAGGCAAGGGGATGAAATTGGCGACGGCATGGCGGATGGCCACCTCCCTCTTCATCACGCGCGGCCATTGGTGCTCCTCTTCAAGGCAAGTGCTCCCCATCCTCCTCACCGGCCGTGGCAGCGAGGGGGAGGACGGTGGTGGCTTTATGCATTCTCGAGCGCACCGTTGGCCTTATCTTCTACATCAAGTGGATCACGCGGACGGTATCTTGGTAGTCGCGATCTTCGGCCGGCATAGTGGCCAACCTCCATCAAGGAGGGCTTGCGAATCCTGTACCGGAGCTTGACGCCTCCTATTCTCCAAGTGGTTTGGTCCCTGAAGTCATCATTTTTTTTGTAGCTTGGAAGACAAAACACTTTGAATTGAGATTTTGCACGTTTTTAGATATCATTAGCAATTTTTAGGATTTTGTTTCAGGTTTCTCTAAAACTTATAAGTGTAGTTTTATTTTTTTAATATGCAGCAAGCACTAAAAGTAGGCAGCCAAAAGGATTTTCCGAGGAACAAGGCTATTTTCTTCAAAGGGGCTCTTTTTTTTGCCGAACGGACTCAGCGCTTTTTTTAACGGTAGCTAGCTTACTTTTTTTTCTAAACACGGACAACTTGTTTGCAAACAGATTTTGTTTGATTCAGTAACGTGTACGTTGGAGTTGGAGCTGCGTATGTGAAGTTTTATGTGAAACTAATACTAGGAAATTGCTAATTCTCAGCTTGCTAAGACTTAGCTTAGGGCATAGTCAACTTCTGTTTCGTTAGATTTTTTCTCCGTGTTAAGATTGGTGATTTCCGAAGATGTTGTTTTTGCCTTGCTTTATACTACTTTGTAGACAAGTAGGTCATATGCGAGATATCACTGCTTTTTGCAGTGTTTGTAATGCTATATAGTATAAGAATGTTGCATTTTAGATAATAAAAAATAGGCATAGAGCCTCATGTATATCTTAGGATTTAGATGTCACTTGCGGCATTTTTCGCAACTGATTGTTTTTGTTTTGTAAATTGCACCAGTAGTTGGAACCGAAGCTGTTTTGAGAGGCCGATGTTATCCAGTGAGGCCGATGTTCATCGTTCTTTCATGGTCCCTTCTTACTATAAGTACTGAAATGTTATTTTTCTTGTTTCATTGTCCCTTCTTATTATGAGTTGCGACTAGACTTGTAACTCACTTCTCTCGGGGTGTTGCAACCGTGGATTGTTTCATGGTACCATCTTACTATGATTTGCAAATGAACTTGCAACTGACTTTCTCAAAGAGTTTAACTGAGATTGCAACTTGGGATTGTTTCGCGGTTCCTTATTACTATGAGTTGCAACTAACTTTCGGGAGTGATTGTTTCGTGGTTCCTTCTTACTATGAATTGGAACTGGACTTTTATCTGGTTTTCTCGGGAGTTGCAACTAAGAATAGCATATACACAAATAAGCTTGAATCGTAATTGCTAAGTTTTTGTTGATTATTGTTTTTTATTTACATAATATAAATTATGTGCAAACTTGTTTGTTTGAAGTAAGAGTAGTCTGCCAATTCCACATGTAATCTAATATTTTTCTAGGATAGTCGTTGCCATGGATTTATTTTGTATATGTTTTTATTGTTGCTAACGACAAAGTTAAAAGAGTCCAATAACAAAGTCAACAATAGCTCAATAGAAAATGTTTTTTGTGTGTGGTCGCAATTATGATATTTCGTGCTTTCACATAAGTTGTAGTTGGACTTGCAACTGATTCATGTTTTCAGATAAGTTGCAATCAGACTCGCAATTGACTCATGTTTGCTATTAGTTGCAATTTAACTTGCGGCTGGTAATTTTTTCCCTAGTTACAACTAGAAGTGCAACTGTTTCATGTTCCCCCTCTTGCAAACTTGAATCAAAATTGAGTTTGAATCATCGATAAATTGACTCAAGCTAGTCCATCCTGTTTTCTTTATTTTTTTCTGTATCCTATGAGTTACAATCGGACTTTGCAACTAGGTTTTGATTTTACTAGTTGCAACTAGATGTGCAACTCATTTCAATGTTTTTGCAATAATGATTCTCACGTTTCCTATAAGTTGTAATCGGACTCGCAACTGACTCGACTCGTGCTTCCTACGGTGACCCGTCATATCACTTCATGATGTAGTACACTATAGTCGTTGACATAACATCAATGAAACACCATTTCACTAGTATTACATCCCTCAGAGTAGTATAATAGAAACATAGCATGTCCAACACATGACTATAGGTTACAACTCGACTCTTTATAAAAGATCCAGAGAACACTCTAGGTTATAGAAGAAGAAATCAACTGATTACAAAGAAGAACTAGAAATAACAACTCAGAACTATCATACTTATAAGACTAGTATCTAAACTATTTGACTTGTAATTGCAATCGCTCTACAGAAGTAGGTTCTAGGGCTAGATATTATACTCCTATCTAATCAGCAACTTCATCTTCACTTTAGTTGATGTATATATTGACTTCCTTGACTTTAATGAAGAACTTGAGATTTTGGTGACGATTCCCTTGAGCATAAGTTGATGTAGACATCGTCTTTATTGGCTTCAGAATCTAGCAAGGGTTAATAATATACGGTTGGGTATGAGCGTATTCAACAAGTTCACTAAAAAGGAGTGTTTGATGCACTAAATACAGCCACAAACCATAGGTCAGAGGTCATGCAAGTTTTTGCAAATATTTCTTCAAAGGTTACTTTTATTCTGAAAAGCTATGTCCATAAGTCTTCACATGTTTACCAGAACTTCATGGAGTTCTTTTTTCTGCCGTGTTCGCAGCTATTTTTTGGAACCGGAAGTAACATGTCACAATTATTACACTCTGTAGAGATGCATTACTTTACCCATAAGAGACCTTAGCCTTGTTGCACAACCAAGTCATGAGCTTGTCCACACTTCCTTGGTATGAGGCCTAGTCTAATATCCAAGCCAATCAATGTACTTCTCCGCGACCCTGCATATCCTACGAATTGCACGTTAGACCTATGATAAAACTTGTTTCCAATGGTAGCCTAAGGCATACAACCTTCATAGATACCAGAAGCCGTGGGAGGTTGAGGGATCATACCCATATGATGCCAACCCTCTACAAGAGGAGTTACAGCCACGATCCGGTCATCCATTGGCATGCAAAAGAAAGTTGATCCACCTGACTTATCCATCTCATTCCAAATCTCATGGTTAACGTGTATTATACGACGCACGAATCACTAGCGACATTGGTTGTTAAGTCCTAGGTATTATGTTCCTTTACCACCAAAACTATAATTACAGGTTATCACCACATGGTAAATAACCCATAATCATATCATAATGAAAATAGTGTTTTCTAACCTTTTTGGAATGCAGGTGATAACAACATTGGATTTGCAAATAATTGATATAAAATAACCAAAAGACATGAGCAAGTGTGAACTTGCCTTTATGATTACAAGATTATGCAACCACCGTCTTTGATACAATAGAAGATCCAATATCTGAAAATAGCATCATTGGTATAGTAAGGAATAATGTTTAAAGAAGCAAAATGCTATTATGCATAAGTAATGATATGCATTTTATAAAACTCCCAAAGTGTATCCCCAAGATTATAAGTGAATTGAGCTTAGGTGATTTATTTAAGAGTTGTTTTATTTTAAATTTTTACTTCACAAGCAAATGTATTTATAAGGAACTTAAGTTTTAACACACAAAATACAAAAGTAGATTATAAAGAAATCTAAGACCAAGGTTAATTGCCATCTGGTGACTATGATGAAAGTCCATGTATTGGGTTGTTAAGAGTTGAAGGAAATTGTTATAGAGTTGTTGTTCGAAGTGGTAAAAGGAAAAACCTTCGAAGATTAGGTTGTGTATGTTAAGTTCATCAATTTGAAGGGTTGATAATATTAAACTATGGTATTTTATAGAGTATAATTAATGTGGATTTATTATACTTTTACTGGATTGTATAATAGACTAAAATTAACTATAAATCATGAATAAACTTAAGATATAATGTTTATGGTATTTTAGACCAAAGTTAACTATAAAAGTGAATCTCAAAGCATGATGTTTTATTGTATCACTAAGGTTTAGGTTTTTCTTAAGACTAAACAATGTTACAAGATCATTTGTCTTTAGTATGAAGGTGCTAGATGTTATCTTCTAAATGAATACCTTTTATGGGTAATTGTGGAAAATAGTTTATAAGAAAATTTAATAACTTAGATATTAAAGGGAAATATCCAAGGCTCAAAGATATGTTGCTTGTGTTTATATTTATAAATTACTCAATATGGTTCTTTTGGTATAATATATTTTGATTTGTCTTATAAACAAATAAATATCTAAAGGTGAATTTTATTAAACATAATAATTATTAATATGTCTCTGTTTAAGTAGAATGGATACATTAGTTTTCTTTACATGTTTTACCCCCTTTATAAAGGTAAAAGTACCTTTTTAAAAGTATTAAAACTTCATATTTATTTTTATTAATGTAAGAGTATCAACTATTCAAGGCAATAAATTCTAAAGACTTGATTAAAGTTAAAAGGAATTTATTTGAATTTATAGGTGATAGAAGGAAATCCATTCAATATTTTAATAAATTTAAGTAGTAAATTGGAGATGATATGGAATTATTTTGATTTATTAATGATAAGAGAAAATATATTTCTTTTTTTAATAAAATAAAAATACTATAAAATCAATTATGACACTTAGTTATTTATAAATTCTAAATTGAATTGAAATTTAGAATTAGTATTTTTATAAAATATTAGATTTGTTTTTTATACAAAAATGATTTTTATTTATTTTTTGGACTTTTCCTTATTTTACTAAATTTCATTTAGGGTTTTGGTAGCTTTAGTATTTAGTTATACTTTATTTAACTTAAACAAGTAATGTTATATTTTTCCTAGGTGGAGCTTATATGATAGAGTCGTATCTCGCTTGCCTTTATTTGTAGAGGACAATATAAATGCCAAGGCACCTCTGAAGTTCAAGTGAAGACTAGAAGTAAAAGAAATGTCAGAGATACAAGCATCAAAGTCATGACATAATTAACCAAGTTTTGGAACAAACACAATAATGAAAACTATGCTCTCAAGAGGGTGCTCATAGAATAAGTGGTGACTCAACAAGGGAGTGAAAATGATTTTGAAAAGTTTGAAAAGCTTCCTAATGCTGAAAGGAAGATACTCATTAGCTTTGAGCTCTCATTGCTCCTATCATAGGCATCTTTATATGGTTAAGGTGAAAGTGAGGTCCAATATGAGTTATACGCTTGACAAACCATAAACTGGAAATCCCATGTCCCATGAATACGAGGGCCACTCCGCATGCTACTCAACTTTGGTTACCTGTAAGTTCTTGTCATTGTACATACATGCATATCACAGAGAACCGCCAACATGATACCCCTTGCATATGATACAGGAGCTATCCTATGATCAAAATGACAAGGCAAGCAGACAATGAGCATCTCAGCGATCTTTTTATTTACTATGTGCATAGATTTTTATTGAGGATGCTTCATAGAATGCTCATTATGGTGATGCTGTAAGTTTCCACCATGATTAGGCATGGCTTAGACTAGCGGCCCATGCGTTTCTCTAACACATATATATACTCCATAAACTCACAAGCTCCCCTTTTATTTAACACTGACGACATCTGCAAACAAAAGAGCAAGGTATCAACTGGATATGTATCCATAAGTGTTGAAAACGTTCCCCGTGACAACACGATTCTGCTAACTCCTAGCATATAATTTGCAAGCATATAACTTTCATGGACAAGTCACAATGGTTCAGGATTATTAAGTGCAAGGAATAAAGTGTGCCATCAAGTTCGTGAGAGATTTACTAAATAACTTTCTCAAAACAGACAAACATTTTATTTGGAAGAAAACAAGGCATATAGAATATGCATTGAAATAGCAAACGATGCTAATAGGTAGGTATGGTGGACACAGTTGGCAATATTAGTTTTGGGGAGTTGGAAGCATAAGTAGAGCTCATACTCAGTGCAAGTGAAGGCTAGCAATAGAGAGGGAGTGACAAATGAGAGAGCAATAACTGTCATAATCATGCTTGCAACAAAATAGGACTAATTATGGCATGAAAGTGATACAAGAACTCTGAGGCAAAATAAATCATCGAGGCTTACTGACTATTGTTTAGTCATATGCATGTGTGAGCATGTGCCAGGTCGATTTACATGAAACTTCTAGAGGAGGATACCACAATATCATACCAAAATATGAATAAAACAATGCAAGCAAACATTCATATGACATGCTACAAACTATTAGCAAGCTGGAGTTAATCATAGACAAGCAAAAACTACTAAGCATCCATCAGTAACACACTCCTTACAATGAATAGACTAAGCATGCTCACAATGATGAGTGTATGTACAAAAATGAAAACAAATAAAGTTTGTTACCAGCCTCTTACCATACCTCAAGTTGTCTTAATCTTCATTATTGCCCTTCACTTGTGTGACTTGAATAATAACATGAAAACAAATCCACTGAGGATGGCTGAACCCTGCAAAGAACTCACAAAACCAAAGAAGAACAACAAATATTTTTGGTGTTTTCGAATTTTTCAAACAAGTCAACAAAGCAAAAACAAGCAAAGCAAAAAACAAACCAAGCAAAGCAAAATATTTTTGGATTTTCTTTTAAGGCAAACCAAAGCAAAAAAACCAAGAGAAACAACGGAAATATTTTTGGTGTTTTTGTGTTTTGAGAAAGCAGAAACAAAAACCAAAAAGAAAGATAACAATGGATATACAAAGAACCAACCGAACATGATATATAGATGGGTGTGATGTCGGTATACCTCCCCCCAAGCTTAGGATTTTGGCCTAAGTGGGGCTCAATAGCGCGGGTAGTAACCCCAAGCTGGTGGGTATCATAGGAATGATCATAGTCAGACGCTTGTGAAGAAAAAGAAGACACGCCCCAATCAAATGAGGGCTGCTGGTATGAAGACTCTCCCAAGTTGGAGGGCTGAACCGAATCATCTTTGGCATCCTCTCCAACATTCTTCTCTTGCTGGGAGAGCTCCGCCACATATGTGTCAACGTCCTTCTCCGTGAGCGACCATCCTTGCCTGTTATCAAAGTTAAACAAAGCAGGTGCAGGCAAATAAACTATTTTCTCAGTCCTACCCTTTCTCCAACCTCGTTGGGAAAAAGATAATTCATACGGTAAACTTTTCACATTAGCTCCCAAGGAAACAAAACCATGCTGAATCATGGATTCAAGATCAAGCCTCTCTATGGGGAACCGATAATCTGAATGGTGAGGCTCTAAACCATGGAAATCTAGCAACCTAGAAGCAATGAGACCTCCACAAATTCCATCCTTCTCGCGGTTGGTGGTGAGACGGTAAGCTATCAAAGAACGCAGGTTATAAGATCTATTCCTATTCAAAGAAGCTGCGATAAAAGCTAGATCAAAAGAAGATAACTTTCTAGCAATCTTTCTAGCAAGAACACACTTGGTAATGAAGTAGGCAAAATATCTAATGTGTCGTGGTATTGCACGACAGATGCTACTGGGGGTAGCTTACGTAGAGGAAGCAAGGCGACGTAGGAGAATCCGGGAGCGAGATTGGCACACGATGTACCCAGGTTCACGTCCCCTCGGTGGAGGATCGCTACGTCCTGCTATCAATCCAGTATATGATCATAGATTGGTTTACAATGGAGCCGCCGTAGGCGGAGGGAGACTAGATCTAATCTAATGTGGGAGAGCATGTAATATGATGTGAGGGAGGATGCCCCGTGGGGGTGCCCCTGGTGGCTTTATATATGCAGCCAGTTAGGGTTTACAAGGGTTTTGGTGGGCTTTGTATTGAAGTCGCCGTCTTGGGCCTCCAGTCGGCGCCACTCGTCTGGGTCCAGCACGCGCCAGTCGCCGTATAGGGCGAGTCGACCCGCTCAGGGCTAGGTTCCAGTCGTCTCGATCCAGCTGGCGAATCCGCTTCGTGGGTATACCCCGATTGGTATTCCCCCATCAGTAGTCCCCGAGCGCGTTGTCGATTCGACGCGGGCTTGAGGCAGGGCGCAGAGAGTCTTGACGATGGGTCGTGGCGAATCGGCGACGAGCTCGTGAACAGAGAAAAGAACCGTGAAGCGGGAGGCGGTCGGCGTGAGCCAGTCGGTGATGGCCAGTTGGCGAAAAAGACGCAGGGTGTCGGTGAAGCCGCTAGTTACGGCGAGTCCCCGAACGTGGAGCGTGCCGAGTCGCCGAGCGTGGCGAGTGGTGAGGTCGAGCGACTGGCGAGTACCGAGGTTGGGCGACCGGCGAGTGGCGCTGTCTGTAGAGCACCGAGTCCCCGAGCGCGTTGAGGACGCGAGGGCGAGTCCGCGGTGGCGAGTCCCTGAGCGTGTTGAGTACGCGAGGGCGAGTCCACGGTGACGAGTCCCTGAGCGTGTTGAGTACGCGAGGGCGAGTCCGTGGTGGCGAGCCGCGGTCGTGGAACCACGCGTACACGCAACATGCCTAGGAGTAGTCCCCGAGGCTCGAGTTGGCTTGTAGAGGCGACTTGAGGCTCATATTTTGAAAATAGTAGTGGTTGTTGCCGAGCATGGCGAGTGGTGAGGTCGAGCGACCGGTGGGCACCGAGTCCCCGAGCGCGGTGAGTGGCGAGGTCAGGCGACCGGCGGGCACCGAGTCCCCGAGCGCGGCGAGTGGCGAGGTCGAGCGACCGGCGGGCGCCGAGTCCCCGAGCGCGGCGAGTGGCGAGGTCGAGCGACCGGCGGGCACCGAGTCCCCGAGCGCGGCGAGTGGCAAGGTTGAGCGACCGGCGGGCGCCGAGTCCCCGAGCGCGGCGAGTGGCAAGGTCGAGCGACCGGCGGGCGCCGAGTCCCCGAGCGCGGTGAGTCCGCGAGGGGAGAGTCCCTGAGCGTGTTGAGTACGCGAGGGCGAGTCCACGGTGACGAGTCCCTGAGCGTGTTGAGTACGCGAGGGCAAGTCCGTGGTGGCGAGTCGATGATTGCGAGTCCGCGAGCGTGGCGAGTCCGCGATGATTGCGAGTCCGCGAGGGGAGAGTCCCCGAGCGTGGCTAGTCCGCCATGATTGCGAGTCCGCGAGCGTGGCGAGTCCGCGATGATTGCGAGTCCGCGAGAGGAGAGTCCCCGAGCGTGGCGAGTCCGCGATGATTGCGAGTCCGCGATGATGTTGATTGCGCTATTTCTGTTAGCGAGTCTCTCGTCTTGGCCCGGGGGGCCAGTCGCATGGCGACTCCAAAGATGGCTCTCGGCTTGGCGTTCTTCCTGGACGATCCGAGGCTCGGTTTGCGAGTCCTCGTCCACAGTACTTAGCCGTGCGAGTCGCACTGTCTAAGGTTGAGGAGGACATGGTGTTGTTTGTGTAGCACTACCATTTGTCTTGGCGCGGAAGGCCAGTCGAGCAAGGCAACTCCAATGATGGCTCTCGGTTAGCGTTTTTCGTGGACGATCCGAGGCTCGGTTTGTGAGTCCTCGTCCGCACTACTTGGCCATGCGAGTCGCTCTTTCAAAGGTTGACAAAGGCGAATAGATTTTTCCCGGGGGGAAGAGACACCCAGTGGTGAGTCCATGCAGCGTGGCATACGACCCTCTCTGGCGACTCGGACGATGAAAGTCCCTTAGCAGGCGCGGCGTATGCGTTCGACCTAGCCGGAAGGAGCCGACGCGGCGGACACGGGGTCGACGCGGCGGACAGAGGTCGTGCTATGGCGAAGTCGACGCGGCGGACACGGGGTTGATGCGGCGGACGGAGGTCGCGCTCTGGAGATGTCGACGCGGCGGACGCGGGGTCGACGCGGCGGGCGGAGGTCGTGCTATGGCGATGTTGACGACGGCGGGGCCGCGAGGGCGAGGTCGTGATGGCGATGTTGACGACGACGGGGCCGCGAGCGTAGCGAGTTCGCGTTTATGCGTGTCCGCGTTTAAGCAAGTTCCGGAGCATGGCGAGTCGACGAGCCGGTTGATTGGAGAGTCGGCGATGGACAAGGCCATGAGAGGCGAGTCCGCGGTGGACGAGTCGCCGGATGTGGAGAGTGTACGAGGGCAGCGAGTCGTGGGTTCCCGTGTACGGCGTTTAGCCTGAAGAAGTGGACGCGGCGGCGAGCAAACTGTTCATGCGTACAACAAATATACACGTACGGGTTAAATTCATATAAGATAATCAATTGACAACACGATTAGTAAAAGAGATTGTCATTGTGAGATTTAAGGATAATCGTCGAATGCATCGGTAGCTGATCGCATGCGAACTCCTTCTGCATAGTGCCAAACGCGTGGCTCACGTGGCTGATCTCCACCTCTTCCGTATTGGGTTTGCACTGATTAGGATGTCCTGGATTGATCCAAGTGAAACAATACATAATGGATTAGACTCAAGTAAAATAATGAACCGACAGATTAACAAGAGAGTTTCTTTAAAAATCAAATCGATCCAATGCTGGAGTGGAGGGCCGATTTGTGGCCATAGGTCGTGGCTGCACGGTGCGCATGGAGAAAACATCTAGACGAGGAGGCCGGCTGATTGCAGATCAATTTACTGCATTCCAAATCCTTGATTTTAATATTGTGGTCCAGGCAGCCGGCCGCCGGCCGCGCGACGCGTCTAGCCGGCTCCAGTACGGAGCGATTGGACAATCGATCGTACCATGAAGTGATTCTCTAAACGGTGTGTATCGGGGAAACATATAGAAAAACGTCAGATCCAAATAAATAAATTACTAAATAATCAATGAAAGAAAAAGATGAGATTGGGTTGGAAAATCTCAGCCGCCTCGAGTGTTTTCTTGATCACACGCATAGGTTGATGATGAATTTGGGGATCCCGCCCGGATTATCACCCTCCAAGCGTCGCTTGCCCCACGGTGGGCGCCAACTGTCGTGGTATTGCACGGCAGATGCTACTGGGGGTAGCTTACGTAGAGGGAGCAAGGCGACGTAGGAGAATCCGGGAGCGAGATTGGCACACGATGTACCCAGGTTCACGTCCCCTCGGTGGAGGATCGCTACGTCCTGCTATCAATCCAGTATATGATCATAGATTGGTTTACAATGGAGCCACCGTAGGCGGAGGGAGACTAGATCTAATCTAATGTGGGAGAGCATGTAATATGGTATGAGGGAGGTGAAGGGTTTCGCGGCATAGTAAATCAAAATTTTCTACGGATACGAACAGAGGGAAAGCCAAGATCTAATCTAGGAGATGCAATCAACGAGAGAGATTGGATTAGATCTTCATACCCTTGAAGATTCGCACAGCGGAACGTTCGTCGGAACGTGGGTGATGTAGTCGTACTCGCTTCTCCTCCTCGCGATCCGATCCGATCTAGCACCACAAGTGGCGGTGCCTCCGTGAGATGCACACGTGCAGCACCTCGACGTCTCCTCCTTCCTCGGACCAGCAAGTATGGTGGAGAGATAGATTGGATCTACAACACGACGGCATGGTGTATATGGTGGAGAATTTCTGCAGCAGGGCTTCGCCTACAAACAGTCGGGAGGGAGAGAGGAAAGCTAGCAAGGCGGCTAGGGTTTGGAGGAGAGGTGTGGGGGGTTGGTGCGCCCCCACCCCTCTTTATATAGAGGGGGGGGGGCGCAGCCCTAGCCCCTCCCCCAAGCCCAAAGGATAAGGAGTGGGGGGCATGGACTCTCCCCTCTTCTAGAAACCCTATCTCTAGTTTAAACGATTTAAACTCTCTAGGATCGGCTGGGCCCTATGGGGCCTTGTGCCCCTGGCCCAAAGCGGCCAGGACACTCCCTCATAGGCCCATGCCCCCTCCCGGAAGGTGGGTCCATGTTGGTCCCCTTCCGGAAGGTTCTAGAAGCTTCCGGTACAATACCGATTAACCCGGAACAATTCCGAACTCCAAAAACTGCACTGCCTTATATGAATCTTATTCTCCGGACCATTCCGGAACCTCTCGTGATGTCCCGGATCCCATCCGAGACTCCAAACAAAAATTCATAAACCAATTATCCAATCTATCCTAGCGTCAAGACACGTTAAGTGTGTGACCCTGCGGGTTCGAGAATATGCAGACATGATCTTCTATCAATAATCAACAGCGGGGTCTGGGCACCCATATTGACTCCCACACATTCATCGATGATCATATCGGATGAACCACGATGCCAGGATTCAAACAATCCCATATATATATTCCCTTCGTCTCGCGATATTTTACTTGCCCGAGATTCGATCGTCGGTACCGTCATACCTAGTTCAATCTCGTTCACAGCAAGTACTTTACTCGTTCCGTAATCCGATATCACTTTGTGATTAACTCCTTAACCACATGCTTGCAAGCGGTGTTGATATCGATTACCGAGTGGGCCCGAAGTATATCTCTCCGACTTGGGAGGGACAAATTCCATCTCGATACATACAACCCAACAGATACTTTTCGATCACCTGAGAGACACCTTTATGATCACCCTCTCATAGGATGACGTTTGATGACCTCAAAGCTTTCTTCCGATACCAGGGAGTTGTATTATCTCATGGTCTAAGGAATACAATATTTGACATAGGAAAAGCTTCGCAAAGATGAACACGATGAAAACGATCTAATTGCTTCGCTTAGTTTGGGTCTGTCCATCATATCATTCTCCAATGAAATGATCTCATTATCAATTGACAACTCATGTCTATGGTTAGGAAACCTTAACCATCATTGATCAATGGGCTAGTCCATAGAGGCATACTAGGGACACGGTGTTGTTCACAAACCACACAAGTATTAAAGTTTCCGCTTAATACAATTCTAGCATGGAATATAAACTTTATTATGAACAAGAATTATAATAATAACATCTTTATTATTGCCTCTAGGGCATAATTCCAACAGTCTCCCACTTGCACTAGAGTCAATAATCTAGTTTACATCTGGCAACAATCTCACACCCATGGCACTGAGGTGCTGATCATGTTTTACACGTGGAAGAGGTTTAGTCAATGGATCTGTGACATTCAGATCTGTATGTACTTTGCTAATCTTCAGATCTCCATCTGCTATATAATCTCGTATTATATGAAACTTGCAGTTGATATGCTTGGTCTTTGGATGATATCTTGGTTCCTTAGCGAGTGCTATGGCGCCAGTGTTGTCACACAATATCTCCAGTGGGTCCAATGCACTTGGAACCACGCCAAGCTCAGTGATGAAGTTTCTGATCCAAACTCCTTCACTTGACGCTTCTGCAGCAGCCATGTATTCCGCTTCCACTGTAGATCCCGCGATCACGCTTTGCTTGCAGCTTCTCCAGCTCACAGCTCCTCCATTCAAAATATAAACGTATCCTGTCTGAGATTTGGAATCATCCTTGTCGGTGTCAAAACTAGCGTCGACGTAACCTTTTACGACAAGCTGTTCATCACCCCCATAGACTAAGAACATTTCTTTAGTCCTATTCAGGTACTTTAGGATGTTCTTCACGGCTGTCCAGTGTTCCACTCCTGGATCACTTTGATATCTGCTCGTCAAACTAAGAGCATTGGACACATCCGGTCTAGTACACAGCATGGCATACATGATGGAACCTATGGCCGAGGCATAAGGCACCTTGCTCATAGCTTCCCTATCATTTACCGTAGCTGGACACTGAGCCTTGCTCAATATCTTACCTGACAACATGGGCACTGAACCTTTCTTTGCCTTATCCATTCTGAACCTTTTCAGAACTTTGTCTAGGTATGTACTCTGGCTTAAAGCTATCAGGCGTCTTTGTCTATCTCTATAGATTTTGATGCCCAATATATAAGTAGCTTCACCTAGGTCTTTCATTGAAAAACACTTGTTCAAATAACTCTTCACATCGTTAAGCATGTTGATGTCATTTCCAATAATCAATATGTCATCCACATACAGTACTAGAAACGTCACCGAGCTCCCACTCACTTTCTTGTAGATACAAGCTTCGTAGCAATTTGGAACAAATCCAAAGCTCTTGATCACTTGATCAAAACGAAGGTTCCAACTCTGAGATGCTTGCTTCAGTCCATAAATGGAACGCTGAAGTTTGCATACTTTACTAGCATCCTTAGGATCGACAAAACCTTCGGGTTGCATCATATACAACTCTTCATCAATGTTTCCATTGAGGAACGCAGTCTTGACATCCATCTGCCATATTTCATAATCATGAAACGCAGCAATTGCTAATAAAATCCGAATGGACTTAAACATCGCTACGGGAGAGAAAGTCTCATCGTAGTCAACACCTTGAACTTGTCGAAAACTTGTGACAAGCCGTGCTTTATAGACGGTAACATTACCATCCGCGTCCGTTTTCTTCTTGAATATCCATTTGCACTCAGCGGCCTTTCGGTCGCTAGGAGGGTCCACCAAAGTCCATACTTGGTTTTCGCTCATGGATCCCAATTAGGATTTCATGGCTTCTAGCCATTTCTCAGAGTCTGGGCTCATCATCGCTTCCTCATAGTTCGTAGGTTCACTGTCTTCTACTAACAAGACAGTCAAGACAGGGTTGCCGTACCACTCAGGAGGGGCACGCGACCTTGTCGACCTGCGACGTTCAGTAGCAGCATCGTCCGAAGCTTCATGATCCTTATCATTAGCTTCCTCTATTGTTGGTGCAGGCGGCACTGGAACAATTTCAGGTGCTGCGCTACTCTCCAATTCAAGAGAAGGTTCAATAACCTCGTCTAGCTCTACTTTCCTCCCACTCACTTCTTTCGAGAGAAACTCCTTCTCGAGAAAGGAACCGTTCTTTGCGACAAACACTTTGCCTTCGGTTCTGTGATAGAAGGTATACCCAATAGTTTCCTTAGGGTATCCTATGAAGACGCATTTCTCCGCTTTGGGTTCGAGCTTGTCCGGCATCAACTTCTTGACGTAAGCTTCGCATCCCCAAACTTTAAGAAACGACAACATAGGTTTAGCACCAAACCACAGTTCATACGGTGTCGTCTCAACGGATTTAGATGGAGCCCTATTTAAAGTGAATGCAGCGGTTTCTAATGCATAACCCCAAAATGATAACGGCAAATCAGTAAGAGACATCATTGATCGGGCCATATCTAATAGGGTTCGATTCCGGCGTTCAGACACACCATTGCGCTGTGGTGTTCCGGGTGGCGTGAGTTGTGAAACGATTCCACTTGCTTTAAGATGCGTGAGAAAATCATAACTCAAATATTCACCTCCACGATCGGATCGTAGAAACTTAATCTTTCTGTTACGATGGTTCTCCACTTCATTCTGAAATTCCTTGAACTTTTCAAATGTTTCAGATTTATGTTTCATTAAATAGATATATACCCATATCTACTTAAGTCATCGGTAAAAGTGAGGAAATAGCGATATTCACCGCGCGTCGAAACACTCATCGGTCCGCATACATCGGTATGTATGATTTTCAACAAGTCCGTTGCTCGCTCCATCATACCGGAGAACGGGGTTTTGATCATCTTGCCCATGAGGCATGGTTCGCATGTGTCAAATGATTCAAAATCAAGAGACTCCAAAAGTCCATCAGAATGGAGTTTCTTCATGCGCTTTACACCAATATGACCTAGACGACAGTGCCACAAATAAGTAGTATTATCACTATCTACTTTGCATCTCTTAGCCTCAATGTTATGGATGTGTGTTTCATCCCTTTCGAGATTTAGAAGAAATAAACCATTTACAAGAGGTGCATGACCATAAAAGATGTTACTCATATAAATAGAACAACCATTATTCTCCGATTTAAATGAATAACCGTCTTGCAATAAACATGATCCAGAAATAATGTTCATGCTCAACGCAGGCACATAATAACATTTATTAAGGTTTAAAACTAACCCCGAAGGTAAAACTAAGGAGAGCGTGCCGATGGCCATCACATCAACTCTTGATCCGTTGCCAACGCGCATCGTCACCTCATCCCTCGCAAGCCGCCGTCTATTCCGTAGCTCCTGTTTCGAGTTACAAATATTAGCAACTGAACCGGTATCAAATACCCAGGCACTACAACGAGGGCTAGTAAGGAAAACATCAATAACATGTATATCAAATATACCTTTGATGGTGTCAGCTTTCTTGTTCGCTAAGTACTTCGGACAGCTGCGCTTCCAGTGACCCTTGTCCTTGCAATAGAAGCACTCAGTGTCCGGTTTAGGACCAGACTTGAGCTTCTTCTCAGCAGGGGCAACGCGCTTGCCGCCGCCTTTCTTGAAGGGCTTCCTTGCACCCTTACCTTTCTTGAAGGTGGGGGGCTTGTTGACCATCAACACATGATTATTCTTTTTGATGTTCACCTCCGCTACTTTCATCTTAGCAAAGAGATCAGTGATCATATCAGTGGAACCAATCTGATTGTGATCAACTACAAAACTTTTGCAGCTAGGAGTGTCAATCTTGAGCTCCTCTGGAATCTTGCAGTCCAGTTGCTCAAGGCGTTGAGTGTAGCCCGTCATCTCAATGGCGTGCTCACTAACGGAACTCCCTTCCTCCATCTTGTAGTTAAAGAATTTCTTAGAGATCTCATATCTCTCAGAACGGGCCTGAGTCTGAAACATGGTTTTCAGCTCCTCGAGAATCTCGAAGGGCCCGGGATACTCTTCAAAACGATTTTGAAGCTCCGGTTCCATAGCAAACAACACGGTGCTCTTAATCACACCATAATCATCTTTGCGCGACTGATAGACAGCTTTCTCATCAGCCGGCGCAGTTGCAGCAGGGGGGTCACCTAACGCTTTCCCAAGGACATAGTCCTTTTGTCCGCCAGACAGAATGATTCTTAGATTGCGGAACCAATTGGTGAAGTTAGACCCATTGTTTCTAAGCTTTTCTTTCTCAGCAAAAACGTTGAAGTTGAAGTTGGACTTGGCCATGTGATCTACAGTATTTGCAAGTACAATTTAGACTATGTTCATGATAAATAGTTCAATTTAATCAAATTACTAGATGAACTCCCACTAAATTCAACATCCCTCAAGTTGTTTAGTGAACACGATCCAAATTCACCACACCTAATCCAATCATCACGAGAAGAGATGTGGTTTCAATGGTGGACAACAAAGTGTCGATCATATCACTCATATGACTCATGCTTAACCTTTCGGTTCTTGTGTTCCGAGGCCATGTCTGTACATGCTAGGCTCGTCAAGCTAGACCCAAGTATTTATGCGTGTGCAAAACTGGCTTGCACCCGTTGTATGTGAGCGTAGAGTCTATAGCACCCGATCATCACGTGATGCTTGGACACGACGAACTTTCGCAACGGTGCATACTTGGGGAGAACACAGTTTTTTATCTTGATCTTTAAGTGAGGAATCATCTTATAATGCTACCGTCGCGATCTAAGCATAATAAGATACATAAAAGGATAAACATCACATGCATATAACTTTATGTGACATGGTATAGCCAATCTTCGCGCAATGATCTCCATCTTGTGCGTTCCGGCATGATCTCCATCACTCCACCATGATTGCCTCCACCACGAATAGCAACTACAACTATTGCTAACTACTTAGCGATAAAGTAAAGCTATTACATGGCGTATAAGAAGTTGACTCGCAGGTCATACACAATTATAAAGACAACCATATGGCTCCTGCCGGTTGTGTACTCATCGACATGCAAGTCGTGAAACATTACAAAACATGATCATCGCATACAATATACACATCACATCTTGGGTCATACCATATCACAGAAAACACTCCCTGCAAAAACAAGTTAGACGCCTCTACTTTGTTGTTGCATGTTTTACGTGGCTTATGGGAGTAGATGCTAAGAACGATTCTTACCTACGGAAAGCCACAACGGTGATATTATGGTTGCCAAACTCCGGTGTTAATCCCATGACAACTATAGTGAGAGAAACTGACATCCACCAGCCGCATGTGTGGTACAAGCCACACGTCAAGTGCGGAGCCGGTCTCGCGAACGACGTCGCGTAAGGTTGGCCTGGACCGCTTCAATCTCACTATCCCGCGTCATAAGAAGAACACAAACAAGAGGCTTGCAACAGAAAACATCAACGCCCGCAACAACCATGTTGCGTTCTACTCGTGAAACACATCTACGCATAGATCTAGCTCTGATACCACTGAAGGGTTTCGCGGCATAGTAAATCAAAATTTTCTACGGATGCGAACAGAGGGAAAGCCAAGATCTAATCTAGGAGATGCAATCAACGAGAGAGATTGGATTAGATCTTCATACCCTTGAAGATTCGCACAGTGGAACGTTCGTCGGAACGTGGGTGATGTAGTCGTACTCGCTTCTCCTCCTCGCGATCCGATCCGATCTAGCACCACAAGTGGCGGTGCCTCCGTGAGATGCACACGTGCAGCACCTCGACGTCTCCTCCTTCCTCGGACCAGAAAGTATGGTGGAGAGATAGATTGGATCTACAACACGACGGTGTGGTGTATATGGTGGAGAATTTCTGCAGCAGGGCTTCGCCTACAAACAGTCGGGAGGGAGAGAGGAAAGCTAGCAAGGCGGCTAGGGTTTGGAGGAGAGGTGTGGGGGGTTGGTGCGCCCCCACCCCTCTTTATATAGAGGAGGTGGCGCAGCCCTAGCCCCTCCCCCAAGCCCAAAGGATAAGGAGTGGGGGGCATGGACTCTCCCCTCTTCTAGAAACCCTATCTCTAGTTTAAACGATTTAAACTCTCTAGGATCGGCTGGGCCCTATGGGGCCTTGTGCCCCTGGCCCAAAGCGGCCAGGACACTCCCTCATAGGACCATGCCCCCTCCCGGAAGGTGGGGCCACGTTGGTCCCCTTCCGGAAGGTTCTAGAAGCTTCCGGTACAATACCGATTAACCCGGAACAATTCCGAACTCCAAAAACTGCACTGCCTTATATGAATCTTATTCTCCGGACCATTCCGGAACCTCTCGTGATGTCCCGGATCCCATCCGAGACTCCAAACAAAAATTCATAAACCAATTATCCAATCTATCCTAGCGTCAAGACACGTTAAGTGTGTGACCCTACGGGTTCGAGAATATGCAGACATGATCTTCTATCAATAATCAACAGCGGGGTCTGGGCACCCATATTGACTCCCACACATTCATCGATGATCATATCGGATGAACCACGATGCCAGGATTCAAACAATCTCATATATATATTCCCTTCGTCTCACGATATTTTACTTGCCCGAGATTCGATCGTCGGTACCGTCATACCTAGTTCAATCTCGTTCACAGCAAGTACTTTACTCGTTCCGTAATCTGATATCACTTTGTGATTAACTCCTTAACCACATGCTTGCAAGCGGTGTTGATATCGATTACCGAGTGGGCCCGAAGTATATCTCTCCGACTTGGGAGGGACAAATTCCATCTCGATACATACAACCCAACAGATACTTTTCGATCACCTGAGAGACACCTTTATGATCACCCTCTCATAGGATGACGTTTGATGACCTCAAAGCTTTCTTTCGATACCAGGGAGTTGTATTATCTCATGGTCTAAGGAATACAATATTTGACATAGGAAAAGCTTCGCAAAGATGAACACGATGAAAACGATCTAATTGCTTCGCTTAGTTTGGGTCTGTCCATCATATCATTCTCCAATGAAATGATCTCATTATCAATTGACAACTCATGTCTATGGTTAGGAAACCTTAACCATCATTGATCAATGGGCTAGTCCATAGAGGCGTACTAGGGACACGGTGTTGTTCACAAACCACACAAGTATTAAAGTTTCCGCTTAATACAATTCTAGCATGGAATATAAACTTTATCATGAACAAGAATTATAATAATAACATCTTTATTATTGCCTCTAGGGCATAATTCCAACAGGAGGATGCCCCGTGGGGGTGCCCCTGATGGCTTTATATATGCAGCCAGTTAGGGTTTACAAGGGTTTTGGTGGGCTTTGTATTGAAGTCCCCGTCTTGGGCCTCCAGTCGGCGCCACTCGTCTGGGTCCAGCACGCGCCAGTCGCCGTATTGGGAGAGTCGACCCGCTCAGGGCTAGGTTCCAGTCGTCTCGATCCAGCTGGCGAATCCGCTTCGTGGGTATACCCCGATTGGTATTCCCCCATCATAATGGCTGGGAACTGTATGTTCCGGATTTTACCACTTTCCTTGGAGAAGTCGAAACCTTGGCAAATCTTAGCATATAAACCCATAAGTGACTTGGGTCTCTCCTTGATTTTCTCACAAGATCCCCACTAAGGTACTCTAATTGCTGCACAGAAATCAGCAAACGGCAGGTCGACAGCTATATTGTATATTTTATAATGGACCATTGGATTAGATGAAGACTAAGTAAACTGAAAGTCCCGCACAACAGCCATGGTTATCTTAACATATTGAAATGGTTCACCTTCAACAAAGTGTTCCAAACCTGCATTAGCAATCATAGTTTGGAAATCCTGGAGGATTCCCGCAGTTCTCATAAATTCATAACATGGATATATGGAAGGAAAGACTCCTTCCTCACGATGAACTTTCATTGGCTCAGGCACCATAAAGTCATATTGATTCAGTGGGTATGCACTCATCTTCTTTTCTAAAAATTTTAGACAAACATCAAACCATGTGATTTCCAAGTTGATAAATGATGAGAAACTACTATAGGAACTTGCTAGAGGGCTACACATGCATCAAAATGAAATCTCTAAGCATAGAACAAGCATGTAAGCTCACACAACCTATCACCTATAGCAGCAAATACTCAAGATACAATCTACCAATCACAATCTAATTGGACAAGTGGAGGAGGCACATACCAAGGAGCAATCCTTCTAAAAATCAACAGCAAAGATGGGCTGAGTAAGGAGATAAAAAATCACGAGCAATAACTCGAGCTTGAGTAAGTTTTCCAGTGTTTTTCGGGAGAGAGAAAGAAGATGGCTGGGAGGAGACACTTTGGAGGGGCCCAGGTGGGCCACACCTCACCCAGGCGCCACCTGTATGTAGGTCGCGCCTCCCAGGGGTGTGGGTGCCTGGGGTGCCCCCTGGGTCACTCCAGGTGGCCCTCTGCCCCTTTTTTAGAGGAAAACTTTATTTTGAATTTTCTGGAATTTTTCGGGTAACTTTATTTTTGGCCAATTTTCAGGGTATGAAAATTGATTTTCTCGCAGAAATACTTTTTTTTAGAAGAAGCAAAAGCAAACCAAAATCCAAGCTAAAGAAGCTCTAAGACACTCTAACAAACAAGCAACTAACAAAACCAAAGCTAACAAAAGAAAAGGCAAAGACTAGGAAGGAGAAAAATAAAATAAAGCAAGTAAAACCATAGTGAAAACATTATTTTGCTCATTAAAATCCTTTTGTTAACAAGGTTGATCAAGTCTTGTTACCAAAACAATCTTATATGAAACAAAACTTTGCATTCCATAAGGTGATTATGTTACCTCATACTTGATAGCAATGGTCCCAATCATAATAGTTTCAAAATTTTCTTGTGGAATGGGACAATATATTATGCTCTCAATATTTTCAATGGAATTCAGGCAATAGCTATTAGCAACCTTCTTGGGGAAATAGACAGTATGCTCTTTGTCATTGATATTGAATGTTACTTTTCCTTGATTACAATTTATGACAACACCTGCAGTATTAAGAAAAGGTCTCCCAAGAATAATGGACATATTATCATCTTTAGGCATCTCAAGCACAACAAAATCCGTTAAAACCAAGCAATTATGAGCTACTTGAACAAGAACACCCTCACATATACCAACAAGAATAGTAGTTGACTTATCATCCATTTGCAAAGATATATCAGTTGGTATCAACTTTTCTAGCTGGAGTCTCTTGTAGAGAGAAAAAGACATAACACTAACTCCAGCTCCCAAATCACATAAAGCAGTTCTAACATAATTATTCTTAATAGAGCAAGGAATAGTTGGTATACCTGGGTCACCAAGTTTCTTTGGAACCTTACCATTGAAGGAATAATTAGCAAGCAAAGTAGAAATCTCCTCATTAGGAATCTTCCTTTTATTACAGACAATATCCTTCATATACTTTGAATAAGGAGGCAATTTAATAGCATCAGTCAAAGGAATTTGCAAAGATAAAGGTTTCATCCACTCACAGAACTTGTTGTAGTGTTCTTCCTCCTTTGACTTGTGTTTCTTACCTGGAAAAGGCATAGGTTTCTGCACCCAAGGTTCTCTCTCACTACCATGTTTCTTAGCAATAAAATCTTCCTTAGTGTACCTGGTGTTCTTAGTGTGCTTCTCAGGATCTTCCTCAACTTCCTCCTTATCAGGAGCATCATTATTATCATTACCACTCTCAATTTCAACATCAGAGACAGATATACTATTAGGATCTACAGCAGGTTCAAGTGGTTCCTCAACTATCTTATGTTTCTTTTTCTTTCTCTTACGAGGACTACCACTACTTTCACCTTGTTGAGAATCCTGCTCAACTCTTTTAGGGTGTCCTTCAGGATATAAAGGATCTTAAGTAGCTATACCACTCCTATTTCTAATTCCATAAGCATGTTTGTCTCCTGAGGCATTAACTAGCATATCTTTTTGTACCTTAGCAAGTTGATCAATTTAGGTTTGAACCATTTGAAAGTGTTTACAAAGCATTTTAATATCATTAGAAGTCCTTTCCACAATATCTTTCAACTCATTGATAGCTCTAGAGTTTTCCAGTAAATGATTCTGAACTTGTTTATTAAAATTACCTTGTTTAACAATAAATGTGTCAAGTTCCTCTAAGCATTGATTAGGAGGCTTACCATAGGGAATATTACCTTCATTAAAGTGGAGAGAGTGTACCTCAATAGTAGATGAGTGGGGAATTGGCTTACATAATTCTTCTATAGGAGGCAAATTCTTCACATCTTCAGCTCTAATACCTTTCTCCTTTAGATATTTCTTAGCTTCCTTCATCACTTCATCATTTAATGCAATAACTCCCCTCTTCTTTGGTGTTGGTATTGGATCTGGTTCAGGCACAACTGGTTCAGGAGTAATAGGCTCAGGTGTGATACGTCGGAAACGTATCTATAATTTTTGATGCTCCATGCTTGTTTAGTATCTACTTTGATTTGCTTTGTCTACACTTTGAGGTGTTTTTATATATTTTCTGGTACTAACCTATTAACAATATGCCACGGTGACAGTTGCCTGTTTCTTCTGTTTTTGGTTCCAGAAAGGCTGAAAATCAATATTATCGGAATTGGACGGGACAAAAGCCAAAGTCATTATTTTCCTGGAGTAACAAGGAACCACGAATCAGAGGTGGAGGAGGATACCGGGGCCACCACACCCCCCTAGGCGCGGGTGGGCCCTACCCCGCGCCTGGGTAGGGTGTGGGACCCCTGGCCCTCCATCGACCTTGCCTCCTACGCCTATAAGAAGCCCCCGATGAGAAAACCCTAAATCAATCAGCAAAAGTCCAAGAAAAGTTCTGTAGCACCACCGCCACTGAAGGGGAGATTCGGGGGACAGAAAGTCTCTGTTCCGGCACCCTGCCGGGACGGCGAAGTGCCCCCGGAGCCACCTCCATCGATCTCCACCACCATCTCCATCACCATTGCTGATTCCCATGATGAGGAGGGAGTAGTTCTTCCTCGAGGCTAAGGGATCTACCGGTATCTATGTGTTCATCTCTCTCTCTCTATGCATGATCTTGTTATGGTCATGAGCTTTGTAATCAAGTAGATCTACCTTGCTACTCAAGTGCTTTAATAGATCTCTGCTCTCCCCATGTGTGTGAAAGTGACAGCGTGCACACCATGGTGGCACTTAGGTTTGAGTCTACATAAATACTCTTTGTGCTTTAATAGATCTATGCTTTTCCCCACATGTGTGAAAGTGACAGCGTGCATACCGTGTGTGGCACTTTGGCTAGATTAAATATTTGTTATGAGTTATATTTGGAGTTGAATGTCTCTATGCAATTGTGGTGTTTGTTGGAACCATCTAGAGCTCAAGGTGACAATGTGGGGTTATCTAGATTGGGGAAGGCGGACTTTGAGGAGTGCTGTTATAGCCCTACCGATGATTAGAGTGTCTAACCGGAGAGTAGTTAAGAGTAGTATCATGAAGAGAGGATATTTATATGAGAGAGTGTTCACTAGTGAAAGGATGATCCCTAGGCCTTATTTCTAAACATTGAAACACCATTTGCATCTAGATCTTTTGCATGTTTGCTTGCTTCCAGTCTTTACCTCACCATCAAGCTCCATCAAAGCTATTTTATAGCACCGTTACCACTTGTATTTCGCTATCTCTTCGCCGAACTAGTGCACCTATACACCTGACAAGTGTATTGGGTGTGTTGGGGACACAAGAGACTTCTTGTATCTTGATTGCAGGATTTCTTGAGAGGGAATACCTTTGACCACTTCCTCCCCGAGTTCGATAAACTTTGGGTAATCCACTTAAGGGAAACTTGCTGCTGTTCTACAAACCTCTGCACTTGGAGGCCCAACAACTGTCTACAAGAATAGAAGTGTGTAGACATCAAGCTATTTTCTGGCGCTGTTGCCGGGGAGGTAAGGTAAAAGGTACTCACATCCTCCGGTGTGAGTGCTCGAAGTTATTTCCTGTAGATTCTGCAATTTTATGTTTTTGTTTCTTGTTTTGACTAGTTAGGCTTAATGGAAAACAACAACAAAAATTAGAGAGCTTTATAGTATTTATCTTGAGTTAGGACATGAGATGTTTGAAGAGAAAATTAAAAAAAACTATGGAGCTTTATTTGCATGCTAATAGCAATGTTATTAGTATGAATTCTTTGAACACCATTATTGCTAATTCTATGGAAAAGTATAAGCTTGGGGAAGCTAGTTTTGATAATGATCTTTTTAGTTCCCTAGCTCTGGAAGATAGCTATTCTATTGCTTATGATGATACCAAACCTCTAATATATGATGATTACAATGATGAGTATAATATTTTCAGTCCACCTACTATTGGGGAGGAAATCAATTGTGATTACAATATGCCTCCTATATTTGATGATTATGGTGATGAGAATAATAGTGATAGCTATTTTATTGAATTTTCTCCCACTACAATTAATAAGAATGACTATGCTTATGTGGAGAGTAATAATCATTTTATGCATGTGGCTCATGATAAGAATGTTTTATGTGATAGTTATATTGTTAATTTTGTTCTTGTTGCTACTGAAAGTTATTATGAGAGAGAGGGAAACATGGTTTTATGCATCTCAATAATATTAAGTTTCCCCTCTTTATGTTGAAAGTCTTGAAGTTGCACTTGTTTTGATTTCCTATGATTGGTGCTTTGTGCTTTCATGACTTGTTTCTTTACAATATTACTATGCATAGGAAGTGGTTTAGACTTGAATGTGTTTTAAATTTACTTCTTTATGCTCTCTTTTACTTCAATTCATATTTCTTATGTGAGCATTTTCTCAAACTATCAAACCTAACTTAAAGGCGTTAAAGAAAAGTACTTGTTGGGAGATAATCCAAGAGTTTTCTTGAGTCTTGGAAGTTATTACTTCTGTAATGACCTCTACTTATCATTTTTATTTGCTTTTTGTGCCAAGAATAACCTCTAATGAGAGGGAAGTAAGATTTGGGGAGTTGCTGTCCCCAAACAGATTTCCGTGCTCCACTATAAAAATCTGTGAGGAGTCTCTATAAGTCGTATTAAGCTGAAAATTTATGAATAAATCACCCAGTATGTTAGCTAAGTTTCGTTAGTTCAACACTTTTTTATTTGAGAAACAAAAGGTCTTTGAAAAAATCGGTTTCTACCTGCTAGTCTATTTTGACAGATTTCTGCCATTATTTGCATTTGCTTCTTATTGATTCCTTTTTGGGTTCTTTTTGGGAAATTGAACATGTTGAGAGAATTGCTACAGTAGCTTGTGTTTTTAGTGAAAGTTTTGCTGTTCTAAAGCTAAACCCAAGGGTCTATTATCTTTTGAATACACTAATGTTGCTAATAAAGTTGTGTGAAGTTTTGTATGAAGGAAAATTTTCAGGCGTAGAGGAAGAATGATGTAATGAGATGAAGAATGGACAAAAGCTCAAGATTGGGGATGCCACCCTGTGTCACCCCAAGAATTATTCAATAGGTACAAGCTTCAAAGCTTGGGTATGCCCAAGGCATCCCCTTCTTCATCAATAAAAAGCTCATGTCTCTCTAGACACTTCGTTTTTATTGTTTCATGCACTGTTGTGTTGTTCTTGGAGCGTGTTAGTTTTCGTTTGCTTAGTTTGATTGAGTAAGTTGGTTGGTTACACCACACTTCTTTTGGAGAGAGACACACTCTGTTTCCATTGCCTAGAACACTCTAGTTTTCACTCTTATTATTTTGTAAGTGTTCACTTTTGCTAGCACTGCGTTCAGCCTTAGTTTTCTTGTGCTTTTAGCTTAGAACTTTTTAGTTCTTCTTTGTGGATTTGTGATACAAACTCACTAATATTTATTGATTATTATCTTTGTGAGTTGTTTCAAATAAGTTGTTTGGTGTTGGAAAAGAGTAGAAAGTCTCATGCTTGAGTGGTACAAAAGGGAGCTTGTGTTGACTTTGGCTTAGACTTTATCATGTCATGTTAGGTGTTGTTTTGACCTTATGCTTAGTGATTATTGCTGTAGCATGACTTGTTCCAAACAATTGGGATTGCTTAATGTGCCTTAAAAGAATCATGCGTTGTTTTATCATACAAAAGCATAATATTGTGGTATTATCCTTTGATGCTTTGTTTGGGGTGACTTGGCACATGCTCACACAATGTTATGACTATGAACCAGTCACCATAGCCTATATGATCATTTAATCCTTGTCTTGTAGTACCACTCTATGCTTTGATTAGTAATGTTTTGTTGCTCTGCATGATTATGGCCATTATTGCTCTCTTAGTTGGTTGCTCCCAGTCTTTTGCTAGCCTCCACTTGTATGAGTAAGCTCTACTCATGCTTCCAACTCCCAAGAAACCAAGTTATTCCAAAGTGTCCACTATAAACTCCTATGCATGGTGTGTTATACCATTCCAAGTATATTCTTGTTTTCAGCTATCTTCCAATTAAAAACTATTTTGTTATGAGAAAACTTAGTGATTAGAGCCCTCACAAACTTGATGGCACACTTTATATTCTTTGCCCCTAATAAACTTGAACCATTGTGTCTTCTATGATGTATATGCTTGCACTTATACGTTGGAATTAGCAGAACCGTGCTATCACGGGGAACGTTTTCAATATTGCACTTGTACTTTGTACTCAGTTGATATCATGCTCTTTTGTCTATGGATGTCATCGGTGTGAAATAAAGAGGGAACTTGTAAGTCCATCGAGTTTGTATTTTGTGTTAGAGAAACGCCTGGGCCGCTAGCCTAAACCATGTCTAATTAGGGTAGAAACTTGCAGCATCACCATAGTGACATCTATGAATCATTCTTCTTATAAAAAAAGAGACATATGAGAAAAGAGTAAAAAAGAGAAAAAAGCACCATATTCCCATGGTAAAAAAGAAGAATGCTGAGATGTTTATTGTCTGCTTGCCTTGTCATTTTGGTTGTGGGATAGCTCCTGTACCATGTGCAAGGGGTACCTCGTTGGCGGTTCTCTATGATATGCAAATACTTACAATGACAAGAACTTACAGGTGACTGAAGTTGAGTAGCATGAGGTGTGACCCTCGTATTCAAGGGACTTGAGATTGGTAACTTATACTTTGTCAAGCATATACTCCATATTTGTTCACTTTAACCTTAACCACTTCAAGATGCTTATGATAGAGGCAATCAGGATTGAAAGCTAACAAGTACCATAATTTTTGGAAGCTCTTTTTGAAACTTGAAATCCCTGCTTCCCTTGAGAAGGGCCTTTCTTCCACCATTATTTGAGTCTCCGCCTTCTACTTTTTGGCACCATTAAGAGAGCATAGTTTTCATTTTGTGTGCAGTGTTCCAAAACTTATTGATTGATGCATATTGATAGTACTTGTTCTTGTGCTACTTGTTTCTAGTCACCCTTGTGAACTTTGAAGGTGTCCTATGCATCTATTTGCTACTCTATGAGGGACAAGTTGATTGCCACTATGCCATGTTTTCTGTATGTGAAACAAATAAATGTTTTTCAATGCATGTTATTCACGATCTTTGTTTGTAGCCTTTCATGTTGCATGCATAGTTACTATGTCCTATTATTAGAACTCCATCTTTCATGCACATGTTTAGAGTTCTTTGATCCCAGCTTTCAATGCTTGCAAATGGTTTGATCTTGGTTTTGATGGTGCATGTCACCTCAAAAATTATTCTTTTTATCACTTACCTACTCGAGGACGAGCAGGAGTTAAGCTTGGGGATGCTTGATACGTCGGAAACGTATCTATACTTTTGATTCTCCATGCTTGTTTAGTATCTACTTTGCTTTGCTTTGTCTACACTTTGAGGTGTTTTTATATCTTTTCTGGTACTAACCTATTAACAATATGCCACAGTGCCAGTTGCCTGTTTTCTTCTATTTTTGGTTCCAGAAAGGCTGAAAATCAATATTCTCGTAATTGGACAGGACAAAAGCCAAAGTCATTATTTTTCCAGGTGTAACACGGAACCACGAAGCAGAGGTGGAGGAGGACACCAGGGCCACCACACCCCCCATGGCGCGGGTAGGCCTACCCCGCGCCTGGGTAGGGTGTGGGACCCCTGGCCCTCCATCGACCTTGCCTCCTGCGCCTATAAGAAACCCCCGATGAGAAAACCCTAAATCAATCAACAAAAGTCCACGAAAAGTTCCGTAGCATAACCGACGCCACCGAAGGAGATATTCGGGGGACAGAAAGTCTGTGTTCTGGCACCCTGTCGGGACAGGTAAGTGCCCCCGGAGGCATCTCCTTCAATTGTGCAACTCTGCTACGGTTGTGCTCTCCCTTTTGTACTCCATGTGATTCTTCTAGTGTTGACAGCACAACTCCCTACAGATGTGTGAGATGCTTGTGTGCTTGACTCACCCTAATGGATCAGATCAAGTGAAAGTGAATCTTTCCTGAGTTTAAACTATGGCTATATTACCTTGACATGGTGAATTTCCCCCTAGACAATGAGGTTGAACTAAGGAACATTCCATTAAAATAATAGATACTACTGGTGAAACTTGCCCCTTTTTTTCTAAATTTCTCAATGATGAAATCTTAACAGTGAATCTCACTGTTAATAGTTGAGAGAAATAATACTAACACTAATCCTTCCCTTTTATTATTTTGTTTGCATCTTCCTTTTACTGGAACAATATCAAGGAATGATTGAGAGGACAAGAAAAAAATGAATAGCTAGGTTTAGTGCAGGACTTTATTTTTTTATTAATATGTGACTTTTCTTCATTCTTTGATTGTAAAGGCAGTGTAATGCTTTATTGAGTAATAAAACTTGGTCTTTTCCATTTGTTGATTATTGTAATAAAGAAAATCTTTATTCTTATACTTGTAGAATTATATTATTGTAATCAAGTTATTATTATTATTTTAATTCTTTATTGATTTTACTGTAAAAAGATATTGTATCTTATTCATAAATAAGAATCAATTCTTATTTATTATTGCAATTCTAATAATAAAGAAGTCTTGTTGTCTCATTTATTAGGACATATACATTATTACACTACTATTTATGTAACCAAAAATACCATTGTTATCTATTATTATTTTCCATTATTGGAATTCCTTTATTGTTTAATATTAAATTTCCATTAATTTTAAATTCAAATTCTTTTGGAATTCAAATTTATCAATTGAATGTTCAAATTTGAATTGTCTTTCCCTGAAACATAGAAATGCAGTAGAGGTCATGTCGAAATCTGTTGCACTTATCCTGACATTAATAAGAGAGATCTCGATCCCGCTATATCTCTTTTAGTTTTGTGCGAAAATTCCCCGAATTTTTTTATGCATGAATGCAATGCACACACATGTGTCCTCTCTATTTCTAGGTGCTAATCCTAGGATGTTATACTTCCTATGAGTTGCAACTAGACTAGCAACTACTTTATGTTTTCCCCATGAGTTGAAATTGGATTTGTAACTGGTTCATGTTATTCCTATGAGTTGCAATCATACTTGTAAATGGTTCATGTTTTTATGAGCTACCATTAGACTCATTCGTAATTGACTCATGTTTTAATACTAATTGCAATCAGGCTTGCAACCGCCTCATGTTTTAATATTAGTTGCAATCGGACTCGCAATTGACTCATGTTTCCTATTAGTTGTAATAGGACTTGGAATTGATTTATTTTTTCCTATGAGTTGTAATCGGACTCGCAAATGACTGATGTTTCATATGAGTTATAATTGGACTCACAACTGGGTCATGTTTCTTTTATGAGTTGCAATCGGAACCGCAACCGATGACTCATGTTTTCTATGAGTTGCAATCGAACTCGTAGCTGACTGATGTTTCCGACAAGTTGTAATTTAGACTCGCAACTGACTCATATTTTGTACGAGTTGCAAGCAGACACTTATAACTGGTTTATGTTTTTTCCTAGTTGCAACTAAAAGTGCAACTTGTTCATGTTTCCACTTACAGATGGATTTGCAACTAAGGGATTTTTTTCATTTACATGTGAGGTTGCAACTAATATATATTTTTAATTACAACCAAGGTTGCAACTAAGTTTTTCTCTAGTTGCAAGTGGAGTTGCGCAGGTCAGCTTTTAGTTGCAAGTGTAGTTATAACTGGTACTTTTTAGTTGCATGTGAGGTTGTAACTAAGATTTTTCTTTATAAATAGTATTTTTTGTTATGTTGATAGCAATCGATTTTGTAATGGCAAATGGCTACCAATTACTACCTCATTTTCAAAGTTTAAGTCTTATATTTTTTTCCAAAAGTTAAACTACGTAAAGTTTAATCAAGTTTTTTTAAAAAAATGTTAATATTTACAATACAAAATACATACTCTTTGATATATCATGAAACATATTTCTACACGGTACCTATATAATATCATAGTTCTTGATAGTTGTTTCTATAAGTTTGGTCAAATTTTCCGTAACTTGACTTTTAAAAAAAAACCTCATACTTCCTTCATACCGGTTTATTAGGCTAGCACGGAGTTCAAGACAAAAAAACAACCTTAAAATTGGTTAAGAAAACATGAATTGTATGTTGCAAAAATTACCATTAGATTCATATTTAAAAGACATGTCCAATGTTATAGTTTGTCTGACATATAATTTATATTTTGTTAATCAAATTTATAGTCAAATATATTTATTAGTATTTTTTTTTGAACAGGGGTAGGTCCCGAAGGACCTAGAGCATCATTCATTCCCGTCGGAGGAGTTACATCTTACAAAAAGGGACTCAAAGAAATAAGAGATTACAGACCAACCCTTACATTTTGCACCTAGGACCTCAGAAAGAACGCAAGAAAAGCAATCAGGTCCAGCTCCAACTCCGTCGCGCAAAGACTCGATGCAGCCGACCTCGTTGTCACCGGGGACGAAACCACTTGGGGCATGGAGGCGGGAGCAAGCTACATCGAAGCCAGAGGGCCTCCTAAATGGCACACAGGCCTGGAGGTTAATAAGCACCTGAAGACAGCAGACATTCGTCTCCGCTGCTTGAGGGAGGAGGGGTCGCCTTTCGACCATGATGAACGCCGACGAGCTCGTCGCCGTTGGGAACCTCCAAGGAGAAGCAGTTGCCCTCCCCTGCTGCAGATGCAGCCGCCGGACCTCGAGATGCAGGGGAACACCTCCAAGCTCGCCACCACGACGAGCATCAGAGGAATCCCTCCATCGCCAAGATTGACCGCCAAATCTGCAAAAGAAAGCCTTATTTATGGAGATATCCTTTCTCCTCCACCGCCTCCCTTCCAACTCCGACCGCCGGAGCACCAAGAGGCAGAGAAGAGCAGGGCAGCGCCAGATCTGGCCTAGATCCGCCGCCTCACTCCCGGCATCAGCGCCATACGCCACATAGGACAACACAAAACTAAAAAACCTAACTACAGAAGGCCGGCGTCCTCTCCCCCATCCCCTCCGGCCAGCGAAGCCGCCGGAGACGAGGGGGAGAAGAGCCGGGGACGGCCAGGAGACTCTCAAGGAGGGGAGGGAGAGCGAGAACGGGAGAGAGGGGGGGGGGGGTATGCAGTCAGTGACAATGACACAAATATATTTATTAGTAGAACCTGCAACAAAGAAACATGAAACGTCGCGAGTGAGATTTGCATGGACAGTACCAAACTGGCAGCGGTAAAGCAAAAAAATAATGTTTGCATTCTGTAGCATAGGTGTCGTCCAACCTTGGTGCGCACCTATAGTTTTAAGTACGAGATGTAGAGGAGAAATAAACCGAGCAATGACCGCTGCTGTTGCGCACGTGGATGACATCACCTAGCTGAGATTTAGTGTAATTCGCAGCTATTTGCGTGTTAGTCAGACCCAAACTAATATGTCCACGTCGTGTCATTAAATACCAGCCAGTTATTTTAGATCTAACTATTAAAATAAATAATTCAGATGATGTGAATTATTCTCATGGCTCTATTAAACATCCCCATATTGCTTTTAATATATACTATAATAGGATTTGCACATCATAGTGTGCTACTAGTCAAAAGAACTTAAATGTGCTGGATGGAGTAAGATTTCTCCACAACAAAAAAAGGTCTGAAATGGCACTAGCATCCAATCAAATCTCAATATCACTAACGTGACCAAAAAGTCTACGATCGAGCATTTAAACACATTGCGTGTTTTAGCTGCCCTATATCTGTCACAGCTGTCTCTATAAGTTGCTATAAGTAGCAATCTTTCAACACAGATCGAGTGAGACAGAGAGGGCAAGAAGGAAATGGCCGACGGCAAGGGGGCTGCGGCTGTGATGTGCACGCACTGTTTACTATTGGACGTTGCTACACAGTGCCCGGGCTCCATATTGTCTTACGCGGTGCCCCATTCAAAACTTTCCCAAAGTGGCAGGTGGTACCGTGTCCCTTTTTTCCCAAAAATAGAAAGTCGGACCACCTACGCTCACATGCAGCCATCCACCTTTTTAAATACGCGGACACAAAAGCTTGGTCCATCGCTTTTTTCTTCCTCAAGTTGTTATTAGGACCACATACACTCACATGCAGCCATACACCCCAGCATGCACCCCTATTAAATAAGTGGAGATAAAAACCTGACCCCACTGCTTTTTCTTCCTCCAGTTCATAAGAAGTATTGGCATGTAAAAAATTGAAGTTTAACTATACAAAATTACATACAGAAAAAATACTAGTGATTGTGATTCCAATTGAGGATGTAAAAAATAGCAGCGGTAGATGTAGAAAAAAAATTACATCCAGATGCACCAAAACTGGGATCACAAAACATACTAGTGTTTGACACCTTGATCCATTCAACAGTCTGGATGTAGAAAAGTGACAAAAACTACATCCAGAAGTGTAAATCTAATCTAGAATTGATGAAAAAAATACAACTCGAGCCTTTCATCATTTCTGGATGTAAAAAAAGTAGGAAAAGTACATCTAGTTGCAAAAAAATACAGCCAAAATTGGGGAAATAATTGCTACTCTTACATCCAATTACAAAACTATATCCAGAATTGAGGAAAAGAAAAGTAGAAATGTACAATCCCGTTACAAAAATTACATCCACATGATAGCTCACCAATTCGTAGCTCAAAAATATGCATCCCAAATCTCAGATGTTTCTCCCAAATCGAGCGGATCTGGATGTACCTGAGCTAGGACATGTTGAGGGAGACCGAAGGCCTTGAAGAAGGCGACGGCCTCCTGGCCGCTGATCCGGCCGTCGCGGTCGAGATCCGCCTGAGGGAAGTCGGCGTCGAGCGCTGCCTCCATCGGGGCCGGGCAGGTGAGTCGCCGGCGGAGGTTGAGCACGCCGGGGCCGGGCGGCTGAGTCCCCGGCGGAGGTCAAGCGCTCCTTGGCCGGACGGGAGTCGTCGGATGCCCACCACCACCACCTGTGGTTCCAGGCGTGGTTCCTTGCGCTAGGATGAAGACCAACGCGAGACGAAGACGAGGATAGCTGGATTTATTCTGTGACAGCCTGGCCACGTGCACCAAGGCTTCCCAAAACAGCCACCGGTTCAGATACACCGTTAGATGGAGATTGGACGGGCGCGAGCGGTGAGCACCCTGTAACACAACACAGTGCCCCAGCACTAATTAGAATTCGGGTTTACTATTTGGTGACGTGACGTGGCGCCCTTCGCGACGTGGGCACACGGGAGGCCGCGTATCAACGCCTTTTATATATTAATAATAATAATAATTATTATAATAATAATAATAATAATAATAATAATAATAATAATAATTATTATTATTATTATTATTATTGCATGTTTTAGTTGTTCTATCTGTCACAGCTGTCTCTCAAGTCCGTATATCAAAAAAAAAAAGTCCGTTCGAGCTCCACACTTCATGATCAGTGCTGACAACTATTACACACACGCCGCCACGATCGCTATAAGTAGCAATCTTCCAACACCGATCGATCGAGTGAGATAGAGAGGGCAAGAAGAAGGAAATGGCCGACGGCGAGGGGGCTGCGGCTGTGATGTGCACGCCGGCGTTCGCATCCCGGGTTATGCGGAGCCGGTGGTACGTGGTGTTCGCGTCGATGTTGGTGATGGCGGCATCTGGATCCACGTACATCTTCGCGCTCTACTCCAAGGAGCTCCGCTCGACGCTGGGGTACAACCAGCAGACGCTCAACACCCTGAGCTTCTTCAAGGACCTCGGCACCAACGTCGGCGTGGTCTCCGGTCTGGTGCAGCAGGTGGCGCCGACGTGGGCCGTGCTGCTCATCGGCGCCAGCATGAATCTGGTGGGTTACCTCATGATGTACCTCGCGCTGACGGAGCGCACGGCGGCGCCGCCCGTGTGGCTCATGTCCATCTACATGTGCATGGGCGCCAATGCGCTCACCTTCTCCAACACCGGCGTGCTCGTCTCCTGCGTCAAAAACTTCCCGGAGAGCCGAGGCATCGTCATCGGACTGCTCAAGGGCTTCGTCGGGCTCAGCAGCGCCATCTACACGCAGCTCTACCTTGCCATCTACGGCGACGACGCCAAGTCGCTCGTCCTCCTCATCGCGTGGCTGCCGGCTGCCGTGTACATCTTCTTCCTGCACACCATCCGCGTCCTGCCATACCGTCGCCGCGCTGAAGGCGAGGAGCCTAACACCAAGCCGTTCTTCTGCTTCCTCTACATCTCCATCGCGCTCGCCACCTACCTCCTCGTCATGATCGTGGTGCAGAAGCAGGTGCCCACGCTCTCCCACGCCGCGTACGCCGTCGGCGCCACCGTGCTCCTCCTCATCCTCTTCCTCCCCCTCGGCGTGGTCATCAAGGAGGAGTACCAGGCCGTATCTCAGTCCCAGCTCGAGGAGTCTCTTCAGCATCCGCCGGCCAGCATCGCCGTCGAAGAACCGACAGTACGCGACGCGGAGGACGTCGACGGAGACGAGACGAAGTCGTCGTGCAGCTTTGCTGGCTGCTTCAACAGCATGTTCAACCCTCCGGCGCTCGGGGAGGACTTCTCCATCATGCAGGCGCTGGTAAGCGTGGAGATGCTAGTGCTGTTCGTGGTGTCGGTGTTCGGCATTGGCGGCACGGTTACGGCCATCGACAACATGGCGCAGATCGGGCAGTCGCTGGGTTACCCGGCCAAGAGCATCAACACCTTCGTCTCCCTCATCAGCATCTGGAACTATGCCGGCCGCGTGGGCGCCGGTTACATATCGGAGTTCTTCCTCGCACGGTACAGGTTCCCGCGGCCGCTGGCGCTGACGGCGGTGCTCCTCCTCTCCTGTGTTGGCCACCTCTTCATCGCCTTCGGCGTGCCGCAGTCGCTCTACGCCGCGTCAATGATCATCGGCTTCTGCTTCGGCGCGCAGTGGCCCCTGCTCTTCTCCATCATTTCCGAACTGTTTGGGCTCAAATACTACTCCACGCTCTTCAACTTCGGCACCGCGGCGAGCCCCATCGGTGCATACGTGCTCAACGTGCTCATCGCCGGCCGCATGTACGACGCCGAGGCCGCCAGGCAGCACGGTGGCGGCGTGGCTGCCGTTGGGAACAAGATTTGCAAGGGGGTTCAGTGCTTCAAGCACGCGTTCCTCATCATCACGGGGGTGACGCTCGCCGGCGTGCTGGTGTCGCTGGTGTTGGTGTGGAGGACCAGGAGCTTCTACAAGGGGGACATCTACGCCCAGTTCAAGGTGGCACCGGCAATGGTGGTGGACGGGAGCAATGACCGCCCGGAGATGGTGGGGAGTACAGACGAGGATGAAGTGAAGAAGGCAAAGAACAATACACGTGACGTTAATTAATGAAGAGGAGATCAAGTGATAACATTTACTCATACTCCCTCCATCCTAAAATAATTGAGGTGGTTTTGTCTAGATTTGAATGTATCTAGAATATTTTATTTACATATATACATGTATATCTAGACAAAATCAAGTAACTTATTTTGGGACATATGGAGTATTTGTTTTCTTTGCTCTAAGCAAATGTTTACAGGGATGATGATGGAAAGTGCATGAATCTCTACTACTCTTATTTCTCAAAATATTTATTTGTTTTAATGGCCTCAACTTTATCTAAATATACGAATGTATTTAGTTTAAATACTTATTAAATAGATACATATGAATCTAGATAAATTTGAGGCCATTAATATGGACCGGAGGAAGCTTGCATTCTTGTCTGGTAAACCTTCTTAATGGTCTTTGTGGATCAGAATTTGTTCTCACAATTACCATCTAAATCTTGTATTCCCTCCGTCACAGAATAGATGTTATAGATTTATTAAAATTTACATATATTTAAATTTTGGTAAATTTTGGATATCTATTTTGATATTTGGGGAGTATGTTCTTGTGTTCTCATAGATCTATGTTAGCGGTTAGCATCTAAGTACGGTGGGTAATATCCTGCATGGTAATCATCTTAATTGATCTGTACACAGCTGTTATGGTCGCCAAGACACAGAGGAAAGAGATGATTTAGGAGCAACACGAGGAGCTTGCTTCACTGTAAAGCTGCTCCTGAAGTTGCCGAGCCAGCAATTCATCAGCCTCCAACTGTGCACTTATGTTAGGATATCAATCGAGCTTCCATCACGGCAGCCCCTCAACTAGCAATATGGGACTAAGCTTTTACTTTTGTCCCAACTTTTGTTGCATGAATGGACTAAATGAGGCTATGAAATTTTAGGAATTATTACAATGTACTAAATAAGCTAGGCCATATTAGGTTAAACTCCAACAAGATCTTGTTGGTTGACATGTACGGTTAATTGAAACAAAATAGAGACAGTGTTTCTGCTAGGTTAACAAAGACAGTTAAAACAAAGATTTGAAAAAAGATAAAGAGAGGCCCGCGAACCAACATTTAGGACTCCAACGTGTGTAACAAAAACACATTGATGGGGGCACACTAACCAACTAATGGTTCTGGTCCCCCGTTGCATGCACATATATATATAAGGTGTATCATGCATGCCAACTTGACAAAAATCTGATGTGGCATCACAATTAATGAAGAGAGAGGTGGTTAGAGTATCATAGGTAGATACCGTATCATAGCACGTAAAACTAGAAATCATAATGGCAAGTAAATCTTGTACACACATTTTATATAGAGATTTTACAAATCAATAAATATACCACTGCTATGATACTACTACCTCCTTCACGGTTTGCAGGGCGCCTAATCAAATTTGGGTTTTTCCAAAACTGCAACATTCCTAGGCGCATAAGAATTAATTGTTAATTAATATGACACATTTTCTCCCAACTTCCTATGCATGCAACAGTCTACCACCAATGCATGCGTCTTAACCGCTCACTAATAGGCCTAATTTTCAGTCAATACGTTCACACCTAGGTCCATGAAATTTTTGTAGAGCGCCCTGCAAACCGTGAAGGAGGGAGTACTACATGATACAATGCATTAGAGCATAGTATCATACACTGATATCATATGCATGATACTAGTATTACGATACTCCCTCTGTTTGGGATTATAGGTCCTACGCGCATACCTAGGTTGTTAATTTGAACAAAATATAACTTATATATCACAAAAATTATATCATTAGAAAATATAACCTCTAAAGTTTCTAATGCTATAATTTTTATGCTATATTATTTATATTTTGTTGTTCAAATTAGCAACCTAATTATCCGCGCGGGACTTATAATCCCAAACGGAGAGAGTACTCCCACTATGATCAGCCTAAAGGGGATGTCTGTCAAATAGAGATCTATTCTCTCATCCCTCTCTAAATTGTACACTGATAGTAGCCTGCGCAGAAGCAACGAGAAGACTAGAGCCATGTCGTGCTGTCCCAAGACAGTGTAGGTGGAGGCCAGAGGGGATCCGGCAAATAAAGCAACCCACTCCTTCAATAACTCATCGGGCATGCATCATGCAATGGCTTCATCATCAACCCATGCACCCATCAATGATCTATTTATCTTTGTCTATCTGTGATGTGTGTTCTAGATGGCTACCATGCATGATCTGGTGCTATACTTGTGGTTTTTATTTCAACAATGGTATCAGATGCTTACTTGAGTAGCAGTAGAACCACAATTGGGATCTGTTGACCTTGTTCTTGTTATATGATCATGCTTTATGCAATATTTTTGAAGTGGTAGCCTCAGATTAGTTCTAATTACTCCTTAAACATGCACGGATAATGATCAAGAAAAAATCTAATTAACTTATTAAGTTTCCAATGATGCAATCATGTCTAATATAATTATTGTTTGATATGTTGTTAGCCATTTTTAAGTAATTAGAAAGAGGGGAGCATGTTATTGCAATTAAAAGGAAAACCCCCGCTTTACAAAGAAACCCTAACCCTATATTTCCCCTGTTTCGAAGGAATCCTACGTTTGGCATTCTTTTCTGCATGAGCACGAGAACACGGATGTACCTGAGGTTGTTGTGTTGTTGCCTATCCCTTTGGGGGCCACCATAGCACCCCTAGCTCCGGCGAGGGCAAGGATCCCACACTGTTGTTCCCTCCTGGCGGAGGGGTGTGCGGATGGACGTGTCATGAGACGCGGTACAGACACACACATCAGTGTTCATCACATGCTAGTCACAATCTTCGCCTAATGGCCGCCGGAAGAGCACCACCTCCTGCCACCCTATACGAAAAACGGCGTAGGCAGCTATGCTCGACGGAGGAGCGCGTCGAACCTAGTCCAATGCATGCTCCACCGACGAGCGCGATCACCGCGACAATAAGGATTGCAGGGGAGGGCACGCATCACTGTCATTGATGCTCTCTCGCTCACTGATGTGCGTGCATATTAGGATGAAGGGGGAGCATGGCCATGCAACGTCACCTCTCTTTCACTCATAGAAGCCATATGGGGAGAGAGTAGGAGAAAGGGGAGCGCAATAGAGCATGGTGGTGCACCGATGTTGTCTCCTCTCTCACTCACGGGGATGAATCGGGGTGGAGGCCAAGCGTTTCTAGGGTTAGGGGTTTGACCGGGGTGTCACTTGATCTGGCTGGGTGGATCCCGGCTGTTGATTTCAGTCAACGGTCTAGATGACCGCGGGGAGCAAGTTGGGCTCGAGTGGGCTGGTTTTGAGGCTGGGTTGCGGCCCAGGTAAATAAGGCACAAGGCTACCTCATTTTTTATTTTATGTTTTAGTGCATTTTCTTATGTTTATTATATTTTATGTTTATGCATTATTCTTATATACAGAATATAATTGCCTAAAATATGATTAGAAAACATGTTACTGTTCTGAATAAAAATGAACTAACACACATTTTTATTTGGAATATTTAATGTGTTTTAGAAAAAATAATATCATCATCCTTTACTTGTAAGAAGAATTCAATAATTGCTTCGCCTTTTCCAGACCTTCAAATAAAAAATTAGCTTGTTAAGCATTAGGCTCTTAATCACGCAATTAGGAGAAATATAAGAAGACAATATGAAGTACTTTGTCTGCACCATAGTTTTAAAAACCGGACCGGTCAGTAAACCGGTGAGGCGACTGGTTTGCCGGTCGGACCACTAGTTCGTTCGGTTTGACAGCAAGACAAAATCGTTCTTTTTCATCAAAATTTAAGCAAATTTTGGAACAAAATAACCATAAAAGGTATATATAATGTATATTTCAATATGTAATCACAAAGTCCGGGCGTGCCCAAGTGGTATAAGGCTTTATGTGTTTCTATCTATGACTAGCATAAGGTTCACGAGTTCGATTCCTCTAGTAAACATTTTTTCCGTGTTTTTACTATTTGGACCGGTGCCTCTTAAAAAAATCAATGTGTCCATCAGTTCAAGTTTTTTATGGTTAAACCATCGAACCGGTCCGGTTTTTAAAACTATGACCTGCACTCACGGTGTGAAACTCCGTATTTCTAAAATTTTAAATCTCAATTATTTGGGAATGATATTGTGTAGGGATGTTGCAATTAAGCTGCTACGTCTTGCCGGAATATAGACGTCCTACCGCCATGAGATCACAACTAGGGATTGGTGGAAAATCGGATCTCAATGCGGGGTGTGGGAGGGAGTTAGGTGGCGGGGAAGGTCGGTAAAGTGTTGGACCACGAGAAGCAAACGATCTGACGTCTAGTGAAAGCACGAAAGCACGGTGCCGGTCGGCGGCGGCTATGGTGAGTGCAAGGTTGAGGACTCGAGGGTGCGTCGAGCATAGGCAGTGTAATGTGAAGCCAATTCACCGTGCTGATCAATGATGTGGCCATTGTCGCGGAAACGACTCCATAGCGTCCGAGCTTCCTAACAGCATCTCGCTGAAGAGTTTTCAACGTGGGTTCACCCTGTTATGGTTCGTTCCTTTGTTCCCTTCCTTCCTTCCTTCCTTGAGCACACACACAGTTTCGGCAGTTCTTCTTCGTTCTTCTCGGCGCTCCCCTCCTCGGTTTTTCTTCATATCTTTAGGGTCCTAGTAGGCAACAGAACCAACCCCGTGGTAATCCTCTACCCATCCGTCTGCAAGAAGACCCACACCCAGTAAGAAAACAGCAGCCGCCCGCTGCCCTCTGTGTAGTTAATCCACATCTATGTTGCAGCCAACCACCCGTTCCCTTCTTTTGCTTGATTTGTTGCTTCGATTTCTTTTCCAGGTGAGGTACTTCAAGTGGAGGCGATGCGGGTGTCGTTCATCTTTGAGGGAACCTCCTTCCTCGTGGTTGTTCATCTGTCCCACCTCTAACCCCGGTACTGTGGAGCATCGCCTCCCCCTCTGCCACCACCATCGCTGGAACTATTGTTCTCTTTCTTCGCGTGACATGAACCCAAAATTGAAGTTCCTTTTCCTCGTTGGCATCGATAAGCAAGGTAAGTATTCTAACATTTATCCTGTAGATTAGGGTTTCGGTTCTAACCACTATTAGAGAATTTATAGTTCATGTTCTTATGATTTTTTTGGTGTTTTCTAGTGTGATGGAAATATAAAGGGTTTAGTCGCTGCTAGTGGATCTAGTTCCTAATTAAAGAGCCTGTGGAGAGTATCACTGCTAGCCAATTCAATTTGATGCACTCTGAAGAAGTAGCCACTTTTTAAATGCAATTCTGCATGTATCACCAGCAATGGTGTTGAACTAGTAGTAGCAATTGATAGCTTATTTGAAAAGTGCGGTCACTTTTGCTATCGAGTGAGTAGTATATACCATCTTTTACTTCGATTTTTTATTGACTTGAAGTTTTAAATTGTTGCATCATTTTTAACACCTATGTTTGTTTCTTCCATGGTTATATGGTGTTCACTTAACAACAGGTTTTGTTCTATTTGGTATTGAATTTTATCATTTAGCCTATACTAATATGGTTAGTTCATCTACACTCGGTGAGTCCTTCGATGTCATTCAATTTTTGTTCCCCTCACCTTGACCAGTTGTTCTGCTACACTTTTTTCCACTAGTATTCACATGTTGTTCTCTATGACATAATATTTGTTCCCATTTACTTTATTTTTTTGTCTATTTGGTAGGTGTTATGTCGTCTGGATGCGTTTTATATAGTTGATTATGTTGTCCTTAGTGCTAATATTGTTTTTTACTGCACTATGAATATCATGTTCTAATTTAGTTACTACATTGGTTCCAATAATCCCAAACAGACGTTTTGTGTGAAATAATTTGTTTTTCATATTTTGCCTTTTAACAATTTTTTGTTCCTCTGCTCTTCTTCCTTTCTGATTTTTATTTCGTTCTAATTTTCAAAAATATTTGTTTAGGGACACATAAGTAGTTGTCCTCAGTGATATATTATTTATTCTCATATCACAACTATGTTTAATTCCTGCAGTCCTAAACTATTGTTCCTTTATGGCATCTATCATGTTCCCTCTTTAAAAAATATTTGTTCCTGGACTCATAAACACTTGTGTTTTTTTTCCATTTGGTTCTAGCTTCACCAATATTTTTTATCATCACAGTAACAATCACTTGTTCCTTTATGATTAATATTGTGTTCCAGCTCTAACAAAGACCTAATCCTACACTCATATAAATTGTTCCTACATGATATTTATTTTGTTCCTCCCTTCAGAAATATTTGAAATCAACATAGTTGTTCCTTTGAACCTAGTGAGTAGTTCCTCTTGACTGTAGGATTTTTCCCGTTCTACCATTTGTTTCCAAGCTAAAAAAACCTTTATTCCCTTCGGACTAGAATTTTTCTAGACTTTCTAAATACTTGTTCCTTGGAACTCGTGTTTTTGTTCTACTTCAAAAATACTTGTTCCTGAAACCTAAATAATATGATCATGATCTCTTATAGTTTTTTGTTCAAACCTCCCAACTCATTCGGTTCATGTAGTTTCTTTTGTTCCTCTTTTTGTTCCCTTTTTTCATAATTAACATTGCATTAAATTTGTTACTTGAGTCTTAACATTCCGCAAATGCACACTTTTTGTTCCTATAGTTTGTAAATCTTTTTGACTGTTGTTTTTATTCATAGTGTACTAAAAACTTGTTCCAAAACTGACACAATCATGATCTCTTACCTCTTACCTTTTGTCATTTGTTCATTTCTACAAGTTGACTCCTCAATGAGGTAGCTACCAGGAAAGCATTTTTTTCTCAACAGATTAGTGTTTTATACTAAGTAGAACTAGTTGTCTTTTGAAAACATTTTGCCTTTAGAACTAGTGTTTTCTATTCCCTACTCAAAAATTTGTGTTTCTTCGGTATGAATCTAAAGATCATGATCTGTTCACTGGCTTTTATATGGTTCATGTTGTTTATGGTTCCTATAAAGTACAAAGATTTTGTGTTCTCTCTATTATGAAGTCTTTCTCCCTATTGCTAGAAAAAAATCTTGTACCTTTATTTCAATTGAAATTGTCATTGTGTTAAAATTTCTTCTCTATGTCTAACGTTTTTAATGCATATTTGTTCCTTAGATAATGTTTGCTTTTACTCAACTACAAAACAATATGTATTGCTTGGTATATTGTCAGCCTTCAAGTTAGCATGTCACCGACTAAGTTCTAGTTGGTGTTGAAGTGGAACTAGTAATATTTATGCCACTTAAACTAGTTACAGAATTACATTTAAGTATTATATACCTGACAGGCATTTTCGTTTTATTATACACATACTCTGATTTTGATTGTTACGGATCACTCTGTAGAATGCACTTATTTGAATTTGTTCCTTCAGTCATATAGTCTTGTGGTGACAGCCCGTGATGCTGCTAAAAATTATCGACACGCTTTTAGCATGGACCCTTCATCTAGGAGTATTATTTGTTTTCTGAACTAGCTTTTATTGTCTAACACACATGGATTCTATGCTAGTACATAGTAACATCATTAACTAATTATGTACAAAGATAAAAACTCGGCAACACATCGTTATAATAATGTCAAGAAACACATGGCATTGTAATCATGATGTTTTTTTGTGCACCATAATATCCAATTGACCATCTCCTTCTTTTCCTGAAATATTTTCACAACTGACCAAGCCTGAGTTCAAAGTTTCCTGTTTCATTTTCTGAAGATGGTAAAAAGGATCATGCATGATGTCAGTTTTTGCTGCAAACCTGTTATCATGACATGCATATCCAGATGATAATTCACAATTCATTTCGCTTCCTTTAGGGAGAGAGATGGACTATAGTAGCGTTCTAGGTTATTTTGATTTTATAGCGAAACGGTCTTTAGTATTTATATGTTTTATAGCGAAACGTCCTTTTAATGTTTCTTATTTCTTCTCTTCGGGTTTCTCAAAACTAACAATCAAGTAGTGGCATGGATGGTGGCAGTTTGTGGGGCTCTGATTTTGCAGGAAATCTCGAGAAGTTTAGTTTTTTTTGGAGTTTGATGATGAACAATCTTAGTCTAGGGGGAATCTGGGAGTTGGTTCAGACTTTCAGTTGACGCTAGCGCAATCCTGTAGACTTAACTCATGATATGCTTAGCAGTAATACAATACTCTTGTTTTGTATGATAATAGCTATAAGATCATGGCTTTACTATCTTTTTGTCTGGTTCTCTAGAACCAAGTTGTGCCAATTTTCTAGTCTATAGCATAGTTTTAAAAACCGGACCGGTTCGGTGGTTTAACCAGAAAAAACCTAAACCGATGACCTCGCTGGTTTTTTAAGATACACCGGTCCAAATAGCAAAAAACCATGAAAAAAAGAAGTTGCAAGAGGAATCAAACTCAAGATCTTATCCTAGATAGAAATAGAAACACATAAGGCCCAATACCACTTGAACACACCATGTTTTGTGATTACATATTGAAATATATGCTTAATATACATTTGACTGTCATTTTGTTCTGATTTTTGCTTAAATTTTAATTAAAAAGAACGGTTTTTTGTCACCATTGAACCGAATAAACCATTGGTCCGACTAGTAAAAACCTGAACCAATAGCCTCACCGGTTCGATCACCGGTCTGGTTTTTAAAACTATGGTCTATAGACAAAAGCTTTTGTGTGTGTGAACCAAATTTCCAGAAGGGAATGTACACTGAAGCCTCTCCAATATTTTCACCAAGTCACCAAGCTGAAGATGTTTTTGATGCTATTGGACTGAAGCTTCCTGTTGTAATGCAAATTAATTGTATGCACGTGAATAATGTGTACCTCTGTCTCGAAATAAATGTCTCGATTTTATCAAAATTTGGTTAAATCTATATAGTAAATAGTGTCTAGATTTATCTAAATTTAACAAATCCGTGACATCTATTTTCAGGCGGAGGGTGTACTGCTTCCTTATTTTCAGTATCCACAACTATCACATGACTTGAAAACATAGATTTTCCTAGTAGAAAGAAGAATACTATTCCTTTTGTACGTCACAGCATAATGAACCAGTGAAGAAGAACCATTGTCTGGTTTCAGTACGTGTCTGGAAAAGAAGCTGACGGTCAAACCTGGAGAAAGGGAATAGTCCCATCGAAAGCTAAGATAGAATTCGACGATTCGTCCAAGTACCATGACGTGAACGATTCGTCTGAAGCCGACAGAAATCCAGCTCACGCGAAAGAAACCCGCATGAATGATACTTGAAGGAACGGAAATAAATGGGCCGCCAGTCACAATTGGCCCAGACAAGCGGTCCTTCAGCGAAACAAAAGGAGCTGATCGCAAGAGCACAATGGAGGAGGACCCATTGTCGCTGGGAGTTCGGATCGTGGCAGCCTGGTCTAAACTACAGCCCAAATTAAAATATTCTATCCGATCCAAATTAATTGACTCAAATTATCACGATAAGCTGGTGTTCGTTCGACAAGTCAAGTATAACACCCTCATGCGCTCCGTCTGATTGACTGTTCGTGCGCCTATAATTCCTGCATAGGAGATTTTTTGTCGGAGCGACCTCCAATCCACCCATGCGCCGCTTTTGGCACGGGTACTAAAGTTTTTGGAGCGACCTCCAAACCCAAAAATTTTATGGGTATTAAAGTTGCTCCCTAAATTATTTTATTGGTCACTTGTGAAGTTACTTTTAATTGGTTACAAAGTTGTCTACAGCTATTTTTTGTGAAGTCGCCTACTATTGTGATAAAAGTGCAAAGTTGTTTTTATTTGGTTGCCTAAGTTGTCTCATTTAAGTTACCTCATTGGTTTCGAAGTTAACTCGTTGGACACCGGAGTAGTCCCGTCGATATCAAAGTAGTTTCGTCGAGCACAGAAGTTATCTTACCGAACACCAAAGTTACTTTATCACGCACCAACATTGCTCAGTCTAACACTAAAATTGCTTTTCTCGCACATAAATTACTTTTCACCAAAGTTGGTTGTCGAGCTCCATAGTTATTTCTTCAGGCACCAAAGTTTTCTCGTCGAGCACCAAAGTTTACTTGCCGAGCATTAAAGTTGTCTCGCCGGACACCAAAACTGGTTCATCGGGCACTAGAATTTGTCGGGCACAAAAATTGCCTCGTCTAGTACGTAAGTTGCCTCGTCGGGCACAAATATTTCCTTCTCGAGGATAAAAGGTGTCTCATCGGACACCAAAGTTGACTCTTCAAGCATTAAAGTTGTCTCGTCGGTATCAAAGTTGCCTCATTGAGCACAAAAGTTGACTTGTCGGGCACCCAAATTGCTCGGTTAAGGATCAAAGATGCCTTTTCACTCACCATAGTTGCTCGGTCGAGGTGCGAAGTTGCTCTGCCACGCACCAATGTTGTTTCGTTGAGGACCAAGAAGCCCTGTCACACACCAAAGTTGCTTTCTCGAGGATTGAAGTTGTTTTCTCGAAGACCCAAGTATCCTCATCGGGAACTAAAGTTGTCTCATCGAGCACCAACATTGCTTAGTCGTGCACTAATTGCCTCGTCAGACACCGAAGTTGCCTCATCATGTACCCAAGTTACTTCCTCGGGCACTAAACTTATCTCATCGAGCTCTAACATTGCTCAGTCCGCACTAGTTGCGTCTAGCACAACAGATTCCTCATCGGGCACCAAATTTTCTTAGTCGGGAACCAAATTTATTTCGGTAGGAACCAAAAATGCTTTGTCTCGCACATAAATTACTTTGTTGGACACCTAAGTTGGTTTGTCGGGCACCAAAGTTGCCTTGTCGGGCATCGAAGTTGTCTCGCTGGGCACCAAAATTATTTCATCGGGCACTAAAGTTACTTCGCGGGCACCAAAGTGGCCTTGTTGGACACCAAAGTTGCCTCATCACGGAACAAAGTGGCCTCGTCGGACACCAAAGTTGTCTTGTCGGGCAAAGAAGTGGCCTCGTCGGATACTAAAGTTGTCTCCTTGGGAACTGGAATTGCTTTGTCGGAACCGAAATTACCCCGTCGTGCTTCCAAGTTTCTCTTTCGGACACCAAAGTTGCTCGGTCGGGCACCAAAGGTGCTCTGCCAGGAATTAAGTTACCTCTCGGGCACCGAAGTTGCTCTATCGGGCATCAAAGGTGCTCTGCCAGGAATTGAGTTACCTCTCGGGCACCGAATTTGATCTATCGGGCACTAATAAATATTCTCTCAATAAAATTGAATTTTCAATTTGAATGCAATTAGATTTCTAAATTAATGACTATAAACTGATTACTTTGATTAATGGTATTGTAATTAATTGGTATTCAATACGTGACACGACGCTAAAGTTTCGACGTCTTTAGAAATGTAATGAGGCACATCACTGCCGCGCCGCGGAAGCGTTAGCTCGGCGTATCACGTTGTGCCGAGGCAAAAAAAACATCGCCGTTACACAATCCCTGGCGGATTTTTTTGCCGCGCCAGCGCAAGCGCGGCGACTAAGGTTGTGCCTCGGTGTCTATAAGCGCTAGGGCCCAAGATCCGTGTTGAGTGTATTCCACCTGCTGCCCCTAGGTGTCAACACCCGGATTTTTCAATCCTAGATGCCTGTTATGCCATACATCGCAATCCCAGGATTACCATTTTTGCGAGACATAACAGAATTGGATACCATAGTACTTCATCCATTACAACGATACATAAATTCTTACACAAATAGGGATCTCATGATCCAGTCCTTAATACACCATCAAGCAGCGGAATACGTAATAATAACGGTAGCGTCGGCGAGGCTCCATCTTCGGGGTCACAGGCAATGCTGACGATGGGAGATGATCCTAGTTGTCGTAACCTTTCTGGGGTCCATCCTCCAGGTACTCCTCTTCATAGTCTGGCCATGGGAATAGCCAGGGACAAAGCCATGAGTACTCTTTAAGTACTCGCAAACTAATACTAACAAGTAAAGAGGTTTTTGGATAATAGGACACTAGGCTCTAGGGTTGTTTTGCAAAAGCCAGGTTTATAACTACTAAGTTCCAAAGCTAGTCACAATTTTATAACTCCTAAGTGGGATCTTGTATTTCCAGTCACAACTCTGTTGTGGTCAAGTCAAAGTCTCAAGTCGTTTCACAAGTAATTTTGAAAAGTCTGATGGGGGAACAGTATGGCCACTCCAACTGTCCATAACCGCGGACGCGGCTATTCGAATAGTTTGACACTCTGCAGAGATTGTACACTTTCACCACAACATTCGATACATCCGTCAGGAACAAATCCTGAATTCACCATACTCAGTATGCGGATAATCAATCCTAACCTTTCAATTACACTCCCTAGTATAAGCACCTCTCCTGTGAGTTTGGCCTCCCAACCATGACCACTGTCATCTTGGGTACTGCACAGGTGGACAATCTTCACAAGGTAGCCTCAGCTCAGACCTTGGCCGTGAGGGAACTAATACTAAGGTATATAAGTTTCCAGTCAAGCCCTACCCAATATTCGGGTATTGTGGTTATACGATAAAATTGGAATGGTATCGCATCCAGACAACCATCAGTTTTATAAAGGGCTAAGGCTCATGCCTCAACATTTTTATCACCAGAATCATCAGGTGTTTGGAAACACATGTCCAAAACATTTCAATAGAATGATCCATCATTCCAAGGTTTTCATAACCATTTTTCCACCAAGTATTCCCATCTAAAGTTGATCAAGTTTTATGCTTAGCACTAGCATCTACAGGTGGGGTAGTACTAATAGAGGGTGGTAACTAGTGGAGTTTCAACTAAGTCCAACCTTATATCCTAGGCTGATCTCAAGGTTTCTCGCTTAGGCCAAATTTTATGCTCTTTATGCAACCTTCAGCACAACTGTCTAGTATCTACCAAACTCTTAGGTAGGCTCCAAGTCAGCTTTGATAAAGAAATAAAGTAAGAAGCTTGCCATAAAACTAGGATTGGTTTAGCAAGTGGGTATAGTCACATATGCTTAAGGCATATAGTAATCATATCACAAGCATGGGTTTGTGGCAACAATAGGGTATCTGGCAAGTGTTAGCTTGCATTGGTCAACTTGGTTAGTGAAGCTTGCCTTGTGCAGAGCAGTGGTTGAAGTTTTCCTCGGCTTCCTCTTCGTAGTATCCTCCTTCCTCCTCGTATCCTTGGTCGGTACTAGCGTCTATGAATAAATACGAGGTACACAATCACCAAACAATACTTAACTACTTGCAATCATCACACATAAGGGTCCTATAGATGATCTAGCATCATCTCTAACATTACAAGGTTAAGGATTGGTTTAAGTCTTTTTATTTTAGAAAAGTAATTTCTACTCATTGAAAAACTACTTAAGATTTAATATTTTCCAAACTAAACATGGGATCATGTTGACACATGTCATCACCACATATTGTAGTCCATGGGAAGGTGATTTAAAGTGGTGTCACAATTTAATAAGGTTTTACCCTTTTATTTTAATTAATTAAAGTGGCTAGAAATGCTTATAAAGCATTCTTTTATTGCTTGAACCATCTTTCTGCAAGTAAACCTATATATATTTTTATATATTCTGAAAGGTATGGTTGAGTGTGATTTTTGAGAGTTGGAATCAACTCAAAAGCTTTTATGGTTTAAATTTGAAAAATGTTTGAATGCAGAAAAGCTTCTGCCTTGTTATTTTTGCTATGGGTGATCTACAGATCCAAATGACTTGAATCCAACGGGCTTGGATTAAGCATTCACAGACCTTTCCAACAAAATTGGTTTCATCTAATTTGGTGCACTGAATCGATCTGGGTTGATTTTTGAAGTTGGGTACAGAAGTGTGTTTGAAATTAAAAAGAAAATGTTTAATTTGAATTGCTGGGCTGCGCGGGAAATCCTAACGGGCCGGCCTGCTAAGCGCAATGCTCCCGCGGGCTGCTTAAGTGGGTGTCCCCACTCGTCAGTGACACGGGGCTGGGCGAAGCGGTATGGGGCAACGTGGTTCGTTCGATCTGGTTCTAATCCAACGGCTGAGGGTCATCGTCGACGCGAGACAGCTCCGGCGAGAACGAAACCTAGCGCGGCTAGTGAGGGGTGCTGGGGGCTCACCGGGGTACGGGAGAGGGTCGGCGAGGCGGGCGAACGGCGAAGTCGACGACGGCGAACCTCCTCGTACCGGTGGCTTCTCCTGGGGCGGCTCCAATCGCTGGCTCCTTTCTTCTCCGGTAGCGGTAGGCTCCAGTGAAATTCCGGTGAGGTGGTGCTCGCCTTGCTCTGAGAATGGTGTGGCACGATCAGTGAGGAGAGGGGAGTGAGATGGTGTGAAGAAATCGGGCGGGGGTGGCCTCTATTTATAGTCGAGCGAGGGGACCGTCGGGGCGCAAGGTGAGCTCGTCGGGGGCGACGTTACAGGCAGCTAATGGCATGGGCAAGGGTAGGGGACGGTGCTGTGTCTCCTGGCGATGCTCAACGACATGGTCGCGAGGCATGGGGCGGTGTGGTTTGGTCTGGAACGGGCGGTGCTCTGCGCGGCAGAGGCGGCGTCTTCGACGGCGGGCGGTGGCTGTATGGCGCGGAGCGTTAAACGGGGATGTCTGGCGGTCTCCTGGGTCGGTGGTGATCGTGTGTGCGCGCGGTGAGGGCGGCGCGCGGTCTGGGGGTGATGGTCGAGGGTGGCGCTCTGACGCACGCTCGGCATGGTCTGGGCGTGTCTTGTGCGCGTGGTCCAGGGCTGGGCAACGCTCGCGGCTGGGACAGGCAGTGGCGGTGGACGGTGGGCTGCCTCCCAGACATGCTGGCTAGGCTTGATGCTGCTCCTAGCTTGCTGTCCACATTGGGGTGACATGGGGTTGCTCGGCTGTTCACCATTAATGGCAATGGCAAGCTCACAGGGGTGCTAGTGCTGGTCTAACCTTTTTAGATGATCTACTGGATTGTGTGAGAGCTAACTAGGGAACAAGTTAGGCTCAAAACACTGCACACTATAGTGTTTGTGGTTTTGTTTGATTTGTGTCTGCAACCTGTTTGATGAAATGGCCGCATGAAATCAAGTTTTGAATTTTGAAATGATTTTTGGTGGGTTTGCTAGATTGGTTCTGGTGAGTCTACAGATGCTTGGGTTTTGAAAATTGAGCTTGTTTGAGTGGGTTTTGAAAAAGTGGGATCTTCCCATATGAAGAAGATTCAATTTTGAGTTGTCATTTAAACCATGCATTTGAAAGTTTCTGGATGATCACAAAGTGGGCCTTGATACTTTGTTATAAGTACATTCAAGGGGTGCAAAGATCCAGAAAAGTTTCTGTTAGGTTTTGAAAGTTTGAGACAGCCAAAGTAGGCATGGGAGTTAAATTGGTCAAAATGACCATTCACTTAATATATTTGTTTTGACTTATTTTTCTTTAAGAAAAGTGTGGGGAATGTTTTAGATGAGGTTATTTTCACCTAATAAACATTTTACAAGCAATGGATCACACAAACAAGTTGGTTTTTAAAGAAATTCAAAATCCATGCATTCACATATACATGCATTCATGAATTGATTTAGAAAAGTTTTTGTTAACCCTAAACTTTAGGATTAGTGTTGAATATCTAAGTTTGATATTTTTGGGATGTTACAAACCTTCCCCCCTTAAACAAAATCTCGTCCCGAGATTTGAAAAAGGACGAAAAGATTACCTAGGATTTGAAGAGATCTGAAAACTCCGTCCTGATGTGATCTTCGCGTTCCCAGATAGCTTCCTCTTCTGTGTGGTTGCTCCACTGAATCTTGAGAAACTTGATGCTTCGGGTTCTGGTAGTTCGAAAGGCTTCCTCCAATATACGGATGGGTACTTCGGGATAGGTCAGGTCATCATTGATCTCTAGGGTCCTATGATCGATATTCTTGAACACTTCGGTCTGCTCGGGGACTTCGAGACATTTGCGAAGTAACGAGATATGGAACACATTGTGCACAGCTGACATATCTTCTGGTAGCTCGAGTTGATACGATAGTTCTCCTCGACGGTTCAAAATTTGGAAGGTCCGGTATATCTGGGGGCTAACTTTCCTTTGAGTTGGAAACGCTGCATTCCCTTCAATGGCGACACTTTCAGATAAACAAAATCTCCAATGTTGAAGGTGAGGTCTCGACGTCTCTTGTCGGCGTAACTCTTTTGTCGGGATTGGGCTGTCTTGAGGTGCTCTCGAATCTTGTGAACCTTCTCTTCTGCTTCTCGTAGGATGTCGGGTCCGAAAATTTGACTCTCTCCTACTTCCGACCAGTTCAAAGGGGTGCGGCACTTTCTTCCGTACATGAATTCAAATGGGGCCATTTGCAAACTGGCTTGGTAACTATTGTTGTAGGAAAATTCTGCAAACGGCAGACAGTCTTCCCACTTGGATCCATATTCTAACACACATGCTCTAAGCATATCTTCGAGTATTTGGTTTACTCGCTCCATTTGTCCATCGGTCTGAGGGTGATACGCGGTACTGAAATCTAGGCGGGTTCCTAAACCTTCTTGGACCTTCTTCCAGAATCTCGAGGTAAACTGAGTTCCTCGATCCGATATGATATTCTTGGGGACTCCGTGCAAACTAACGATCCTAGCGATGTACAACTCTGCTAGCTTCGAACTCTGATAGGTAGTTTTGACGGGCAAGAAATGGGCTACTTTGGACAATCTGTCCGCTATGACCCAAATAGAGTCATTTCCCCTACTAGAAGTAGGTAGTCCAGTGATAAAGTCCATTCCTATAGAATCCCATTTCCATTCCGGAATTTGCAAAGGTTGCAACAATCCAACGGGTCTTTGATGTCCTGCCTTGACTCGCTGACATATATCACACTTGGCGATATAGCTTCCGATTTCTCTCTTCATCTTATGCCACCAAAATTGCTCTTTCAAATCTTGATACATCTTAGTTCCCCCGGGATGGATAGAATAAAGAGTATCATGAGCCTCCTTCAAGATAACTTCTTTTAACTCAGAATCTGCTGGTACACAAAGGCGTCCTTTGTACCACAAAACTCCTTCTTCGTCCTCGGTGAATCCGGGTACTTTGCCTGTACCGATACGACGTTTAATTCCGTCGATACTAGCATTTCCTTTCTGCGCCTCCTTAACCTGACTGATCAAAGTGGGCTGAAGTTCTATGCTAGCCAAAAATCCTTCACTTACTAATTCTATTCGAAAATCTTTCATCTCTTTGTGCAAACTTGGTTGCTCCTTCAAAATCATGGAGTTCAAGCGGCACGGCAATCTGCTAAGGGCATCGGCTACTACGTTGGCTTTTCCAGGGTGATAGTGAATGTCCAGGTCGTAATCCTTGATTAGCTCAATCCATCTTCTCTGCCTCATATTCAGCTCCTTCTGAGTGAATATATACTTTAGGCTCTTGTGATCCGAATAAATCTCACAACGGTTTCCCATAAGATAATGTCTCCATGTCTTCAGGGCTAGAACTACGGCTGCGAGTTCGAGGTCATGGGTTGGATAATTTTGTTCATGTTGCTTCAATTGTCGAGATAGATAAGATATAACTTTGCCTTCTTGCATTAGCACACATCCGAGACCAATCTTGGATGCGTCACAATACACATCGAAGGGCTTCGTGATATCTGGCATGATCAAGATTGGGGCTGAAATCAATCTCCTTTTGAGTTCTTGAAAACTCGCTTCACACTTGTCTGTCCATTCAAACTTCTTGTCCTTCTTCAGCAATTGGGTCATGGGTCGGGCGATACTAGAGAATCCTTCTACGAATTTGCGGTAATATCCCGCCAATCCGAGAAAGGCACGAACTTGGGTTTGAGTGGTTGGGGCTTGCCAATCTTCTACATCTTTCACTTTGGCAGGGTCAACGGCAATTCCTCCGGCTGATACAATGTGACCGAGAAATCCTACTTCCTGTAACCAGAATTCACATTTGCTAAATTTTGCATACAACTGATGCTCTCTAAGGGTTCCAAGAATGGTCCTTAGGTGTAGCTCATGTTCTTCTTCCGATTTGGAATAAATCAGAATGTCATCGATGAAAACAACGACAAACTTATCCAGGAAGTCCATAAAAATCTTATTGATGAGGTTCATGAAATAAGCGGGGGCATTGGTTAATCCAAAAGACATGACTGTATACTCATACAATCCATATCTGGTGGTAAAGGCAGTCTTTGGAATATCCTCTGCACGAATTTTGAGTTGATGATAGCCAGTTCTAAGATCAATCTTAGAAAACACCTGGGCACCGGTCAACTGATCAAACAAATCCTCTATCTTGGGCAAGGGGTACTTGTTCTTGATGGTGACATCATTCAACTTTCGATAATCCGTACACAAACGGTTACCTCCATCCTTCTTGTCCACAAACAAGACAGGTGACCTCCATGGGGACGCACTTGGTTGAATCAATCCGATTTCTTACATGGAATCCAACTGCTTCTTCAGTTCTTCTAGTTCTGACGGGTTCATACTATAGGGTCTCTGGGCTATAGGTCCTATTCCGGGGATTAGTTCGATGATAAACTCGATATCCCTATCTGGGGGCATACCGGGCAAAACATCTAGAAATACATCGGGGTATTCACAGACTATCCGAACTTGGTCAATGGTAGGTTGGGATAAACTCTTGTTACACTTGAATTGGCGAGGTAAGGTTTCAGATATATGCTCGACTGATATTCCGGCGGTACTGGTCATGGTAATGGATTTCTTGGCACAGTCAATCATTCCTTTATGTTTGGACATCCAATCCATTCCTAGTACTACTTCCAAACCTTTAGTTCCGAGTACTATTAGGTTAGCATAAAAATCTATGCCATGGATTCGGATAGGGACGGCTTTGCAAATTTGCCTAGCCTTGGTGGTCGATCCGGGAATTTGTACAATCATCACATGCTTCAGTTTGGTTGGTTGAATTTTACTAGTGCATGCAAATTCTTCGGTGACAAATGAATGCGATGCACCAGAATCAAACAACACTCTTGCGAGTACTGAATTAACAGAAAACATACCCAGCACGACGTCTCGCGCTTCCTGAGCTTCTTCAGCATGCATGAGAAAAAGGCGGCCATTGCGGTTGAGTGAATTTCCTGGGGCAAATCTTCTCCCTGGTTGGACACGACGCTGCTGCTGAGCTGGGACATTGGTATTAGGGGCTGTAGCGTTCTTCTTGTTGGGGCACTCGTTGAAATAGTGGCCTTTATTTCCACAGTCATAACAGGTCACTTGTGACTTGTCCTTGGCTGCGACAGGCACAACATTGCTTCCAGTCCTCGGGGCAGTATTGGGGTTGGCGGTAGCATTGTTGGTGTGGAACTTGGGTTGGGCACGGGTGAAATTGCTAGAATTGCCGGGGTTGTTGTGATTTCCTCCGGGTCTAGGGTTTCCACGGTTGGGATAGGTCGGACGGGTCATAGGGGGTCTGTTGGTTCTTGGGGCAAATCCTGGAGATGGGTTGGGCGATACTTTGGGGTCTGATGGGTTCCTGGTTGATGCATCATGTGACGCTTGCGGTTCTCATTGGCCTGGTTGATCTTTCCTTCCATCTGGATAGCGGAGTCGACAAGGGCTTCAATATCAGCAAAGGGGATATTGACTAACACTGTCTGCATCTCGTCATGCAGACCATTCAGGAATCTTTCTTTCTTCTTGGCTTCGGTGTCTATCTCATCCGGGGCATACCTAGCTAATGACAAAAAATTGTCACGGTATTCCACTACAGTCATCCTTCCTTGTTTCAATTCTCTGAACTCGTCTCTCATTCTCTTGATCAAACCTGGCGGCACATGGGTTCTGCTAAACTTGACCTTGAATTCCTCCCAGGTCATCATTTGGCCTCCGGTCATTGCACGAACACTGTTCCACCATGCCCTGGCATCTCCGGCTAGATAATGAGTGGCGAACAAGACTTTCTCGTTGGCTTCTACTCCGGCTACTTCTAAGTTATTCTCCATAGTTTGCAGCCAATCGTCGGCGTCTAGGGGTTCTTCCGACTTGGTGAAAACGGGTGGGTTGGTATTCTGGAAATTCTTGAGCTTAGATCCGTGGTTGTCCTGATTTCCATGGCCTTGGTTGTTGTGGGCTAGCTGGGCTATCTGTTGCGGAGTGGCTAGGTTGGCTTGACGTTCCGCTCTTTCAGCTTCGCGGTCAGAAGTCAACATTTGCAGGATCTGCAACATCGGGTCCGGGGCGGAACCACTTCCTCCACGTGGCATCTGAAGATTGATATAGATCATGAGAAAAGAGGGAAATTTCTAAGGTTTTGGGTCTTTGAAAAGTTTTTAGAGTTTGACTCAAGTTTTCTAGCAACTTGCTTTTTCATTCATTCACTCATAGCACACAGTACAACACACACCACAACAAAGAAAAACAGATGGTTTTAAGAACCATTCTGGGAACTACGATACAGTGGGACCGACTACTACTCACTACGCTAGTGCTCAGTGCTACTACTGCTCGGAGTCTGTGGCTTCATCATCTTCCGCATCATCGATGAAGGCGAAATCATCCTCATCGGTGAAGAAGTCCATGGCCTGATCCTCCAGAAAATCATCGTCATCGCTGAGATAGGAGTAAGGGTCTCCACGAAGATCTTCTCCGGCATTCTCCCTTTCCTCCAACTGCATGTCTCTCTCATGGATGGTCTCTTCCAGAGATGAGATACGATGGCGAAGACGGGCAATAATGCGCTCCTTCTTGTCGATCTGACGGCGGCGAGACTTGCGATCCTTTGCTAGCATGGCGATGGTCTGATCCTTCGTCTTGATGATGGCAGACTTGTGGTTGCAATAGTCACGGCAGTTGTCCAGTTCCTGCTGACGATCATACATCATGAAGCTAAGGTGGTCCAATTGAGTCTTCAGCTCGGGGTGGTATGGGGCTTCCAGTGGTTGACCATTTGCATCACGTCTTGGGCAAAACTCAAAGCGAGTACCCTTGATCTGATTGATGCTCTGCCCACACAGACGGGAAAGAGCTTCCTGTATTGCTCTGGCAAGTCCATCAAGCCAGTTGTTTTCCCTCAAGGTAAACTGAATTCCCTCCGCAGTGGGAGGTTCAATCTTTCCTCGGAGACTTGCAACAATTAGCCACTGCAGATCTTCTCCCCCTTGATCATTGAGCTGAGCTCCGAAGAACTCGGGATGCGGGCGCTCCAGAAGTTCCGAAAGCTGATCCAGATCCCTCTCAAAGATAAGGTCTCCTCCATTCCCGAGTTGGTAAAACACCCGGATTTTTCAATCCTAGATGCCTGTTATGCCATACATCGCAATCCCAGGATTACCATTTTTGCGAGACATAACAGAATTGGATACCATAGTACTTCATCCATTACAACGATACATAAATTCTTACACAAATAGGGATCTCATGATCCAGTCCTTAATACACCATCAAGCAGCGGAATACGTAATAATAACGGTAGCGTCGGCGAGGCTCCATCTTCGGGGTCACAGGCAATGCTGACGATGGGAGATGATCCTAGTTGTCGTAACCTTCCTGGGGTCCATCCTCCAGGTACTCCTCTTCATAGTCTGGCCATGGGAATAGCCAGGGACAAAGCCATGAGTACTCTTTAAGTACTCGCAAACTAATACTAACAAGTAAAGGGGTTTTTGGATAATAGGACACTAGGCTCTAGGGTTGTTTTGCAAAAGCCAGGTTTATAACTACTAAGTTCCAAAGCTAGTCACAATTTTATAACTCCTAAGTGGGATCTTGTATTTCCAGTCACAACTCTGTTGTGGTCAAGTCAAAGTCTCAAGTTGTTTCACAAGTAATTTTGAAAAGTCTGACGGGGGAACAGTATGGCCACTCCAACTGTCCATAACCGCGGACGCGGCTATTCGAATAGTTTGACACTCTGCAGAGATTGTACACTTTCACCACAACATTCGATACATCCGTCAGGAACAAATCCTGAATTCACCATACTCAGTATGCGGATAATCAATCCTAACCTTTCAATTACACTCCCTAGTATAAGCACCTCTCCTGTGAGTTTGGCCTCCCAACCATGACCACTGTCATCTTGGGTACTGCACAGGTGGACAATCTTCACAAGGTAGCCTCAGCTCAGACCTTGGCCGTGAGGAAACTAATACTAAGGTATATAAGTTTCCAGTCAAGCCCTACCCAATATTCGGGTATTGTGGTTGTACGATAAAATTGGAATGGTATCGCATCCAGACAACCATCAGTTTTATAAAGGGCTAAGGCTCATGCCTCAACATTTTTATCACCAGAATCATCAGGTGTTTGGAAACACATGTCCAAAACATTTCAATAGAATGATCCATCATTCCAAGGTTTTCATAACCATTTTTCCACCAAGTATTCCCATCTAAAGTTGATCAAGTTTTATGCTTAGCACTAGCATCTACAGGTGGGGTAGTACTAATAGAGGGTGGTAACTAGTGGAGTTTCAACTAAGTCCAACCTTATATCCTAGGCTGATCTCAAGGTTTCTCGCTTAGGCCAAATTTTATGCTCTTTATGCAACATTCAGCACAACTGTCTAGTATCTACCAAACTCTTAGGTAGGCTCCAAGTAAGCTTTGATAAAGAAATAAAGTAAGAAGCTTGCCATAAAACTAGGATTGGTTTAGCAAGTGGGTATAGTCACATATGCTTAAGGCATATAGTAATCATATCACAAGCATGGGTTTGTGGCAACAATAGGGTATCTGGCAAGTGTTAGCTTGCATTGGTCAACTTGGTTAGTGAAGCTTGCCTTGTGCAGAGCAGTGGTTGAAGTTTTCCTCGGCTTCCTCTTCGTAGTATCCTCCTTCCTCCTCGTATCCTTGGTCGGTACTAGCGTCTATGAATAAATACGAGGTACACAATCACCAAACAATACTTAACTACTTGCAATCATCACACATAAGGGTCCTATAGATGATCTAGCATCATCTCTAACATTACAAGGTTAAGGATTGGTTTAAGTCTTTTTATTTTAGAAAAGTAATTTCTACTCATTGAAAAACTACTTAAGATTTAATATTTTCCAAACTAAACATGGGATCATGTTGACACATGTCATCACCATATATTGTAGTCCATGGGAAGGTGATTTAAAGTGGTGTCACAATTTAATAAGGTTTTACCCTTTTATTTTAATTAATTAAAGTGGCTAGAAATGCTTATAAAGCATTCTTTTATTGCTTGAACCATCTTTCTGCAAGTAAACCTATATATATTTTTATATATTCTGAAAGGTATGGTTGAGTGTGATTTTTGAGAGTTGGAATCAACTCAAAAGCTTTTATGGTTTAAATTTGAAAAATGTTTGAATGCAGAAAAGCTTCTGCCTTGTTATTTTTGCTATGGGTGATCTACAGATCCAAATGACTTGAATCCAACGGGCTTGGATTAAGCATTCACAGACCTTTCCAACAAAATTGGTTTCATCTAATTTGGTGCACTAAATCGATCTGGGTTGATTTTTGAAGTTGGGTACAGAAGTGTGTTTGAAATTAAAAAGAAAATGTTTAATTTGAATTGCTGGGCTGCGCGGGAAATCCTAACGGGCCGGCCTGCTAAGCGCAGTGCTCCCGCGGGCTGCTTAAGTGGGTGTCCCCACTCGTCAGTGACACGGGGCTGGGCGAAGCGGTATGGGGCAACGTGGTTCGTTCGATCTGGTTCTAATCCAACGGCCGAGGGTCATCGTCGACGCGAGACAGCTCCGGCGAGAACGAAACCTAGCACGGCCAGTGAGGGGTGCTGGGGGCTCACCGGGGTACGGGCGAGGGTCGGCGAGGCGGGCGAACGGCGAAGTCGACGACGGCGAACCTCCTGGTACCGGTGGCTTCTCCTGGGGCGGCTCCAATCGCTGGCTCCTTTCTTCTCCGGCAGCGGCAGGCTCCAGTGAAATTCCGGCGAGGTGGTGCTCGCCTTGCTCTGAGAATGGTGTGGCACGATCAGTGAGGAGAGCGGAGTGAGATGGTGTGAAGAAATCGGGCGGGGGTGACCTCTATTTATAGTCGAGCGAGGGGACCGTCGGGGCGCAAGGTGAGCTCGTCGGGGGCGACGTTACAGGCAGCTAATGGCATGGGCAAGGGTAGGGGACGGTGATGTGTATCCTGGCGATGCTCAACGACATGGTCGCGAGGCATGGGGCGGTGTGGTTTGGTCTGGAACGGGCGGTGCTCTGCGCGGCAGAGGCGGCGTCTTCGACGGCGGGCGGTGGCTGTATGGCGCAGAGCGTTAAACGGGGATGTCTGGCGGTCTCCTGGGTCGGTGGTGATCGTGTGTGTGCGCGGTGAGGGCGGCGCGCGGTTTGGGGGTGATGGTCGAGGGTGGCGCTCTGACGCACGCTCGGCATGGTCTGGGCGTGTCTTGTGCGCGTGGTCCAGGGCTTGGCAACGCTCGCGGCTGGGACAGGCAGTGGCGGTGGACGGTGGGCTGCCTCCCAGACATACTGGCTAGGCTTGCTGCTGCTCCTAGCTTGCTGTCCACATTGGGGTGACATGGGGTTGCTCGGCTGTTCACCATTAATGGCAATGGCAAGCTCACAGGGGTGCTAGTGCTGGTCTAACCTTTCTAGATGATCTACTGGATTGTGTGAGAGCTAACTAGGGAACAAGTTAGGCTCAAAACACTGCACACTATAGTGTTTGTGGTTTTGTTTGATTTGTGTCTGCAACCTGTTTGATGAAATGGCCGCATGAAATCAAGTTTTGAATTTTGAAATGATTTTTGGTGGGTTTGCTAGATTGGTTCTGGTGAGTCTACAGATGCTTGGGTTTTGAAAATTGAGCTTGTTTGAGTGGGTTTTGAAAAAGTGGGATCTTCCCATATGAAGAAGATTCAATTTTGAGTTGTCATTTAAACCATGCATTTGAAAGTTTCTGGATGATCACAAAGTGGGGCTTGATACTTTGTTATGAGTACATTCAAGGGGTGCAAAGATCCAGAAAAGTTTCTGTTAGGTTTTGAAAGTTTGAGACAGCCAAAGTAGGCATGGGAGTTAAATTGGTCAAAATGACCATTCACTTAATATATTTGTTTTGACTTATTTTTCTTTAGGAAAAGTGTGCGGAATGTTTTAGATGAGGTTATTTTCACCTAATAAACATTTTACAAGCAATGGATCACACAAACAAGTTGGTTTTTAAAGAAATTCAAAATCCATGCATTCACATATACATGCATTCATGAATTGATTTAGAAAAGTTTTTGTTAACCCTAAACTTTAGGATTAGTGTTGAAGATCTAAGTTTGATATTTTTGGGATGTTACACTAGGTTTGCTGCTTCCCGCGAATGTAGAGGAAGGACAGGCCGCCACGCTAATCCGTGCGAGGGGAGGGTGGGAAACACCAATGAGCAATGTCGAGGTGCGGCGGAGGAAACGTCATGGCAGAGCGAGCTCGCCCCGTCACCATGGTGTAGGAGGCTAGCGGTGTGTGGTTAAGGCGGGTCGTGCACACGATGGAAGGGTGGTGAAGGAAATTGTGTTTGCCTGAGAGAAGAGGTTGGCGGTCGGACGCCAGTGACAAGCGTGCAACAGGAGGGAGGCAGCGGGGGTCAATGTTCAGTTGAGAGAAGGTGCTCTCTTTCTTTGCTTCTTCATGAGACGCGTCCAGTAAAATAGGGTAGCTCAATGGTGAAAGGGTAGCTCGTATTTTGGCCTAGGTTGAGAGTTTGAATGTCGGGGGTTCCAAAGGTCGTTTTTTGCGGGTTTAACACACGCAAGAGAACAATGTCCTATATGTATATTTTTATAGGAGCTTATTTACTAGAATTTTTGGACAAAAATCATTGGGTATTCATCGCATACCCATAAATTAGTCTAGCTCCGCGCCTCTGGTGCTATCTCAAATCTATGTATGGCGGTTGTTTATCTCTTTTTTTGGCACTACCATGAGGCAGCAGAGGACGATTGTTCTGCGAGGCATAAGTTTTTCTAAGGACGGAATTGTAATTTTGCCCGTGGCGTTCTTTACACTCTCTCTATCCCATAATATGTTGTGCATAATTTTGCGTGCAAGTCAAACTTTGCAAGTTTGACCAAGAATATACAAAATAATTGGAATATATAAGATATAAAATGCATATAGTAAGAAAATATATTTTAAACCAATTCTAATACTCCCTCCGATCCATATTAGTTGATTTTAATTTGGATGTATGTAGACATGTTTTTGTGATAGATACATTCAAATTGAAGTCAACTAGTATGGGTCGGAGGGAGTAATACTAATTTGGTATTGTATAGGGTTCATATTTGTATCAAACTACTTGGTCAAAGTTTGACTCCGATAAAACCTTACATACAACATAAATTTGGACGGAGAAAGTATAAAGTTGTTTGACAAACATATTTATCTTGTGTGTGAACTATATATTTAATTAATTTTCGTAAACAGATTGTCTAGCGAAATACATGGCTTCTTAAACATGCACGCTTTCGTGTGGCTGCCGTAACTTTGGCAAGAAAGGAAAATGATATCACTCTCCCGGGGGATCGCATCCCCCGGGTGGACGGTTCACGGAATACACTGGGCCTGCTGTCTTTGTCTTGCACACGCATGACTCTATTGCTTTTTGCGTTCGTTTTCTGCTAGCTCATCCGTGCCGCCAATCCACGCACCTGTCCCGCGATTTGCTACAACTACGTGTTAGGATTTGCTACATGTAGTCGGCGACACTGCTACATACGGCGTCGAGGGTTGCTACATGGGCCAATGGCGACGCTATGTGCGCCTGACAGTGGTGCTACAAGCCTGTCGGGGGTTTGCTACATGCAGCTGGTGTTGGTGCTATAAGCGGGCATCACATTTGCTACATGCGGCCGGTGGTGGCACTAGAAGACCTTCAACAGTGCTACTGTAGCGCTGGATTTTGCTACAATCTTTTTGCTACAAAAGTTTTATTGCTTCGCTACATCAATATATAGATTTTGCTATGAGATCTCCGGCGAGATCTTCGACGAGGTTGAATTTGCTACAATAAACTATTTTATTTGCTACAACTGTTTTATCGTTTTGCTACATTAGCGCAAAGCTTTTGCTACATGGTCTCCAACAAAGTCTTCCGGTGAAAGTCTCCGGCGAGGTCTCCGGTTAGGTCGGGTTTGTTACATTAGCACAACATTTTTGCTACACGGTCTCCGGCGAAATCTCCGACGAGGTCTTCGGCGAAATCTCCGACGAGGTCCAGTCTGTTTTTCTATTTTATGGATTGAACCTTTTTTCTACAATATAGCAAAAACGGGACAAATATAGCAAAAGCGGGATTTTAAATCCAAAGAGAGGACACGTGGTTGGCTAGAGACCCGGGGGATAAAAATGACGGATCCCACGGAGGAGGACGCGTAGGGCTGGCCGGCAAGAAAACGAGTACCGACTCACTTGCTTGGTTGGCCACCACACTGTGGCAACGCGCATTAAGCCAAAAAATGCTACGAGTACTAGTACGACCAAAACGGTTGTCCGTGGGAACCAAGCAAACTCTGCCTAGACGACGACGATGACGAACAATGACTCCGAGCAATCGAAGATCTGTGGAGGCGCAGCTTTCGGTTTCACTAACTTGCCATGCCGCGTACGAACAAGCTCAGCAAGAGCAAGCAAGTCCCACTGTTCCGTGAAAATTCAGTGGATCAAAGTTTTTTTCCTTTTTTTTTTGGGTTAAAAATAAAAGAGTGCCCTAAGATGTTTTAGGTTTGTGAACAAGATGAGTCATCTTGTTCACAAACCTAAAACATCTTATATTTTAAAACGGAGGGAGTAATTAACCAGAGATTGCAGTAACTGGAAATCGTCAGCGACCGGCCGAAGGAACAAGTGGCCGTACGTGCGGTCCTGCGTGATGCTTAAAATAACAAGAAGAAGGAGTGGTCTATTCTAGCAGGATTGACCAAACACGTTTCCACAGCTTTAAATTTGTAGCATCTTCACGTCACCAAGCGAGCTTATTAGTAGGCAGGAAAAGGACGTACCTAAACCAGTACTATCACTGGATTATCATTGGCTCGCTCATCGGGTGGTTGGCCTGTCCCGCGGTAGTAGTTAGAAGTACTTCCATGGCCAGCGGCAGCGGTGCACCTCTTTGTTGCGTGCGCGGTGACACCATGAGAGCGCATGAAATGAAATAAAATCCTTGATTTGCTGTGTCGCATCTGCACGTGGTTAGCTACTTGCAGCGATCGTCACCGGTCGGCGTTCTGGACTTCTCCGTGGTGTGGAGCCCCATTTTCAGGGGGCGAACTTTCTCTGTCCGGTCGGGCTGTTCGTCTACGGTAGGGTCTTGGAGGAGTGACGATCGACAATCACGACATGTATAGTAGCTCGATTCGTCGGGTTGTTGCGTGTGTTATGCATGTGTGCTGGTAATATACTCTGCACGCCAAAGTACGTGTCAGCGTTGCACGAGATAACGGTAGTGGCGGCTTAGCGGCATCTCCACCGGATCGATTTAAATGATCCCTTTTTTGTCCGTTTGGGTTGGGCTCTGGTCAATTTAGGTAGGAGTCCGGCCTGTTCGGCCAGCCACGCACAGCAGCACGACCCATTTTGTCTGCGCTTACCCATCGCCAACACCAGCGTATTTTCAGTGGCTTTTCGCCGCCACGTCGTCTCCCGCTTTTCTTTCCCGCCGCTTCCCGCGAGTTCTGGGCGTTTCCCGCCGTGTCCAGGTGTAGCCATAAATAGGGGAAGTCGCCAAGATATTAACGACCAGGACCCGCACCACCGACAACACAAAAAACCACCATGCCTGGCCGCCGGCGTCGACCCGACGAGCTCCGTGCCAACCCCGACACCGGCAGATAGAGGGGCCCGAGCGGCCGTGGTGGTTGCCAAACCCGTCATTGCCACAACGCTCTCAATACAACTACAACAGGACCACCGACGAGCGTTTCTCGTTCAAGGTGATGAACCGCGTCTTTCTACCAGAGCACCGCCGATGTCTAGCACTCATGGAAGTGCATGACGAGCTCCGCGAAGCATTGCGGGCCAATCCTGACGACGCGTACCTGCATGCTCGCCTCCCCCAAGCCGAAGAAGAGTTGCAGACGCAGGAAGCGATCTACCGCTCTCTCAGCGTTGAATGGGGCCTTACCGACCCGTAGGCGGCGTCTAACTAGAATAGCCAATGCCGGTCGAACCCGTAGGCGACCCGTTGTACTCTTTTTTTTAATATATTTGTTGGTCGAATAAAGATTTTCATTGCAAATGGCCAAAGCCTACATTGATAGATCATACATGCGCGTGCACAGCCTAGCTTACTCGTCAGAGTCGGAGGAGGAGTCGGAGGAGGAGGAGGAGTCGAAGTCGGAGTGGTAGCAGCGACGGCACATGGTGTGGTCGAAGACGCTGACGCCGAACTTTCCTTCGCCGTCATACTTGAAGACGAGGGTGTTGCCCGCCTCAATCTGGTGCGAGCGGGCGAAGCACTCCCAGCCGTTGCCATGGTACATCCGACCGAGATGGTCGGACTGCAGATCGACCGGGTACCTGGTGCCTGAAGCCGTTCGCCCGCAGCATGACAAGCAGCGGCGGCGGCTCGTCGCCGATCAGCGTCACGAACCTGCGGGGGAGGAGCAGCCTGTCGCGCGGCATGCCGAGGTGGATGGCCACGGCGAACTGGGTGCATGGGTCGAAATATTCGGGCGATGACGGTGGTGAGGGAGAGCGTGGTGGCGCGGTGAGTTGGCCACGTCCTCCACGCCTCCCTCGACGTCCACGGCCGCCGCGCCCTCCCCTCGATCCAGCGCCGCCGGCCATGGCTAGCTACAGGTAGTGGAGAACGAAGAGAAGGAGGAGGAGAGGATGGTGTTCTGTGGAGACGTGGACGGAAAGTTAAACAGGACCGGCATCAGATGCCAACGCGGAGGCCGAAGAGACGGCATTGAAGTGTCCAGCCAGTCAGTGTGTCGTCTAGTCGCTATTGATGGCGCAGGCTGCCGCCGGTCAGCCTTACGTGCAGCGCCTCTAAATCGCTGTCGCGGTTGCGTCTGAATCGGTGCCTCTGCGCGTCTGAATCACCGCTACGGTGGCTGACGGGTGGTCCAGCGTCGCCAACTGGCACGACGCCTGCGCTGTCCGTGCGCGTTCGAACCGACGCAACCGAGTTCCAGATTAGATGGTCAAGCCGGACGCGTTTCGCCGAATGGATCGTCCTGCTGAGCCGCCGCGTACGTCCCGCCGGAATAGGTCAGACCGGTGAAGATGCTCTTACTTCACTAGATATAATTAATGGAGTTTCGTGACGTGATTGTGGTCCTGGACGGGTCATGGTCCGCTAATCAAGCGGCGATGGCGGCTGCCGGCGATTTTTTTACAAATATGACCCTCTGCAATTCGCCAACGCCAAAAATACCCTCCTCGCGCCGCAAAAGCTAAAAATGCCCTGGCGGAATGCTGAAAAGGCGACACGTGTCACCTCTCGCCACGGGGGGTGGCGGGATGTTCCTCCCGCCACAGGGGGTGGCGGGATGTTCCTTCCGCCTTTGGCGGTGGCAGAATGACGCCGTGGGGCCCACCAGTGCGAGCACGAAGTCGAACCTCCCGTCAGCGCCAAGTCGAACCTCCCCGTTGGCCTGGCCGTGGGGCCCACCTCATCCCGCCATTCCTCATGGCGAAAGGAACATCCCGCCATCCCCCGTGGCGGGAGGTGACACGTGTCGCCTTTTCAGCCTCCCGCCAGGGCATTTTTGGCTTTTGCGGCGCGAGAAGGGTATTTTTGACGATGACGAATTGCAGAGGGTTATATTTGTAAAAAAATCGCTGCCGGCTGGCCGGTCTTGTCCCACTTGAATAGTGGGATCATACTGTACAACATACACATTCTCGCTCAGCAACCCCCGTCGACTCACTCTGCAGTCTAGCTCAGCGTTTGTGCGATCTATCTACGATAGAGCAAATATCTACAGTTTAAACACGATGAAAAGCCGACGGAGCATGGGAGCATTCTTTACCATATAGGAGCGGCTGCTGCCTACTACTACTCTGCAGTGGTGGGGGCCGCCACGATCATCGATCGAGCGGCGTGGCCGCCGGATAACTTTTCTTTCTGATAGTAATAAAACACATGCTCTGCTCGCTGACAAACATTTAGGCTTTGCTCAGTATCTTCTAAACCGAGATATTCTGAAACTAAAGTATTACAACGCCTTGCAAACACGAATACCAGAGTTTTTCTCTTTTCTCAGTTTTAGAAAAAATAGGATTTGCCTCTTTTCTCAAATATTTATAAAAAATCATGGTTTTGGAGAATACTTTGTCATCCACAAACAAAGGAATCTTGGAGTCCCCAATAGAAATTATTGCTTGATTAAAGTCATTGCAGAACAAGTCCTACAATCATCACGCAAGAAAAATGTATGTAAACATATCTGGCAACACAAGTATTGTCAAGAACATGCTTTATCTACACAGCATACACAATGGGGGCGGTATCTGCAAGTTTTGGTTCACAACAGAAATTCTAACTTAGCAAGATTGCAGAACAAGGCCGAAATACGAGAAAATTGTATTTTGCTACCATAGTTGAGGCTGCTACTTAAAAAAAATCACAATTCAGAAAATTTCAAGAAGCTACCACTTTTGCGCCAGACGGTCGCAAATACCTACCACTTTCGACTAATGGCCGAGTTAGGCCCGTTTGATGGCGCTTCCGATAGGGAGGGCCCACCCGCAGCTTACATGGAAAGGAGAGACGGTCGGGAGGCACGGCCGTTCATCACCGTTAACGGCGCTGTCGCAGGCCCACCTATCGGTGTGCAACGGTCACATAGTAACCCGACCGAGCCGTTGACCGGTCCGGTGCGTCCTAGTCTCTGTCTCTGTCTTCTTCACCCGCGCGAGGAACTGCTTCGCCGGTCGCCTCCGCTCACGCTGCTCCGCCGCCGTCCAGTGCCCATGCCTAGTGCTCGCTATCCCCTGCTTGTCGTACGCCGTCGCCACACCTCCGTAGAGCTCAGCCGCCGCACCACTGCAGAGCTCAGCCGCCGCACCGCCGGAATGGTTTCCTAGGGCGACGGCGAGGAATCTTCCGACGATGGGAGCTCCGTCGGCACCGAGGTTAGTGTTACCCTCTGCATTCTCATATCTCTCTCATGTATCTAGGGTTAGGGTCCGTTTCCAGAAAAATCTAGGGTTAGGGTTCATATGGAATTTGGGAATTTGAGTTTGAGCTCGATTTTAGGATATATAATTAGTACATTTTTCTTGTTAGGGTCCCAATAGCATGTATGAATAGAATTATAATGGAAGAGCCGATGATGGAGACAACCCTGTCCTTTGCAAATGTAATTGTGTGGTTGTCAAACATGTTTCTTTCTAAGGTTGCTGGTCTGGCAGGAGGTTCTTGACATGAGCAAGGGAGGTTTGTGGTACTGAATTTATATTAAATGCAATATTTTGTGATAATTTTCTTACACAATTTACTCTGTTATGTCATTTATGTTTTAGGATGGAGAAACATGTGACTTTATGCAATCGGTGGATAATGTGTGGCCTGAATCCCTTCGCAAATCCCTCACAAAGCTCTAAGACGTGTATTCAACCAGCAAGGATGGTAGGGTTAATGATGCCCTGCAATCTTTTGAGACTAGGATGAAAGCTCAGTATGAGATTTAAAAGCTCAAGGTTCACCTAAAGATTGCACAAGATGATTTGAAGCAAGTGGTGAAAGAGAATCAGCTTACAGTAGCTTTGAAGGCCAAAGTTGAGCAAGCTTTGCTTGATGCTAGGGCAGAACTAGAGCAAAAGAAGGAGAGGGACTTGTGTTTGAAGTTGAATGCAGAGAAGGAGAGGGACATGTTGAAGGAAGATAAGAGAAATCTAGAACACATCATTGCAGAACTGAGAAAGCAGAAAGAAGGGGCTAGATCAAAGCTTAGGAAAATCAAACAAATCTGTGATGAGTAGTGGGCATGAATGTACTGTAATTGTTGAACTATTTAGTATTTTTTTAGTTGAATTAGTAGATTACTGTAATTGGTGAACTATGAATCTGTTGGTGCAATAATTATTTGGTGAATTATGTATTATGGCTGGTGTGTTTATATTTCAATCTATTTGTATGTGCTATAAGAGGTTTTGGTACATATCAGATACCAAGTATGTGCTATATTTCAATCTATTTGTATGTGCTATATTTAAAAGGGCAACAAATATTTAAAAGGGCAACAATTGAACACAAAATATTAGTACACAACTGATCACATCCATAGTTCAACACAACATTATGGTTAGATCCATAGTTTCGGCGGTGAGCGGGAAGGATAGAAATAGGTCGATGTTTCGGCCGTTCCCTTTTTTGCTGCAGTGGAAAAACTTAACCACCGCCATCGTGTGATGCTCTCGTGTTGGAGTGCTGCTTTTTGCATCAGGTGAGCACACGACAAGCACTACTAGAGAAAAGCCTATCCGAGGCGCACCAAAAAGCCTATCCGAGGCGCATATCACATGTGCCTCTAGCTTCAAGCCTCGGGTATTTCTTATGCGAGGCGCATCTGTGCGAGGCGCATATCGATATGCGCCTCGCATATGTGAAGTATAGAAGGCGCATATCAGATGCGCCTCGCATATGTTTCAGAATGCGCCTCGGGTATTTATAGTATATGCGCCTCGCATATGTTTCAGAATGCGCCTCGGGTATTTATAGTATATGCGCCTCGCATATGTTTCAGAATGCGCCTCGGGTATTTATAATATATGCGCCTCCAATAGTATCCTATATGCGCCTCCGGTAATATTTTCGAAATTCAAGTTTTACAGACCACTATATATAAATAATATACAGATATTCAAATATACAATATAGTCCACAGAATTTTTCAGAAACTTGCATTTTGCCAAAGCATAATAGAACCAACATGAATACACATCAATCATGACATACAAGTTCATACATCAAGTGTTTGTGCCACAAGTTCACACCTCCGATCGGTACAAGTTCACAATCACATTACACCTTCGAGTACAAGTTCACAATTCACATTACAACTCCAACGACGTAGCTCTACCTAGATGAAGTAGAACACAACCTACAATGAAGAGCAACAAGGTGGTGATCACGAGGAAGTTCCTCCATTTCTTCCTTCCATGCCTCCTCCACTTCTCTTCCGCCACCTCTCTACTCTCATAGCCTTGGTAGCTGTTGCCCGAGAAGTTGTTCACTTGCTTCTGGCAGTCTTTCCACTCCTCGTACACACCTGGAACCCGACCGACGTACAAGACATAACACCTCGGCATCTCCTACACATAATAAAGATGATATTACTTATGTCAGTGGAAAGCAATAGCTAGCAGTTCACAAAGATAGAATCATCGGCATTTCGAAGAAAGACCAAAAAAAAGCAAACCAAGAATGACTTGGATTAGTGCCTCATACTTAGATTGGGCACGGAAATAACAATGCTCGCTATTTGATCTCGTGCGGCAAGTAGAGTATATGCCCAAATTACTAGTCTACTTGGCACACAAGATCAAACAGCGGCATAGTCATACACGTGACACCACAACACGTTCTAATCATCGACATTTCGAAGAAAGACAAAGAAAGCAAACCACAAGAAAGTAGGGAAGCAATGACAAATGAAAAGCAACAAGCACTTAAAAATAGTTCGTAACACAAATAACTAGCTAGTGTCTCTCACAATCAAGTTCAACGGTTGACGAAACATATTCTAGAGGTTTTGCTAGGCAAGTTTAACATAGTGATAAGAGGTTACAACACGAGTTCGGAACTAACATCTAGGTACCCAGGCAATGCAATCATGAAGTCTTCTTCGGCTCTTGAGTCAGCTTTGGGGGGGCATTGATGAAGCCCGACCGAGTTTTCGCCATTTGCATGAACATCCTGCCGTCACCCTGCTGCGCTAAGCGTTCGTCTATCTCCCTGTTGGACGGTGTATAGACGCCGTGGAAGGTGCCTCCGGCTTTTATGACTCCCTGGTACACGATTGTCGCGATCTTCTCCTGGATGTTGAAGAAGTGTTGCCTGAGGTTGCGAGCCTGTATGCATGCAAGCTTTTCAGCCCACTTCACGAGGTCAGATGGCAGCGTTTTGGTCTCCATGTCATTGAAGAACGCCTTCATGTGGTAAATGGCGTAGAAGGCATCCTTCCCACTGCCAGGCGGCTGCTTGACGCAGGCAAACTTCGTCGTGTGGCGGAACACGTGCGCGCCGAACTTTACATGTGGCCTTGCCGGTTTGACGCCTCCCGCTGCGACGTAGCCGGTGAGAGCGCCATCAAGAATTTTCTTGATATTGGTGTAGTTTTTTTGGATCGCACTGTTTGAGTCGAGGTACAAGGTTGTTGAGTGTTTCAAATTCAAGCTTATGAGCACACAGCCTGTCCGATCATCCTCCGTGATGGGATGGTAGGGAAGGAGAATCACATCCTTGTCCGAGTATGTTTGCAGGAAGTTTGAGAGGTAGTCGGTCGCCAGATCTATGGCCTCAGCATCTTTCAGGACGGCGTCACGCATGAAGTAGGGATCCACTATCTGGATGCCCGGGATCTTGTCTCTGGTGATCTCCATGGCCATATTGAGGGAGAACAACCGGACCAGGGTATTGTGCAGTCGAAACCCGTTCAACATGTCAAACAGGTCGGTATGCCGCACGTAGAAGATATCCCCGGGGGGTACAGTGACGAAGCACGGCATGTGAGAAGGCACCTTAGCCTTGAAAACGAGGTACGACTGATCGTTGTCGCGAATGCGGCACTGCTCAATTGTGAGACATCCATAATGAATACTACGCATATGCGAGCCTGCGACCTCGAGCATCGATTTACACATCATCGGTACACCTGCCACGTGCTGCTGATTCCTGGCTTGCCCCACAGCACCGTCCCGGAAAAGAGGATTTGGATCCTGGCCCCGATCACCCTTAGGCTTCCTTTTGCGACCCTTCTTGCTCTTTACGGCTTCGGCCACTGCGTTCACCTCACCGACCGTCTTATGGAGGGTGCCAGGGCTGATCAAAGGAACTACTGGCCTTGGAGGCTCGGTGAAGGGGACAGGTGGCGGCGTCTCCTGACTAGTTGGGAAGAGACGCACCTTGCAAGGGGGTTTCGCTGGTGCTGGTTGGGTCTCGGCAACTTGATGTGTGCCTGATGGTCCCGGATCATACAAATCAGAAAACCTTGTGTTAACAAACTGGTCACCGTAGTTCGGGTCAATTTCTTCATCATCATCGGGATTCTGTGCCATGTTGTCCAAGTCTCCCATCTCGAAGTCTTCATCATGTGCTGGTTGTGCTGCCTCTAGGGTGATGTTGAGCTGGTCCTCTGTCCCCAAACGGATCTGGCTCTTCGGCCATAGGTACAAGTAGCCGAAGCCGGTATTGAGGACCGCTGCCGTGTCCTCATCATCCCATCCTTGAGGTTGAGAGGGAGGTTCCACTTGCTCGTAGCCCGGAAGCACCATACTGTATTTGACCCTCATCATGTCAGGTGGCATTGTGACATTGTGCATTTTGCGGTTCTCTGGTTGAACAATAGTACCCTTGGCAACATCCATCAACTGGCCGCCCACCCAATGCATTAGAGTGCAAGGAGTGTCTCCCTGCGAAAGATCGACATGTAGGCCGAGCGTTAGAAAAACATAGATCAAGTCATCGGTGTGGTTGAGCCTCCCAACTCTCGCTTTAATTAGTTAGTTACCTTGAGGGCGTCAAATTCGGCCAATGTCGAGGCACCGACGCCGACAAGCTTGAGCACGCAAGTGGCGGAGTGGCTGCCTGATGGCACGGTGGTGCGGGCCGGCGCCTTCGCCGCAGTGGGCAAGTTAAGCTCCGGAGCTAGAGGAGTCTCCACCACCACCGGCCCTGCTGGAGGAGTCACCAACGCCTCCGGCCGCGCCACATTGTTCGATTGGGCGCTGTTGAGGTTGGGAACCGGTGGCGGCCCCCGTTTACCACCCTTCTGCCACTTGTTGTACTTTTCCATGTAGACGGGAAGGATGGTCTTGAGCTTCTCGTTCACTTGTGAATGGACTTGTGACTGGACTTGTGACTGGACTTGTTCTTGGAACTTTGTCTCGGCAGCTGACACAGCCTTGTTCACGGCATCTTGGACTATATTTGGAAAGGCTTCCACCTGTTCCCTTAGGAGTTTTACCTCGGCGCTTTCGGCCTTCTTGCCCTTCCGCTCCGGTGTGCCATAGTACTCGGACCATGATATGCCGCCAAAGCCGACCACACGACCAGCCGACGGGGCCGCCAGGGGATCGACACTCTTGGTCCGGTTCAGCGCCCTATTAAAAGTGGTGTCCCACTTGGCGACAGGCGGTGGCGCTGACCCCTGGGATGAGGAGCTCCTACACTCCTCGTCCTGCGCACAAGGAACGCGAAGCATTTGATCAGAAAACTGGACTTCATTGATTAATCATGAATGCAATTAATCGACTTGCATGCAAACTACTTACATATTTTTGCATGAAGTCCGTCACCCTCGGAGCAAAGGGGCTGGCGGGCTCCGAAGAATAATCAGAACCCCCTTTCTTCGGCGGGGCAAACCGGGCCCTGACGAAATTCTTTGCCTGCTCCTCCTTTATGTCGTCAAAGGGACGTGTCAACCCCTTTGCACGAGCGTCGGCGTCCTCCTTATCCCATTTGGGCCTTGCGGCTCTATAACCGCCGGAGCCGAGATGGTGGGTACCAATGTTTCGGGATCTCATATTCTTGCCCTTCTCAGTCCTGGCCTTGCCCAAGGCGGAGTTACATCTGGCCTTGAAAACATTGTAGTCTTCTTCCTTGACCAGAGGCTCCTTCTTGACGAGCTCTGGATAACTTAGCTTCTCCTCGAAAATCAGATTCTTCACCCGAGCCTTCCAATTTGACAAGGCCTTGGTCATCCTCCCGAGGGCATACTTGTTCACCGGATTCCCTTTGAGATTGTCATTATTATACTTGTTTTCCTCATCACCCGGGAACGCATATCTTGCGTGCAGCTTCCGGAAAAGCTGGATGAGGAAACCCCTGTTCTCTTCGGCCTTCAGGTTCTCCATGTTGATCGTGACGGTGTTCCGGAGGATTGCCGCGAGCTGGTTAGAGTAACCCCCAACAAATTCTTCTGGCTCCAAAGGCGCACCTTTAGGGCTCACGCTTGTGATGATGGACCTTTTGAGGTCGACCACGATCGGGGTCCGATCCTTCCGAGACTTCTTCGATGCGCTACCACCGTCTGTAGTAGCTTCACCGCCGCCATCAGTGGTAGTGGCGTCGCCATCGGCGTCCCCCATCTCCTCATTGCCCGACGAGGTATCCTCGTCCTCCTCCATCTCGTCGTCCCGCGGAACAAATTCCGGGGCCTCTAGGGATTCCATCTCCTCCTGCTGCTCCCAAAAGGGCTTCTGGCTAGAAGGGCCCGGATCCGACATTTCTAAACACACAAATAAATGAAACTAATAAGCACAAAAATTCACAGAAAATTTTGGCATGAACTTTGCTAATTTTCTATGTCTAGGAGTGCCAGAAATTCGCCGGAACGGAAATGAATCAACATTCCGGCGAAACATTGGCAACTCAAAAAGAAAAACCTGCACAAAAAGGATCAAACACAGCCATCATCACAGCCATTTTCTGCCAGCATACACAAATTTACATAACAGAACATTCAGCGAGCGAATAATTCAGCGATAATGGACATGTTGGAACACAACACGGGGACTTGTTTCCAAACAGAGGGAGTACATGGATGGCAGACTGGAACACCTTTGCATATCAAAAAATTTAAACATGTTGATGACTACTTAGGAAATATTACTCAATAGCAAGCTGGAATGGCAGACTGCAAGCAGAGGAGCTTGTCGTCGTCATTGTTTAGGGAGACGTTGGCCAGACTACTTTGAATAGTTGTCATCTTTCTGTCTAGTTTAATCTGCATGGATTAACTGAAATTAAGTCCCCATTCCTATTTAATTTGGTGCAGCAGAAGCACCAAAAAAATTTGCTATGCAGAGGTCCCAGTTGAAACAGCGAGAAGTTTTCTCTCCTAAATACTGCAAATTTACTACTGACTCTGCACTATGTTATGATGTACAAAAGAGCACAAATCCATTACTGGTGATTAGAAAATCACGTTTCTTCTTTTTATTTGGATGACAAGCTCTCAGTTTCTTACACATCACATATGAGTGACTGAATAGATAAGTTTAGCAGCCCAAAATATTGTCAGAGATTGTAGTTCCTCTGCGATTAGTTGTTCTTGTGCCTTTCAACGAGTTGGCAAGCAACTAAGACTGAAGTCTCCCAAGTTTGAATGGCAAAAATACTGGGCCTGTCAGACAACCTGTGAGCCACCCTGAATCAGCAAGCTGAAGCAGGAACGATCCTCTACAGATACAGATTGTATCAGCAACTGAACCTAGCCGTTAATCACGCAGAGGAACAAGGCCAGACACGCACCTGGACCACTTAAAGATCGAATCGAACGCGTTTAGCACTAGAGAAAATCCAAGGAGAGGAAATCATTGGACGGCAAGATCGGGGCCTCCGGATCTTGAGGATTACGAGGGGTAAGGGAGAAGGGGGATTGGTGCTCACCTTGGGGTGCTGAGGACGGAGCGCAGCAACAATCGGTCCTCCACGAGCTCCTCCACGGGGCGGCGTCGGGCTCCTCCTCCACGGGGACGGCGGTGAGCTCCTCCTTCACGGGGACGGCGGCGTCGGGCTCCTCCTCCATGGGGACGGCGGCATCGGGCTCCTCCTTCACGGGGACGGCGGAGTCGGGCTCCTCCTTCACGGGGATGGAGGCGAAGTCGAGGAGGCGAGCTGGGGAGAGAGACGTTGGGGGGTGAGGCGAAGTCGAGGAGGCGAGCTGGGGAGGGGGATTGGTGCTCACCTTGGGGTGCTGAGGACGGAGCGCAGCAACAGTCGGTCCTCCACGAGCTCCTCCACGGGGCGGCGTCGGGCTCCTCCTCCACGGGGACGGCGGCGAGCTCCTCCTTCACGGGGACGGCGGCGTCGGGCTCCTTCACGGGGACGGGGACGTTGGGGGGTGAGGTGAGGTGAGATGGGGGAAGGGGCGGCGGCGAGGAGAGTGGTCTGCGTGCGTATAAAAAAAAGTTCGATGGGTGCCGGTTATGCGAGGCGCATATCGCAACGTGCGACTCGTATAATATTACGCGAGGCGCATCTGGGCTAAATGCGCCTCGCATAATATGCACTCCTAGACAAATAGGGCAGTGCGCATGTTTCTATCAACTATCACACAGCAGCCTAGTGGTAGCATGCCTTGTCCTTCACTGCTGGCCACCCAAGTTCGAATCCTAAGGGGGCCAATTTTTTGGAAATTTTTTTTAAAGGCCAATTTTCATGTAAAAGCATACAAATATGAACTATAAAATATACTACAAATATTTTAAATATTCAAATATTGCTAAAACAACAAAAGTGAGTATTATCAATGAATGTGTCTTGTCGATACATAATATTCTCAATGCAATATTATTATAACACACACATAATGAAAATTAAGAATGTTTTGATACATAATAGTAGGCCACACACACGACGGTTCTTGACAATGGTCGGAGCGCGCTAGCGTTTCTTGACAATGGTCGTCTTCTTGCCCTTCTTTGTCGCGGTTGCATAGGTTAGGTCCGGGACGTCTCCACTACTTCTCTTGAACGGAAGTCCTTTCTTAGGTAGGGTTGTGGTGTACGGTGTTTGGTTGCCATACCCGTCTTCTATCTTCGGGTCGCCGTTCTGGTCAAAGTCTTGCTCGTTGGCGACTCCGTCCATTCCGATAATGTTCCTTTTGCCTCTCCTGACGACAACCCGGCTAGGCTTTGACGGGTCTTTGATGTACCAGCATTGGTCGACTTTGCTAGCCAAAACCCAAGGCTCATTTCTTGCGGGTGCGTTCGCGCTGGTGGTCTTTGACGGTATAACCATCGTGGTGAAATACCGGTCTTCTTTCTCGACGCTCTTGGCCCACCTGACACGGAACATCGGCACCTTCTCCGTAACATAGTAGCTCCCAAATCTCCTCGATCCTTCCGTAGTATCTTTCCGGGATGTCGCCGGTGTAGAATATCCCTGTTACCCCTGAGTTCTGGTAATCGCAGTTATTGTCTTTTTCCTCTGTGTAGAACGTGTATCCGTTGATATCGTAAGCCTGATAGGTCATGAGGTTGTGCGAGGCGCCCTGTGACAATGAGAATATGAGTTTATCTTCCTCCGAGTACTCGCCCTGCGGTGGATTAGCTATGACCTTCTCCCTAAACCACCGCGTGAAACCGGAGTTGTGCTCCTTGATAACATCTTCCTCCCTTGGGACCTGGCGCCCCTGATCAGCGTAATTCTTCTTGATAAACTCTTTGTGCTCATGTATGTATGGATCAACCACCTGCAGGTGTTGCAGCGCGACCAGGTTTGCTCTTTCAAAGTCCTTGGTTCGGCCCTCCATGTCGACATGCTTTGCACGTCGACCCTCGCGGTGACCCCATCCAGCGAGCCTCCCGAGGTGCTTGTTGAATGGCATACCAAGAGGGGTCTCGGTTTGTAGAAAGTTCGAGCAGAAAGAGATGCACTCTTCGGCCAGGAAGCCGTTTTGCTATGCTTCCATCTGGACGGGACTTGTTCTTAACGTATCCCTTGATGTGTCCATTGAGCCTTTCGAACGGCATCATGCTTCGCAGAAACGCAGGACCGAGCTGGACGATATCCTCCACGACATGGAGAAGCAGATGAAGCATGATGTCGAAGAAAGCGGGGGGAAATAGATCTCGAGCTCGCACATTATCACCACGATCTCGTCCTGTAGCTTCGTGAGCTGCTTAATGCCTATCGACTTCCGAGAGATGACGTCAAAAAAGTTGCAGAGGCCAAACAGTGTTTCACGGATGTGCTTGTCCATTATACCTCGGATCGCGACCGGGAGTACCTGCGTCATTAGCACGGCGACGTCGTGAGACTTCATCCCGCTGAAGCGCTGCTTCGCCTCGTCTAGCCATCTGCTTATCTTCCCCGCGTAGCCGTTCGGAAATTTGACTCCGAGGAGGCACTTCATAAACTGTATGGCCTCCTTCTTACTCAGAGTGAAGCATGAGGCCTTGAGCTTGACCTCTCCCTTCTTAACCTTTTTCCCCTTGCGACGACGGCTATTCTGTGTTTCTGTCTCCTCCACCTCGTCCTCCTCCTCCTCATCGCTAGGTGGTGGTTGAAGTTCATCCCTGATGCCCATATGCTTCAAGTCGTTCCTTGCCTTCGGCCCATCTTTGGTCTTGTCGGTGTTAAGGAGGGTGGCAAGCAGACTCTCGCCCACGTTCTTCGTGATATGCATGAGATCAAGGCTATGAGGCACGCGGAGGATCTTCCAGTATGGCAAGTCCCAGAAAACAGACCTCGCCTTCCATACCTTCAGCAACGGCTCTGGCTTCTTCTGGGTCTTTCCTGGCGCACGGCACTCCTTCCAGTTATTCAACAACTTGTAGATTTCCGCGCCACTCTTCTGGTGTGGGATTCCTCGGAGCTCGATCGTCCCATCGAACAGATGTCCTAGCTTTCTCCAGGCGTGATTCTTGGGAAGCCACCTCCGAGCCCCAAGGAACACGGTTTTCCCGGACCCGGGATCTTTCTGTAGCTGGCGGTACATTGTATTATCCTTGCACCTAACGCACCCATAGAATCCTTGGACCACCTGCCCCGAGAAGTATCCGTAACCAGGATAGTCTTGCACAGTCGTGATCACCGCCGCTCTCATGTCAAAGTACTCTTGTATCGAGGCGTCCCATGTACGGGCTCCTTCTTCCCATAACGTGGCCAACTCCTCTTTCAACAACGTGAGATACAGATTGATGTCTGTACCAGGTTGTTTTGGCCCTTGAACGAGCATACTCATGGTTACGTACTTCTTCTTCATGCACAACCAGGGAGGGAGGTTGTAGATCCATACAAACACGGGCCAGGTGCTGTGTGTGCTGCTCTGGCTTCCAAACGGATTGAGTCCGTCAGTGCTCACGCCCAGCCTGAGGTTCCTTGACTCTTTCCCAAAATGTTGGTAATATTGTAGGTCCAACGCCTTCCACTGGCAAGCATCCGAAGGGTGCCTCAACATTTCCTCCTTCTCCGGATCATCGTCTTCCGGCCTCTTTCTTTCCGCGTGCCAGCGCATGAGCTGTGCTTCCTTAGGGTCTGCGAAATACCGCTGCAAACGAGGAGTTAGAGGAAAGTACCACACCACCTTCCTAGGAGCTTTCTTGGTCCCTCTCTTGTATCGAGAGGTCTTGCACACCGGACACGTGGTCTTCTCCGCGTCCTCGCCCCGGTAGATGATGCAATCATTTATGCAGACGTGGTATTTCACGTGCGGTAGATTGAGAGGACACACGACTTTCTTCGCCTCAGCGATACTAGTCGGACATGTGTTCCCCTTCTTGGGAAGAATATCGTGCCAGAATACAATGTTGTCGTCGAAACATTCGTCGGTCATTTTGTGTTTCGCCTTCATCTCCAGAGCCCTAAGCGTTACATTTAGACGGGTATCCCCGTCGTTGCATCCGTCAAACAATGGAGTGACCGCGTCTTCCTCCATTTGCTCCAGTTTAGCCTTCTCTCTACCGGCGGCTCTGGCGTTACTCGTCTCCTTGAGAAGCAGATCTTGGACATGAGGGTCTCGCAACCAGCTCGAATCATGGTCGGCACCACCTTGATCATCTTCGTGTCCATGCCCGACGCCACCTTGATCATCTTCGTGTCCATGTCCAGTGCCACCACCCTGATCTTCGTGATCGTGACTGGCGTCTTGATCTTCGTGATCATCACTGGCATCTTGATCTTCGTGATCATCACGTATCCATCGAGTGTAGCCATCCATGAAACTACGTCGAAGCAGGTGCGACTCCAGCATTCCGGAATCATGCCTTATCAGATACATCAGCTTGCAGTCCCGACATGGACATCTTATCTCTGTCTTGTTTGCACGTTCCATGTCGGCCCTCGCGCATGTCATCCACCTATCCACGCGGGCTTTGTTGATCAGTGGTCGGACCATGGCCGCCTGCGTGGTACAAAGAGCAAGAGAATAATTAGAGCATATATGGACGTGGATCGCCGGAAAAATTCGGCATGACCTCCCCTAAAAAGAGGACATCCGCGAGTGCCAGAAATTCGCCGGAAAAGAAATAAATCGACATTCCGGCGAAACATTGGCATCTCAAATGAAATCCCTGCAAAACAAGTAGCACCACAACACAATCATATAGTCGGTGTCTCCGACAACGCGCATACATGCAAGCAACGCCTTCACGCTTCCTCCAACAACGACTTGCGCAAGAGAGCCGGAGGAGAAGTAAATGGACATGTTGTAGATCTAGAGGAGCAAGAGACTTCACTTACATATGGGTGTCAACCAATGGATGTTGAGCAAGATTCGAAGGTGAATCAATGGGGGAAATGAGGTGGGGAGGAGGAGAGGGGCGACCAGATTTGTTTGGTGGAGGAGGAAGAAGTGACACAAGTGAGTGGGGTGCTAGTTGCCTCCATGTGCAAAAAGCTGGAAAAAAAGTGGTGCAGCTTATGCGAGGCGCATATTGCACAATATGCGCCTCCTATAATTCAAACTATAGGAGGCGCATATAGCAATATGCGCCTCGCATATGCGGCCACCTACCAGCGCCCGGGCCCGCATGAGTTACTTGAGGCGCATATGGCCATATGCGCCTCGCATATTCGTGCACCTACCAATACGCGGGCCCACACAGAATATGCGAGGCGCATTCTGGCCATATGCGCCTCGCATATTGTCCAATATAGGAGGCGCATATAGCCATATGCGCCTCGCATATTCGTGCACCTACCAACACGCGGGCCCACACAGAATATGCGAGGCGCATTCTGGTCATATGCGCCTCGCATATTATCAAATATAGAAGGCGCATATAGCCATATGCGCCTCGCATATTCGTGCACCTACCAACACGCGGGCCCACACAAAATATGCGAGGCATTCTGTCCATATGCGCCTCGCCTATTTTTATACTAGAGGCGCATATCTTAAAGTGCGCCTCGCCTATTTTTATAGGAGACGCATATGCTAAATGTGCCTCGCATAAGCATGTCTCCTATAGCCTTTTCTCTAATAGTGAAGGTGGCTCCCTGAAAATGACGGAGTCGAGCGTTGCCATTTAGCCTGGCTACAGATGATTTGATGTCCACGCTAGTGCACCTCAAATTCGCATACAACCATTGAAAACCTCAAGAGGCTACCAAACACGCACTTAACTTTTACTCACACTAGCTAAATGTCCGTGCGTTGCTACGGTTCTACATATTTATCACAACATATATAGAATAAAATAATGCATTTAAATATTCACGTGTATGGAAAACATAACACCTAGTATAAGAATGATAGCACATTAAGATTTCACCTCACTTAAATTTTATTTCGTTAAAAAGGTCCAATTTTATGAACTTAAGGATCTAGCTAATTTCTACTTTTTGACACATCTTTAGATATTCTCATATAATTTGCGAAATGTTGTTTTTGGCGTCATTTACTCGGTACTTGAGCAAGTGTATTAATATTTTCTTCCTCTGCTCGTAACCATCCTACATGAAATTACTTATCATTACCATGAAAATATCACATGGGAATAGAATACTCACCATACAAATTGAATGAACCAAACCTTTTATATAATCATATAGAAAGGACGAATTGATGTGGTACTTCTTCCCTCTCATTTTATGATGCGTATAATTTTTTCACAAATTTCCCATTTTAAGATGCGTATTGTGGAGAGGAGCCGAAACAAGTGCGACGTGGACCCTTTTGCATCGACTACCAGCTGCATGCATTATTCACGGGTCAATCTTTCCATGTTCTTTCTTCCTCGTATTCTTTCCATCCCGTTCGACTCATCTTCTTATTCTCCCTCTCACTCCTTGGTTTCTTGCTTCCTTGCTTTATTTACAATATTTTTCCAAGTTGGTTATAGTTTTATACTTATATTTGTTGCGATTAGAGCTATAAAATATTTCAGGGATTAGTACTCATATTTGTTGCGGTTATAGTAAGACAATTGTTGATTTCATCGTGACCATAGTAGATGATTGGGTCTAAAACATTTTCCTCCCATTTTTTGCCAATCACGTATCCTCCAATGCAGGATGATCGACCGAGGGGCTAACGGTGAAAATATCTCTTTGTATGCTTAGTTTTGCATTCTTGCGTGTTAGATTTTCCAATTAACCAATTCTAGCAATTAAAGCGGGCATGCATTGATAGGTTTCCTTTCAAGCGGACCCTCCTTCGTGAATTAATCTCTTCATTGCATGTAGATCGTGATTGTTACCAACGGTATAGAAAGGGAAAAGGTTGCAGTGGAGAGTAATTAGAGGAGCAACAAAGGAACTAAATAGCACTGCTTGCAAATTATGCCTTAATCCATGAAACATGCATATGTCGAATTTACTTACACATTAAATTTCCAAGATCTGATTACATGCGGTGTGATTACTTAGAAAATTATTGTTATTATTATCTCCTTTAATTGTGCATGCAATCTGGGATTTTTGTTTATGAGGTGATTTTTTTTAGATCTTTCCTTATTCGGTTGTGAAACCCGCGAGAGGTCGGATGTAAATCGGATGGTCTAGATGCCTTCAATGTTTGATGTCAAAGTGTCAAAGTGGACGTACCAACACCAACTTCTTTTTAATAGTAAAGATTTATCACAACATATATAGAATAAAATAATGCATTTAAATATTCACGTGTATGGAAAACATAACACCTAGTATAAGAATGATAGCACATTAAGATTTCACCTCACTTAAATTTTATTTCGTTAAAAAGGTCCAATTTTATGAACTTAAGGATCTAGCTAATTTCTACTTTTTGACACATCTTTAGATATTCTCATATAATTTGCGAAATGTTGTTTTTGGCGTCATTTACTCGGTACTTGAGCAAGTGTATTAATATTTTCTTCCTCTGCTCGTAACCATCCTACATGAAATTACTTATCATTACCATGAAAATATCACATGGGAATAGAATACTCACCATACAAATTGAATGAACCAAACCTTTTATATAATCATATAGAAAGGACGAATTGATGTGGTACTTCTTCCCTCTCATTTTATGATGCGTATAATTTTTTCACAAATTTCCCATTTTAAGATGCGTATTGTGGAGAGGAGCCGAAACAAGTGCGACGTGGACCCTTTTGCATCGACTACCAGCTGCATGCATTATTCACGGGTCAATCTTTCCATGTTCTTTCTTCCTCGTATTCTTTCCATCCCGTTCGACTCCTCTTCTTATTCTCCCTCTCACTCCTTGGTTTCTTGCTTCCTTGCTTTATTTACAATATTTTTCCAAGTTGGTTATAGTTTTATACTTATATTTGTTGCGATTAGAGCTATAAAATATTTCAGGGATTAGTACTCATATTTGTTGCGGTTATAGTAAGACAATTGTTGATTTCATCGTGACCATAGTAGATGATTGGGTCTAAAACATTTTCCTCCCATTTTTTGCCAATCACGTATCCTCCAATGCAGGATGATCGACCGAGGGGCTAACGGTGAAAATATCTCTTTGTATGCTTAGTTTTGCATTCTTGCGTGTTAGATTTTCCAATTAACCAATTCTAGCAATTAAAGCGGGCATGCATTGATAGGTTTCCTTTCAAGCGGACCCTCCTTCGTGAATTAATCTCTTCATTGCATGTAGATCGTGATTGTTACCAACGGTATAGAAAGGGAAAAGGTTGCAGTGGAGAGTAATTAGAGGAGCAACAAAGGAACTAAATAGCACTGCTTGCAAATTATGCCTTAATCCATGAAACATGCATATGTCGAATTTACTTACACATTAAATTTCCAAGATCTGATTACATGCGGTGTGATTACTTAGAAAATTATTGTTATTATTATCTCCTTTAATTGTGCATGCAATCTGGGATTTTTGTTTATGAGGTGATTTTTTTTAGATCTTTCCTTATTCGGTTGTGAAACCCGCGAGAGGTCGGATGTAAATCGGATGGTCTAGATGCCTTCAATGTTTGATGTCAAAGTGTCAAAGTGGACGTACCAACACCAACTTCTTTTTAATAGTAAAGATTTATCACAACATATATAGAATAAAATAATGCATTTAAATATTCACGTGTATGGAAAACATAACACCTAGTATAAGAATGATAGCACATTAAGATTTCACCTCACTTAAATTTTATTTCGTTAAAAAGGTCCAATTTTATGAACTTAAGGATCTAGCTAATTTCTACTTTTTGACACATCTTTAGATATTCTCATATAATTTGCGAAATGTTGTTTTTGGCGTCATTTACTCGGTACTTGAGCAAGTGTATTAATATTTTCTTCCTCTGCTCGTAACCATCCTACATGAAATTACTTATCATTACCATGAAAATATCACATGGGAATAGAATACTCACCATACAAATTGAATGAACCAAACCTTTTATATAATCATATAGAAAGGACGAATTGATGTGGTACTTCTTCCCTCTCATTTTATGATGCGTATAATTTTTTCACAAATTTCCCATTTTAAGATGCGTATTGTGGAGAGGAGCCGAAACAAGTGCGACGTGGACCCTTTTGCATCGACTACCAGCTGCATGCATTATTCACGGGTCAATCTTTCCATGTTCTTTCTTCCTCGTATTCTTTCCATCCCGTTCGACTCCTCTTCTTATTCTCCCTCTCACTCCTTGGTTTCTTGCTTCCTTGCTTTATTTACAATATTTTTCCAAGTTGGTTATAGTTTTATACTTATATTTGTTGCGATTAGAGCTATAAAATATTTCAGGGATTAGTACTCATATTTGTTGCGGTTATAGTAAGACAATTGTTGATTTCATCGTGACCATAGTAGATGATTGGGTCTAAAACATTTTCCTCCCATTTTTTGCCAATCACGTATCCTCCAATGCAGGATGATCGACCGAGGGGCTAACGGTGAAAATATCTCTTTGTATGCTTAGTTTTGCATTCTTGCGTGTTAGATTTTCCAATTAACCAATTCTAGCAATTAAAGCGGGCATGCATTGATAGGTTTCCTTTCAAGCGGACCCTCCTTCGTGAATTAATCTCTTCATTGCATGTAGATCGTGATTGTTACCAACGGTATAGAAAGGGAAAAGGTTGCAGTGGAGAGTAATTAGAGGAGCAACAAAGGAACTAAATAGCACTGCTTGCAAATTATGCCTTAATCCATGAAACATGCATATGTCGAATTTACTTACACATTAAATTTCCAAGATCTGATTACATGCGGTGTGATTACTTAGAAAATTATTGTTATTATTATCTCCTTTAATTGTGCATGCAATCTGGGATTTTTGTTTATGAGGTGATTTGTTTTAGATCTTTCCTTATTCGGTTGTGAAACCCGCGAGAGGTCGGATGTAAATCGGATGGTCTAGATGCCTTCAATGTTTGATGTCAAAGTGTCAAAGTGGACGTACCAACACCAACTTCTTTTTAATAGTAAAGATGAGTCCGTCACACGCAAGTCACGGGGAACCTCCCAAGGCCACACGGATCAATCCACGAGCGTAGGCATTGACTCACCGGGCGAACGTCAGCTTGAAAATTCGAATCTTGGCGCTGCCGGAAACGAGGATCTCGGTTGCATTTCACGCCTGTCTGGTCCTCGCCCACCAACGTGCCCGCCATGAGCGCAGCCATCGTTTTCCACCATCGCCCTAGCTAGTTCGCGGCCGGCGGCCACCACCACCACCACTCGCGCACCGTGTTAGATTGATCAGATTATCCATCCGTGCACATCCTCCACGGGCCTACTGCTACGCACTCGCAACTGCCCCGTCCAAAAGGCGTTCGGCTCGCTAGCTTTCGCTCACGTCACACACACAGACGAGCGAGCAGTGCGCCAATGGGCAATGGCACGGACCGATCGCCGGCCGTCCAAGATTCCAAAACGCGGGGCCAGGAGCGAACGCCATTCGTAGCATAAAGCCAGCGGAGTCGTCTTCTTCCGCATACTATTCCTCCTCCCGCCGAGAGTCCCGGAAGTCCAAGGCGCGAAGGCAGCCATGGGAGTTGGTAGGTAGGCGAGTGGCTGTCACTCACCAACCAGCTCCCCAAGCCCCACCACCACCCTTAGTAGCCAAGCTAAAACTAAAAGCTAGCGCGCGCGATCCCCGCTTATAAGTAGGCGTCCCGCCCGCCCCGAGTTCGCCAGCGACCGACCGACCGACCGGGCACGCACCACCTCGCCTCGCTCGCAAGCAACCGTCGATCCACTTTCACCAAACAGCCAACGGCCGCGAGCATGTGGGTGACGTCGATGCCGCAGGAGGCTTGGGACGAGGAGGCGAGGAGGGGGAAGGGCGCCGCCGGCATGGTGACGCCGGCTCCGGCGACGGCGCTGCTGGGGTCGCTGGCGGGCTGGCTGTCCCGCGTCGCGGACCCGCCGGCGCCCAAGGTGTGCGGCGCGCCGGGGGGCCCGCCGGTGACGGCGCCCAGGGTGACGCTCCGGGACGGGCGGCACCTGGCCTACTGCGAGAGCGGCGTGCCCAAGGAGGAGGCCCGGTTCAAGGTCGTCTTCTCCCACGGCTTCACCGGCTCCCGCGAGGACAGCGTCCGCGCATCCCAGGTACATCCATGTCATCCATGACCGGCGTTGCGTTTCCATGCTTGTTTGATCGCGTCAGGGAACCTCGCCACGCTCGAATGCGCGTAGAGACCGAGTCTGCCACGAACTGTAGGATATATAATTGCACCCATGGCTAGCTCATCGACCAGAGAGAGAATAGTTAGCTTAGCCGAGCTGTTAGTCTATGGTTACCGGCGGTGCATTTCCTGTACTATCAATAGTAGTAATTTGTTTGATCGCGCGCGTCAGGGAATCCCACATCGGATGCGCGTACAAACCGAACACCCTGACTTGCCAGCATCAAACTGAATAATTAATCAAAGTAGTGCCAATTCGTAGCCTGGCTGTATACTACTATATGAATGATTGCTTGTTTGCCGATCGATGAAGCGCGTTAATCAGCTGGGCTTAGCTCATGCCCGCGATCGATCGCGACGGTCGCCGTCGGTGCCCAAGGGAAAGCTGGGCCTAATGAGCTGGTGTGCACGTTGGGTTGGGTGGTATCGATCGATGGACTTGCTGTTTGGTGAGCCACCGCTGTCCCCGATCGTAACGCGCGCACGTCTCTGCCAACTGCCAAACTCCGCGCAGGAAAAGTCGCCGGTGTTTGGTGCGCCACCTCTTTCTCTTCTTTCTTTCCTAGGTCAAACTCTGTTTTTCCAACCTGAAAGCGATCGAGACCAAAAAGGGTTTTGTGACCTTAGGCCCTGTTTGGCATCATAGTATTTTTAAAGTATTGAGAGAATACTTTGGTTTCTAAAAAAACTGAAGTATTAAATACTTTGAGTTGTTTGGATATAACAAGTAATATGGTTTTAAAACTGAAGTATTTTCCAAAACTATGGTTTTTTTTTTAAGTATTTGAGAAAGAGGCTAGACCCTCTTTTTTCTAAAATTGAGAAAAGAGAAAAACTTAAGTATTACTTTGCTAGGCACTAAAATACTAAAGTATTGATATACTTCAGCATTAGAAAAACTTTGTTGCCAAACTAGGCCTTAATCTCCTCACCAAACTGCGTATTTGGTCACCAAAGAAAAGGCTAAGAAAAGGACATGCTTGGGAATATGCCCCAAAATTAAAAAAAAAATATTTGAAAACAATATGCCCCAAAATCATCGAGCACGTTTCTTGTTAATCACATATAGTGGCACTCCTTGGTGAAAGCGAATCATGCGTACGTGACTGCTTGCGTCTATATATGCAACCGATGCTCACTTAGGTGTCCACATGTATGTACCGGTAATCCAAGGACACGTTGCCATCTGCAGCAATGGACAGAACAGGCAGCCGCGAAGCCCAGGCTTCCCAGTCGAGGAGCAAAGCGTCACGTTACCGTTCCCGTTCCCGTTCCCGTTCCCGTTGCCGTGCCTGAAAATTTTGGCCGGACTCGCCGGAATCTTCCAAAAACGTTTCGACCACCGGCGCTAGTCCTACCGTTTCGGACGGAATCTCCTCCCGAAGGATTCCAGCCTACTGCCTGAACGCGTTCGGTGAAGACCGGGAAGCCAGTCAGCGTGTGGACGAGGATTACAGGTCTCCCTGCTCCCGGTCCAGGGCCACCTACTACTACTACCTCCGCGCTTCCTCTTCTAGACGGGCCCCGTGGAACCCGTGCCAGGAGAGGACATAAATGGCGGTGACTTCTCGGCGACCGAGGGCGGATCACACGGCGCGGTTTTAACGACGACAACCTCCTACTCGCCCTCCTCCCACCCAACCCAACTCAAACGGCCGTCGGTTCGGGAGAAGAGAGCGTCCGCCCAACCCACCCCACCGTCGGCGGCAATGGAGCTGCTGCTTAAGGCGCCGGTGCTGAGCTGCGGGGCCAAGAGGGGCGGCGCGGGTGCAGGCTCCCCCATGGCCCCGCTGATGGGCGCGCTGGGGAGGTGGGTCTACCGGGCCGTGAAGCCGCCCCCGCCGCCGCGGATCTGCGGGACGCCGGGGGGGCCGCCCGTGACGGCGCCCAGGGTGAGGCTCAGCGACGGCCGGCACCTCGCCTACGCCGAGTCCGGGGTAAGCAAGGAGGAGGCGCGCTACAAGGTCGTCTTCTCCCACGGCTTCACAGGCTCGCGCCACGACACCATCCGCCCCTCGCCGGTCAGTTGTTCTAGTCCACCCCGCCCGCTCCTCGGGTCCTCCGTTCCCCTGCAACCTACTAGTAGTACTACTAGGAAGCAAGGGCTAGTCCTGGTTGGTCTCGTTTTTTAGTACTTGGAAGCAAACGATTTATCAGAGGATTGATTGACGAATTGGGGGGATCATCCACTTTATTTGGATGTTCTGAGTGTTGTTTCCTGTTACTGTTAGTCTTCAGGAATGCATGGGATAAATCAACTGCATTACATGGATGTGCGATATTGGTGGCATATATGCTTCATGGATTGGACTGTACTACTAGTTGGTTAGTTTCCAAGAGAACTCTATCTAAGCAAACCTCTTCTCACCAGCCCCATACTAAATTCAGATCAGTTAGTCTGTTGACCAACCTTTGCAATGCCATCTACAGACTCTGTGAATTGTCCTAGCTTCCCAGATGCCACTGCCATGTTTATGTACCTGACAGTCATATGCAGACCATTCCCTCTTAAAACCTTTTTTCCTCAAATGTCAATGCTGATCAGTTCCTTCTTTCTCCAATGTCCAAACATGACAATGGCTAAATTCTTGCCCGTTCAGTATGTGGTGTGTCAGATACTAACGTGTGAACCTAATGTGGGTTTTCAGGAAGTGGCTGAAGAGCTAGGCGTGTACATGGTGGGCTTCGATCGTGCCGGTTACGGTGAGAGCGACCCAAACCCCAACCGATCCGTGAAGAGCGCCGCCCTTGACGTGGAGGAGCTTGCGGACGCGCTAGGATTGGGTCCTAAATTCTACGTGATCGGCATCTCCCTCGGCTGCCATGCCGTCTGGGGCGCCCTCAAGTACATCCCCGATAGGTAAGCAACTCGTGGTGCCCCTCATGAGGCCCAAGAAGGCAGTGACCTACAAACCAAATGGCTAACTGTTTTGTGTCAAGGGACATTGTTTGATAAATGGTGATCACTCTGTGCTGCAGGATTGCTGGAGCCGCAATGATGGCGCCGGTGGTGAACCACTGGTGGCCGGGCTTCCCTGCTGATCTTGCCGCGGAGGTGTACAACAGACAGGAGGTGGGCGATCAGTGGGCACTGCGCGTGTCGCACCACGCTCCCGGCATCCTCCACTGGTGGATGGACCAGACCTGGCTTCCCACCTCCACCGTCGTGGCCGGCACCACCCCGCTCCCCAACAAACGCGACTCCGAGATCCGAACCAAGCTGAAGGCTGACGGCACGTTCCAGCAGGTCCGCACACCGTTTCCAGCATTCTCACCGTCAAACTGCAATGCTTCTGATTTTTGCCTAACGAACGAGATTTCTTCGATCTTGCAGAAGATGGAACTGGCGACGCAGCAAGGCATCCATGAGTCGTACTACCGCGACATGATGGTGATGTTTGGCAAGTGGGAGTTCGACCCGATGAGCCTGCCGAAGCCGCCCTGCCCCGTCCATATCTGGCAGGGCGACGAGGACGGGCTGGTGCCTGTGGTGCTGCAGAGACACATCGCCAGCCGGCTCAGCTGGGTGAACTACCACGAGCTCTCCGAAACTGGGCACTTCCTGTCGCCCGTCCCCGGGCTAGGAGACACCGTTCTTAGGACCCTCTTCAGCTAAGCTGTGGTTTTGCAACGTCGTAGCAGTGATCAGAAGCAGAAGCAGCAGCAGCAGCAGCAGCTCCGGGCCATACGGTGCTCAAGTATAGCGTTCTTCCGGTACATTGGTTTGTTCTAAGGTGGTCAGTCAGGAAGTCGCTGATTAGCGACGATGTTATAGATGAAAGGGGTGGTGTAAGATTATCTGTTTTTTGTGGTGGATGTTGCCCCGCAAGGCTAGGTTGTCTCCGCAAAATTCTGCTCAAACCTTGGAAAGGAAAATGGAACTATTATACCATGATCTTTAGTATAGTAAGTATATTGCTTTTCATTGAAACAGTTCCGTGCACTTCCAGGGCGTAATCTGGTACATTGATTTGTTGTAAGGCGTTCTGGTAATCGCTGATTAGCCGATGATGATGCGCTACGGATGAATGGTAGTGTAAGATGATCTGATTTTTGTCCTGAAAGTTGCTGCGCTTGGCCAGGATGTCTGATCAAAATTGTGCCTAAACCCTGTGCTTTATTCCCCCAGCTTCATGGACAAAAACCAAGACTATAGCTGAGAATAGTAGTCTGCGTTCTCTGCTCTGCATCCCTCTTTCTCTTCAACTTCTTTCTCAGCTCATATCAAAAGTCCTTCAAGAAACCTTTTAAGGTTCTCGCCAAAGATCAAACTGCAAATGTCTACACAACTGGTACTTTGACACCATGTAACCAGGAAAGCTAAAGTCAAATCCCCACAGATCTTCTGAAGCACCTTTGCACCCCTGGTTTCTAGAGATCAGACGTTAGGTATCTTCTGGACATGAAACTTAATGAAATTGCAGGAGACAACCGCACTCCAACTTAATTGTTAAACTCAGTGCATCAGATCTGGACGCATCATTAACTCATGGATTAGTGAGCTTGGACCTGATAATTAGTACCCCTGGATCAGTGAGCTTGGAGTAAAGAAATGAAAGCTCTCGCGGTTACAAATGCATCCAGTAATTTTTTTTTGAAAAAAGTATATATTAATATCACAAGGATACCAATTACATCCGGCTTCTGCAACAACGCATGCCCTAGCGGTCCTAGGGATACACACAACCCAGGAAAAAGAATTACAAAAAGGAAAAAGTCCCGTTATAGAGAACTATTTCTCAAAACAACAACACTGACACCATCAGAACAACACCAGTAGTCCTCCATTCCAATAACAACGCCTTCAAGAAGGAAACAGTGCCCAAGCGTCGTCGTTGCCCGATCAAAGATCATAGGTTTTCACCCTGCAGAAAGTCATAGGTTTTCACCCTGCAGATGGTGTACACTGGGGCGGTGTCCATGCGAGGCTTCGTGGGGTGTTTTGCCGGTGAGACTCTTCGTCGTCCCACGGTTCAGGAGATACACCGGTATCGTCACGGCTTCTCCCCAGAACTTTGCAGGCACGTCCTTGGCCTTGAGTAGGCACCTTGCCATGCCGACGACGGTTTGGTTCTGACGCTCGACCACCCCGTTCTGCTATGGGGTGTACGAGGCCGTCAGCTGCCGCTGGACGCCTCGGCCGGAGAAGTAGTCCCCGAGTTCCTTGGAGGTGAACTCTCCTCCTCTGTCAGTGCGCATCATCTTCAGCTTCTTGCCGCTCTCTAGTTCCGTCGCAGCTTGGAATCTCTTGATCTCTGCGGACGCTTGATCCTTCGTGGCGAGCAGGTATAGCCACATGTACCGGCTACTGTCGTCCACCAGGAGGAGGAAGTATTGTTTCCCTCCCGGTGTTGGCGGGTCGATGGGGCTGCAGAGATCAGCATGGACTAGGCCCAGTTGCTCGCTTGCGTGGTTGAAGGCCTGGCGAGGAAACGGTGCCCGCTTTTGCTTCCCGGCGAGGCACGCGTCGTAGAGGCGCTCGAGTTCGCCGAGCAGGGGCAGCCCGTGCACCATGTCACCACGGGCAAGGTGACGCAGGGCGTTGAAGTGCATATGCCCGTACTGTGCGTGCCACCTCCATGTGTCCTTGCCGTCGTGCAGCGCGAGGCACATCGGACGTGTGATCGCAAGATGGAGGATGTAGAGCCTGCCGCGGCTCCGAGGCACGCATGCGAGCAGTCGACCGTCAGAGTCCTGCAGCTGGAGCCACCCATGGCGGATATGGGTGTCAAACCCGATCTCGTCGAACTGTCCCAGTGAGACGATGCAGCTGTAGAGCTTGGGGATGAAGTAGACCTCAGACAGGGTCAGGTGCACCCCGTTCTTGCAGCTGAAGAGGATCGTGCCGCGCACCTCGATCTCCACGGAAGTGTCGTCGCCGATCTTGACGTAGCCGTGCACGCTCGTGTCTAGTTCAGAGAAGAACTCGCGTTGTCCGCACATGTGGTTGCTGGCTCCAGAGTCCAGGAACCACGATGTGTCGCAGTGCCCCGCGTTCCCCATGGTGGTCGCCTTGGAGCGTTTCTCGTTGAGTAGAACAAGCTCTATGCTATGCTCATCTGGCGCGGCCAGCATGATCTCGCCCATACGCGCCATCAGCAAGGCCTCCTCCTTCTCCTCCTCTTGCGCGAGATTTCCCCGCCCTTTCCGTTGTCGCTACGGCTCTGGACACTACTTAGAGTAGTGCCCCATGTTATTGCAATTGTAACACTTTACCAGAGACATGTCGCGCTCGCCGCTGGCGGCATTGCCGTTGTCGCCGTTACTTTTGCGTCCGTTGCCGGGCTTGGTCTTGGACTTGCCTTTCTTGCTGACATTGCCTTTGCGGCCGTTGGCAGAGCCCTGCCCTTGCTCACGCTGCCGGCGCCATGACTCCCACTCCTCCTCGATAAGGAGTAGGTTCCTACCAGTGTTCGTTGCCGACGAGGAGGAGCCGCCGCCGCGCCCATCAGACACGCGCAGGCGACCGAGGAGTTCCTCGACCAAGATCGTGCTTAGATATAGTAGGGTCTCGACGGAGCACGCCATCTACGGATGGCACCCGCCGGGTATGGAGGCGGGTATGGCACCTCCATACCCTCCTCCACCACCTATCCCCGCCACGACCACCCGCCTCCATACCCGCCGTCGGGTCTAGGTCTCCACCAGACCCGTCACCCGGTGGGTACCCACGACCCGGCGGGTACCCGCTACATGTAAAATTGACCAAAATTTGCCAGTAAATAACATGTAGATTTGAACAAAATTTTACAGCTAATACCAACAGTTCAAGGCCTCGCTGGAGCGGTGGCGGGCGTGTGGGCGGCGCGCCTTGCTGGAGCTGTTCGTCCCCGGAGTCGCCGCCATCCTCAAGGTTCACTGGCTCGGCCTCCATGGCGCTCCTCGACTGCAGGGAGGATTGCGGCGCGGGAGAGAAAGAAGAGAGGAAGGCAGGGTGGCTGCGGGGTGCGGGCGGCGGGCCAGTGCGGCCGTGCAGCTGCGGGGAGGCTTGCGGACATGACTAGGAGGCGAGGTATGGCCGGTGCGGCGAGGTGCGCCCGCCACTGGGAGGCGAGGTGTGTGACACGTGCATATGGGGTAGGGGATTGCGGGGGTGGGAATACGGGAGGGGTCGGGAGGCCTGGGGGGCTCGGGGGACTCGGGGTCAGGCCGCTCGACCAGGGTTAGGATTTGCCATGCACACTTACATGTGGGGCCTACATAGAGTTGACGGGTCTGCGGGTTAAAGGGTATGGGTTTAGGACCTCCAGACCCGCACCCGCTAGACCGGATGGGTCTAAATATTTATCACTAAGTAGACCCATGGGTTTAATTTTTAACCAAACCCTCCTCCTTTTGATGCGGGTACCCACCGGGTTAGCGGGTGACGGGTACCCATTGCCATCCATAACGCCATCTGTGCCTATCGCTCCGGTACTTCGCGCAGGATCTTCTCCACGATCTTGACCTCGTCGACTTGATCGCCGAGGGAGGGTAGGTTGTTGACGACGGCCGAGATCCGCATCGCGAACGAGTCTAGGGACTCGCCGTCACGGAACGCCAGGGCCTCGAACTCCTTGCACAGATGTTGTGTCGTCGCCTGCTTGACGCGATCCACGCCGACCCGCATCATCCGCACGGCATCCCACGCCTCCTTCGCCGTGCACTTGACCACAGGTGTTGCTTGCAGGTCCGATGGCACCGCCCGCAGGATCGCCGCGAGGAAGGCCTTGTCCACCGGCACACTTGGGGGATTCCCCTCCACTGCATCCCATAGGACGCAGGCCTCTAGATTGATCTGCATAAGGAGAGCCCACTCGTTAGTTTCCGGAGGTCAGCATCGGCCATACCAGCACGCCGGCCTACACCACCGGCCGCTCCTGGACCGCAGGTTCACGCACGACAATATCCTTGCCGCGCCGCCGTGAGCAGCTTCTGCCGCGGCTCGTCTCCCATGGTGGCGTCTCCGATCGTTGAGTCGCCGCCGCAGGCGTCCTGCCTGTCATCGGTGGCGCCGAGCCGCTACCACCTCCTTGAGAGGCCATGGTCGCTCAGAGCACGAACGTGGCTCAGAGCACAGACGCGGCATGCGCCTAGATTCTGAGAAAAACATGAAAATTCAGACTCAGCTAAAACTGAACCTACTGACGACAGACGGGATTATCCAGATAACAATTGCAGGCGACAACCGCACTACAACTTAATTTATTAAACTCACTGTATCAGATCTGGATCTGGATGCATTATTAAAGCTAGGACCTGATAGATTAGTAAAAGAAATGAAAAGATCTAGCATTATTGTGTACCGATACAAAGTCATCCATACATCCAGTACTACATGGAACTGATTGGAGAGATCAGCAAGACGCTTTCCCCATCAACCATGGCCGCCCCAAGCGCATCTGCTGGCCCCGCCCCATTCAAGGACGTCGTGGGTGCGGCCGCGGGAGACGACCACATCACTCCACCGGAAGAGTACGAGGACATCGTCTCCACCTTGCCGACCGTCACGACCTTCCAGGGCAAGGTCGTCCTCTACCAGTACCAGGGCGGCTGGGTGGTCCAACATAGGATCCGGGGGCTGCTGTCCTTCCGGCGGCGCTTCGCCGCGCGCTCCGGGGACGTGCTCCTCGCGAGCCCGCCCAAGTGCGGCACCACGTGGCTCAAGGCCCTGTCGTTCGCCACCATGGCGCGGGCCGCGTACCCGCCAAACGCCGCCGACCACCCGCTGCTCCGCCTCAACCCGCACGACTGTGTCCCCTTCGTCGACGACCTGTTCAGCGCCGGGCACCACGACCAGCTGGAAGCTCTGCCGTCGCCGAGGATCATGAACACGCACATGCACCACGCCCAGCTACCTCCCTCCGCCGCCGACAACCCCAACTGCAAAATCGTCTACGTCTGCAGGTATTCTACCTTCGATACCTTACTGAAAGAGCCTACTGAAATGCACCGATTCCTTATAAATTTGCCAAACACTACATGAACACTCCTTAATTCCGTTGTAGGGAGCCCAAGGATATGCTCGTGTCAATGTGGCATTTCGTCCAAAACGTCAGACCTATCACCTTCTCTGACCTGTTCGAGTTGGCATGCGAGGGCAAGACCCCGGACGGGCCCTTCTGGAACCACATCCTCGGCTACTGGAGTGCGAGCAGAAGTAGCCCAGAGAGAGTGATGTTTCTACGGTACGAGGAGATGATGCATGATCCGGTCGGTGTCGTCAGGGAGCTGGCACGGTTCCTAGGACTTCCATTCTCGACGGACGAGGAGGCCACCGGGCTGCCAGCCAGCATTGCGAAGCTGTGCAGCATGGAGGTGCTGAAAGGCTTGGACGCCAACAAGATCGGTACCTCAGGGGTCCACGCCAAATACCCTCATAAATCCTACTTCAGGAAAGGGGTCGTGGGAGACTGGGTCAACCATATGACGCCGGAGATGGCGGATCGCTTCGACGCCATTGTCGAGGACAACATTCGTGGATCGGGCCTGTCTTTCAAATCTCCTCTAGTATGATTATGTTTCCTTGATTCGTGTGGATCGTTCCACTTTTGTACCGGTGTGTTCTTCTTTTTGATGTTCTATCTACTACTTGCGAGTCGAGCCGCTTAGTTCACCTATGCAAAAATTAAAATTGTGTGTTTTTCTTTCCCTTTAATCTGTTTACTTTAATACTGAATACATGTACTCGAGTTGCAAATCTATAATATAGGTACAATTGGGCATTTTCAGCTACCTTTGGCTTTCTAACACAATTTTTTCAGAGATGTAATGGATTGCTTGAGCCGATTTGTTTGTGTGGAAGCTCATCGTAAGATAGACGACAAGACGCTAAAGTCCCCCCTGCAAAAAAAAACACTACAATTTTGTAAAATATGTAAGCGGACATACACATACACATCGAGCCACATGTCGTTTATTTATATCGGGATAGTCGTGTACATCGAGCCAAAGCGTATTACTTTTTGTGCAAGTGTTGTTATAAAACATGTCCACTAATCAAGTACAAACTTTTCATAGTAAGAGAGAACATGACTTGTGAGCTAACACTCCAATAGAATACATGCAAGTACTAGTCTAATAAGGGAATCATTTCTCTGCAACCTGAAGTACATGTTCAGAGCCTCATCCAGAAGCTAGTCTGAGCCTAAGATGTTACATTGTGCAGGTTGCCGAGTCCGCACTAGAAGGATCAACTTGGAGAAGTAAATCTATGATGATGGACCGTGGATATATAATGCTAGTTCTCTTCAGTGAGACTGAAAATATGGAGTCGAAGAAACTGGAAAAACTTGAAGACCCATTCGGAAAAGATTAGCGTAGTTATGAAATGGTGCTAGTTACATTGTAATAGTCGGCATGTCCTGTGGAATTATTTGTGCATGTAATAATAGCATGATTGAGGCAGTTATTTAAAAAGTTGCATGCGTTCTTGAAACGTGATTTTTTAATCTGTGAATTAAAAAGGCTGAAAACTATGGTGGCCCAAGTAATAATTGGGCTAAGGAGGATTAGGCCCAACCAGTGTTGGACTGGAACAGTGTATATTTCATTAAAATACCCAAAAAGGAGCGGAAAAGAAAAATGTAATGGACTAAAACTGGCTCGGAAAATAAAAAGTCCAAAGTCTTGGACTTGGCCCATGTAAGCAACCAGAATTGAGCGGGCAAAATTCATAAAAGGCTGAATTCTTGGGTATCCCCTCGTAAAGTGGACTGAGCTGATTTTGATTTCACGACCATTTATTTTGGCCACTTCTAATGTGGGACGTCAGGTCTAGTTGCTAAAACCCCCTGATGGCCTTTGTATCATGAACAATATTGTTGAGTAATAAAGATATTTGTTTCCCCTCAAAAAAAAATTAGCCATAGATATGCCATGTAGGATTAGTCACGTCGGATCATGTCAGATCACTCGTGACCAAAATGTTCGGCATGAGACCATCTATTTTGTTCACAACCATTTATGAATATTTTACAAAAAAGATCGTTATATTTAACTAGTAATGCTTAGCTTTTAACCAACTGTTTTATTATAGAAAATTCATAAATTAAAAATTATAACCATTCAGACCAATATGGAGGATCATATGTCATCACATTTCTTGAAGTGGACCTCGTGAGTTGGCTTGACGGTGGTTTTTTTTTAATCGTGGGCCTCTTATCTTTTGGACCCAATGTTTTGACGTTCTCTTTTCATATTAGTATTTCCTTTATATACCACACTACTCTCTCTGTTCTAAAGGCGCCTAAGGATTGGTCAAAATTCAAAACTTCGGGTGGTTGCCGGATGGAGATCCTGGCAGCAAGGACGGAGGACGGCGACCCTGGCGTGTGCAAGATGATCGAGTGTATGGAGTTGGTAGCATCGAGTGGTTGCTGTACTGAGATCTTGGCAGTGAGGACGTAGGACGTTGGCCCTGGCGCTGGCATCGGAGATCGTGGAACAAGGGGCGACGACAGTTCTCGTCAGCAAGTGGGACGAGAGAGCAGCGCGGTCTCCTGGATGCGTGGTATGGCGGCGCTGAAGAGGAGGAGAGAGAGAGAGAGAGAGAGAGAGAGAGAGAGAGAGAGAGAGAGAGAGAGAGAGAGAGACCAATGGTGGATAGAGTTGGCGATGGGGTGTGGCGTGCTAGGGCTAGGCTTAGGGGTTGCCTCTCCTTTTTTTCTCAAAGCATTTCTTTTATTATTTTCCTATTTTAAAATAGTGAATAGTAAGAGTAGGCCAACAATTAAATCCATACATGAAATGGAAATCGTGTGACCTAAATCTCGGAAATCAAATTAGAGAATTGGCAAGCAACGCTCGTGAAGCTTTCAAAGATCAGGTTCGGGAAGAATAAAAGGTTCAAAAAAGAAATTGAAATTGGAAAACTTTGTATTTATTTTGATTAAGTTTTAAAAACTTACCCAAAATTTATTGTTTGATTTTAATTAAAACAAGATAAAGGGAAGAACAATGTAGATTCTATACAAAATAAACACGTAGCGATGCACGAACAATTTTGCTAGTCCCCTCTAAATAATACACACAAAAACATCACAAAATGTTGATGTCAAACAAGGCCTTATGTGGTGGGGTTGGGCTATTTTTTCATCAGACCACTTATTGGTAGCGACACAGGTAGGGCTGAGACAGGTCCAGTTCTATGGTTATGTTTTTTCGAAACAGGATTTCGTTTAGCTATATTAATATATCAACCAAGATTAAGACCGTCTTTAGGCTAGACAACACAACGTCTAAAAAAACAACAAAGAAACATAAAAAAATAGAAAACAAAGCCGACAATAATGGCTCGACGAAAATAAGGATGAGCCGCAACCACTATGCCCTTCGAAGAATTTTCACCGTGCTCCTAGTGCTCCAAAGCAGAGGCAGATCCAAGGGAGGGCCATCAGTGGCCAGGCCCCCCCTATTGATCGGCCTCACCCATGAATTTCTAGAGGGGGCCTAGTGCTAATCTTCAGTTTTCTACTGGTAATCTTTAATTAGTAGTCCTCTGGATAATTAGCAAGAGGCCTCAATGAACAAAAGATATGTGGCTAACCTCTAAGTGCTCAACATGCACGCGGCCCAAGCCTACTAATTAGTCAACAATATATATGTCCGGCATATGGCCGGTGAGAGACTACCTTGTGCAATCGATCCATCGGGCGTTAGTGGATCAAACCACACTCCCGGACGCTTTATATTTCTCCACCAAGCTCACCGCCCACCAGCACACGCCACCATGGTCTTACCATCAAAACCACGTCTCACCATGAGCCACGTTGCGAGGCCAGTGAGACCGAAAAGAAGAAACTTTGGCAAGATTCGGCGGTACAATAGCACGCGGGAGGGAACTGCCTCCATCGCCGGAGGGCGGTAACCGACCGGATATAGCAGCATGGGCAAACCAGGCCCTCCCTGTCCCGACCGAGCCCGAATGGGATCCTGAAGCCCCCCTGTCGCACTGCAGCAAGGGTGTCATTATCATCGCTAACCCCCACCCGAGTCTCCTCCGTCCACCAGTGAATCTGCCACCATCGCAGATCCCCACCGCCAAGAAGCAGCGTCGTCGCAACCGTGCTCACCCAGGCCAAACGGACCGCCATCGGTATGGGTCGCAGATCCACAAACTCGAACCCGCAAAACGGCAAACGCCACAATGGAAAGCTCTAGAATGGCCAACAGAAGTTGGCGCTTGATCCAAGCCCACCAGGCACGTGTCAATCCGACACGCCGGCAACATGGGTGCGACAAGAACGGCAACAAGGTCGCACACCAGTCGCATCCCGCAGAATCAATCCTGCCTGGCTCAACTCCGGTGACCCTCCCATGCCCGAGGCAAGGGGAGAGCCCGGACGCACGTACGCCCAGGATCATGCGCTCAGGACAGGGCTCGGCCAACCCGGATCGTCCCAGACGGGTCCAGATCTAGGCCGCACAAACCCGCAGCCGTGATCTCCCTCCTTCTGCCGCCGCCTTGTGCTGGTCGCGCCCATCTCACCGTCTCCTACTCCAGGAGCTCTGCCAGCATCTCGTCGCTGCAAGCCGCCGACCTAATCTCGTCAACACAGCGCACCGCCGCCGGCCAGCATCACCCCGCGCAGTCTGCCAGGCGTGTGGGTAGAAGAGGGCTGCCGCCACGGGCACCACCTAGGTGTTTCCTGGCGGCAGTGGAGGAAGGGGAGGGGAGAGGAGGCGGTGAGGAACGTGGGCTAGGGTTCTCCCCTGCATCGCCCTAGGAGCTCTAAGCTCGCGGGGAGTGGGCTATGTTTTTCTAGGAAGAATACATAAGAGTTTGTGCAAAACCACAAGTTTACATAACTTTGCTTGCTAGAGTTTCAGTACACCTTAATTGTACACCTTAATTCAGTCTAAAAATTAGTAGAATCGGTAATCAAGATATCTCTAAATTGTAAGAACTGCAATATCTTTATATTTTATAACTTGATAGGTTTCAGAAGTAAACTTGGTGTAATAATGATTTGTAACATGTCTTTTTGTGCATGTGGTGTGTGAGCCACTCGGCGTACGTTAGCTTGGGAAGTTGCTGGAGCACTTGGTCAGAATGGAGGTAAACCCCTTAAACAACAATGTATACTCCCCCTTCCGATCCATATTAATATTCTCAGATTTGTCTAGATTTAAATGATAGATCTGCTAGGATTGCTAGGGGTCGATCTAGGGAGTATACGTGAGAGAGATGCATACCGTCGGCATTTGGAGTTGAAGATGAGCTCTCCATCGAGCTCGACGGAGTGGTGGCGGTGGTGAGGGTGTGCTTTTCGCCGCTACAGCGCAAGCCGATCGATGGCTAGGGTTTGGGGTTTTAGGTGGGGTGAGTGGGCATGACGAACCTAGGCGTGCGTTCCCCCGGCCCCTACCTCTTTATATGCGTTGCGCGACAGGGGCCCACCAACGATAGCGACGTTGGGCGCCCCCGATCAGGGAGCGAGACCGAGTCGTTCGGCCGTTGGGACGAACGCGGGGAGATCAAACTAACATTCTCTCCCTTGATCTCATCTTTCATTCAACTTATACTTTAAACTTATATTTTGGCACCCATTTCATCATAGATCAACATATAGAGCATATCTCGTCATAATGGTCAGTTATGCACCATAGATTCAACAGCCACTATACACCTCTCTATTTTTAAAACATATTCTTGTTTTAGGCCCTTAATATCTAGGTATCATAGGCTTTCCCTTAAACCCATGTCTGCTAAGTGTTCTCTGAACACACTGGGTGGTAAGCCTTTTGTAAGCGGATCCGCGGGCATTTCTTTTGTACTTATATGCTCTAAACTTATGGTATGATTCTGGATTCTTTCTTTCAAAACATAAAACTTAATGTTAATATGTTTGACAGCAACACTTGACTTATTGTTGTGAGCATAGAATACTATTGGCTCATTGTCGCAGTACATTCTGAGTGGTCTTTGAATGTTGTCCACCACTCTCAACCCGGGTATAAACTTCTTTAACCAGTTTGCATGCCCCGTGGCCTCATAACATGCTACATACTCAGCTACCATCGTGGACGATGCCGTGATTGTTTGCTTGGAGATTTTCCACGATATAGCTCCACCTGCGAGAGTAAATATATATCCTGACGTGGATTTTCTTTCATCTACATCTCCCGCATAATCTGTATCTGAATACCCTTCTATCTCAAGGAAATCGGTTCTTCGGTATGTTAACATGAGGCCTTTTGTTCCTTTTGCATAATGCAATGCCTCCTTTATCATTTTCCAGTGATCTATCCCTGGATTACTTTGAAATCTACCAAGTACCCCGGTAATAAAAGCTAAGTCAGGGTGTGTACACACTTGAGCATACATCAAGCTTCTGACAGCAGAAGCATATGGAACCTCTTTCATTTGATCGATCTCATATTGGTTCCTAGGACACTGAAAATTCCCAAATCTATCGCCCTTGACTATGGGAGCAGGCGTAGGATTACTCGCATGCATACTATACTTCTTTAGAATCTTCTCTAAGTATGCCTTCTGCGATAGCCCTAAAACTCACTTTTCTCTATCTCGGTGAATTTCAATTCCTAGAACGAATGAAGCTTCACCAAGATCTTTCATATCAAAGTTTGAGGACAAGAACTTCTTTGTCTCCAATAGTAGACTAACATCACTACTAGCGAGTAGAATTTCATCCACATACAGGATAAGGAAAATGAATTTCCTATTCTTTAACTTTGCATATACGCAATTGTTCTCCTCATTCTCATCGAACCCAAACTTTCTTATTGTTTCACGAAACTTTAAGTACCATTGCCTGGAGGCCTGTTTTAATCCATAAATGGATTTCTTCAGACGACATCCCATACATTCTTTTCCTTCCATGACAAAACCCTTGGGTTGTGCCATGTAAACGTTTTCTTCCAAGTCTCCATTTAGGAATGCCGTCTTTACATCCATCTGATGCAATTCTAAATTATAATGTGCCACTAAAGCCATTATGATTCAAAAAGAATCCTTACATGAGACAGGAGAAAATGTCTCATTATAATCTATTCCTTATCTTTGGGTGAAGCCTTTAGCAACAAGTCGTGCTTTATATCTTTCAATATTCCCTCTACAATCACATTTTGTTTTGTAGACCCATTTACAGCCTACTGTTTTAGCTCCTTTAGGAATTTTTTCTAAATCCCAGACTTTGTTGCTACTCATGGATCTCATTTCATCTTCCATGGCTTCAAGCCACTTAGATGAGTGAGCACTTTTAATGGCTTCATCAAATGTGGTGGGATCACCCTCCATTTGAACTTCTTCACTGACATAGATCTCAAAATCGTTAGGAATAGCTGGCTTTTTAGTTCTTTGAGACCTTCTAAGGGTCTCGCCTTCTGGCACATTCTCTATGTGGGGTTATTGCACCTCTCCCTCATGTGTGGTAACAGGGTCTTCATTTTCATTTGTTGTTGCTGTAGGGGTTCGTAGCATGGAAAACAAAAAATTTCTACCGCATGCACACAAACAAGCCAAGATCTATCTACTAGATTGTAGCAACGAGTCGATAGAGGAACTTACCCTCGAAGATTCCAAAGCGGTTAACGAGAGCAGATTCTCATGGGTGATGTAGTCGTACACTTGTCGATCTCAAGATCGCGTAGACGATCCTTCCGGCGCTGCGTTCCGGCAGCGCTCCCGCAGTCGATCACGTTCGGTACTCGACGAAGACCTTCCTCTCCCTTGTTCCAGCAGGCAGCGGAGGTTGTAGCACTCTCCTCGCGATTCCGGCAGCACAACGGCGTGGTACCGGAAGTAGAGGGGAGATCTCGCAGGGCTTCGCCTTAAGCCGGAGCGAGTATGGTGGAGTATGAGAGAGCTCCTCGGCGATCTAGGTTTTAGACACACCAAGGAGGAGGTGCTAGAGCCGGTGGCTAGGGTTTGGGGCACCCCAAGTCGGCGGCTAGGGCAACCCTAGGGGGCGGCGGCAGCTGCAGGAGGTGGTGGCGCCAAGCTAGGGTTTAGAGGAGAGGTACTTGTGTGTCCTAGGAGGGAGCCCTGCCCCTCCTTATATAGGTGGAGGGGCCGGCGGCCAAGGGGAGGGAGTGGAGTCCCTCCCCAACTCGGCTTGGGTGGTGCGCCGGCTTGGGGAGGAGGGACTCCCTCCCCAACTCGGTTTCACCCTTCCTCCTCTTTTCCACTTTCCAAATTTAGCCGTTTGACTTTTCAATTTAGCTATTTGACTTTTCAAACTAGGATTTGAATTAATCCTTTATTTGGAACAGCGATGACAATTAGTACATGATGCAACCATTCCAACTTGTAATGACACATTCATGTACCCCTTCCCCTCCGGAGTGCCGGACATTCCGGAACCTTCTAGAACATTCTCGATGAAAACACCGGAATCATTCCCGAACTCCGAAACGGGACTTTCCTTATATGAATCTTATTCTCCGGACCATTCCGGATCTCCTCGTGATATCCCGGATCCCATCCGAGACTCCGAACAACATTCAGTCTCTTTCTCATCATACCATATGATGTAGCCCGACCTACGGTCGTTGCCACATCTTGGTCTCCAACTTACACCAAGTCGTCATGGACTCCAAAGGTGAATCCGTTCCTCTATGCGAGCCCCCTTCCTTCCCTATTGAATGGCATGCTACTTCATACTCCGTCACACATGCATGATAGGTTCACATTGACAAGTACGGAGGCAAGGGAGGAAGCCCGGAACATCAAGCCCGACAAGACGGAGGCTTGGAAGAGGAGGCGGAAGAAGACAGACTGCCAAACGCTCTCTGTCGCCAGCGGTACTACCGGACCTGGCGACCGGTACTACCGCCCGGCGGTACTACCGCCCTCTGCTACCGCCAGCAACAGACGACACCAGCGCAAGCCAAATGCTCTCTGTCACCGGCGGTACTACCGGCCCCGGATCCGGTACTACCGGGCCCCGGTACTACCGCCCCCTGCTACCGCCCCCAACAGACGGCTCCAGCTGAAGCTCCAGGACCGCAAGCGGTACTACCGGTCCCAGAGCGGTACTACCGGACCAAGCGGTACTACCGGTCCCAAGTCCGGTACTACCGCTCCTGGCAGTGCCTGCGCGCACTAGTTGGGCCACAGCCCATGTATCCCCCTTTACTTACCAAACCCTAGTTTTATTCCCAAACTACCCTTGTTTTGTGGTTGGCCTATAAATAGAGCCCCCACCCCTCATGTAACCCTTAGGCATAGATGATAGACTAAAGAAAACCCCCATTGTGGAATCTCTAGTTTTGCCTCATCCCCTTTACCAAGGGGACCGACTATCGTCACCAACCTCGATTGGACTTTGCATCACGCATCCATCGTTGAACAAGGCCTTAGGTTCTCGGTTTCTCGCCCCCAAGTCGTCAAGACCCTCCTCAAGGTGTTCTTCCCTCTCCGATGTGGATTTGAGGGAGCACGTTGACCGATCTTTCCTTGCGAGGATTCTATCGAACCGGTGGCCGCCGTTCGGGAGCAATCGGCCTTGTATCGTGTGAGTTTTGCGTGTGTTCATCGTGTTCTTCGCGAGGTGTGTGTTCGCTTCCGCTACCTTCTCCCTTTCCCCTTGCTTTCCCATCGATTTGACCACGAGATCCGTGAAGATCGGGCACCCAAGAGGTTAACCCCCTCCATCATCTGGTATCAGCAGCTTTTGGTTGCCACGGATTTCTCATCGATTTGGTCTTTTCCCCATAAATTCGAAATTTCCACCAAAAATAGCCCCAATTCGTGTTTTGGATCGATCTGTGATTTGAGTGCGTTTTGGTAGGTTTTGATCCGTGGATTACTTGCTAAACTTGTTGATCTACCTTCCTTTGCGTTCCCATAGCCTAATTCCTTGATTTCCCCCGTCGATTTGGTGGTTTTCTTGAAGATTTTCCGCCCAAATCGCCCCAAACTCGCGAAATTGCGTCAGATCTGGATTTCTCTGTCCCGAGCGGTACTACCGCTCCAAAAATACGGTACTACCGCCCAGCGGTACCAAAATCCGGTACTACCGCCCAAGACAGAAAGAAAACAGCAGATTCCAGATTTCAGCCTCTCACCGTTTTGAGCATATCTTTTGCATTCGAACTCGGATTTTGGTGTTCTTTAGCTCGTTTCGAAGAGGAGAAGGAGCTCTACATCATCATCCACGTTGTTCATGCTATCTACTCCATCCAAATTCCGTGAGCAAGGCGGAATCCAACAATAAAGGGTGAAGATCGTCGATGAAAGGTATAAACATTCCGCGACTTCTCCCCACTTGCATTCCTTTGTGAACCCCACTATCTTTGCGAGCAACAAACACCTATTGAGACTAGTTCCTATTATGATTGCTTGGGCTATGCACATTTGATACCTTGTAGAATTCCGAGCAAACATTTGTGAGCGCTATCTCATATAGTTATCTTGTATAGTTGTTGGCACAAGGAAGAGGCAAGTGAAAAAAAAAAGAGTGATACAAAAAGAAAAAAAAATAGAAAAATAAAAAGAAAAAGAAAAGAAAGAGATACATGTGCCTTATAGAATAGGAAGCGCAAGCTCGATGAACATCAAATAGGTGGTACTTATTGTGCATATCTTGTAGCCCACCAATCTTATGCAATCGAACTAGCGTCTCTCCTTGTACTTGTGTGACACGAGCTTATAGTCTTCGCTAGGTAATCATTTGGTTCTTAGCTCACTTTCTCCGTCGCACAAGTCCCATTTATCCCACCGTGTGTGTTTCCTTGTATATATTTCCTATCTTGTGGATTAACTTGTTTTGCTTTGTGATCATTGTGGTTCTTTACTTACCATTACAACATCTTGATTTCGGATTGGTTCTTGACATGCCACTTTCCATACCTATCCACCATAGGCCTTGTGTGTGTGTGTGTTTTTTGGTTAGTAGTTGGTTTTGGTGTTCCGCGTGAACTTCACTTTGCTTGGTTTATTGCTCTCAAGTGTGGCCACTTGCACGATACGATCTTCCAAGGTAAAGTAAGGTTTGACGTTGTATCCCTAACACCCTCTACCACTTCCATATACACCGCTTGGTCTTGTGCATCATGTCTAGGGACTCCGGAACTGAGGATGATATCTATGAAGAATCCATGATGAGCCACCATGACTACGACTCCACAAGTAAAGAGGACATGACGGAGCACAACACCGACAATGGCTCCGCATGCTTGGGTGACATGGAGTGCTACAACAACAACAACTCCCCAAGCATGGGCGACTTCAAGAACGACAACGACAAGCTCCACAAGTCGCACCGGCCAAGACGGAGCCTACGCCTCGAGTGCACCAAGGTCCACCATGAAATGGACAAGTTCGAGAGCGACCTCCACAACTTCAAGAAGGACATGGACAATGACTTCGACAAAAACATGAGCATGGTCGCCAAGACTAATGATGCCTTGTGCTCATTAGTAGAACTTATAAGGAAGCGTGCCAAGGACAAGGGTCATCGTCGCGAGCGTCATGTGGATGACCAAGTGCGCCACCTACACCAACCATCGGCAAGGCACGCCAATGACCTCCGTCGACACCGTCACAAGGCACCTTCAACTACTAGTGCCACCACCAAAATGGCACCAAGAGCAAGCCTTCGTCCACGCCATCAAGCTTCAACGACTACGCTTGCATTCGAAGACCTCATGAACGAGGAAAATGTAGACGCCTACTTCGCCAAGTTGGATAGCATGAGCCTACCTCCACCACTACTACGAGATGGCCACAAGACGGTCGAGCATGGGATTTTCCCTTCGACCATGGAGGCGAGCAATGATGCCCATCTTATGGCATCCAACCTTGGAGGCGACAAGGTCAAGAATGGTGAGCATGGGATTTTCCCTTCACCAAAGGAGGCGCATGGAGTTGAGGAACCCGAGCCTACCCCCATATGCTTGAGTGATGATGTGGTACCAATCCCATGTGAGTATGAGAGCCACTTAGCCCACTTGAGTGAGAACAAGAGTGAGATGAGTGACTCCACTTTATGTGAGATTGAGTGCTTCCACTTGGAGGGCATGAGCGATACTCCTAGTGAGTTGAGAGTGGTAGTTGATAGGTCAAGTGAGACCATTTCGAATTCTAACAACTCACCCTCTACCTCTAGTGTGTTCTCTTGTGTTATGCTAGGTTCCATGGATGAAGAAGCGCCAAGCCATGAAGCAATGATGCCTCAATTGGAGAAGATGTACATGGTGGATGAAGATGATGCTACGCCATGGCTACATCAAGAAAACGAAGTCGTCCACAAGGAGGCCACTACTTCCACAACACCCACTTCATATGAGAGGTATGAACAAGGTAACAATAAGGGTGTTGATGATGCCATGATCCCACTAGTGGACATGATGAATTGTGAGGATATGCATGCTATGGATGATACTTGTGACATTACATATGCTTCATCCACATTCCCATGTGATGCTTTGCCTTTGCATACTATTGATCATGTGGAATTGTTTGATTGCGATTTCATTGCCATAAACATGCCATGCTATGCATCTTGTGTGTATCCTCCAATTACTTTGGACTTGCCTTGTCATGCTAGTCATTCAATTTCTCCCGTTGCTTGCGATAAGATGAATGCTTGCTATTTCACTTGTTTTGCTTGCAACAATATTGATCAAATGCGTTCTAATGAGATGGCCCCCATAGCTTTCTCAATTTTTGGAGATTTTGATGATGGCCATGATAAGCATGTTCCCCACTTGCATACTCACCATGCATCTATTTCATACTTGAATGACATTAATGGTGATGTGCACAAGAAGAGATACGTCATGATGGATGATGTGTATCTCTACCATGCACACACGTTCTTCCTTTTACATATGATGTGTGTAGGTACCCGCACAAGAATGTCAACCTCGGTTGAGCACGAGTTGACAAAAAGAGCTCTAGAGAGCATCCCACAAGTGAGTTCAAGATCGAACCCAGCTCTGATACCTTTTGCATGCTTTGCATCTTTCATGTTGGCAAATTGCCCTTTCCTATGGTTTGATTGCAAGCATGTTAATGGTATTTTCTCCCCTCGTGACATTCATGTTTCTTCGCATTTAGATAATGATGTTTTGTGTGTTGCAACAAAAATGTTGAACATTTTACCTTTCCGATGTTTTGTGTGCAACCACAATTCCTTTAAGAACATGTATTGTCATGAGAGCTTCCAAGAATCTCGTCTTGTTGTTGCAACAAACATAAGGACCACTTGCTCTTTCATTTGGTTTGTTTGCAAACATTATACTTTTGTTTTGGATATGCTTCCTTGTGTGTTTTTGCCAAATTCTCCAAGCTTTGCATCAAAGATGTTGATAAAATTTCTATTCAATTGCTTTGAGTGCCACAATAAGATGTTATATGGAGTTTTTGAGTTCCCACATTTGGATGATATTGCAACGATTTCCATGCACATTGACCATGCATATGCATCCCGTTTGTTATACTTGAGTTGTGCTAATCGTGTTGTGAACAAGAATGGACATGCTACATTTGACATGCTCCTCTATCACGCACGAAAATATGTTGCTTGGTCTTTGTTGTATGAAGGTACAAGTGCATACACGTCAACCTCTATGGACAATATGTTGACAAGAAGAACAGAAGAGAGTTACCTATGGCTACCCTTCATCGAGCTATCTCTACAAGCTAAGGTGACTTCCTTCTACTTGAGGACTCATGTTATAATCTTGGTGAATTGGCTACGCTTTGAGTGTTGCTTTGCTTTTGTTGTGAGCTTTGTAGGCTTCAAGGAAGGTGAAGGAACATTGAAGTGTTGTCAAGTCACTCTTCCCGAGGACGACTATATGGTGAACCCCAGGATCAAGGATGTCCTTCGACCGCTTCTACTTTGTGATGAGCATGTAGAGTCGAGGACGACTCTTTTTGAAGGGGGGGAGATGATGTAGCCCGACCTACGGTCGTTGCCACATCTTGGTCTCCAACTTACACCAAGTCGTCATGGACTCCAAAGGTGAATCCGTTCCTCTATGCGAGCCCCCTTCCTTCCCTATTGAATGGCATGCTACTTCATACTCTGTCACACATGCATGATAGGTTCACATTGACAAGTACGGAGGCAAGGGAGGAAGCCCGGAACATCAAGCCCGACAAGACGGAGGCTTGGAAGAGGAGGCGGAAGAAGACAGACTGCCAAACGCTCTCTGTCGCCAGCGGTACTACCGGACCTGGCGACCGGTACTACCACCCGGCGGTACTACCGCCCTCTGCTACCGCCAGCAACAGACGACACCAGCGCAAGCCAAATGCTCTCTGTCACCGGCGGTACTACCGGCCCCGGATCCGGTACTACTGGGCCCCGGTACTACCGCCCCCTGCTACCGCCCCCAACAGACGGCTCCAGCTGAAGCTCCAGGACCGCAAGCGGTACTACCGGTCCCAGAGCGGTACTACCAGACCAAGCGGTACTACCGGTCCCAAGTCCGGTACTACCGCTCCTGGCAGTGCCTGCGCGCACTAGTTGGGCCACAACCCATGTATCCCCCTTTACTTACCAAACCCTAGTTTTATTCCCAAACTACCCTTGTTTTGTGGTTGGCCTATAAATAGAGCCCCCACCCCTCATGTAACCCTTAGGCATAGATGATAGACTAAAGAAAACCCCCATTGTGGAATCTCTAGTTTTGCCTCATCCCCTTTACCAAGGGGACCGACTATCGTCACCAACCTCGATTGGACTTTGCATCACGCATCCATCGTTGAACAAGGCCTTGGGTTCTCGGTTTCTCGCCCCCAAGTCGTCAAGACCCTCCTCAAGGTGTTCTTCCCTCTCCGATGTGGATTTGAGGGAGCACGTTGACCGATCTTTCCTTGCGAGGATTCTATCGGACCGGTGGCCGCCGTTCGGGAGCAATCGGCCTTGTATCGTGTGAGTTTTGCGTGTGTTCATCGTGTTCTTCGCGAGGTGTGTGTTCGCTTCCGCTACCTTCTCCCTTTCCCCTCGCTTTCCCATCGATTTGACCACGAGATCCGTGAAGATCGGGCACCCAAGAGGTTAACCCCCTCCATCACCATAACTACTCAAACAACGTCGAATCCTTAAGTGTGTCTCCCTACGGTTCGTGAATTATGCGGACATGATCGAGACACTTCTCCGATCAATAACCAATAGAGGAATCTGAAAATTCATATGGCTCCCACATATTTCTACGATTACTTTGCGATCGAATGAACCACTTACATACGATACCAATTTCCCTTTGTCTCACGATAGTTTACTTATCCAAGGTTATGATCGTCGGTATCTCTGCATACCTAGTTCAACCTCGTTACTGATAAGTACTCTTTTCTCGTTCCCGTGATATGTGATCCCTTGTGAGCCAGTCACATGCTTGCAAGCTAATTGGATGACATTCCACCGAGAGGGCCCAGAGTATATCTATCCGTCATATGGATGGACAAATCTCACTCTTGATCCATGTGCCTCAACACATACTTTCCGAACACTCAATGCCACCTTTATAGCCACCCAGTTACGGTGTGGTGTTTGATGTCATCAAATCATCCTTCCGGTGATGGTGATTAGCATGATCTCATGGTCGAAGGAATTAGGTTACTATGTATCAGAAAGCTTATAGCAAATGAACTATATTAAATGACTTGATCTTTATGCTACGCTTAACTATAGGAGTATGTCCATCACATCATTCTCCTAATGATATGACCCTGTTGTTAATAACATCTCTATGTTCATGATCAGGAAACCATGATCATATATTAACCAACAAGCTAGTTTAACAAGACGCTTTACTAGGGACTCTTTTATGTTTACAAATCACACAAGTATTAATGTTTCCAGTTAATACAATTATAGCATGGTATGTAAACATTTATCATAAGTATGAAGATATGATAATAACCACTTTATTATTGCCTCTTGGGCATATCTCCAACAGTCTCCCACTTGCACTAGAGTCAATAATCTAGTTTCAAACCTTTGTGTATTCAACACCTATGGCTTTCCGGTGTTGTATGTACACGATTGCTAGTGGTCAACTGATCTCCGGATCTGACACTTCCAGGTCCGTGTGTAATTGCATGTCTTTGCGTCTCTACGCATCACTCATTTTCTAATGAGATGGCTTCGTACAAATTTGGTCCTTTGGTGTGACCTTTAGTTCTTTGGGGTTAAAAACATGTCGATAATATTGCCGTACAATATATTTTCATAGTATTATCCCACTGTGAACTACACCTAGTTTGATAACAAACTACTTGACACAAATGCCCTCTTTTGCTGCTAAAATAGCAGTCATACACTTAGCCTTTTGTTGTAGTATCTGTCACAATGTCTTTAACTTTGGAACTCATCCAATTCCATTATGGAACTCACTTTCCATTATATTGTGCCACCCTTGGTTTAGATTGAGATAAACTTAATTTGTACTTTGCGACAAAACTAGTATCAATGTAGTACTTTTACAATGAACTAACCATCTAATTGTCACTTCTACAAATAATATACTCTTAGTTCTTCCAAAAGATCATAAGAATATCCTTACTATTGTCCAATGATTAACTTATGAATCATTCTGGTATATGCTCATAACATTTAGAGTACAGACATATCTGGATTTGTACATATCACAGTATGATTGATATAAATACTCTTTGTGATTTCATACATCAAGTATCAATCTATACTTGAATCCTTGTTTCACTTACCAAGTGTTAATACACTTGAATATATCATCAATATTGAACTCATTCAATCCTTTCTGTGCAACAAGAACCTTTCTTGTAGTTTCTATATTGAACTCATTCAATATCTCATCTATGTACTTCTGGCACAACCATATTGGCGTCTATTGATGCCAATTATTTGGGTTTTGCCTAAGTATTTCATCAAGATGAAATTCTTAATATGTGTTAATAAAAGATACATCTTTTCCAATCAACAATATTTCCTCCACATAATGTATTAGAAATATGTCTTAGCGCTCCCACTTAATTTCTTGCAAATGCAAGCATCTTCATTGTCTCTGATGAAATTAAACTCTTTTAACAGTTTCATCATAGTGAAGATTCCAACTCCGCTATGCTTACTTCAACCATTGAAGTTTGCATATGCTTTTAGCATCCTTTGAATTAACAAAACCCCTATGGACCATGTTATTCACATGTCCTAGGTAACAATTCTATTAGAAGAACTTGTTCTGTTTATTCAACTTACCATATAACAAAATTATATGTAGTGGTTGCTACACTAATCCGTCTAGACTAAATATCACTATGAAAGATCAAATCGTATCATAGTCAACCTTTGAACATTGTTGTGAACTTTTTCCCAACACGTCGACTATTTCATAGATGTAAAACATCCATGTCTATTTCTTTATAGATCCAAACACGACTGTAAGGTCTTACACCTTTCTCGAGGGTCCTTCAAGTTCAAAAACTTGATTTCTCATGTATGGAACTGTCATGGATTTTATGGCTTCAAGCCATTTGACGGAGTCAGGGCTCATCATCGTTTCTTTGCATGTAGTCGGATCATTATTGTCAAATAATGATTTAACTCTCAAATCTTGGTATTCGATTGTTCATCCGACCTACTTGTTTCAATAGGAACTTGGATCTCCGTGACCACAACCTTTGAGGTACGTGAGCCATGAGCATTGTTGCTACCTCCGGAACACTTTTCGGCGCTGCGCAACTTTGTACATATAGCTAAGGTTCTTTTAACCTTATCAAAGTTCTATTGTCCTCCCACTTAACTTTTCACGAAAAATTCCTTCTCAAAGAAACTTGACGTTCTAAGCAACAAACACTTTTGTCTCCGGTGTTTATGGAGGAATACTTAACAGTTATACAAAGACAGGTTCATCCGACTTTGCTTGCACACATCTTTCTTATGCATAGCATACCAATGTTTTAAGAAAGGACTACTTGGGTTTTATCCCAAAACATAACATATGGTGTCATTTCAACGGATTATGATGGAGCTCTTTTCAGTGGAAAAACGGTAGTCACTAAAGCTTTTAATATTTAAAATATAATGGCAGTTTTATGAATTACACCTTCGATCTTACCATGTCAAACATGGTTTAATTACATATCTCGAACGCTCTATACTCTTATGGTATTTTGGGACATGTAAATCTACGGAACGATTCCTTAAATCTTAGGTATTATGCTAAACTTGTAACTCAAAATATCTTCCTTTATGATCTTATCATAAACTATTTATATTTTTGTTACAATGATCTTGCACTTCATCTTGAAAGTCTTTGAACTTTTCAAATGTTTCATACTTCATCCTTATTAAGTAAATATTCATATATTCACTCAAATTCTCGGAGAAAGCATATGAAGTTGAAATCCATCGCTTTTGACTACACATGATGGACTTTGTACAACAATATGTACAATTTCCAATAAGCTAGTCATTCGATCCCTTTTGGCCTATGAACGAAGTTTTAATTATCTCTAGGAAAGTTTCACAAGCGTCATTTGATCAAAAACAAATAGACTCCAAAATTCCATCCATATGGAGTTTCTTCATGTTTTCTTTCCAATATAATTTAAACTGCGATGTCACTTCCTAAGTGATCTTTCAATCAATTTGTCTTTCGACATTTTTAGCACTAGTTTTATGGATGTGATTCCTCCAACGAGATTTTGTGAATCATCCATCTTTTATGGATTACGGCAATTAATTGAACAACCCTTTTGTTCTCATAATACCTGATAAAACAAATCTTGAACGCAAGCTTTGATGTTTAACAAGCAACACAATAACCCTTTATTTGTTCTCGATGAACATCATCACATATTATTTTGCTAGTTACTTAGGCCATTGTAGTTCATGAATTGTGTTGTTTCGTATGACGATTCACACCAACAAATTCAGTATCAAATACTTAAGAACCACATTGTTTAATAAGCAAAGAATATAGCCATAACATGTATATCATCTATATACTTAAACTGAACAATTCTAGTCTTTTCTTTTCTGCCATATATTTATGAGATTCTCTTTCAGTATTTCCTTTTCTGTTTGAAAGAATCTATCAACATCAATAGTGGAGTCATACATATGACACATAGTCCAAAGCGTGTATAGTTAAATACCAATGTCTTTGGACTTGCACTTTGAAGTAGATCACCATTATCAAATGTTTGGTGTTCTTTCAAATTCCTTTCTTTAGTAATCTCTAGCTGTAGTAAACATTTTACCTACATCAAATATTCACCCTCATCATGGATTTATCCATGATCAAGCTACTTTTAGCTTGTAACGGTGAATCGCGAGTATAATGTTGCTCTCCAAAACCTTTTGGAGGATTAGGACAACTAGTGTCTCCAACCTTTTGCAAATTCTCATCAAATATGAGAACATGACTTTTGCCATATTATACTCTATCATGTTGCAACCAAAACTTCGTTTCAGATATCACAATATCTTCCACACATCATGGTTTCTGAAACAACTCTTTTAGATCCTAGATAACCTTGATATTAAGACAATCCTTTGAATATCAAGAATCATGGAGACAAACATGATACTTATATACTAACATTGGAATTGTTACTCTTGATTTTAATACCAACTATTAAACTTCATGGAGTAATCAAAACTTACTGAAAGTTTGCAATGGGACTTTTAAACTTTAGATTAACACTTCAAAACAATATGATACCAGTTCGTAAAGTAACTAACCAGAATTCTATAGTTCTATCATCTCAATTATAACTAAGCGTAAGGTGGTAAACGGATGCCAATAACTACAACAACTATGCAAATTCACTTTGATTTAATTTATGATAAATAGTGTTCAACTTTTAATCATATTGCTGTTGAACTCCCACTCAAAACAATATCCCTCACATTGTTTTAGTGATCACACGAACCAAATCCACCATATCAAAACCGATCATCACGAGAGTTGATATAGCTTCAATGGTGAACAATCAACATGTTCATCATATCTACTATATGACTCATGCTTTACCTTTCGGTGATCCGTGTTCCTGAGACCATGTTTGTACATGCTAGGCTCGTCAAGATCAAACCTTAGCTTCCGCATGAGCAAATCTGGCTTGCCCACGTTGTATACACTTGCGGAATCTAACACACCCGATCATCACGTGGTGCTTCGAAACAACAAGCTTTAGCAACGGTGCTAACTAAGGGTGAACACTTTATGACTTGAAATTCATGTGCATGAGGGATCATCTTATAATGCTACTGTCGTCTACTAAGCAATACAAGATGCATAAAGGATTAACATCACATGCAATTCATAATATGTGATATGATATGGCCTTTCTTCTTTGTGCTTCCGATCTCCATCTTCAAGCACGGACATGATCTCCATCATCACCGACATTGCATCAAGGTCAATGATGCTTCTCCATGGTTGTCGTCCACCGACTTCAACTATTACAACTACTTTGAATAGACACGCGGGTCTTAACAGAAATTAAAGACAACCATATGGCTCCTGCCGGTTGCCGACTTACAATAAGGAACATTGCATACATCATATATAATCACAATCATGGCCATATCACATCACTGCACACCCCTGCAAAACAAAGTTAGACGCCTCTACTTTCTTTGCATATTTTACGTGGTTTGGGGCTTTCAATAAGTGTCGTTCTAACTTACGAACAAGAACCACAACATTGATACTAGTATTGTTAATCACCCGTTGTAAATTGGATCTTAACTATGCTAGGAGAAACAGGCACCCGCAAAGCCACTTATGCAATACAAGTTGCATGCCAAGCGTGGAGCAAGTCTCATGAACGATGTCATGTAAGGTTAGCCCGGGCCGCTTCATCCCAACATACCGCAAGATGCAAAGTACACAAGAAGCAATCGACAATAAAAGCATCAACGCCCACAATGACCATTGTGTTCTACTCGTGCAAACAGATCTACATATAGACACGGCTCTGATACCACTGTAGGGGTTCGTAGCATGGAAAACAAAAAATTTCTACCGCATGCACACAAACAAGCCAAGATCTATCTACTAGATTTTAGCAACGAGTCGATAGAGGAACTTACCCTCGAAGATTCCAAAGCGGTTAACGAGAGCAGATTCTCGTGGGTGATGTAGTCGTACACTTGCCGATCTCAAGATCGCGTAGACGATCCTTCCGGCGCTGCGTTCCGGCAGCGCTCCCGCAGTCGGTCACACGTTCGGTACTCGACGAAGACCTTCCTCTCCCTTGTTCCAGCAGGCAGCGGAGGTTGTAGCACTCTCCTCGCGATTCCGGCAGCACAACGGCGTGGTACCGGAAGTAGAGGGGAGATCTCGCAGGGCTTCGCCTTAAGCCGGAGCGAGTATGGTGGAGTATGAGAGAGCTCCTCGGCGATCTAGGTTTTAGACACACCAAGGAGGAGGTGCTAGAGCCGGCGGCTAGGGTTTGGGGCACCCCAAGTCGGCGGCTAGGGCAACCCTAGGGGGCGGTGGCAGCTGCAGGAGGTGGTGGCGCCAAGCTAGGGTTTGGAGGAGAGGTACTTGTGTGTCCTAGGAGGGAGCCCTGGCCCTCCTTATATAGGTGGAGGGGCCGGCGGCCAAGGGGAGGGAGTGGAGTTCCTCCCCAACTCGGCTTGGGTGGTGCGCCGGCTTGGGGAGGAGGGACTCCCTCGCCAACTCGGTTTCACCCTTCCTCCTCTTTTCCACTTTCCAAATTTAGCCGTTTGACTTTTCAATTTAGCTATTTGACTTTTCAAACTAGGATTTGAATTAATCCTTTATTTGGAACAGCGATGACACTTAGTAAATGATGCAATCATTCCAACTTGTAATGACACATTCATGTACCCCTTCCCCTCCGGAGTGCCGGACATTCCGGAACCTTCTAGAACATTCTCGATGAAAACACCGGAATCATTCCCGAACTCCGAAACGGGACTTTCCTTATATGAATCTTATTCTCCGGACCATTCCGGATCTCCTCGTGATATCCCGGATCCCATCCGAGACTCCGAACAACATTTGGTCTCTATCTCATCATACCATAACTACTCAAACAACGTCGAATCCTTAAGTGTGTCTCCCTACGGTTCGTGAATTATGTGGACATGATCGAGACACTTCTCCGATCAATAACCAATAGAGGAATCTGGAAATTCATATGGCTCCCACATATGTCTACGATTACTTTGCGATCGAATGAACCACTTACATACGATACCAATTTCCCTTTGTCTCACGATAGTTTACTTATCCGAGGTTATGATCATCGGTATCTCTGCATACCTAGTTCAACCTCGTTACTGATAAGTACTCTTTTCTCGTTCCCGTGATATGTGATCCCTTGTGAGCCAGTCACATGATTGCAAGCTAATTGGATGACATTCCACCGAGAGGGCCCAGAGTATATCTATCCGTCATATGGATGGACAAATCCCACTCTTGATCCATGTGCCTCAACACATACTTTCCGAACACTCAATGCCACCTTTATAGCCACCCAGTTATGGTGTGGTGTTTGATGTCATCAAAGCATCCTTCCGGTGATGGTGATTAGCATGATCTCATGGTCGAAGGAATTAGGTTACTATGTATCAGAAAGCTTATAGCAAATGAACTATATTAAATGACTTGATCTTTATGCTACGCTTAACTATAGGAGTATCTCCATCACATCATTCTCCTAATGATATGACCCTGTTGTTAATAACATCTCTATGTTCATGATCAGGAAACCATGATCATATATTAACCAACAAGCTAGTTTAACAAGAGGCTTTACTAGGGACTCTTTTATGTTTACAAATCACACAAGTATTAATGTTTCTGGTTAATACAATTATAGCATGGTATGTAAACATTTATCATAAGTATGAAGATATGATAATAACCACTTTATTATTGCCTCTTGGGCATTTCTCCAACAGTTGCCACAGGAGAACTAACAATGGGTGTCACATCGACATTGTCCTGTGTCGGTGCAGCAGCAGGTATCGAGAAAAATGGTTCATGAATCATCGGAGTGGGTGCATGCACCCGCTTCTCCTCAAGGTTGATTTCTCGGGATACCGTGCTCCCCTTGATCATTTGATCCTCCAGAAACACAGCGTGTCTCGTTTCCACAAACTTAGTAATTCTGTCTAGACAATAGAAACGATAACCTTTCGACTTGTCTGGATAGCCAATGAAATGGCAACTTACTGTCTTAGGATATAACTTCCCAAGGTTTGGGTTGAAGAGTTTGGCCTCGGCTGGACATCCCCACACTCGCAAATAATTGAGTGAAGGTTCGCGACTAGTCCATAACTCATATGGTGTTTTATACACCGACTTACTGGGAACTCGATTAAGTATGTGAATGGCGGTTTTTAACGCCTCCATCCACAAACCAACTGGTAATGTGGAGTAACTTAACATGCTTCTCACCATATCCATCAAGGTACGGTTACGTCTTTCAGCTACTCCATTCTGCTGAGGCTCGCCCGGTATTGAATACTGGGCAACTATACCATGTTCCTGTAGAAACCTTGCAAAGGGTACAAGAACTTGGCCATATGGGGTATGCCGACCGTAGTATTCGCTCCACGGTCGGACCTTACTACTTTAATCTTTAAACTATGCTGATTTTCAACTTTAGCCTTAAATATTTTGAATTTATCCAATGCTTCTGAACGCTCTTTAATTGGATAAATATAACCATAACACGAATAATCATCCGTGAATGTTATGAAAATATCATAGCCATCCACAGATGTCACAAGAAACGGACTGCATATATCCGTATGAATTATTTCTAAAACTCCTGTGCTTCTTTTGGCGCCCTTCTTAATATTCTTTACAAACTTTCCTTTAATGCAATCGATGCATTTCTCTAAATTTGAAAATTCTAGAGGCGGTATAATTGATTCTTTTACTAAGCATTCTTGACATGGTTATACCCCGCGGGTGCATGATCTCAGCATACTTAGTCCATCCCAAGGAAGGCCCACGGCAAATGACGCAGGCCCATGAAGACTTTCGGGTGGCCAGGCCCATGATGCCTTCGGATCCTTGGAGTGCAAGACTAGCGTAGATAGGAAATTCAAAGGGGTAAAACCCTAGAACCTGTAACCGACTAGGTCTATGCCCGGGACCTGCCTAAGTCTATATAAAGGTCAGGAGGGCACGACCTAGATATCTCGACTCATACTTTCGCATACACACCTCCACGCTAGATTGCATCTGCGCATCCCTGTAACCTTCGGTTCCGCCGTAATCAAGAGCAAACAAGCAGGAGTAGGGTTTTCCCTCTGGGGGCCTGAACCTGGGTAAACCTTGTGTCCCCGTGTTGCTTGTTTTCTAACCGTGCCACGATCTCCAGCATCCCCATCTTCTCCAAAACCCAAGTCCATAACAATGGGCATTGATGAGATCAAACCTCGTCAATTGGCGCCGTCTATGGGAACTGGGGGCGCTGATTGTGCGATCGTGATGGTTCCAACCCGACCGATCTACAACTCTGCAGCAACGAAGAGTCATCTCCTCTTCGGCGCTTTCGACTTCACCGCCCACTCGCCGGCCACCATGAAGGACTTCGAGCCCGTAGGCGACGGACTCGAAATCCTGTTCGGGAGCTTCTGCTTCCAGGTAGGGCAAACTGGCACCCTCCGCCTCCCTGAGCGGGTGCCCCTACCATCAATCAGGCCCGCTTCGTGGGCCCCACACCCCGTGCTACGCACAACATCATCAACAGATGATTCCTATGACAGGAGCAGCTGCAACTCCGATCTGTGCGATCCGCCATCAGATGCAGGGACCTACGGTTCCGGATCTGAAAGCTGCGGCAGCAGCGGACCAATCTGCGAGCGCTACCAATGCGCCGCAGTCATCCAAAGCGACGTGGATCAGCAAACACCCAACCCGCCGCCTAACCCGCCAGAACGAAACGGTGGAAACAGAAGAAGCCAGTCCCCCCCACCCGAAGGGGAAAACAACGGCGGCCACGTCATCCGCCTTAGCAAAGAAGGATGGACCCAGGTCCACGAAGCCGTGGCAGGCAACATAGTACTGCCCGCAGACGCCTCGCGGGATATGCTGATGGCCTACCACCTGCTCCTGATCGAGCAGCACAAGAAGCAGGTCAAGATGCAGGAGGTGCTTGTCAAACGCAAGCAAGCAGCCTTAGAGTCCAGCGCGTGATGAGCTGCGCTCTCCGCCATGGGCATCGGCTCCAGCTCGAACACCAACCCATGCAAGAAGCACCGCTCTCGGATGGAGAACATGGATCCCAAGGAGTGCCGCGAGTTGACGCGAACTCTCCACACATCCTTCATGGAGATGGACGCCGACGGCAACGTCATCCCAAAAACGCCGCAGGCTGCGATCATGGCAGCCACTGCGTACCTCGCGGCCCACCCACCTCCCGAGTGGGGGACCGAAGAGGGCCATGCACAAGTCCGCACTTACCGGACTCGGACTCGTCGGAGCTGCGCTCCACCAGTAAGCTCCCAAGGAGTCGAAGAAGAAAGCTCCGGTCAGGTTCGACCGCAGCCCCACCCCTTCATCCGAAGAGGAGGAACATGACCTTCCCCGAAGGAAGAAGAGTTCGCGACGCTGCGACCGCGACTACGACGCCAGAGATGCGCTCACACAGTGCAAAATCGACAAAGCGCGAGCTAAGCGCGCATGCTCGTCTGAATCCGAGATGGACGAAGATGAAGGAGAACTCTGCGGAGCCCGATGCTTCAGCAGATCCGTCCGGCGGACACGGATGCCGCGAAATTTTAAGCTTCCTTCGGATACTCCGAAGTTCGACGGCACTCAAGACCCAAAGGCTTGGCTCAGCGATCACTTATCATCCGTCAAACTGCACGGTGGAAACAAGGAGACCGCCATGCAATGCCTTCAGCTGCAGCTGACAGGCGCAGCCCGGATCTGGCTCAGCAGCCTATCCTCAGGGTCCATCCGAAGCTGGGATGAGCTAGCTTACAGCTTCATCCGAAACATCAAGGGTACCAGCAAAAGACCCGCCTCGATCGAAGAATTGCGAGCCTGCACTCAAGAACGGGCGAATCCATTCGCTCGTACATACTACGCTGGTCCAACACAAAGAACTCCACAGCACACATCTCCGAAGAGAGGGCCATCGACGCCTTCAGGGACGGCGTCAAACACCAAGACTTCAAGGAGGAACTTGGGCGCGTCAAGCCCAAAACACTCGACCACCTCATGGACATCGCCAACAGGTGGGCTGACGGAGAAGACTCCATTCACCGAGCACAATCGGAAGAAGAGGACGACTATGGTCGACGGCGAGAGCGCCGTAGCAAGAGAAGATCGCGTGTCTACAACGATAGCGACGGACCCGACATGGTCGCGGCTGGCTACGCCGATCGCCGCAGCGACGCCAACCGCAACAGCGGAGGATGCCGCGGAGGAAACTTCCGCGATGGAGAACGCCCAGCGCAGTCGTGGCAACGCCGCGACCGCGATAACGGACCCTCAGCATACGAAAAGCTTTTAGGTCCATGCACTATCCACTTCTACATCGACAAGCAGGATGGCAAAAAGAAGGCCAGCCACATGCTCAAGGACTGCCGCGAGTTCCAAAAACTTAGCGAAAGCATGGTGCAGATGAGGCAGCAAGCCCTAATCCCTGCGTTCGGAAACGCACCCGCGCCAGGTGAGATAGCGCATGGAGCTCCTCCACCGCCACCTGTAGGAGGCCCGAACCAACCGGTCGCACCATCACAGAACAACGCTGGGAACGGGTATCCCCCACCGAAAGGAGCACTGATGATCCAGAAGGGGCGCCCTACGAATAGGGTGCAGAAGAAAATCACCCGACAGATCAACCTTTCCGTGGCAACTCCACCCGCCATCCCTGAGTACCTCAACGGATCGGAGTCCTGCATCACGTTCACTCGTTCGGATCACCCTTGCCAGATCCCTCGCCCAGGTCATGCTGCCCTGGTGCTGGAGGCGCAGATCGGAGGTTTCGAGATGAGTCACGTCTTCATGGACGGCGGCAGCGGCATCAACCTGATGTTCGCAAGCACTCTGGCGACAATGCGGATCCCGCAGTGCAGCCTGGAACAATCAGACACAACGTTCCACGGCATCGTTCCAGGGAAGGGCTTATTCCCCCTGGGCAAAATATGGCTCGACGTCATCTTCGGCAAGCCGGAAAACTTCCGACTAGAACGGCTCGAATTCGAAGTGGTGGACTGGCCATCACAGTACCACGCCATCCTCGGGCGTGTAGCATTCGCAAGATTCCTGGCTGTCCCACACTATGCATACCTGCTACTCAAGATGCCAGGACCAAAGGGCGTCATCACAATCCACGGGAGCTTCACCCGATCGGACCAATGCAACAGGGATTTTAACAGAATTTCCCAGTCATTCGGCATGCAGGAGGAGCTCCTAAGGCTCCGCGAGGTGACAGACAATGGGGCACCCCCAGTCGCACGACAAAACGCACCTGACATGTATTTAGACTCCACCGTCAACACAAAGAAGGTGCAAGTCCATCCGACGGATGCCTCCAAGACGGCGCTGATCGCCAACGACCTAAGCACCGCATAGGAAGGCGCGCTCGTCGAATTCCTCTGTGAGCACTGGGAAATCTTCGCCTGGTGTCCTGCGGACATGCCAGGAGTTCCCAGGGAATTCGCCGAGCACGCACTCAACGTCTTTCCAGACACCAAGCCCGTCAAGCAGTCCATCCGAAGACTGTCCGAGCCACGAGCTGAAGCTATCGGCAAAGAAATCAACAGACTACTCGCTGCAGACTTCATCAGGGAAATCAAATAAAGCGAGTGGCTTGCAAATACAGTGATGGTCCCAAAGAAGGACACGGACATCCTGCGGATGTGCGTGGATTTCACGTCGCTAAACAAGCATTGCCCAAAGGACCACTTCCCTCTTCCTCGGATCGATCAGATCATCGATTCGACTGCAGGTTGCGAGAAACTCTCCTTCCTCGACGCCTACTCAGGCTACAACCAGATTCGACTCAAGGTCGAAGATCAGAAGAAAACGGCGTTCATCACGCCGTTCGGAGTGTTCTGCTACAACACAATGCCCTTCGGGCTAAAGAACGCAGGTGCCACGTACCAGCGATGCATGCAGGCATGCCTCAAGGACCAGATCGGTCGCAACGTTCAAGTCTATGTCGACGACATAGTCATAAAAACCAGGGAGGCAAGGACACTTATCGACGATCTCCGCGAGACGTTCGACAACCTCGATCGCTACAGGATTAAACTCAACCCCGAAAAGTGCGCCTTCGAAGAGACATCATCAATTCTTTTCCTCTTACTCTTTTCAATCAGGGATGAGGAGACATTCTCATTCTCAGCTCTTAATGCATTCACATTCTCACAAAGTGATAACAAATAAAGCTTATCTTGTCTGAAGGCAAGACCAACAATCTCATTATTAAACTTGATCTTACATTGTCCATCGCCAAAATGGCAAGCAAAACCACAATCATCTAAGTGCGATACACTTATTAAGTTTCGATGCAAAGAGGGTACATAAAGCACATCTACTAGTAAAAGTACAAAGCCATTTGATAACTCTAATGGGAGATTTCCAATGGATTCGATTTCAGCTTGGGCGTCGTTTGCAACTTTAATACTTCTTTCTCCTCTTTGCAGGGTCCTTCTCATACGGAATCCCTGTAATGAATTTGCAACATGAACAGTCGCACCTAAGTCAATCCACCAAGTATATTTTGCATAACTTAAAAATAAGGATTCATCAACAAAAGTAATTAAACCCTCACATTCTTGCACAGATACTTCAGAAAAGCCACACACTCACTCATGTAGTGGCCCTTCTTCTTGCACCACTTGCAGGTGTCCTTGTCCACCTCCTGCGCCTGATGATCAGGAGCCTTTCCATGCGGCCTAGAAGAAGAGGGGTGCCCCTGAGGTTTCCCTTTTGGCTTGGAACCCTGAAAGTTCCTCTTCTTGGTTGGGCTTAGGTAGTTCACAGAATCACCAGATTTCCGCTTAAGCCTCTCTTCTTCTTGGACGCACATGGCCATCATCTTATCAGTGCCCCACTTTTCTAGATGTGCATTGTAGTTCACAGCAAAAGCTTCAAATTGATTTGGCAGTGAGGCAAAAATCAGATGAATGATGAACTCATATGGAAGCTCCATGCCCATGGGCTTAAGCTTGGAAGACATATTGCTCATTCACAATATGTGGTCCCTTACTCCACCACCATTGTATCTTGTAGTAATAAGTTTCTTAATGAGAGAGCTTGCATAGGCCTTTGAATACCTAGTAAACTGACTGAAAGGATACAGATGTCGCCTAGAGGGGGGTGAATAGGCGATTAAAATTTTTCCTAGAGTGGCTCAACAAAGGCGGAATAAAACTAGTGTTTACTTTGTTAAGCACAACTTAGAACAACTAAGGTTCACCTATGTGCACCAACAACTTATGCTAAGAAATACAAGCAACCAAATGATAGCAAGATATATATTACTTCAAGCACGAAGGCTATCACAATGTAAAGTGCATAAGTAAAGAGCTCGGGTATAGAGATAACCGAGGCACGCGGGGACACCGATATTTTACGAGTTCCTCCCAACATGGAGTACATCTCGTTTGGAGAGGGGGTGGTATCAAACCACCAACGCCACAAAAGGCCTCCCTTATTCTCCGGTGAATCTCACCCCAATGGGATCGATCCACGCTTCCACTATCGGTGCACTTGTCAGTGGCAACCGAAACCTCTCACAAGGTTGGGGCACTTCTTCACAACTTAATTGGAGGCTCCCAACAAATGCCACAAAAGGCCACAATGCCACCAAGGCCACAAAACCGTCTAGGGTTCCAAGAACCCAAGAGGGACAAGCTCCAATGAGTCACACGAACCAAATCCTCTGAGGAGAACTCAAACTGATGCACCGAATGCAAATGGCAAGAACACCACAAAGGTGTTCAAATACTTCTCTCCCAAATTCCACCAAATCTACAAAAGCTTATGGGGGAATAAGAGAGGAAGAACAATGGAGGAAATCCACAAAAGACTCCAAGATCTAGATCCCAATATGTTCCCCTCACTTAGAGGAGAGATTGATTGGTGGGATTGTAGATCTAGATCTCCTCTTTCAAATCCCTCAAGAATATGCAAGAATCATAGGAGGGATTGAGATAAAGCAAGCTCAAGAAGGTCAACAATGGAGAGGAAAACTTGCAAGAATAGTTGAGGAACCATTGGGGAAGAAGGCCCCTTATATAGGTCCCTCCAAAATCCAACCGTTGCAGCCCAAAAACGCGATTCCCGGTACTACCGGACTTTTTCCCGGTACTACCGGACTTTCTCGGCACTACCGGACATTTCCTAGGGTTTCTGGGACTCCAAACGCATTTTTCTCTGCGCTCCCCGGTACCAAAATGCGGTACTACCGTACCCTAGTACTACCGGATCCTGGTCCGGTACTACCGGTCATCCCAGAACGAAAACAACCATAACTTTTGCATCCGAACTCCGATTTCGACGATCTTGGGCTCGTTTCGAAGAGGAAAACAACCTCTACAAGACCATGCAAAGAAACATCATAGTCCATCAAGGGAGGAGAGATCCAAATGACGAAGTAAAAAACCTTCTGCCGCGCTAGGTACTAAAATGCGGAAAATTCAAACCTCTATAACTTTTGATTGGTAACTCTGATCGACCCGATTCCAATTGCGTTGGAAAAAGGACGAGATGAGCTACCCTATGAAAGGTGAAAATATTTGTTATCACCAAGTGAGAATGTATCATGTATAATAATGTGAGATACCTCACTTGGTGAGAAACCGAAAAGCCGTCAAGATCAAAATCGCAACAAGATACAAACGGAAGATCCGATTTTGATGAACAAGAGCTTGTTATGGAGATTACCACAAGCTCTATATCCTCACATGGATAAGAACAAATAACAATAAAATATGATGATGCAAATATGCAAAGGTTTGATCTCTCTCTGAACAAAGTGAACGAGTTATTCATTCGAGAGCCCCTCTTGATAGTACGGTTGTCTATCCTAAACCCGGTCTCCCACACACAACATGAGACCGGCAAAAGGGAAAACCTATCAAGATTATACCTTTGCCTTTAGCATTCCACTTGAGCTCGATGTAGATGATCTTGCCCTTCTCAAGATGGAACGCCTTTATTGATTCGTCATCATCGATCCATGATCACCGAGGATGGCAAGCATTAAACATGAGATCTTCTATAGATGGTGCATTTTGAGCTTGCACATCACATCTTCTTATACATATCATCGACCTTGAAGCAAACACATGCTCCAAGCGATGCCAATGGACAAATCCTACAAGTATAACTTAATACACACATTAGTCCATAAAGATTGTCATTAATTACCAAAACCACACATGGGGGCCCACATGTTTTTTCAATCTCCCCCATTTTTGTAATTGATGACAATCCCTTTAAGAGGGTTTATATATGGAATATTAATGAATAAAATGGTAACACCAATATCAAATACAACATAAGTATGTGATAATGGTACCACCACCATATATAGAGCAAATTCCCCCACAATCTATGCATATGTGATGAACTCGAATTTCATTGCATATATTGCCAATCATTATCATTGGTGGAGTTTCCTCTATATACCACATGCTAAGCAACAACAAAGATGCAAGAGCATGAAAGGCAAATGCTTAAGAACAAACTCAAAGCATAAACCATCTTCCCTTAAACCCTCTAACACTTCTCCCCCATTGACATCGATTGCCGAAATGGGTGACAAGTTCTAGAAGGCAAATATAGTAGTAATTCCTCCAAAGGTGTGCCTTCGCACATATCCAATGATGAATACTTGGGAGGGAGTAGAACTATATCGAGGACCGAAGATTGCCAAAATAAAGTCAAATGATGCAAGCAATTACAAGGTCCGACAAACCAATTTGAAAACAACAAATGAGTCCAAATGAAAACTATAAGATATTATGATATGAGCAAAAGAGTGTTTTAAATAACAAATAGAGAAGCTCCCCAAGATTTAAAATAAATGCATTGGAATACATAATGCACAAATATGGAATCCTTGCTCCCCCATGAGCATTTAAAACACAACAAATGAAAGATCAAATAAATTCTTAAATAAAATAGAGAAGCTCCCCAATATTTGTGCATACTTTAAAATCGATGTATTTCAATACAAAAATGCACAAATATGGAATCCTCACTCCCCCATAATCATTTAAGGCACAATAAATGAGAAAGAAGGCAAATGAGCATTATTAAATGAATTAGATGAGCTCCCCAAAGATAATGCACCAATTATGATAATCACATTTGGGAACAAAGTGCATAATCATGGAATCCTCACTCACCCAAATTCATTTAACAATACAAGGCATGAGATACCAAATATGAGTGCCCAAAGATGCAAACAAGAGGAACAAGCACTCATAGGCAATTAGATTTGGAAGCCACCGAAGAATCAAAAGGAATAGAAAGGTGGTCTATAAGGACTAAGATCTCAACTAAAGTTATCTTCTCATATGTGTATATGTTTCTAAGTGGATAACATCACAAAGACGTATGCCCATAAAGAAACAAGCACACACAAAGAAGATATACAATAAATCACAAAACAAAACAAAAACAAAAATGAAGTCATAACATATATCAATAAGATTTTTGCTTCAAAGCATGGCCAAAGGCACAATTTTATCTTATTGTACATTAATGAACTTCAAACATCAACACACTTCATATATTACAACTATCACCAAGGGAAAAGGAGAAAGTTGGCATATATGGAGAAAGGCAACAAGTATCACAAGAAAAAATAAACTAGCAAAATCCCACTATTGCACATGAGAGAAGTTGAGGAAAGGATAGGCAATAAAATTGCTATATTGACATATTTGGGATTGGAGGATCATATGAATGATTTTGTATAGTCCCAAGTATATGCACTCATCTCAACTTATACACATATACAATAGAGAGTTCTTTTAATACCGTGGCTAGAGATATAACAATAAATATAATAACAAAAAATTCATGCCAAGATGCAACCTACAAAAGGTTGGAAGCAAGATAAATATGCATGGGCAAGAGATACTTGTTACCGAGATATAATTGGTAGGATGTAGAGTATATGAATTCGTTGATCATCCTATAGCTTGACTCAACTTTTCATGTATGCACCACTTCTTCAAAATTGAAAGACAAGCATCCAATATATCTCCAATGTACCTAATGTAGGGTTTCGTAGCATGGAGAACAAAAATTTTCTATCACATACAAACAAACAAGCCAAGATCTATCTACTAGATTGTAGCAACGAGTCGATGGAATAACTCACCCTCGAAGATTCCAAAGTGTTTAACGAGAGCGGATTCTCGTGGGTGATGTAGTCGTACTCTTCCTGATCTCAAGATCGCGTAGACGATCCTTCCGGCGCTGCGTTCCGGCAGCGCTCCCGCAGTCGGTCACACGTTCGGTACTCGACAAAGACCTTCCTCTCCCTTGTTCCAGCAGGGAGCGGAGGTTGTAGCACTCTCCTCGCGATTCCGGCAGCACAACGGCGTGGTACCGGAAGTAGAGGGGAGATCTCGCAGGGCTTCGCCTTAAGCCGGAGCGAGTATGGTGGAGTATGAGAGAGCTCCTCGGCGATCTAGGTTTTAGACACACCAAGGAGGATGTGCTAGAGCCGGCGGTTAGGGTTTGGGGCACCCCAAGTCGGCGGCTAGGGCAACCCTAGGGGGCGGCGGCAGCTGCAGGAGGTGGTGGCGCCAAGCTAGGGTTTGGAGGAGAGGTACTTGTGTGTCCTAGGAGGGAGCCCTGCCCCTCCTTATATAGGTGGAGGGGGCGGCCGGCCAAGGGGAGGGAGTGGAGTACCTCCCCAACTCGGCTTGGGTGGTGCGCCGGTTTGGGGAGGAGGGACTCCCTCCCCAACTCGGTTTCACCTTCCTCCTCTTTTCCTCTTTCCAAATTTAGCCGTTTGACTTTTCAATTTAGCTATTTGACTTTTCAAACTAGGATTTGAATTAATCCTTTATTTGGAACAGCGATGACACTTAGTACATGATGCAATCATACCAACTTGATACAACACATCCATGTACCCTTCCCCTCTGGAGTGCCGGACATTCCGGAACATTCTAGAACATTCCCGATGAAAACACCGGAAACATTCCCCAACTCCGAAACGGGCCTTATATGAATCTTATTCTCCGGACCATTCTGGATCTCCTCGTGATATCCCGGATCCCATCCGAGACTCCGAACAACATTCGGTCTCTTTCTCATCATTCCATAACTACTCAAATAATGTTGAATCCTTAAGTGTGTCTCCCTACGGTTCGTGAATTATGCGGACATGATCGAGACACTTCTCCGAACAATAACCAATAGAGGAATCTAGAAATTCATATGGCTCCCACATATTTCTACGATTACTTTGCGATCGAATGAACCACTTACATACGATACCAATTTCCCTTTGTCTCACGATAGTTTACTTATCCGAGGTTATGATCGTCGGTATCTCTGCATACCTAGTTCAACCTCATTACCGATAAATACTCTTTTCTCGTTCCCGTGATATGTGATCCCTTGTGAGCCAGTCACATGCTTGCAAGCTAATTGGATGACATTTCACCGAGAGGGCCCAGAGTATATCTATCCGTCATATGGATGGACAAATCCCACTCTTGATCCATGTGTCTCAACCAATACTTTCCGAACACTCAATGCCACCTTTATAGCCACCCAGTTATGGTGTGGTGTTTGATGTCATCAAAGCATCCATCCGGTAAACGTGATATGCATGATCTCATGGTCGAAGGAATTAGGTTACTATGTATCAGAAAGCATATAGCAATTGAACTATTGAAATGACTTGATCTTTATGCTACGCTTATCTATAGGAGTATGTCCACCATATCATTCTCCTAACGATATGATCTTGTTGTTAATACCATCTCAATGTTCATGATATGGAAACCACAATCATCTATTAACCAACAAGCTAGTATTATATAGAGGCTTTTACTAGGGACTTCAAATTAAGTTTACAAATCACACAAGTATTAATGTTTCCTTGTTAATACTATTATAGCATGAATGGAAACATTTATCATAAACACAAAGATATAATAATAACTACATTTATTATTGCCTCTAGGGCATATCTCCAACAGTCTCCCACTTGCACTAGAGTCATCTAATCTAGATTACAAGGTAATATACCGAACACCCATGGCAGTTTGGTGCTGGTCATGTTTTGCCCTCGGGAGAGGTTTAGTCAACGGATCCGCCACATTCAGATCTGTGTGTACTTTGCAAATCTTTATATCCCCATCTTGGATATGTTCTCGAATAGCGTGAAAACGTAGCTTGATATGCTTCAGCTTCTTGTGTGACCTTGGTTCTTGCGCATTGGCTATGGCGCCCATGTTATCACAGTAGATAGACATTGGGTCCAGCGCACTAGGAACCACACCCAGCTCTGTAATGAACTCTTTCATCCATATCGCTTCTTGTGAAGCCTCCGAAGCAGCCATGTATTCCGATTCAGTTGAAGATCTCGCCACAACGCTTTGCTTTGCACTCCTCCAGCTAACTGCTGCACCATTCAAAATAAATACGTATCCAGATTGTGATTTAGAATCATCCGGATCGGTGTTCCAACTAGCATCGGTGTAACCATTAACAACGAGCTGTTCATCACCTCCATAAGAAAGAACCATATCCTTAGTTCTTCTCAAGTACTTAAGGATGTTTTTGACCGCTGTCCAATGATCCACTCCTGGATCACTTTGATATCTGCTAGTTAAACTAACAGCATATGCAATATCGGGTCTAGTACATAGCATGGCATACATTAGAGATCCTATGGCTGAGGCATAGGGAGTCTTACTCATCATTTCTCTATCTTCTGCCGATGTCGGACTTTGAGTTTTACTCAAGGTCGTATTGGGCAACATGGGCAAGAACCCTTTCTTGCTATCTTCCATTCCAAACCTCTTTAGAACTTTGTCCAAATATGTACTTTGTGACAATGATATTTGGCGTTTTGATCTATCTCTATAAATCTTTATGCCTAATATGTAAGCTGCTTCGCCAAGATCCTTCATTGAAAAACTATTATTCAAATATTCCTTGACACTATTAAGAAGGTCTACATCATTCCCAATCAACAATATGTCATCTACATATAGTATTAAGAATGCTACAGAGCTCCCACTCACTTTCTTGTAAATACAAGCTTCTCCATAAGTTTGTATAAAACCAAAACTTTTGATCACCTTATCAAAACGTTGATTCCAACTTCGGGATGCTTGCTTCAATCCATAGATGGACCGTTGAAGTTTGCATACCTTGTTAGCATCTTTAGGATCGACAAAACCTTTGGGTTGCATCATATACAACTCTTCATCAATGTCTCCATTGAGGAATGCTGTTTTGACATCCATCTGCCATATCTCATAATCATAATATGCAGCGATTGCTAACATAATCCTCACAGACTTTAGCTTCGCTACTGGTGAGAAAGTCTCATCGTAGTCAACTCCTTGAATTTGTCGAAACCCCTTTGCGACAAGTCGAGCTTTATAGACAGTAACATTACCATCAGCATATGTTTTCTTCTTGAAAATCCATTTGTTCTCGACAGCCTTCCGGCCATCCGGTAAGTCCACCAAAGTCCATACTTGGTTTTCGTACATGGATCCAATCTCGGATTTCATGGCTTCATGCCATTTATTGGAATCTGGCCTCATCATCGCTTCCTCATATGTCTCAGGGTCATCGGTGTTGTCTACCAACATGACACTCATAACGGGATCATACCAATCTGGAGTGGTACGAGTTCTCGTTGACCTCCGAGGCTCTGTAGCAACTTCAACCGAAGTTTCATGATCATCATCATTAGCTTCCTCTCTTATTGGTGCAGGCACCACAGGAACTTCTTCCGGTGCTGCGCTACTCGCAATTTCGAGAGAAGGTTCGACAACCTCGTCGAGTTCTACTTTCCTTCCAGTCACTTCTTTCGAGAGAAATTCCTTCTCTAGAAAGGATCCATTCTTAGCAACGAAGATTTTGCCTTCGGATCTGTGATAGAAGGTATACCCAATAGTTTCCTTCGGGTTTCCTATAAAGACGCATTTTTCCTCTTTGGGTTCAAGCTTGTCCGGCTGTAACTTCTTTACATAGGCTTCGCAACCCCAAACTTTAAGGAACGACAATTTAGGTTTCTTCCCAAACCATAATTCATACAGTGTCGTTTCAACGGATTTCGATGGTGCCCTATTTAAAGTGAATGTGGTTGTTTCTAATGCATAACCCCAAAATGATAGCGGTAAATCTGTAAGTGACATCATAGAACGAACCATATCTAAGAGAGTTCGATTACGATGTTCGGACACACCATTACGCTGTGGTGTTCCCGGCGGTGTCAACTGCGAAAGTATTCCGCATTTCTTCAAATGCTCGCCAAACTCGTAACTTAGATATTCACCTCCACGATCAGAACGTAGAAATTTAATCTTCTTGTTACGTTGATTCTCTACCTCACTTTGAAATTCCTTAAACTTCTCGAAAGTTTCGGACTTATGTTTCATGAAATAGATATACCCATATCTACTCAAGTCATCCGTGAAGGTAAGAACATAACGATAACCACCGCGTGATGCTACACTCATTGGACCACACACATCGGTATGTATGATTTCCAACAAGTCTGTAGCTCGCTCCATCATACCAGAAAATGGAGTCTTAGTCATTTTACCCATCAGACATGCTTCGCATCTTTCAAGTGATTCGAAATCAAGTGATTCAAGAAGTCCATCGGAATAGAGTTTCTTCATACGCTTCACTCCAATGTGACCAAGACGACAGTGCCACATATAGGTCGAGTTATCGCTCGATTTCAAACGTTTAGCCTCAATGTTATTAATATGTGTATTTCCACTATCGAGATTCAATAAGAATAGACCATCTATCAAAGGTGCATGTGCATAAAACATATTACTCATATAAATCGAACAACCATTATTCTCGGACTTAAATAAGTAACCGTCTCGCAATAAACAAGATCCCGATATAATGTTCATGCTCAACGCAGGCACCAAATAACAATTATTTAAGTATAAAACTAATCCCGATGGTAGATGAAGGGGTAGCGTGCCGACCGCGATCACATCAACCTTTGATCCGTTTCCCACGCGCATCGTCACCTCGTTCTTCGCTAGCTTCCGTTTATTCTGCAGCACCTGTTTCGAGTTACAAATATGAGCAACCGAACCAGTATCAAATACCCAGGCACTACTACGAGTACTAGTGAGATACACATCAATAACATGTATATCAGATATACCTTTCTTCTTGATGTTGCCGTTCTTCAAATCCGCCAAGTACTTTGGGCAATTCCGCTTCCAGTGACCTTCTCCCTTGCAGTAAAAGCACTCAGTATCAGGCTTAGGTCCAGCCTTGGTCTTCTTCGTCAGCGTGGTAACTTTCTTACCACCCTTCTTGAAGTGTCCCTTCTGCTTAGACTTGCCTTTCTTGAATTTGGTGGTCTTATTGACCAACAACACTTGGTGCTCTTTCTTGATCTCCACTTCTGCAGATTTCAACATGGCAAAGAGTTCTGGCAACGTCTTGTTCATGTTTTGCATGTTGTAGTTCATCACAAAGTTCTTGTAACTTGGTGGTAGTGATTGGAGGACACGGTAAATCCCCAAAGCATTAGGAATCACTATACCCAAGCTTTGAAGTTTGTTTGCGTGCCCAGACATCTTAAGCACATGCTCACTGACGGAGCTGCCCTCTTCCATCTTGCAGTTAAAGAACTTTTCAGAAGCCTCATAGCTTTCAATTGCCGCATGAGTCTCAAAGATCAATTTGAGATCCTCGACAATATCATATGGGTCAGAATTCTCAAACCTTTTCTGAAGCTCCGATTCTAAACCATACAAGATAGCACACTGAACTATGGAGTACTGAGTCTTCCGAGTGAGGTAAACGTTCTTTACTTCATCGGCAGCATCAGCTGCAGGTGGGTCACCCAGCGGTGCATCCAGCACATAGGTCAAATTACCAGCTGTGAGGACAATCCTCAAATTGCGGAACCAATCCGCGAAGTTGCTTCCATTGTTTTTCAACTTTTCTTTCTCTAGGAACGCATTAAAAATGATGGTAGGGGCTGCCATTGATCTACAACATATTTGCAATAGTTTAGACTAAGTTTATGACAAATTAAGTTCAATTTAATAATAAAATTAATCTAGGTGAACTCCCACTCAAAACAATATCCCTCACATTGTTTTAGTGATCACACGAACCAAATCCACTACATCAACACTGATCATCACGAGAGTTGATATAGTTTCAATGGCGAACAATCGACATGTTCATCATATCTACTATATGATTCATGCTTTACCTTTCGGTGATCCGTGTTCCGAGACCATGTCTGTACATGCTAGGCTCGTCAAGATCAAACCTTAGTTTCCGCATGAGCAAATCTGGCTTGCTCACGTTGTATACACTTGCGGAATCTAACACACCCGATCATCACGTGGTGCTTCGAAACAACAAGCTTTAGCAACGGTGCTAACTGAGGGTGAACACTTTATGACTTGAAATTCATGTGCATGAGGGATCATCTTATAATGCTACCGTCGTCTACTAAGCAATACAAGATGCATAAAGGATTAACATCACATGCAATTCATAATATGTGATATGATATGGCCTTTCTTCTTTATGCTTCCGATCTCCATCTTCTAGCACGAACATGATCTCCATCATCACCGGCATTGCATCAAGGTCAATGACGCTCCTCCATGGTTGTCGTCCACCGGCTTCAACTATTACAACTACTTTGAATAGACACGCGGGTCTTAACATAAATTAAAGACAACCATATGGCTCCTGCCGGTTGCCAACTTACAATAAGGAACATTGCATACATCAAATATAATCACAATCATGGCCATATCACATCACTGCACACCCCTGCAAAACAAAGTTAGACGCCTCTACTTTATTTGCATGTTTTACGTGGTTTGGGGCTTTCAATAAGTGTCGTTCTAACTTACGAACATGAACCACAACATTGATACTAGTATTGTTAATCACCCGTTGTAAATTGGATCTTAACTATGCTAGGAGAAACAGGCACCCGCAAAGCCACTTATGCAATACAAGTTGCATGTCAAGCGTGGAGCAAGTCTCATGAACAATGTCATGTAAGGTTAGCCCGGGCCGCTTCATCCCAACATACCGCAATATGCAAAGTACAGAATAAGCAATCGACAATAAAAGCATCAACGCCCACAATGACCATTGTGTTCTACTCGTGCAACAGATCTACATATAGACACGGCTCTGATACCACTGTAGGGTTTCGTAGCATGGAAAACAAAAAAATTCTATCGCATACAAACAAACAAGCCAAGATCTATCTACTAGATTGTAGCAACGAGTCGATGGAATAACTCACCCTCGAAGATTCCAAAGTGTTTAACGAGAGCGGATTCTCGTGGGTGATGTAGTCGTACTCTTCCCGATCTCAAGATCGCGTAGACGATCCTTCCGGCGCTGCGTTCCGGCAGCGCTCCCGCAGTCGGTCACACGTTCGGTACTCGACGAAGACCTTCCTCTCCCTTGTTCCAGCAGGCAGCGGAGGTTGTAGCACTCTCCTCGCGATTCCGGCAGCACAACGGCGTGGTACCGAAAGTAGAGGGGAGATCTCGCAGGGCTTCGCCTTAAGCCGGAGCGAGTATGGTGGAGTATGAGAGAGCTCCTCGGCGATCTAGGTTTTAGACACACCAAGGAGGAGGTGCTAGAGCCGGCGGTTAGGGTTTGGGTCACCCCAAGTCGGCGGCTAGGGCAACCCTAGGGGGCGGCGGCAGCTGCAGGAGGTGGTGGCGCCAAGCTAGGGTTTGGAGGAGAGGTACTTGTGTGTCCTAGGAGGGAGCCCTGCCCCTCCTTATATAGGTGGTGGGGCCGGCCGGCCAAGGGGAGGGAGTGGAGTCCCTCCCCAACTCGGCTTGGGTGGTGCGCCGGCTTGGGGAGGAGGGACTCCCTCCCCAACTCGGTTTCACCTTCCTCCTCTTTTCCTCTTTCCAAATTTAGCCGTTTGACTTTTCAATTTAGCTATTTGACTTTTCAAACTAGGATTTGAATTAATCCTTTATTTGGAACAGCGATGACACTTAGTACATGATGCAATCATACCAACTTGATACAACACATCCATGTATCCTTCCCCTCCGGAGTGCCGGACATTCCGGAACATTCTAGAACATTCCCGATGAAAACACCGGACACATTCCCCAACTCCGAAACGGGACTTTCCTTATATGAATCTTATTCTTCGGACCATTCCGGATCTCCTCGTGATATCCCGGATCCCATCCGAGACTCCGAACAACATTCGGTCTCTTTCTCATCATTCCATAACTACTCAAACAACGTCGAATCCTTAAGTGTGTCTCCCTATGGTTCGTGAATTATGCGGACATGATCGAGACACTTCTCCGAACAATAACCAATAGAGGAATCTGGAAATTCATATGGCTCCCACATATTTCTACGATTACTTTGCGATCGAATGAACCACTTACATATGATACCAATTTCCCTTTGTCTCACGATAGTTTACTTATCCGAGGTTATGATCGTCGGTATCTCTGCATACCTAGTTCAACCTCGTTACCGATAAGTACTCTTTTCTCGTTCCCGTGATATGTGATCCCTTGTGAGCCAGTCACATGCTTGCAAGCTAATTGGATGACATTTCACCGAGAGGGCCCAGAGTATATCTATCCGTCATATGGATGGACAAATCCCACTCTTGATCCATGTGTCTCAACCAATACTTTCCGAACACTCAATGCCACCTTTATAGCCACCCAGTTACGGTGTGGTGTTTGATGTCATCAAAGCATCCATCCGGTAAAGGTGATATGCATGATCTCATGGTCGAAGGAATTAGGTTACTATGTATCAGAAAGCATATAGCAATTGAACTATTGAAATGACTTGATCTTTATGCTACGCTTATCTATAGGAGTATGTCCACCATATCATTCTCCTAACGATATGATCTTGTTGTTAATAACATCTCAATGTTCATGATATGGAAACCACAATCATCTATTAACCAACAAGCTAGTATTATATAGAGGCTTTTACTAGGGACTTCAAATTAAGTTTACAAATCACACAAGTATTAATGTTTCCTTGTTAATACTATTATAGCATCAATGTAAACATTTATCATAAACACAAAGATATAATAATAACTACATTTATTATTGCCTCTAGGGCATATCTCCAACACCTAAAACACAATTAAGTACAAAATGGTCCCCAAACTTATTGGGTACAAAGTAGTTAGAGAAACTACAATACATAGGAGAGACTCCACATAATTATGTGCACATTGATATGAAAGTGAATTTGATGCACAACTTAGCCGATGGGATTTGGTGGAGTTTTCCTTACATATTGGATCAAAGAAAGCAAGCATGACATAATATAGATATATAGTAAATATGCATGCACAAGGCTTTCAAGAACCAAAAATTAGATACAATTTGAACAAAAACACCAAGTAAACTAAGATGGCACAAACAAGAGTGTGACAAGACAAGCGGTGTCCAAATTGTATCAAAGAACCAATTCAACACATGAAAGAGCATACGTTCATAAATGAACTAGGCAAAAGCCAAAGAGCAAAAGATAGATAAAAATACAAATGCTCAAGGATTTATATCATTCTAAAATGGTAAAAATGTGAAACAAGGAATGAGACAAAACCAACTCCCAAAAAGAGTAAGTTTCCAACAAGTAAAACAAACTCTCCAAACTTTTCATGATGGCACAAAATACCAAAACGAAAAGATCAAACTTCCAAGCACATAAAACCCGATATGGATCAAACAAGGAAGCATAAAAGGATTGTTCTAGATAATATAGGAGAGAACACCCATAAGTAGTACATTATATAGAGTTTTCCTTTTGAATGCAAAATGCACACAAATGAGATCATCACCACTACCTACATTAAAAAAAACATAAGAGGATACCAATAAAATAAGAAGATCCAAAAATAGCAAGGAATACATGGGAGCACACAAAACATTTACTTGGCCAAAGATAGGACAAGATTAAGAAAAGGCCAAAGTGAATATGATCAATCAATTCTACCATAAATTGAGTACTCATTGTCCAAGGACGAGAAATATTGGGAATAATTTTCCCAAGGTAGCTTGCATGGATATCCAAGATCATAGTCACAACAAGAAGCATATAAAAAAATATAAGAATTAAGAATGACACTTCGAACAAGATTCTTGGTAGCTTCCAATAGTCACACAATCACTAGTGATTAGAGTAACTTGAAGAAAATCGTTTCCATGATGATATAGAGATCTAAATATGAGGAAACACATACCAAGAACCACTCTCATATACAAGATCCAAAATATGAGCAATAAAGGCAATTAAGCAAATTGGAACTTGTATGAGCACATGTGTCACATAGGAGCTAGATAATTATCAATATCAATTCTAAGTGACACAACCTCGAATATTCACATTTTCTAGGATTGTAATATGCACTAAGCATATGACTCCCCCATAATGTGATACTACCATAAAACCAACCCGAGGCAAAATAATACAAACAGAGATAATTAATGGACATTACAAAACTCAAATTTCTCATGGGAATTATACCACATAGAGACTAGACAATAATCCAATATAAATACTAGGTGGTATACCTCATGTACACACAATTTTAGGATTGTGGAATGCCCAAGCATAACACTCCCCCAAAATGGGATAATCCATTAATTTCTCACAAGAGCCAAATAAGATACCAAATATAACCAAGCAAGGCTCAAACATAAGAAACACACATACATGGTGTGCCACCTAATCATACACAAATATGCTTGATACCTCAAGATAATTAAGTGGATAGCACAACATGTACAAAAGCATGGAAGATACAAAACCAACACATGCACAAGGGGGCGAGTAATTTTCAATGTAAAGAGTTTAGCATATGTTACCGCAAGGAGGAACATTGGAAATATAATATAATCAAGATAATCCAAATGGCTTGGCTTGACAATAATAATTGATGAAGATACCTCAATTCTTCATAATGTAGCCAAGACTCCAATGCCCTCCAAAACACACCTATTGATCAAGTTTTAGCTTGTTGGTCCCCAACCAAGTTGGGTCCTAATAGGTTAGTCACAATAGGCTTGGCAACCCAAATGGTTCTTTTCTTGAACCCACATTGAGCACCAACAAATTTGGCAAACACATTGCCAACCTCATCCTTACAAAGAGAATAAGCATCATCAATAATGATAGGGTTGGATGAGGAGATACCAATAGTGCATGAGGAAGAAATGTGCCCCTTCTCACGGCATATGTAGCAAGTTCTACTCTTGCCATATTTCTTATTAGATGAAGTCACAACTCGAGGAAGAGCTTGAGTAGTCCTCTTAGGAAGTGGCCCATTAATGACTTGAGGTGGAGCTTGAGGCTGCTTCCCTTGTTGCTTCACACTAAGAGGCTTTTTCTTCAATGGGCAAGATCTAACGTGGTGCCCTTCTTCCTTGCACTTGAAGCAAACAATATTGGCCGGATTCTTGACTTGATCTTGGCCATTCTTTTTGTCCTTGTGATTCAACTTTATAGCGGACTTGTTCTTGACATTGGGTTGAATCCAAGCCCACTCTTGTCATTGGGGGATTTTTGCACACTCAAGATTTTGTTGAGTGCGGCCTTCCCTTGATGACCCTTTTTCAAGTCATTCTTCAAAGAAGTGACTTGAGCCTTGAGCTCTTTTATTTCCTCTACATGGTTAGTTTCAACAAAAGTACTAGAGGAAGTAGATGCTACATTGTTAGAGCAACAAGGCATGGAATGTAATTCATCACGACATATTGCATGGTTGTGAGAGGATGAATTACAAGGACTAGCACATGGCAATATAACATTTGGAGTAGATGTAGTGCTAATGTCCACATGAGGTCCACTAGATGTTACCTTTGAAACGATGGCCTCATGAGCTAACTTTAGCCTACCATGGGAGACTAGAAGATCCTCATGCGAGCTTGAGAGCTTAACATGACTTTCTTCTAATTTCCCGTAGTTGCTAGTTAGCAACGCAAGTTTAGCCTTTAGCTCAACATTCTCCTCCAAAATAGATGCTTCACAAGAAATAGAGTTAGTAGCACAAGCATCATCATTATTAGTGAGAGGTGAGGGCAACTTGGCAAGCTCTTTTGAATATGAAGCTTTAAGTTGCTCATGCGACTCAGTGAGTTTGATGAGCTCCCTCTTAACAACCCCAGAGCCATTATCAAGATGCTTAAAATCCTCAACAAGTTTAGCATAAGCAACTTCAAGTTCATCATTTTTAAACTTGAAGGAGTTTGCCACCACAAGTTCTCTATCATGGTATTCTTTTACTCTAGATAATTCTAGAGTGAAAGTCTCCTGAAGAGATTCTTTGGTGGTTTGTTCTTCTTCAAGGGAATCATTTAGTTGATCAATTTCATTAGCATACTTACGCTCACGCGCAAATTGTTCATCAATTAAGTTTTCTTGCTCCTCAATAAGATCATTGCCTTCTATAGCATAATTCAAGATTTCAAGAAAGTTGGAGGAAGCAATTTTATTTTTGAAGAGAGCGCCATAGACAACCTCTCCCATTTTCTTAATAGAGGTAATATCATACTTACCTCCATAATCATCATTATCATTTTCAACCTCATCATCATCATGAGATACAATGGGATCCAAAGAGGTTACCTTTGTTCCCTTAGCCATAAGGCATATGTGAGAACCGGAGGAAGGTGATGATGAGATTGCACTTGTATCTCTATTCAAGACCTTGTCTTGGTCCATAGAATCTTCGGTTTCCTCTACATGGTTAGCAACACAAGCACTAGAGGAAATAGAAGCATTTTTATCATGGCAACAAGACAACACAAGCATATCATCATGAGATTTATTCAAGTCATTTCTACATGATATGCAAGGACTATTAACACAAGCATGTAAGAAGTTTGTAGTGCTAGAAGTGTTAGGGTCCAAAGATAGATCATTGCAACTAGATAGATATGAAGGATTACAAATAGTAAGCACACTATCCAAATTGCAATTTCTATCACCACTCACCATATCATTACCTTGTGAAGAGTCACATGTTGGTGAAGTGGTAGAGGATGAGAACTCATCTCGACCGGAAGTGGAAGCAACACAATCATCCTCAAAAATGTTGGACTTGCTATATTTATCTTGAAGCTTGGTCCATATCTCACGAGCGCTTGAATAAGGCATGATAGAAGAAAGAACTACATTGCTCACAACATGCAAAAGAATTTTAGTAGCTAGAGCATCTATATGAGAGTTCAACTTCTCCTCTAAAGATTCGTTTTGGGTATCCATAGGAGAAGAGAAACCCACATATAGATATCCCCCGATAATTGGGTGAATTTCCCGAAATAAATTAAGCATGCGAATTTTCCAAACATCATAATTTGTGCCATCGAATGTGAGCATGTCCTTGTGCACTAATCCCCTAGCCGACATCTTTACTCTCAAGGCGGTGAAGCCTAAAATGAGAGAACGGGCTCTGATACCAATTGAAAGGATACGGATGTCGCCTAGAAGGGGGGGTGAATAGGCGATTAAAACTTTTCCTAGAGTGGCTCAACAAAGGCGGAATAAAACTAGTGTTTACTTTGTTAAGCACAACCTAGAACAACTAAGGTTCACCTATGTGCACCAACAACTTATGCTAAGCAATATAAGCAACCAAGTGATAGCAAGATATATATTACTTCAAGCACGAAGGCTATCACAATGTAAAGTGCATAAGTAAAGAGCTCGGGTATAGAGATAACCGAGGCACGCGGGGACACCGATATTTTATCGAGTTCCTCCCAACATGGAGTACGTCTCGTTTGGAGAGGGGGTGGTATCAAACCACCAACGCCACAAAAGGCCTCCCTTATTCTCCGGTGAATCTCACCCCAATGGGATCGATCCATGCTTCCACTATCGGTGCACTTGTCGGTGGCAACCGGAACCTCTCACAAGGTTGGGGCACTTCTCCACAACTTAATTGGAGGCTCCCAACAAATGCCATAAAAGGCCACAATGCCACCAAGGACACAAAACCGTCTAGGGTTCCAAGAACCCAAGAGGGACAAGCTTCAATGAGTCACATGAACCAAATCCTCCAAGGAGAACTCAAACTGATGCACCGAATGCAAATGGCAAGAACACCACAAAGGTGTTCAAATACTTCTCTCCCAAATTCCACTAAAGCTACAAAAGCTTATGGGGGAATAAGAGAGGAAGAACAATGGATGAAATCCACAAAAGACTCCAAGATCTAGATCCCAATATGTTCCCCTCACTTAGAGGAGAGATTGATTGGTGGGATTGTAGATCTAGATCTCCTCTTTCAAATCCCTCAAGAATATGCAAGAATCATAGGAGGGATTGAGAGAAAGCAATCTCAAGAAGGTCAACAATGGAGAAGAAAACTTGCAAGAATAGTTGAGTAACCATTGGGGAAGAAGGCCCTTATATAGGTCCCTCCAAAATCCAACCGTTGCAGCCCAAAAACGTGATTCCCGATACTACCGGACTTTTTCCCGGTACTACCGGACATTTCCTGGGGTTCCGGGGGCTCCAAACACATTTTTCTCTATGCTCCCCGGTACCAAAATGCGGTACTACCGGACCCCGGTACTACCGGATCCTGGTCCGGTACTACCGGTCATCCCAGAACGAAAACAACCATAACTTTTGCATCCAAACTTCGATTTCGATGATCTTGGGCTCGTTTCGAATAGGACAACAACCTCTACAAGACCATGCAAAGAAACATCATAGTCCGGCAAGGGAGGATAGATCCAAATGACGAAGTAAAAAACCTTCTGCCGCGCTAGGTACTAACACTACTAGGAAAAGGGCTGTTCGTGGCGCACCTAAAAAGCCCATCCGTGGCGCACTAGTGGTGCGCCACTAAGCGTATGTTGCGGCTAAAAAGTGTCTGTAGCGCACTACTAGGTGCGCCACGGATAGGGATACAGGTGCGCCACGGATGTTTTTTTCAAAAAACAAAAAAATGCAAAAAACACCCTCGTTTTGAATTGCAAAAGCAATCGGGTCCGCATAGCCGCCGTCGTGTCGCCTCGCTGGAGCATGGTGGTCGTGGCCACGACCTACCACCGCAGGGAGGTGCGGGAGGCCGTGGCCGTGCTACTCCTTGCTGGCATCGAGGAAGAGAGGGAGAAGGAGGTGTGGTTGGAGAAGGGAGGAGGTCGCCGCAAGGAGAAGGAGGTCGTCGGCGCTCGTCGTCGCTCGTCGTGACTGCAAGGAGGAAGAGGCCGCAAGGAGAAGGAGGTCGTCGCCGTCGTGACTGCAAGGAGGAGGAGGATAAGGTCGTTGTTGCCGTTGCCATCGTCACTGCAAGGAGAGGAGGATGCCGGAGCAAGGAGGAGGAGAAGGCCACCATCGTCGTCGTCAGTGCAAGGGAAGGAGGAGAAGGAAAAGGAGGAGGAGGAGGAGAAGGAGAAGAGAGAAGGAAAAGGAGCGGAGAAGAGAGAAGGAAAAGGAGGAGGGAGGAGAATGAAAAGGAGAAGAGGGAGGGAATAGGGGTAGGTGGGCGGGGTGGGGATTCAAATTTTGAATCCCGCCTAACTTACTCGTAGTGCACTAGGTGGTGGTGCGCTACGGGTAAGTTGCCCTCAATTTTTTTTTCTGCAGGAAAAAACGGTTTTTTGATCGTAATTTTTTACTCTTTTTGAATTTTGAAAATCTAAATAATCGCTAAATGACCTTTGGTCGTTGCGAGCGGATGCGAAATCTCGTTCTCGTCATTTTGGTATATTATACGACTTTTTTCGACATCGTATGCAAAAGTTACGACCATTTTACCGTGGCATGACTTTTTTTTGCAGAAAAAGTCGAAATTATTGTTTGTTAATTTTCCTACAAACTATACCACATTATCTATCTACATATGAAATTATTTTATTTTTTTGAAGTGTTTATCATTTTCTTTTATTTTTTGCAAAGCCTAAAAAGGCGATCCACGGGGGGTGGAGTTTGGTGCAGGCCACTTAGCCGTAGGGCACTAGGACATAGTGCCCTACGGCTAAGTTGACCAGCTGTTACAGCACACATGTCCGTAGCGCACTAGGTTAGGGTGCGCTACTGCTAAGTTTCACATCCGTAGCGCACGTTGACCTAGTGCGCTACGGGTATGTGTGCTGCGGCCACATGTGCCCTGGACCACACATAGCCGTGGCGCACCACCCTCATGTGCGCCACGCTTACGGCAGTTAGCCGTAGGGCACCTGTGGGTAGTGCGTCAGGGCTATTTTACCCGTGGGGCACCACTAGCAAGTGCGTCACAGAAGTGTGGATTACCTATAGCCGTTTTCCTAGTAGTGTAAAATGCGGTACTACCGCTTTTTGGTACCTAGCCCGGCAGTGGCTTTTGGAAACTTGTCAAAAACCTTCTGCCACGCTAGGTACTAAAATGCGGTACTACCGCATTTTGGTACCTAGGAAAATTCAAACCTCTATAACTTTTGATTGGTAACTTCGATCGACCCTATTCCAATTGCGTTGGAAAAAGGACGACATGAGATACCCTATGAAAGGTAAAAATTTTGGTTATCACCAAGTGAGAATGTATCATGTATAATAATGTGAGATACTTGGTGAGAAACCAAAAAGCTGCCAAGATCAAAATCGCAACAAGATACAAACGGAAGATCCGATTTTGATGAACAAGAGCTTGTTATGGAGATTACCACAAGCTCTATATCCTCACATGGATAAGAACAAATAACAACCAAATATGATGATACAAATATGCAAAGGTTTGAGCTCTCTCCGAACAAAGTGAACGAGTTACTCATTCGAGAGTCCCTCTTGATAGTACGGTTGTCTATCCTAAACTCGGTCTCCCACACACAACATGAGACCGGCAAAAGGAAAAACCTATCAAGATTATACCTTTGCCTTGAGCATTCCACTTGAGCTCGATGTAGACGATCTTGCCCTTCTCAAGATGGAACGCCTTTATTGATTCCTCATCATCGATTCATGATCACCGAGGATGGCAAGCATTAAACATGAGATCTTCTATAGATGGCACATTTTGAGCTTGCACATCACATCTTCTTCTATATATCATCGACCTTGAAGCAAACACATGCTCCAAGCGATGCCAATGGACAAATCCTACAAGTATAACTTAATACACACATTAGTCCATAAAGATTGTTATTAATTACCAAAACCACACATGGGGCTCACATGTTCTTTCACTGACTCTCTACCTTTTTCAGGTATTCACTGGCAGTGCTACACTCTGGGATGGCTCCCCTTATTGAGTCCCACTTTGCACGATCAAGGTCGTACTTCATTCTTATTGGTGCATGGTCATGGACCCTTTTGTTGAAATCAACATCACTTTCTTTTTCGCTCCTCACGGGGTCGACGGGTTCTATGGGACAAGTCTCAATGAGTGCCAAGTCGAGGTCAAGCAGAGCCAGCCCCATCTCAATCTTCTCTCGCCATGAGCCATAGTTCCCTCCATTGAGGGGCTCAATAGCCGAGATGAAACTCATAGGATTGTCTGAAAGCAAAATATCATCAAAATGAGTTAATTCAACGTTGGTTAAATTAAAACATAAAACTTGTCAATATTAATTCTACGTCACCGTTGGGCAGAAATAGACCTAATAGTGATGAAACTGACTACTCATAGTAAAAATTTTACTAACAACGTTGGTCATCAGATAAAATCATCACTTTTTAGAAAAAAAATTGAGTCTCACTTGATTGCATTTAAGCAATTACTTTTGACTATTTGTAGCGAAAAAAACATGAATAAAATTCATCAACTTTACACTTGACAGAAACTTTACTGTTACTTTATTATTCTTCTATACAAAATTTCGTTGGATAATTTTGCTATAGAAAAAACTATGCAAAAAAATATTAGAACAGATAATCAACCAATAAAACGACTTTTGTAAATAATAAAACTTTAAACTAGGCTCAACTGGGCGTAAAACAACAGCCCAACGCCTCTGCAGCGTGCTGTGCGCGGCCCGCGGCGGCCCACATCCGGCTGCGGCCTTTATCCTCTCTCGCGCGCGCCTTCATGCGCAGCCGCGGCCCACTTGGCCCGGCGCCGCCAGCACCGCTCGCAGGCCCGCCCAGGGGCGCACCCCCGCATGTCGATTCATCCTAGCCATCCATCGCTCGCGACCTAGATCCAACGGATCCGCGCGCTGCTCGCTGGAACAAAACGGCCCGCGCGTGACCCCCTGAAAACCCTAGCTCATTTCCTCCCTTTCCACTCTCTGTCTCACTGGAGGCGGCTCAGGTTGGCGGCGCCTCCCTGCGAGTGGGGTGAGGTGGCTGCGCCGCCTGTCGTGACGCTGACGGCGAGCCCCTCCCTCCTCTTGCATCGAGCCTCTGTCTCCCCTACTCCCTTCCACCTCTCTGCTTCCTCCTACCTCTCCTTACACAAGATGCAGAGAGGGGCAGCAGCAAGAAACGACGGCGCCCCTTGGCCCCTTGCCGGCGGCGCGAGCACCTGTGGGAGAGCGCGTCACCGTCAAGTGGCAAGAGGCGGTGCCTTTTTTTTCGGTGGTGTCCTTTCTTTGATTTCGTTTCTGGAGTGGGGAAAACGGGGATTTTCCTGTGGGATTTGGATCGGGGATCTCTTTTCTTTTCTTTGCCTTTTCGATTCTAGATTGATTTGATCCAGGGAAAAAGGGATCTGGGGCTTTGGGGTTTTCATGCTTTCTTTACCCCAGATGGGTCGTGTTCTTCTTCCTGACCTCGGCTTGCCAATGCGTCGAGATCGAGAGGAACGGCGCGGCCTCGCGGCAGCGCTTCTGGAAAACCCTAGCCCTCTTGCTTCTTTTCTTTTCTTTTGGATTTCTACTACCTCAACTAGATCAACCAAGCTATCCCGCTCTGATACCATTGATAGATCTGCTAGGATCGCTAGGGGTCGATCTAGAGAGTATACGTGAGGGAGATGCATACCGTCGGCATTTGGAGTTGACGATGAGCTTGCTATCGAGCTCGACCGAGTGGTAGCGACGGTAAGGGGTGCTTCCCGCTGCTACAGCGCAAGCAGATCGGTGGCTAGGGTTTGGGGTTTTCGGTGGGGTGAGTGGGCACGACAAACCTAGGCGTGCGTGCCCCCGGCCCCCACCTCTTTATATGCGCTGCGCGACGTGGGCCCACCAACGATAGCGACGTTGGGCACCCCCGATCAGGGCGCAAGACCGAGTCGTTCTTCTGTGGGCCGAACGTGGGGAGATCAAACTAACATTAAATGTATCTAGTAATATTTTAGTGCTAGATACATTTGAATTTAGACAAATCTAAGAACATTAATTTGGATTGGAGCGAGTAGTGTTTTGGAGATCTTTATTTTTTTTACGCTCAACTCTTGCTGTACGGTGATATCATTTCGATCTTGTGTTGAATGTGACGGACCACGGAAATGAATGGGCAGGTGGTGGTGGTGGTATAGGTTCTTTCCGTTTTGGTTCGGTTTGTTATAACTGTATTCTTGGAACGTGTAATGTGTGTCGTGCTAGATGGCTCGGGTACTGGGTACCCAAATAAAATAATAATCAAACCAATCAATCATGCTGGTGCCTAGAGACAGAGCGAAAGTAGGCGGCAGCTTCTGGCGCGTGATTTCAAGGCGGAGAGGCGCCGCGCCGTGACAGAGGCAGAGCTGGCGCCGCCGCGTCGTCGATCACGGAGGTAGTAGTAGAACCTTTGCTCATGCGATGCGCAATCAGTAGCGCCACGTACGACGACGAGGACAGACTGAGTGATTAGCGCGAAGAAAGCCGGAATATTAGTACAGCCTGACTCGGCTCTCGGCTCACTCATGAGTCAGGACTCGTCGCCCAGCAAAAGTAGCAACGTAGCCAGCCCAAATCAGCTATAGGAGATGCGGCGCCGGTCTGAGAATAATCGAATCCCGCGAGCGAGCGGCGGCCAAGGGCCAGCCTACCGAACCCAGCACTGCACAGCACTACACCCAGGCCAGGCAGGCAGGCAGGCCGAACCGACAAAAGCGGAACGGCGCGGCCATGTCGACGGAGAATGAGCGCCCGGCACACGCCACGACCACCGCTCGGTGCTACTCCCTTCCCTCCATTTCAAAATATAAGATGTTTTACCTATGTAAGCAAATGTATCTAGACTTATTTTAGTGTGTTGATTCACTCTAAACTTAAATGAATCTACACACTAAAATAAATTTAGATACGTTTGCTTCACAAAGCTAAGAGCATCTCCACTAGCCTACCGAGGAGGCCGATCTGTACGCCGAATTTCAGTTCGGACGCCGAAAACTAGCACAGTCGTGTATCCAAGGACCTGTCTTCGGCCGGATTTCGGCTATTTTTTGTCCGACCTACCCAGGCCGAACCCAGGTTTCCGGATACGCCCTGGGAACGCCGCACTCAGCGATATCGGCGAAAAAAATCAAAGCGGCGCGTGGACCCGCCGAGTCAGCGACGGAAGCGAGTCGTCGTCATCCTCGGAACCACGCGGCGACCGCCGGGCAATAACTGCCCTCGCGTTGGCCACGCGTAGCCGATTTACTGCGCCACCATCGCCGTCTCGGCTCCCGCGATGAAACGACGGTCACTAACTTTCCGCCGTTTCCACTTTTTCCGCCCTCGCCGCTCCCGTAGGCCCGTCCTACCAGTCATAGAGGTACGGCGACCCTGGCCAGGGCAGCTCCCGCCAGAACCAGCCGCCGAGCGACGACGAGACGGCGGCGAGGATGACGGCCAAGCCGACCCCCGCTACACGTCGTTCTACGGCAACTTCGGCATGTAGGACGGCGAAGGCACCGACGGGGCGGCCTTTTTAAATTTATTTATGTACTAGTTTCGTTTAAATTTGATGTAATCCTTTAAATTTGATGTAATCCGCATATATTTCGCCCAACTGAAAATCGCCTAAATTTAATGAATTTTAGCCAAACTTGGGGACTCAGCCTGGGTACGCGGATGTGAGAATGAGCATACCCAGGCCGAAAACAAGTTCAATCCGGCCGAAAAACGGACCAAATTTTGTCTTAGGTTCGGCTAACGAGTGAAAATGCTCTAAAACATCTTATATTTTGTAAACGGAGGGAGTACAACCTAGCACTGCTGCTAGCTGGACTGCTGGAGTAGTGTACCTTTTTTCCTTGGTTCCATCCGTCCGACGACATGGCAGGGCGGCCAGCTCAGCCCATTGCTACGCGAAGAAAGAAGAGGGAAAAACGCGTGGCACCTGTCGGGGCAGGGCACGATCGAGGATGCGTGTTCCAGCTCGGTGTGCCAGCGTGTCCGGTTCGGCTGCTTTCAAACAAGCGAAATCTCAATCAAGCAATGCAATATGCCCCTCTGAAGGGTACTTGTCACGTTGCCTCAAGGCCGACGCAACGACGGCGTGTTCGTCCTCGCCGGAAGATCGATCGAGGCCATCATGGACCGATCAAACCGACCGGGCGATCGGTTAATCTCTGACGCTTTCCTCGTCGCACTCGCACTCTCTTTCTTCTTTTTTCATTGGCATTATTAATACACACTTTAAAAAAATACAAAAAAAAGTTTCGCTACAGCGGTAAGATTCTTAGTAGCAGCGACACTAAACCCATCAAAATAACACAATAAGTTCAACATCTTCAATAGCAACACCTTTAAAAAGAAACAACGAACAAGCACCGCCGTCGTCCGATCAAAGTTCATAGGTTTTTAACATGAAAAAAGTCTCTGCTCACAAAACAATGCCTTCAACAAGGTTATTATTAGGCACAAACAATTATGGCCAGATCTTGGATTTTCACCCTGCAATATAAGATCGTGAACTCCTCATGTGCTGCCGCCCCCACTTTCTGATGCCGCTGCTACAATTCACGAATCACCAAGTCAATTTCTCATCGCCATCAGGACTTAGACCCACCATAGCTAGTCCACACATCTTGGCTTTCATGATATTCTCCGCACACTAACTTTACCATGAAACTAAAGACATGTTCCACGATGGCAACAGACTGCAGAGCTTCGCCTCGCTCCCTTTGAAACCAAGCGGTCAGAAAAACACCGGTTGCGCGCGAATCTCCAGGCATGAATCTCCCATTGGAGTTTGCCGGCGGAGCCTTCCGGAACACGACACTGCCACCAGATCAATGAAAATAGGCTGAAGGTAGATCTTCGTCATGGCGTGAGAGAAACCCTAGGACTGCACCCCTGACAGTAGATGCGACCCGCGCCATCATCCACTAAGGGAGAACCGCCATCAAAGCTCGAGGCCGATGCCCCGGCTTCCAGACTCCACCGATCGTCGTCGGGACGACAACCTTCGAGCGCCCAAGGGGCTCCCTGCGGGGGTGAGGCCACCACGTGAGAAAGCAGCCCTGCCGCCACCTATGCCCGTCGGCGTCCTCCGGTGGCAGGAGGGAAGAGGCGGGATGAGGAGTCGAGGGCGGCGGCGGCTTAGGGTGCGTCTGTTTCCCATGGTCTGTACTCTAAAATGGAGGTAGGATTTTACTTCCCCGGCCTCTGCATCAATTAGAAATACACACAACCATTAAGCATGAGTATTAGGATAGCCTTGTCCTCAAGTATAAATAAAAACCCTAAATTCACATCCATGAGGATTTTAACCTAAATGTTAGGTTTGTACATTCACTCTTCCAACCAGTTGAGTTAGACTCATGGATGGCACCCGCAGCTATTGGGTGCGGGTGGAGCTTAACCTACACCTGCACCCGCAATCTTAGATCTTTCCCGTAACCTACACCCGCACATGGGTATAGATTTTATTCCATACCCTCACCAGTCTAGGGTAAAAAAACACAAGTAATACCCACCCGTCTTCCAAACAACTTAACAAAGCATTGTAATAACACAACATATAAAAGATGATAGCATATATCTTCATTTATTCACAGTTTTAGCAAGCAAGCAAGCAAATATAAATGAAATAATGAAAAGACATAGCCAAACACATGATATATGTGAAGAAAACAAGTTACAGCCAAACTATATAGCTCAAATAAGAATACTAGATTAACGGAAAATTAAGTGGTGGGCAATGAAATTAATGTGATTTCCTGAGGGCGGTTTGTATTTAGTTTTAGGGATTTATTTTAGAAAAAAAATGTTGTGATAATAATGCTCCACATGTCATGCACTAATAATATATGGCGGGTGGATGGATACGTGGGTGTGGGTTTTGATTTACCATAACCGCACCCACAGTATCCGACGGGTAAAAAAATTACATTTGCTTGTCCATGGGTAAAGATTTTCTATCATAGCTTTATCCTAACGGATAAAAACCCATAGGGTAAATGGTACTGGGTACGCATTGCCATCGGTAGTCAGACTTGCTTCCTAGCACTCTCTTTCTCTTGTCAGGATTAACCGTGACACCTGCATGTGTAGGCAGGGAACGTGACGCACGAGTCCATTTCACGTTTGCAGCACGTAACAAGACGGCGGTGCCTCTCGCATTTTGGGCAAGCAAGCAAGGAAGGAAGCTGCTGCGTACGCACACCCTGTCTGTCGGCGCCAACCCTCCCAGCTGCACTGTCCGGCCGTATCGGGATAAAGTAAACCCAGCGGGAGGCGCCTTGCTTTTTAATCATTGCACATGCCGTTAACTCTAGTTTATTAATCCACCGGAAAAAATTCAGGAAGAATTCTGTCACCACATCGACAGATCCATCCAACCCCAATAATCTAGTATCGTCACACTACTACCAGCGAATTACACGAGTAGTACTATAATCAAATATGTCCGCACTAACATGCCATGGCAATGCCATGATTGGTTGGGGATCGACGCACGCACTGCCATTGCCAAGCAAGTCGGTCAGAGTAAATTTTTTTCGCTGTTACCAGTGTTAGACGGTCCGTTAATTCGATGCACCACCGGCGCAGCTCAGATCGAACATGTCCCATTAGTTCAACACATGTACTAGTACTAGTAGCTAGCAGGGTTGGTCAAATGACGAGGACCAATGGAAACCGCGTTTGCCGCGCCTGCAGCCGCCCGCACACGATGTACATGCACCGCTACAGGCTACGGCCACGCAGGCCAGGCGTACACGCGCACACACCCTCGCGCGCGGTGGCGTGGGTACTTGACCCAAGTTGCTCTCTCTCTATTTATTCCCTCCCTCGCTCCCACTCCTCTCCCCGTACTCCTCCTCCCACCACCACCACCACCACCTCCTCCTCGATCCATTCTCTACGCGCAGGCAGCTCGATCTCACACACACACTCACAACCAATCATCACCGCCAATGGCGACATCCCGGGCGGACGTGGAGAAGGGCGGGTCGACGAAGCAGGTGAAGCAGGAAGCCGGGAAGGTCCCCTCGCCGCTGTACCCGCAGCACGAAGGGGAGCGGGAGTGGACGCCGTGGCTGGTGCCATCCATCCTCGTCGCCAACCTAGTCGTCTTCGTACTCGCCATGTACTACAACAACTGCCCCGCCCACAATAACAACACCACCACGAAATCGCGCGCCGCCGCCGACGGACAGCAGTGCGTCGCCCGCTTCCTCGGCCGCTTCTCCTTCCAGCCCCTGCGCCAGAACCCGCTCCTCGGGCCATCATCAGCCACGTGAGTACATTTACGTCGTCTTCTTTCTTGTTTTGATTTCGTTCCGTTAATGTCGATTGTTCGAGCCGTTTCGTTGGGACCTGCCGATGGTGATCGGTGATGCTGATTAGTAATTAGTTGCTGGTGATAACATGCGAATCGATCAGGTGCTTGCTGTCTTTGCTTGCCTGCGAAGGTAGTTGCAGTAGTAGCAGTTGTTCGTTTCCAACAATCATGGCATGACTGCAGATCGACCTGTAGCCATTCAGTCTGCAAACACAACTCTGTTTTCCCTTTTCTATTCCATTTTCAGTACAGTATCAAATTTTCATTTTCTTTCTGTGAGAAAGAGAAGACAGATACTACTAGTGGTGTTTGCTCACCTGTTCTTCTGTCCCTTGGCGGCGACATTATTACTCTGAAAACTCCGAATCAGCAGCTTTGCTAAAAGGGAGGCTCTGGATAAACCGATCTTTCCAAGTCCAGATCCGGCACCCAAATAATAGCGCAGCGTAGGGCAGGGGATGAGTCAGAGAACACTTGCTTGGATAAAACACCAGAGCGATCGTTGTAGGGGGCGCCACCACGAGACACGAGTGCAAATGAGCTGTACAGCTCTATCCATAGTATACGGCATGCATCATACGATTGTGGGGTTCTCCCGCCCGCCTGTATTGATGTGAGGAGATCCTGACAGTTACGATCCTGTGCTGATTTGTGCAGGATGGTGAAGATGGGCGCCCTGGTGTGGGACAAGGTGGTGCACGGCCACGAGGGGTGGCGCCTCTTCACCTGCATGTGGATGCACGCCGGCATCCTCCACCTCCTCGCCAACATGCTCAGCCTCCTCTTCATCGGCCTACGCCTCGAGCAGCAGTTCGGATACGGTACGTAACCCATTAAGACCGATCGCCATTGTTGATGCTGTCGACCGACTGACTGACTGACTGACCATTACCTTGCATATGCTGCAGTGAGGATCGGAGGGATCTACATGCTGTCCGGGCTCGGCGGCAGCGTGCTGTCGTCGCTCTTCATCCGGGGCTCCATCTCCGTGGGGGCGTCGGGGGCGCTGTTCGGCCTGCTGGGCGCCATGCTCTCGGAGCTGCTCTCCAACTGGACCATCTACACCAACAAGGTGGCGGCGGTGCTCACGCTGCTCTTCGTCGTCGCCGTCAACCTCGTCCTGGGAATCCTGCCCCACGTCAACAACTTCGCGCACATCGGGGGGTTCATCACGGGGTTCCTCCTCGGCTTCGTGCTCCTCATGAGGCCCCACTTCGGGTGGATGGAGCGCTACGGCCTCCCCGCCGGCGCCACATGCACCTCCAAGAAGTACCTCCCGTACCAGTGGGCGCTCATGGCCGTCGCACTCGTCCTCGCCGTCGCCGGGTAAGCATTGTTAACCTTCCATCCATCAGAGCCCTGAACATAGGTACTGCTAGCGGTTTGTTGCCAATTGTAGCAAATGCAATCAACATTTCCAGGACGACAAACACCAGAGTTGTTGTTACAACTTAAACCACAGTAATTGGGGTTAGTGCGGCACATGGAGTGAAAGATTTGACGCGCCAACTAGCCCGCGCACCCAGGTTTCCAATCAAGAGACTCATGTGAAACGACAGGCAATGCACACCTACATGTTCTGTTATATACACTAAAAAGATTATCATAAGTAGTGTGTGTAGCTGGCCTTCTTCTTCTCCTCCTTCTAAATTCTAAAATAACTAGTTCTGGTCTCCTTTTTCCACTCCAACCTAACATGCACCATCATCGACCTTGACAGCCACATTCACTTCATAGTAGTGACTATATAATATTGGCAGTACAATATTAGTAGTTCTCAACAACTACGCGCTATCAGGCTGTACATGTTTCTGTCGGTGAAGCCGGCAAGTTGCAAGTTTAATAAATTTGCAGCGTGGCAGAACAAATTATACTACTAACAAGGAAAGAAGCCATTCCTTCCTTCCGTGATCTGATTGCGTCGAACCCTTTTTCTGCAGATTCGCGATCGGGCTGGCGCTGGTGTTCCGGGGCTCCAACGCCAACGAGAGCTGCCACTGGTGCCACTACCTCAGCTGCGTCCCCACCAATAGCTGGACCTGCACAAACTAAACTGAACAACACCAGCAGCAGATCCAGTTTTCCCTCCCTGTCTGTCACGCATTCTTCTTCGTGCCCCACGCAAACCCGTTTATGTATAATACAAATCTGTAGATAGAGATGAAAAGATTGGCTGCATACTGTAGACAGAGACAGACAGACAGACAGGGCTCCTTGGGCGGTCTTATCCCTTCTTGTCCATTTGATTTATTCTTTGCAATGAAATTATTATTCAGGGTTTTGGAATCTCTTCGGTGATCTAGCTGTACCCACCATGTGCAACATTGCTCCCCAACTCACCCGTGTGCTTCTTTTGGGTCAGCGGACACGCAAAGAGCGATTATTGTACAGCTCGATAGTATGATCCTCAATCTGCCAGTTGCAATAGCACATGGGCAAGGTTCCAATTGGCAGACGGATTGGATTTCCAGGCTATATATGGGACGGGCCGGGGTTAATAATCAATTCTGGCACGGGCTAGGTGATCGGAGAGCCGTCAAACTGCATAAGATGATCAGCTGTCATGGTTTAGACTGGTTTGCAGCTGAAGGTGTTGACTTTCAACTATAGCAAACACACTGTTAAGATGTTCAGGTCAGTCACTCAGACATCAGGACTAAATCCTAAGACTGCTTGTAAATGAACATTGCAGATCGGTATTACCATATCTAAGAACTATGTCAAAGAGCAAACACACTTTTACGATGTTCAGGTCAGTCACTGACATCTGGAGTAAATCGTACCACTGGCTTTTAAATGAAGATGGCAGATCGGTACACCATATCTAAGGAATATATGTCAAAGAGCAAACTAAAAAGGTTGAATCAAATAAAACAAGACTTGATTTCTGGGTCATCTAGGGAAACCTCACGTTGACAGCTTCCTTTGTCCAGCACAGTAACTTTGGTCGAAATCAAGTTTGATATAGCTACCTTTCAGACAACGGAACACTGTTAATCCTACTAAACATGCATTTAACATTTTAACCTCAAGACGAGCTCCATCATAGGCTGCGCACAACTACAATGTGCCAGGAAAATTTCTAACAGCAAGCAAAAAGAAAAAAAGAGTAGCATCGAAACAGACTAGACTGCTAGGTCGTCAGGACAGTAAACCGAAACCTCTCCCGTGGGGACATGCACCCTTTGTTCCAAAAACAAATATTTCCAGGCGGACAAGGAGACAGACATGTTCTCGCATCATCACTCAGAACTTCACATCTTCCTTTGTCCAGGCTTTTGGTTGAAATCGTGTTTCATCAGGTTAGCTCTCAGAAGCATAGCCTTGACATCTCTCTCAAACTCGCTGCCAGTCTGGAGAGCCCGCTGGAAAGTTGCATTCCTTTGGTCAGCATGCCTTGCGTACAGAATCTTGTTGTGGGAGTCTATCCGAGCCTGCACAAGATTAACCAACAAACAGGTCAAACAACACGAGATTAATCATCAAGGTATAATTGCCACATGAGAGATGTTCAAGTACATACCTTTATTTTGTTCTCAGTGATCAGTGCGGCCAGCTCTTTCTCCAGCATGGCCACAGGGGTCTTGAAGGCATCAGCCATTGTATTAAGATCCACAGATATAAATGGAAGTGTGTACTGTATGATAGCTTTGTGGCGGATATCCTTGTACAGACTCTCCACATGCTCATGTAGATAAATATCCAGCAGGAAATTTGGCTTAAGCTTCTCAAGATGCTGCAAGCAAGATCCATAGCGACTGGCACAAAGATTCTCATGGTTAGCAAATATATAACACAAATCAGTTGGCAACTTTTGAATGAAAAACGGCACAATCCATAGCTTAGCACTGAGTGATATTCGAAATTTAACGTCCAAAAGCACATTAACCAACACCACACTCTAACAAATAAGGTATAAAACTGGACAGGACTATTATTTTTGAGGCAGTAGTCTATGTGCGACTATTGTGGCGTCGAACAGGAGAATAGTAGAATGTTACACCTGGATAATGGAAAAAAATTGCTATCCCATTTTCTTCCAGAACTAACTAACTGATGTCCTGTTGGTTAATGGGTTTTGACTTGACACCATCCAGTGAGAACAAAAGGACAAGGGTCAAATGTATCGTTTTAATCATGTGATTCTAGTATTGAAAACAAGAACACAAATTTTATTGATTCCAAGTGTACACTCTCCTTCCAGGCTTTGTAATCCGATGATATAGCGAAGAAGCACAGTTGCGAAATAAGAGCAGTAAGTGTAAAATAACCACCACCCTGAAAAGGTGGCCAAGAAAAATAGAACACTAAAGGCTGTTCCAATAGAAGCATACCTTGAATAAAAATCATTGACCAGCTCCCTTACTTCAGGCACTAGCTCCAGAAAGTTACGGAAGCTACTGTTGTCAATAACTTTGCTCTGTAAAATATAAAGATAATAATCATATTATTAGTGTAACTGCACAAAAGGCGTCCAGCAAAAGAAGAAGAACAAGAGGTGAACCTTAAGATCTGAACGATCGAAAGAAGCAAGTGCACAAAGGGCACCATATACAGCCACATCTTGCGGAGCCATGACTTCAGAATAGTTGTTTCCTAGTTCAGGACCTGTCTCAAGAAACTTCACACAAATGACAAGTTTCAGCAATAATACTTTGTACTAGCCTGCTAGGCAAAAACATAACTCTGCTATTAATTCTTTAACTTGATGGACAACCTTTATAAGTAAAAAATGGATGTGTCTCAAGATGTGCAAGAACTATTAATTTTAGGAAAAGAACCTCCGTACATAATTCTCTTCTCTAGCAGAAGTGTGTAGTTTTTCTGAGCACTTGTAACTAAGAAAGTAAATTAAATTCATTTTAAGGTGCAGAAGTACATTCATAGTGGCCTGTAGTTGTCTGAGAAAAGGTTGCGGATGCTCTTGAGGTTCAACCTAGAGCTTAATCCATAAATGACTATTGATACTTGTAATTTCATTTACAATGATCCACTATAGTAATGTCACAGAGAAGTGAAGGAACAAACAAATCAGCTGACCTGTTTAATGGGTTTAGAGCCAGCAACAAAGATTTTTTTATGATATATTTGACCTGTGGGTTTATCAAGAATATACTACTAGCATGTGAAATTGCATGGAACAGATTTGACAACATAAACATGAGATTTCAATTCACTTTTAAAATTAAACTACAATTATCGATGCATTCAGAAAATTGATATACAGGAATCGATGTCATCTCTAGAATACTGACTTGTTTCTAAGCACAAGGAAAGCTCAGCAAAGATAAAACACGAAATAGAGCAGGATTCTGAAGGACAGACCTTACGGGCGGCAAGTTTGTATTTCTTTGTTTCCAAGTAGGCTAATCCTGCAGCTGCTCGCAACTTTGCAACAATGACAGCATCCAACTCATCTTGGGTTTGCTCTGCTTTGCTGACATAGTTGGTAACATGTGCAAACTGTCCCAACTGAATGCTAACCAGAATCACATGCGTACACATCTGAACTACATGCTTGGAAGTGGTACAATAGTCACGCGTGCGGATATAGCTTTTGAAGGCCTCAGAAAGGTGCCCATGACCATAGTAGAAGTCACCGATATCATTATAACCCATTCTGATACTCTCTTTGATCAGGTTGGTCTGCATTTACAGAAGCGACATGAACACAAAATCACTTTTTTGACAATATATTACGCTAATGTAGAACAGAATTGAACTCACCAGGCCATAAACAAATATACTACACCAAAACTCAAATGCCAGTAAGCAAAGAAATATGCGACAGAAACAACACTTCCATATAGGGGATAGATTCAATGCATATTGTGCTTATGCTTAACAATATCTCTCTTCCTCAATGATCTTTTAGGCCCCTGCATAGATAACTGATTTAATAGAATATCAGCATCATACCATCAGGTCAACCCTAGACAGCATCGATAGCATACCTACATGGCTACATCCCACATTGGGCTAGAAGGTAGACGCTGGCCACACCACATCCTTAAAGCAGTAGACAAATTGGCAAGCTTAGGTTCTGTTTCGCGACCAACTTATACCTACTTCTATGGCTATGTACGCAGCAAAATATAGCATAAGTTAAGCATAGCAAATTCAGCAACAAACTGAGCCTTAAGCTCCTCATCTAACTCGGGCTCAAAGTTTGCTAGTTTGGCAGCCAACCAAGAGTACTCATGATCATCACCCACATTAACAAAACCTTGTAACATGACCATGTAGATATTCTCTTTTAAGTTAATTTAAAGCAGCAGAGGTCCCCAGACTGTAATGTTCATAAAAACACCAATAAGATCAAGACCTACGATTATTGGCTCACCAAGTACCTGCACTTATTAATACTGGAGCAGGCGAAAAGATTTGTGAGACTGCACACAAGCCTATCCTCTAAACCATTATAATGTTCTTAATAGTGCACAAATGCGAATTAGAAAATTCTAAAACTTAAATTATATAAACAAACTTCTATTATGGACCCTAGCAAACATCAAATGCCTCTAACGAGGAACCGAAGCTCAGGAAGGCATGAAAACGAAACAGAGGCATGAGAAGGCCAAACACTGCCAAGGTAGCATGCATTGAGAATTTACAAACTGCGAGAAAATTGTGCAATGGTTTGCATATGTGTGTGTGTAAGCCAAGCTTGGCACCACGCCAAGTCTGGGTTCAAAAATGCAATGAACAAACTAGTCAGAGAGACAAAAGACATCAGCTGAACAAACTGGAAAACAATTTCCGTTAACTTGTTTTTCCCCTGCTTCTGCTAGCAAAAAGATGCCCGACATACTCCAAGATGGTTTTCGTTTAAACACAGAGGAATCTTCCTAAATACCACCTGATGGCAAAGGGATTGCATCAAGAGATAATGTGCAAGATTAATTTCAAATATTATTCAAAATGACCGGATAACCTACAATTCAGCACCACATCCTGATCAAAGATCAAACGCAGTGCAAGGTAACCAACATCTATTGACTAAGATTGCACATCGCAAGCAGAACACAACATCTGTCTACTAACTAAAGTTGAAAATAGGCCTATTTACTCGCACATAGAAAGTCAGTATGCGGCCAAAGAGTAGACAGTGCGTTAAACGAAACACAGTATACCAATCATAACTACACTAGCTCGAAAAAATAAAAATAAAACATAAACTACACAGATCATCAAAGAACTGCCAAAACGGAACATCATTAGCAGAAACTAACACGAAAGAAGTACTAATCACTGATCAGAATAGAAGGTTAATTAGGGGAGTAGGGTTTCCGCACGCACCCTGTAGCCGTTGAGTTCGTTCTCGAGCTTCTCCTTGCGTTGCTCGGCGCGGCGGTTGACAGAGTCGACCCACCCCTGGTCGTACCGGTAGAGCGGGCCGAGGCGGCCGTTGATCCTGTGTGAGGCGTCGCGGTAGAGCTGTGTGTCCTCGCGGTTCCTGGCCTCGTCGTGCGCCATCCGCAGCGCGTCGAGCTCGATCGACTCCACCCCGCACCTCTCCGCGATGAAGAGGAGGCGCAGCAGGCGGGTCCGGCCGAAGTACTGCGCGGCGTACGCCTCCACGTCCAGCTGCTCGGCGGAGAGCGGCGCAGCCGAGGCCTCCACGCCGCCCAGGCCGTTCGTCACGGCCGCGGCGGCTGCCGCCGGGATCTCGAACTCGACGTCCATGCTGCTGGGGTTCCGCGCTAGGGTTCGGGGCAAAACCCTAGAGAGAGGAAGGGAGGGGGAGAGGGAGCCGGGAGAGAAGCCGAGAAGGGGAGGAAGAGCTTGGCTTGGAAATAGACAGATTTTATTGGGTACATCAGTAAAATAACATTGGCTGGCTTTGGATATGGTTCTCAATTCCGGCCCGTAAGATGCTCCCTGGCCCACGGATTTGCTTTGCTAACGGGCCAAAGTAGCAAATGGAACTGTTTCCCAATGTGTAAGTAACGATAAATTTAGCCCGCTCTGCTCTTTCTTTATGCCTTGTTTACTTTTTCGATATTTTTATCTCTAAAAGATGTGGAGATATGCGGGGATTTGGTATTCACTTTATACTCTGCAATCCTTTCAAATATCTTTCCCCAAAAATGCTCTATCATGATGAAGAGTTTTTAATCTAGTCAAAAATATACTAGTGTGGAGGGGATTTATGTGGATATTTCGGGATTATCCCCTCCAAATCTGGCCTAGTAAACGACCAATCGGGGACATTTTGGAATATGAAATAATTCCCTCACATCCCCTCAAATACCCTAGAAGTAAACAAGGCCTTAGAGCATCACTAGCGGGACCCTTAAAGGGCAAAAATCATGAAAATTCTGGCGACTATACGGGTCGTGGCGTGCTAGTACGAGCTAGCAGGATCCTTACTCAGTCTGGTCCATAAAAGATTTTTATAGGGCCCTCTACTCGGCCCAGCCAAACCCTTATAGAGTTCAAGCAACTCCCCTTGTTGCGGTACCAACAACCATGGTCGGCTTGCCGCCACAAACGTTGGCGTGAGGATAACACGACGTAGGTGTCGTGAAGGAGCTCATATGGGAAGCCTCACGCTTTGCTCCTCGTCACCCTCTTCCCCCGGCAGCGCATTGCTAGGGTTGATGCAGGGCCTACGAAAAGGTTTGGGCGAGGTGGGTGACTTATCAACCCTCCGAAGGTTCTTGACCGTATTCTAGTGTTGGTGTCAGACCTCGCATAGAGGGCGGTATCGAGAACCCACTCGGGCTCCTCGGGGGTACGACCTAGGTTGAGGTCGAGCCTGTTCCTAAAACCTTCCCTTATGACGGTTACTTCGGTTTTCGCATCATCTCCAATGGCACCAAAGTGGATGGAGATATCTTCCATTCCGATCCGAGATCCAAAACGCACAACACCTACCTGGCGCGCCGACTATCGATGTATTTTAGGATGGTAGATTTATGTTCGAATGTGTCACGCTCGGAGATCGAGATAGTAGCACACTGAGACGGAGATTTATACATGTCCAGTCGTCTAGTCCCCGAATGCACAATGTGTCATGTTTGGTTGTATCTTGGATTATTGTAGTGTGCTCGGGTGAGATCGAGATACAATTCGATATCACATATGGTTGATGGTGGTAGAAGATGACCAGAGAGATGATGTCCTCCCATTTGGCGTCCCTACCCCCTTATATACACGGTCGGGGGCTATGGTTGTTGGGGTTCGCAGCAGAAAAAATTCTAACTACGTGAATACGATAACCGAGATCTATTCTATGTACACATAAGTAACGAAGAAGGAGACGGCATTCATACCCGTGAAGACCATGGCACGCCTTACGTAGGTAGGCGTATGTTGATGAAGACAAGCAGCTCCTAGTGCCCCAACTGCGACGCCTCCTAAGATCTACACACGTTCGGTATAGGCAACGTCTCCCGGACTCCGATCCAGCCGAGCAGCGGAATAAGAAAGAAGCCAAACCGTCCAACGCATGACGGTAGTGCAGAGGTGGAGAAACTAGATCCCTCAAAGTCCTCTCTAATATTATGAAGAAAACTTCTAAGGAAATGAGAGAGAGGAGAGAATGTTGTGTCTAGAGGGGAGGATGGGCCCCTCTATTTATAGGAGGAGAGGGTGCAAACCCTAGGGCGTGGTGTGGGGGGCTCCCCATAGACGCCACCTCTAGACCTAGGTGGGGCCCACGCATGGGGGGGTGACCCCTAGGGTTTGTCCGCATGGCCCTCCCCTCCCCTCCTTCAATACACAGAGGTGTTAGGAAAGGGGATCTTATGTCCCCCATTTTATTCAATATGTTTGTTGATTCTTTGAGCGATACGATTAGAAATGCTCAAAATGTTGGTCTAATAATTGGAATGGCTCCTCATTTGCAGGAGAACGGCATTGCCATACTCCAATATGCGTATGATACCAGTTTTTTGCTAGAAGAGGGTATTGAAAACCGAAGGAATCTCAAATTTCTGCTATGTTTGTTTGAACATTTTTCTAGTTTGAATTTCTTTTTTTGAAAAGTAAGGTCTATTGTTTAGGGTAGTGCACTGCAAATGGTAGGATTTATGAGGAAATATTCACTTGTAATTCTGGTGATCTTCCTCTTAAATACCTTAGGATTCCACTAATAAGAAAAAACTTCTTAATATTCCTTAGGGGGCCGTTGATGAAAAAATAGAGAAAAGGCTTGGATGTTTGTAATGAAAACTCTTGGATATTTGATCCAGGGTTATTTTTCTTAATTCTTGCCTTTCTTCCATTATTTCCTACATTATGTATTTTTATAGGCTCCTTGTTGCGGTAAGGAAGAAGTGTGACATCTTTAGAAGTAGAATGCTTTCTTAGGAAGAACATGGGATTCGGAAATACCATTTGATGAATTGGGAAATCGTCTGTTCACCAAAGATTTGGGAGGGAGGGATTGGGATGATCAATTTTGACATAATGATTATCAGTCCCTTATGCAAATGGTTATGGAAATTAGAGAATGAATATGGGGCTTTGGCAACAAATCCTGAAGAGAAAATATCTTCAGAAAGAAACTTTGACACAAACTGAGAAAAAACATGAGATGTCTCAATTTTGGGCATGTTTGATGATTGTCAAAAATATATTTTACAATTTTTGTGATACAGTTGTGATGTGTAGGAATAAAATTAGATTCTGGAAGGATATATGGGATAAGGGAGAGAGTATGGTAAATAAATGTCCAAGACTTTTCGACCTATCTTATAATTGTTACAATTGCGACAAGAAGATAACGAAGAACGAAAACGAAAAACACAGCAAGGGGACACAGATTTAACATAGAAAAACCTCTTCAACAAAGAGAGGAAAAAACCACGGGCGCCAGCCATCGAAACTTCACTATATCGAGGAGTGTTTACAAACGTCGGGGATTTCACAGATGCAACTCATCCCAACCGGCGGCTTACAGGGGGTTTATATATCGGTGAAAACCTAGGTCTTCAACGATCGGGCCGAGTGTAACGAGTCTGAAGTTGGCCTATACTTTGTAGAATTTGGATCAACATATAACAAACTCCACCTTGAGACAAATTCCTCCTTGTAGCATCAACAACAACCATCTCCCTGAACAAACAAAGCAAATACTTTCGGCGCCAATAGCCACTTGGGCTAATCAGTCAAACCAACTAAGTTCGAGCAAAGCTCAAACTTAGCAACAGGAACATGTTTAGTCATCATATCAGCAGGATTATCATGAGTGCTGATCTTGCATACCTTTAATTTACCTTGAGCAACAATGTCTCTAACAAAATGGTACTTGACATTAATGTGCTTAGTTATCTCATGGAACATCTGATCTTTTGTAAGGTATATGGCACTTTGACTGTCAAAAAAACAAAGTAATGCAAGAATCATCTCCACAACAAACAAACCTTTCAACCAAACAGATTCTTTGCAAGCTTCAGCAATAGCCATGTATTCAGCTTCAGTAGTAGATTGTGCAACAACAGCCCGCAATGTAGCCTTCTAGCTAACAGCACAACCACCAACATTAAAAACATAACCTGTCAGGGATCTTCTCTTATCCAAATCGGCAGCAAAACCTGAATCCACATAGCCAACGAGTCCCTAACCGGTCCTGCCAAACTTCAAACAAGCATTAGAAGTGCCAACAAGGTACCTGAAAACCCACTGAACAGCCTTCCAATGTTCTTTACCAGGATTAGACATGTATCAAAGAACCAACAACACTAGAATATGGCACTTTTGACATATACTCAAACTCTTCATCAGTAGTAGGACATTGAGAAACTAACAATTTAAAATGAGGAGCAATAGGAGTACTAACTGAGTTGGCACCATCCATATTAAAACGATGAAGAACTTTCTTAATGTAACTTTGCTGACTAAGAAATAACAAACCAGATTTTCTATCTCGGGTAATCTCCATACCTGAGATCTTCTTAGTAGCACCAAGATCCTTCATCTCAAACTCACTACTTAGGTGTGCCTTCAAAGTAGTGATTTCTGTCATGCCCTTGGCAGCAATTAACATATCATCAACATATAGCAGCAAGTATATAGGTGACCCATCAACAAACTTGATATAAACACAACTATCATATTTAGACCTCTCAAAACCATGTGAGATCATAAATGAATCAAACCTTTTATACCAATGTCTTGGAGATTGCTTTAAGCCATAAAGAGACTGAAAGAACATGTGTGCCCCCATGTGTGGTTTTGGTAATTAATGACAATCTTTATGGACTATTGTGTGTATTAAGTTATACTTGTAGGATTTGTCCATTAGCATCGCTTGGAGCATGTGTTGGCTTCAAGGTCAATGAAATGATAAGAAGATGTGTTGTGCAAGCTAAAAATGCACCATCTATAGAAGATATCATGTTTGATGCTTGCCATTCCCGGTGATCATGGATCGATGATGAGGAATTAAGAAAGGCGTTACATCTTGAGAAGGGCAAGATCGTATACATCAAGATCAAGTGGAATGCTCAAGGCAAAGGTATAATCTTGATAGGTTTTCCCTTTTGTCGGTCTCATATTGTTAGTAGGAGACCGGGTTTAGGATAGATATCCGTACTATCAAGAGGGGCTCTCGAATGAGTAACTCGTTCACTTTGTTCGGAGAGAGCTCAAACCTTTGCATATTTGCATCATCATATTTGGTTATTATTTGGTCTTATCCATGTGAGGATATAGATCTTGTGGTAATATCCATAACAAGTTCTTGTTCATCAAAATCGGATCTTCCGTTTGTATCTTGTTGCGATTTTGATCTTGGCGGCTTTTCGGTTTCTCACCAAGTGAGGTATCTCACATTATTATACATGATACATTCTCACTTGGTGATAACCAATATTTTCACCTTTCATAGGGTAGCTCATGTCGTCCTTTTTCCAACGCAATTGGAATTGGGTCGACCGGAGTTACCAATCAAAAGTTATAGAGGTTTGAATTTTCCTAGGTACCAAAATGCGGTAGTACCGCATTTTAGTACCTAGCGCGGCAGTAGGTTTTGGCAAGTTGACAAATGCCACTGCCCTCCTAGGTACCAAAATGCAGTAGTACCGCATTTTAGTACCTAGCACGGCAGAAGGTTTTGGACAAGTTTCCAAAAGCCACTGCCGGTCTAGGTACCAAAAAGCGGTAGTACCGCATTTTAGCACCTAGCGCGGCAGAAGGTTTTTTTACTTCGTCATTTGGATCTATACTCCCTTGTTGGACTATGATGTTTCTTTGCATGATCTTGTAGAGGTTATTGTCCTCTTCGAAACGAGCCCAAGATCATCGAATCGGAGTCCGGATGCAAAAGTTATGGTTATTTTTGTTCTGTGATGTCCGGTAGTACCGGACCAGGATCCGGTAGTACCGGGGTCCGGTAGTACCGCATTTTGGTACCGGGGAGCGCAGAGAAAAATGTGTTTGGCGCCTCAGGAACCCCAGGGAATGTCCGGTAGTGCCGGGAAAGTCCGGTAGTATCGGGAAAAAGTCTGGTAGTACGGGGAATTGCGTTTTTAGGCTGCAACGGTTGGATTTTGGAGGGACCTATATAAGGGGCCTTCTTACCCAATGGTTCTTTAACCATTCTTGCAAGTTTTCCCCTCCATTGTTTACCTTCTTGAGCTTGCTTTCTCTCAATACCTCCGATGATTCTTGCATATTCTTGAGGGATTTGAAAGAGGAGATCTAGATCTACAATCCCACCAATAAATCTCTCCTCTAAGTGAGGGGAACATATTGGGATCTAGATCTTGGAGTCTTTTGTGGATTTCCTCCATTGTTCTTCTCTTATTCCCCCATAAGCTTTTGTAGCTTTGGTGGAATTTGGGAGAGGAGGATTTGAACACCTTTGTGGTGTTCTTGCCATTTGCATTTGGTGCATCGGTTTGTGTTCTCCTCGGAGGATTTGGTTTGAGTTACTCATTGGAGCTTGTCCCTCTTGGGTTCTTGGAACCCTAGACGGTTTTGTGGCCTTGGTGGCGTTTGTTGGGAGCCTCCAATTAAGTTGTGGAGAAGTGCCCCAACCTTGTGAGAGGTTCCGGTTGCCACCGACAAGTGCACCGATAGTGGAAGTGTGGATCGATCCCGTTGGGGTGAGATTCACCAGAGAATAAGGGAGGCCTTTCGTGGCGTTGGTGGTTTGGTACCACCCCCTCTCCAAACGAGACGTACTCCATGTTGGGAGGAACTCGGTAAAATATCGTTGTACCCGCGTGCCTCAGTTATCTCTATACCCGAGCTCTTTACTTATGCACTTTACATTGTGATAGCCTTCGTGCTTGAAGTAATATATATCTTGCTATCACTTTGTTGCTTGTATTGCTTAGCATAAGTTGTTGGTGCACATAGGTGAACCTTAGTTGTTCTAGGTTGTGCTTAACAAAGTAAACACTAGTTTTATTCCGCCTTTGTTGATCCACTCTAGGAAAAGTTTTAATCGCCTATTCACCCCCCCTCTAGGCGACATCCGTATCCTTTCAATTGGTATCAGAGCCCGGTCTCTCATTTTAGGCTTTACCGCCTTGAGAGTAAAGATGTCGGCTAGAGGATTAGTGCATAATGACATGTTCACATTCGATGGCACAAATTATGATATATGGAAAAATCGCAGGCTCATTCATTTCGGGGCATGGACCCAAATTTGGAGCGTATTGTAGATATAGGTTTTTCTCCTCCTATGGATTTCAAAAATCTATCTTGTGAGGATGAGAAAAACTTATATCTCGATGCTCAAGCTTCTAATGTGCTTGTTAATGCTTTGAGCTATGTAGTTACCTCTTCAATCATTCCTTTTTGGAGCGCTCATGCGTTATGGACAAAACTTCAAGATAAATATGTTGTGTCCAACATTATTGAGGATGATTGTGTTGATTCCACTTCCGGTCGAGATGAGTTCTCATCCTATACCACTTCACCAACATGTGACTTTTCACTAGGTAATGATATGGTGAGTGGTGATAGAAATTGCAATTTGGATAGTGTGCTTACTATTTGTAATCCCTCATCTCTATCTAGTTGCAATGATCTACCTTTTGGACTTTAACACTTCTAGCACTACAAACTTCTTACATGCTTGTGTTAATAGTCCTTGCATATCATGTAGAAATGACTTGGATAAATCTCATGATGACATGCTTGTGTTGTCTTGTTGCCATGATAAAAATGCTTCCATTTCCTCTAGTGCTTGTGTTGCTAACCATGTAGAGGAAACCAAAGATTCTATGGGCCAAGACATGGTTTTGGATGAAGCCACAAATGCAATCTCATCTTCACCTTCTTCCGGTACCCACCTATGCCTTATGGCTAGGGATTCTATGGTAACCCCTATTTTGGAACCCATTACCTCTTGTGATGAGGAGGATGTGGATAATGTGGAAGAAGAGCTTGATATTGATGATTTATATGAAAAGGGTGAGATTGTTCATCGTGCCCTTGTTAAAAAGGATATTGCTTGCTCTAACTTTGTTGAAGTCTTGGACTTTGCTATTAAGAGCAAAGAACATATTGATAAGTTAGAAACACAAATTGAGGTGCATGATAACAACGTTGATAAAATGTGTAGTCTTGAGCGTGAGTATGCTAATATAATTGCAAACCTAAATAAAGCTCTTGAAGAGGAACAAACCACTAAGGAATCTCTTGAGGAGACCTTTGCTTTAGAGCTATCTAGAGTAAAGGAATCTCATGATAGAGATCTTGAGGTGGTAAGTGATCTCAAAAGTAAAAATGATGAGACTCAAGTTGCTTATTCTAAACTCTTTGAGGATTTTGAGCACCTCAAAAATGTCTCTCGGGTCGTTAAGAGGGAGCTCATCAAACTCACCGAGTCGCATGAGCAACTTAAAGCTTCATATTCAAAAGATCTTGACAAGTTGCCCTCACCTCTTGCTTATAATAATGATGCTTGTGCTACTAACTCTATTTCTTGTGAAGCATCTATTTTGAAGGAGAATGTTGATCTAAAGGCTCAACTTGCTTTGCTAACTATCAACTATGGGAAATTAGAAGAAAGCCATGTTAAGCTCTCAAGCTTGCATGAGGATCTCCTAGTCTCCCATGGTAGGCTAAAGTTGGCTCATGAGGCCATCATGTCAAAGGTAACATCTAGTGGGCCTCATGTGGACATTAGCACTATATCTACTCCAAATGTTATATTGCCATGTGCTAGTCCTTGTAATTCATCCTCTCACAACCATGCTATATCTCGTGATGAATTACATTCCATGCCTTGTTGCTCTAACAATGTAGCATCTACTTCCTCTAGTACTTGTATTGAAACTAACCATGTAGAGGAAATCAAAGAGCTCAAGGATCAAGTCACTTCTTTGAAGAATGACTTGAAAAAGGGTCATCAAGGGAAGTCTGCACTCAACAAAATCTTGAGTGTGCAAAAATCCCCCAATGACAAGAGTGGGCTTGGATTCAACTCCAATGTCAAGAACAAGTCCACTATCAAGTTGAAGCACAAGGAGAACAAGAAGAATGACCAAGATCAAGTCAAGAATCTGGCCAACATTGTTTGCTTCAAGTGCAAGGAAGAAGGGCACCATGTTAGATCTTGCCCATTGAATAAAAAGCCTCTTAGTGTGAAGCAACAAGGGAAGCGGCCTCAAGCTCCACCTCAAGTCATCGACGGGCCTCTTCCTAAGAGGACTAATCGAGCTCTTCCTCGAGTCGTGGCTTCACCTAATAAGAAAGATGGCAAGAGTAGAACTTGCTACATATGCCATGAGAAGGGGCACATTTCTTCCTCATGCACTATTGGTATCTCCTCATCCAACCCTATCATTATTGATCACATTTATTCTCTTTGTAAGGATGAGGTTGGCAATGTGTTTGCCAAATTTGTTGGTGCTCAATGTGGGTTCAAGAAAAGAACCATTTGGGTTGCCAAGCCTATTGTGACTAACTTCTTAGGACCCAACTTGTTTGGGGACCAACAAGCCAAAACTTGATCAATAGGTGTGTGTTGGAGGGCATTGGAGACTTGGTTACATTATGAAGAATTGAGGGATCTTCATCAATTATTATTGTCAAGCCAAGCCATTTGGATTATCATGATTATATTATATTTCCAATGTTCCTCCTTGCGGTAACATATGCTAAACTCTTTACATTAAAAGTTACACGCCCCCTTGTGCACATGTTGGTTTTGTATCTTCCATGCTTTTGTACATGTTGTGCTTTCCACTTAACTATCTTGAGGTATCAAGCATATTTGTGTATGATTAGGTGGCACACCATGTATGTGTGTTTCTTGTGTTTGAGCCTTACTTGGTTATATTTGGTATCTTATTTGGCTCTTTTGAGAGATTAATGGATTATCCCACTTTGGGGGAGTGTTATGCTTGGGCATTCTACAATCCTAAAAATTGTGTGTACATGAGGAATACCACCTAGTATTTATATTGGATTATTTTCTAGTCTCTGTGTGGTATAATTCTCATGAGAAATTTAATTTTATAATGTCCATTAATTATCTCTATTTGTATCATTTTGCCTCGTGTTGGTTTTATGGTAGTATCACATTATGGGGGAGTCATATGCTTAGTGCATATTACAATCCTAGAAAATGTGAATATTCGAGGTTGTGTCACTTAGAATTGATATTGATAATTATCTAGCACCTATGTGACACATTTGCTCATACAAGTTCCAATTTGCTTGAATGTTGTTGTTGATCATATTTTGGATCTTGTATATGAAAGTGTTTCTTGGTATGTGTTTCCTCATATTTAGATCTCTATATTCTCATGGAAACCATTTGCCTCAAGTCACTCTAATCACTATGATTGTGTGACTATTGGAAGCTATCAAGAATATCTTTCGAAGCATCAAACTTAATTTGTATACTTTGTTACATGCTTATTTGTGTGAATATGATCTTGGATATCTGTATGAACTACCTAGGGAAGATTGTGCTCTATTCTTCTTGTCCTTGGACAATTAGTACCAAATTTATGGTAGACTTTATTGATCATATTCACTTTGGCCTTTGCTTAATATTGTCCTATCTTTGGCCAAGTAAATGTTTTGTGTGCTCCCATGTATTCCTTGCTACTTTTGGATCCTTTTATTTTTATTGGTATCCTCTTGTGTTTTATTTATTGTAGGTATTAGTGATGATCTCATTTGTGTGCATTTTGCATTCAAAAGCAAAAAATTCTATATAATGTACTACTTATGGGTGAGCTCTCCTATATTATCTAGAACAATCCTTTTTTTGTAGGGGTTCGTAGCATGGAAAACAAAAAATTCTACCGCATGCAAACAAACAAGCCAAGATCTATCTACTAGATTGTAGCAACGAGTCAATAGAGGAACTCACCCTCGAAGATTCCAAAGCGGTAAACGAGAGCAGATTCTCGTGGGTGATGTAGTCGTACTCTTGCCGATCTCAAGATCGCGTAGACGATCCTTCCGGCGCTGCGTTCCGGCAGCGCTTCCGCAGTCGGTCACACGTTCGGTACTCTATGAAGACCTTCCTCTCCCTTGTTCCAGCAGGCAGCGGAGGTTGTAGCACTCTCCTCGCGATTCCGGCAGCACGACGGCGTGGTGTCAGAAGTAGAGGGGAGATCTCGCAGGGCTTCGCCTTAAGCCGGAGCGAGTATGGTGGACTATGAGAGAGGCCTTGGTGATCTAGGGTTTAGAGGCACCAAGGGAGGGAGCTTGGCCGGCGGCTAGGGCTTGGGGAATCCCCAACTCGGCGAGTTGGAGGAACCCTAGGAGGCGGCGACGACTTGGAGGAGGCCGACGGCTAGGGCTATGGTTTTGGGTGAGTTGGGTGTAGGGAAGAGGGGCAGCCCTGCCCCTCCTTATATAGGTGGGAGGGCGCGGCTTGGGAGGAGGGAGTCCTCCCCCAAGTCGGCCTCCTTGGCCGGCGGGTGGAGGGAGAGGAACTCCTCCCCAGGTAGGTTTCCTACTCTCCCTCCACCAAGCAAACTTGCCGTTTGACTTTTTCAAATTGGCGTTTGACTTTCAAACTAGGATTTGATTTCTCCCTTTATTTTGCCCAGCCACGTGACCTAGTACATGATGCAACCATTCCACATTGTCATGACACATCCATGTACCCTTCCCCTCCGGAGTGCCGGACCTTCCGGACCCTTCTAGAACATTCCCGATGAAAACACCGGAATTATTCCCCAACTCCGAAACAGGACTTTCCTTATATGAATCTTATTCTCCAGACCATTCCGGATCTCCTCGTGATATCCCGGATCCCATCCGAGACTCCAAACAATATTCGGTCTCTTTCTCATCATTCCATAACTACTCAACAACATCGAATCCTTAAGTGTGTCTCCCTACGGTTCGTGAATTATGCGGACATGATCGAGACACTTCTCCGATCAATAACCAATAGAGGAATCTGGAAATTCATATGGATCCCACATATTTCTATGATTACTTTGCAATCGAATGAACCACTTACATACGATACCAATTTCCCTTTGTCTCATGATAGTTTACTTATCCGAGGTTTTGATCGTCGGTATCTCTGCATACCTAGTTCAACCTCGTTACCGATAAGTACTCTTTTCTCGTTCCCGTGATATGTGATCCCTTGTGAGCCACACATGCTTGCAAGCTAATTGGATGACATTCCACCGAGAGGGCCCAGAGTATATCTATCTATCATATGGATGGACAAATCCCACTCTTGATCCATGTGTTTCAATCCATACTTTCCGAACAATCAATGCCACCTTTATAGCCACCCAGTTACGGTGTGGTGTTTGATGTCATCAAAGCATCCTTCCGGTGATGGTGATAAGCATGATCTCATGGTCGAAGGAATTAGGTTACTATGTATCAAAAAGCTTATAGCAATTAAACTATTAAAATGACTTGATCTTTATGCTACGCTTATATATAGGAGTATGTCCGTCATATCATTCTCCTAATGATATGACCTTGTTGTTAACAACATCTCAAATGTTCATGATCAAGAAACCATGATCATCTATTAATCAACAAGCTAGTATTATGAAGAGGCTTTACTAGGGACTCTAATTTAGTTTACAAATCACACAAGTATTAATGTTTCTGGTTAATACTGTTATAGCATGAATGTAAACATTTATCATAAACACAAATATATAATAATAACTACATTTATTATTGACTCTAGGGCATATCTCCAACTGTCTCCCACTTGCACTAGAGTCAACTAATCTAGATTACATGGTAATATACCGAACACCCATGGTAGTTTGGTGTTGGTCATGTTTTGCCCTCGGGAGAGGTTTAGTCAACGGATCTGCCACATTCAGATCCGTGTGTACTTTGCAAATCTTTATGTCACCATCTTGGACATGTTCTCGAATAGCGTGAAAACGTAGCTTGATGTGCTTCAACTTCTTGTGTGACCTTGGTTCTTGCGCATTGGCTATGGCGCCCATGTTATCACAGTAGATAGACATTGGGTCCAGCGCACTTGGAACCACACCGAGCTCTGTAATGAACTCCTTCATCCATATCGCTTCTTGTGAAGCCTCCGAAGCAGCTATGTATTCCGATTCAGTTGAAGATCTCGCCACAACGCTTTGCTTTGCACTCCTCCAGCTAACTGCTGCACCATTCAAAGTAAATACGTATCCAGATTGAGATTTAGAATCATCCGGATCGGTGTTCCAACTAGCATCGGTGTAACCATTAACAACGAGCCGTTCATCACCTCCATAAGAAAGAACCATATCCTTAGTTCTTCTCAAGTACTTAAGGATGTTTTTGACCGCTGTCCAATGATCCACTCCTGGATCACTTTAATATCTACTAGTCAAACTAACAGCATATGCAATGTCGGGTCTAGTACATAGCATGGCATACATTAGAGATCCTATGGCTGTGGCATAGGGAGTCTTACTCATCCTTTCTCTATCTTCTACCGTTGCTGGACTTTGAGTTTTACTCAAGGTCGTATTAGGCAACATGGGCAAGAACCCTTTCTTGCTATCTTCCATTCCAAACCTCTTTAGAACTTTGTCCAAATATGTACTTTGTGACAATGATATTAGGCGTCTCGATCTATCTCTATAAATCTTTATGCCTAATATGTAAGCTGCTTCGCCAAGATCTTTCATTGAAAAACTATTATTCAAATAATCCTTGACACTATTAAGAAGGTCTACATCATTCCCAATCAACAATATGTCATGTACATATAGTATTAAGAATGCTACAGAGCTCCCACTCACTTTCTTGTAAATACAAGCTTCTCCATAAGTTTGTATAAAACCAAAACTTTTGATTACCTTATCAAAACGTTGATTCCAACTTCGGGATGCTTGCTTCAATCCATATATGGACTGTTGAAGTTTGCACACCTTGTTAGCATCTTTAGGATTGAAAAAAACCTTTGGGTTGCATCATATACAACTCTTCATCAATGTCTCCATTGAGGAACGTCGTTTTAACATCCATCTGCCATATCTCATAATCATAATATGCAGCGATTGCTAACATAATCCTCATAGACTTTAGCTTCGCTACTGGTGATAAATTCTCATCGTAGTCAACTCCTTGAATTTGTCAAAACCCTTTTACGACAAGTCGAGCTTTATAGACTGTAACATTACCATCAGCATTTGTTTTCTTCTTGAAAATCCATTTGTTCTCGACAGCCTTACGGCCATCCGGTAAGTCCACCAAAGTCCATACTTGGTTTTCGTACATGGATCCAATCTCGGATTTGATGGCATCTTGCCATTTATTGGAATCTGGGCTCATCATCGCTTCCTCATATCTCGCAGGGTCATCGGTGTTGTCCACCAACATGACACTCATAACGGGATCATACCAATCAGAAGTGGTACGAGTTCTCGTTGACCTGCGAGGTTCTGTAGCAACTTCAACCGAAGTTTCATGATCATCATCATTAGCTTCCTCTCTTATTGGTGTAGGCCCACAGGAACTACTTCCGGTGTTGCGCTACTCGCAAGTTCGAGATAAGGTTCAACAACCTCGTCGAGTTCTACTTTCCTTCCAGTCACTTCTTTCGAGAGAAATTCTTTCTCTAGAAAGGATCCATTCTTAGCAACAAAGATTTTGCCCTCAGATCCATGATAGAAGGTATACCCCAATAGTTTCCTTTGGGTATCCTATGAAGATGCATTTTTCCGCTTTGGTTTCAAGCTTGTCCGGCTGTAACTTCTTGTAGCACCCCAGGTAAAACCACTACTAGAAATCGCCCGTGTTTATTTGCGCATCATCATGCATATCTTGTCTTGGAAATATTTTCACGAAAACCATATTTTGTCTTATACATTATATCTCCTCTTTTATTCAAATTATACTTCTTGATATATTAATCGTGAGAAGCTATTTACAAAATATTTTCTAAATATAAGGAAAAGAAAACGAATACTATTCTATAAATAATAATAAACCCTAGACCTAAAACCGGCCAGGCCCAAAAGGCCCAGCCGGCAGACCAAACCCTAACCCTAATTTTACCTACCCTAGCTACCCCAACAACCCACCCCGCCGCCACCCCTCTCTCCTCACCCCTGCCGCCATTCACTCTATGCACGCACGCAACACACAAACGCACGCACGCCCCGGTCCTGACCCGCCTGTGAGCCCGGCCCCACCTCAGCGCATCCGACCTGTTGCAAACCGCGTCCACCCTCTCGCTCACGATCCTATCCTTCCCTCGGCCCCCGCTCCTCTCCCGAATCCTCCTCTCTCCCTCGCGACACTCCCTCGTTGCTCTGTATCGCCGCCTCTCCCGGCCTCCTCCTCTCAGGCCGCCCCTCCCCAAGCTCTACCGAAGCCTGCAGGAGGCCTTCTGCCGATGCCTGATGCCCTGCCCTTCGCCGGTCTGCCAAGCTCTCCACCCCGCTGTCACTACCGGCAACCGCCGCTGCGGGCACCCTCCATCGTCGTCGACGGTCCTCCTCCCTCAACCATCTTCCTACCGCGACTGTGGGTGAAGCCTCGGCCACCTCGCAATCGACCCGTGGCCTGCGCGTCTCGCCGCAGAGCCCGTCCCCAAGAACCCTCGCCGGACCCACCGTCGGCTCGCGTCGCCCTCTGTCGTCTCTCCCTGCGCCTCAGAGGCCCATGCTCGCCCGCGTCCGCCCCCCTCGCCCGTAGCTCCTCCTGTCGCCAGGGTTGCGCGACCACCTGCCGCGGTCGACCGTGCCCTGCGCCGCTTGGCCTTCCTCCTCCTGCTTCTGCCCGACGCCCCTGCCGGCCTCTGCTCCGTCGCGTCGACATCATCTCCTCTGCCCTGGCCTTCCAAGCTCGTCAAGGTCGGAGGCCACCCGAGCCAGCTCGCCAACCTCCTGTTGCTTCCCGACACACAAGGCGTTCGAGCCATTGTCCACACATGACAGGGGTAGTGTACATTGTCCTCGTGTTTCTCTTTTGCCCTATTGATCTAAGCCCGTGTTTGGTGATCTGATGTACCGTTGTTGGCATGGCTCTCCTAAATCAGCCCATGTTGTAATGGTGTGGTGATACTTCTCTCGGCCATGATTCTTTCGGATTCCGGCATTGGCAAGTGAAAACTTGCGCTACTCGAAGACCACCGACAACGGAGCCAAACCCGAAGGTCGTCACCATGGGAAGCCAAGACCTTCGACACGAACCCGATGACCCAAGATCTCCACCATGGATCCGAAGACCGATACTGGCGCCCGAAGCCAAACCCCCTCCAAAGTCCAAGATCGCCGATACCCTGATGTGTGACCCCTATTCGAGACCCCTATATTTTTAATATATGATGATTTCACTTGCTGCATATTAAATTGTTCATGTCGCATACATATTGTGTGGTTTGGGGGTAATTGTCGATTCATCTCATAATTAAATATGGAGCTAATATGCAGCCAAATCTAGTCTAATATTAGTCCCATTTAAATGTGTATAGCGAACCGGTGATATATTTTGTCTTGCTAAGACAACATTTAAATTTCGGGGTATCTAAACAACATGAACCATCTATTTAATTGTCGGGACCCCGGTTCCGCTTAATTTTGCCTAATTGCATCGCATCTTTGCCATGCCGTACATCATACATGCATCATGCCCGTTCTTATGTCATAAAATTAAATAGTGCATCTGGTGTTTGTGCTAGTGCTTTGCTTCTTCACGGATTAGGCCGATGAGTTGATGCGAGTGTCGATCCGATCTTTGAATGAACCTTTGGTAATGTTTTCAGGCGAGCATTCTCCCTCTTTCTACCTATTTTACTTTATAGTCTTTATTTTCTCCTGTTGATCTATTGCTATCTGTGTTGCGATGCTCTAGTTTTCGTACCCGTGATATCCCTTGCAGCCTTATATTGCCTTGGACACATCCTATTACCTCTTTTTTGGTAGATAGTTGGACTTGTGTGTCATAGTCGCTTGCTTAGGTGCGCTTGTGTGTCGTCAAGTACCACAGTTGTTGGAAGACTGCCATATGCTTTATGTTGGAGATGATCATGGCTTTAATTACCGTTTAATAACTAAAATTGAAGTAGGTAAATAATGCAGAGGCACAGGTGGGCAATAGATGTTATTTGGTTTTTAACCGTCCACTTGTGTCCCGTAGGACCCCGAGTACTTGATACCTATTCTTTGAATATTCGCACTATCCGTATGTGGGACCATGAATCCCCCTAGCCAGAGCTTGAGTCATATATTATTTCTTGGGGCCACAAAGTAGTTTGGGGCTTTATTACTATCATGTACTTATGCCATGCTTTACTGCTTTATTTATGATTGCGCGTGGAGCGCCTGTACTGTTTAGGAACAAATATGGAATGTTTTCGCGGTATCGACAAGCCCAGTCACACTTTCGGGTTCCTAGTCATTTACAGCCATTGGCACAAACCTCTGGGTCCGTCTCGGAGCCGGCCAACTTTGTCGCGGGTAGCTTGGTGGGGTGGCCCCCTGAAAATATATGAATCTTGCAATTGCTCTGTCGTGATGCCTCGTTGGGTTTTCATTTGGTTTTTCTCGAGGTTGATCGTGCGTGTGTTGCTATTTGTGCCCCCTGCATGGTAAAACTTTCTGAAAGACGTGTCTGCGGTTATGGACGACTTGGAGCACAGTATCTCGATCATAGACAACTATAACTAAAGTAGTGCTATAAATTTGACTTTATAATGACTAGTAATCAGCTTTACTATAATGGGATGGCTAAATAAAAGTGCCAACAATTGCTGGTTTGGGTTGTCACCTGTTACCATTGTATCTGACTAGTAAGTACTGCAACTACAACGGAATGGCTACATAAAAGTACCAACAACTTCTGGGTTTTGGGATGCCTCATGCTATATGTATCTGACTAGTAAGTGTTGCAACTACAACGGAATGGTTAACTAAAAGTGCCCACTGCTTATTATATCAGGATGACTATCTATACCTGACTAGTAATTGCGGCAACGACAACTGAATAAATAAAACTGCCAACTGTGTGAGTTCCTCGGTTGACTTCCTCGTTTGGTCTCGAGGGGGAAAATACCAGGATGGGTATGTTTGGTGGTAGTATCGGGTTGGTTCCGAATAGGTCTTTCTTATCCCTCTCTGATAGCCGACAGTTATATTGAGTCTCTATAGGTTGTTTAGTGCATGCTGAGCTGCCGCTTCAGTCCACCATACCTATGTAGGCGAGGACCGCCGAATTCTAGTCTCGCCGTGTACTGGCCTCAGTACTGACCACTCTCTTTTTCCTTTGCCCTTTATCGGCACCCCTTTTGTTTTTAGCAGGTTTTGAGATCGACGTCGTTAGCAGGGTTACCCTTCCGGCTTGGCCTGGGCAGGGTTATGGACGCCATTGGTTATTCTTCAGGGCTCTTAGCGCAATTTGCATCTTGTCCGTACTCGGACGCTGTATCGTTTTCAAGGTGATTTGGATCTTTGTATTATATATATGTATTCTTGACTCTTTGAGTCATTGTTGTATATATCTGTTCTGTGGGTTCTATCGTGGACTATTGTGTAATGGTATTACTTTGTTTTCCACCCGCACGAAAGTGCCTGGTGGGCATCTTTGAATCGTTTCTATGCAGGTTTGGCGGGAATCGCTAAAACTTGCATAGGGCCGATTCTGAGGGTGTTACAGAGTGGTATCAGAGCTCAGCAGTTGCGATACCCCACTGGTCCAGCCTGTAGGATAACCTAGCTAACGGCCATTTTAGAGTGTCAAAACTATTTTGAAAAATTGGTTGGATATAACTGATTAGGTCTGCTTTTACTTCTTACCCCTCTGCTATTCTCCTCTTATCTCGACGTGTTTTGAATCTGCTCTCTCATATTTTCTTTGGGTCCAGGATTTCTCGTGGTTGGGTTTCCGTCGTACCTTCAGGGTTTCGCTTCCTCCTCTTGTAACGGTGCTTCAACACCTGACATTCATGCTATAAGAGGAATCTTTCATCTGTTGTACCATTTAATGGATCAAAAATTCACTAAATTTTTTCTTTCTAACCTCCGGTGTTTTCCGATACGACGAAGTCATCTACATCAGATCTGATGAGAATCTCCATCCCTCCTTTGTTTTTGAACCTCGCTTGTCGAGATCTTCAGTCTAAATTCCAAGAGTTGGTTGCATAATTCTCCTATTCATGTGCAGAGTAATGCTTTGGGTGCGCGATGGACTGATCACCATCCGACTACTCTTATCATTCGCTTTTGTGCATTGAATGGAGGATCGATGCAATTTTACTCCTTCCGTGGAAGTCAGAGATGGCCTTACCTTTTGAGACCTCTGCCTTCGTCCGTGTTTCGCCGGAGTGTTCTCTCGATGAACGTGAGCAAAGACCCCTTATTTGTGGTATCGCCAATTTCAATACAGAGAAGGAATCTTTGTTAGTGGTGTCGCGAGGATCTACATGAAGCGAGAAGATTCGAAGGTCGGCCTTTTTCCCTGTACCATGAGGCGGATCTCGAGGGCGAGATCCATTGTTAGTGGTGTCGAATTGTAGCACGCCAGGTAAAACCACTACTAGAAATCGCCCGTGTTTATTTGTTCATCATCATGCATATCTTGTCTTGGAAATATTTTCACGAAAACCATATGTTGTATTATACATTATATCTCCTCTTTTATTCAAATTATACTTCTTGATATTTTAATCGTGAGAAGCTATTTACAAAATATTTTCTAAATATAAGGAAAAGAAAACAAATACTATTCTATAAATAATAATAAACCCTAGACCTAAAACCGGCCAGGCCCAAAAGGCCCAGCCAACAGACCAAACCCTAACCCTAATCTGACCTACCCTAGCTACCCCAACAACCCACCCCGTCGCCACCCCTCTCTCCTCACCCCTGCCACCATTCACTCTATGCATGCACAAAACACACAAACGCACGCACGCACGCCCCGGTCCTGACCCGCATGTGAGCCCGGCCCCACCTCAGCGCGCCCGACCTGTTGCAAACCGCGTCCACCCTCTCTCTCGCGATCCTCTCCTTCCCTCGGCCCCCTCTCCTCTCCTGAATCCTCCTCTCTCCCTCGCGACGCTCCCTCATTGCTCTCTACCGCCGCCTCTCCCGGCCTCCTCCTCTCAGGCCGCCCCTCCCCAAGCTCTATCGCAGCCTGCAGGAGGCCTTCTGCCGACGCCTGATGCCCTGCCCTTCACCGGTCCGCCAAGATCTCCACCCCGCCGACGGAAGCTGACGTGTCGCCCTGTCACTGCCGGCAACCGTCGCTGCGGGCACCCTCCGTCGTCGTCGACGGTCCTCCTCCCTCAACCATCTTCCTGCCGCGACTGCGGGTGAAGCCTCGGCCACCTCGCTATCGACCCGTTGCCTGCGCGTCTCGCCGCAGAGCCCGTCCCCGTGCACCCTCTCCAGACCCACCATCGGCTCGCGTCGCCCTCTATCGTCTCTCCCTACGCCTCAGAGGCCCACGCTCGCCCGCGTCTGCCCCCCTCGCCCGGAGCTCCTCCTGTCGCCAAGGTCGCGCGACCACCTGCCGCGGTCGACCGTTCCCTGCATCGCTTGACCTTCCTCCTCCTGCTTCTGCCCGACGCCCCTGCCAGCCTCTGCTCCGTCGCGTTGACATCGCCGCCTCTGCCCTGGCCTTCAAGCTCGTCAAGGTCGGAGGCCACCCGAGCCAGCTCACCAACCTCCTGTTGCTTCCCGACACACAAGGCGTTCGAGCCATTGTCCACACAGGACAGGGGTAGTGTACATTGTCCTCGTGTTTCTCTTTTGCCCTATTGATCTAAGCCCGTGTTTGGTGATCTGATGTACCGTTGTTGGCATGGCTCTCCTAAATCAGCCCATGTTGTAATGGTGTGGTGATACTTCTCTCGGCCATGATTCTTTCGGCTTCCGGCATTGGCAAGTGAAAACTTGCGCTACTCGAAGACCACCGACAACAGAGCCAAACCCGAAGGTCGTCACCACGGGAATCCAAGACCTTCGTCACAGACCCGATGACCCAAGATCTCCACCATGGATCCGAAGACCGATCCTGGCGCCCGAAGCCAAACCCCCTCCAAAGTCTAAGATCACCGATACCCTGATGTGTGACCCCTATCCGAGACCCCTATATTTTTAATATATGATGATTTCACCTGCTGCATATTAAATTGTTCATGTCGCATACATATTGTGTGGTTTGGGGGTAATTGTCGATTCATCTCATAATTAAATATGGAGCTAATATGCGGGCGAATCTAGTCTAATATTAGTCCCATTTAAATGTGTATAGTGAACCGGTGATATATTTTGTCTTGCTAAGACAACATTTAAATTGCGGGGTATCTAAACAACATGAACCATCTATTTAATTGTCGGGACCCCGGTTCCGCTTAATTTTGCCTAATTGCATCGCATCTTTGCCATGTCATACATCATACATGCATCATGCCCGTGTTTGCCTAATTGCATCGCATCATTAAATAGTGCATCCGGTGTTTGTGCTAGTGCTTTGCTTCTTCGCGGATTAGGCCGATGAGTTGATGCGAGTGTCGATCCGATCTTTGAATGAACCTTCGACAATGTTTTCAGGCGAGCATTCTCCCTACTTCTACTTATTTTACTTTATAGTCTTTATTTCCTCCTCTTGATCTATTGCTATCTGTATTGCGATGCTCTAGTTTTCGTACCCGTGATATCCCTTGCAGCCTTATATTGCCTTGGACACATCCTATTACCTCTTGTTTGGTAGATAGTTGGACTTGTGTGTCATAGTCGCTTGCTTAGGTGCGCTTGTGTGTCGTCAAGTACCACAGTTGTTGGAAGACTGCCATATGCTTTATGTTGGAGATGATCATGGCTTTAATTACCGTTTAATAACTAAAATTGAAGTAGGTAAATAATGCAGAGGCACATGTGGGAAATAGATGTTATTTGGTTTTTAACCGTCCACTTGTGTCCCGTAGGACCCCGAGTACTTGATACCTGTTCTTTGAATATTCGCACTATCCGCATGTGGGACCATGAATCCCCCTAGCCAGAGCTTGAGTCATATATTATTTCTTGGGGCCACAAAGTAGGTTGGGGCTTTATTACTATCCTGTACTTATGCCATGCTTTACTGCTTTATTTTTGATTGCGCGTGGAGCGCCTGTAATGTTTAGGAACAAATGTGGAATGTTTTCGCGGTATCGACAAGCCCAGTCACACTTTCGGGTTCCCAGTCGTTTACAGCCATTGACACAAACCTCTGGGTCCGTCTCGGAGCCGGCCAACTTCGTCGCGGGTAGCTTGGTGGGGTGGCCCCCTGAAATTTATATGAATCTTGCAATTGCTCTGTCGTGATGCCTCGTTGGGTTTTCATTTGGTTTTTCTCGAGGTTGATCGTGCGTGTGTTGCTATTTGTTCCCCCTGCATGGTAAAACTTTCTGAAAGCCGTGTCCGCGGTTATGGACGACTTGGAGCACAGTATCTCGATCATAGACAACTATAACTAAAGTAGTGCTATAAATTTGACTTTATAATGACTAGTAATCAACTTTACTATAATGGAATGGCTAAATAAAAGTGCCAACAATTGCTGGTTTGGGTTGTCACCTGTTACCATTGTATCTGACTAGTAAGTAATATAACTACAACGGAATGGCTACATAAAAGTACCAACAACTGCTGGGTTTTGGGATGCCTCATGCTATATGTATCTGACTAGTAAGTGTTGCAACTACAACGAAATGGTTAACTAAAAGTGCCCACTGCTTATTATATCAGGATGACTATCTATACCTGACTAGTAATTGCGGCAACGATAACTGAATAAATAAAACTGCCAACTGTGTGAGTTCCTCGGTTGAATTCCTCATTTGGTCTCGAGGGGGAAAATACCAGGATGGGTATGTTTGGTGGCAGTATCGGGTTGGTTCCGAATAGGTCTTTCTTATCCCTCTCTGATAGCCGACAGTTATATTAGTCTCTATAGGTTGTTTAGTGCATGCTGAGCTGCCGCTTCAGTCCACCATACCTATGTAGGCGAGGACTGCCGAATTCTAGTCTCGCCGTGTACTGGCCTCAGTACTGACCGCTCTCTTTTTCCTTTGCCCTTTGTCGGCACTCCTTTTGTTTTTAGCAGGTTTTGAGATCGACGTCGTTAGCAGGGTTACCCTTATGGCTTGGCCTGGGCAGGGTCATGGACGCCATTGGTTATTCTTCAGGGCTCTTAGCCCAATTTGCATCTTATCCGTACTCGGACGCTGTATCGTTTTCAAGGTGATTTGGATCTTTGTATTGTATATCTGTATTCTTGACTCTTTGAGCCATTGTTGTATATATCTGTTCTGTGGGTTCTATCGTGGACTATTGTGTAATGGTATTACTTCGTTTTCCACCCGCACGAAAGTGCCTGGTGGGCACCTTTGAATCGTTTCTATGCGGGTTTGGCGGGAATCGCTAAAACTTGCATAGGGCCAATTCTGAGGGTGTTACACTTCTTTACATAGGCTTCGCAACCCCAAACTTTAAGGAACCACAATTTAGGTTTCTTCCCAAACCATAATTCATACGGTGTCGTTTCAACAAATTTAGATGGTGCCCTATTTAAAGTGAATGTGGCTATTTCTAATGCATAACCCCAAAATGATAGCGGTAAATTTGTAAGTGACATTAAAGAACGAACCATATCTAAGAGAGTTCGATTACGACGTTCGGACACACCATTACGCTGTGTGTTCCCGGCGGTGTTAATTGTGAAAGTATTCCGCATTTCTTCAAATGCTCGCCAAACTCATAACTTAGATATTCACCTCCATGATCAGAACGTAGAAATTTAATCTTCTTGTTACGTTGATTCTCTACCTCACTTTGAAATTTCTTAAACTTCTCGAAAGTTTTAGACTTATGTTTCATGAAATAGATATACCCATATCTAATCAAGTCATCCGTGAAGGTAAGAAGATAACGATAACCACCGCGCGATGCTACACTAATTGGGCCACACACATCGGTATGTATGATTTCCAATAAGTCCGTAGCTCGCTCCATCATCCCAGAAAATGGAGTCTTAGTCATTTTACCCATCAGACATGCTTCGCATCTTTCAAGTGATTCGAAATCAAGTGATTCAAGAAGTCCATCGGAATGGAGTTTCTTCATACGCTTCACTCCAATATGACCAAGACGACAGTGCCACATATAGGTCGAGTTATCGCTCAATTTCAAACGTTTAGCTTCAATGTTATTAATATGTGTATTTCCACGACCGAGATTCAATAAGAATAGACCATCTATCAAAGGTGCATGTGCATAAAACATATTACTCATATAAATCGAACAACCATTATTCTCGGACTTAAACAAGTAACCGTCTCGCAACAAACATGATCCAGATATAATGTTCATGCTCAACGCAGGCACCAAATAACAATTATTTAAGTATAAAACTAATCCCGATGGTAGATGAAGAGGTAGTGTGCCGACCGCGATCACATCAACCTTTGATCCATTTCCAACGCGCATCGTCACCTTGTTCTTCGCTAGCTTCCGTTTATTCTGCAGCACCTGTTTCGAGTTACAAATATGAGCAACCGAACCAGTATCAAATACCCAGGCACTACTACGAGTACTAGTGAGATACACATCAATAACATGTATATCGAATATACCTTTCTTCTTGATGTTGCCGTTCTTCAAATCCGCCAAGTACTTTGGGCAATTCCGCTTCCAGTGACCTTCTCCCTTGCAGTAAAAGCACTCAGTATCAGGCTTAGGCCCAGCCTTGGTCTTCTTCGTCGGTGTGGCAACTTTCTTACCACCCTTCTTGAAGTTTCCCATTTGCTTAGACTTGCCTTTCTTGAATTTGGTGGTCTTATTGACCAACAACACTTGATGCTCTTTCTTGATCTCCACTTCTGCAGATTTCAACATGGAGAAGAGTTCTAGCAACGTCTTGTTCAAGTTTTGCATATTGTAGTTCATCACAAAGTTCTTGTAACTTGGTGGCAGTGATTGGAGGACACGGTAAATCCCCAAAGCATTAGGAATCACTATACCCAAGCTTTGGAGTTTTTTTTGCGTGCCCAGACATCTTAAGCACGTGCTCACTGACGGAGCTGCCCTCTTCCATCTTGCAGTTAAAGAACTTTTCAGAAGCCTCATAACTCTCAACTGCCGCATGAGCCTCAAAAATCATTTTGAGTTAACGGTCAATATCATGTGGGTCATGGTTCTCAAACCTTTTCTAAAGCTCCGATTCCAAACCATACAAGATAGCACACGATTCTTCCGAGTGAGGTAAACATTATTTACTTCATCGGTAGCATCAGCTGCAGGCGGGTCACCCAGCGGTGCATCCAGCACATAGGTCAAATGACCAGCATTGAGGACAATCCTCAAATTGCGGAACCAATCCGCGAAGTTGCTTCCATTGTTTTTCAACTTTTCCTTCTCTAGGAATACATTAAAATTGATGGTAGGGGCCGCCATTGATCTACAACATATTTGCAATAGTTTAGACTAAGTTTAAGACAAATTGAGTTCTAATTAATAGTTAAATTAATCCAGGTGAACTCCCACTCAAAACAATATCCCTCACATTGTTTTAGTGATCACACGAACCAAATCCACCACATCAAAACCGATCATCACGAGAGTTGATGTAGCTTCAATGGCGAACAATCAACATGTTCATCATATCTACTATATGACTCATGCTTTACCTTTCGGTGATCTGTGTTTCGAGACCATGTCTGTACATGCTAGGATCGTCAAGATCAAACCTTAGCTTCCGCATGAGCAAATCTGTCTTGCTCACGTTGTATACACTCGCAGAATCTAACACACCCGATCATCACGTGGTGCTTCGAAACAACGAGCTTTAGCAACGGTGCTTACTAAGGATGAACACTTTAAAACTTGAAATTTGTGTCCTTGAGGGATCATCTTATAATGCTACCGTCGTTAACTAAGCAATACAAGATGCATAAAGGATTAACATCACATGCAATTTATAATATGTGATATGATATGGCCTTTCTTCTTGTGCTTCCGATCTCCATCTTCAAGCACGAACATGATCTCCATCATCACCGGCATAGCGTCAAGGTCAATGGTGCAGTTTCATGGTTGTCGTCCACCAGCTCCAACTATTACAACTACTTTGAATAAGACACGCGGGTCTTAACAGATTTTAAAGACAACCATATGGCTCCTGCCGGTTGCCAACTTACAATAAGGAACATTGCATACATCAAATATAATCACAATCATGGCCATATCACATCACAGCACACCCCTGCAAAACAAAGTTAGACGCCTCTAATTTTCTTTGCATATTTTACGTGGTTTGGGGCTTTCAATAAGTGCCGCTCTAACTTACGAACAAGAACCACAACGTTGATGCTTGAACTATCAAGTGCCCGTTGTAAATTGGATCTATACTATGATGGAAGAGACAGGCACCCGCAAAGCCACTTATGCAATACAAGTTGCATGTTGATCGTGGAGCAAGTCTCATGAACGATGTCATGTAAGGTTAGCCCGGGCCGCTTTATCCCATCATACCGCAAGATGCAAAGTACACAAAAAGCAATTGATAATAAAAGCACCACCACCCACAATGACCATTGTGTTCTACTCGTGCAACAGATCTACATATAGACACGGCTCTGATACCACCGTAGGGGTTCGTAGCATGGAAAACAAAAAATTTCTACCGCATGCAAACAAACAAGCCAAGATCTATATACTAGATTGTAGCAACGAGTCAATAGAGGAACTCACCCTCGAAGATTCCAAAGCGGTTAACGAGAGCAGATTCTCGTGGGTGATGTAGTCGTACTCTTGCCGATCTCAAGATCGCGTAGACGATCCTTACGGCTCTACGTTCCGGCAGCGCTTCCGCAGTCGGTCACATGTTCGGTACTCGATAAAGACCTTCCTCTCCCTTGTTCCAGCAGGCAGCGGAGGTTGTAGCACTCTCCTCGCGATTCTAGCAGCACGACGGCGTGGTGTCGGAAGTAGAGGGGAGATCTCGCAGGGCTTCGCCTTAAGCCGGAGCGAGTATGATGGACTATGAGAGAGGCCTTGGTGATCTAGGGTTTAGAGGCACCAAGGGGGGAGCTTGGCCGGTGGCTAGGGCTTGGGAAAGCCCCAACTCGGCGAGTTGGAGGAACCCTAGGAGGCGGCGGCGACTTGGAGGAGGCCGACGGCTAGGGCTAGGGTTTTGGGTGAGTTGGGTGTACGGAAGAGGGGCATCCCTGCCCCTCCTTATATAGGTGGGAGGGCGCGGCTTGGGAGGAGGGAGTACTCACCCAAGTCGGCCTCCTTGGCCGGCGGGTGGAGGGAGAGGAACTCCTCCCCAGGTAGGTTTCCTACTCTCCCTCCACCAAGCAAACTTGCCGTTTGACTTTTTCAAATTGGCATTTGACTTTCAAACTAGGATTTGATTTCTCCCTTTATTTTGCCCAGCCACGTGACCTAGTACATGATGCAACCATTCCACATTGTCATGACACATCCATGTACCCTTCCCCTCCGGAGTGCCGGACCTTCCGGACCCTTCTAGAACATTCCCGATGAAAACACCGGAATTATTCCCCAACTCCGAAACAGGACTTTCCTTATATGAATCTTATTCTCCAGACCATTCCGGATCTCCTCGTGATATCCCGGATCCCATCCGAGACTCCAAACAATATTTGGTATCTTTCTCATCATTCCATAACTACTCAACAACATCGAATCCTTAAGTGTGTCTCCCTACGGTTCGTGAATTATGCGGACATGATCGAGACACTTCTCCGATCAATAACCAATAGAGGAATCTAGAAATTCATATGGCTCCCACATATTTCTATGATTACTTTGGGATCGAATGAACCACTTACATACGATACCAATTTCCCTTTGTCTCATGATAGTTTACTTATCCGAGGTTTTGATCGTCGGTATCTCTGCATACCTAGTTCAACCTCGTTACCGATAAGTACTCTTTTCTCATTCCCGTGATATGTGATCCCTTGTGAGCCAGTCACATGCTTGCAAGCTAATTGGATGACATTCCACCGAGAGGGCCTAGAGTATATCTATCCATCATATGGATGGACAAATCCCCACTCTTGATCCATGTGTTTCAACCCATACTTTCCGAACACTCAATGCCACCTTTATAGCCAACCAGTTACGGTGTGGTGTTTGATGTCATCAAAGCATCCTTCCGGTGATGGTGATAAGCATGATCTCATGGTCGAAGGAATTAGGTTTATATGTATCAGAAAGCTTATAGCAATTGAACTATTAAAATGACTTGATCTTTATGCTACGCTTATGTATGTCCATCATATCATTCTCCTAATGATATGACCTTGTTATTAACAACATATCAAATGTTCATGATCAAGAAACCATGATCATCTATTAATCAACAAGCTAGTATTATGAAGAGGCTTTACTAGGGACTCTAATTTAGTTTACAAATCACACAAGTATTAATGTTTCTGGTTAATACTGTTATAGCATGAATGTAAACATTTATCATAAACACAAAGATATAATAATAACTACATTTATTATTGCCTCTAGGGCATATCTCCAACAATTTTATGCTTCTTTGTTTGATCCATATCGAGTTTTATGTGCTTGGATGCTCAATCTTTTCATTTTGGTATTTTGTGCCATCATGAAAAATTTGGGGAGTTTGGTTTCTTGTTGGAACCTTGCTATTTTTGGGAGTTGGTTTTGTCTCATTCCTTGTGTCATGTTTTGTCCAATTTTAGAATGAGATAAATCCTTGAGTATTTGTGTTTTTATATATCCTTTGATCTTTGGATTTTTCCTAGTTCATTTGTTGAATTTGTGATCTTTCATGTGTTGAATTGGTTCTTTGATATAATTTGGACATCGTTTTTCGTGTCACACTCTTGTGTGTGCAATCTCGATTTACTTGGTGTTTTTGTTCAAATTGCATCTTCTTTTTGGTTCTTGAAAGCTTTATGCATGCATATTTACTATATGTTTATATCATGGCATGCTTGCTTTCTTTGATCCAATATGTAGGGGAAACTCCACCAAATCCGATCGGCTAAGTTGTGTATGAAATTCAAATTCATATCAATATGCACATAATTATGTGGAGTCTCACCTATGTATTGTAGTTGCACTAACTACTTTGGACCCAATAAGTTTGGGGACCATTTTTGTACTTAAAATGTTATAGGTACATTGGAGATATATTGGATGCTTGTCTCTTAATCTTGAAGAAGTGGTGCGTTAATGAAAATTGGAGGCAAGCTATAGGATGATCAATGAATTCATATCCTCTACATCCTACCAATTATATCTCGGTAACAAGTATCTCTTTCTCATGCATATTTATCTTGCTTCCAACCTTTTGTAGGTTGCATCTTGGCATGAATTGTTGTAGTTTTATTTGTGTGGTTCTAGTCTTGGTTTTAAGAGAACTCTCTATTGTAAATGTGTATAAGTTGAGATGAGTGCATTTATTTGGGACTATACAAAATCATGCATGTGATCCACCAATCCCAAATATGTCAATCTATCAATTTTATTGCCCATCCTTTCCTCAACTTCGTTGTGCAATAGTGAGATTTTGCTAGTTTTAGTGATACTTGTTGCCTTTCTCCATATATTCCAACTTTCTACTTTTTCCCTTGGTGATAGTTGTAATATATGTAGTGTGTTGGTGTTTGAAGTTCATTAATGTATAATAAGATAGATTTGAGCCTTTGGCCATGCTTTGAAGCAAAAATCTTATTGGTATATATTATGACTTCATTTTTGCTTTTCATATGCCTTATTGTATATCTTCTTTATGTGTGCATATTTCTTTGTTGGCATATGTCTCTGTGATGTTTTCCACTTATAGACATATACACATATTAGAAGATAATTTTAGTTGATTTTTAATCCTTGGAGACCACCTTTCTATTCCTTTTGATTCTTCAGTGGCTTCCAAATTTAATTTCCTATGAGTGTTAGTTCCTCTTGTTTGCATATTTGGGCACTCATATTTGTTCTCTCATGCCTTGCATTGTTAAATAAACTTGGATGAGTGAGGATTCCATGATTATGCACCTTGTTCCCAAATACAATTATCATAATTGGTGCATTATCTTTGGGGAGCTCATCTAATTCATTTAATAATGCTCATTTGTCTTATTCTCATTTATTATTCCTTAAATGTTTATGGAGAAGTGAGGATTCCATATTTGTGCATTTTTGTATTGAAATACAACGATTCTAAAGTGTGCACAAATCTTGGGGAACTTCTCTATTTTATTTAAGCATTTATTTGATCTTTAATTTGATGTGTTTTAAATGCTTATGGGGGAGCGAGGATTCCATATTTTTGCAATTTGTATTGAAATGCAACTATTTTAAAGTTTGCACAAATCTTGGGGAGCTTCTCAATTTGTTATTTAAAACACTCATCTACTTGTATCATAATATCTTGTGGTTTCCATTTGGACTCATTTGTTGTTTTCAAATTGGTTTGTCGTATCTTGTGATTGCTTGCGTCATTTGTGATGCGTCATTTTAATTTATTCCTTTGGCAATCTTCGGGTCCTCGATATAGTTCTACTCCCTCCCAAGTATTCATCACTGGATATGTGCGAATGCACATCTTTGGAGGAAATATTACTATATTTGCCTTCTAGAACTTGTCACCCATTTCGGCAATCGATGCCAATGGGGGAGAAGTTTTAGAGGGTTTAAGGGAAATGGTTTATGCTTTGAGTTTGGTTCTAAGCATTTTCCTTTCATGCTCTTGCATCTTTGTTGTTGCTTAGCATGTGGTATATATAGAGGAAACTCCACCAATAATAATGATTGGCAATATATGCAATGAAATTCAAGTTCATCACACATGCATAGATTGTGGGGGGAGTTTGCTCTACATATGGTTTATGCTTTGAGGTTGGTTCTAAGCATTTGCCTTTCATGCTCTTGCATCTTTGTTGTTGCTTAGCATGTGGTATATATAGAGGAAACTCCACCAATAATAATGATTGGCAATTTATGCAATGAAATTCAAGTTCATCACACATGCATAGATTGTGGGGGAGTTTGCTCTATATATGGTGGTGGTACCAATATAACATACTTATGTAGTATTTGATATTGGTGTTACCATTTTGTTCATTAAGATTCCTTATATAAACCCTCTTAAAGGGATTATCATCAATTACCAAAATGGGGGAGATTGAAAGAACATGTGGGCCCCCATGTGTGGTTTTGGTAATTAATGACAATCTTTATGGACTATTGTGTGTATTAAGTTATACTTGTAGGATTTGTCCATTAGCATCGCTTGGAGCATGTGTTGGCTTCAAGGTCGATGAAATGAGAAGAAGATGTGTTGTGCAAGATCAAAATGCACCATCTATAGAAGATCTCATGTTTGATGCTTGCCATTCCCGGTGATCATGGATCGATGATGAGAAATTAAGAAAGGTGTTACATCTTGAGAAGGGCAAGATCGTATACATCAAGCTCAAGTGGAATGCTCAAGGCAAAGGTATAATCTTGATAGGTTTTCCCTTTTTCCGGTCTCATATTGTTAGTAGGAGACCGGGTTTAGGATAGATAGCCGTACTATCAAGAGGGGCTCTCGAATGAGTAACTCGTTCACTTTGTTCAGAGAGAGCTCAAACCTTTGCATATTTGCATCATCATATTTGGTTGTTATTTGGTATTATCCATGTGAGGATATAGAGCCTGTGGTAATCTCCATAACAAGCTCTTGTTCATCAAAATCGGATCTTCCGTTTGTATCTTGTTGCGATTTTGATCTTGGCGGCTTTTCGGTTTCTCACCAAGTGAGGTATCTCACATTATTATACATGATAGATTCTCACTTGGTGATAACCAATATTTTCACCTTTCATAGGATAGCTCATGTCATCCTTTTTCCAACGCAATTGGAATCGGGTCGATCGGAGTTACCAATCAAAAGTTATAGAGGTTTGAATTTTCCTAGGTACCAAAATGCGGTAGTACCGCATTTTAGTACCTAGCGCGGCAGTAGGTTTTGGCAAGTTGCCAAATGCCACTGCCCTCCTAGGTACCAAAATGCGGTAGTACCGCATTTTAGTACTTAGCACGGCAGAAGGTTTTTGACAAGTTTCCAAAAGCCACTGCTGGGCTAGGTACCAAAAAGTGGTAGTACCGCATTTTAGTACCTAGCGCGGCAGAAGGTTTTTTACTTCGTCATTTGGATCTATACTCCCTTGCTGGACTATGATGTTTCTCTGCATGATCTTGTTGAGGTTGTTGTCCTCTTTGAAACGAGCCCAAGATCATCGAAATCGGAGTCCGGATGCAAAAGTTATGGTTGTTTTCGTTCTGTGATGACCGGTAGTACCGGACCAGGATCCGGTAGTACCGCATTTTGGTACTGGGAAGCGCAGAGAAAAATGCGTTTGGCGCCTCAGGAACCCCAGGGAATGTCCGGTAGTGCCGGGAAAGTCTGGTAGTACCGGGAAAAACTCCAGTAGTACCGGGAATCGCGTTTTTAGGCTGCAACGGTTGGATTTTGGAGGGACCTATATAAGGGGCCTTCTTCCCCAATGGTTCTTTAACCATTCTTGCAAGTTTTCCCCTCCATTGTTGACCTTCTTGAGCTTGATTTCTATGAATCCCTCCGATTATTCTTGCATATTCTTGAGGGATTTGAAAGAGGAGATCTAGATCTACAATCCCACCAATCAATCTCTCCTCTAAGTGAGGGGAACATATTGGGATGTAGATCTTGGAATCTTTTGTGGATTTCCTCCATTGTTCTTCCTCTCTTATTCCCCATAAGCTTTTGTAGCTTTGGTGGAATCTGGGAGAGAAGGTTGAACACCTTTGTGGTGTTCTTGCCATTTGCATTTGGTGCATCAGTTTGTGTTCTCCTCGGAGGATTTGGTTTGAGTACTCATTGGAGCTTGTCCCTCTTGGGTTCTTGGAACCCTAGACGGTTTTGTGGCCTTGGTGGCGTTGTGGCCTTGGTGGCGTTTGTTGTGAGCCTCCAATTAAGTTGTGGAGAAGTTCCCCAACCTTGTGAGAGGTTCCGGTTGCCACCGACAAGTGCACCGATAGTGGAAGTGTGGATCGATCCTGTTGGGGTGAGATTCACCGGAGAATAAGGGAGGCCTTTCGTGGCGTTGGTGGTTTGATACCACCCCCTCTCCAAACTAGACGTACTCCATGTTGGGAGGAACTCGGTAAAATATCGTTATACCCGCGTGCCTCGGTTATCTCTATACCCGAGCTCTTTACTTATGCACTTTACATTATGATAGCCTTCGTGCTTGAAGTAATATATATCTTGCTATCACTTTGTTGCTTGTATTGCTTAACATAAGTTGTTGGTGCACATAGGTGAACCTTAGTTGTTCTAGGTTGTGCTTAACAAAGTAAACACTAGTTTTATTCCGCCTTTGTTGAGCCACTCTAGGAAAAGTTTTAATCGCCTATTCACCCCCTCTAGGCGACATCCGTATCCTTTCAGAGACTTCTTTAATTTGCACACAAAATCCTCTTTACCAGGCACTATGAACCCTTCTGGTTGGTCCATGTATATTTCCTCATCAAGCTCTCCATGCAGAAAAGCAGTCTTGACATCTAACTGCTCAAGCTCAAGATCACGCATAGCCACAATACTAAAGAAAGTACCAATGGAACTATGCTTCACAACTGGAGAGAACACATCATTTTAGTCAATACCCGGAATCTGTCTAAACCCTTTTGCTACTAACCTTGCCTTGTACCTTGAAGGCTCTTTGGGAGACAGACCTTCCTTTTTCTTGAAGATCCACTTGCAGCGGACCGCCTTCTTTTGTTTAGGCAAGCGCACAACATCCCATGTGCCATTTTTCTTGAGCGATTGCATCTCTTCTTGCATAGCAGAAACCCACTTCTTGCGGTCAACGGATGCAATGGCTTCATTATATGTAGCAGGTTCAGAATCGTTCTCCACCTGTTCAGCACAACTCAAAGCATAATGAACAAGATTACACACTTCAATTAAACGAGGACGAGGACCACAGTTACGCCTCGGTCTATCAGCAGCAATGGACTCAGGTGGCTACTGCAAAAAAGTAGGTGAGTGCTAAACAACAATATCATCAATATTTTCCTCATGTGTATCTTCGACGATAGCATCATTATCAACAGTTTTCTGCAGGTTCTCCACCTGCACACTAACTCCCTCCTCTCCAACAGCAACATGAGAGGTATCTGATGGCAAGCTATCATGATACATGACGACTCATTGAAAACAACGTTTCTACTTAGCAAAATCTTTTTAGTTTCAGGATTCCATAGTTTATATGCTTTAACTCATGAACCATAACCAAGGAATATGCACTTAACAACCCTAGACTCTAACTTTCCATTATCAACATGAGCATATGCAGTGCAGCCAAAAACTCTCAACTGTGAATAATCAGCAGGCGAACCTGACCATACCTCAATGGGAGTTTTCTTCTCCAGTGGAATAGAAGGTGGCCTGTTGATGAGGTAACACGCTGTGTTGGCTGCTTCAGCCCAGAAAGTCCTATGCATACCTGCATTAGACAACATACAACGATCTCTCGAGATGATGGTTCTGTTCATGCGCTATGCCACGCCATTCTGCTGAGGAGTATATGGGATGGTGTGATGCCTGATCATGCCATCGTTACTGCAAAACTCCTCAAACTCATTAGAACAGAATTCCGTACCATTATCAGTACGTAGTATCTTTACCTTCTTCTTAGTTTGCTTTTCAACCGTAACTTTCCACTTCTTAAAAGCATCAAAAACATCAGATTTATGCTTTAGAAAATAAGGCCACACTTTTCTTGAGTAATCATCAATAATAGTAAGCATGTAATTAGCACCACCAATAGAAGTCTTACGGGATAGTCCCCATACATCAGCATGCACATAATCTAATATGCCTTTGGTGGTATGAACGGAAGCATTGAATTTAACTCTTTTATGCTTACCAAAGATGCAGTGCTCACAGAACTCAAACTTACTCAAGTTGCAACCATCAATCAGCTCCCTCTTGACCAACTCTGACATGCCTTGTTCGCTCATATGCCCAAGACACATATGCCATAGATGTGTTTTACCACAATCATCAGAATCATTAGAAATAACAACAACAACAATACCAGGCAAAGTGCTACCTCTAAGAAGATATAATTTAGCAGAATTCATATCACCTAACATGTGAATAAGAGAACCTTTTGATACCTTCAGAACTCGATGCCCACCGGCATACTTGTATCCATCAACATCCATGGTACTCAGGGAGATCAAATTTTTGGCCATGCTTGGTATGTGCTTCACCTCACTCAACGTGCGTGTCACGCCATCATGTGTCCTGATCTTAACAGATCCAACACCAACAATATGGCATGAGTTGTCATTCCCCACACGCACAAAATCTCCAGTCTGCACAGACTCATATGAACTGAACCAATCTTGGTTATAGCAAATATGAAACGAACATGCAGTATCAAGTATCCATTCATCATCACGAGAAGCACAAGCAGCAAAAACAGCTAAGCATTCACCATCAGAACTATCATAAACAACAACAGCCTTACCAGTACCTTCGGACCTATCTTTTGGTTGGTAAGTTCCGTTTCTTTTCTACTTATTCTGCAGCTTCCAACAATCATCAATAACATGATTAGATTTCTTACAATACCTGCAGAATTTATCTTTTCCCTTGGACTTTGAACGACTTCTACCGTCCTTGCTCTTATCTCTGTTGCCATAGTTGTTGTATCTCTGCTCGGTCCTGCCACGAACCTGCAGAGCCTCAGCCTTGGATGACGTCACATCTGACCCTACATAGTGTAACACCCTCAGAATCGGACCTATGCAAGTTTTAGCGAAACCCGCCAAACCCGCATAGAAACGATTCAAAGGTGCCCACCAGGCACTTTCGTGCGGGTGGAAAACGAAGTAATAACATTACACAATAGTCCTCGATGGGACCCACAGAACAGATATATACAGCCGCGACTCAACGAGTCAAGAATACAGATATACGATACAAAGATCCAAATCACCTGTAAAACGATACAGCGTCCGACTACGGACAAGATGCAAATGGGGCTAAGAGCCCTGAAGAATAACCAATGGCGTCCATAACACTGCCCAGGGCAAGCCGGAAGGGTAACCCTGCTAACGACGTCGATCTCAAAACCTGCTCAAACAAAAGGGGTGCCGACAAAGGGCAAAGGAAAAAGAGGAGCGTCAGTACTAAGGCCAGTACACGGCGAGACTAGAATTCGGCGGTCCTCGCCTACATAGGTATGGTGGACTGAGCGGCAGCGGCAGCATGCACTGAACAACCTATAGAGACTCGATACAACTGGCGGCAATCAGAGAGGGGTGAGAAAGACCTATCCGGATCCAACCTAAAGCTAACACCAAACAAACCCATCCTGGTGTTTCCCCCTCGAGACCAAACGAGGAAGTCAACCGAGGAACTCACACAGTTGGCAGTTTTATTTATTCAGTTATTGTTGCAGCAATTACTAGTCAGGTGTAGATAATCATCCTGATAAAATAAACAGTGGGCCGTTTTAGTTAACCATTCCGTTATAGTTGCAATACTTACTAATCAGATACAAATAGCATGAGATAACCCAAAAACCCAGCAGTTGTTGGTACTTTTATTTAGCCATTCCGTTGTAGTTATCATACTTACTAGTCAGGTACAATGGTCGCAAGCGACACTCCAAACAAGCAATTGTGGGCAGTATTAATTAGCCATTCCATTATAGTGAAGCTGATTACTAGTCATTATAAAGTCAAATTTATAGCAATAAACTTTAGTTATGCTTGTCTATGGTCGAGATACTGTGCTCCAAGTCGTCCATAACCGCGGACACGGCTTTCAGAAAGTTTTACCCGGCCGGGGTGCACCAATAGCAACACACACTCGATCAACCTCGGAAAAACCAAAACAAAACCCAACGAGGCCTTCACGACAAAGCAATCACAGGATTCAGAAATATTTCAAGGGGCCACCCCTTAAAGTAGAACCCGCAACGAAGCCGGCCGGCTCCGAGACGGACTTAAGGTTGTGGGGACGGCTGTGAACGACTGGGAACCCGAAAGTGTGGCTGGGCTTGTCGACACCGCGGAATCGTGCCACGATCCTAAACAGTACAGTGTGCTCCTCGCACAATCGTAAATACAGAAGTAGCATGGCATAAGTACAGGATAGTAAATAAAACCTCAAACTAGTTTGTGGCCCCAAGAAATAAGACTGAATCAAGCTCTGGCTCAGGGGGGTCCCATATACCTCCCGGATGTGGATAGCGCGATAAATCAAGGAACAAGTATCAAGTACTCGGGGTCCTACGGGACACAAGTGGGCGTTCGGAAACCAAATATTTTTTTTATCACCCACCGATGCCTCTGCTTACTTCAATTTTAGTTGTTAAACAGGAATTAAAGTGAACGATAAGTAAAACTATGATCATCTCCAACATCAACATGCGGCAATACATCAACAACTGTGGCACTGGACGACATGCAACAGCACTTGAGCAAGCGACTACGACGCGCAAGTCCAACTATCTACCAAACAACAGGTAATAGGATGTGTCCAAGGAAATATAGGGCTGCACGGTATATCTCAGGTACGGAAACTAAAGCATCGCAACACAGATAGCAATAGATCAACAGGAGGGAATAAATACTATAAAAGTAAGATAGGTAGAAAGGGGGAGATGCTCGCCTGAAAACATTGCCGAAGATTCAACCGAAGTTCGGGACGAAGCTCACATCAACTCAACGGCCTTATCCGCGAAGAAGCAAAACACTAGAAGAAACACCGGATGCAATATTTAATACAACGGCAGAAGATCGGCATGATGCATGTATGATGCATGGCATGGCAAAGGTGCAATGCAATTAGGTCATATTAAGCGGAACCGGGGTCCCGACATTTAAGTATATGGTTCAAATTGTTTAGATACCCCGCAATTAAATGTTGCATTAGCAAGACAAAAGATGGCACCGGTTCGCTACACAAGTTTAAATGAGGCCAATATGAGACCAGATTTGCCCGCATATGGGCCCCATATTTAATTATTAGGTGAATCGACATAAGGCCCCCAAACCACATGAATGTATGCATGCAAGACAATTATTATGCGACAATTTGTATCATGTTATAAAATAGGGTTTCGGGAAGGGTTCACACATTAGGGGGGGGGGGTCTCGACGAACTTGGGGTGCCGGGGTTCGGGGTTGGTCTCAGGGTCAGGGTTCGACGGGATCGGCCTCGGATAACGGAAGTCGATCTTGTCGCATCCGTGGTCTTCGGTTCATGTTGACGGCCTTTGGTGTCCTCGTTGGAGAACTCAGTATATCCGTGTAGGAGAACTCGAGGTCGAAGGAGAACTTGTCCGGTACCGGGGTTTTCGGAGTTCATGGCGCGGCACCGGGTACAGGATCGGTCTTCGGGTCCAGGGGTCTCGGCGTCCGTGACGAAGATCATGTCGTCCGTGTAGAAGACCTTGGGGTGTCGAGGTATCCGGATCGGTCTTCGGGGTTGGGCGCCGAGTGCATCGAATCCATGAAGGACAACATGTGGTTCCGGCTTCAATGTCGATGACGGACTTGACACGGCCTTTCTCTCGGACAACACCTCGGCCAAAAAGGATGAGGGCTCTGCGAAGATCTTGAGTCTTAGACTCCGCGGATGAGCTAGCACACATAGACGTTGGAGTTACAACGAGCAAAGGAAACGGGCCAACAGCGTACAGGGAACACGTCAACAACATATCGACACAATGCCTCATAGGCAAAGGGGTGTCTTGGTCATCATCCGATCAAAGGAGCTCTTGAGGCGCTGGCATCAAGGACAGGAAGCTGCCGGACGCGGGGCTACCAGGACCCCGCGAGGCAGGGCGCTGGCGGCCCGATGCGGGGGAGGGACCGGTGGCGGGGCCTGAGGCCGACGGTGGAGGTCGGGTCCGGGCGAAGGCCGGCGGTGAGAGCGGCGAACGGCGGCGGAAGATGGGGGAGCAGAGGGCGGCCGCAGGAGGAGGGCGGCCAAGGGCGGCCTCGGGGAGGAGGGAAGGCTTGCAGAGGGTTGGGGAGGCGAGAACGGCGGCAGACAGAGCGGCGGACAGGGGCGGCGGAAGCCTCTGGGAGGCGGGGCCTCACGGGAAGGAGCGGGGGCGAGAAGGACGGGGCGCGAGCTCGCGCTCAGGGCGGCGGCGAGGATGGTTGGAGGCGAGGTTGGGGAGACCGGAGCCGCGGGCGGAGGGGAAGGGCGAGGCAGGCGGCGCTCGGGGGAGGCGGGGCGCGGTGCCGGGAGAAGGAGAGAGGGAGAAGGGGCGGGGAAGATGGCTGCGGTGGAGGCGGAGGAGGATGCCGGCGGCGGCCTGGGACGCGGTGAGGTGGAGGCAGACGGTCGGAGGGAGGAGGAGAGGCGGGGAACACGCCGGAGAGGGGAGGAGCGGCGTCGGGGCGTGGGAAAGAGATGGAGGTTGGGGAAGGGAACGCGTCGGGTGGGGAGGGAGGAGAGATGGGTGGGGCCGGGGCGAGGTGGGACCTGGGGGACAGAGAGGGAGGGCTGGTCGGTGTGTGGTGTGAGTGTGGGCAGGGATCGGTGGGGCCGGCTGTGTGGCAGCGTGTGGGTCGGTCTGGGGGGTGTGGGTTTGTTCAGGGGGGTGACGTGGCAGCTTTTGACTGGAGGGGGGATGGCCAAGGGTGATGTGGCGGCAGATTATTGGTTGGGGTGAGGTGGCTGGAGGGGTGGGTAGACTAGGTTGGGTATGTGTAGGAATTTAGGCGGACCGATTAAAATGGACCGTTTATTCTGGGGTGGTCGTTCGGGTCGATTCGGCCCGTTCGACTGCCCCACTAAAAACAATTAAAAGTTTTATTTATTTAAACAGAGTCCTTGCAAACCGAAACCGACAAAACAATTAATCCGGAGTCCCGGGTCTGAATTTGAAAACAAGACGGGGCGTTTTAGAAAACAAAAACAGGCTTTGCGAAAATAGTTTTAAGCAAACAATGCATGATGATGACGATGCAATGCACAAATTCAACGCGATTTTCTAGTAGTGGTTTTGCGGGATGCCACACATAGTTTTCATCTTTTCCCTTTGTTTGAGGGCGTCATGTACTTCGGCAAGGGTTCGTTCATCACGGCTCAACAATATTGTATCACGAAAATGTGTATAGGAACTAGGCAACGAGCATAAGAGTAGAAGAGCTAAATTCTCATCATCATATTTTACCTCCATAGACTACAAGTCTGAAACAATATCTTTAAAAACAGATATGTGATTCATTATCGATCCACCTTCTTGCAGTCTGTGCGAGAATAACTTCATCTTCACGTTCATCTTACTGGTTAGATCCTTTGACACACAGATCGTTTCCAGTTTTTCCCATAGGGCAGCAGCAGATTTTATCTCCAATACTTCCTGCAAAATATTATTGGACAAATGAAGTTGAATCAAAGACAAAGCCTTACGGTCCTTCCACTTCTCTTCGGCAGACCAGGTCTTAGCATCCTTTTCACCGAATTCATCCAGCGCTTCATCCAGATCAGAAGTTTGAGCGAGAATCGCCCGCATCTTCACCTGCCACAAGGAGAATCTTGTGGTGTAGTTCAGCTGTGGTAGATCGAACTTCAATGACGACATGTCGCAAACCCTATATTAGAACCAGAGGTTCTGATACCACTTGTTACAATTGCGACAAGAAGATAACGAAGAACGAAAACGAAAAACACAGCAAGGGGACACAGATTTAACGTGGAAAAACCTCTCCAACAAAGAGAGGACAAAACCACGGGCGCCAGCCAGCGAAACTTTCACTATATCGAGAAGTGTTTACAAACGCCGGGGATTTCACAGATGCAACTCATCCCAACCGGCGGCTTACAAGGGGTTTATATATCGGTGAAAACCTAGGTCTTCGATGATCCGTACCGTACCCTAAACCCTCGGCCCAGGCCTCCGGCCCAAGCCTCCGGCGACGGGCCTCGCTCCACTCGTCAGAAGTTGACCTATACTTTGTAGAATTTGGATCAACATATAACAACAATAATAATAATATAACTCTTGATATGGTGGTTTGAGCTGATGGTGCTTGTTTGATCTTTAGGAGATGTCTTGGGGGGGGGGGACTTGGCTGGGTAATGGTCCAAAATATTGGACATAATTCACCAAGTTGTACACAGGGTAGGGAATGGCAGAGTACGATGGAAGATCGGTAAAAAAAGGCTTTACAGTTAAATCACTGTATAATGCTTTGCAAACCAAGACTCCAGTTAAAGTGTTTAAACAATTGTGGTATATAAAAATACCTAAAAATTCAAAAAAAAATCTTGTGGTTAGTTATGTGGGAGGGGGGCCTCTGACTAAAGACAATTTAAAGAAAAGAGGTTGGGATGGTGAACCACAATGTATGTTTTGTGCTTCAGATGAGATCATAGATCACCTATTTTTTAGATGTCCCATGGCTAGGTTTGTTCGGTCACTTTTTCAGTGTGCTTTTGATTCCCCGGCTCAACCTGTTTCAATCTATATTCCAGGAGTCTGGGTTCTTAAGTTTCAGGGTTCTGAAAAAAGTGCAGCTAAAATATGTGTAGCTGAAATTTTCCGAGCAATCTGGAAACCAAGAAATAGAGCTTGCTTTGACAATGTCTTGCGTAATGACCCTGGTGATAGAGTATTATTTTTAAAATTTTCACTGGATTGATTATTCGGGCGAACTGCAGATACGCAAAGTACAAAAGGTGCTAGCGAAGCACTAAACTCCTGTGGCTGAAGGTGATGCTTTAAGAAGGCTTGAACCGATCGAAAGGCTGGGCGCCCATATGTCGAAGAATAGTCAGTGGATAATCTTCGTTAGGGACGATTGTATCTGGTCTTTGATCAGTTTAGGTAGAGTCAAAAGGTGGAGTAATTTCTTCTGTCCTGAAGTTTGCGATGTATGCTTTTTAGTTCATGCTCTTCCTTTACTGTGTGCATGTTGTTGTAAGGACATAATGATGTAGCAAAATCAAGTTTCTTAATGAAGCTGTGGGATCATCTGCTGTGTCAGCGCGCGAGCGACACTCTCTCCTCCAATCCAAATTGGGCCGTTTTGGGGTTTTTTAAAAAAGCTTCAAAAAAATTCAAAATAAATACCGGCATGTAGCCAATGTTCCGCACTACACGTCATCAAAGTTTCAATTAAAACCCCCTTATTTTTGGCACAGAAAAAAGACAAATTTGTCAAATTCCGTATGTGTACTATTCACATCTCAGATCTGAAAATTTAACTTTTTTGCTGAGACCAAAATACAATGTATTTCTACCCAATGTTTTGGCGCACACGTATAGTGTATAACATTACCTACATGCCGGTATTTTTCCCTTATTTTTTGAATCTTTAAATTTGAATTTGTGTTGAAGTTTGAATTACCAAGCTCCATGGAGCTCGGTCTCCATTACGCCTCGCTCGGAGATCATCACCTTATTTAAAAAAAAAGGCATTGGTGAATGGTGAGTGCATACGACCGGCAAACGCATACATGATGAACACCCTCGCACTCCCATCTTGTCAGTCGACTCGTCACCATTCCATTACGCCACATACAGTACTACCTTAATCTCAGTTGATTCTTCGGTCTAATCCAGTGTCAGTTGTGCGCGCCCTTGACCAACGCGCCAAGCAGACAGAGAAGCTGCTGTCACTAACTCGCTAGCTACCACCAAGGACCAACACGCCAAGCAGAATCGCACACTCCTGAGGTTGGATCAGACGCCCAACCTCAACGGCTGCAGTGAGACAACTCCAGCCACACAATCAAATGCCTAAAAACGCCCAGTTGCTTCTGAAGCGCTTTAGCATCTGCAGATGTTAACCTGTCGGCTTCGTCGCCCGCCGCCACGTGTGCCGCTGCTGGCCACGCTGACTCGGATCCACGCACCCGTGGAGTGGCATCGCCATGGCTTTATCCGATATGAGGCCGGCCGGGGTCCAGAAAGTGCAAGTTGGATATGAGCGGAGGCTGATATTTGAGGTTCGATGATGAGGAGAACGGAAAGCGCAACTTGGCGGCGTCTTTTGCTTCCTGGAAGGGTCAGGGAAAGACAAAGGTGTGCTTGGACTTTGGTGTTAAGAATATGAGCGGAGCGCAACTCAGCTGAGAGTGACGTGTCATTGATCGATATTAGTGGCCAGAATTTCACAGTTTTATTTAGTTCTGAATGTACAGCTGTATAGAGAACGAGGGGGGTTTCCCTGTCAAGCCTGATATTTTTAGCTTGAGATATTTCTCTCTTTTTTTTTGGTCTAGCCTACATGTCTGTCTATTTATGTTTTCGCAAATTAATATCTGGGATGTATAGCTGTAAAAGAGAACAACTGTGTCTCTCAGTCCAGATGATGTATCTTGAGATATTTTTCACTTTTTGGACCAGATGATGTATCTTGAGATATTTTTCGTTGAGATCCCTCCCTCTCTCTCCGATAATAGCCTATAGCAGTTGTTTAATGCAAAAAAAAAAAAGAACTCGCGGCGGCTGTTTTGTGTCAAAAACAAGAAGATTTTTAAGTATATTTAGAAGAAAAACAAGTAGCATTTCATGACGTAACATTTATTACCTTTGTTGTCACAATGGTTCTCAAACACACGGTTATGTCGATGGAGGAACAAGCCAGTTGTCCTTTGGAACTAGCCACGAGATCACAAATTATTTGCTATTTTATTTCATGATTTTTCTTCTGTTTTCTTTAGTAGTGTGTGTGGTCTAGCGCCAGAGTAAGCTTGCTCCTCAACTATAAACAAAGTTCATCCCGAGATTGGTCTCACCAATTAATCTGGTCATTTGTTTTTAGGCGGTCGTTTGGTCCAAAAGACACGAATCAAGCTAGATAAACAAAAGCTCGTTTGACAAAATGGATGTGCCAAACAAAAGCTCATGATCCATGCTTTCTTTACACCAAGGCAGCACAACATGGTGGTTCTATTAGATTCTAGGTTCATCGGATTTCCTGTGTCTAGGAGCTAGAAAGATTAATTAATATCATGACGTGTATGGAATTGGGGATCCCAACTCTTAACAATGGGATTACACTTTGGGTATAAGCAAAGGTCACCAGAACTAACATTAGATTTTTTTCTGGACAAAACGGTCCCACGCTTCGTTTACTTTGAGAACATCACAACTTGACATATGTCTGATGACGAGAGCATGACATAAACCGAGAGAGTACTTATGATAGCTTACTAAGAGTGTCACACGCTGTGAATACACATGAAACACTGCTCTAGTTCTACTCGATGTCCAGATGATTATTGCAAGGAGGAAAAACAGAAAGCGCAAGAATAAAGCGGGTGCACTACGCACATGCGAGATCCTGTGACGTGACCATGGAAATTCAGGGAAAAACATGACCTTGACTTTGGGTTGATTGATGTCTAACCGTTGAATCCAAAATGGACATATGAGATCCGATGCTACTACGATGTGTGGTACAAAACACATGTACAATGCTTGCTATCCATGCCACAAGACACCGAGCTATGGCGTGGCCAAATCTTAGCATCCTATTGTGGCCGATGACTCATGTAATTTAGATTGGTGTATAGCACCATAACTTGTTGAGAAAACTCGGAGGAGTTGTGTCCCGCTATTGCACTAGCCCTTGTTTGCACCTCGCGTGGACTCGCCATTGCCCGCCACGTGTCTCTATATTGAGAAATTATCTATATCGTGCAATATTTTACCATTTCTGTCATTAAACCGATAACCTTTGCCATACCCCGGGAAACGGCAACAACAAGTTGACAGCGAAAGTGACACGTCAAGAAGATAACCTAACCTGCATAGCGAGTTACTATAAATTAACTCAAGGTGACAAGTTGTGACCAACTGTCTGCCAATCAGACCGGTGACGAGTCATTGCCCCAAGTTTATTCCTGTCTATCAAAAGTGACCCTCTTGCGGCCTTGACCCGAACTGTCTGCCACAAATGGAGCACTAGAAGATAGCAATAATGTCGTAATCAGAAAACCAGAAAACCAGATATGGCTAAACATGTAAGCTCTTAAGAGAGTCTAATTTTTCAGAGGGGTTTTAGTGAGAGAAGTCGAGCTACTACTAGTATATCAGTACCTGGACAGCCCGGCTGCCCGCTACTTCCCACACTCTTCCTTGGCCTACTGTCTTCTTCTTCTTCTTCTTTTTCCCTGTCAAGCCTGATATTTTTAGCTTGAGATATTTTTCTCTTTTTTTTGTCTAGCCTACCTGTCTGTCTATTTATGTATTCGCAAATTAATATCTAGACTAGATGTACAGCTGCAAAAGAGAACAACTGTGTCTTTCAGTCTAGCTTGATATATTTCACTTTTTTTTGGAGCAGATGATGTATCTTGAGATATTTCTCATATCAAGGTATTATATCATGATTGATACCCCTCTCTATCTCTCCAATAATAGCGTGTAGCAGCTGTCTAATGCAAAAAAAAACTTGCCGTGGCTGTTTTGTAAAAAAAACATTTTAAGTACCGGTAGCATTTCATGATGTAATATACCTTTGTTGTCACAATGGTTCTCAAACACAGGGTTCTACTTATGGAGTAGCAAGTCGGTATTCCGTTGGAACTAGTCACGGGATGACAAATTATTTTCTATTTTTTCATGATTTTCCTTTTGTTTCCTTTAGTAGTGTGTGTGATCTAGCGCCAGAGAAAGCTTGCCCCTCAACTATAAACAAAGCTCATCCCAAGATTGAGCTCACCAATTGAGCTGGCCATTTGTTTTTAGGTGGTCGTTTGGTCCAAAAGACACCAATCAAGCTTGATAAACAAAAGCTTGTTTGTCAAAATGGATGTGCCACACCAAACAAAAGCTCATCATGCATGCCTAAGGCATCACAAAATGGTGGTTTGTTAGATTCTAGGTTCATCGGATTTCCAGTGTCTATGAGCTAGAAAGATTAATTAATATCATGACGTGTATGGAATTGGGGATCCCAACCCTTAACAATAGGATTACACTTTCGGTATAAGCAAAGATCACCACAACTAACATTAGATTTTTTTTTCCGGACAAAACAGTCCCACACCTCGTTTACTTTGAGAACATCACAACTTGACATATGCCTGATGACGAGAGCATGACATAAACCGATAGGGTACTTATGATAGCTTACTAATGAGTGTCACACTGTGAATACACATGAAACACTGCTCTAGTTCTACTCGATGTCCAAATGATTCTTGCGAAGGCGCAAGAATAAAGAGGGTGCACTACGCATGAGTGAAACGTGACCAAGGAAATTTAGATAAAAACACGACCTTCACTTTGGATCGACTGATTTCTAACCGTTGAATCCAAAATAGACATATGAGATCTGATGCTTTGATGTGCGGTATGAAACACATGTACAATGCTTGATATCCATGCTACAAGACACCGAGCTATGGTATGGCCAAAACTTAGCATCCTATCGTGATGGTTGGCTCATGTTTTAAATTGGAGTGGTATATAGCACCGTGACTTGTTGAGAAAACTCAAAGGAGTTGCGCCCCATTGCACCAGCCCTTGTTTGCACCTTGCGTGGACTCACCACTGCCCGTCATGTGCCTCTGTATCGAGAAATCATATATATCATGTGATATTTTACCATTTCTTTCATTAAACCGGTAACCTTTGCCATGCCACCGGGTAGACGGCAACAAGCGAAAGTGACACGCCAACAAGATGATCTTATCTGCATAGTGAGTTAGTACTATAAACAAAGTGACCTAACATTCATTACCTTTGTTGTCACAACAATTCTCAAACACACGGTTCGGCCGATGGAGGAGCAAGTCAGTTTTCCGTTGGAACTAGTCATGAGATGACAAATTGTTTGCTATTTTATTTCATGATTTTCCTTCTGTTTTCTTTAGCCGTGCATGTGATCTAGCGCCAGGTTATGCTTGCTCCTCAACTATAAACAAAGTTCATCCCAAGATTTGGCTCACCAATTGAGCTGGCTATTTGTTTTTAGGTGGTTGTTTGGTCCAAAAGACACCAATCAAGCTAGATAAACAAAAGCTCGTTTGTCGAAATGGATGTGCCACACCAAACAAAAGCACATGATGCATGCTTTCTTTACACCAAGGCAGCACAAAATGGTGGTTTGTTGGATTCTAGGTTCATTGGATTTCATGCGTCTAGGTAGGTGCTAGAAAAGCTTAATTTAGGGATCTTAACTCTTAACAATGGGATTACACTTTCGGTGAGAGCAAGGACACCACAACTAACTAAATTAGAAATTAATCTAAGAAAAAAGAAATTATTCGGCCAAAACGATTACAAGGCTGGGGTATGCATGATGAGTACATTAGAAATATGTCTAGTGACGAGCGGATGAAAGAATCCGAGGGAAGTGCTCATGTTAGCTTGCTAATGAACCTGACACCCTAAATAGACATAAAACTATGCTCTAGCTCTAATCGATGTCCAAAACATGATTGTTGCGAGGAGGAAAACATAAGGTGCAAGAACAATTGGGTGCACTACTGCATGAACGAGACCGACAGACGTGACCAATGCATGAAAGTCTGAGAAAAACAATACCTCGACTCTATGATGATTTCTAACCGATTGAATCTAAAATGGAAATCCGGGATCTGCTTCTACGGTGTGCGGTACAGAACACATCTACTGCAATGCTTGCTATCCATGCTACAAGACACCGAGCTATGGTATGGCCAAATCTTAGCATCCGGTTGTGATTGATAGCTCATGTTTTAAGTTTTTTTTTTGGAAAGGTCATGTTTTAAGTTGGATTGGTGTATATAGCACCATGACTTGCTGAGAAAACTCAGAGGAGTTGCACTAGACCACCTTGTTTGCACCTATTGTGGACTCATTAAATTAGTGTATAGATACATCCAAATTTTTATAATTGTAAGACATTCTTTTTAGAACAGATGGAGTATATATCTTGCAACATTTTACCATTTTTTTCCATAAAACCAGCTACCTTTCCCCGGGAAACGGCAACAACAAGGGACATCGAAAGTGACACGTCAAGAAGATAATCTAACCTGCATAGTGAGTTGCTATAAATTAACTCAAGGTGACAAGTTGTGCCAATCAGACCGGTGACCAGTCGTTGCCCGAAGTTTATTCCTGTCTCTCAAAAGTGACCCTCTTGCGGCCTTGACCCGAACTGTCTGCCACAAATGGAGCACTAGAAGCTAGCAATAATGTCGTAATCCAAAAACCAGATATGGCTAAACATGTAAGCTCTCTAAGAGAGTTTAATTTTTCGGAGGGGTTTTACTGAGAGAAGCCGAGCTACTACTAGTATATCAGTACCCGGACAGCCCGGCCACCCGCTTCTTCCCACACTCTTCCTTCGCCTACTGGCTTCTTCTTCTTCTTCCCCCTTTGCCGAGTCGCTCTCCAGCTCCGAACGCTCTCGCGTCTCTGTCTCACGAACCACGCACACCGATCCTGTTCTTCGCATCTGGTTCCTTCTCGCTCCTGCAAGACTCTTGCGGGCTTTGCGAGCTTCTAGCGCGCGCTGGAATCATTCACCGGCGCTTGGCCGTCCCCTGCGCTGGTGGTGCGCGCGCTCGAACCCAGTACTGGAGTCGCCGGTCCCACGTTCCGCGCGAAGGCGGCATGGGCGCGGGCGCGTCGGACCTCGCGGTGGAGGAGGCGGCGGTGTCCGGGCTGGGCGACATGCCGGAGCTGTGCACGGCCGAGGTGCTGCTGCGGCTGGGCGCGCCGGACATATGCCGGCTCGCGAGGCTCAACCGCGCCTTCCGCAGCGCCGGGGCGGCCGACTTCGTGTGGGAGGCGAAGCTGCCCGAGAACTACGGGTACCTCATGGGGTTCGTTGACGGTGGAGAGGAGGAGAAACGGGATCGAGCGCAGAGGAGCGCCATGGGGAAGAAGGAGGTCTACGCCAGGCTCGCCAAGGCTGTGCGGTTTGACGACGGCAAGAGGGTGAGTCTTTTCCTTTCATTTTGGTTTTCTGAAAGCCTTCTTCCCACTGTTGCACGGGATTGAGCTGGAATTTTGAGAGGTTCTAAAACTTGTTATGTTAAAGACTACTGTATTTAAAAACCAAATATTTCAGAGGATCCAAATCAACTCACCATTTTTTCTTCCTTATTTTTTTTGGAGTACCATTTTTTCTTCCTTATTTTTTTTGAGTTACCGTTTTTTCTTCCTTATTTGTAACTACTATGTTTGTTTTGCTAAGTCATACAAACATCAAAAATAGAATACACTAAATTTGCCCCTCTCACTCTTTCTGTTTGGTACTATGATAAATATGATTTAATAGGAACCTCTGATTCTTTACTAATTTGGGGTTAAGAATCCATATCTATGTTCAACAAAAAAAGAAGAGGTGTACAGATCATGATGTGCTCCTCTTAATTTTTTTTCACTAGTGTGCCACGTCATAAAAAAGTAATGCAAAGTACTACATGGTGTAGCTTTTAGTATTTCCTATGTCAACAGGCTGGCGAATGAGGCAGCTCCTCATGTGATGGCTAGTAAGGCTAATAGTGATAGGATGCAATGTTTGTGGCTTAATTATACGCCACAGTTTAGTGTCGATACCTTGAGATTATGCACAAAAAAATAGAGAATAATTTTATCGGACAACTTCTCTAGGTAAAAATTCCATAAGTGGGCCTTGGAGCATACAATCGAAATGTAAGACTATAATTTATTTTTTCTAGAACATGTAAATAAACAAGACAGATATATGTCATTTGTAAAATTTCATTAATGTTATTAGTTTTGTACTTTGTGTAAAAACAAAACAAAAAACTGGTCCTCCAAACCTTTGCTTATTTTAGAGTACCAAAAAATTTCTTTTCTCTGACGACGCAAAAATGATACTACCCTTTTATGAAACTATGCAAGATGGAATATTGTCCTTAAAATTTTCTGAATGAGTATTTTTCTACGAATCTACTATGCATCCTCGGGGCACTTTTCTATTTAGTTTCATTTTTTGACGGAAAAACACTCCTCTGCTTTGCCTGGCAGGAATTCTGGTTGGAGAAGAGCACAGGCATGGTTTGCATGGCATTATCCTCGAAAGCCTTGGTGATAACGGGGATCGATGACAGGAGATATTGGGTTCACATTCCAACCACAGAATCCAGGTAACTTTGAACTGAAATCCTGCCCCATAAGTTCTTCTCTATGTTTGTTTCATTTTCCATCTTGCAGCTCTCGATGGCTGCTGTTTCGTCAGAAATGAATTTTATCCTGCAGCAGTTCTGAACCTTCAGTTTCCTCTTACACCTGCAGGTTCCACTCCGTCGCGTACCTGCAGCAAATCTGGTGGTTCGAGGTGGTCGGGGAGATCGACTTCCGCTTCCCGGCGGGAACCTACAGCCTCTACTTCAGGATCCGTCTCGGGAAGCCGGCATCCAAGCACTCCGGCCGCCGTGGCTGCGGCGCCGACAAGAACAACAGTACCATCCACGGCTGGGACAGGAAGCCCGTGCGGTTCCAGCTCTCGACGTCGGACGGCCAGAACGCCGTGTCGCAGCGGTACCTGGACGACGAGCCGGGGAGCTGGGTCCTGTACCACGCCGGCGACTTCGTGGCTCAGGGGCACGGGCGGCCCGTGACGCTCAAGTTCTCCATGGCGCAGATCGACTGCACCCACACCAAAGGCGGCCTCTGCGTCGACTCCGTGCTCGTGTACCCCAAGGGGTTTCAGACAGAGACAGTTGTGGTTAGGGCTTAGAAATGAGATTAGTTGTACAGTTGGTCTCGGGTTGCTTAATCTGGTAATTAGAGATCTTGGAGCGAAATGTAGGTTTTAGGAGCGAGTCTTAGCTTGAGCTTATTGGCTGGTTTGGTGTTCAATATTGAAGCTCTGCTTATGTTAGGAATACTATGGCTCATATGGCGTAATGCTATAGCAACAAAGGGTAATATGTTTAGAAGAGGTTGGAGAGGAGACTATAAATGCATATTTTTGTGATGAAAATCGTTTATTTTTTGTTTGTCCAACTGCTAACGGTGACTTCTTTTCTCTCGAAATAGGCTTTCGTCCCGCTATATTAATATAGCAATGACCAGATACATCAGTTCGAACAAGCGAAAATGCTGGTGCAACAGCTAAAACATGCCCAAAAGAAAACAAAAAGGAAGAAACATCGAATCGACGAAGCTAGGAAGACCCGCCATCGTTGCGCCCTCCGGATTTGTCCCACCGCGCTCCTAGCACACCGAAGCGCCCAGCACCAGAACAACACCTTCACAAAGGGGAGCGTCGTCTACACGGCGCTGCTGTCCGGACCAGTGCACTGGACCTAGGGTTTCCCCCGGCACTTGGAGTAGAGTGGAGAGGGGATATTCGCGATGCCCTCCAAGAAGGAAAGGCGCCACCCGAAGGCGGCACCGCGACGGAGTCGACACCGACAAGGATTTCTCCCTAACCCCCATCCACAAAACTGTTGGAATTATGCCCTAGAGGCAATAATAAAGATGTTATTATTATAATTCTTGTTTATGATAAAGTTTATATTCCATGCTAGAATTGTATTAAGCGGAAACTTTAATACTTGTGTGGATTGTGAACAACACCGTGTCCCTAGTACACCTCTATGGACTAGCTCATTGATCAATGATGGTTAAGGTTTCCTAACCATAGACATGAGTTGTCAATTGATAATGAGATCATATCATTGGAGAATGATATGATGGACAGACCCAAACTAAGCGAAGCAATTAGATCGTATCATCGTGTTCATCTTTGCGAAGCTTTTCCTATGTCAAATATTGTATTTCTTAGACCATGAGATAATACAACTCCCTGGTATCGGAAGAAAGCTTTGAGGTCATCAAACGTCATCCTATGAGAGGGTGATCATAAAGGTGTCTCTCAGGTGATCGGAAAGTATCTGTTGGGTTGTATGTATCGAGATGGGATTTGTCCCTACCAAGTCGGAGAGATATACTTCGGGCCCACTCGGTAATCGATATCAACACCGCTTGCAAGCATGTGGTTAAGGAGTTAATCACAAAGTGATATCGGATTACGGAACGAGTAAAGTACTTGCTGTGAACGATATTGAACTAGGTATGACGATATCGACGATCGAATCTCGGGCAAGTAAAATATCGCGAGACGAAGGGAATATATATATGGGATTGTTTGAATCTTGGCATCGTGGTTCATCCGATATGATCATCGATGAATGTGTGGGAGTCAATATGGGTGCTGTGGCATCCCGCAAAAACCACTACTAGAAAATCGCGTTGTTTTTGTGCATTGCATCATCATGACCGCATGCTCATGTCATCATGCCACATTGCATTTAAGCATCGTCATCATCTTGCGTTTGTTTGCATAAAACTATTTTCGAAAAGCCTGGTTTTGTTTTCTAAACATCCCATCTTTATTTCAAATTAAAAACCCGGGTCTCCGGATTATTTTGTTTCGTCTAACCACGGTTTTCAAAAGCCCCGTTTTAAATAAATAAAATATTTAAATTATTTTTAGGAGGCAGCCCGCTAGGCCCGAAAGCCCGGCTGGCCACCTCCAGTTAAAAACCTAGCTACCCGGATCTTTTTCTACCTATCCTAATTCTACCCAGCCCCCTCCACCTCACCTGCACCAATCGGTGCACGCCACATCACCCTTGGCCAATCCCCCAACCACTCACATCCCGCCACCTGGCCAGCCCCTGCCTGCACGCACACACCCAGCCACACCCACCACACCCCACCTGGCCCCACCCCGACCCCGCTCCCTCACCACCGCCTGTCTCCACCCCACCTCCTCTCCACCCAGCCCACACCAACACGCCACACACGCCACACACGCGCACGCCACACCCTGGTGCCCTTCCCTGGCCCCACCCGCAGCGAGCAGGCCCACCCCACTCCCGCACGTCTCTCCTCTGCCCCGTTCCCCACCAACCACCGAACCAACCCGCTGCTCGCCTCCTCTCTACCAGGCACCGGCCGCCGTCGCCGGCCTCCTCTGGCGCCCCCTTCTCTACCTCCTCCCCGGTCCGGTCGAGCTCGGCGCCCTCGTCCCTCCACCATGCGCGCCGCCGTCGCGGGACCCCGTCGTCCTGCACCTCGCCCGCCTTCTCTCTGCCCCACCGGAGCCTCGCGAGCTCGCCCCGGCCATGGCTCCCCGCCTCGCCGGCTTCGTCCTCCAGGGCCGGCGCACCCTGCAGCTCCGACGCCAGGCCCTCCGCCGTCTCCCTACGCCTGGACCTCCCTGTGACCTCCTCCTCGTCTCTGCAGGCGCCACCGCCAAGGTCTGCCCCGCCGCCGTCTGTTCTCTCCGCCGTCGCGCGCCGTCCTCCTTGGTCCCCTGGGCCCAGGCGCCGCCAGGGACCTTCTCCCCATCGCCCTCTCCCCGCGGCTCCTTCCTCCGGCCCTGCCGCCCTGCGACCCCCTCGTTGGCCCGGCGCTTCGACGCCACCGACGCGTCCTCCACCCCTCAGGCCCCTCCCTGCTACTGGCCTCTGGCCCGCCGAGCATTGCCCTGTTCTGTGCCACCGTTCGGCTCCCGCGTCTCCGGCCAGCGCCCTGACGGCATCGAGCCCGCCGCTGTTGATTGGCCTCCCTGGAGCCTTGCTGCCTCTACTTCTATGCGCCGCGCTCGTCTGCGCGTCCCCAACCTGGAGCTCGCCCTTGACACCTTCTCCAACATCTGAGTCGATCACATCTGCAGCAGTTTGTCCGCGATGGCTCTGGCCGGCCCTCTGTCTCCTCGACCCGGCATCGCCTCATGATGTCCCTGTGTGCTGATACGATGTATCAGATGCTAGGGCCCTATCGAGCCAGAGATAGTACATCCAGGTGTTGCTAGCTATGTTGGAAACGGTGAGGTACTATGGCATTACAAAGAGCTAGAGTTGATGATCTTCATGTGGCGGCGGAGCTTATGTTGAATGTGAAGACTTTTGTCATGATCGACAAGTTGGAACCCGCGAGGATTGAACCAAGGTCTCACCATGATCGACACCGACTCCGACACCCGGCAAGGTCATCGAACCGTCTTGGTGAACAAGATCGACATGCTTGACATGACTGTCCGATGCCATGGATCGCGCCAAGGCCTCCGACATGGAACCCTGAAGACCCCGGTGTCGAGCCCCAAGTTCGCCACCGATGATCAGGATGTTATCCCAAGATCTCCTTCCCGGAATTCGACGCCTCGATCCTGCGGATCCGAAGACCGAACCCGAACCCTCGGAACCCCAAGATCGCCGATATCCAAATGTGTGACCCTAAGCCCCTATTTTTATAATAATATATACTTGTTTCATATTAAATTGTCATACTCGCATGCATATTGTGTGGTTTGGGGGCATTATGCCGATTCACTTCATAATTAAATATGGGGCCATATGCGGGCTTATCTAGTCTAATATTGGCTCCATTTAAATTTATGTAGCGAACCGGTGCTATGTTTTGCCTTGTTAATACAACATTTAAAATGCAGGGTAGCTAAACAACATGAACCACCTAAATATTTGTCGGGACCCCGGTTCCTCTTAATATGACCTAATTGCATCGCAGCTTTGCCATGCCATACATCATACATGCATCATGCCCGATCTTTCGCCGTAGTATTAAATATTGCATCCGGTGTTTATTCTAGTGTTTTGGTTCTTCGCGGATAAGGCCGTTGAGTTGATGCGAGTGTCGACCCGATCGTCGGTTGAACCTTCGGCAATGTTTTCAGGCGAGCATCTCCCCCTTTCTACCTATCTTACTTTTACAGTATTTATTTCCCTCCTGTTGATCTATTGCTATCTGTGTTGCGATGCTCTAGTTTCCGTACCCGTGATATCCCTTGCAGCCTTATACTGCCTTGGACACAACCTATTACCTGTTGTTTGGTAGATAGTTGGACTTGCGCGTCGTAGTCGCTTGCTCAAGTGCTGTTGCGTGTCGTCCAGTACCACCGTTGTTGGAGTATTGCCGTGTGTTTAATGTTGGAGATGATCATAACTTTAATTATTGTTTAATAACTAAAATTGAAGTAGGTAAATGCAGAGGCACAGGTGGGCAATATATGTTATTTGGTTGTTAACCGTCCACTTGTGTCCCGTAGGACCCCGAGTACTTGATACCTGTTCCTTGAATATTCGCGCTATCCACATCCGGGAGGATTATGGGACCTCCCTGAGCCAGAGCTTCATTCATTCTTATTTCTTGGGGCCACAAACTAGTTTGAGGTTTTATTTACTATCCTGTACTTATGCCATGCTTTACTGCTTTATTTAAATTGTGCGAGGTACTGCACCTGTACTGTTTAGGGAAGCGGAGTGTTTTCGCGGTATCGACAAGCCCAGTCACATTTTCGGGTTCCCAGTCGTTTACAGCCACTGACGCAAACCTTGAGTCCGTCTTGGAGTCAGCTAACTTCGTTGCGGGTAGCTTAATGGGGTGGCCCCCTGAAATATTTCTGAATCTGGTGATTGCTTTGTCGTGAAGGCCTCGTTGGGTTTTGATTTGGTTTTTCCGAGGTTGATCGAGTGTGTGTTGCTATTTGTGCACCCCTGCAGGGTAAACCTTTCTGAAAGCCGTGTCCGCGGTTATGGACGACTTGGAGCACAGTATCTCGATCATAGACAACGATAACTAAAGTAGTGCTATAAATTAGACTTTATAATGATTAGTAATCAGCTTCACTATAATGGAATGGCTAAATAAAAGTACCAACAACTGCTGGGTTTGGGGATATCTCATGCTAATTGTATCTGACTAGTAAGTATTGCAACTATAACGGAATGGCTAAATAAAAGTACCAACAACTGCTGGGTTTGGGGATACCTCATGCTAATTGTATCTGACTAGTAAGTGTTGCAACTACAACGGAATGGTTAACTAAAAGTGCCCACTGCTTATTATATCAGGATGACTCATGCCATCTTTATTTGACTAGTAATTGCCGCAACTATAACGGAATGAATAAAACTGCCAACGGTGTGAGTTCCTCGGTTGACTTCCTCGTTTGGTCTCGAGGGGGAAACACCAGGATGGGTATGTTTGGTGGTAGTATCAAGTTGGTTCCGAATAGGTCTTTCTTACCCCTCTCTGATAGCCGCTAGTTGTATCGAGTCTCTATAGGTTGTTTAGTGCATGCCGCGCTGCCGCTTCAGTCCACCATACCTATGTAGGCGAGGACCGCCGAATTCTAGCCTCGCCGTGTACTGGCCTCAGTACTGACCGCTCTCTCTTTTTCCTTTGCCCTTTGTCGGCACCCCTTTTTGTTTAAGCAGGTTTTGAGATCGACGTCGTTAGCAGGGTTACCCTTCCGGCTTGGCCTGGGCAGGGTTATGGACGCCAGTGGTTATTCTTCAGGGCTCTTAGCTCAATTTGCATCTTGTCCGTACTCGGACGCTATATCGTTTTAAAGGTGATTTGGATCTTTGTATCGTATATCTGTATTCTTGACTCTTTGAGTCGCTGTTGTATATATATGTTTTGTGGGTTCCATCGAGGACTATTGTGTGATGATATTACTTCGTTTTCCACCCGCACGCAAGTGCCTGGTGGGCACCTTTGAATCGTTTCTATGCGGGTTTGGCGGGAAGCGCTGAAACTTGCATAGGGCCGATTCTGAGGGTGTTACAGAGTGGTATCAGAGCTCAGCAGTTACGATACCCCACTGGTCCAGCCTGTTGGATAACCTAGCTAACGGCCGATGTAGAGTGTCAAAACTATTTTGGAAAGCGGTTGGATAGTTCTGATTAGGTCTGATTTTACTCCTTACCCCTCTGCTGCTCTCCTCTCACCTCTGCGTGTTTTGAATCTACTCTCTTATCTTTCTTCGAGTCCAGGATTGCTCGCGGTTGGGTTTCCGTCGTACCTTTAGGGTTTCGCTTTCTCCCTTTTATAACGGTGGTGCTACGATCATCAAATCTGCATCTTGTCTGTTGTACCCTTCATCCAATCTTTTTGTTCTTGAACTCTTTATCTATATGTGTACCTTGCTGGATATCCGTATCATTGAAAAACATATGAGAAGGACGAGCATTGGTGAAGTTGGAGTATACCTTGAGCATGTGTTGTTCATGCCAATGGAACCATCGCGGAACCTAATCATTGTGTCTTTCATACGATTTCTGTTGTATCTTCTGGTGTTTTCCGATGTGATGACCTCATCTACATCAGATCCAATGCAGAGCTGGCATTATCCCTTTGTTCCGAATACCGCTTATGAAGATCTTCATTCTAAATTTCGAGAGTTGTGTTGCCTGATTTTCCTATTCATGTATAGAGTTGATAGTTGGGAACGGGATGGACTGATCACCCTACCCGACTCTTACTGTTCACTCTTGTACATCGAACTGGTGGATCAATGTAACTTTTCCTCTTCTCATGGAAGTTAGAGTTGGCCTTATCTTTTGATACCTCTACCTTCGTCCTTTGTTTCTCCGGAGTGTTCTCTTGACGAACGTGAGAACCGACCTTTGTTGGTGGTGTCGCCGATTTCAAGATGGAGAAGAAATCATTGTTAGTGGTGTCGCGATGATCTACCCGAAGCGAGAAGACGCAGATCGCCGACCTTCCTTCCGGTACCATGAGGCGGATCTCGAGGGCGAGATCCATTGTTAGTGGTGTCGAATTGTGGCATCCCGCAAAAACCACTACTAGAAAATCGCGTTGTTTTTGTGCATTGCATCATCATGACCGCATGCTCATGTCATCATGCCACATTGCATTTGAGCATCGTCATCATCTTGCGTTTGTTTGCATAAAACTATTTTCGAAAAGCCTGGTTTTGTTTTCTAAACACCCCATCTTTATTTCAAATTAAAAACCCGGGTCTCCGGATTATTTTGTTTCGTCTAACCACGGTTTTCAAAAGCCCCGTTTTAAATAAATAAAATATTTAAATTATTTTTAGGAGGCAACCCGCTAGGCCCGAAAGCCCGGCTGGCCACCTCTAGTTAAAAACCTAGCTACCCGGATCTTTTCCTACCTATCCTAATTCTACCCAGCCCCCTCCACCTCACCTGCACCAATCGGTGCACGCCACATCACCCTTGGCCAATCCCCCAACCACTCACATCCCGCCACCTGGCCAGCCCCTGCCTGCATGCACACACCCAGCCGCACCCACCACACCCCACCTGGCCCCACCCCGACCCCGCTCCCTCACCACCGCCTGTCTCCACCCCACCTCCTCTCCACCCAGCCCACACCAACACGCCACACACGCGCACGCCACACCCTGGTGCCCTTCCCTGGCCCCACCCGCAGCGAGCAGGCCCACCCCACTCCCGCACGTCTCTCCTCTGCCCCGTTCCCCACCAACCACCGAACCAACCCGCTGCTCGCCTCCTCTCTACCAGGCACCGGCCGCCGTCGCCGGCCTCCTCTGGCGCCCCCTTCTCTACCTCCTCCCCGGTCCGGTCGAGCTCGGCGCCCTCGTCCCTCCACCATGCGCGCCGCCGTCGCGGGACCCCGTCGTCCTGCACCTCGCCCGCCTTCTCTCTGCCCCACCGGAGCCTCGCGAGCTCGCCCCGGCCATGGCTCCCCGCCTCGCCGGCTTCGTCCTCCAGGGCCGGCGCACCCTGCAGCTCCGACGCCAGGCCCTCCGCCGTCTCCCTACGCCTGGACCTCCCTGTGACCTCCTCCTCGTCTCTGCAGGCGCCACCGCCAAGGTCTGCCCCGCCGCCGTCTGTTCTCTCCGCCGTCGCGCGCCGTCCTCCTTGGTCCCCTGGGCCCAGGCGCCGCCAGGGACCTTCTCCCCATCGCCCTCTCCCCGCGGCTCCTTCCTCCGGCCCTGCCGCCCTGCGACCCCCTCGTTGGCCCGGCGCTTCGACGCCACCGACGCGTCCTCCACCCCTCAGGCCCCTCCCTGCTACTGGCCTCTGGCCCGCCGAGCATTGCCCTGTTCTGTGCCACCGTTCGGCTCCCGCGTCTCCGGCCAGCGCCCTGACGGCATCGAGCCCGCCGCTGTTGATTGGCCTCCCTGGAGCCTTGCTGCCTCTACTTCTATGCGCCGCGCTCGTCTGCGCGTCCCCAACCTGGAGCTCGCCCTTGACACCTTCTCCAACATCTGAGTCGATCACATCTGCAGCAGTTTGTCCGCGATGGCTCTGGCCGGCCCTCTGTCTCCTCGACCCGGCATCGCCTCATGATGTCCCTGTGTGCTGATACGATGTATCAGATGCTAGGGCCCTATCGAGCCAGAGATAGTACATCCAGGTGTTGCTAGCTATGTTGGAAACGGTGAGGTACTATGGCATTACAAAGAGCTAGAGTTGATGATCTTCATGTGGCGGCGGAGCTTATGTTGAATGTGAAGACTTTTGTCATGATCGACAAGTTGGAACCCGCGAGGATTGAACCAAGGTCTCACCATGATCGACACCGACTCCGACACCCGGCAAGGTCATCGAACCGTCTTGGTGAACAAGATCGACATGCTTGACATGACTGTCCGATGCCATGGATCGCGCCAAGGCCTCCGACATGGAACCCTGAAGACCCCGGTGTCGAGCCCCAAGTTCGCCACCGATGATCAGGATGTTATCCCAAGATCTCCTTCCCGGAATTCGACGCCTCGATCCTGCGGATCCGAAGACCGAACCCGAACCCTCGGAACCCCAAGATCGCCGATATCCAAATGTGTGACCCTAAGCCCCTATTTTTATAATAATATATACTTGTTGCATATTAAATTGTCATACTCGCATGCATATTGTGTGGTTTGGGGGCATTATGCCGATTCACTTCATAATTAAATATGGGGCCATATGCGGGCTTATCTAGTCTAATATTGGCTCCATTTAAATTTGTGTAGCGAACCGGTGCTATGTTTTGCCTTGTTAATACAACATTTAAAATACAGGGTAGCTAAACAACATGAACCACCTAAATATTTGTCGGGACCCCGGTTCCTCTTAATATGACCTAATTGCATTGCAGCTTTGCCATGCCATACATCATACATGCATCATGCCCGATCTTTCGCCGTAGTATTAAATATTGCATCCGGTGTTTATTCTAGTGTTTTGGTTCTTCGCGGATAAGGCCGTTGAGTTGATGCGAGTGTCGACCCGATCGTCGGTTGAACCTTCGGCAATGTTTTCAGGCGAGCATCTCCCCCTTTCTACCTATCTTACTTTTATAGTATTTATTTCCCTCCTGTTGATCTATTGCTATCTGTGTTGCGATGCTCTAGTTTCCGTACCCGTGATATCCCTTGCAGCCTTATACTGCCTTGGACACAACCTATTACCTGTTGTTTGGTAGATAGTTGGACTTGCGCGTCGTAGTCGCTTGCTCAAGTGCTGTTGCGTGTCGTCCAGTACCACCGTTGTTGGAGTATTGCCGTGTGTTTAATGTTGGAGATGATCATAACTTTAATTATTGTTTAATAACTAAAATTGAAGTAGGTAAATGCAGAGGCACATGTGGGCAATATATGTTATTTGGTTGTTAACCGTCCACTTGTGTCCCGTAGGACCCCGAGTACTTGATACCTGTTCCTTGAATATTCGCGCTATCCACATCCGGGAGGATTATGGGACCCCCCTGAGCCAGAGCTTCATTCATTCTTATTTCTTGGGGCCACAAACTAGTTTGAGGTTTTATTTACTATCCTGTACTTATGCCATGCTTTACTGCTTTATTTAAATTGTGCGAGGTACTGCACCTGTACTGTTTAGGGAAGCGGAGTGTTTTCGCGGTATCGACAAGCCCAGTCACATTTTCGGGTTCCCAGTCGTTTACAGCCACTGACGCAAACCTTGAGTCCGTCTCGGAGTCAGCTAACTTCGTTGCGGGTAGCTTAATGGGGTGGCCCCCTGAAATATTTCTGAATCTGGTGATTGCTTTGTCGTGAAGGCCTCGTTGGGTTTTGATTTGGTTTTTCCGAGGTTGATCGAGTGTGTGTTGCTATTTGTGCACCCCTGCAGGGTAAAACTTTCTGAAAGCCGTGTCCGCGGTTATGGACGACTTGGAGCACAGTATCTCGATCATAGACAACTATAACTAAAGTAGTGCTATAAATTTGACTTTATAATGATTAGTAATCAGCTTCACTATAATGGAATGGCTAAATAAAAGTACCAACAACTGCTGGGTTTGGGGATATCTCATGCTAATTGTATCTGACTAGTAAGTATTGCAACTATAACGGAATGGCTAAATAAAAGTACCAACAACTGCTGGGTTTGGGGATACCTCATGCTAATTGTATCTGACTAGTAAGTGTTGCAACTACAACGGAATGGTTAACTAAAAGTGCCCACTGCTTATTATATCAGGATGACTCATGCCATCTTTATTTGACTAGTAATTGCCGCAACTATAACGGAATGAATAAAACTGCCAACGGTGTGAGTTCCTCGGTTGACTTCCTCGTTTGGTCTCGAGGGGGAAACACCAGGATGGGTATGTTTGGTGGTAGTATCAGGTTGGTTCCGAATAGGTCTTTCTTACCCCTCTCTGATAGCCGCTAGTTGTATCGAGTCTCTATAGGTTGTTTAGTGCATGCCGCGCTGCCGCTTCAGTCCACCATACCTATGTAGGCGAGGACCGCCGAATTCTAGCCTCGCCGTGTACTGGCCTCAGTACTGACCGCTCTCTCTTTTTCCTTTGCCCTTTGTCGGCACCCCTTTTTGTTTAAGCAGGTTTTGAGATCGACGTCGTTAGCAGGGTTACCCTTCCGGCTTGGCCTAGGCAGGGTTATGGACGCCAGTGGTTATTCTTCAGGGCTCTTAGCTCAATTTGCATCTTGTCCGTACTCGGACGCTATATCGTTTTAAAGGTGATTTGGATCTTTGTATCGTATATCTGTATTCTTGACTCTTTGAGTCGCTGTTGTATATATATGTTTTGTGGGTTCCATCGAGGACTATTGTGTGATGATATTACTTCGTTTTTCACCCGCACGCAAGTGCCTGGTGGGCACCTTTGAATCGTTTCTATGCGGGTTTGGCGGGAAGCACTGAAACTTGCATAGGGCCGATTCTGAGGGTGTTACAGGTGCCCAGACCCCGCTGTTGATTATTGATAGAAGATCATGTCTGCATATTCTCGAACCCGCAGGGTCACACACTTAACGTGTCTCGACGCTAGGATAGATTGGATAATTGGTTTATGAGTTTTTGTTCGGAGTCTCGGATGGGATCCGGGACATCACGAGAGGTTCCGGAGTGGTCCGGAGAATAAGATTCATATAAGGCAATGCAGTTTTTGGAGTTCGAAATTGCTCCGGGTTAATCGGTATTGTACCGGAAGCTTCTAGAACCTTCCGGAAGGGGACCAACGTGGCCCCACCTTCCGGGAGGGGGCATGGGCCTATGAGGGAGTGTCCTGGCCGCATTGGGCCAGGGGCACAAGGCCCCATAGGGCCCAGCCGATCCTAGAGAGTTTAAATCGTTTAAACTAGAGATAGGGTTTCTAGAAGAGGGGAGAGTCCTTGCCCCCCACTCCTCCCTCCCTTGGCCGCCGGCCCAAGGCTTGGAGGAGGGGCAAGGGCTGGCCGCCCCCCTCTATAAATAGAGGGCTGGTGCGCCCCCTCCCTCCTACACCTTGCCTCCAAACCCTGGTTGCCCTGCTACCCTTCCTCTCTCCCTCCCGACTGTTTGTAGGCGAAGCCCTGCAGCAGAAATTTGTAGGGGTTCGTAGCATGGAAAACAAAAATTTTCTATCGCATACAAACAAACAAGCCAAGATCTATCTACTAGATTGTAGCAACGAGTCGATGGAATAACTTACCCTCGAAGATTCCAAAGCGGTTAACGAGAGCAGATTCTCGTGGGTGATGTAGTCGTACTCTTTCCGATCTCAAGATCGTGTAGACGATCCTTCCGGCGCTGCGTTCCAGCAGCGCTTCCGCAGTCGGTCACACGTTCGGTACTCGACGAAGACCTTCCTCTCCCTTGTTCCAGCAGGCAGCGGAGGTTGTAGCACTCTCCTCGCGATTCCGGCAGCACAACGGCGTGGTACCGGAAGTAGATGGGAGATCTCGCAGGGCTTCGCCTTAAGCCGGAGCGAGTATGGTGGATTATGAGAGAGGGCTATTAGTGGTCTAGAGATTAGACACACCAATTAGAAGGCTCTAAACCGCAGGCTAAAGCAATTAGAAGCTCTAAACCAAAACGGCTCTAAACCGGAGATTAGAGGTAGAAACTTGTGTGTCTCAAGGAGGAGCCCTGCCCCTCCTTTTATAGGTGGAGGGGCTAGGCGCGCCAGGGAGGGAGGGAGTCCCTCCCCAACTAGGCCTAGGGCTGGGCGCCAGCTTGGAGGAGAGGAACTCCTCCTCCAAGTTGGTTTCAACCTCCTCTTGCTTGTTTCCCACAGTTTCCTGTTTCCCACAGTTTCCTGTTTTCCACAGTTTCCTGTTTTAGCCGTTTGACTTTCAAACTGGCAATTTGACTTTCATGTTTCTGGAACAGCAAGAACACTTAGTACATGATGCAATCATTCAATGACACATTCATGTAACTTCCCCCCCGGAGTGCCGGACAATCCGGAACCTTCTAGAACATTCCTGATGAAAACACCGGAATCATTCCCGAACTCCGAAACGGGACTTTCCTTATATGAATCTTATTCTCCGGACCATTCCGGATCACCTCATGATATCCCGGATCCCATCCGAGACTCCGAACAACATTCGGTCTCTTTCTCATAATACCATAACTACTCAAACAACGTCGAATCCTTAAGTGTGTCTCCCTACGGTTCGTGAATTATGCGGACATGATCGAGACACTTCTCCGAACAATAACCAATAGAGGAATCTGGAAATTCATATGGCTCCCACATATTTCTACGATTACTTTGCGATCGAATGAACCACTTACATACGATACCAATTTCCCTTTGTCTCACGATAGTTTACTTATCCGAAGTTATGATCGTCGGTATCTCTGCATACCTAGTTCAACTTCGTTACCGATAAGTACTCTTTTCTCGTTCCCGTGATATGTGATCCCTTGTGAGCCAGTCACATGCTTGCAAGCTAATTGGATGACATTTCACCGAGAGGGCCCAGAGTATATCTATCCGTCATATGGATGGACAAATCCCACTCTTGATCCATGTGTTTCAACCAATACTTTCCGAACACTCAATGCCACCTTTATAGCCACCCAGTTACAGTGTGGTGTTTGATGTCATCAAAGCATCCATCCGGTAAAGGTTATATGCATGATCTCATGGTTGAAGGAATTAGGTTACTATGTATCAGAAAGCATATAGCAATTGAACTATTGAAATGACTTGATCTTTATGCTACGCTTATCTATAGGAGTATGTCCATCACATCATTCTCCTAATGATATGATCCTGTTGTTAATAACATCTCTATGTTCATGATCAGGAAACCATGATCATATATTAACCAACAAGCTAGTTTAACAAGAGGCTTTACTAGGGACTCTTATTTTAGTTTACAAATCACACAAGTATTAATGTTTCCGGTTAATACAATTATAGCATGGTATGTAAACATTTATCATAAGTGTGAAGATATGATAATAACCACTTTATTATTGCCTCTTGGGCATATCTCCAACAGTCTCTCACTTGCACTAGAGTCAATAATCTAGTTTCAAACCTTTGTGTATTCAACACCTATGGCTTTCCGGTGTTGTATGTACACGATTGCTAGTGGTCAACTGATCTCCGGATCTGACACTTCCAGGTCCGTGTGTAATTGCATGTCTTTGCGTCTCTACGCATCACTCATTCTCTAATGAGATGGCTTCGTACAAATTTGGTCCTTTGGTGTGACCTTTAGCTCTTTGGGGTTAAAACATGTTGATAATATTGTCGTACAATATATCTTCATAGTATTATCCCGCTGTGAACTACACCTAGTTTGATAACAAACTACTTGACACAAATGCCCTCTTTTGCTGCTATAATAGCAGTCATATACTTAGCCTTTTGTTGTAGTATCTGTCACAATGTCTTAACTTTGGAACTCATCCAAATCCATTATGGAACTCACTTTCCATTATATTGTGCCACCCTTAGTTTAGATTGAGATAAACTTAATTTGTATTTTGTGACAAAACTAGTATCAATGTAGTACTTTTACAATGAACTAACCATCTATTTGTCACTTCTACAAATATTATACTCTTAGTTCTTCCAAAAGATCATAAGAATATCCTTACTATTGTCCAATGATCATCTTACAAATCATTCTGGTATATGCTCACAACATTTAGAGCATAAGACATATCTGGATTTGTACATATCACAGTATGATTGATATAAATACTCTTTGTGATTTCATACATCAAGTATCAATCTATACTTGATTATTTGTTTCACTTTACCAAATGTCAATACACTTGAATATATCATCAACATTGAACTCATTCAATCCTTTCTGTGCAACAAGAACCTCTCTTGTAGTTTCTATATTGAACTCATTCAATATCTTGTCTATGTACTTCTGGCACAACCATATTAGCGTCTATTGATGCCAAATATTTGGGTTTTGCCTAAGTCTTTCATCGGGATGAAATTCTTAATATGTGTTAATAAAAGATACATTATTTCCAATCAACAATATGTCTCCCACATAATGTATTAGAAACATGTCTTAGCGCTCCCACTTAATTTCTTGCAAATGCAAGCATCTTCATCGTCTCTAATGAACTTTTAAACTCCTTTAACAGTTTCATCACAGTGAAGATTCCAACTCCGCGATGCTCACTTTAACCATTGAAGTTTGCATATGCTTTTAGCATCCTTTGAATTAACAAAACCCTATGGACCTTGTTATGCACATGTCCTAGGTAACGATTCTATTAGAAGAACTTGTTTTGTTTATTCAACTACCATATAACAAATTATATGTAGTGGTTGCTACATTAATCCGTCTAGACTAAATATCACTATGAAAGATCAAATCTTGTCATAGTCAACCTTTGAACATTGTTGTGAACTCTTTCCCAACATGTTGACTATTTCATAGATGTGAAACATCCATGTCTATTTCTTTATAGATCCAGACACAACTGTAAGGTCTTACACCTTTCTCGAGGGTCCTTCAAGTTCAAAACTTGATTTCTCGTATATGGAACTATCACGGATTTTATGGCTTCAAGCCATTTGACGGAGTCAGGGCTCATCATTGCTTCTTTGCACGTAGTCGGATCATTATTGTCAAATAATGATTTAACTCTCAAATCTTGGTATTTGATTGTTCATCCGACCTACTTGTTTCAATAGGAACTTAGATCTCCGTGACCACAACCTTTGAGATACGTGAGCCATGAGCATTGTTGCTGCCTCCGGAACACTTTTCGGCGCTGCGCAACTTTGCACATACAGCTAAGGTTCTTTTAACCTTATCAAAGTTCTATTGTCCTCCCACTTAACTTTTCACGAAAAATTCCTTCTCAAAGAAACTTGACGTTCTAAGCAACAAACACTTTTGTCTCCGGTGTTTATGGAGGAATACTTAACAGTTATACAAAGACAGGTTCATCCGACTTTGGTTGCACACATCTTTCTTATGCATAGCATACCAATGTTTAAGAAAGGACAACTTGGGTTTTATCCCAAACCATAACCTTATATGGTGTCATTTCAACGGATTATGATGAAGCTCTTTTCAGTGGAAAAACGGTAATCTCTAAAGCTTTTAATCTTTAAAATATAATGGCAGTTTTATGAATTATACCTTTGATCTTACCATGTCAAACAAGGTTTAATTACATATCTCGAATCCTCCATACTGTTACGGTGTTTCGGGAAATGCAAATCCACAGAACGATTCCATAAATCTTAGGTATTATGCTAAACTTTGTAACTCAAATATCTTCCTTTATGATCTTTATCATAAACTATTTATATTCTTGTTACAATGATTTTGCACTTCATCTTGAAAAACCTTGAACTTTTCAAATGTTTCACACTTCATCCTTATTAAGTAAATATTCATATATTCACTCAAATTTTCGGAGAAAGCACATGAAGTTGAAATCCATCGCTCTTGACTATACATAATGGACTTCATACAACAATATGTACAATTTCCAATAAGTTAGTCTATCGTTCCCTTTTGGCCTATGAACGAAGTTTCAATTATCTCTAGGAAAGTTTCACAAGCGTCATTTGATCAAAAATCAGAAGACTCCAAAATTCCATCCACATGGAGTTTCTTCATGTTTTCTTTCCATTATAATTTAAACGGCGATGTCACTTCCTAAGTGATCTTTCAATCAATTTGTCTTTCGACATTTTTAGCACTAGTTTTATGGATGTGATTTCTCCAACGAGATTTGTGAATCATCCATCTTTTATGGATTACGACAATTATTTGAACAACCCTTTTGTTCTCATAATACCTGATAAAACAAATCTTGAAGGTAAGCTTTGATGTTTAATGAGCAACACAATAACCCTTTATTTGTTCTCAATGAACATCATCACATATTCTTTTGCTAGTTACTTAGGCCATTGTAGTTCATGAATTGTGTTGTTTCGTATGACGATTCACACCAACAAATTCAGTATCAAATACTTGAGAACCACATTGTTTAATAAGCAAAGAATATAGCCATAACATGTATATCATCTATATACTTAAGCTGAACAATTCTAGTCTTTTCCTTTCTGCCATATATTTATGAGATTCTCTTTCAATATTTCCTTTTCTGTTTGAAAGAATCTATCAATATCAATAGTGGAGTCATACATATGACATATAGTCCAAAGCGTGTATAATTAAATACCAATGTCTTTGGACTTGCACTTTGAAGTAGATCACCATCATCAAATATTTGGTGTTCTTTCAAATTCCTTTCTTTAGTAATCTCTTGGTGTAGTAAACATTTTACCTACATCAACTATTCACCCTTATCATGGAATTATCCATGATCAAGCTACTTTTAGCTTATAACGGTGAAACATGAGTATAATGTTGCTCTCCAAATCCTTTTGGACGATTAGGACAACTAGTGTCTCCAACCTTTTGCAATTTCTCATCAAATATGAGAACATGACTTTTGCCATATTATACTCTATCATGTTGTAACCAATACTTCGTTTCAGATATCACAATATCTTCCACACATCATGGTTTCTGAAACAACTCTTTCAGATCCTAGATAACCTTGATATTAAGAGAATCCTTTGAATATCAAGAATCATGGAGACAAACATGATACTTATATACTAACACTTGGAATTGTTACTCTTGATTTAATACTAATTATTAAACTTCATGGAGTAACCGGAACGTACTGAAAGTTTGCAATAGGACTTTTAAACTTTATATTAACACTTGAAAACAATACGATACCAGTTCGTAAAGTAACTAACCAGAATTCTATAGTTCTATCATCTCAATTATAACTAAGCGCAAGGTGGTAAACGGATGCCAATGACTACAACAACTATGCAAATTCACTTTGATTTAGTTTATGATAAATTGAGTTCTAATTAATAATTAAATTAATCTAGGTGAACTCCCACTCAAAACAATATCCCTCACATTGTTTTAGTGATCACACGAACCAAATCCACCACATCAAAACCGATCATCACGAGAGTTGATATAGCTTCAATGGCGAACAATAACATGTTCATCATATCTACTATATGACTCATGCTCTACCTTTCGGTAATCCGTGTTCCTGAGGCCATGTCTGTACATGCTAGGCTCGTCAAGATCAAACCTTAGTTTCCGCATGAGCAAATCTGGCTTGCTCACGTTGTATACACTTGCAGAATCTAACACACCTGATCATCACGTGGTGCTTCGAAACAACAAGCTTTAGTAACGGTGCTAACTAAGGGTGAACACTTTATGACTTGAAATTCATGTGCATGAGGGATCATCTTATAATGCTACCGTCGTCTACTAAGCAATACAAGATGCATAAAGGATTAACATCACATGCAATTCATAATATGTGATATGATATGGCCTTTCTTCTTTGTGCTTCCGATCTCCATCTTCTAGCACGAACATGATCTCCATCATCACCGACATTGCATCAAGGTCAATGATGCTTCTCCATGGTTGTCGTCCACCGGCTTCAACTATTACAACTACTTTGAATAGACACGCGGGTCTTAACAGAAATTAAAGACAACCATATGGCTCCTGCCGGTTGCCGACTTACAATAAGGAACATTGCATACATCATATATAATCACAATCATGGCCATATCACATCACAACACACCCCTGCAAAACAAAGTTAGACGCCTCTACTTTCTTTGCATATTTTACGTGGTTTGGGGCTTTCAATAAGTGTCGTCCTAACTTACGAACAAGAACCACAACATTGATACTAGTATTGTCAATCACCCGTTGTAAATTGGATCTTAACTATGCTAGGAGAAACAGGCACCCGCAAAGCCACTTATGCAATACAAGTTGCATGTCAAGCGTGGAGCAAGTCTCATGAACGATGTCATGTAAGGTTAGCCCGGGCCGCTTCATCCCAACATACCGCAAGATGCAAAGTACACAAGAAGCAATCAGCAATAAAAGCATCAACGCCCACAATGACCATTGTGTTCTACTCGTGCAACAGATCTACATATAGACACGGCTCTGATACCACTGTATGGGTTCGTAGCATGGAAAACAAAATTTTTCTATCGCATACAAACAAACAAGCCAAGATCTATCTACTAGATTGTAGCAACGAGTCGATGGAATAACTTACCCTCGAAGATTCCAAAGCGGTTAACGAGAGCAGATTCTCGTGGGTGATGTAGTCGTACTCTTTCCGATCTCAAGATCGTGTAGACGATCCTTCCGGCGCTGCGTTCCGGCAGCGCTTCCGCAGTCGGTCACACGTTCGGTACTCGACGAAGACCTTCCTCTCCCTTGTTCCAGCAGGCAGCGGAGGTTGTAGCACTCTCCTCGCGATTCCGGCAGCACAACGGCGTGGTACCGGAAGTAGAGGGGAGATCTCGCAGGGCTTCGCCTTAAGCCGGAGCGAGTATGGTGGATTATGAGAGAGGGATATTAGTGGTGTAGAGATTAGACACACCAATTAGAAGGCTCTAAACCGCAGGCTAAAGCAATTAGAAGCTCTAAACCAAAACGGCTCTAAACCGGAGATTAGAGGTAGAAACTTGTGTGTCTCAAGGAGGAGCCCTGCCCCTCCTTTTATAGGTGGAGGGGCTAGGCGCGCCAGGGAGGGAGGGGTCCCTCCCCAACTCGGAATAGGGCTGGGCGCCGGCTTGGAGGAGAGGAACTCCTCCTCCAAGTTGGTTTCAACCTCCTCTTGCTTGTTTCCCACAGTTTCCTGTTTCCCACAGTTTCCTGTTTTCCACAGTTTCCTGTTTTAGCCGTTTGACTTTCAAACTGGCAATTTGACTTTCATGTTTTTGGAACAGCAAGAACACTTAGTACATGATGCAATCATTCAATGACACATTCATGTACCTTCCCCCCCCCCCCCCCCCCCCGGAGTGCCGGACAATCCGGAACCTTCTAGAACATTCCCTATGAAAACACCGGAATCATTCCCGAACTCCGAAACAGGACTTTCCTTATATGAATCTTATTCTCCGGACCATTCCGGATCACCTCGTGATATCCCGGATCCCATCCGAGACTCCGAACAACATTCGGTCTCTTTCTCATAATACCATAACTACTCAAACAACGTCGAATCCTTAAGTGTGTCTCCCTACGGTTCGTGAATTATGCGGACATGATCGAGACACTTCTCCGAACAATAACCAATAGAGGAATCTGGAAATTCATATGGCTCCCACATATTTCTACGATTACTTTGCGATCGAATGAACCACTTACATACGATACCAATTTCCCTTTGTCTCACGATAGTTTACTTATCCGAAGTTATGATCGTCGGTATCTCTGCATACCTAGTTCAACTTCGTTACCGATAAGTACTCTTTTCTCGTTCCCGTGATATGTGATCCCTTGTGAGCCAGTCACATGCTTGCAAGCTAATTGGATGACATTTCACCGAGAGGGCCCAGAGTATATCTATCCGTCATATGGATGGACAAATCCCACTCTTGATCCATGTGTTTCAACCAATACTTTCCGAACACTCAATGCCACCTTTATAGCCACCCAGTTACGGTGTGGTGTTTGATGTCATCAAAGCATCCATCCGGTAAAGGTTATATGCATGATCTCATGGTCGAAGGAATTAGGTTACTATGTATCAGAAAGCATATAGCAATTGAACTATTGAAATGACTTGATCTTTATGCTACGCTTATCTATAGGAGTATGTCCATCACATCATTCTCCTAATGATATGATCGTGTTGTTAATAACATCTCTATGTTCATGATCAGGAAACCATGATCATATATTAACCAACAAGCTAGTTTAACAAGAGGCTTTACTAGGGACTCTTATTTTAGTTTACAAATCACACAAGTATTAATGTTTCCGGTTAATACAATTATAGCATGGTATGTAAACATTTATCATAAGTGTGAAGATATGATAATAACCACTTTATTATTGCCTCTTGGGCATATCTCCAACAAAATTCTCCACCATATACACCACGCTGTCGTGTTGTAGATCCAATCTATCTCTCCACCCTACTTGCTGGTCCGAGGAAGGAGGAGACGTCGACGTGCTGCACGTGTGCATCTCACGGAGGCACCGCCACTTGTGGTGCTAGATCGGATCGGATCGCGAGGAGGAGAAGCGAGTACGACTACATCACCCACGTTCCGACGAACGTTCCGCTGTGCGAATCTTCAAGGGTATGAAGATCTAATCCAATCTCTCTCGTTGATTGCATCTCCTAGATTAGATCTTGGCTTTCCCTCTGTTCGCATCCGTAGAAAATTTTGATTTACTATGCCGCGAAACCCTTCAGTGGTATCAGAGCTAGATCTATGCGTAGATGTGTTTCACGAGTAGAACGCAACATGGTTGTTGCGGGCGTTGATGTTTTCTGTTGCAAGCCTCTTGTTTGTGTTCTTCTTATGACGCGGGATAGTGAGATTGAAGCGGTCCAGGCCAACCTTACGCGACGTCGTTCGCGAGACCGGCTCCGCACTTGACGTGTGGCTTGTACCACACATGTGGCTGGTGGATGTCAGTTTCTCTCACTATAGTTGTCATGGGATTAACACCGGAGTTTGGCAACCATAATATCACCGTTGTGGCTTTCCGTAGGTAAGAATCGTTCTTAGCATCTACTCCCATAAAGCCACGTAAAACATGCAACAACAAAGTAGAGGCGTCTAACTTGTTTTTGCAGGGAGTGTTTTCTGTGATATGGTATGGCCCAAGATGTGATGAGTATAATGTATGCGATGATCATGTTTTGTAATGTTTCACGACTTGCATGTCGATGAGTACACAACCGGCAGGAGCCATATGGTTGTCTTTATAATTGTGTATGACCTGTGTGTCAACTTCTTATACGCCATGTAATAGCTTTACTTTATCGCTAAGTAGTTAGCAATAGTTGTAGTTGCTATTCGTGGTGGAGGCAATCATGGTGGAGTGATGGAGATCATGCCGGAACGCACAAGATGGAGATCATTGCGCGAAGATTGGCTATACCATGTCACATAAAGTTATATGCATGTGATGTTTATCCTTTTATGTATCTTATTATGCTTAGATCACGACGGTAGCATTATAAGATGATTCCTCACTTAAAGATCAAGATAAAAACTGTGTTCTCCCCGAGTATCCACCGTTGCGAAAGTTCGTCGTGTCCAAGCATCACGTGATGATCGGGTGCTATAGACTCTACGCTCACATACAACGGGTGCAAGCCAGTTTTGCACACGCGGAAATACTTGGGTCTAGCTTGACGAGCCTAGCATGTACAGACATGGCCTCGGAACACAAGAACCGAAAGGTTAAGCATGAGTCATACGAATGATATGATCGACACTTTGTTGTCCACCATTGAAACCACATCTCTTCTCGTGATGATCGGATTAGGTGTGGTGAATTTGGATCGTGTTCACTAAACAACTTGAGGGATGTTGAATTTAGTGGGAGTTCATCTAGTAATTTGATTAAGTTGAACTATTTATCATGAACATAGTCTAAATTGTACTTGCCAATACTGTAGATCACATGGCCAAGTCCAACTTCAACTTCAACGTTTTTGCTGAGAAGGAAAAGCTTAAAAACAATGGGTCTAACTTCACCAATTGGTTCCGCAATCTAAGAATCATTCTGTCTGGCGGACAAAAGGATTATGTCCTTGGGAAAGAGTTAGGTGACCCCCCTGCTGCAACTGCGCCGGCTGATGAGAAAGCTGTCTATCAGTCGCGCAAAGATGATTATGGTGTGATTAAGAGCACCATGTTGTTTGCTATGGAACCGGAGCTTCAAAATCGTTTTGAAGAGTATCCCGGGCCCTTTGAGATTCTCGAGGAGCTGAAAACAATGTTTCAGACTCAGTCCCGTTCTGAGAGATATGAGATCCGTTAGTGAGCACGCCATTAAGATGACGGGCTACACTCAACGGCTTGAGCAACTGGAATGCACGATTCCAGAGGAGCTCAAGATTGACAGGGTTCTGCAATCACTCCCTCCCAGCTACAAAAGTTTTGTAGTGACTCATAATCAGATTGGTTCCACTGATACGATCACCGAGCTCTTCGCAAAGTTGAAGGCTGCGGAGGTGGACATCAAGAAGGATAATCATGTGTTGATGGTCAACAAGCCCTCCTTTAAGAAAGGTAAGGGAGCAAAGAAGCCCTTCAAGAAGGGCAGCGGCAAGCGCAATGCCCCTGCTGAGAAGAAGCTCAAGTCTGGTCCTAAACCGGACACTGAGTGCTTCTATTGCAAGGACAAGGGTCACTGGAAGCGCAACTGTCCGAAGTACTTAGCGGACAAGAAGGCTGGCACCATCAAAGGTATATTTGATATACATGTTATTGATGTTTTCCTTACTAGCCCTCGTTGTAGTGCCTGGGTATTTGGTACCGGTTCAGTTGCTAATATTTGTAACTCGAAACAGGAGCTACGGAATAGACGGCAGCTTGCGAGGGATGAGGTGACGATGTGCGTTGGCAACGGATCAAGAGTTGATGTGATGGCCGTCGGCACGCTCTCCTTAGTTTTACCTTCGGGATTAGTTTTAAACCTTAATAAATGTTATTATGTGCCTGCGTTGAGCATGAACATCATTTACGGATCGTGTTTATTGCAAGACGGTTATTCATTTAAATCGTAGAATAATGGTTGTTCTATTTATATGAGTAACATCTTTTATGGTCATGCACCTCTTGTGAATGGTTTATTTCTTCTAAACCTCGAAAGGGATGAAACACACATCCATAGCATTGAGGCTAAGAGATGCAAAGTAGATAGTGATAATACTACTTATTTGTGGCACTGTCATCTAGGTCATATTGGTGTAAAGCGCATGAAGAAACTCCATTCTGATGGACTTTTGGAGTCTCTTGATTTTGAATCATTTGACACATGCGAACCATGCCTCATGGGCAAGATGATCAAAACCCCGTTCTCCGGTATGATGGAGCGAGCAACAGACTTGTTGGAAATCATACATACCGATGTATGCGGACCGATGAGTGTTTCGACGCGCGGTGGATATTGCTATTTCCTCACTTTTACCGATGACTTAAGTAGATATGGGTATATCTATTTAATGAAACATAAATCTGAAACATTTGAAAAGTTTAAAGAATTTCAGAATGAAGTGGAGAACCATCGTAACAGAAAGATTAAGTTTCTACGATCCGATCGTGGAGGTGAATATTTGAGTTATGATTTTCTCACGCATCTTAAAGCAAGTGGAATCGTTTCACAACTCACGCCACCCGGAACACCACAGCGCAATGGTGTGTCTGAACGCCGGAATCGAACCCTATTAGATATGGTCCGATCAATGATGTCTCTTACTGATTTGCCGTTATCATTTTGGGGTTATGCATTAGAAACCGCTGCATTCACTTTAAATAGGGCTCCATCTAAATCCGTTGAGACGACACCGTATGAACTGTGGTTTGGTGCTAAACCTAAGTTGTCATTTCTTAAAGTTTGGGGATGCGAAGATTACGTCAAGAAGTTGATGCCGGACAAGCTCGAACCCAAAGCGGAGAAATGCGTCTTCATAGGATACCCTAAGGAAACTATTGGGTATACCTTCTATCACAGAACCGAAGGCAAAGTGTTTGTCGCAAAGAACGGTTCCTTTCTTGAGAAGGAGTTTCTCTCGAAAGAAGTGAGTGGGTGGAAAGTAGAGCTTGACGAGGTTATTGAACCTTCTCTTGAATTGGAGAGTAGCGCAGCACCTGAAATTGTTCCAGTGCCGCCTGCACCAACAATAGAGGAAGCTAATGACAAGGATCATGAAGCTTCAGACGATATTGCTACTGAACATCGCAGGTCGACAAGGTCGCGTGCCCCTCCTGAGTGGTACGGCAACCCTGTCTTGACTGTCTTGTTAGTAGAAGACAGTGAACCTACAAACTATGAGGAAGCGATGATGAGCCCAGACTCTGAGAAATGGCTAGAAGCCATGAAATCCGAATTGGGATCCATGAGCGAAAACCAAGTATGGACTTTGGTGGACCCTCCTAGCGACCGAAAGGCCGTTGAGTGCAAATGGATATTCAAGAAGAAAACGGACGCGGATGGTAATGTTACCGTCTATAAAGCACGGCTTGTCGCGAAAGGTTTTCGACAAGTTCAAGGTGTTGACTACGATGAGACTTTCTCTCCCGTAGCGATGTTTAAGTCCATTCGGATTTTATTAGCAATTGCTGCGTTTCATGATTATGAAATATGGCAGATGGATGTCAAGACTGCATTCCTCAATGGCAACATTGATGAAGAGTTGTATATGATGCAACCCAAAGGTTTTGTCGATCCTAAGGATGCTAGTAAAGTATGCAAACTTCAGCGTTCCATTTATGGACTGAAGCAAGCATCTCGGAGTTGGAACCTTCGTTTTGATCAAGTGATCAAGAGCTTTGGATTTGTTCCAAATTGCTACGAAACTTGTATCTACAAGAAAGTGAGTGGGAGCTCGGTGACGTTTCTGGTACTATATGTGGATGACATATTGATTATTGGAAATGACATCAACATGCTTAACGATGTGAAGAGATATTTGAACAAGTGTTTTTCAATGAAAGACCTAGGTGAAGCTGCTTATATATTGGGCATCAAAATCTATAGAGATAGACAAAGACGCCTGATAGCTTTAAGCCAGAGTACATACCTAGACAAAGTTCTGAAAAGGTTCAGAATGGATAAGGGAAAGAAAGGTTCAGTGCCTATGTTGTCAGGTAAGATATTGAGCAAGGCTCAGTGTCCAGCTACGGTAAATGATAGGGAAGCTATGAGAAAAGTGCCTTATGCCTCGGCCATAGGTTCCATCATGTATGCCATGCTGTGTACTAGACCGGATGTGTCCAATGCTCTTAGTTTGACGAGCATATATCAAAGTGATCCAGGAGTGGAACACTGGACAGCCGTGAAGAACATCCTAAAGTACCTAAATAGGACTAAAGAAATGTTCTTAGTCTATGGGGGTGATGAACAGCTTGTCGTAAAAGGTTACGTCGACGCTAGTTTTGACACCGACAAGGATGATTCCAAATCTCAGACAGGATACGTTTATATTTTGAATGGAGGAGCTGTGAGCTGGAGAAGCTACAAGCAAAGCGTGATCGCGGGATCTACAGTGGAAGCGGAATACATGGCTGCTGCAGAAGCGTCAAGTGAAGGATTTTGGATCAGAAACTTCATCACTGAGCTTGGCGTGGTTCCAAGTGCATTGGACCCACTGGAGATATTGTGTGACAACACTGGCGCCATAGCACTCGCTAAGGAACCAAGATATCATCCAAAGACCAAGCATATCAACCGCAAGTTTCATATAATTCGAGATTATATTGCAGATGGAGATCTGAAGATTAGCAAAGTACATACAGATCTGAATGTCGCAGATCCATTGACTAAACCTCTTCCACGTGTAAAACATGATCAACACCTCAGTGCCATGGGTGTGAGATTGTTGCCAGATGTAAACTAGATTATTGACTCTAGTGCAAGTGGGAGACTGTTGGAATTATGCCCTAGAGGCAATAATAAAGATGTTATTATTATAATTCTTGTTCATGATAAAGTTTATATTCCATGCTAGAATTGTATTAAGCGGAAACTTTAATACTTGTGTGGTTTGTGAACAACACCATGTCCCTAGTACACCTCTATGGACTAGCTCATTGATCAATGATGGTTAAGGTTTCCTAACCATAGACATGAGTTGTCAATTGATAATAAGATCATATCATTGGAGAATGATATGATGGACAGACCCAAACTAAGCGAAGCAATTAGATCGTATCATCGTGTTCATCTTTGCGAAGCTTTTCCTATGTCAAATATTGTATTCCTTAGACCATGAGATAATACAACTCCCTGGTATCGGAAGAAAGCTTTGAGGTCATCAAACGTCATCCTATGAGAGGGTGATCATAAAGGTGTTTCTCAGGTGATCGGAAAGTATCTGTTGGGTTGTATGTATCGAGATGGGATTTTTCCCTCCCAAGTCGGAGAGATATACTTCAGGCCCACTCGGTAATCGATATCAACACCGCTTGCAAGCATGTGGTTAAGGAGTTAATCACAAAGTGATATCGGATTACGGAACGAGTAAAGTACTTGCTGTGAACGAGATTGAACTAGGTATGACGGTACCGATGATCGAATGTCGGGCAAGTAAAATATCGCGAGACGAAGGGAATATATATATGGGATTGTTTGAATCCTGGCATCGTGGTTCATCCGATATGATCATCGATGAATGTGTGGGAGTCAATATGGGTGCCCAGACCCCGCTGTTGATTATTGATAGAAGATCATGTCTGCATATTCTCGAACCCGCAGGGTCACACACTTAACGTGTCTCGACGCTAGGATAGATTGGATAATTGGTTTATGAGTTTTTGTTCGGAGTCTCGGATGGGATCCGGGACATCACGAGAGGTTCCGGAGTGGTCCGGAGAATAAGATTCATATAAGGCAATGCAGTTTTTGGAGTTCGGAATTGTTCCGGGTTAATCGGTATTGTACCGGAAGCTTCTAGAACCTTCCGGAAGGGGACCAACGTGGCCCCACCTTCCGGGAGGGGGCATGGGCCTATGAGGGAGTGTCCTGGCCGCATTGGGCCAGGGGCACAAGGCCCCATAGGGCCCAGCCGATCCTAGAGAGTTTAAATCGTTTAAACTAGAGATAGGGTTTCTAGAAGAGGGGAGAGTCCTTGCCCCCCACTCCTCCCTCCCTTGGCCGCCGGCCCAAGGCTTGGAGGAGGGGCAAGGGCTGGCCGCCCCCCTCTATAAATAGAGGGCTGGTGCGTCCCCTCCCCCCTACACCTTGCCTCCAAACCCTGGTTGCCCTGCTACCCTTCCTCTCTCCCTCCCGACTGTTTGTAGGCGAAGCCCTGCAGCAGAAATTCTCCACCACATACACCACGCCGTCGTGTTGTAGATCCAATCTATCTCTCCACCCTTCTTGCTGGTCCGAGGAAGGAGGAGACGTCGAGGTGCTGCACGTGTGCATCTCACGGAGGCACCGCCACTTGTGGTGCTAGATCGGATCGGATCGCGAGGAGGAGAAGCGAGTACGACTACATCACCCACGTTCCGACAAACGTTCCGCTGTGCGAATATTCAAGGGTATGAAGATCTAATCCAATCTCTCTCGTTGATTGCATCTCCTAGATTAGATCTTGGCTTTCCCTCTGTTCGCATCCGTAGAAAATTTTGATTTACTATGCCGCGAAACCCTTCAAAAACAACCCCGGGCGATTCAGAGCACCACTACCAACCTCACCATCCACCAGCACGCGCCACCACGATCTTGGGTACACCATCAACATCATCTCATCGTACACATTGACAAACCGCCCGCGAGACAGAGGCAACCACGGTGCACAGGTTAGGGGCATCAGCACTGCCGCCCCGCGGGAGGAGCCCACCTCCACCACCTAAAGGTGGTCGTTGACCGGACAAGGTAGCGGGGGCACACCAGGCCCAGGCAAGCCCGACCGGGCCCAGATGAGCCTGTAAAGCCCACGCCATCTTGCTGCAATGGGCAGACCACTGCACCGCCGCCCCCAACCTCAGCTCCGTCGCCGCTGCCATCTCCGGGAAGCGACTCCGTGGCGAACGCGCTGGCTCGCCGAAGGCCAGATGGGGCCCTTTGGGCCACATATGGGCCGGGAAGGCACCGCGCTACACCCAGATCCCTCGGGGCATCGCTTCATCGCCCCGCCATGCTTGTCTGTGCCGTCGTCCGATTCCACTCGGGGAAGCCCGAGCCGCCGCTTTCTGGAGCGCACCGCGCTATTGGGATCGCCGGCCCCGACCAGATCCCTGAGGCGCACGGGTAGAGGACAGCCTCCGCCGCCCGGGCTAAGCCTGGCGGCCTCTGCCGACGGTGGCGGTGGGGGGAAGGAGGGAGGGTTCGTCCGGACTGGTGGCGGTGCCCCCTCGCCTCGAGGAGGGCGAGAGGAGCGCGAGGCTATCAACTGTTTGTTTTAACGGTGACTTCTTTTGAGCTTATAGAGCTGCTTCTAGGTGCCAAACGGGTGAAACCCAAAAGAACTCTCCGACTTATCCTGGGCTTAATTCCTACGAGAAGCGAATCCATAGTGCAATTTTTGATACTAGGTGTGAGCAATTTCTCGGAGCACTCCCGTATGCCCATTTAGGTTAATCTCCGTCACTGCCGCCACTGTTGTCTACCCGCCCCTCCACTTCTCGCAGGCACCTCTCGTCCGAATCAGGACGACACACTCAAGGGAAGAACTTTGATCTGCGGCCGTCGATGCTAGCTCAAAATCCTTTCAGTTCCTAGCATCTGCACCAATGGACTACTTCCAATTTCAGCTTCTTCTGAATTGTTCCTGCTATTCTTTAGATGTGAACGAGTGTGCTAGTAATAATTTTAGTTCCATTTTCTAACATCTGTCGGCACTAATTGACTAGTTCCAATTGCCGACATCTTATTATCTGTCTAGAATGTTAACACTAGGATTTATCAGAAATATCATGTCCATGTACTGAGTGCACTTTTGATGTATGATATCATGTTATTGTGCTAGTGATTTATCACATAATTTTATTCTGGGCACTTTTCGTGGATAATGAGCTCAGTTTACCGATGCTCCTATGCATCTAGATAAAAAAAAAATCCAAAACACATCTAATTTTCAGGCGTCACATACATTTCACGATGCTACACATCAATTAAGCTAAACTTTCAGAAGTCCAAATGAAGTCACCCATACAGTTTCTAGTAGTTTATTCCCACCACAATTTCTCTCCACCGTTTTTCATAAGCTGGCCTATGCATAATGACAAGCCCTACGGTCAGTTATACTATTGAGGCTCCAGATAAACCTGAGAACTTTACCCGGTACTTTAGTTGGATAGCAAAATATGCAAGCGGATTAACAAATATTCATGTGGTAGGTTTGACAGCCCTAGGTTGGGCTATGTGGAAGCCTAGAAATAGAGCTGCTTTGAGAAGATTCAGATTAAAACATCAGTTGAGATAATTTGTTACGCATGTGCTTTCCTGAAATACTGGGCAAGTCTTCAAAAAGAGGGAGACAGAAATATCATTTTGGCTAGAGCTGATGCACTGCAGACTTCAGCTTTGTGTTTGCACAGAGTGAGGAGGACTGATATGCTACAAATTACTGAAGTGGCGGAGACATCAAGCGAGGAGTTGCTGGCGACCTGATCATCTTGGAAAACTTTTAGTTGCTTCCTAGTTCTAGGTTGTGTTCTCTCGGAGCTGGTGCTTTTTAGTTGCTACTTATGGTCTGTTGTTTTTCTTTGGTTGCTTTGAAATTTTCTAGATAGTTGGGCTGACTTTGTATTGGTGCATGTGGATGTTGCGAGTTGGTAAACAATATCTTCTTGTCTACCTTATGTTTTTTTTATTTTTTTTTCTCTTGTATGGTGGGACTTCTTCTTAATGCGATGGGCATCGGTAGGGGAGGCTGGTGGTCCAATGAGGTGGGGTGTGGCTACGGATAGCTCTGGCTTTAGGATGTTGGGTACAACTACAATAGGCTACGACTTGTGGCTCTAGTCAAGTGGGGCGGGGTGGCCCTTGCCTCCCAAGCTCCTTTGGGCACTCTCGATCGCTTCACTACATGCCAGGGTAGTCTCCAAATCTGGTTGGGTTCGTCTGACTCTGACCCGTCATACTTTCTAAGGCGTCTAGGTTCATGGTGGCTCATGTGTGGCAGTGGCGTTGGCACCACTCTGGAGGTCCACAGGACAACGGAAGACTTTGGTCTCTACTATGCATGTAGATGACTTTGGTCTCGATGATGCCTAGCATTATTTTTAATAAAAGGGTGTATCCAATCATCAGTAAGATGATGTCATTTATTTGCAAATTCACTTGCAACCTCATTTGCAACTAAAAAAAAAATCTTAGTTGCAACCTAACTTGCAAATTGAAAAATCTCAATTGTAACACCACTTGCAACTTTGCAACCGAACCGCGATGCAAATCCAATGGATTAGGACCTGACTGACCTCTACCTTAAATCTCAGTCGACTGAGAATTAGCCAAACCATTAATAAAAATATCAATGCTTTAATGCAAAGGTTAGGTTTCATCTTTTCCAAAAATAACATGGTATGAGTTAATCCAGACACTTAAGCTCTGCTTCACATGTCAATAGTAAGACATCTCAAATTAACAGTTCATATATAAATTCTCAAAGGGCCTTTAAGCAAATAAAGAACTCTAGAAATTAAGGCTTCATTGTTATAAGAGGTTCATCAACAGTTCTACACCAAATGACAACACTTGACTAATCAAATGCGTAAATAATATGCCAAACATGTTCATCATGTAGCCCAATCTCATACCTCACTCCACTAGTACAAAACCAATAATTAGAGCCAGTTTTGGACCATAGGCCTTATCCCTTTTTCAATCCGGCTCAAACTCATAGTCTCTAATGATTGCACCCTTTGAGCCAGTTTCCTAATGCGACTATAATAACTAGACCCTCAGGAGGACGAAAATGGGAACCGTCTTGGTAGTTTGGCTAAATCTCACTCATGCTATGAGGGGCAACAAGTCCTATTAAGCATTGTTATCCACCTAATACCAAAACTCCCTTATATCTCTTGGCCGAGACCAACAAAGGTATGCGTAAGTGTATGACCACAACATCGTGATCCCTCTTGGGTACTGCTTCGAGCTTCTATCTTGTCGGATGACCTATTCACATGGGCAGCCTCAAAAGCAACATTCAGATGATTCCCTCGGCATGCCCATCTCTTCCACCGGAGGTGGATCGACGATAGTCGCCGACACATCAATGTGTTCCATGAGGTGACCCCTCCTCTCGCGATGCTCCTGACAGTTTGCGCACCAGTGCAGGCAGCAATGTACCATACAAGGGTCACATGGGGAGTTCTAGTGGAACAATGAGGTTAAAATTACAAATTAATAAGAAAAAAATTCAACCAACAAATGAGGACCAGATGGAATCACAATATGGAGTACAATATATGATGTATAGAGATATCATGTTCGTACAACTTTAAATAATCCTTTTTAGGGAAGAAGTCGAAATAACCTTACATGTTGTAGACTTGCAACACTCTTGGAGATGGAAAAACACTATTTAACGCGAGAAGATAAAAAGGCAATATTTGCAATATCTAACATATCATTAAAATGGTACAAATATCTATCTCATGATGGGTGAATGGTTGAAGTGCAACATGATGCACATACGTCCTCAATCTGAGCAAAAAAAGTTGTGAATATGATATGCATTGCATACATAGTAATTAATAATCACTATCCTTCCGTATAAATATTGATGCATGAGTGTGTGACAAAAGAAATAAAGCAGCGAAGGGATTTAAAATTTCTACCTTGAGATGGTATTTTTTCTGGAGCTCTTGACGAAAAATGCTAGTATAGGCACCACATAACCACCAGCTAAACATTAAACCTTCACCAATAAGAAATGATGATCCTGGATCAACGCCATGAAATATTGCTGTCAGAATCCCAAGGGCGACCCCTCCTTCCACAAAAACAGCATGGCAAACACAAGGTGCTGTCCACGGGATATCCTCTCTAAGGGCTTCAACATTGCGCCCGAACAGCACGCAAGGACAGAACATTCCAGTTCGGCCTAACATGAATAAATGCACATTTTACAACCAAACAATATTTAATCAACTAGCATTATGTAGAAACCAACATTCTAGATACAACCCTCATCAAGGAGGATGAATGAAAAATGGAACACAAAAGTTACAAACACTATGTTTGTATTCGTCTGCTCGATAAATCATACACCTTTGATGTTTCCTTAAGCAAGAAGGCTATGGGACCATTATGAACTACACTCATAACAATGTATAGAGACACTGGACATGATTAGCTAAGATAGAGTAAATGGTCAAGTAAAAGAAACTAATTTATGTAAAATATTAGCATATAAACAAGTTTAAAATAATCAATGCAACATGATAGTGCCTCTTTTGTCTAGTCAAAGATATCGTACTACATGATGTCCATTTATGTTAAAGAAGAGTGTTAATATGTATATATAAATCTTATGGTAGTGAAAGTATGAAAAGTTACATGTGATAAGCAAGCACCAAATGACAACATAGTACAAAATGAAGTCAAATAAGAATAAATATATAATCCATATGCATTAATTTAACATGGCCTGCATAAGAGCACAAAATTCAAGAGGTGTGGCATCTAAGATTACATAAACGAAAACCGGCTATTACTCTGAGTTTGTTAGGAACAATTTCACACAAAATTGGTGTCTAATATTTATTATGTGATTTATGACCAATAAGCATTGTTCATATTCATATTATCCAAACATATAGAAAGTGCCAAGGAAGAAGGTAATAAAAGGAGGAAAACCTGGAGTATATATCATAAAACGTGGTATTACACATAGTTAAGTTCTACTCTTAAAAGGAAGATGTGTATGCATCCTAGTGCATTGGTTTTACTAGTACAATGTTTTAGCTTTGATTATGGCAAGTCAATAATTGCATAGTCATTAAAAGATACTAGTTAAGAATTAGCATCCCATTCATGCACTAGCAATTTCCGGACAGCGGAGCCACTCATGTTAATGCAAGGCTAGTTTTCGGATGGAATACTACTCATTTTAACGCAAGTACGTTGAGATTCTAGTTGGCCAAGCCACTCACCTTGAATCACAACTTAATAGTGCAGTAAGTACCAACTAGGAGACTTGCGCTCAAAAAATATATGCTAGTTGCGACGAGGAGACTAATGCATAAGATTGAAAACACACTTTGTTGGGTCGCTAGCTACTTTCTTGTCTTAATTCTTATTCCACTATGCTCGCATGCCTCGGCGAGGCACAAGAGGCCATGGTCCTCCTTTTAGTATTTAAGGTGAATTGGATCTTTGACATGTATCAAAATCTTAGCCCTTGATCTGAAATATCTAATCTCTATTGAGTATTCTAATCCAAATATCTTAGTACCGGAAGATTTCCTAACCTTATTATTGTAGAGTCTCTCGAGTTATAGGTGTTTTTATTAGTCCGACAAAGAAGCGCTATGCATATGACAATATGTTGATTGAACATAAATGGAACAGAAAATGATTGTTCTGGCAACCAGCACATTGCAAACAAAAAGCACGCATGAATGCACAAAGCAACCAACATATTGTCAATCAAGGGTATAATAAGTAAGATAATAGCCATATAGTAAAATTGGTCGCTTCAACCACTGCGCGGTTGTTTTAGTGAGCATGCACCTTTGCTGGGAAGACATGGTGGTGGTATCACATAAGGGGTTACTCCAATAAATTACAAGGCCATTTAGCATTAGTTGTATCTTTCCTTCATTCATCATGTCCCAAATATTGGATCAAAGTAGCCAAGTAGGGATCAGGTGTAACCGCCTCCGATCATCTACCATGGTAACAGTCTACGACAGACACTCATCAACCCATTGTTGCACAAGTCTGTCATCGTCAGAGGTAACCAATTAATTTCCTCTATAAGCCCTGAAATCGATCTGGCATACATGCCCACATTGTTTTTTGTTTTTAATCCGAGTAGATTGACGAGCCGGATCAGAGAAATGGAAATGGGAAGGAATCGGTTACATACAGCTCTCGGGCTCGTCGGTGCATCCGCAGATTCCGGTGGTCCAGGGCTCGTCGGCCGGCGGATGGTGGCTCTCCGGCAGAACCTGGCCGCACTCGGGGCACCTCCTGCCATGGAGCTGCAGACCAGATCGATGAAAGTATCAGCCTATCAGATAAGAACAGTGGAACTGAGAATAAGATGAAAGGGGAAGAGCGGAAAACCTGCGGGACGTGGACGGGCTGGTTGAGCTCGCCGGGGAGAATGTCCTCGGCGGGAGAATCCTGGTTCCGGCTGAGCTTCACGTAGCGCGCCGGCGGGTGTCTCTCCTCCGCCATTGCGTTGCTTTCCTCGGCATGCACGGCCCGCCCGAGTCGGTATCGGGTGTGGTCTAATACAAGACCAGATTCATGCAAAGTATTCCCGCACGGCGCCGTTCGCGTCGCACGGCTCCATCCCGCTTCTAGCACGTCGCCTTGATCTGACGACCAGCAGCAAGTCACACATAACTGAACTAGTAAGATATGTACTCCATCCGTTTCTAAAACTAAGAGCATCTCCACTCGTTGGGCGAGCCTAAACCGAAAACTGGACCTTTTTTTGGCCAGACGAAACGTGTTTTCGGCCTGGGTCCGCCGAGTTTTCCACTCGCGTACCCAGACTGAGTCCTAGGTTCGGCAAAATTCAGTTAAACTCGGCGAAATATGGACGAATATAGGCAGATTTTATTAAGTAGGGCAAGGGCGCATATATTACATCGGATTAAAAACTAGGAAAAGGCCGCCGCCGCCGTGGTCGACGCCGGACGCCGCAACTATAGGCCGAGGCGGGGGTGGTTGCCGGCCTGGATGTGCTCCATGACGCCGGCAAGAGTTCGCCCTGGAACGCTCCACCAGCGGCATCGGAAAGCCACATTGTGACACGGCGGCAGCGAGCCCGGCGGTCCGTCGTGTCGGGCGAGTTCCTCGAGGTGCCTATCGGCGAAGAACTGCCTCCAAAAGACCAGGTTGCCAGGATCCTCGGCGAGATCCGGGTCTTGCATGTCGGCGATAGCCACCTGGATCTCTCCGACGAGGTCCTCTTCGGTCGGCACCGGCGGAAAAGGGATCCCGCCGGCGCTGAGTTGCCAGCCGAGGGGGAGACGAGTGTCCGCGGCGCCGTATAGCGCGCCTCGCGGAGGAGCCGGGCTTCCCACGGTGGCATCGTGCGTCGGCCATGGCTTCTCGGCGGAGTTGAGGAGGAAGAAAGGTTCGAACGACCGAAGTTCACCGTAGTTAGGGGCGGTGTGAGAGATTGTGAAGAGAGACGGCGAGATGTACGCCTTTTATAGACGGAGTTCGGCGGCGAGGGCAGGAGGGGTGTAGCGGCGAGGGCGGGAAAAGGAAAACTGCGGGAAGGCTGGTGGCGACTCGGCTTCTGCCGCTGATAGGCTGGTCCACTTGGCCAATTCACTCCGTCCGGTGCCCCCAGGACGTACCCGGGATCCTGGGTTCGGCCTGGATAGTCCGGACCAGTTGGCCCAAATCCGGCCGAAAAGAGGTCGATGGGTACGCGGCTGGACCGATTTTCAGTGTCCGGACGTAATTTCGCCATCCGAATCGACCTCCTGGGTAGGCGAGTGAAGATGCTCTAAAGACGTATTTTTTTAATACGAACTCTGTTTCACGATATAAGCCTTTTTTAGCATAGCTTGCTAAAAAGACTTATATTGTGAAAGAGAGGTAGTAATAGCTAAAGTCTCCGACATTACGTGCTTGGTATACACCCGGAGCATGAAGGAGGGGACTATGTCCAAAAATGTTGTCACTATGGGCCAAGAGGGTAAAAGTTTTCCCTTGAAAAGACCTCTCCATCTCCGACACTGTGAGCACACCGCCGTCGAGACGACACCTGCACCAACGCCACAACACCCTACCCTCCAACCACCACTCATCCTTCACGACGACATTACATAAGATGATAGGTCGGAAATCTTTTAACTCACTTGGATTATCCACCTTTGGTATGAGCACAATTGATGTATCATTAACTCTTTGTGGCATAACACCAGTGTCAAAGAATAATAACACGGCTTGTACAATCTTCTCATTCAACACCCCTGAATTGCGCTGAAAAAATCTTGCCGGTAGCCCATCCGGACACGGTGCTTTCAAAGGCCCAATTTGGAAGAGTGCGTCCGATATTTCAGTTTTAGAAAACGGTTTACAGAGATGTTCGTTCATATCAGCTATAATCAGCAAACAAGCTCACTACCAGACTTGGATTCAGCATTGGATCACGTGTATATACTGACTGGAAATAGGAGGTGGTCATCCTCTCCATATATCTACTATCCCATCTGAACCTTTCAAGAATCTGATTCTATTCTTCTTTGCCCTCCACACCACCTTGTTATGAAAGAATCACGTATTTTGATTGCCCTCCTTTAGCCACGCAATTCTCGACCTCTGCAACCATGACAACTCCTCCTTGTACAACAGGTCATTCATTGTATCCATCACCTCTCTAATCTCACTATGAGGAGCATCACTGGTGAGGAGGCTTTCAACTTTGCGCCTCATCTGAGCCAACTGGCGCGTCACATTGCCGAACTTCCAACCTCCTCATTTATGCAGAACCAACAACACTTTGTTCAAGGAATCATGCACATCACCCTAGTTCGATTTAGCCCCCAATCTACTCCATTCATTCTTAATCACCTCATGTAAACATGGTCCCGTTCCCAAAAAATCTCAAAGTGCAAGCATTTTCTATCTCTCGGCCCCCGGATTTCTTGGGCTAACTACACCAAAATAGGACAATGATCCGAGCATGGTGATACCAAGTTCCACTGATACATCTATGAATATGCCCCGCTATGTATCATCCGCCACAACCCGATCAAGCCTGACACAAACATTAATATGCCCACTTCTCTTGTTATCATAGGTGAAGGGAAGTCTTATGAAACCCAAATCCTTGAGTTCACATATCACAAAGCATCCCTAAATGCCTCCATTTGATTCTTAGGTCTACAACATGGTGAAAAGTGTTCATGTTGCCACAACGCTTCATTGAAGTCACCCATAACAAACCACGACATGGTTGTCGTTAATTTCAAGTCACAAAGATCCATCCACATGCGATGACGGTTTTCTACCCTCGGTTCTCCATACACAAATGTTGCTTGCCACTACGGCTCTGATCTATCCAATATCACGTGTACATGAATGAATATGTGAGTACCTTGTTGCACCACAAGGTGAATGCTATCATGCGAAAACAGTGCTAGTCCCCCACTTAAACCATCACCGTCAATACCAGCAAAGTCATGTAAACCAAGCCGGTTCTTCATCTTTTCACGGCTCACTTTTCTGTCTCATTTCACATAGCAACAATTTGGAATGTGTGTCTATACCAATACATCAAGTTTTCGAATCATCATGGCATTCCCACACCTGCGACAATTATAGCATAAGAAACTCATTGTGCTCGGCGATCATCCTCGAGGGATGCCACCGATCCAGTATCTGCTGAGACAGAGTTCCCATCATTTGTTTTAACTCTCTTCTTGACGCTCGGGTCACCACCATCACCCTCATTCCCTATCGTAGATACAACACCATCCAATGCCATGGCATTGCTAGCAACTGTCGCATTATCTAGGGCCGAATAAAAGACCAGAGTACGCTTAGCCTTTGCAACCTCCAACATATCAGTATACACTAGTTTCCAAGGACTTATAGCAGTATAGGCTAGTTCCTTCTCCACATCACCCTCTTTAGTATTACACTTTTGCTTCGGTCCCCCCCCCCCCCCTCCTCCCTCCTTTTCAAACTTTGACAAACAAAAACTCATACCAATTGTTTTCAGGACCGTACGAATCCACCCGAAGTCCATATGGTCCTCTTAGACGTATACTCCCCGTACACGAATACTCATGTGCCTGCAGAAGCGAAAATCGTAAGTTATATAACAGCAACATCAACAAAAATTAAATATGACATGCAAAGACGTAGATCGCAATAATAAGAAGTGGGATTAGCCGTCCGGGACATGGATTATACTCAGTTCGACCGAGTACACATATACAGAGATATACATGGCCTCGATATTGGGTTTCGACGGGTCAAAGAAATAAAACAGCCCATAAAACTTAAGTTTAGGGAGGGGGACCGAAGGGTGTGTACAGTAGTCATAATAATCACCATGTCCGCACCCATATCAGATGGGGTGCCACGGCCACCAGACGCTCCTCCATGCATCGATGATGCACTTCCCCGGTCACGTCCAGCGCCATATATCCAATCACCAAACTTCAAAAAATTTCATCATACATGGCTTCCGGTATCAGTGGCTTCCGGTATCATGATTAATCCATAACCTAACAAAGTCTCTCCACAAAAATCTCCCGTTGTTGTCATCTCCACCAAGAACACCTTCCCCGCTAATCGTTCAATGAGCTTGGTAATCCCATCTTCTTCCTTGCCCTCTGGGAGTTTCGGACCTGGATCCACACGGGCATATGCTCAAGATCCACTGAATAAGGGCCATCGACACCATCATAGGGTGTTATGATCATTGCCTAATCACGAAATAACCACGGGCCTTGCTCGGTAATATGCTCCCAGTCGCCCGTACAATGGCACTGAATCAAAAATAGGTTTTCTCCAACAGGTCAAATATTGACGTCTTTCGCCGAGTTCCACGCATAATACATCTATTGGGAGAAGTCCTCATGGCTGAAACTCTTCGCACAATGCACTCTTGCCACCGGCCGGGTGCTCTCCTCCAGGCCAACTTCCACTTCATCCAGTACCAAATCGTCCAACTCCTCTTTGCCGATCTCAAGGCTCCCAAACATGGCATCAATGTCATTGTTCCTCCAAGATCCCTCAATTCTCGAGCTTTCCCTAGCTAGGTTCCGCACCTCCCTCGCCGAACGCAGCGATTCTCCATAGTCGTGGGGGTTTCGGGCTTATCCTGTGCGTCAGTGTGTTGGAGATTCGCACTGATTTCTGCCTGGGCCTTTAAGTTGGTCATTGGCTAACTCGTGAAATATTCCCAAGTGTTCTCTAAACGTACTTTGTCCATAACGCGCCTCTTAGGGGCCGGAGGTTGACATGTGCATCTTGCGTTCTCAGTCATTGCTCCCAGGTTCTCTTTCTTCACCCCTCGTCTGTTTGTGCAACCGCACGTCGTTGCTCCCGGAGCGCCGTGCCGCCACCATGGATGGATTGAAGAGCTATACCGAGCTCCTTGCAAGCGTCGCCGGTCCAGGATTCACTAGGTCAGCTCTCACATCTTCCCATTCATTCTCCATCTCGTTGCCGCATCAATATCCAGATCTTGATTCATTTTTATTCGTTCCTCATTCATCCATTCTCTCGGCGAACCAGTGGGGCTCGCGGTGCGCCGCATTAGAAATTCCATCCGGGGATGCATTTTCTTATGGTGATTGGCATCTCAACCAGAGTTATAGGTAATCGGATCCATAGATCCTTGTTTGCCCAAAGCCGCCATCCAACATTCTTTTCCATTACTCACTTTTCTACTTGTTCCCTTCGTGTAGCTCCGCTGCAAGCTCAGGCTCGGAGTCGTCATCTTCGGCTGGGGAAGAAGAGGATGACGCAGTACATGTCCCACACCCATCCCACCTTGACGCTGACGACACCGATCGGACGACATTGACCATTACGGTGCCGCCTCCGACTCTTTTGCCAGAGAGACGCACAATGCAGCTTCATCTGTGGTGCCACTGCCTAAAACATTTGTGCCTCCCAAATCTTTGTACATAAAACAGTAACTAGTTTAATCCATGTTCCTAGAAATCTTGTATTGTGCCTCTTATAACATTTTACTTGGTTTTAGTTCCAATCCCTGTCCGCTGGTGTATGATGTTTAGTTTTTTCTACTGTTTGGTTTAGTGCCACTGCCTGAAACATTTGTGCCTCCCAAATCTTTGTACATAAAACGGTAACTAGTTTAATCCATGTTCCTAGAAATCTTGTATTGTGCCTCTTATAACATTTTAGTTGGTTTTAGTTCCAATCCCTGTCCGCCGGTGTATGATGTTTAGTTTTTTCTACTGTTCGGTTTAGTACACAGATTTTCCTCACTATCAGAATAAAAATGTAGTACATATATTATGCTCATGTACATATTTTAGTTGGTTTTAGATCTAATCTCTATGCGCCGGTGTATGCTGGTTAGTTTTTTCTACTAATCGGTTTAGTACACAGATTTTTCTCACTAGCAGAATAAAAATGTACATATATTTTCCTCACTAAATTTTACAAAGTGAAGGAACATATATCTTTTTGGATGTTATTCTCTTGTAAATTTCTGCTATCTATGTAGATTCCAATTGTAATCTAGAAGAAACAAAACTTGTATATGCTTCTTTACTTTTTATATTTCCTACCCATAAGCAGTTTGTGTTGGAGATATGCCCAAGAGGCAATAATAAAGTGGTTATTATCATATCTTCACACTTATGATAAATGTTTACATACCATGCTATAATTGTATTAAACGGAAACATTAATACTTGTGTGATTTGTAAACTAAAATAAGAGTCCCTAGTAAAGCCTCTTGTTAAACTAGCTTGTTGGTTAATATATGATCATGGTTTCCTGATCATGAACATAGAGATGTTATTAACAACAGGGTCATATCATTAGGAGAATGATGTGATGGACATACTCCTATAGATAAGCGTAGCATAAAGATCAAGTCATTTAAATAGTTCAATTGCTATATGCTTTCTGATACATAGTAACCTAATTCCTTCGACCATGAGATCATGCATATCACCTTTACCGGATGGATGCTTTGATGACATCAAACACCACACCATAACTGGGTGGCTATAAAGGTGGCATTGAGTGTTCGGAAAGTATTGGTTGAAACACATGGATCAAGAGTGGGATTTGTCCATCCATATGACAGATAGATATACTCTGGGCCCTCTCGGTGGAATGTCATCCAATTAGCTTGCAAGCATGTGACTGGCTCACAAGGGATCACATATCACGGGAACGAGAAAAGAGTACTTATCGGTAACGAGGTTGAACTAGGTATGCAGAGATACCGACGATCAAAACCTCGGATAAGTAAACTATCGTGAGACAAAGGGAAATTGGTATCGTATGTAAGTGGTTCATTCGATCGCAAAGTAATCGTAGAAATATGTGGGAGCCATATGAATTTCCAGATTCCTCTATTGGTTATTGTTCGGAGAAGTGTCTCCATCATGTCCGCATAATTCACGAACCGTAGGGAGACACACTTAAGGATTCGACGTTGTTTTGAGTAGTTATGGTATTATGAGAAAGAGACCGAATGTTGTTCGGAGTCTCGGATGGGATCCGGGATATCACGAGGTGATCCGGAATGGTCCGGAGAATAAGATTCATATAAGGAAAGTCCCGTTTCGGAGTTCGGAAATGATTCCGGTGTTTTCATCAGGAATGTTCTAGAAGGTTCCGGAATGTCCGGCACTCCGGGGGGGAAGGGGTACATGAATGTGTCATTACATATTGGAATGATTGCATCATGTACTAAGTGTTCTCGCTGTTCCAAATAAAGGATTAAATTGAATCCTAAAACTGAAAAGTCAAATGGCCAGTTTGAAAGTCAAACGGCTAAAACAGGAAACTGTGGGAAACAAGCAAGAGGAGGTTGAAACGGACTTGGGGGAGGAGTCCCTCCTCTCCAAGCCTGCGCACCACCTAGGCCGAGTTGGGGAGGGACTCCCCTCCCTCCCCTTGGTCGCCGGCCCTCTCCACCCATAAAAGGAGGGGCAGGGCCTCCTCCTCTAGACACACAAGTTCCTATCCTCTAATCTCCGGTTTAGAGCCGTTTTGGTTTAGAGCTTCTAATTGCACTAGCCTTCGGTTTAGAGCCTTCTAATTGGTGTGTCTAAACCCTAGACCACTAATAGCTCTCTCATACTCCACCATACTCGCTCCGGCTTAAGGCGAAGCCCTGCGAGATCTCCCCTCTACTTCCGGTACCATGCCGATGTGCTGCCGGAATCACGAGGAGAGTGCTACAACCTCCGCTGCCTGCTGGAACAAGGGAGAGGAAGGTCTTCGTCGAGTACCGAACGTGTGACCGACTGCGGGAGCGCTGCCGGAACGCAGCGCCGGAAGGATCGTCTACGCGATCTTGAGATCGGAAGAGTACGACTACATCACCCACGAGAATCTGCTCTCGTTAACCGCTTTGGAATCTTCGAGGGTAAGTTATTCCATCGACTCGTTGCTACAATCTAGTAGATAGATCTTGGCTTGTTTGTTTGTATGCGATAGAAAATTTTGTTTTCCATGCTACGAACCCCTACAGTGGTATCAGAGCCGTGTCTATATGTAGATCTGTTGCACGAGTAGAACACAATGGTCATTGTGGGCGTTGATGCTTTTATTGTCGATTGCTTCTTGTGTACTTTGCATCTTGCGGTATGTTGGGATGAAGCGGTCCGGGCTAACCTTACATGACATCGTTCATGAGACTTGCTCCACGCTCGACATGCAACTTGTATTGCATAAGTGGCTTTGCGGGTGCCTGTTTCTCCTAGCATAGTTAAGATCCAATTTACAACGGGTGATTAACAATACTAGTATCAATGTTGTGGTTCTTGTTCGTAAGTTAGAACGACACTTATTGAAAGCCCCAAACCACGTAAAATATGCAAAGAAAGTAGAGGCGTCTAACTTTGTTTTGCAGGGGTGTGCAGTGATGTGATATGGCCATGATTGTGATTATATATGATGTATGCAATGTTCCTTATTGTAAGTCGGCAACCGGCAGGAGCCATATGGTTGTCTTTAATTTCTGTTAAGACTCGCGTGTCTATTCAAATTAGTTGTAATAGTTGAAGCCGGTGGACGACAACCATGGAGAAGCATCATTGACCTTGATGCAATGTCGGTGATGATGGAGATCATGTTCGTGCTAGAAGATGGAGATCGGAAGCACAAAGAAGAAAGGCCATATCATATCACATATTATGAATTGCATGTGATGTTAATCCTTTATGCATCTTGTATTGCTTAGTAGACGACGGTAGCATTATAAGATGATCCCTCATGCACATGAATTTCAAGTCATAAAGTGTTCACCCTTAGTTAGCACTGTTGCTAAAGCTTGTTGTTTCGAAGCACCACATGATGATCGGGTGTGTTAGATTCCGCAAGTGTATACAACGTGGGCAAGCCAGATTTGCTCATGCGGAAGCTAAGGTTTGATCTTGACGAGCCTAGCATGTACATACATGGCCTCAGGAACACGGATTACCGAAAGGTAGAGCATGAGTCATATAGTAGATATGATGAACATGTTGATTGTTCGCCATTGAAGTTGCATCAAATCTCGTGATGATCGGTTTTGATGTGGTGGATTTGGTTCGTGTGATCACTAAAACAATGTGAGGGATATTGTTTTGAGTGGGAGTTCACCTAGATTAATTTAATTATTAATTAGAACTCAATTTATCATAAACTAAATCAAAGTGAATTTGCATAGTTGTTGTAGTCATTGGCATCCGTTTACCACCTTGCGCTTAGTTATAATTGAGATGATAGAACTATAGAATTCTGGTTAGTTACTTTACGAACTGGTATCGTATTGTTTTGAAGTGTTAATCTAAAGTTTAAAAGTCCTATTGCAAACTTTCAGTAAGTTCCGGTTACTCCATGAAGTTTAATAATTAGTATTAAAACAAGAGTAACAATTCCAAGTGTTAGTATATAAGTATCATGTTTGTCTCCATGATTCTTGATATTCAAAGGATTCTCTTAATATCAAGGTTATCTAGGATCTGAAAGAGTTGTTTCAGAAAACATGATATGTGGAAGATATTGTGATATCTGAAACGAAGTTTTGGTTACAACATGATAGAGTATGATATGGCAAAGTTCATGTTCTCATATTTTGATGAGAATTTGCAAAAGGTTGGAGACACTTGTTGTCCTAATCCTCCAAAAGGTTTTGGATAGCAACATTATACTCATAATTCATCGTTATAAGTTAAAAGTAGCTTGATCATGGACGATTCCATGATAAGGGTGAATATTTGATGTAGGTAAAATGTTTACTACACCAAGAGATTACTAAAGAAAGGAATTTGAAAGAACACCAAACATTTGATGATGGTGATCTACTTCAAAGTGCAAGTCCAAAGACATTGGTATTTAACTATACACGCTTTGGACTATGTGTCATATGTATGACTCCACTATTGATGTTGATAGATTCTTTCAAACAGAAAAGGAAATATTGAAAGAAAATCTCATAAGTATATGGCAGAAAGGAAAAGACTAGAATTGTTCAGCTTAAGTATATAGATGATATACATGTTATGGCTATATTCTTTGCTTATTAAACAATGTGGTTCTCAAGTATTTGATACTGAATTTGTTGGTGTGAATCATCATACGAAACAACACAATTCATGAACTACAATGGCCTAAGTAACTAGCAAAAGAATATGTGATGATGTTCATCGAGAACAAATAAAGGGTTATTGTGTTGCTCGTTAAAATATCAAAGCTTGCCTTCAAAGATTTGTTTTATCAGGTATTATGAGAACAAAAGGGTTGTTCAAATAATTGCCGTAATCCATAAAAGATGGATGATTCACAAATCTCGTTGGAGAAATCACATCCATAAAACTAGTGCTAAAAATGTCGAAAGACAAATTGATTGAAAGATCACTTAGGAAGTGACATCGCCGTTTAAATTATATTGGAAAGAAAACATGAAGAAACTCCATGTGGATGGAATTTTGGAGTCTTTTGATTTTTGATCACATGACGCTTGTGAAACTTTCCTAGAGATAATTAAAACTTCGTTCATAGGCCAAAAGGGAACGAATGACTAGCTTATTGGAACTTGTACATATTGTTGTACGAAATCCATTATGTGTAGTCAAGAGCGATGGATTTCAACTTCATATGCTTTCTCCAAAAATTTGAGTGAATCTATGAATATTTACTTAATAAGGATGAAGTGTGAAATATTTGAAAAGTTCAAAGATTTTCAAGATGAAGTGCAAAATCATTGTAACAAGAATATAAATAGTTTATGATAAGATCATAAAGGAAGATATTTGAGTTACAAGTTTAGCATAATACCTAAGATTTAAGGAATCGTTCCGTGGATTTGCATTTTCCCGAAACACCATAAGAGTATGGAGCGTTCGAGATATGTAATTAAACCTTGTTTGACATGGTAAGATCGAAGGTGTAATTCATAAAACTGCCATTATATTTTAAAGATTAAAAGCTTTAGAGATTACCGTTTTTCCACTGAAAAGAGCTTCATCATAATCCGTTGAAATGACACCATATAAAGTTATGGTTTGGGATAAAACCCAAGTAGTCCTTTCTTAAAACATTGGTATGCTATGCATAAGAAAGATGTGTGCAACCAAAGTCGGATGAACCTGTCTTTGTATAAACTGTTAAGTATTCCTCCATAAACACCGGAGACAAAAGTGTTTGTTGCTTAGAACGTCAAGTTTCTTTGAGAAGGAATTTTTCGTGAAAAGTTAAGTGGGAGGACAATAGAACTTTGATAAGGTTAAAAGAACCTTAGCTATATGTGCAAAGTTGCGCAGCGCCGAAAAGTGTTCCGGAGTTAGCAAACAATGCTCATGGCTCGCGTACTTCAAAGGTTGTGGTCACGGAGATCCAAGTTCCTATTGAAACAAGTAGGTCGGATGAACAATCAAATACCAAAATTTGAGAGTTGAATCATTATTTGACAATAATGATCCGACTACGTGCAAAGAAGCGATGATGAGCCCTGACTCCGTCAAATGGCTTGAAGCCATAAAATCCGTGATAGTTCCATACACGAGAAATCAAGTTTTGAACTTGAAGGACCCTCGAGAAAGGTGTAAGACCTTACAGTTGTGTCTGGATCTATAAAGAAATAGACATGGATGTTTTACATCTATGAAATAGTCGACATGTTGGGAAAGAGTTCACAAAATGTTCAAAGGTTGACTATGACAAGATTTGATCTTTCATAGTGATATTTAGTCTAGACGAATTAATGTAGCAACCACTACATATAATTTGTTATATGGTAGTTGAATAAACAAAACAAGTTCTTCTAATAGAATCGTTACCTAGGACATGTGCATAACACGGTCCATAGGGTTTTGTTAATTCAAAGGATGCTAAAAGCATATGCAAACTTCAATGGTTAAAGTGAGCATCGCGGAGTTGGAATCTTCACAATGATGAAATTGTTAAAAGAGTTTAAATTCATCAGAGACAATGAAGATGCTTGCATTTGCAAGAAATTAAGTGGGAGCGCTAAGACATATTTCTAATACATTATGTAGGAGACATATTGTTGATTGGAAGTGATGTATCTTTTTATTAACACATATTAAGAATTTCATCCCGATGAAAGACTTAGGCAAAACCCAAATATTTGGCATCAATAGACGCTAATATGGTTGTGCCAGAAGTACATAGACAAGATATTGAATGAGTTCAATATAGAAACTACAAGAAGAGGTTCTTGTCGCACAGAAAGGATTGAATGAGTTCAATGTTGATGATATATTCAAGTGTATTGACATTTGGTAAAGTGAATCAAATAATCAAGTATATATTGATACTTGATGTATGAAATCACAAAGAGTATTTATATCAATCATACTGTGATATGTACAAATCCAGATATGTCCTATGCTCTAAATGTTATGAGCATATACCAGAATGATTCATAAGATGATCATTGGACAATAGTAAGGATATTCTTATGATCTTTTGGAAGAACTAAGAGTATATTATTTGTAGAAGTGACAAATAGATGGTTAGTTCATTGTAAAAGTACTACATTGATACTAGCTTTGTCACAAAGTACAAATTAAGTTTATCTCAATCTAAACTAAAGGTGGCACAATATAATGGAAAGTGAGTTCCATAATGGATTTGGATAAGTTCCAAAGTTAAGACATTGTGACAGATACTACAACAAAAGGCTAAGTATATGACTGCTATTTTAGCAGCAAAAGAGGGCATTTGTGTCAAGTAGTTTGTTATCAAACTAGGTGTAGTTCACAGTGGGATAATACTATGAAGATATATTGTGCGACAATATTATCAACATGTTTTAACCCCAAAGAGCTAAAGGTCACACCGAAAGACCAAATTTATACAAAGCCATCTCATTAGAGAATAAGTGATGCGTAGAGACGCAAAGACATGCAATTACACACGGACCTGGAAGTGTCAGATTCGGAGATCAGTTGACCACTAGCAATCGTGTACATACAACACCGGAAAGCCATAGGTGTTGAATACACGAAGGTTTGAAACTAGATTATTGACTCTAGTGCAAGTGGGAGACCGTTGGAGATATGCCCAAGAGGCAATAATAAAGTGGTTATTATCATATCTTCACACTTATGATAAATGTTTACATACCATGCTATAATTGTATTAAACGGAAACATTAATACTTGTGTGATTTGTAAACTAAAATAAGAGTCCCTAGTAAAGCCTCTTGTTAAACTAGCTTGTTGGTTAATATATGATCATGGTTTCCTGATCATGAACATAGAGATGTTATTAACAACAGGGTCATATCATTAGGAGAATGATGTGATGGACATACTCCTATAGATAAGCGTAGCATAAAGATCAAGTCATTTAAATAGTTCAATTGCTATATTCTTTCTGATACATAGTAACCTAATTCCTTCGACCATGAGATCATGCATATCACCTTTACCGGATGGATGCTTTGATGACATCAAACACCACACCGTAACTGGGTGGCTATAAAGGTGGCATTGAGTGTTCGGAAAGTATTGGTTGAAACACATGGATCAAGAGTGGGATTTGTCCATCCATATGACGGATAGATATACTCTGGGCCCTCTCGGTGGAATGTCATCCAATTAGCTTGCAAGCATGTGACTGGCTCACAAGGGATCACATATCATGGGAACGAGAAAAGAGTACTTATCGGTAACGAGGTTGAACTAGGTATGCAGAGATACCGACGATCAAAACCTCGGATAAGTAAACTATCGTGAGACAAAGGGAAATTGGTATCGTATGTAAGTGGTTCATTCGATCGCAAAGTAATCGTAGAAATATGTGGGAGCCATATGAATTTCCAGATTCCTCTATTGGTTATTGTTCGGAGAAGTGTCTCCATCATGTCCGCATAATTCACGAACCGTAGGGAGACACACTTAAGGATTCGACGTTGTTTTGAGTAGTTATGGTATTATGAGAAAGAGACCGAATGTTGTTCGGAGTCTCGGATGGGATCCGGGATATCACGAGGTGATCCGGAATGGTCCGGAGAATAAGATTCATATAAGGAAAGTCCCGTTTCGGAGTTCGGAAATGATTCCGGTGTTTTCATCAGGAATGTTCTAGAAGGTTCCGGAATGTCCGGCACTTCGGGGGGGAAGGGGTACATGAATGTGTCATTACATATTGGAATGATTGCATCATGTACTAAGTGTTCTCGCTGTTCCAAATAAAGGATTAAATTGAATCCTAAAACTGAAAAGTCAAATGGCCAGTTTGAAAGTCAAACGGCTAAAACAGGAAACTGTGGGAAACAAGCAAGAGGAGGTTGAAACCGACTTGGGGGAGGAGTCCCTCCTCTCCAAGCCGGCGCACCACCTAGGCCGAGTTGGGGAGGGACTCCCCTCCCTCCCCTTGGCCGCCGGCCCTCTCCACCCATAAAAGGAGGGGCAGGGCCTCCTCCTCTAGACACACAAGTTCCTATCCTCTAATCTCCGGTTTAGAGCCGTTTTGGTTTAGAGCTTCTAATTGCACTAGCCTTCGGTTTAGAGCCTTCTAATTGGTGTGTCTAAACCCTAGACCACTAATAGCTCTCTCATACTCCACCATACTCGCTCCGGCTTAAGGCGAAGCCCTGCGAGATCTCCCCTCTACTTCCGGTACCACGCCGATGTGCTGCCGGAATCACGAGGAGAGTGCTACAACCTCCGCTGCCTGCTGGAACAAGGGAGAGGAAGGTCTTCGTCGAGTACCGAACGTGTGACCGACTGCGGGAGCGCTGCCGGAACGCAGCGCCGGAAGGATCGTCTACGCGATCTTGAGATCGGAAGAGTACGACTACATCACCCACGAGAATCTGCTCTCGTTAACCGCTTTGGAATCTTCGAGGGTAAGTTATTCCATCGACTCGTTGCTACAATCTAGTAGATAGATCTTGGCTTGTTTGTTTGTATGCGATAGAAAATTTTTGTTTTCCATGCTACGAACCCCTACAGTTTGGCTTCCACGTAATGTACCTGATGCCTTAATATTGTTTGTCAACCTTGAAGCAAACGTACGGGAAAAGGCCAAGAGCTGCCAACTTTCAGGCCACCAAGTGAGGTTGGTGCCGTGGAGGCAACTTTGAGGGCTTCTGCCTTGAAGAAGAATGCACAAATATTCTACCCGACACCTTGGACCGTTTTGGACTCTCTTGCCGAAGCATATGCGTTTTACCTGACACCTTGGGAGGTCAAATTCGGCGTCGGTATGGCAGAAGCAACATCAACAAAGGCAATAATTACAAAACAGAACTGGAGATAGAATGCGGCAATGCGCTATACCGACAAGTACAAGCTATAGCTGTTACATATGGGACATATCGGCGAGGGATCTGCTTGTCCTCGATCCAATATGATGAATGCGGATGAGGTGCGTGCCACCCCGCATCACAAGGAAAACATGGATTCCCTTTGTAGTGCTCTTGTCAAATGCACACAAACATTCTTCGATGGGTGGTCTTTGGAAGATGGAGACTGGTTCCAAGGAGAAGAGACCTCTAATTACAGCGGACGGTGTAGATGGTAAGTTCTAACACGCCTTGAAAATGCCCTCCTTGTTGAAGGCGTGAACACCCACTCAATTTTTGCCTTTTTCTTGTCATACTTGTGCAGGAACAACTCTGGTTTGTACACAATGCACTACGCATGTTGGTATCGTGGGATTGATCTTGGTAAAAGCATTTCAAATGTAAGCAAAATGCTAAAAGCGTTACTTTATTCTATTCTGATGATGTCAACTGACCTGCCTGACAAATAACATTTTTTTTTCAGGTCGAGCTTGTGATGTTAGAGCAGACATGTTCAACCAGCTTCTAAGCATGGCCAGCAACGTTGGTGATCTCCCTTCTATGTTCTGGAGGCTCAAATAGACATTGGCCTAATGGTGGTGAAAGTGGCATGTTTTTTTGTGTGTCAATGATTGATTAGATTCCGCTTCTATAGAACTATTTTCGTTGCTACCCTTGCTGTAATATTTTGTTGACTTGAGTTCTTGGCTCCCTTGAATTTGTTTGCTTCGCTTGATCCAGGATTGATAATTGTTGCAGACTTAATCATGCTCCAGATCTATCCTATTAGCAAAAACTATTGTTGGATGCATATTATATTAATGGCCATCAGTACATTTTCTCCACTGTCCAGTTCCTTCTGATGTAATTGTATACTATTGACATGTTATCTTTTTTTTCAATGGGAAAGATTTGCTCTGCGTATTATGTATCTATCTATGCATAGGATACATGTATGTGAAACAGGAATCAAGATGTATAACATTATTTTTGGAAAAAAGTCCAATAGTCCATTAGATATGTAAAAAAGCAGGGATCACTCTGAAAATAGGTGTAGATTTTTAAATGTTCAGGAGAGTATGCATATAGGAACCTACAAAAAAGCTATAAATGTTTCTGAGTTCATCATCTCTCACATGGTTTGACCGGGCCACATCCCCTTGGTGAGATGGACATGTGCCGAGCAACCTCGTTCCCTCTACACACGAGGTGTACACGTCCATCATCTTTGTTGCTCTGTAGGACCCACGTTTGAACAGAGGTTGAAAAAAACGAGTACAGTCTAATCTATATTGTGTTTCTTATCACAAACCCGTGCTTTCTCAAGTAGAACTAGAATAGGCCAATTTTGTTTCTGGAACACATTTGTTGGCAGATTACCACGAAAATAAAATCAAAGTAAGGGGTGAAGTATCCATCCCAAACAGACTTGTACTATTGGGTTTTTATCATCAGAATGGCAGCTTAAATTTTTTAGGATACATTACAGTGCATGGAGCACATACATGCTCACAGGCATGATACTCGTTCTAATTTCAGAAAGGACATAATCAAGTTTTAGGATACAGTGTATGGAGCACATACATTATCACAAGCATGTGACTTGTTATAATTTAAGAAAGGAAATAATCCCAAAGTTTAAGTTAACGGCTTGATATATGATATCCCAAAGTTTGCTATGTTAGGGTTCCAGCCTTCAAAAAATTCAATGAAACACAGTGACAGAGCTAACTTCAAACAGCAAACATTTGGTTGATGGACTTCGCCGAAGCGTCCGTGTTCTTCATGCTTGTAAAGTGGATCAACCACGTGAATTGTCTGCAACGGAATAGCCTGTGTCAAACGTACTTGCTCAGCTGTTCATACCAGATCCAAGTGAAATAGTACTACAATGGAATAGCCCGTGTCAAACAAACAAACAGGAAACCATATATGTAACACCACAAAAACAAGAAAATGCTAGACCACAGAGGTTGATTGAAATACCTGGTGCCTGCACCTCCGAAATCTTTTGGCAGAATTGGTCCCCTTCTTGCAAATGAAAGAAACAGTGTCCTCACCACAAGCACACTCGAGCAGTGGGTGTGGCGGCGCCAGATTGTACTGGCTCGAGACGACCGAGCATGACCGGGAGGAACTGGCCGCCATTTTCTGGGACAGGGGGCTATCGGCGGTGCGAAGTCCGGGTGCGGCGGGGAGGGTAGGTGGGGCTCGCCGGGAGAAGGAAGTCCGGCGGTGGCCGTCAGGCTTGCTCTCGCTGCTGTACTTCCTCTCTCAACGACAGGGGAGAATGGCTATGGGGGTGGGGACTATCAGCGGCGAGAGGTCCGGGTGTGGCGGGGAGGGTAGGTGGGGCTCGCCGGGAAAAGCAAGGCCGGCGGTAGACGACGGCTTGCTCTCGCTGCTGTTCTTCCGCGCTGGATGACAGGGGAGAATCGCTATGGGAGTGGAGGATTGTGGATCGATCTGTATATAGACGTGCCGATAAGTTAGGCGAATCGATAGGCGATTATGGTTAACACGCGGGTCGGTCCCGGGAAGCAGCGCTGACATGGGAGACAGCAATCGAATCTCCAACAAACGGGCGTCCAGGATAAGCCCGGCTCCCCCTCGTATATGTAGACTTTGATTTCTGTCCCTCGCCCAGGTGCCCAGGTGCCACACTCGCACTTTACTTTGACTCAGACATGGCAAAAGCAATCCAAACCCTAGAACTCAACCCATAAGAACGAGACTAACCAGACGAATATATCAAAACCCACCATTACAGCCGGGAATTCCTACTCATGGGGGATGAAAAAAAAGGTCTAATCTGACCAGATCAGATAGGATACGAGATCACCTTCAAACTCGCCGCCGTAGAGCCGGGAGTACAGAGACCCTAGGGGTAATAATCGAAAAGGTTCCTGAAACGTAACAATAAGGGATACTCTATCTTTTGAAAGTTATTGGTAATTTAGTCTGAAAAATTAATAAAAAAATAAGCTAAAAATATGACATTAAACTTTTGAAAGGAATATACACGCTTCCAAAGTATCAAGTACCGGTTGAATTACAACAAGACATTATGGTATAGCTAAAATATTAGAGAACACTCGAAAATGGATATGCCCACCATATCTTGTAATACTACATAACAAGACAAAGAATCTAGCCTAAATGGTTTTCTATGCGCCTTTACATGCCATATGGATGTGACTTTTGGATGACAATAGAGCCCTCGTAGTATACGCACACATTCTTCAATGATTCACACCCCAAGATACACTTAAATGTGTGTGTCTAGTGATTCCTCTCTTCTTCTATAGGCTTAGGAACCAACACAAGAGCAACCAAACCAACATTGGAGCAAAAACACATAAGAGGAATCCATAATATATATGTTGTGCATCATTATTTTCCTGATTGTTGTCAGGTCATTATGTCACAAAAGGCATTGTATTAGTATAAGATTATAGAGATACTCTATTGTTACTCCTGGACAATTGTGTTCAAACAATTGAAGATATTGTGGTATATGAAAACTTAAGGCTATATTTCAACAATTACAAAACTAAAACAAGCAATTAACCTCTTGGGCACCTCGTATGTACATACAATGTACTCATCTTAATGTTGGTTGGGTAAAAAATGTCCCTACTAGTGGTTACTTCAATGGTAATTATGGAATTAAGGGTGTAATCCTAGTTGGCTCCATTTCATTCGGCATATAATTAGGTCTATTACTTCTCTAATGTTTTCACCTATAAGTAAACTCCAAGTTCTAAGCATTCTTTGTAGGTAAGTATCAAGTCGATATACACTCAAGTATGATTCGGATATATATGTTGATATGTAAACACTCCCTATTACCCATAGTAAGTTAGTAAAAACATTGATAATCACAGTAGTGATCTTGCTATTAAAGGCGAGTCCTATGGGGATAATTCTAGCCACATGATAAGTGGGTTGCACAAGTTTCACATACTAGTAACGAGAAATAACAAATATACTTGAAAACAAACATTTCATAGGACCAATGGATAAAAAATGGGTACATTGGTACACAATATTGGAAATTTTAAAAATATAAACCCATGGAAACAAATCATATTTGACACAAAAAATGAATATGAAAATAATAGTTTTCCTAGTGGGGAAGAACATGTGTACATTTTTTCACTCATTGGTGTGTGGCTCGGTTAACGCGGAGCTCGTTGGGAAACCCCAAGAGGAAGGTATGATGAGCACAACAACAAGTTTCCCTCAGTTATGAAACCAAGGTTAATGAACCAGTAGGAGTAAGGAAATAACTCCAAGGTGTTCTAACAACTTGGAACCTGCACAACACAAACTCAATACTTTGCCCAACTTATAGTGAGGTTGTCAATCTCACTGGTTTGCTGAAAACAAAGGATTAAACATATGATGTGGAAGATAATAGTTTGCTTGAAGAAGGTAAACAGGAACAGTAACAGACTAACAGTAGATGGAATATCAATGATAAAGATTGGACAGGGATCCACAGTTCACTAGAGGTGTTCTACTTAAGATAGATAACATGCTGGGTGAACAAATTATAGCGGGGCAATTGATAGTTTGAGAAAGCATAGCAATGCATATACTAGACATCTTGACTCCTATGAGATTTGATTGGGCATTACAACATAATACATAGACCGTAATCCAACTACATCTATGACTAATAATCCACCTTCAGGTTATCATTCGAACCCTTCTAGTATTAAGTTGCAAGAAACAGATAATTGCATTAAGCAATGTGCAATTGCTCCATGAACAAAGGATTGTTGTTTTCTCCCTAGTAACAACATCACATCTACAACCTTAGATATTTATGTCACTTCCCTAGATTACTAGAGGCATGAACCTACTATCGAGCATAAATACTCCCTCTTGGAGTTGCAAGCATCTACTTGGACAAGATAGCTACTAACAACGGAGAGCATGCAAGATCACAAATAACACATACATGATAGAATCAATAATCAATCTGACATGGTATCTCAATATCCATCAGATCCCCGCAAATACAATATGTATGATTACAAATAGATGATCTTGATCATGAATGGAGCTCACAAGATCTAAACATGATAGCACAAAGAAGGAGAAACAACCATCTAGCTACTCTATGGACCCATAGTCCAAGGGTGAACTACTCATGCATCAGTACGGAGGCTGGCATGGTGATGAAGAAGGCCTCTGGGATGATCTCTCCCTTCCGGCAGAGTGCCAGGAAGATCTTCAGATCCCCCGATCTAGGGACGATGGTGGCGGCGGCTACGGACTATTTTGTGGAGATTTGATCGGGTATTTAGGGTTTCTGCATCGAGGTGCTTTTATAGGCGAAAGGGCAAGGTCGGTGAGCGCCCGAGAGGCCCACACCTGGTGGCGGCGCGCCCCCTAGGCCGTGCCGACCTAGGGTGTGGCCACCCCGTGGCCCCCCTTCGGCTGCCCTTTTGACTCCGTTTTCGCTCCGGTAAAATATTGACTTTGGCTTTTGTCTCGTCCAATTGCGAGAATATTTCCTTACTAGCTTTTTTGAAACCAAAAAACAGCAGAAAACAGACAACTGGCACTGCGGCATCTTGTTAATAGGTTAGTTCCAGAAAATGTATAAAAATACCTCAAAGTGTAAACAAAACATAACAAAGTTGATACAAAACAAGCATGGAGCATCAAAAATTATAGATACATTTACGACGTATCAAGCAACCCCAAGCTTAACTCATGCTCGTCCTCGAGTAGGTAAGTGATATTAAGAATAATTTTTGATGTGACATGCACCATCACAATCTTAATCAAAATATTTGTAAAGCATTGATAGCTGGGATCAAAGTACTCTAAACATGAGTATGAAAGATGTAGTTCTAACAATAAGACAGCAACTATGTTGTAACATGAAAAGATACAAACAAAGATCATGAATAACAATGCATTGAAAGACGTTTGTTTGTTTCACATTAGAAAACATAACAAGAGTGGTATTCAGCTTGTACCCCCTGGAATAGCAAAACATAAATGCATAGGACACCTTCAAAGTTCATAAGGGTGACTAGATACAAGTAGTTCAAGAACAAGCAATATCAACATTATGAATCAATCAATAAGTTTTGGGACAATGCACATAAAACTAAGAATGACAACTATGCTCTAATTGGTGCATAAAGATAGAATATGGAGTCTTGACATAAAAGTAAGAAGAAAGGCCCTTCACAGAGGGAAGCAGGGATTTCAAGTTTCATAAAGAGCTTCCAAAAATTATAGTACTTATTAGCTTTCAGCTCTCATTGCCCCTATCATAAGCATCTTGAAGTGATTAAGGTTAAAGTGAAACAAATATGGAGTATATGCTTAACAAATCATAAGTTGGCAATATCATGTCCCTTGAGTACGAAGGCCGTTCCTCATGCTACTCAACTTTAGTCATAAGCAAGTTCTTGGCATTGTATGTACATGTGTATCATAGAGAACCGACAACGGGGTACCCCTTGCCCCATGACACAAGATCTATCCCATATTAAAATGACAAGGCAACAGACAATGAGCATCTCAGCGATCTTTTTATTTGCTATTTGCATAGGGTTTTATTAAGGATGCTTCACAGATTGCTCACTATGGTTATGCTGCAAGTTTCCACCATGATTAGGCATGGCTTAGGCTAGCGCACATGCGTTTCTCTAACACATATACAATCCTCCATGGACTTACAAGCTTCCCTTTTATTTCACACCGCCGACATCCATAAACAAAAGATCATGATATCAACTGTGTAATATGTACAAGTGTTGAAAGCGTTCCCCATGACAACATGGTTATGCTAATTCCCAACTTATAAGTGTAAGCATATACAACATAGATGACACAATGGTTCAAGTTTATTAAGTGCAAGAAATAAAGTGTGCTTTCAAGTTTGTGAGAGATTTAATCACTAATTTTCACATAACAAGTTTAATTTGGAAGATAGATAAAGCATGAATATACTTGGAATGGTGTAACACACCATGCATAGGAATTTATAGTGGACTCTTTGGAATAACTTGGTTTCTTGGGAGTTGGATGCATGAGTATATCTTACTCAGTACAAGTGGAAGCTAGCAAAAGACTAGAAGCGACCAACTAAGAGAGCAATAATGGCCATAATCATGCAGAGCAACAAAACATTATCAACTAAAGCATAAAGTGGTATCACAAGTCAAAAACTAAATGATCATAGAGTTTAGGGTGACTGATTCATAGTCATAAAGTGTAAGCATGTGCCAAGTCAACCCAAATAAAGCATCAAAGGAGAACACCACAATATTATGCTTTTGTATGCTAAAACAACGCATGATTCTTTCAAGGCACATTAAGAAATCTCAATTGTTTGGAACAAGTCATGCTACAACAATAATCACTAAGCATAAGGTCTAAGCAACGTCTAGCATGACATGATAAAGTCTAAACCATAGTCAAAACAAGCTCCCTTTGTACCACTATAAGCATGAAACTTTCTACTCTTTTCCAACACCAATCAACTTATTTGAAACAAAACATGTGACGCGGGGGTCTAACTAATTTATTCAAGCAAATCAAACAAAAGAAAACCAAAAAATAAAACTAAGACGCTCCAAGAACAACACAATAGTGCATGAAACAATAAAAATGAAGTGTTTAGAAAGAGACCTGATATTTTTATTGATGAAGAAAGGGATGCCTTGGGAATCCCCAAGATTTGACGCTTGTACCACTTGAATATTTCTTGGGGTGACACGGGGTGGAATACCCAAGCTTGAGATTTTGTCCATTCTTCATATCATTCTTCCCCTACACTTGAAAATTTCCTTCATACGAAACTTCACACAATCTTCATTAGAAACATTAGTGTATTCAAGATAATAAGCCTTTGGGTTTAGTTTCAACACAAGTAAAACTTCCATTAGAACACAAGCTACTGTAGCAATTCCTTTTAAAAGCTCAAGTGATCAAAGAGAACTCAAAAATAAACCGATTAAGAGGCAAATGAAAATAATGGCAGCAATCTGTCAAAACAGACCAGCAGGTAAAAACTAATTTTTTCGACGACCTTCTGTTGCTCAAATCGAAAAGTGTTAAACTAACAAAAGTTAGATGATAATAACATGGGGCATTGAAGGGAATATGCCCTGAGAGGCAATAATAAAGTGTTTATTATGTGTATTCCAAGTATATGATAGATGTTTATTTTGCATGCTATAATTGTATTAATACGGAAACGTTAATACATGTGTGTTTAATAAACAAACAGAAAGTTCCTAGTTATGCCTATCTCATAAACTAGCTCGTTGATTAACAAGATGATCAAGGTTTCCTGATCATGGACATTGGATGTTGTTAATAACGGGATCACAACATTAGTGTAATGGTGTGATGAACATTCATCCAAAGTATAGCATTACGATCAAAGTAATTGAGTTTATATTGCTATAACAACTTACGAAGTGATCCTAATCCTTAGACCATGAGATCATGTCAATCACTAACACCGGAAGAGTTTCTTGATTACATCAAACGTCACACCGTAACAGGGTGATTATAAAGATGGATTCAGAACTAATAAAGTGTTATGTTGAGGCTCATGGATCGAGAGTGGAATTTGTTCATCCCGATGACAGATAGATATACTCTGGGCCCTCTCGGTGATATCACATTGATTAGCTTGCAAGCAAGTGATTTGATCACTAGAATGTTATATCACGGGAACGAGAAAACAGTGCATGTCGGTAACGAGATCAAACTAGGTATGGATATACCGATGATCGAATCTCGGACATGTAATATATCGTGAAACAAAGGGATTAAGATACTAGCGTAAAAGGTTCCGACGATCACAAGAAAGTCATCGTTGAAAGTGTGGGAGTCAGTATGGGTCTCCAGATCCCGCTTCTGATTATTGATCCGAGAGGGGTCTCGATCATGTCCGCATTATTGACGAACCGTAGGGTGACACACTTAAGAGACACCGACATCCAATTGGAGCAAAAGTTTCATGCCGAAAGAATAAACAAGCGCAGGAATTTATTTCATTAGATACCGAAACTGGTTTTCGGGTGAAATTGCATAAAGTGGTTATGCATGTGAAATAGAATTCTAGCAAGGGGTTATTTGTGAATGTTTGTCATTAAAGTAATTGACAAAATTCTGAATAAAATAAAATAGTTTTATTAAATGAGAGTTTGCATTAAATTTGGTGGAAATTTAATGGGAATTTGAGTGGATTTTTGAGTGGAGAAAATTGAAGGGCCATTTTGTGAGTGGAGTGTCCACCCACATAAATGAAGGAGGGGAGGGGGCATCCCCCATGGCCGGCGGCCACCCCCTTGAGTGCCCTCCCCACCTCCTATAAAAGGAGCCCCTCCTCTCACTTGTCTCTCACACCTCCTCGTGAAGGATCTCTCTCCCCCTCTAGAATTTATCCCCCATGGTCTCGGACTAGCGAGATACATGTTCCCGGTGGCTATTCGACAAGAAAGAGTTGTGCTTCCGCTGCATCGCTGGAGCGAGGAGACGGAGGTTGCTCGGTGCCTCGAATGTGTGTGCGAGCATGGATGCGCTGCTGATTTGCGGCGCTAGGACTTCCTCTCGATCTTGAGATCGACAAGAGATCGTCTACATCAACCACGAGTTGAACTCGTTAAGCTTTGTCGGTCTTCAAGGGTATGTTCTCTACGGATATACATCCGCCCATTTTTTGTATCTAATAGATAGATCTTGGTACATAGTTCACATCGTAGGAAATTTTTTGTTTTCTATGCTACGAACCCTACAGTGGTATCAGAGCCGGATCTATGCGTAGATGCTTTACACGGGTAGTACACATATGAGTATGTGGGCGATGATGATCATGTTGTTTCTCCTTTGTTGTAATTTTGGATATTGGTGGCATAGTGGAATGAAGCGGCCCGGACAAACTTTACATGTCCTCGCACATGAGACCTGTTCCACGCTTGACATGCAACTAGTTTGCATAAGTGGCTAGCGGGTGTCTGTCTCTCCTACTATAGTCAATATCTATTTTGCAACAAATTGTCAACAATTTGGTTATCCTCGTTGTGGTTCATGTTCGTAGGTAAGAACGGTTCTATCTCGAAAGCCCTAAGCCACGCAAAACATGCAATGGATAAATTAGAGGCGTCTAGTTTAGATTGTTGCTGGGCTAGTGTTATGATATGTTAGTGTTGTAAGTAGAAGTATGAGATGATACTCTTACAACACACATAGCGTGTAAACTCCATAGACCTTGGATTTACACATATAGGTATGATAGTGATCATGCCACGATGCACATGATAGAGATCCTCTGCGGGAACCATAACATTTCACTAATAAACATGTGATGTTTGATAGCATCTTATATTGCTTGTTTAGCGCTTTGTTAGCATAATAAGATGATCCCTCATTTAAATATCAAGATAAGAATGTGTTCTTCCTTTAGTATGCACCGATTATGTTTCGTCACTCCAAGACATCACGTGATGATCGGGTGTTCTTGGATCCACGACCATATTTCGGGTGTAAAACAGTTACACACGCGAATACTAAGGTTCTAACCTTGGGAGCCTAGCATGTACAGACATGGCCTCGGAACACGGACCGAAAGGTTAAGCATGAGTCATATAGTAGATATGATGCCCATTTGATGCTCGCCTTTGAAGCTATACCGACTCACGTGATGATCGTACTTGGTATAGTGGATTTGGTTCATGTAATCACCAAAAAGACACGAGGGATGTCGTTTTTGAGTGAGAGTTCATTCGTAATATGGATTAGTTGAACTCAATCTATCATACACTTAGTCTAAACTTTACAAATTCTGTTGTAGATGGCACCACCTGCTTTTAATTTCAATGTGTTCATGGAGAAAGAGAAACTAGCAACGAACGGTAGCAACTTTACCTAATGGGCCATGAATTTGAGGATTCTCCTCTCTGTTGCACAAAAGCAATACGTGCTAGAAGCGCCACTAGGCCCCCCCACCTTTAGAGGATGCCCCTAACGAGGAGAAGAATGTCTATCAGACTCGTCAGGAGGGCCACAACTTAGTTCATTGCGGCATATTGTATGGGCTAGAGCCGGAACTTCGAAAGCGTTTCGAAAACGGCAATGCATTTGATACAATGGGTGAGTTGAAAATGATTTTCGACACACATGCTGCTGTAGAGAGCTACAATGCTTCAGAAAAGTTCTTTAGCTGCATGATGGAAGAGCACAGCTCCGTTAGTGAGCATGTACTCAAGATGTCGGGTTACGCCAATAAGCTTGTGTCCTTGGGAATAACGATTCCCATTGACTTAGGCATCCATCGTGTTCTGCAGTCTCTGCCACTTAGCTATAAGAGCTTTGTGATGAACTATAATATGCAAGGCATGAAGAAGTCTCTCCCTGAGCTTCTGTCAATGCTTAAAACTGCAGAAGTGGAGATCAAAAAGGAACATCAAGTGTTGATGATCAATAGGAACACTGGTTTCAAGAAAGACAAGAAGGGAAAATGGAAGGGTAGTAAGGGCGGCAAGCATGTTGCCGTGCCTGAAAAGAAACACCGAGTTGGACCTAAGTCTGATACCGAGTGCTACTATTGTAAGGGGACTGGCCACTGGAAGCGCAACTGCCCCAAGTATTTGGCAGACAAGAAGGCCGACAAGGCAAACAAAGGTATATATGATATACATGTTATTGATGTGTACTTGGCTAGTGCTCACAGTAGCACCTGGGTATTTGATACCGGTTCAGTTGCTAATATTTGTAACTCGAATCAGGGGTTGCGGAACAAGCGACCGCTAGCAAGGGGTGAGGTCAAGATGCGTGTCGGCAATGGATCAAGCGTTGATGTGATCGCCGTCGGAACGCTGCCTCTCCATTTGCCGTCGGGATTAGTTATAAACTTGAATAATTGTTATCTGGTGCCTGCACTGAGCATGAACAATGTATCTGGATCGTGTTTGATGCGAAGTGGTTATTCATTTAAATCCGAGAACAATGGTTCTTCCATTTATATGAATGAAATCTTTTATGGTCATGCACCGATGATGAATGGTTTATTTCTTTTAGATCTCGATGATAATGTTACACATATTCATAATGTTGATGCTAAAAGGATTAAACTTAATGATGATATATCCGCATATATGTGGCACTGCCGTCTAGGTCATATTGGCGTTAAACGCATGAAGAAGCTCCATTCGGATGGACTTTTGGAATCACTTGATTTTGAATCATTTGATACATGTGAGCCATGCCTTATGGGCAAGATGACTAGAACGCTGTTTTCCGGTTCAATGGAACGGGCGACAGATTTATTGGAAATCATACATTCTGATGTATGTGGTCCAATGAGTGTGTCGGCGCGAGGTGGATATCGTTATTTTGTTACTTTCACAGATGATTTGAGTAGATACGGTTATATCTACTTGATGAAACACAAGTCTGTCATCGTAATAGAAAGATCAAATTTCTGCGGTCCGACCGTGGAGGTGAGTATCTAAGTTACGAGTTCAGCACTCACATGAAAGAGTGTGGAATTGTTTCACAACTCACGCCTGCCGGAACACCACAGCGAAATGGTGTGTCGGAATGTCGTAATCGTACTTTATTAGATATGGTTCGATCTATGATGTCTCTGACGGACTTGCCGTTGTCATTTTGGGGTTATGCACTAGAAACTGCTGCATTCACTTTAAATCGGGCACCATCTAAATCCGTTGAAAAGACACCGTATGAATTATGGTTTGGAAACAAACCTAAGCTGTCATTTCTTAAAGTTTGGGGATGCGATGTTTATGTGAAGAAACTTCAACCGGATAAACTCGAACCCAAAGCGGAAAAATGCGTCTTCATAGGATACCCTAAGGAAACTATTGGGTATTCCTTCTATCACAGATCCGAGGGCAAGGTTTTTGTTGCCAAGAATGGATCCTTTCTAGAGAAAGAGTTTCTCGCGAAAGGTGTGAGTAGTCAGAAGGTAGAACTCGAAGAGGTTATTGAACCTTCTCTTCGAAGTATGGCGAGTAGCGCAGCGCCGGAAGTTGTTCCGGAGTTGGATCCACCTGTTGAAGAGGGAACTAATGATAATGATCATGAAACTCCGAAAGAGAGTACTACCGAACCTCGCAGGTCAAGTAGGACGCGTGCAACTCCCGAGCTGTACGGAAATCCTGTCATGAATTTCATGGTTGATGAAAATGATGACCCTGCGACGTATGAAGAAGCGATGATGAGCCCGGATTCCAACAAATGGTTAGAAGCCATGAAATCCGAGATGGAATCCATGTATGAAAATCAAGTTTGGAACTTGGTGGAATTACCTCACGACCGAAAGGCCGTGGAGAACAAATGGATTTTCAAAAGGAAAACTGATGCTGATGGTAATGTGACCGTCTATAAAGCTCGACTTGTCGCAAAGGGGTTTCGACAAATTCAAGGAGTTGACTACGATGAGACATTCTCTCCCGTAGCGATGCTAAAGTCGGTTAGGATTATGTTAGCAATTGCTGCATATTTCGATTATGAGATATGGCAGATGGATGTCAAAACCGCGTTTCTCAATGGTAATATTGAAGAAGAGTTGTATATGATACAACCAAAGGGTTTTGTCGATCCTAAGGATGCTAACAAGGTGTGCAAGCTTCAGCGATCCATCTATAGATTGAAGCAAGCATCACGAAGTTGGAATCTCCGCTTTGATGAGGTGATCAAATAGTTTGGATTTGTCCAAACTTATGGAGAAGCTTGTATTTACAAGAAAGTGAGTGGGAGCAATGTGGCATTTCTGATATTATATGTGGATGATATATTATTGATCGGAAATGATATAGATCTTTTAAACAGTGTTAAAAGTTATCTAAACAGCAAATTTTCAATGAAGGACCAAGGTGAAGCGTCATACATATTAGGCATAAAGATCTATAGAGATAGATCTAGGCGCCTAATAGGGCTATCGCAAAGTACATACCTTGATAAGATTTTAAAGAAGTTTAAAATGGACGGAAGTAAGAAGGGGTTCTTACCTATGTTGCAAGGCAAGACATTGAGTAAGACTCAAAGTCCGGCTTCGGCGGAAGAAAGAGAGATAATGGACAAAGCCCCCTATGCTTCAGCCATAGGCTCTATAATGTACGCCATGCTATGTACAAGACCGGATGTGGCACATGCTATTAGTTTGACTAGTAGGTACCAATCAAATCTAGGTTCGAAACACTGGATAGCGGTCAAGAATATCCTTAAGTACTTACGAAGAACTAAGGATATGTTTCTTGTATACGGAGGTGAAGAAGAGCTCGTCGCTAAGTGTTATGTCGACGCTAGCTTTGACACCGATCCGGATGACTCTAAGTCTCAATCCGGATACGTGTTTCTCATGAAGCGGAGCGGTTAGTTGGAGAAGCTCCAAACAACCTGTGGTAGCGGGATCAACAACGGAGGCCGAATATGTTGCTGCTTCAGAAGCGGCTCAGGAAGCATTTTGGATGAAGGAGTTCATATCCGAACTAGGAGTGGTTGCAAACGAGTTGGACCCAATGGTGATCTATTGTGACAACAATGGTGCCATTGCCAATGCCAAAGAACCAAGGTCTCACAAGCATTCCAAGCATATTAAGCGCCGGTTTCACTCCATCCGCGAGCATGTCAAGGATGGAGATATAAAGATTTGTAAAGTACATACGGATCTCAATGTAGAAGATCTGTTGACTAAAACTCTCCCTAGAGCAAAACATGATCAACACCAGACCTCAATGGGTGTTAGATTTATCACTATGTAACTAGATTATTGTCTCTAGTGCAAGTGGGAGACTGAAGGGAATATGCCCTGAGAGGCAATAATAAAGTGTTTATTATGTGTATTCCAAGTATATGATAGATGTTTATTTTGCATGCTATAATTGTATTAATACGGAAACGTTAATACATGTGTGTTTAATAAGCAAACAGAAAGTTCCTAGTTATGCCTCTCTCATAAACTAGCTCGTTGATTAACAAGATGATCAAGGTTTCCTGATCATGGACATTGGATGTTGTTAATAACGGGATCACAACATTAGTGTAATGGTGTGATGAACATTCATCCGAAGTATAGCATTACGATCAAAGTCATTGAGTTTATATTGCTATAACAACTTACGAAGTGATCCTAATCCTTATACCATGAGATCATGTCAATCACTAACACCGGAAGAGTTTCTTGATTACATCAAATGTCACACCATAACAGGGTGATTATAAAGATGGATTCAGAACTAATAAAGTGTTATGTTGAGGCTCATGGATCGAGAGTGGAATTTGTTCATCCCGATGACGGATAGATATACTCTGGGCCCTCTCGGTGATATCGCATTGATTAGCTTGCAAGCAAGTGATTTGATCACTAGAATGTTATATCACGGGAACGAGAAAAGAGTGCATGTCGGTAACGAGATCAAACTAGGTATGGAGATACCGATGATCGAATCTCGGACATGTAATATATCGTGAAACAAAGGGATTAAGATACTAGCGTAAAAGGTTCCGACGATCACAAGAAAGTCATCGTTGAAAGTGTGGGAGTCAGTATGGGTCTCCAGATCCCGCTTCTGATTATTGATCCGAGAGGGGTCTCGATCATGTCCGCATTATTCACGAACCGTAGGGTGACACACTTAAGAGACACCGACATCCAATTGGAGCAAAAGTTTCATGCCGAAAGAATAAACAAGCGCAGGAATTTATTTCACTAGATACTGAAACTGGTTTTCGGGTGAAATTGCATAAAGTGGTTATGCATGTGAAATAGAATTCTAGCAAGGGGTTATTTGTGAATGTTTGTCATTAAAGTAATTGACAAAATTCTGAATAAAATAAAATAGTTTTATTAAATGAGAGTTTGCATTAAATTTGGTGGAAATTTAATGGGAATTTGAGTGGATTTTTGAGTGGAGAAAATTGAAGGGCCATTTTGTGAGTGGAGTGTCCACCCACATGAATGAAGGAGGGGAGGGGGCAGCCCCCATGGCCGGCGGCCACCCCCTTGGGTGCCCTCCCCTCCTCCTATAAAAGGATCCCCTCCTCTCACTTGTCTCTCACACCTCCTCGTGAAGGATCTCTCTCCCCCTCTAGAATTTATCCCCCATAGTCTCGGACTAGCGAGATACATGTTCCCGGTGGCTATTCGGCAAGAAAGAGTTGTGCTTCCGCTGCATCGCTGGAGCGAGGAGGCGGAGGTTGCTCGGTTCCTCGAACGTGTGTGCGAGCATAGATGCGCTGCTGATTTGCGGCGCTAGGACTTCCTCTCGATCTTGAGATCGGCAAGAGATCGTCTACATCAACCACGAGTTGAACTCGTTAAGCTTTGTCGGTCTTCAAGGGTATGTTCTCTACGGATATACATCCGCCCATTGTTTGTATCTAATAGATAGATCTTGGTACATAGTTCACATCGTAGGAAATTTTTTGTTTTCTATGCTGCGAACCCTACAGGCATATGCTCAGAGCATTACAACTCAATCCGATGTACTAGGATTTTTCACAAATTTTTACAGTGAAGCATAGAAATCTGTTTCGGACAACAACTTCCCCAAATCTTACTTCTCTCTCGTTAGAGGTTATTTTTGGCACAAAAACCACACAAAAAGGATAAGGAGAGGTTATTACAGAGGCAACAACTTCCAAGACTCAACAAAAGAAAAACTTACTGAATAATAAAAACTAGGTTATCTCCCAAGAGTGCTTTTCTTTAACGCCTTTTAGCTAGGCTTGATAGTTTGAGAAGACGCTCACATAAGAAATATGAATTGAAGTAAAAGAGAGCATCAAGAAGCAAATTCAAAACACATTTAAGTCTAACCCACTTCCTATGCATAGGAATCTTGTACGCAAATAAATTCAAAAAGAACAAAGTGACAGGCATAGTAAGATAAAACAAGAGTAACTACAAAACTTTCAGCACATAGAGAGGTATTTCAGTACCATGAAAACTTCTATAACCATATTTTACTCTCTCATAATAATTTTCAGTAGCCTCATGAATAAACTCAACAATATAACTATCACATAAAGTATGCTTTTCATGATCTACAAACACATAATTTTTATCAAGCTCAAAAATAGTGGGATTAAAACCTTCAAACTCACTTTTAACAATTTTATAACAAGATGACTGGTCATTCTCAAGAGGTATGGGGTTCCAAGATAAAGTCAAGACCCCTCCAATCTTATTTTCAATAGTAGTATAATTAATATCAACCAATATAGGACCATCATCTAGAGCTTTATCATAAACATTTTCTAAGCAAAACTCTTTAGTACCATGCATTTCGAAGTTAGGCACAAATAAAAGATTATCATAGATAACAGGAGCATAATTATTATCAAAAGTTTTACCCATAGTAGATATTTTAAAATAATCCACAGGAACATAACATTCATCCTCCTTTGGTAAGCATGGGGGACAATCAAATAACATAAGGGATAAAGAGTTACTCTCATTAGAAAGTAGGCATGGGTAGCTAATCCATTCTTCCTCCTTTTGTTCATCACTCTCCTCCTCATTTTCATGTAATGAGCTTCTAGTTTCAGCAATTTCTTCTACCATAGGCTCCTGCAAGGCATTAGTCTCTTCCATTGGTGGAAAGCATCTATTAAAATATTCAAGAATATAACCATTTTATTCCTTGTAATTATCAACGCAAAATTTAAGTATATCATAAACCTCATATTTATAAGGTGCATCATCAGTATTTTCAAGCAAATTAGCAAGTTCGAATGCACCCTTCCAAGCAATAAATTCTTCAATTTGTTCCACGTAATAAAAGTCATAATTTCCCTTAACATAAGAAGATATGATAACATTATTATTATACTCACATTGAAAAGGGAGGTGTTTATACCTCCTACAGCAACAAGATTTATCAAAGCAATAAGTAACATTATAAGTAGAGCACACGTTTCTAGCAATGGTATGCAATTTATTAATTTGTTCCCATAACTGTTTCCCTTTTTGTGACAAGCGGTGTTCCTCATAATAATATTTTTGTTCTTCCGTGAACCCACCTTGCCAATAAGATCTAGTTTCAAAGAAACCAACCACTGATAGAAAGCATGATAAAGCAAGACAATAACAGACCTACAAAAATAACAACTATAGTAGGAACTAATTTTTTTTGTATTTTTGATAAAAATAAACAAGAAAACAAAGCAAAATAAACTAAGCAAAACAAAAACAGAGTAAAGAGATTGGTTGTGAGAGACTCCCCTTGCAAGAATATTCTTTCTCCTTGAAAGGTGAATGATGAGGACGTAGAGATCGAAGCTGTCCTTAACTCCCCGACAACGGCGCCATAAAAAGTCTTGATGTGTTGATCGGTTAACGCAGAGCTCGTTGGGAAACCCCAAGAGGAAGATATGATGAGCACATCAGCAAGTTTTTCTTCAGTTATGAAACCAAGGTTATCGAACCAGTAGGAGTAAGGAAACAACTCCAAGGTGTTACTAACAACTTGGAACCTGCACAACACAAACTCAATACTTTGCCCCAACTTACAGTGAGGTTGTCAATCTCACTGGTTTGCTGAAAACAAAGGATTAAACATATACTATGGAAAATAATAGTTTGCTTGCAGAAGGTAAACATGAACAATAACAGTAGATGGAATATCAATGATAAAGATTGGACCGGGGTCTACAGTTCACTAGAGGAGTTCTCCTTAAGATAGATAACATGTTGGGTGAACAAATTACAGTGGGGCAATTGAGAGATTGAGAAAGCATAACAATGCATATACTAGACATCTTGACTCCTATGAGATTTGATTGGGCATTACAACATAATACATAGACCATAATCCAACAACATCTATGACTAATAATCAACCTTCAGGTTATCATCCGAACCCCTTCCAGTATTAAGTTGCAAGCAACATATAATTGCATTAAGCAATGTGTGTAGAGTAAACAATACAATTGCTCCATGAATAAAGGATTGTTGTTTTCTCCCTAGTAGCAACAGCACATCTACAACCTTAGATATTTTTGTCACTTCCCCAGATTACTAGAGGCATGGACCTACTATCAAGCATAAATACTCCCTCTTGGTGTTGCAAGCATCTACTTGGCCAAGATAGCTACTAACAACGGAGAGCATGCAAGATCACAAATAACACAGACATGATAGAATCAATAATCAATCTGACATAGTATCTCAATATCCATCGGATCCCCGCAAACACAACATGTATGATTACAAATAGATGATCTTGATCATGAACGGAGCTCACAAGATCTAAACATGATAGCACAAAGGAGGAGAAACAACCATCTAGCTACTGTATGGACCCATAGTCCAAGGGTGAACTAATCACGCATCACTCTAGAGGCTGGCATGATGATGAAGAAGGCCTCCGGGATGATCTCTCCCCTCCGGCAGGGTCTCGGGAAGAGCTTCAGATCCCCCGATCTAGGGACGATGGTGGCGGTGGCTACAGACTGTTTCGTGGAGATTTGATCGTATGTTTAGGGTTTCTGCATCGGGGTGCTTTTATAGGCGAAAGGGCAAGGTCGGTGGGTGCCTTAGGGGCCCACACCTGGTGGCGGTGCCCCTCCTAGGCCGCGCCGCCCTAGGGTGTGGCCACCCCGTGGCCCCCCTTCGGCTGCCCTTTTGACTCCGTCTTCGCTCCGGTAAAATATTGACTTTGGCTTTTGTCCCGTCCAATTCTGAGAATATTTCCTTACTAGCTTTTCTGAAACCAAAAATAGCAGAAAACAGGCAACTGGCACTACGGCATCTTGTTAATAGGTTAGTTCCAGAAAATGTATAAAAATACCATAAAGTGTAGACAAAACATAACAAAGTTGATACAAAACAAGCATGGAGCGTAAAAAATTATAGATACGTTTACGACGTATCACTCATCCATACAAAATCTTGATGAACAAGTCTAGACCGTTTGCATGAATAGATGGAAAATGAACTACTATGCAGTTGCTAACTTTACATTCCCTTGAACTAAACAGCCCTAACACGCCATTGTTTGCATACAACACCATCAAATGTCTTCACACTCGCCACTGAGCAACTCTCGCAGGTGCACATATTTGCACACATGTCGCCCAAGATGCACATCCCATTGATTCTATCCTTGTAGACTTTTACTCCTTTGCTACACTAGACCAATCTCTAAACAAACATAACCATACATTGACAAAGTATGTTACCCAGATTAAATCACCTACTTATGTATCTATATTTGTACAAACAAAAGTCTCATGCAATTATGTGTGTTTTTAGCCTGAATATATGACTATTGATTTGTTGACCCTTAAATATATAATTTAGTTGTCATTGTTGTTATTTGCGTATGGGCGTCCCCCTATTGCCCCGGGGCATGAAGGGGAATGATTCAAAAAATAGTATAACATATTTATTAAATAATCATAACACTTATTATTTACACCGTACTAATAATCATTGCACTATTGTGAGAATATTAAAATCATTGATGTAGATATTTCTACTTATTAATCTAGTATTCCCAGTCTTTTCAGATAAAAATAGTCTAATTTAACCTTGTTTCAACAAATAATAGTAAAATAAATAACAATGATGATTACAGATAAGTAAAAAACACTATACTTCTTCTGTTAATAAGAATAAAATACATGTCGTGCATATTGACGAATAGCCAAGACAACAAAAAGAAGGTGTCAACGACAGATAAGAACTTAATTGATGACTTAGTTTGTCTATATGTGACCTACATACTATGCTTGGATAAAAAAATTATGATACTTTGGAGGCCATCTACTAAATTTTATAGAGGTAGAGGCGTCATACATGTCACAACAAAGATAGACAATGACCTTTCGTGCGTATTTTCTTAACAGTTAAAAACTGTGGTAATTTTATGGGCAATATTGCATTTCGGTCCAAATGAGTGATATTTTTTAGCCACACCAATAACAGGGGTTCTCAAATGGTCCCCCAAATCAATCTCCAAATTTAAGACTCAAATGAGCATATGCATTGTTGCAGGAACACAAGAATTTGAATCCATGTGTGATTAATTCTTGAAACATGGTGAAGACAGGGTTATTGTAGCTTTTTAATTATTTCAGCACATGGACACTAATAGTCATAATCCTTCTTTTTTTGAAATTTTATATGAGTAACTTTCTACTGACACCTACTTGGGTGATTTTTCATACCTTTTAAAAAATTTAAATATGATTTTCGCGAAGTTTAAAAAAAATGTGGGTACATGTGGATCAAGATTCAGTGGACACTTCTCCTATAGGACTTTGTTTAGCCTTGCCACACCATGTTTACTTGTTTGGTTGGTTATTTCTTGATAGTAAGGATTGATCGAGCTATTTCTTTTTTATAAAAATTAACAAATTGGCACAATGTAGTCTAAGGTAAGTTGTTTGTAAGTTCGAGAGATTGTTCTTGAAATATGAGGATGGTGGAACCTATTTTTTCTACATAGAATTTTGTTCATTGAACTCCTCACATGTTTTTTGTGACTAGTGAACATTTTATTAATACTAAACTATTTGTTCGTGGCGGTGAAATATATTTTATTATGGTATTCGTATGTGTTGAGCGTTCTTTTAACCTGTTGAGACAATCCTTATGATCTTGGTTAACATAAAATTACATGGATTTTTCTCAATGGTGGCGGAAAATATTTCAATATATTTTGCACTAAACATTTCATCTCATTTACTATTTTATAATTTGGAATAACATTATTTATGATATACTATGAATTTGCATGTACAATGTAACATCCCTATTCCAAGTTTTGAAAGTTGACAACGCTTTACTAAATTCATAACCTCATCTCACCGAAAAACAAATGCACCAGTTCAAACAAACTATGCTTTAGATGCTTATCTTAGTAGTTTTGAACCTTTCATTTTGCCTATGGACGTATGTACACACGCGGATCTCGAGACTGGCACAATCTGTATGAGCCATGTAAAGCACACTGGCCCATACGATGACCATGACTAGGTACCTAATGGTGGTCGTAGGGAGTTCTCCGATTCCCCTCCCTTTGAAGTGAATATAGTGGTGTCACCAACCTTTTTGTGTGAAAAATCTTGATAGGCCCAAACATGACCTTTTAACGAACACTTAACTAATCGCTGATAGGCATAGCTTCATGCTTATTTTAGTGTTTGTTTATCTATTTCAGTTGTTTCTCAGTTCAAAACTTTTCTTTGTAGGGGTTTCTTAGTGAAAATTGCCGCATTGTCACTTATCTTGTTTAGTACTCTGGTTGTCAATGTGTACATGCATGCTTTGAAAATTTCTCTATCAAGATCTATGTTGTTCCCCCTCGCAAAAAATAATATCTATGTTGTTCCCTCTAAACTAGAAGTTTAAAATTATTAAGAAGTGAATAGAAAAGTCTCCATCGTGTTACCAGAAAATTTAGGTAGATGACTAAGCTATAACATATGTTGAAAGGAGTATGAATTTTTTCTTTATAGAAACATGAACGTCTTTTTGGGAAGCATATACATATTGTCACAATAGCATGAACATATTCAAGATCCATTTGATAGCATATGTGGTATAAGTGTTAGGTGTTCATCGTATTGAGACAAAAAAAGGTACTTTAGGTCAACAATAATGTTCACGTTTACCACAAGGACTATTCCAATAGTTTGTGAACAATATTTATGCATGGAATTCAAATGATATGTCACCATCTATGAAATTGTTTATCGATATAAAAAATCAATATAGTTGTGATAAATATTTGTCGTGCTTATGAGAAGTGTTTTGTTGCTTCATGCAAAAATATATCACTTCTTAAGAAATAATAAAAGAATGTTACGGTATGTGAAACAACGATTTAGGAGACAAGCTTATGAATATCTTTTATTTCCATATTGATAGTGAATCATCACTCATGTTGGAACATATTCAAGAGATTGGTAGACTATAAAGCCATGAAACTCATTAAATCATTTCAAAAATGTTAGAAGTGGAAAATGACAAATAATTAGCATATATAGAAATTTGAAAAATAAAGGGAAGAAGATGAGGGCTCATTAAAAGTTTGAGTAAAAATGAAGGAAGGAGAAAATACTAGTATGAAATAAAAAATGAAGGATAAAACAAATTAAGAAAACACAAGAAAACAAAAGGAATGTAAAAATAAAAGGCAAAACTAACATGAACGAATGAAATCCATGCCTCCAACATTGGGCTAGGATCAAAGAGTTTGGTCGACGGGTAAACGGTCATTTGTTTCCTTGCATGTGCAAATAATAGTAAACTAAAGTTAGTTGCATCCCTAAAATGAGAACGGTTGGTTGCAAGGTCGTACCACCGTACTAATCGTGGGCATTATTAGGGCACGTAGAATGACATCAAAATTTTCTTAGATTTGCTAAGTCGGATTTTTTTTAGTTGTAGAAAAGAGAATGAAGAAATAGAAGCATGCCTTTCCTTAAATGAGGGATAATATCCTAAAATATAGTGGATACCCCGCACGCTGCTGCATGAATTCTTTTGTGATTCTTCTAAATGGTAGTCCTGTAGCGGAGAAGATGAACTCCTATACTGCAAGAAGTTAGTATGCCATACAACTCATGATAGTTTTGCATAATTGAAGGAACATAAAAGGTAATAATAGAAAATAAATAATGGGAGATAGACACAATTCTCAATTTATACAGAATTTAACAGAGATGACTGATATGACCATCCCTTTTGCAAACATGCAATTGGCTATTGTCCAATTTTGTTAAATTCCTTAAGATATCATAATACAAGTGTGAGGAGATGAGAACAAAGCATAAAACATTGCATGCATTGCGAAACATGATAAACTAATCCTTCAAATTAACTTTTCTATTGAGCGCTTAAACCACTTTCCTATTATACTTACTATGGATTTCTTACGCAAAAGGTCTACCACTTTGTCATTCTATTGCAAAATAATCATGAGATAAATATGGGTACTTTTGCGAATGTGCAGGTGCCAAAAGAGGGCAGACATAATTTATTACTAGTATCTAAATTGGAATTTTATCAAAGGTTACACGTTCCTTCTGTCAGATTTAGTTTTCAAATTTCATGCCTTGCTTCACTTCATACAAAAAACATAAGGTTATACCTACCTGAATAATATGATACATAAATTATGAATTGTCTTGGAAAAAATACATCAGGTTGCCTAGTACATTGTAGGGGTTCGTAGCATGGAAAACAAAAAATTTCTACCGCATGCAAACAAACAAGCCAAGATCTATCTACTAGATTGTAGCAACGAGTCGATAGAGGAACTCACCCTCGAAGATTCCAAAGCGGTTAATGTAGTCGTACTCTTGCCGATCTCAAGATCGCGTAGACGATACTTCCGGCGCTGCGTTCCGGCAGCGCTTCCGTAGTCGGCCACACGTTCGGTACTCGATGAAGACCTTCCTCTCCCTTGTTCCAGCAGGCAGCGGAGGTTGTAGCACTCTCCTCGCGATTCCGGCAGCACGACGGCGTGGTGTCGGAAGTAGAGGGGAGATCCCGCAGGGCTTCGCCTTAAGCCGGTGCGAGTATGGTGGAGCAAGAGAGGTGCCGTGGCGATCTAGGGTTTAGAAGCACCAAGGGGAGAGGTGTAGCCGGCGGATAGGGTTTGGGGAAACCCTAGTCGGCGACTTGGGAGGAGGCCGGCGGTGGCGACTTGGAGGAGGCCAGCGGCTTGGGGCTAGGGTTTGATGTGTGAGGGGTAGGGGGCGCCCTACCCCTCCTTATATAGGTGGAGGGTGGCCGGTTGGGAGGAGGGAGTCCTCCCCCAACTCGGCCTCCTTGGCCGGCGGGTGGAGGGAGGAGACTTCCTCCCCAAGTAGGTTTCCTACTCCCCCTCCACCAAGCAAACTTGCCGTTTGACTTTTCAAATTGGCGTTTGACTTTCAAACTAGGATTTGATTTCTCTCTTTATTTTTCCCAGCCAAGTGACCTAGTACATGATGCAATCATTCCATATTGTCATGACACATTCATGTACCCTTCCCCTCTGGAGTGTCGGACCTTCCGAACCCTTCTAGAACATTCCTGGTGGAAACACCGGAATCATTCTCCAACTCCGAAACAGGACTTTCCTTATATGAATCTTATTCTCCGGACCATTCCGGATCTCCTCGTGATATCCCGGATCCCATCCGAGACTCCTAACAACATTCGGTCTCTTACTCATCATTCCATAACTACTCAACAACATCAAATCCTTAAGTGTGTCTCTCTACGGTTCGTGAATTATGCGGACATGACCGAGACACTGCTCCGATCAATAACCAATAGAGGAATCTGGAAATTCATATGGCTCCCACATATTTCTACGATTACTTTGCGATCGAATGAACCACTTACATACGATACCAATTTCCCTTTGTCTCACGATAGTTTACTTATCCGAGGTTTTGATCGTCGGTATCTCTGCATACCTAGTTCAACCTCATTACCGCTAAGTACTCTTTTCTCGTTCCCGTGGTACGTGATCCCTTGTGATCCAGTCACATGCTTGCAAGCCAATTGGATGACATTCCACCGAGAGGGCCCGGAGTATATCTATCCGTCATATGGATGGACAAATCCCAATCTTGATCCATGTGCCTCAACCCATACTTTCCGAACACTCAATGCCACCTTTATATGAAGGGAATATGCCCTGAGAGGCAATAATAAAGTGTTTATTATGTGTATTCAAAGTATATGATAGATGTTTATTTTGCATGCTATAATTGTATTAATACGGAAACATTAATACATGTGTGTTTAATAAACAAACAGAAAGTTCCTAGTTATGCCTCTCTCATAAACTAGCTCGTTGATTAACAAGATGATCAAGGTTTCCTGATCATGGACATTGGATGTTGTTAATAACGGGATCACAACATTAGTGTAATGGTGTGATGAACATTCATCCGAAGTATAGCATTACGATCAAAGTCATTGAGTTTATATTGCTATAACAACTTACGAAGTGATCCTAATCCTTAGACCATGAGATCATGTCAATCACTAACACCGGAAGAGTTTCTTGATAACATCAAACGTCACACCGTAACAGGGTGATTATAAAGATGGATTCAGAACTAATAAAGTGTTATGTTGAGGCTCATGGATCGAGAGTGGAATTTGTTCATCCCGATGACGGATAGATATACTCTGGGCCCTCTCGGTGATATCACATTGATTAGCTTGCAAGCAAGTGATTTGATCACTAGAATGTTATATCACATGAACGAGAAAAGAGTGCATGTCGGTAACGAGATCAAACTAGGTATGGAGATACCGATGATCGAATCTCATACATGTAATATATCGTGAAACAAAGGGATTAAGATACTAGCATAAAAGGTTCCGACGATCACAAGAAAGTCATCGTTGAATGTGTGGGAGTCAGTATGGGTCTCCAGATCCCGCTTCTGATTATTGACCCGAGAGGGGTCTCGATCATGTCCGCATTATTCATGAACCGTAGGGTGACACACTTAAGAGACACCGACATCCAATTGGAGCAAATGTTTCATGCCGAAAGAATTTACAAGCGCAGGAATTTATTTCACTAGATACCGAAACAGGTTTTCGGGTGAAATTGCATAAAGTGGTTATGCATGTGAAATAGAATTCTAGCAAGGGGTTATTTGTGAATGTTTGTCATTAAAGTAATTGACAAAATTCTGAATAAAATAAAAGAGTTTTATTTAATGAGAGTTTGCATTAAATTTGGTGGAAATTTAATGGGAATTTGAGTGGACTTTTGAGTGGAGGGATTTTAAAGGGCATTTTGTGAGTGGAGTGTCCACCCACATGAAAGAAGGAGGGGAGGGGGCAGCCCCCATGGCCGGCGGCCACCCCCTTGGGTGCCCCCCTCCTCCTATAAAAGGATCCCCCTCCTCACTTGTCTCTCACACCTCCTCGTGAAGGATCTCTCTCCCCCTCTAGAATTTATCCCCCATGGTCTCGGACTAGCGAGATACATGTTTCCGGTGGCTATTCGGCAAGAAAGAGTTGTGCTTCCGCTGCATCGCTGGAACGAGGAGGCGGAGGTTGGTCGGTGCCTCGAACGTGTGTGCGAGCACGGATGCGCTGCTGATTTGCGGCGCTAGGACTTCCTCTCGATTTTGAGATCGGCAAGAGATCGTCTACATCAACCACGAGTTGAACTCGTTAAGCTTTGTCGGTCTTCAAGGGTATGTTCTCTACGGATATACATCCGCCCGTTGTTTGTATCTAATAGATAGATCTTGGTACATAGTTCACATCGTAGGAAAAATTTTGTTTTCTATGCTGCGAACCCTAGAGTGGTATCAGAGCCGGATCTATGCGTAGATGATTTACACGGGTAGTACACATATGAGTATGTGGGCGATGATGATCATGTTGTTGCTCCTTAGTTGTAATTTTGGATATTGGTGGCATAGTGGGATGAAGCGGCCCGGACAAAATTTACATGTCCTCGCACATGAGACCTGTTCCACGCTTGACATGCAACTAGTTTGCATAAGTGGCTAGCGGGTGTCTGTCTCTCCTACTATAGTCAATATCTATTTTGCAACGAGTTGTCAACAATTTGGTTATCCTCGTTGTGGTTCATGTTCGTAGGTAAGAATGGTTCTATCTCGAAAGCCCTAAGCCACGTAAAACTTGCAATGGATAAATTAAAGGCGCCTAGTTTAGATTGTTGCTGGGCTAGTGTTATGATATGGTGATGTTGTAAGTAGAAGTATGAGATGATACTCTTACAACATACATAACGTGTAATCTCCATAGACCTTGGACTTACACATATAGGTATGATAGTGATCATACCACGATGCACATGATAGAGATCATATGCGGGAACCATATCATTTCACTAATAAACATGTGATGTTTGATAACATCTTATATTGCTTGTTTAGCGCTTTGTTAGCATAATAAGATGATCCCTCATTTAAATATCAAGATAAGAATGGGTTCTTCCTTTAGTATGCAACGATTATGTTTTGTCGCTCCAAGACATCACGTGATGATCGGGTGTTCTTGGATCCACGATCATATTTTGGGTGTAAAACAGTTACACACGCGAATACTAAGGTTCTAACTTGGCGAGCCTAGCATGTACAAACATGGCCTAGGAACACGGACCGAAAGGTTAAGCATGAGTCATATAGTTGATATGATGCCCATTTTATGCTCGCCTTTGAAGTTATACCGACTCACGTGATGATCGGACTTGGTATAGTGGATTTGGTTCATGTAATCACCAAAAAGGCACGAGGGATGTCGTTTTTGAGTGGGAGTTCATTCGTAATATGGATTAGTTGAACTCAATCTATCATACACTTAGTCTAAACTTTACAAATTCTGTTGTAGATGGCACCACCTGCTTTTAATTTCAATGTGTTCATGGAGAAAGAGAAACTAGCAACGAACGGTAGCAACTTTACCGACTGGGCCATGAATTTGAGGATTCTCCTCTCTGCTGCACAAAAGCAATACGTGCTATAAGCGCCACTAGGCCCCCCACCTTTAGAGGATGCCCCTGACGAGGAGAAGAATGTCTATCAGACTCGTCAAGAGGACCACAACTTAGTTCATTGCGGCATATTGTATGGGCTAGAGCCGGAACTTCGAAAGCGTTTCGAAAACGGCAATGCATTTGATACAATGGGTGAGTTGAAAATGATTTTCAACACACATGCTGCTGTAGAGAGCTACAACGCTTCCAAAAAGTTCTTTAGCTGCATGATGGAAGAGCACAGCTCCGTTAGTGAGCATGTACTCAAGATGTCGGGTTACGCCGATAAGCTTGTGTCTTTGGGAATAACGATTCCCATTGACTTAGGCATCCATCGTGTTCTGCTGTCTCTGCCACCTAGCTATAAGAGCTTTGTGATGAACTATAATATGCATGGCATGAAGAAGTCTCTCCCCGATCTTCTGTTAATGCTTAAAACTGCAGAAGTGGAGATCAAAAAGGAACATCAAGTGTTGATGATCAATAGGAACACTGGTTTCAAGAAAGACAAGAAGGGAAAACGGAAGGGAAGTAAGGGCGACAAGCCTGTTGCCGTGCCTGAAAAGAAACCCCGAGTTGGACCTAAGTCTGATACCGAGTGCTACTATTGTAAGAGGACTGGCCACTGGAAGCGCAACTGCCCCAAGTATTTGGCAGACAAGAAGGCCGGCAAGGCAAACAAAGGTATATATGATATACATGTTATTGATGTGTAATTGACTAGTGCTCGCAGTAGCACCTGGGTATTTGATACCGGTTCAGTTGCTAATATTTGTAACTCGAATCAGGGGCTGCGGAACAAGCGACCGCTAGCAAGGGGTGAGGTCAAGATGCGTGTCGGCAATGGATCAAGCGTTCATGTGATCGCCGTCGGAACGCTGCCTCTCCATTTGCCGTCGGGATTAGTTATAAACTTGAATAATTGTTATCTGGTGCCTGCACTAAGCATGAACATTGTATCTAGATCGTGTTTGATGCGAAGTGGTTATTCATTTAAATCCGAGAACAATGGTTCTTCCATTTATATGAATGAAATCTTTTATGGTCATGCACCGATGATGAATGGTTTATTTCTTTTAGATCTTGATGATAATGTTACACATATTCATAATGTTGATGCTAAAAGGATTAAACTTAATGATGATATATCCGCATATATGTGGCACTGCCGTCTAGGTCATATTGGCGTTAAACGCATGAAGAAGCTCCATTCGGATGGACTTTTGGAATCACTTGATTTTGAATCATTTGATACATGTGATCCATGCCTTATGGGCAAGATGACTAGAACGCCGTTTTCCGGTTCAATGGAACGGGCGACAGATTTATTGGAAATCATACATTCTGATGTATGTGGTCCAATGAGTGTGTCGGCGCGAGGTGGATATCGTTATTTTGTTACTTTCACGGATGATTTGAGTAGGTATGGTTATATCTACTTGATGAAACACAGGTCTGAAACCTTTGAAAAGTTCAAGGAATTTCAGAATGAAGTGGAAAATCATCGTAATAGAAAGATCAAATTTCTACGGTCCGACCATGGAGGTGAGTATCTAAGTTTCGAGTTTAGCACTCACATGAAAGAGTGTGGAATTGTTTCACAACTCACGCCTGCCGGAACACCACAGCGAAATGGTGTGTCAGAACGTCGTAATCGTACTTTATTAGATATGGTTCGATCTATGATGTCTCTACGGACTTGCCATTGTCATTTTGGGGCTATGCACTAGAAACTGCTGCATTCACTTTAAATCGGGCACCATCTAAATCCGTTGAAAAGACACCGTATGAATTGTGGTTTGGAAACAAACCTAAGCTGTCATTTCTTAAAGTTTGGGGATGCGATGTTTATGTGAAGAAACTTCAACCGGATAAACTCGAACCCAAAGCGGAAAAATGCGTCTTCATAGGATACCCTAAGGAAACTATTGGGTATTCCTTCTATCACAGATCCGAGGGCAAGGTTTTTGTTGCCAAGAATGGATCCTTTCTAGAGAAAGAGTTTCTCACGAAAGGTGTGAGTAGTCAGAAGGTAGAACTTGAAGAGGTTATTGAACCTTCTCTTCCAAGTATGGCGAGTAGCGCAGCGCCGGAAGTTGTTCCGGAGTTGGATCCACCTGTTGAAGAGGGAACTAATGATAATGATCATGAAACTCCGAAAGAGAGTACTACCGAACCTCGCAGGTCAAGCAGGACGCGTGCAGCTCCTGAGCTGTACGTAAATCTGGTCATGAATTTCATGGTTGATGAAAATGATGACCCTGCGACGTATGAAGAAGCGATGATGAGCCCGGATTCCAACAAATGGTTAGAAGCCATGAAATCCGATATGGAATCCATGTATGAAAATCAAGTTTGGAACTTGGTGGAATTACCTCACGACCGAAAGGCCGTGGAGAACAAATGGATTTTCAAAAGGAAAACCGATGCTGATGGTAATGTGACCGTCTATAAAGCTCGACTTGTCGCAAAGGGGTTTCGACAAATTCAAGGAGTTGACTACGATGAGACATTCTCTCCTGTAGCGATGCTAAAGTCAGTTAGGATTATGTTAGCAATTGTTGCATATTTCGATTATGAGATATGGCAGATGGATGTCAAAACTGTGTTTCTCAATGGTAATATTGAAGAAGAGTTGTATATGATACAACCAAAGGGTTTTGTCGATCCTAAGGATGCTAACAAGGTGTGCAAGCTTCAGCGATCCATCTATGGATTGAAGCAAGCATCACGAAGTTGGAATCTCCACTTTGATGAGGTGATCAAAGAGTTTGGATTTGTCCAAACTTATGGAGAAGCTTGTATTTAAAAGAAAGTGAGTGGGAGCAATGTGGCATTTTTGATATTATATGTGGATGACATATTATTGATCGGAAATGATATAGATCTTTTAAACAGTGTTAAAAGTTATCTAAACAACAAATTTTCAATGAAGGACCTAGGTGAAGCGTCATACATATTAGGCATAAAGATCTATAGAGATAGATCTAGGCGCCTAATAGGGCTATCGCAAAGTACATACCTTGATAAGATTTTAAAGAAGTTTAAAATGGACGGAAGTAAGAAGGGGTTCTTACCTATGTTGCAAGGCAAGACATTGAGTAAGACTCAAAGTCCGGCTTCGGCGGAAGAAAGAGAGATAATGGACAAAGTCCCCTATGCTTCAGCCATAGGCTCTATAATGTACGCCATGCTATGTACAAGACCGGATGTGGCACATGCTATTAGTTTGACTAGTAGGTACCAATCGGATCCAGGTTCGGAACACTAGATAGCGGTCAAGAATATCCTTAAGTACTTACGAAGAACTAAGGATATGTTTCTTGTATACGGAGGTGAAGAAGAGCTCGTCGCTAAGTGTTGTTGGAGATATGCCCTAGAGGCAATAATAAATATAGTTATTATTATATCTTTGTGTTTATGATAAATGTTTATATTCATGCTATAATAGTATTAACAAGGAAACATTAATACTTGTGTGAATTGTAAACTTAAATTGAAGTCCCTAGTATAGCCTCTATACTTCACTAGCTTGTTGGTTGATTAAATGATTGTGGTTTGCATATCATGAACATTGAGATGTTATCAACAACAAGATCATATCGTTAGGAGAATGATATGGTGGACATACTCCTATTGATAAGCGTATCATAAAGATCAAGTCATTTCAATAGTTCAATTGCTATATGCTTTCTGATACATAGTAACCTAATTCCTTCGACCATGAGATCATGCATATCACCTTTACCGGATGGATGCTTTGATAACATCAAACACCACACCGTAACTGGGTGGCTATAAAGGTGGCATTAAGTGTTCGGAAAGTATTGGTTGAAACACATGGATCAAGAGTGGGATTTGTCCATCCACATGACGGATAGATATACTCAGGGCCCTCTCGGTGGAATGTCATCCAATTGGCTTGCAAGCATGTGACTTGGTCACAAGGGATCACATATCACGGGAACGAGAAAAGAGTACTTATCGGTAACGAGGTTGAACTAGGTATGCAGAGATACCGACGATCATAACCTCGGATAAGTAAACTATCGTGAGACAAAGGGAAATTGGTATCGTATGTAAGTGGTTCATTCGATCGCAAAGTAATCGTAGAAATATGTGGGAGCCATATGAATTTCCAGATTCCTCTATTGGTTATTGTTCAGAGAAGTGTCTCGATCATGTCCGCATAATTCACGAACCGTAGGGAGACACACTTAAGGATTCGATGTTGTTTGAGTAGTTATGGTATTATGAGAAAGAGACCGAATGTTGTTCGGAGTCTCGGATGGGATTCGGGATATCACGAGGTGATCCGGAATGGTCCGGAGAATAAGATTCATATAAGGAAAGTCCCGTTTCGGAGTTCGGGAATGATTCCGGTGTTTTCATCGGGAATGTTCTAGAAGGTTCCGGATTGTCTGGCACTCCGGGGGGGGAGGGTACATGAGTGTGTCATTGAATGATTGCATCATGTACTAAGTGTTCTTGCTGTTCCAAAAACATGAAAGTCAAATTGCCAGTTTGAAAGTCAAACGGCTAAAACAGGAAACTGTGGGAAACAGGAAACTGTGGGAAACAAGCAAGAGGAGTTGGAACCAACTTGGAGGAGGAGTCCCACTCCTCCAAGCCGGCGCCCAGCCCAAGGCCGACTTGGGGAGGGACTCCCCTCCCCTTGCCGCGCCTCCCCACCCATAAAAGGAGGGGCAGGGCTCCCCTCCTAGAACACACAAGTTCCTATCTTCTACCTCCGGTTTAGAGCCGTTTTGGTTTAGAGCTTCTAATTGCTTTAGCCAGCGGTTTAGAGCCTTCTAGTTGGTTTAGAGCCTTCTAATTGGTGTGTCTAATTACTAGACCACTAATAGCCTCTCTCATAAGCTCCACCATACTCGCACCGGCTTAAGGCGAAGCCCTGCGGGATTTCCCCTCTACTTCCGGTACCACGCCGTTGTGCTGCCGGAATCGCGAGGAGAGTGCTACAACCTCCGCTGCCTGCTGGAACAAGGGAGAGGAAGGTCTTCGTCGAGTACCGAACGTGTGACCGACTGCGGGAGCGCTGCCGGAACGTGGCGCCGGAAGGATCGTCTACACGATCTTGAGATCGGAAAGAGTACGACTACATCACCCACGAGAATCCGCTCTCGTTAAACGCTTTGGAATCTTCGAGGGTAAGTTATACCATCGACTCGTTGCTACAATCTAGTAGATAGATCTTGGCTTGTTTGTTTGTATGCGATAGAAATTTTTTGTTTTCCATGCTACGAACCCCTACAAGTGTTACGTTGACGCTAGCTTTGACACTGATCCGGATGACTCTAAGTCTCAATCCGGATACGTATTTCTCATGAATGGCGGACCGGTTAGTTGGAGGAGCTCCAAACAACCTATGGTAGCGGGATCAACAACGGAGGCCGAATATGTTGCTGCTTCAGAAGCGGCTCAGGAAGCAGTTTGGATGAAGGAGTTCATATCCGAACTAGGAGTGGTTGCAAACGCGTTGGACCCAATGGTGATCTATTGTGACAACAATGGTGCCATTGCCAATGCCAAAGAACCAAGGTCTCACAAGCATTCCAAGCATATTAAGCGCCGGTTTCACTCCATCCGCGAGCATGTCAAGGATGGAGATATAAAGATTTGTAAAGTACATACGGATCTCAATGTAGCAGATCCGTTGACTAAAACTCTCCCTAGAGCAAAACATGATCAACACCAGAACTCAATGGGTGTTAGATTTATCACTATGTAACTAGATTATTGTCTCTAGTGCAAGTGGGACACTGAAGGGAATATGCCCTGAGAGGCAATAATAAAGTGTTTATTATGTGTATTCCAAATATATGATAGATGTTTATTTTGCATGCTATAATTGTATTAATACGGAAATGTTAATACATGTGTGTTTAATAAACAAACAGAAAGTTCCTAGTTATGCCTCTCTCATAAACTAGCTCGTTGATTAACAAGATGATCAAGGTTTCCTGATCATGGACATTGGATGTTGTTAATAACGGGATCACAACATTAGTGTAATGGTGTGATGAACGTTCATCCGAAGTATAGCATTACGATCAAAGTCATTGAGTTTATATTGCTATAACAACTTACGAAGTGATCCTAATCCTTAGACCATGAGATCATGTCAATCACTAACACCGGAAGAGTTTCTTGATAACATCAAACGTCACACCGTAACAGGGTGATTATAAAGATGGATTCAGAACTAATAAAGTGTTATGTTGAGGCTCATGGATAGAGAGTGGAATTTGTTCATCCCGATGACGGATAGATATACTCTGGGCCCTCTCGGTGATATCACATTGATTAGCTTGCAAGCAAGTGATTTGATCACTAGAATGTTATATCACGGGAACAAGAAAAGAGTGCATGTCGGTAATGAGATCAAACTAGGTATGGAGATACCGATGATCGAATCTCGGACATGTAATATATCGTGAAACAAAGGGATTAAGATATTAGCGTAAAAGGTTCCGACGATCACAAGAAAGTCATCGTTGAATGTGTGGGAGTCAATATGGGTCTCCAGATCCCGCTTCTGATTATTGATCCGAGAGGGGTCTCGATCATGTCCGCATTATTCACGAACCGTAGGGTGACACACTTAAGAGACACCGACATCCAATTGGAGCAAAAGTTTCATGCCGAAAGAATGAACAAGCACAGGAATTTATTTCACTAGATACCGAAACAGGTTTTCGGGTGAAATTGCATAAAGTGGTTATGCATGTGAAATAGAATTCTAGCAAGGGGTTATTTGTGAATGTTTGTCATTAAAGTAATTGAAAAAATTCTGAATAAAATAAAAGAGTTTTATTTAATGAGAGTTTGCATTAAATTTGGTGGAAATTTAATGGCAAGTTTGAGTGGGATTTTGAGTGGAGGCATATGAATGGATTTTTGTGAGTGGAGTGTCCACCCACATGAAGAGGGGAGGGCAAGGGGGCAGCCCCCATGCGCCGGCCACCCCCTTCGGGTTCCCCCTCCTCCTATAAAAGGATCCCCTCCTCTCACTTCTCACTCACACCTCCTCGTGAAGGATCTCTCTCCCCCTCTAGAATTTATCCCCCATGGTCTCGGACTAGCGAGATACATGTTCCCGGTGGCTATTCGGCAAGAAAGAGTTTTTCTTCCGCTGCATTGCTGGAGCGAGGAGGCGGAGGTTGCTCGGTGCCTCGAACGTGTGTGCGAGCACGGATGCGCTGCTGATTTGCGGCGCTAGGACTTCCTCTCGATCTTGAGATCGGCAAGAGATCGTCTACATCAACCACGAGTTGAACTTGTTAAGCTTTTTAGGTCTTCAAGGGTATGTTCTCTACGAATATACATCCGCCCGTTGTTTGTATCTAATATATAGATCTTGGTACATAGTTCACATCGTAGGAAAATTTTTGTTTTCTATGCTGCGAACCCTACATTATAGCCACCCAGTTACGGTGTGGTGTTTGATGTCATCAAAGCATCCTTCCGGTGATGGTGATTAGCATTATCTCATGGTCGAAGGAATTAGGTTACTATGTATCAGAAAGCTTATAGCAATTGAACTATTAAATTGACTTGATCTTTATGCTACGCTTAACTATAGGAGTATGTCCATCACATCATTCTCCTAATGATATGACCCTGTTGTTAATAACATCTCTATGTTCATGATCAGGAAACCATGATCACATATTAACCAACAAGCTAGTTTAACAAGAGGCTTTACTAGGGACTCTTTTATGTTTACAAATCACACAAGTATTAATGTTTCTGGTTAATACAATTATAGCATGGTATGTAAACATTTATCATAAGCATGAAGATATGATAATAACCACTTTATTATTGCCTCTTGGGCATATCTTCAACAGTCTCCCACTTGCACTAGAGTCAATAATCTAGTTTCAAATCTTTGTGTATTCAACACCTATGGCTTCCCGATGTTGTATGTACACGATTGCTAGTGGTCAACTGATCTCCGGATCTGACACTTCCAGGTCCGTGTGTAATTGCATGTCTTTGCGTCTCTACGCATCACTCATTCTTTAATGAGATGGCTTTGTATAAATTTGGTCTTTTGGTGAGACCTTTAGTTCCTTGGGGTTAAAACATGTTGATAATATTGTCGTACAATATATCTTCATAGTACTATCCCGCTGTGAACCACACATAGTTTGATAACAAACTACTTGACACAAATACCCTCTTTTACTGCTATTATAACAGTCATATACTTAGCCTTTTGTTGTAGTATCTGTCACAATGTCTTAACTTTGGAACTCATCCAAATCCATTATGGAACTTACTTTCCATTATATCGTGCCACCCTTAGTTTAGATTGAGATAAACTTAATTTGTACTTTGTGACAAAACTAGTATCAATGTAGTACTTTTACAATGAACTAACCATCTATTTTTCACTTCTACAAAACAATATATTCTTAGTTCTTCCAAAAGATTCATAAGCATATCCTTACTATTGTCCAATGATCATCCTATGAACAATTCTGGTATATGCTCATAACATTTAGAGCATAGGACATATCTGGATTTGTACATATCACAGTATGATTGTTATAAATACTCTTTGTGATTTCATACATCAAGTATCAATCTATACTTGAATCTTTATTTCACTTACCAAGTGTCAATACACTTGAATATATCATCATTATTGAACTCATTCAATCTTTTATGTGCGACAAGAACCTTTCTTGTAGTTTCTATATTGAACTCATTCAATACATCATCTATGTACTTTTGGCACAACCATATTAGCGTCTATTGATGCCAAATATTTGGGTTTTGCCTAAGTCTTTCATCGGGATGAAATTCTTAATATGTGTTAATAAAAGATACATCATTTCCAATCAACAATATGTCCTCCACATAATGTATTAGAAATATGTCTTAGCGCTCCCACTTAATTTCTTGCAAATGCAAGCATCTTAATCGTCTCTGATGAATTTAAACTCTTTTAACAATTTCATCATGGTGAAGATTCCAACTCCGCAATGCTCACTTCAACCATTGAAGTTTGCATACGTTTTTAGCATCCTTTGAATTAACAAAACCCTATGGACCGTGTTATGCACACGTCCTAGGTAACAATTCTATTAGAAGAACTTGTTTTGTTTATTCAACTACCATATAACAAAATTATATGTAGTGGTTGCTACATTAATCCGTCTCGACTAAATATTGCTATGAAAGATCAAATCTTGTCATATACAACCTTTGGACATTGTTGTGAACTCTTCCCCAAACATGTCGACTATCTCATAGATGTGAAACATCCATGTCTATTTCTTTATAGATCCAAACACGACTGTAAGGTCTTATACCTTTATCGAGGGTCCTTCAAGTTCAAAGCTTGATTTCTCGTGTATGTAACTATCACGGATTTTATGGCTTCAAGCCATTTTACGGAGTCAGGGCCCATCATCGTTTCTTTGCATGTAGTCTGTTTATTATTCTCAAATAATGATTCAACCCTCAAATCTTGGTATTTGATTGTTTACCCGACCTACTTGGTTCAATAGAAACTTTGACCTTCGTAACCACAACCTTTGAGGCACGTGAGCCATGAGCATTGTTGCTGCCTCCGGAACAATTTTTGGCGCTGCGCAACTTTGCACATATAGCTAAGGTTCTTTTAACCTTATCAAAGTTTTATTGTCCTCCCACTTATATTTTCACGGAAAATTCCTTCTGAAAGAAACTTGACGTTCTAAGCAACAAACACTTTTGTCTCCGGTGTTATGGAGGAATACTTAACAGTTATTCGAAATAACATACAAAGACAGGTTCATCCGACTTTGGTTGCAAACATCTTTCTTATGCATAGCATACCAATGTTTAAGAAAGGACAACTTGGGTTTTATCCCAAACCATAACTTTGTATGGTGTCATTTCAACGGATTATGATGGAGCTCTTTTCAGTGGAAAAGCGGTAGTCTCTAAAGCTTTTTAATCTTTAAAATATAATGGCAGTTTTATGAATTACACCTTTGATCTTACCATGTCAAACAAGGTTTAATTACATATCTCGAACGCTCCATACTCTTATGGTGTTTCGGGAAATGCAAATCCACGGAACGATTCCTTAAATGTTAGGTATTATGCTAAACTTGTAACTCAAATATCTTCCTTTATGATCTTATCATAAACTATTTATATTCTTGTTACAATGATTTTTCACTTCATCTTGAAAGTCTTTGAACTTTTCAAATGTTTCATACTTCATCCTTATTAAGTAAATATTCATATATTCACTTAAATTTTCAGAGAAATCATATGAAGTTGAAAACCATCGCTCTTGACTACACATAATGGACTTCATACAACAATATGTACAAGTTCCAATAAGCTAGTCATTCATTCCCTTTTGGCCTTTGAATGAAGTTTTAATTATCTCTAGGAAAGTTTCACAAGCGTCATTTGATTAAAAATCAAAAGACTCCAAAATTCCATCCACATGGAGTTCCTTCATGTTTTATTTCCAATATAATTTAAACGGCGATGTCACTTCCTAAGTGATCTTCCAATCAATTTGTCTTTGGACATTTTTAGCACTAGTTTTATGGATGTGATTTCTCCAACGAGATTTGTAAATCATACATCTTTTATGGATTACGGCAATTATTTGAACAACCCTTTTGTTCTCATAATACCTGATAAAACAAATCTTGAAGGCAAGCTTTGATGTTTAACGAGCAACACAATAACCCTTTATTTGTTCTCGATGAACATCATCACATATTCTTTTGCTAGTTACTTAGGCCATTGTAGTTCATGAATTCTGTTGTTTCGTATGACAATTCATACCAACAAATTCAGTATCCAATACTTAAGAATCACATTATTTAACAAGCAAAGAATACATCCATAACGCGTATATCCTCTATATATCTAAGCTGAACAATTCTAGTCTTTTCTTTTCTGCCATATATTTATGAGATTTTCTTTCAGTATTTCTTTTTCTGTTTGAAAGAATCTATCAACATCAATAGTGGAGCCACATACATGACACATAGTCCAAAGCATGTATAGTTAAATACCGATGTCTTTGGACTTGCACTTTAAACTAGATCACCATCATCAAATGTTTGGTGTTCTTTCAAATTCCTTTCTTTAGTAATCTCTTAGTGTAGTAAACATTTTACCTACATCAAATATTCACCCTTATCATGGAATTATCCATAATCAAGCTACTTTTAGCTTATAATGGTGAATCGTGAGTACAATGTTGCTCTCCAAACATTTTGGAGGATTAGGACAACTAGTGTCTCCAACCTTTTGTAAATTCTCATCAAATATGAGAACACAAACTTTGCCATATTATACTCTATCATGTTGTAACCAAAACATCATTTCAGATATCGCAATATCTTCCATACATGATGGTTTCTAAAACAACTCTTTCAACTCCTAGATTACCTTGATATTGAAACTATCTTTCGAATATCAAGAATCATGGAGATAAACATGATACTTATATACTAACACTGGAATTGTTACTCTTGATTTAATACCAACTATTAAACTTCACGGAGTAATCGAAACTTACTGAAAGTTTGCAATGGGACTTATAAAATTTAGATTAACACTTCAAAACAATACGATACCAGTTCATAAAGTAACTAACCAGAATTCTATAGTTCTATCATCTCAATTAAAACTAAGCGCAAGGTGGTAAACGGATGCCAATGACTACAACAACTATGCAAATTCACTTTGATTTAATTTATGATAAATACTGTTCAACTTTTAATCATATTGCTGTTGAACTCCCACTCAAAACAATATCCCTCACATTGTTTTAGTGATCACACGAACCAAATTCACTACACCAAGTCCGATCATCACGTGACATGATATAGTTTCAAAGGCGAACAATCATCATGTTCATCATATCATCTATATGACTCATGCTTTACCTTTCGGTGATCCGTGTTACGAGACCATGTATGTACATGCTAGGCTCGTCAAGATCAAACCTTAGCATCCGCATGAGAAAATCTGGCTTGCTCACGTTTTATACACTCGCAGAATCTAACACACCCGATCATCACGTGGTGCTTCGAAACAACGAGCTTTAGCAACGGTGCTTACTAAGGATGAACATTTTAAAACTTGAAATTTGTGTGCTTGAGGGATCATCTTATAATGCTACCATCACAAACTAAGCAATACAAGATGCATAAAGGATTAACATCACATGCAATTCATAATATGTGATATGATATGGCCTTTCTTCTTGTGCTTCCGATCTCCATCTTCAAGCACGAACATAATCTCCATCATCACCGGTATGGCGTCAAGGTCAATGGCATTGTTTCATGGTTGTCGTCCACCAGCTTCAACTATTACAACTACTTTGAATAGACATGCAGGTCTTAATGAAATTTAAAGACAACCATATGGCTCATGCCGGTTGCCAACTTACAATAAGGGGCATTACATACATCATATATAAACACAATCATGGCCATATCACATCACAGCACACCCCTGCAAAACAAAGTTAGACGCCTCTAATTTTCTTTGCATGTTTTACGTGGTTTGGGGCTTTCAATAAGTGTCGTTCTAACTTACGAACAAGAACCACAACGTTGATGTTTGAACTATCAAGTGCCCGTTGTAAATTGAATCTTTACTATGATGGGAGAGACAGACACCCGCAAAGCCACTTATGCAATACAAGTTGCATGTCGAGCGTGGAGCAAGTCTCATGAACGATGTCATGTAAGGTTAGCCCGGGCCGCTTCATCCCACCATACCGCAAGATGCAAAGTACACAAGAAGCAATTGATAATAAAAGCACCACCGCCTACAATGACCATTGTGTTCTACTCGTGCAACAGATCTACATATTGACACGGCTCTGATACCACTGTAGGGGTTCGTAGCATGGAAAACAAAAAAATTCTACCGCATGCAAACAAACGAGCCAAGATCTATCTACTAGATTGTAGCAATGAGTCGATAGAGGAACTCACCCTCGAAGATTCCAAAGCGGTTAACAAGAGAAGATTCTCGTGGGTGATGTAGTCGTACTCTTGCCGATCTCAAGATCGCGTAGACGATCCTTCCGGCGCTGCATTCCGGCAGCGCTTCCGCAGTTGGTCACACGTTCGGTACTCGATGAAGACCTTCCTCTCCCTTGTTCCAGCAGGCAGCGGAGGTTGTAGCACTCTCCTCGCGATTCCGGCGCACGATGGCGTGGTGTCAGAAGTAGAGGGGAGATCCCGCAGGGCTTCGCCTTAAGCCGGTGCGAGTATAGTGGAGCAAGAGAGGTGCCTTGGCGATCTAGGGTTTAGAAGCACAAAGGACAGAGGTGTAGCCGGCGGCTAGGGTTTGGGGAAACCCTAGTCGGTGACTTGGGAGGAGGCCCTAGGCGGCGGCGACTTGGAGGAGGCCGGCGGCTTGGGGCTAGGGTTTGAGGTGTGAGGGGTAGGGGGCGCCCTACCCCTCCTTATATAGGTGGAGGGTGGCCGGTTGGGAGGAGGGAGTCCTCCCCCAACTCGGCCTCCTTGGCCGGCGGGTGGAGGGAGGAGACTTCCTCCCCAAGTAGGTTTCCTACTCTCCCTCCACCAAGCAAACTTGCCGTTTGAGTTTTTCAAATTGGCGTTTGACTTTCAAACTAGGATTTGATTTCTCTCTTTATTTTGCCCAGCCAAGTGACCTAGTACATGATGCAATCATTCCATATTGTCATGACACATTCATGTACCCTTCCCCTCCGGAGTGTCGGACCTTCCGGACCCTTCTAGAACATTCCTGGTGAAAACACCGGAATCATTCCCCAACTCCGAAATAGGACTTTCCTTATATGAATCTTATTCTCCGGACCATTCCGGATCTCCTCGTGATATCCCGGATCCCATCCGAGACTCCGAACAACATTCGGTCTCTTACTCATCATTCCATAACTACTCAACAACATCGAATCCTTAAGTGTGTCTCCCTACGGTTCGTGAATTATGCGGACATGACCGAGACACTTCTACGATCAATAACCAATAGAGGAATCTAGAAATTCATATGGCTCCCACATATTTCTATGATTACTTTGTGATCGAATGAACCACTTACATACGATACCAATTTTCCTTTATCTCACGATAGTTTACTTATCCGAGGTTTTGATCGTCGGTATCTCTGCATACCTAGTTCAACCTCGTTACCGATAAGTACTCTTTTTCTCGTTCCCGTGGTATGTGATCCCTTGTTATCCAGTCACATGCTTGCAAGCCAATTGAATGACATTCCACCGAGAGGGCCCAGAGTATATCTATCTGTCATATGGATGGACAAATCTCACTCTTGATCCATGTGCCTCAACCCATACTTTCCGAACACTCAATGCCACCTTTATAGCGACCCACTTACGGTGCGGTGTTTGATGTCATCAAATAATCCTTCTGGTGATGGTGATTAGCATGATCTCATGGTCGAAGGAATTAGGTTACTATGTATCAGAAAGCTTATAGCAATTGAACTATTAAAATGACTTGATCTTTATGCTACGCTTAACTATAGGAGTATGTCCATCACATCACTCTCCTAATGATATGACCCTGTTATTAATAACATCTCTATGTTCATGATCAGGAAACCATGATCACATATTAACCAACAAGCTAGTTTAACAAGAGGCTTTACTAGGGACTCTTTTATGTTTACAAATCACACAAGTATTAATGTTTCTGGTTAATACAATTATAGCATGGTATGTAAACATTTATGATAAGCATGAAGATATGATAATAACCACTTTATTATTGCCTCTTGGGTATATCTCCAACATACATTTCCTCTATTACGTTGGAACTGAATATTAATTATCTATCTAATGGAAATTCTTCCCTTGGGATCAAGTTTTTATAATCCTAGCACCATTATATCTATTGACGCCTCATCATTTAAAAGAATTTGGTATTTACCCAGAATTTTCATACAAAAGAGATTTAGCCTCTCTGAACACAACATTAGTCGATATGGAGTAATGATTTTTTGGATGAAAACTCTCTGATCATGAATAAGAACATGTCGTTTGCATGCTGCTCATATACAACTATAGAACGATTTTTTTGTATTCCATATACTAAAACGTATAATATTAGTGTAACTGAATATAGAATATCATCACGAAGTAAATCACCTAACGTGATGACATGAGAATCAGTAATGTCAAAATCATGGTGAAAAGTATATAGAATAAATTTTATTTTACATCAGATAAATTAACGATCCCAGGTGAACATGTTTCCAACAAACGATTTTGTTGGATGTTTCCAACAAACGATCCTAGATGAATGTCAATACATATTTCTCTATTCTCATTGAACTAAACGACTTTGTTATAGACAAATTAAAAATCAAGATGAACATGTTTCCAACAAACCTACAAAATATGGTACCTATGTGATCTTGTGCAAATGTATGGATCCCATGTTTCGCCACCTGCATTCTTTCAGCATGGTTTAAACCTAAAAATGGAGTGTCAAAATGCATAATACAATTCAACAAACCTTGAACTTCAATTTTAGGAATGGATTTTTTTGCTAGTGCTAGCTCTATTGATCAAAAGTTACAAATGTGGAAACAACTAAAAATTCATGGGTAAAATCTACGTTAACACATAGGTGAATCGTCTCTGGACATGCTCAAAGAAGGCATGGTAAATAATAATAAATAGGCAAGTGCATGCACATAATCTGTCAGTAAAGAAGCAATGTAGTACATGAAGGTCGTGAATTGGGGAATTAGAAAGAACCTAGGATGATAGGGAGCCGAAAAAGTTTGCCGAGCGAGGGCTGAAGGGTTTCGCAGCATAGTAAATCAAAAAAATTCTACGGATGCGAACGGGAAAGCCAAGATCTAATCTAGGAGATGCAAACAACGAGGGGGAATAGATGAGATCTTCATACCCTTGAAGATTCGCACAGCGGAACGTTCGACGGAACATGGGTGATGTAGTCGTACTCGCTTCTCCTCCTCGCGATCCGATCCGATCTAACACCGCAAGTGGCGATGCCTCCGAGAGATGCACACGTGCGTCACCTCGACGTCTCCTCCTTCCTCGGTCCAGCAAGTTGGGTGGAGAGATGGATTAGATCTACAACGCGACGGCGCGGTGCAAGCGGTGGAGAGTTTCTGCAGCAGGGCTTCGCCTACACGCAGTCGGGAGGGAGAGAGAGAGGAGGGGCAGCAGGGCGGCTAGGGTTGAGGAGGAGGTGTAGGGGAGGGGTGCGCCCCCAGCCCTCTTTATATAGAGGGGTGGGCGGCCAGCCCTAGCCCCTCCCCCAAGCCCTAGGCCGACGGCCAAGGAGGTAGGAGTGGGGGGCAAGTTTCCCCCCCCTTCTAGAAGCTCCCCTAGGGTTTCCTAGGTGCTTGGCCGGCTGGGCCCTATAGGGCCTTGTGCCCCTGGCCCAATGCGGCCAGGGCACTCCCTCATAGGCCCATGCCCCCTCCCGGCAGGTGGGGCCACGTTGGTCCCCCTCCGGAAGGTTCTAGAAGCTTCCGATACAATACCGATTAACCCGAAACAATTCCGAACTCCAAAAACTGCATTGCCTTATATGAATCTTATTCTCCGGACCATTCCGGAACCTCTCGTGATGTCCTGTATCTCATCCGAGACTCCGAACAAAAACTCATAAACCAATTATCCAATCTATCCTAGCGTCGAGACACATTAAGTGTGTGACCCTTCGGGTTCGAGAATATGCAGACATGATCGTATATCAATAATCAACAGCGGGGCCTGGAAACCCATATTGACTCCCACACATTCATCGATGATCATATCGTATGAACCACGATGCCAGGATTCAATCAATCCCATATATATATTCCCTTCGTCTCGCGATATTTTACTTGCCCGAGATTTGATCGTCGGTACCGTCATACCTAGTTCAATCTCGTTCACAGCAAGTACTTTACTCGTTCCGTAATCCGATATCACTTTGTGATTAACTCCTTAACCATGTGCTTGCAAGCGGTGTTGATATCGATTACCGAGTGGGCTCGAAGTATATCTCTCCGACTTGGGAGGGACAAATCCCATCTCGATACATACAACCCAACAGGTATTTTTCGATCACCTGAGAGACACCTTTATGATCACCCTCTCATAGGATGACGTTTGATGACCTCAAAGCTTTCTTCTGATACCAGGGAGTTGTATTATCTCATGGTCTAAGGAATACAATATTTGACATAGGAAAAGCTTCGCAAAGATAAACACGATGACACGATCTAATTGCTCCGCTTAGTTTGGGTCTATCCATCATACCATTCTCCCAATGATATGATCTCATTATTAATCGACAACTCATGTCCATGGTTAGAAAACCTTAACCATCATTAATCAATGAGCTAGTCCATAGAGGCGTACTAGGGACACGGTGTTGTTCACAAACCACACAAGTATTAAAGTTTCCGCTTAATACAATTCTAGCATGGAATATAAACTTTATCATGAACAATAATTATAATAATAACATCTTTATTATTGCCTCTAGGGCATAATTCCAACAAGGGCAGGGGCTGAATACGTATCCCGACCAGCCTACGGGGTACCTAGCACAAGATGGATGCCGACAATGCGGACTTCAAGTCCGTCAATCAAGCTTATGGATTTTTTAGAGCGAATAAATACATGTAGACAACTAAACATCAGCATAGTCATCCATGTGTATGTATACTTATTATGTGTTGAAATACGATGGTTTCTAATATATAAATGGAGGTGAGAACGCTTGCAACGTGCACATTCCATCGAACAGTTGGTAGCTGAGAAAACATGATGTAGCATATGTTGCACACCACAATTTGGTAGTGGAAAAGAGTGAATAAATGGAGCTTCAGTTACTAAATTGGTGGATAGGAAGGGGAACAGTCTGATCGTTTATTATGACGTGGCTCAAAGATATGACAATAAAATTGGTAGTGGGTTGTTACAAACAGAAGATGACCATAGATCTAAAATCAGATAGGCAGAAAAAATTAGGATGATATAGCTGCACTAGATTTGAGCTTAGAAATATTAAAATTTTATTAGTGGGGATGAACTTTATAGATATTATAGATTATAGAAGACTATTTTCTCCATCGTATAAATATGTTTCCTTAGAAACATAATTTCATACTATTCTTTATCAATTCTCATTATTGATAGAGATAATGATATTAGATAACTAATTATATGACCAATATTTATTTCGTTTTTCTAAATAATGTGGATGACTAAGAAAGAAGCGTTTTCTCTACCTTGTATATGCCCTTAGGTGAATGTTGCCAAGAGAATAGGGCGTCAAGATTTTCTTCTCTGGTCACGCTTGGACAAACGCCCACAACGGACTCACGATGACGAGTGCCAATTGAAGCGGAAATGGCCTCGGACCTATCGGCTGAGCACAACACGCCAAGGACACGACCAAACATTAACCCGACATAAACATGAAATGATAGGACACAGGACAAGACCTCGTGAAGAAATTGATTGTATCACATAAAATTACCTCAATAACCAACTTTTACAAGGGCCAATCAGCCAAATATTGATTACAACAAAATTTCTAATTCATCTCTGACATTTAACAAAACAAAACAGCTCCTGTGAAAACAAAAAACACAAGAATAAACCTGCATTATTAAGCTAAGCTTCATCGTGAAATGAAGATGAGTTTCCTGTTCTTTTGTATCTTTTTTAGATCTTTTTTTATCGGGAGGGAAACATCTTGGGTGAAACAATCGAAACCATGCGCACATAGTCTTGGACATGTCGTTCGCTTGGATTCAATGGATTAGCAGTGCGTATTGCACATGCAGCGGCGCTTGAGGCCCTCACATTCGCCGCCGCTATATCCCTCGGACATGCATATGTGGGCGCAGTTGCTGGACACGAAGCACAGCCCACTGAATTTGGTGCTTGCGGTCTGGCACAAAAGTGCTTGTACAGGTGCCAATTCTAAACAAAGACAGAGACAAAAACAGAAACATGTCACATCGCATATACTCTTATATACTTGTGTATCTGAAAAACAAATACCAGCTAGAGGGTCATATGTACGAAAGTATAAACACGTTGATAGCAACTAGTTGAGTTACTAATATTAGTATCGTGTTGTATTTCTTAAACTTCTATATATGGCAAGTTATTATTTATATATTGCCAATATTCCTTGTTTTAGTATGGACGCATCAAAGTAATCACATCTCTCTATTTTATCAAATTAAATGCCTATTTGGATCAAAATAAATTTTAGATAGAGCATTAGAGGGCTAAGAAAAAATTGCATCCCCATCCTTTCATTGATAGGATTGCATAAAAGACTTCGGTCGAATAGGAATTTCCATTACAAAATTTTGGCGGTAAAACAAACATGTCCTCTAATCTAATGAAAAAAAACCTTTGGAAGTTCTATGGACCTTGCGTCTTTTCCTCCTTGTCTCTCTAAACGACTACCACCTAGTGTATTTTTCCGTTAAAAAAAACCTAGTGTATTTTGTAGAGTGGGCATTCAGAGGTTTCCTCACGGAGTTTCAATACATGCAATGAGTTTTGGAGAACATGTATTTCTTATTTCTATTTTTACAGAATCCTACATTTCAATGCGTCCTTACGTTGGGATTTCTGTCCTTTTATAACAACAATAAAGCTCAGTTGAAAACTTGTCACTACAAGAGGAAAAGCAGCTGATTTACTCACCGGTGGCCACGACAAGCAGGAGGAGGACGGTGACAACCGGAAAAAACTTGCATGACGGCGCCATAGTCTATATGCTATTTTAACACTTCTCTTGGACAACAGACGAATGATGCGGTAGAGCTCATCCGTCAAGCTTATATATGGGTAAAACCACCATACATGGCATAATTAGGAGCCACACGAACATTTGGTGTCTATATATGCAACCACCTAAAAATAGCAGCAACTTACAAGCCGCAATGTGTCACACTGTTACCAGTTTGTTCTATATATGACATGCTTAAAAAATACACCATTGTCAAAACCACCATGATTGTGTCACACGTTGGGTTTTGTTGTCACAATCTTTTGCCTTGAATTATTTTGCTCTATATTCACGTTAGGTCCGAAACAAACCCATGGAGAGGAAGAAGTGTACATGTGGTTGGGTTAAATATGGCTAATCCGAAAGAAGAGGGGAGAGAAAAATATGTTTCAAACCTTTAGGGGTGGTCTGAGTTGAACTTGGACTAAATAAAGGCTCGAACTATCCCCGCAAACTTAACCATAATTATTGAAATATAAATATGGCAAACTGAAAGCTATCCATGTTGGCCAGGAGTTTCATATGGATCCAATAATAATAATCTAGAGTGAAAAATAACCCATGGTTAGATGGTTAGTGCAAGTGTTCAAAACGCATGTTCCATTAAGAAGGATTTTTTTGGCGGGAGGAGTTGTTTCGTCTTTACCGAGAGGCTAGTGGTGATCTCGGCAATCTTGAAACTTCGTGGCTAGAAATGCAAGTGGGATCCCACTACAATCTCACTTTTAGTTTATTTTATGATTTATAGTTCATGCTTTAACAAGAAATCAGAAAATAAACTATAAGCGGGATTTTGGTGCAATCTCATGTGACACCTTATCAATCACCGCATTTGAAGCATGACTAGACCACAAATTTGCACTAAACCAAACATTTATGTTTTGCATCGGCACTCACTGACACCACAAGTGTATGCGAGTAACAATGAGTAACATACAACAAAAATAGCAAAAGTGCAATGTGAGCAAACAAACAACTGTACAACATGGCTGAAACTATGTTTTAGTCAATACAGACTTAACCAGGACACAAATGTGAAAATCCAAATATTTGTGCGAGCAACCAAACATGCCAGAGCTAGAGAGTTATCATTCACTAACATTTGCGAGAAATAGGAGTTGTTGTGTCGGAATAATAATTCCATGCAATGTCTTCCGGTGTGTTCTGTGTGCGTGTGTTATAATCTGATTTATTGACTAAATGCATGACACATGGCTACCTTCTAAAAGAAAACCACAACATGATGGTACGTCGAATCAATCTAGGCATAAACTTCTACTTTGATTCATGTGGGAATCAAAGCAAATTAGATTTTTGTGTGTAAAGGACCATGGCATTAAAATAAACATACGACAGTACAAATCATCACAAGAAAAACGAAAATTACAACAAAGTCCTTGAGATGTCATTCGTCTTCAAAGCTCATGTGAACAAATATGAAATTTAAACTATCCGTGTTGCCTAGGAGTTTCGGATGGACTCGGCTAATAATAATCCATAGTGGAATACTAACCTATTGTTAGATGGTTTGTGCCTTGTCAAACTTTAAGATACTAGGTGACTCTAGTCTTTAATAGAGGTAGTAACACCCACGGTAGACATATTTTATCCAATATGTGTAATCTAGTACTCACTCCGATTTATAATAAGCCTCATTTACAATTAGCGTCATTGTGTGAGGAAGAATGTGTGGTATTGGCTGTGATTATACATTGTGTTGGGCGTTCAATGAATATATTAGTCTAGACATAATATAGATAACATTTTATGTAAGTATATGGTGGAGATTTGGTGCGCATATTTTTGAGTTTTAAAAACAATAAAAAAATCATATTTTTGAGTTTTTAAAAAATTTCAAAACAAAAATCAGGATGTAGCCAGTGATGTATACCACAAACATGCAAAATCTCAATTTGAAATAATGTATATTTTAAGCTAAAAAGTGACAAAAATTGTAGATCTATATGTATAGTGATTTCAAATCAGAAAAATAGTCACACTTTGTCATTTTTGTGTGGCTCGAGTTATAAAATATTTCGAATTGATATTTTGCACGTTTGTGAGATACATCATCAGTAACTTTTAGGATTTTATTTCAGTATTTTTTTAAAACTTATAAGTATAGTTCTTAATTTTTTAATACGCAGGGAGCACTGGAGCTCAGAAGCCAAAAAAAAAAAAGACTTTCCGCTAAGTATACAGCAATTAGAGGGAGTAGTATTGTGGAACGTGAAATGTGCTGAACGACACATCCGCGGTACGTGACGGGCCTCGGGGCAGCCCATCTTTGCGCGGACGCCCGACGCGGCCGGCACGCCAAGGGCGCCGCGGCTGGGACCGGGAACGGCAAAACGGGGGGTAGAGACCGGCGGAGACGATGCGGGGACCCGCTGACCGGACCAGGAATCCAGGCAGGCGCTGTGCTGCCTGTCTCCGACACGCGGCGCCCGAAGCAGGCGCCAGCCCACGCGGACACGGAAGCGGGCACGAGGTCACCGCGCCGCAGCAGCAAAAGGCGCAGGGCCGAACAAGGAACCACCACAAACAAACAAGGGAAACACACCAGCAAAGCAGCGGCCGGTTCCGGAAGGAAACGCACGCAAAGGGGGACGGACGACGCTCCTCCCTCCTCCCTCCTCCTCCTCCATCGCCCTCTTCTCGCCGCCGCCGCCTGCGCCTGCTCGGCTCCGACCGGGCGCCGCGGCACCACCATGGCCAAGGAGAGGGACAACTCCGGGGACTTCCTCGACCGCGTAGGCCCGGACATCTCCGCCTCCATCTTCCGCACCTTCGACCAACCCGCCGACCTCGTCCGCGCCACCCTCGCCAAACGCTCCTGGCGCACATTCGGTACGTCACTCCTCACCTCACCCTCGCCAAATGAAATTGAAATTAATCCCCGCCCGCCGCTCGCTTGCTTCCTAACTCCCCCTCTACGGTTCCTTCCTTCCTTCCTCTACGCAGTGGTGGAGAACGACTTCTGCAGGAAGCTGTGCGAGCGCCTCTGCCCGGAGACGGCCACCTTCGCGGCCGCGGTGGAGGTGAGCATGAGCAGATCAGCGCCCCGCACCCGCCCGCGCTCCCCGGACTCACCCGAGTCCAGCGCCGACGTCGAGGCCAGGGCAGCCCAGGCCGAGTTCAGGATCTACTCCTACCTCATGGGCGCGCTCCTCGCGGCCACGCCCTCCGTCGACTGCATCCTCAACTGCGTCGGCGCCTCCAGCACAGACAACTTCCCCGACGAGTCCATAGAGAACACCCTCGAGCCGCAGGACCGCATCAACCTCCACCCTTCCTACTGGTCCAGCGGAGGCCAGGACGAGGATGGCGTGCCCGAGACCCTCATCTACAGGCTCTGCTCAGATATCTGCGTCGTCCACGAGATCAAGATACAGCCATTCAAAGGTAGTATAAATAATAACATGGCTCCTCCTGCTATTTCAGGGCCCCCATGAGGTTTCTTTCTTCTATTCAATTCCATGATTATTATGCTCATAACTAACTAACTATAGTGTGGACCATTGGTTGTCTTCACTTATGTCTGAATGTGTCTTCAATTATGTCTGAATGTATGCTTATGCTGTCGGATTCATTCCGATCCGCTGTCGGATTCATTCCGACCGTGAATTCGGATTCCCGCTGTCGGATTCATTCCGACCGTGAATCCGACGGTTTCTTTTGCAATAAATAACCCGCTGATCATTGGATGTTCCATAAGAAAGGTTCATTTTCAATCCAACGGGTCATATTACTCGAGACTAGCCGCCAAATACGTGTCGGTGCCGTCATCGAAGGCGCCAAATTTTGAAGTTTGTAACTTCATACGTCATTCCACATCCAAAACGACACGTGTAAGTGGGGTTCAGAAGATTAAAATGACAATCGTGTTCCGCAAGTTGCCGCGGAGCATATGTGAATATGATTTTGATGGGACACTGATTCTGTTTTGGTGGAAATGATGGGTTTTTTTCAGATCTCTTGACCAAGATTTTTCTTATGCATGTACTTTTCTTAGACACATATATAGTAAAATTCTCCCATGCTTAGTATTTTCAGATGATTGATTATTTTGCCTTTTGTTCCAAACTGCCAGCATACTTTCAGATTGGCCAGCCTATATACTCTCCAAAGATGGTGCGATTCCGGATGGGCCATTCCAAACTCACTCGTGAATCAGAGTCATTTGTCACGGAAGAGGATGAGAACCAAGCAGTTACTGCTGATGAAAACTACGTGTGGACTTACACCTCGCCTGAGTTCCCCGTGCTGCAGGTGAGTGAGGGACTTTTTTCTTTTTCTTGTTGACCTATCTACAAATTCTGCCATTGAACTCTCTATAGCTTCCCTGCCTGCCATGATTAATTCTTTGAACGGAAGATATGCAAAATGTATATGTATCACTTTGTCTCAATTCTCAAACAGGTGAATTTGGTGAGTTTGTTTGGATTGTTGTAGGTGAATATCCATCATTATTTTTGTCCAAAGCTACTAGTCTGTGTTATTATTTACATCATTTCATAATGCTTGACATGTCAAAAATTACAAAATATTCATCCCAGCTCACCATTTCTGAATAAACTTTCGCTCAATATTTAGCTCCATATCAATCCAATCACACAGCTGTTTTTAGCTTAGACTAGCCACGCAATCTTCAGGGCTATGAAGCTCTCACAGAAGGGCTGCCTAAGCGGCTGATACACACAAATGTTGTTAAAAAATGAACTTACCGAGTACTTTTGGAACCAATATAGTCAAGCGAGGTAGTAGTAGTCATTGGTGTATAAGCTACATGGATCAATAAATGAGTAGGTCTCATGGCTGCCCAGAGTTTTACTGGTTCATATGGAAACCAGCAAAAGAATCGGCCTGGTTCCTAATGTCCAACCATGTTATTTTTCTTTCCCATCTGGTTGCGGTGTATATTTGTTATGTGTTATGACTGGTAAACATTACTTTAAGTAATAAAAGCGCCCTTTCCAAACAAAAATGTGTTATGACTGGTTCACATGGAAACCAGCAAAAGAATTGGCCTGGTTCCTAATGTCCAATCATGTTATTTTTCTTTCCCATCTGGTTGCAATGTATATTTGTTATGTGTTATGACTGGTTCACATGGAAACCAGCAAAAGAATCAGCCTGGTTCCTAATGTCCAACCATGTTATTTTTCTTTCCCATCTGGTTGCAGTGTATATCTGTTATGTGTTATGATATCAGTGATAGTAAATCAACATGCTGAATTGATGTTATGATCTGATGCCATCTAATTTGGTGTTACAGGAAAATTCACTGCAGACATTTAAACTGCCGCGCCCAGTCCTTTGCATTGGTGGTGTAGTGAAAATTGAACTGCTGGGAAGAGTGCAGAGGCAAGCAACTGATGATAGGTATTACATATGGTAAGTTGAAAATGACATTATGCAAAGAAAATGGCATGCTTATCTAGATCACGTCTTAGGACCTTATTTCTATTGAACAATGATTACCATTCAATTTGCCCTTGCACTTGCTTTTTTTTACTGAATACAAACTCCATGTGAGGCTTTGTATGTGCAAAATGTAGAACTTAAAAGATGCACTCATCTCTTTGTCCCTGTGAGGCTTTGTATGTGCAAAATGCTAATCATCTCCATGTTGCATGTTCGCAGTGTCTGCCATGCTCAGGTGGTCGGGCTTTCGCTCTCACCGGTCTTCATGGTCGACATCTCCAACTCCGGTAACCGTGTGGTCCTCAAGTACCTGCCAGGGGCCAGAGGCATGTCCTCCGAGGCCCTGATGCATAACGAGACCCTGGAACAGCTGGAGTGGAACGCCCTCGTCACCAGGTACAAGCAAACGAGGCACCTGGCGATCATGAACCTGCTCCTGGGTCCTGCGCAGATCAATGAGGTAGACGACATAGGCGGCGGCGGCGGGGTCTGACGACCCCTTCGCATAGGCCTGCTGTTGCTGGGATGCAGCTGCAGAGGCTGCAGAGACTGTTGCTGCAGTAGTAGTAGTTCTTTGCAGAACATACATAAATATCTGAACTTGTGAACCAACCCGCCGTATGTACAACTAGTCGAGGAAGAGGACGACATGGCTGAGAAGAGACAGCTGTTGTTGTTGTGGTCGAGGATATAGAGTGAAAAGAGTTTATGACAATGGGTTGCAGCTTGGATATATCTTGGTCTCTGTGGTCTGCTCTTGGTTTATGTTCTTGTCTATGATGTTGCATGTGATGGATTCAGGAACCTGAATGCAATTGTGCACTCTGGTGAGAAAGCCGTAGCTGGAGGATGGCGGTGGAGGCGCTGCGGGAGGATGGTGGTTGACTGGTTGGGCCACAGGGAACCTGTGGCAGCTGCGGCGCTGGCTGGCTGGATCTAGGCGCTGAGTGCTGCCTGCAAGTGCAAGTGCAAGTGCCCTGTAATTTTGAAACAAGTCGACACACCTCTGACCTCCCAGGTCGTGCATGGGCGCTGGAGCGGTGGCTCCCGGCATGATGCTGTGAGGCCTGACTGCTCCGGCCGCGCGGGCAGAGCGGTGCGTGGTGTCGGCGCCGGATGGAGATCGTGACGCCCAGATCTGAGGGTCGTGTGGAAACCGCTCCGGCGGCTCCAGACCTCCTAGCAGTCTGGCAACGGTGGTGGTTGTGACGTTCCGGTGATGATCTTCGTTCCCATCTTGACGGGGGCGTCGTGGAGACGACCCCCTCCAACCCTGGGGGCCTCGTTCTCCGGGTGAAAACCTAAATCTGGTTCCCTAGTTCCGATGACAGGCATATACGACGTCATTTTGGAGTCTCGGTCTCCCCCTTAAAGTCTAAACCCTTGGAATTTCATAGGAACCTTGGAATTTTTCGGGAGATTTTATAATTTGCCACACTTTACTTTGGTTCTTAATAATTTGCCACATATTACTTTGTCTTTTACTTTTTGCCACATATTACATTGGTTCCTTTCTAATTTGCCCTGGTTCTCCTTTTACATGTATATTAATAGTTTTTACTCTAAATACACTATCAAATACAGTAGTACGTTATTACCTGTTGGATAAATAATACCGGCTGGACAATCGATCAAGCAACCTTGGGCAAAATATACCTCGTTGTACTGAACCAGGCCAGGTTGATCGATACCACAAAGAAGAAAGAACCCGCTCCCCTTGTCCAGCAGAGGAGAAACAGAGGAGCTGCGCGGAAGCGCCGCCGTCGGCAGCTGCCAAACCACGGGTGGGGCAGCCATGAGCAGGAACCATGATCCGGGTAATCCAATCTTCTTCCTAACTGTTTCTACAATAATTCAGGTCGATGTATTATCATCGCGAGGCGCTGTCATCCGTCCATGGCCAAAGTTCCCAAGTGGCGCCAGCTTCTCCCTCGCGTGGCTATGGATCGGCACTGGCAAAGCTAAAAAATCTTCAGGTTCAGGCTACTGCATCCATAGTGTACAACAACAGAAAGCTCACGCAGGAGCATTGACATATGGAGCCAGCCTAATCTAGAAACAAAGATCCCGCGACGCCGGCAGACTACCAACAACACGGACATCGCCTCCACCCGCCAGCAAGAACGAGCACACAAAAATATGGTGCGCTCGGCGTCGCTGGCGGGCGGCCGTCCATGGTCGTGCGTCCTCCGCCGTTCGTGGTGGGCGCGCCGTCCGTGGTCGCTGCCGGGAGGTATGTCTGCGCTCCTGTCTTCCATCGTCCAACCGCTGCCGCCAGCGGCGCTCCCGTCCAAGCTACTTGGTTTTCCTTTGTTGCAGAAGGGGAAATTGGAGTTGGCTTTTTGGTTGAATAGATGGAACAGACCTGTTTCGATCGAGCCAGGTATAGTATTTTACTATGTATTTGGGAGTTTAAAAAAGTTATATACCTATAAAAAGAGAAACAGGGCAAATTAGAAAGCAATCAGTATAATGTGCGGCAAAAAGTAAAAGATAAAGTAATGTATGGCAAATTATAAAGAATGAAAGTAAAGTGTGGCAAATTATAAAATCTTTCGAATTTTTCATGAATTTTGTAGGAACCTTGGAATTTTTCATTTGTTAGGTCTGTACGATTTGAATTAATATGAGTTTTCTCTATGGTGTACTTTGCATGTAATTACATATGAAATATTCCCTTAGGACCATTCTAATGGAATTTTTTTTGTTTATATGACAACTGCGACATACACACAATGCTTTGGATTTTTCGCTGCAAGACAATACACGTGTGTTTGCAAGTACCGTTGATTACAACATTGTCTTGACAAATTTTTTTTTGAGTAACACAATACGATTCGCTCACAACACGTACATGCACCCATTCCTATGAATGCATACATGCACACCACCGTATGAGCACCTCCGAGAGACTGAGCCGGTGGATCGAGTCTTGAGATTGACGAAGTCACCATGGACGTCTGTCGATGGGAACATCGTTCTCACTGAAAGAATATTCCGTCTTTTATGCAACACACAATGTTAAACCTAGGGTTTGAACTTTGGTGGGCTGGGGGTACAACCATCCTCCTAGCCACCCAACCACAGGTTGATTTGCATTGTCTTGACATTCTATTTGTATATTTTTCCTATTCCGGCATTTTGGAGATCCTACAAAGTGCGGGTGCATAGTCTGTGATATCGATTTGTCGTGAATTTTGTTATTGGAGTACTTTTTCATGTATTTTTTTTGAATAACCCTAGAAAGGTGTATCACATATATCATTGAAAAAGTACCAAGAGGCAAAATTACAAAGTCATCTAGCGGCCAAGTGCTGTCCACTGAAAGAGCATATCATGATCTCTAGTGTTTTGTGTGTTAGATAACAATACCAAAGATTGTGTGTTAGATAACAATACCAAAGATTATTTAATGTGTGCTGAAATGCTACAGGTTATAGCATATTCAAAAGGAGCAAAACAATGTTCTGGGGCGGATTATCCGCCCCTGCCAAGGGCCGGATAATCCGGCCCAGCCCAAGTCCAAACGCAGACAAAGCGCGTCGCACTGTATGGAGGCGGATTTTCCCCCGGATTGTTCGGCTAGGCCGGATAATCTGAAGGGTTTCGCAGCATAGTAAATCAAAAAAATTCTACGGATGCGAACGGGAAAGCCAAGATCTAATCTAGGAGATGCAAACAACGAGAGAGATTAGATGAGATCTTCATACCCTTGAAAATTCGCACAGCGGAACGTTCGTCGGAACGTGGGTGATGTAGTCATACTCGCTTCTCCTCCTCGCGATCCGCTCCGATCTAACACCGTAAGTGGCGATGCCTCCGAGAGATGCACACGTGCGGCACCTCGACGTCTCCTCCTTCCTTGGTCCAGCAAGTATGGTGGAGAGACGGATTGGATCTACAACGCGACGGCGCGATGCAAGTGGTGGAGAGTTTCTGCAGCAGGGCTTCGCCTACGTGCAGTCGGGAGGGAGAGAGAGAGGAGGGCAGCAGTGTTGGAATTATGCCCTAAAGGCAATAATAAAGATGTTATTATTATAATTCTTGTTCATGATAATGTTTATATTCCATGCTAGAATTGTATTAAGCGAAAACTTTAATACTTGTGTGGTTTGTGAACAACACCGTGTCCCTAGTACGCCTCTATGGACTAGCTCATTGATTAATGATGGTTAAGGTTTCCTAACCATGGACATGAGTTGTCAATTAATAATGAGATCGTATCATTGGGAGAATGATATGGTGGACAGACCCAAACTAAGCGAAGCAATTAGATCGTGTCATCGTGTTCGTCTTTGCGAAGCTTTTCTTATGTCAAATATTGTATTCCTTAGACCATGAGATAATACAACTCCCTGGTATCGGAAGAAAGCTTTGAGGTCATCAAACGTCATCCTATGAGAGGGTGATCATAAAGGTGTCTTTTAGGTGATCGGAAAGTATCTGTTGGGTTGTATGTATCGAGATGGGATTTGTCTCTCCCAAGTCGGAGAGATATACTTCGGGCCCACTCGGTAATCGATATCAACACCGCTTGCAAGCATGTGGTTAAGGAGTTAATCACAAAGTGATATCGGATTACGGAACGAGTAGAGTATTTGCTGTGAACGAGATTGAACTAGGTATGACGATACCGACGATCGAATCTCGGGCAAGTAAAATATCGCGAGACGAAGGGAATATATATATGGGATTGATTGAATCCTGGCATCGTGGTTCATCAGATATGATCATCGATGAATGTGTGGGAGTCAATATGGGTTTCCAGACCCCGCTGTTGATTATTGATAGAAGATCATGTCTGCATATTCTCGAACCCGCAGGGTCACACACTTAATGTGTCTCGACGCTAGGATAGATTAGATAATTGGTTTATGAGTTTTTGTTCGGAGTCTCGGATGGGATCCGGGACATCACGAGAGGTTCCGGAGTGGTCCGGAGAATAAGATTCATATAAGGCAGTGCAGTTTTTGGAGTTCGGAATTGTTCCGGGTTAATCGGTATTGTACCGGAAGCTTCTAGAACCTTCTGGAAGGGGACCAACGTGGCCCCACCTTCCGGGAGGGGGCATGGGCCTATGAGGGAGTGCCCTGGCCACATTAGGCCAGGGGCACAAGGCCCCATAGGGCCCAGACGGCCAAGAGAGGTTTAAACTCTAGATAGAGCTTCTAGAAGGGGGGGTTTCCTTGCCCCCCACTCTTCCTCCTTGGGGCCGCCGGCCTTGGTTTGGGGGAGGGGCTAGGGCTGCGCCCACCCCTCTATATATAGAGGGCTGGGGGCGCACCAACACCCTACACCTTCCCCTCCAACCCTAGCTGCCCTGCCGCCCTCCTCTCTCCCTCCCGACTGCTTGTAGGCGAAGCCCTGCTGCAGAAATTCTCCACCAATTGCACCGCGCCATCGCGTTGTAGATCCAACCCATCTCTCCACCATACTTGCTGGACGAAGGAAGGAGGAGACGTCGAGGTGCCGCACGTGTGCATCTCACGGAGGCATCGCCACTTGTGGTGCTAGATCGGATCGGATCGCGAGGAGAAGAAGCGAGTACGACTACATCACCCACGTTCCGACGAACGTTCCGCTGTGCGAATCTTCAAGGGTATGATGATCTAATCCAATCTCTCTCGTTGTTTGCATCTCCTAGATTAGATCTTGGCTTCCCTCTGTTCGCATCCGTAGAAAATTTTGATTTACTATGCCGCAAAACCCTTCAGTGGTATCAGAGCTAGATCTATGCGTAGATGTGTTTCACGAGTAGAACGCAACATGGTTGTTGCGGGCGTTGATGTTTTCTGTTGCAAGCCTCTTGTTTGTGTTCTTCTTATGACGCGGGATAGTGAGATTGAAGCGGTCCAGGCCAACCTTACGCGACGTCGTTCGCGAGACCGGCTCCGCACTTGACGTGTGGCTTGTTCCACACATGCGGTTGGTGGATGTCAGTTTCTCTCACTATAGTTGTCATGGGATTAACACCGGAGTTTGGCAACCATAATATCACCGTTGTGGCTTTCCGTAGGTAAGAATCTTTCTTGGCATCTACTCCCATAAGCCACGTAAAACATGCAACAACAAAGTAGAGGCGTCTAACTTGTTTTTGCAGGGAGTGTTTTCTGTGATATGGTATGGCCCAAGATGTGATATGTATAATGTATGCGATGATCATGTTTTGTAATGTTTCACGACTTGCATGTCGATGAGTACACAACCGGAAGGAGCCATATGGTTGTCTTTATAATTGTGTATGACCTGTGTGTCAACTTCTTACACGCCATGTAATAGTTTCACTTTATCGCTAAGTAGTTAGCAATAGTTGTAGTTGCTATTCGTGGTGGAGGCAATCATGGTGGAGTGATGGAGATCATGCCGGCACGCACAAGATGGAGATCATTGCGCGAAGATTGGCTATACCATGTCATATAAAGTTATATGCATGTGATGTTTATCCTTTTATGTATCTTATTATGCTTAGATCGCGACGGTAGCATTATAAGATGATTCCTCACTTAAAGATCAAGATAAAAACTGTGTTCTCCCCAAGTATACACCGTTGCGAAAGTTCGTCGTGTCCAAGCATCACGTGATGATCGGGTGCTATAGACTCTACGCTCACATACAACGGGTGCAAGCCAGTTTTTGCACACGCGGAAATACTTGGGTTTGACTTGACGAGCCTAGCATGTACAGACATGGCATCGGAACACATGAACCGAAAGGTTAAGCATGAGTCATATGAATGATATGATCGACACTTCGTTGTCCACCATTGAAACCACATCTCTTCTCGTGATGATCGGATTAGGTGTGGTGAATTTGGATCATGTTCACTAAACAACTTGAGGGATGTTGAATTTAGTGGGAGTTCATCTAGTAATTTGATTAAGTTGAACTATTTATCATGAACATAGTCTAAATTGTACTTGCAAATACTATAGATCACATGGCCAAGTCCAACTTCAACTTCAATGTTTTTGCTGAGAAGGAAAAGCTTAGAAACAATGGGTCTAACTTCACCAATTGGTTCCGCAATCTAAGAATCATTCTCTCTGGCGGTCAAAAGGACTATGTCCTTGGGAAAGCGTTAGGTGACCCCCCTGCCGCAACTGCGCCGGCTGATGAGAAAGCTGTCTATCAGTCGCGCAAAGATGATTATGGTGTGATTAAGAGCACCATGTTGTTTGCTATGGAACCGGAACTTCAAAATCGTTTTGAAGACTATCCCGGGCCCTTTGAGATTCTCGAAGAGCTGAAAACCATGTTTCAGACTCAGGCCCGTTCTGAGAGATATGAGATCTCTGAGAAGTTCTTTAACTGCAAGATGGAGGAAGGGAGTTCCGTTAGTGAGCACGCCATTAAGATGACGGGCTACACTCAACGCCTTGAGCAACTGGAATGCACGATTCCAGAGGAGCTCAAGATTGACAGGGTTCTGCAATCACTCCCTCCCAGCTACAAAAGTTTTGTAGTGACTCACAATCAGATTGGTTCCACTGATACGATCACCGAGCTCTTCGCAAAATTGAAGGCTGCGGAGGTGGACATCAAAAAGGATAATCATGTGTTGATGGTCAACAAGCCCACCTTCAAGAAAGGTAAGGGAGCAAAGAAGCCCTTCAAGAAGGGCGGCGGCAAGCGCACTGCCCCTGCTGAGAAGAAGCTCAAGTCTGGTCCTAAGCCGGACACTGAGTGCTTCTATTGCAAGGACAAGGGTCACTGGAAGCGCAATTGTCCGAAGTACTTAGCGGACAAGAAGGCTGGCACCATCAAAGGTATATTTGATATACATGTTATTGATGTTTTCCTTACTAGCCCTCGTTGTAGTGCCTGGGAATTTGATACCGGTTCAGTTGCTAATATTTGTAACTCAAAACAGGAGCTACGGAATAGACGGCGGCTTGCAAGGGATGAGGTGACGATGCGCGTTGGCAACGAATCAAGAGTTGATGTGATGGCTGTCGGCACGCTCTCCTTAGTTTTACCTTCAGGATTAGTTTTAAACCTTAATAAATGTTATTATGTGCCTGCGTTGAGCATGAACATTATTTCTGGATCTTGTTTATTGCAAGACGGTTATTCATTTAAATCGGAGAATAATGGTTGTTCTATTTATATGAGTAACATCTTTTATGGTCATGCACCTATTGTGAATGGTTTATTTCTTCTAAATCTCGAAAAGGATGAAACACACATCCATAACATTGAGGCTAAGAGATGCAAAGTAGATAGTGATAATACTACTTATTTGTGGCACTGTCGTCTAGGTCATATTGGTGTAAAACGCATGAAGAAACTCCATTCTGATGAACTTTTGGAGTCTCTTGATTTTGAATCATTTGACACATGCGAACCATGCCTCATGGGCAAGATGATCAAAACCCCATTCTCCGGTATGATGGAGCGAGCAACGGACTTCTTGGAAATCATACATACCGATGTATGCGGACCGATGAGTGTTTCGACGCGCGGTGGATATCGCTATTTTCTCACTTTTACCGATGACTTAAGTAGGTATGGGTATATCTATTTAATGAAACATAAATCTGAAACGTTTGAAAAGTTCAAGGAATTTCAGAATGAAGTGGAGAACCATCGTAATAGAAAGATTAAATTTCTACGATCCGATCGTGGAGGTGAATATTTGAGTTATGATTTTCTCACGCATCTTAAAGCAAGCGGAATCGTTTCGCAACTCACGCCACCCGGAACACCACAGCGCAATGGTGTGTCTGAACGCCGGAATCGAACCTTATTAGATATGGTCCGATCAATGATGTCTCTTACTGATTTGCCGTTATCATTTTGGGGTTATGCATTAGAAACCGCTGCATTCACTTTAAATAGGGCACCATCTAAATCCGTTGAGACGACACCGTATGAACTGTGGTTTGGTGCTAAACCTAAGTTGTCGTTTCTTAAAGTTTGGGGATGCGAAGCTTACGTCAAGAAGTTGATGCCGGACAAGCTCGAACCCAAAGCGGAGAAATGCGTCTTCATAGGATACCCTAAGGAAACTATTGGGTATACCTTCTATCACAGAACCGAAGGCAAAGTGTTTGTCGCAAAGAACGGTTCCTTTCTTGAGAAGGAGTTTCTCTCGAAAGAAGTGAGTGGGAGGAAAGTAGAGCTAGACGAGGTTATTGAACCTTCTCTTGAGTTGGAAAGTAGCGCAGCACCTGAAATTGTTCCAGTGCCGCCTGCACCAACGATAGAGGAAGCTAATGACAAGGATCATGAAGCTTCGGACGATGCTGCTACTGAACGTCGCAGGTCGACAAGGTCGCGTGCCCCTCCTGAGTGGTACGGCAACCCTGTCTTAACTGTCTTGTTAGTAGAAGACAGTGAACCTACGAACTATGAGGAAGCGATGATGAGCCCAGACTCTGAGAAATGGCTAGAAGCCATGGAATCCGAATTGGGATCCATGAGCAAAAACCAAGTATGGACTTTGGTGGACCCTCCTAGCGACCGAAAGGCCGTTCAGTGCAAATGGATCTTCAAGAAGAAAACGGACGCGGATGGTAATGTTACCGTCTATAAAGCACGGCTTGTCGCGAAAGGTTTTCGACAAGTTCAAGGTGTTGACTACGATGAGACTTTCTCTCCCGTAGCGATGTTTAAGTCCATTCGGATTTTATTAGCAATTGCTGCGTTTCATGATTATGAAATATGGCAGATGGATGTCAAGACTGCTTTCCTCAATGGCAACATTGATGAAGAGTTGTATATGATGCAACCCGAAGGTTTTGTCGATCCTAAGGATGCTGATAAAGTATGCAAACTTCAGCGTTCCATTTATGGACTGAAGCAAGCATCTCGGAGTTGGAACCTTCATTTTGATCAAGTGATCAAGAGCTTTGGATTTGTTCCAAATTTCTACGAAGCTTGCATCTACAAGAAAGTGAGTGGGAGCTCGGTGACATTTCTGGTACTATATGTGGATGACATATTGATTATTGGAAATGACATTAACATGCTTAACGATGTGAAGAGTTATTTGAACAAGTGTTTTTCAATGAAAGACCTAGGTGAAGCTGCTTATATATTGGGCATCAAGATCTATAGAGATAGACAAAGATGCCTGATAGCTTTAAGCCAGAGTACATACCTAGACAAAGTTCTGAAAAGGTTCAGAATGGATAAGGCAAAGAAAGGTTCAGTGCCTATGTTGTCAGGTAAGATATTGAGCAAGGCTCAGTGTCCAGCTACGGTAAATGATAGGGAAGCTATGAGCAAAGTGCCTTATGCCTCGGCCATAGGTTCTATCATGTATGCCATGCTGTGTACTAGACCGGATGTGTCCAATGCTCTTAGTTTGACGAGCAGATATCAAAGTGATCCAAGAGTGGAACACTGGACAGCCGTGAAGAACATCCTAAAGTACCTAAATAGGACTAAAGAAATGTTCTTAGTCTATGGGGGTGATGAACAACTTGTCGTAAAAGGTTACGTCGATGCTAGTTTTGACACCGACAAGGATGATTCTAAATCTCAGACAGGATACGTGTATATTTTGAATGGAGGAGCTGTGAGCTGGAGAAGCTGCAAGCAAAGCGTGATCGCGAGATCTACTGTAGAAGCGGAATACATGGCTGCTGCAGAAGCGTCAAGTGAAGGAGTTTGGATCAGAAACTTCATCACTGAGCTTGGCGTGGTTCCAAGTGCATTGGACCCACTGGAGATATTGTGTGACAACACTGGCGCCATAGCACTCGCTAAGGAACCAAGATATCATCCAAAGACCAAGCATATCAACCGCAAGTTTCATATAATCCGAGATTATATAGCAGATGGAGATCTGAAGATTAGCAAAGTACATACAGATCTGAATGTCGCAGATCCATTGACTAAACCTCTTCCACGCGTAAAACATGATCAGCACCTCAGTGTCATGGGTGTGAGATTGTTGCCAGATGTAAACTAGATTATTGACTCTAGTGCAAGTGGGAGACTGTTGGAATTATGCCCTAGAGGCAATAATAAAGATGTTATTATTATAATTCTTGTTCATGATAATGTTTATATTCCATGCTAGAATTGTATTAAGCGGAAACTTTAATACTTGTGTGGTTTGTGAACAACACTGTGTCCCTAGTACGCCTCTATGGACTAGCTCATTGATTAATGATAGTTAAGGTTTCCTAACCATGGACATGAGTTGTCAATTAATAATGAGATCGTATCATTGGGAGAATGATATGGTGGACAGACCCAAACTAAGCGAAGCAATTAGATCGTGTCATCATGTTCGTCTTTGCGAAGCTTTTCTTATCTCAAATATTGTATTCCTTAGACCATGAGATAATACAACTCCCTGGTATCGGAAGAAAGCTTTGAGGTCATCAAACGTCATCCTATGAGAGGGTGATCATAAAGGTGTCTCTCAGGTGATCGGAAAGTATCTGTTGGGTTGTATGTATCGAGATGGGATTTCTCCCTCCCAAGTCGGAGAGATATACTTCGGGCCCACTCGGTAATCGATATCAACACCGCTTGCAAGCATGTGGTTAAGGAGTTAATCACAAAGTGATATCGGATTACGGAACGAGTAAAGTACTTGTTGTGAACGAGATTGAACTAGGTATGACGGTACCGACGATCGAATCTCGGGCAAGTAAAATATCGCGAGACGAAGGGAATAAATATATGGGATTGATTGAATCCTGGCATCGTGGTTCATCCGATATGATCATCGATGAATGTGTGGGAGTCAATATGGGTTTCCAGACCCCGCTGTTGATTATTGATAGAAGATCATGTCTGCATATTCTCGAACCCGCAGGGTCACACACTTAACGTGTCTCGACGCTAGGGTTGGAGGGGAAGGTGTAGGGTGTTGGTGCGCCCCAAGCCCTCTATATATAGAGGGGTGGGCGCAGCCCTAGCCCCTCCCCCAATCCAAGTCCAGCGGCTCCAAGGAGGAAGAGTGGGGGGCAAGGAAACCCCCCCTTCTAGAAGCTCTATCTAGAGTTTAAACCTCTCTTGGCCGGCTGGGCCCTATGGGGCCTTGTGCCCCTGGCCCAATGCGGCCAGGGCACTCCCTCGTAGGCCCATGCCCCCTCCCGGCAGGTGGGGCCGCGTTGGTCCCCCTCCGGAAGGTTCTAGAAGCTTCCGGTACAATACCGATTAACCCGAAACAATTCCGAACTCCAAAAACTGCATTGCCTTATATGAATCTTATTCTCCGGACCATTCCGGAACCTCTCGTGATGTCTCGGATCCCATCCGAGACTCCTAACAAAAACTCATAAACCAATTATCCAATCTATCCTAGCGTCGAGACACGTTAAGTGTGTGACCCTTCGGGTTCGAGAACATGCAGACATGATCTTCTATCAATAATCAACAGCGGGGTATGGAAACCCATATTGACTCCCACACATTCATCGATGATCATATCAGATGAACCACGATGCCAGGATTCAATCAATCCCATATATATATTGCTTTCGTCTCGCGATATTTTACTTGCCCGAGATTTGATCGTCGGTACCGTCATAACTAGTTCAATCTCGTTCATAGCAAGTACTTTACTCGTTCCGTAATCCGATATCACCTTGTGATTAACTCCTTAACCACATGCTTGCAAGCGGTGTTGATATCGATTACCGAGTGGGCCCGAAGTATATCTCTTCGACTTGGGAGGGACAAATCCCATCTCGATACATACAACCCAACAGGTACTTTCCGATCACCTGAGAGACACCTTTATAATCACCCTCTCATAGGATGACGTTTGATGACCTCAAAGCTTTCTTCCGATACCAGGGAGTTGTATTATCTCATGGTCTAACGAATACAATATTTGACATAAGAAAAGCTTCGCAAATATGAACACGATGACACGATCTAATTGCTTCGCTTAGTTTGGGTCTGTCCATCATATCATTCTCCCAATGATATGATCTCATTATTAATTGACAACTCATGTCTATGGTTAGGAAACCTTAACCATCATTAATCAATGATCTAGTCCATAGAGGCGTACTAGGGACACGGTGTTGTTCACAAACCACACAAGTATTAAAGTTTCCGCTTAATACAATTCTAGCATGGAATATAAACACTATCATGAACAAGAATTATAATAATAACATCTTTATTATTGCCTCTAGGGAATAATTCCAACAGTCTCCCACTTGCACTAGAGTCAATAATCTAGTTTACATTTGGCAACAATCTCACACCCATGGCACTAAGGTGCTGATCATGTTTTACACGTGGAAGAGGTTTAGTCAATGGAACTGCGACATTCAGATCTGTATGTACTTTGCTGATCTTCAGATCTCCATCTGCTATATAATCTCGGATTATATGAAACTTGCGGTTGATATGCTTTGTCTTTGGATGATATCTTGGTTCCTTAGCGAGTGCTATATCTCCAGTGGGTCCAATGCACTTGGAACCACGCCAAGCTCAGTGATGAAGTTCTTGATCCAAACTCCTTCACTTGACGCTTCTGCAGCAGCCATGTATTCCGCTTCTACTGTAGATCCCGCGATCACGCTTTGCTTGCAGCTTCTCTAGCTCACAGCTCCTCCATTCAAAATATAAACGTATCCTGTCTGAGATTTAGAATCATCCTTGTCGGTGTCGAAACTAGAGTCGACGTAACCTTTTACGACGAGCTGTTCATCACCTCCATAGACTAAGAACATTTATTTAGTCCTATTTAGGTACTTTAGGATGTTCTTCACGGCTGTCCAGTGTTCCACTCCTGGATCACTTTGAAATCTGCTCGTCAAACTAAGAGCATTGGACACATCCGGTCTAGTACACAGCATGGCATACATGATAGAACCTATGGCCGAGGCATAAGGCACTTTGCTCATAGCTTCTCTATCATTTACTGTAGCTGGACACTGAGCCTTGCTCAATATCTTACCTGACAACATAGGCACTGAACCTTTCTTTGCCTTATCCATTCTAAACCTTTTCAGAACTTTGTCTAGGTATGTACTCTGGCTTAAAGCTATCAGGCGTCTTTGTCTATCTCTATAGATTTTGATGCCCAATATATAAGCAGCTTCACCTAGGTCTTTCATTGAAAAACAATTGTTCAAATAACTCTTCACATCGTTAAGCATGTTAATGTCATTTCCAATAATCAATATGTCGTCCACATATAGTACCAGAAATGTCACCGAGCTCCCACTCACTTTCTTGTAGATACAAGCTTCGTAGCAATTTGGAACAAATCCAAAGCTCTTGATCACTTGATCAAAACGAAGGTTCCAACTCCGAGATGCTTGCTTCAGTCCATAAATGGAACGCTGAAGTTTGCATACTTTATCAGCATCCTTAGGATCGACAAAACCTTCGGGTTGCATCATATACAACTCTTCATCAATGTTGCCATTGAGGAAAGCAGTCTTGACATCCATCTGCCATATTTCATAATCATGAAATGCAACAATTGCTAATAAAATCCGAATGGACTTAAACATCGCTACGGGAGAGAAAGTCTCATCGTAGTCAATACCTTGAACTTGTCGAAAACCTTTCGCGACAAGCCGTGCTTTATAGACGGTAACATTACCATCCGCGTCCGTTTTCTTCTTGAAGATCCATTTGCACTCAACGGCCTTCCGGTCGCTAGGAGGGTCCACCAAAGTCCATACTTGGTTTTCGCTCATGGATCCCAATTCGGATTTCATGGCTTCTAGCCATTTCTCAGAGTCTGGGCTCATCATCGCTTCCTCATAGTTCGTAGGCTCACTGTCTTCTACTAACAAGACAGTTAAGACAGGGTTGCCGTACCACTCAGTAGGGGCACGCGACCTTGTCGACCTACGACGTTCAGTAGCATCATCGTCCGAAGCTTCATGATCCTTGTCATTAGCTTCCTCTATTGTTGGTGCAGGCGGCACTGGAACAATTTCAGGTGCTGCGCTACTCTCCAATTCAAGAGAAGGTTCAACAACCTCGTCTAGCTCTACTTTCCTCCCACTCACTTCTTTCGAGAGAAACTCCTTCTCAAGAAAGGAACCGTTCTTTGCGACAAACACTTTGCCTTCGGTTCTGTGATAGAAGGTATACCCAATAGTTTCCTTAGGGTATCCTATGAAGACGCATTTCTCCGCTTTGGGTTCGAGCTTGTCCGGCATAAACTTCTTGACCTAGGCTTCCCATCCCCAAACTTTAAGAAACGACAATTTAGGTTTAGCACCAAACCACAGTTCATATGGTGTCGTCTCAACGGATTTAGATGGTGCCCTATTTAAAGTGAATGCAACGGTTTCTAATGCATAACCCCAAAATGATAATGGCAAATCAGTAAGAGACATCATTGATCGGACCATATCTAATAGGGTTCGATTCCGGCGTTCAGACACACCATTGCGTTGTGGTGTTCCGGGTGGCGTGAGTTGCGAAACGATTCCGCTTGCTTTAAGATGCGTGAGAAAATCATAACTCAAATATTCACCTCCACGATCGGATCGTAGAAACTTAATCTTTCTGTTACGATGGTTCTCCACTTCATTCTGAAATTCTTTGAACTTTTCAAATGTTTCAGATTTATGTTTCATTAAATAGATATACCCATATCTACTTAAGTCATCGGTAAAAGTGAGAAAATAGCGATATCCACCGCGCGTCGAAACACTCATCGGTCCGCACACATCGGTATGTATGATTTCCAACAAGTCCGTTGCTCGCTCCATCATACCGGAGAACGGAGTTTTGATCATCTTGCCCATGATGCATGGTTCACATGTGTCAAATGATTCAAAATCAAGAGACTCCAAAAGTCCATCAGAATGGAGTTTCTTCATGCGCTTTACACCAATATGACCTAGACGACAGTGCCACAAATAAGTAGTATTATCACTATCTATTTTGCATCTCTTAGCCTCAATGTTATGGATGTGTGTTTCATCCCTTTCGAGATTTAGAAGAAATAAACCATTCACAACAGGTGCATGACCATAAAAGATGTTACTCATATAAATAGAACAACCATTATTCTCCAATTTAAATGAATAACCGTCTTGCAATAAACACGATCCAGAAATAATGTTCATGCTCAACGCAGGCACATAATAACACTTATTAAGGTTTAAAACTAATCCCGAAGGTAAAACTAAGGAGAGCGTGCCGACGGCCATCACATCAACTCTTGATCCGTTGCCAACGCGCATCTTCACCTCATCCCTCGCAAGCCGCCGTCTATTCCGTAGCTCCTGTTTCGAGTTACAAATATTAGCAACTGAACCAGTATCAAATACCCAGGCACTACAACGAGGGCTAGTAAGGAAAACATCAATAACATGTATATCAAATATACCTTTGATGGTGCCAGCCTTCTTGTCCGCTAAGTACTTCGGACAATTGCGCTTCCAGTGACCCTTGTCCTTGTAATAGAAGCACTCAGTGTCCGGCTTGGGTACAGACTTGAGCTTCTTCTCAGCAGGGGCAACGCGCTTGCCGCCGCCCTTCTTGAAGGGCTTCTTTGCACCCTTACCTTTCTTGAAGGTGGGGGGCTTGTTGACCATCAACACATGATTATCCTTTTTGATGTCCACCTTCGCAGCCTTCAGCTTTGCGAAGAGCTCGGTGATCGTATCAGTGGAACCAATCTGATTATGAGTCACTACAAAACTTTTGTAGCTGGGAGGGAGTGATTGCAGAACCCTGTCAATCTTGAGCTCCTCTGGAATCTTGTAGTCCAGTTGCTCAAGGCGTTGAGTGTAGCCCGACATCTTTATGGCGTGCTCACTAACGGAACTCCCTTCCTCCATCTTGCAGTTAAAGAACTTCTCAGAGATCTCATATCTCTCAGAACGGGCCTGAGTCTGAAACATGGTTTTCAGCTCCTCAAGAATCTCAAAGGGCCCGGGATAGTCTTCAAAACGATTTTGAAGGTCCGATTCCATAACAAACAACATGGTGCTCTTAATCACACCATAATCATCTTTGCGCGACTGATAGACAGCTTTCTCATCAGCCGGCGCATCTACAGAAGGGGCGTCACCTAGCGCATTTTCAAGGACATAGTCCTTTTGACCGCCAGAGAGAATGATTCTCAGATTGCGGAACCAGTTGGTGAAGTTAGACCCATTGTTTTTAAGCTTTTCCTTCTCAGCAAAAACGTTGAAGTTGAAGTTGGACTTAGCCATTTGATCTACAATGTTTGCAAGTACAAATTAGACTATGTTCATGATAACTAGTTCAACTTTTAATCAAATTACTAGATAAACTCCCACTAAATTCAACATCCCTCAAGTTGTTTAGTGAACACGATCCAAATTCACCACACCTAATCCGATCTTCACGAGAAGAGATGTGGTTTCAATGGTGGACAACTAAGTGTCGATCATATCATTCATATGAATCATGTTTAACCTTTCGGTTCATGTGTTCCGAGGCCATGTCTGTACATGCTAGGCTCGTCAAGTCAAACCCAAGTATTTCCGCGTGTGCAAAACTAGCTTGCACCCGTTGTATGTGAACGTAGAGTCTATAGCACCCGATCATCATGTGATGCTTGGACACGACGAACTTTCACAACGGTGCATACATGGGGAGAACACAGTTTTATCTTGATCTTTAAGTGAGGAATCATCTTATAATGCTACCGTCGCGATCTAAGCATAATAAGATACATAAAAGGATAAACATCACATGCATATAACTTTATGTGACATGGTATAGCCAATCTTCGCGCAATGATCTCCATCTTGTGCGTGTCGGCATGATCTCCATCACTCCACCATGATTGCCTCCACCACGAATAGCAACTACAACTATTGCTAACTACTTAGCGATAAAGTGAAACTATTACATGGCGTATAAGAAGTTGACACACAGGTCATACACAATTATAAAGACAGCCATATGGCTCCTGCCGGTTGTGTACTCATCGACATGCAAGTCGTGAAACATTACAAAACATGATCATCGCATACAATATACACATCACATCTTGGGCCATACCATATCACAGAAAACACTCCCTGCAAAAACAAGTTAGACGCCTCTACTTTGTTGTTGCATGTTTTACGTGGCTTATGGGAGTAGCAAGCTAAGAACAATTCTTACCTACGGAAAGCCACAACGGTGATATTATGGTTGCCAAACTCTGGTGTTAGTCCCATGACAACTATAGTGAGAGAAACTGGCATCCACCAGCCGCATGTGTGGAACAAGCCACACGTCAAGTGCGGAGCCGGTCTCGCGAACGACGTCGCGTAAGGTTGTCCTGGACCGCTTCAATCTCACTATCCCGTGTCATAAGAAGAACACAAACAAGAGGCTTGCAACAGAAAACATCAACGCCCGCAATAACCATGTTGCGTTCTACTCGTGAAACACATCTACGCATAGATCTAGCTCTGATACCACTGAAGGGTTTCGGAGCATAGTAAATCAAAAAAAATCTACGGATGCAAACGGGAAAGGCAAGATCTAATCTAGGAGATGAAAACAACGAGAGAGATTAGATGAGATCTTCATACCCTTGAAGATTCGCACAGCGGAACGTTCGTCGGAACGTGGGTGATGTAGTCGTACTCGCTTCTCCTCCTCGTGATCCGATCCGATCTAGCACCGCAAGTGGCGATGCCTCCGAGAGATGCACACGTGCAGCACCTCGACATCTCCTCCTTCCTCGGTCCAGCAAGTATGGTGGAGAGACGGATTGGATCTACAACGCGACGGCGCGGTGCAAGTGGTGGAGAGTTTCTGCAGCAGGGCTTCGCCTACGTGCAGTCGGGAGGGAGAGAGAGAGGAGGGCAGCAGGGCGGCTAGGGCTTGAGGAGGAGGTGTGGGGGGTGGTGCGCCCCCAGCCCTCTTTATATAGAGGGGTGGACGCCAACCCTAGCCCCTCCCCCAAGCCTAGGCCGGCGGCCAAGGAGGGAAGAGTGGGGGGCAAGTTTCCCCCTTTCTTTCTAGAAGCTCCCCTAGGGTTTCCCCTAGGTTTGGCCGGCTAGGCCCTATGGGGCCTTGTGCCCCTGGCCCAATGCGGCCAGGGCACTCCCTCATAGGCCCATGCCCCCTCCCGGCAGGTGGGGCCACGTTGGTCCCCCTCCGGAAGGTTCTAGAAGCTTCCGGTACAATACCGATTAACCCGAAACAATTCCGAACTCCAAAAACCGCATTGCCTTATATGAATCTTATTCTCCGGACCATTCTGGAACCTCTCGTGATGTCCCGGATCCCATCCGAGACTCCTAACAAAAACTCATAAACCAATTATCCAATCTATCCTAGCGTCGAGACACGTTAAGTGTGTGACCCTTCGGGTTCGAGAACATGCAGACATGATCTTCTATCAATAATCAACAGCGGGGTCTGGAAACCCATATTGACTCCCACACATTCATCGATGATCATATCGGATGAACCACGATGCCAGGATTCAATCAATCCCATATATATATTCCCTTCGTCTCGCGATATTTTACTTGCCCGAAATTTGATCGTCGGTACCGTCATACCTAGTTCAATCTCATTCACAGCAAGTACTTTACTCGTTCCGTAATCCGATATCACCTTGTGATTAACTCCTTAACCACATGCTTGCAAGCGGTGTTGATATCGATTACCGAGTGGGCCCGAAGTATATCTCTCCGACTTGGGAGGGACAAATCCCATCTCGATACATACAACCCAACAGGTACTTTGCGATCACCTGAGAGACACCTTTATAATCACCCTCTCATAGGATGACGTTTGATGACCTCAAAGCTTTCTTCCGATACCAGGGAGTTGTATTATCTCATGGTCTAAGGAATACAATATTTGACATAAGAAAATCTTCGCAAAGATGAACACGATGACACGATCTAATTGCTTCGCTTAGTTGGGGACTGTCCATCATATCATTCTCCCAATGATATGATCTCATTATTAATCGACAACTCATGTCTATGGTTAGGAAACCTTAACCATCATTAATCAATGAGCTAGTCCATAGAGGCGTACTAGGGACACGGTGTTGTTCACAAACCACACAAGCATTAAAGTTTCCGCTTAATACAATTCTAGCATGGAATATAAACATTATCATGAACAAGAATTATAATAATAACATCTTTATTATTGCCTCTAGGGCATAATTCCAACATAATCCGCCCCTCAGGGGACGGATAATCCTCCTCCCAGGATTCCTTCAAGGAAAGCCAAGGCGCGTCGTTCTGTATGCACTACTAGATAAAAGGCTATAGGAGACATGCTTATGCGAGGCACATTTAGACATATGCGCCTCCTATAAAAATAGGCGAGGCGCACTTTGCGATATGCGCCTCTAGTATAAAAATAGGCGAGGCACATATGATAAGAATGCGCCTCCTATAATCCCTGTACGGACGGAATCTAGCAGCCCCATATTATGCGAGGCGCATTCTAGTCATATGTGCCTCCTATATATCAGATAGGCGAGGCGCATATGGACAGAATGCGCCTCGCATATTCTGTGTGGGCCCGCGTGTTGGTAGGTGCACGAATATGCGAGGCGCATATGGCTATATGCGCCTCCTATATTTGATAATATGCGAGGCGCATATGGCCATATGCGCCTCAAGTAACTCATGCGGGCCCGGGCGGTGGTAGGTGGCCGCATATGCAAGGCGCATATTGCTATATGCGCCTCCTATAGTTTGAATTATAGGAGGCGCATATTGTGCAATATGCGCCTCGCATAAGCTGGCACCACTTTTTTCCAGCTTTTTGCACATGGAGGCAACTACCACCCCACTCACTTGTGTCACTTCTTCCTCCTCCACCAAGACAAATCTGGTCGCCCCCCTCCTCCTCCCCACCTCATTTCACCCATTGATTCACCATAGAAGCTTGCTCAACATCCATTGGTTGACACCCATATGTAAGTGAAGTCTCTTGCTCCTCTAGATCTACAACATGTCCATTTACTTCTCCTCCGGCTCTCTTGCGCAAGTCGTTGTTGGAGGAAGCGTGAAGGCGTTGCTTGCATGTATGCGCGTTGTCGGAGACACCGACTATATGATTGTGTTGTGGTGCTACTTTTTGTGCAGGGATTTCATTTGAGATGCCAATGTTTCGCCGGAATGTCGATTTATTTCTTTTCCGGCAAATTTCTGGCACTCGCGGATGTCCCCTTTTTAGGGGAGGTCATGCCGAATTTTTCCGGCGATCCACGTCCATATATGCTCTAATTATTCTCTTGCTCTTTGTACCACGCAAGCGGCCATGGTCCGACCACTGATCAACAAAGCCCGCGTGGATAGGTGGATGACATGCGCGAGGGCCGACATGGAACGTGCAAACAAGACAGAGATAAGATGTCCATGTCGGGACTGCAAGCTGATGTATCTGATAAGGCATGATTCCGGAATGCTGGAGTCGCACCTGCTTTGACGTAGTTTCATGGATGGCTACACTCGATGGATACGTGATGATCACGAAGATCAAGATGCCAGTGATGATCACGAAGATCAAGACGCCAGTCACGATCACGAAGATCAGGGTGGTGGCACTGGACATGGACACGAAGATGATCAAGGTGGCGTCGGGCATGGACACTAAGATGATCAAGGTGGTGCCGACCATAATTCGAGCTGGTTGCGAGACCCTCATGTCCAATATCTGCTTCTCAAGGAGACGAGTAACGCCAGAGCCGCCGGTAGAGAGAAGGCTAAACTGGAGCAAATGGAGAAAGACGCGGTCACTCCATTGTTTGATGGATGCAACGACGGGGATACCCGTCTAAATGTAACGCTTAGGGCTCTGGAGATGAAGGCGAAACACAAAATGACCGACGAATGTTTCGACGACAACATTGTATTCTGGCACGATATTCTTCCAAGAAGGGGAACACATGTCCGACTAGTATCGCTGAGGCGAAGAAAGTCGTGTGCCCTCTCAATCTACCGCACGTGAAATACCACGTCTGCATAAATGATTGCATCATCTACCGGGGCGAGGACGCGGAGAAGACCACGTGTCCGGTGTGCAAGACCTCTCGATACAAGAGAGGGACCAAGAAAGCTCCTAGGAAGGTGGTGTGGTACTTTCCTCTAACTCCTCGTTTGCAGCGGTATTTCGCAGACCCTAAGGAAGCACAGCTCATGCGCTGCACGCGGAAAGAAAGAGGCCGGAAGACGATGATCCGGAGAAGGAGGAAATGTTGAGGCACCCTTCGGATGCTTGCCAGTGGAAGGCGTTGGACCTACAATATTACCAACATTTTGGGAAAGAGTCAAGGAACCTTAGGCTGGGCGTGAGCACTGACGGACTCAATCCGTTTGGAAGCCAGAGCAGCACACACAGCACCTGGCCCGTGTTTGTATGGATCTACAACCTCCCTCCCTGGTTGTTCATGAAGAAGAAGTACGTAACCATGAGTATGCTCGTTCAAGGGCCAAAACAACCTGGTACAGACATCAATATGTATCTCACGTTGTTGAAAGAGGAGTTGGCCACGTTATGGGAAGAAGGAGCCCGTACATGGGACGCCTCGAGACAAGAGTACTTTGACATGAGAGCGGCGGTGATCACAACGGTGCAAGACTATCCCGGTTACGGATACTTCTCGGGGCAGGTGGTCCAAGGATTCTATGGGTGCGTTAGGTGCAAGGATAATACAACGTACCGCCAGCTACAGAAAGATCCCGGGTCCGGGAAAACCGTGTTCTTTGGGGCTCGGAGGTGGCTTCCCAAGAATCACGCCTGGAGAAAGCTAGGACATCTGTTCGATGGGACGATCGAGCTCCGAGGAATCCCACACCAGAAGAGTGGCGCGGAAATCTACAAGCTGTTGAATAACTGGAAGGAGTGCCCTGCGCCAGGAAAGACCCAGAAGAAGCCAGAGCCGTTGCTGAAGGTATGGAAGGCGAGGTCTGTTTTCTGGGACTTGCCATACTGGAAGATCATCCGCGTGCCTCATAGCCTTGATCTCATGCATATCATGAAGAACGTGGGCGAGAGTCTGCTTGCCACCCTCCTTAACACCGACAAGACCAAAGATGGGCCGAAGGCAAGGAACGACTTGAAGCATATGGGCATCAGGGATGAACTTCAACCACCACCTAGCGATGATGAGGAGGAGGACGAGGTGGAGGAGACAGAAACACAGAATAGCCGTCGTCGCAAGGGGAAAAAGGTTAAGAAGGGAGAGGTCAAGCTCAAGGCCTCATGCTTCCTCAGAGTCAAATTTCCGAACGGCTACGCGGGGAAGATAAGCAGATGGCTAGACGAGGCGAAGCAGCGCTTCAGTGGGATGAAGTCTCACGACGTCGCCGTGCTAATGACGCAGGTACTCCCGGTCGCGATCCGAGGTATAATGGACAAGCACATCCGTGAAACACTGTTTGGCCTCTGCAACTTTTTTGACGTCATCTCTCGGAAGTCGATAGGCATTAAGTAGCTCACGAGGCTACAGGACGAGATCGTGGTGATAATGTGCAAGCTCGAGATCTATTCCCCCCCCCCCCGCTTTCTTCGACATCATGCTTCATCTGCTTCTCCATGTTGTGGAGGATATCGTCCAGCTCGGTCCTGCGTTTCTGCGAAGCATGATGCCGTTCGAAAGGCTCAATGGACACATCAAGGGATACGTTAAGAACAAGTCCCGTCCAGATGGAAGCATAGCAAACGGCTTCCTGGCCGAAGAGTGCATCTCTTTCTGCTCGAACTTTCTACAAACCGAGACCCCTCTTGGTATGCCATTCAACAAGAACCTCGCGAGGCTCGCTGGATGGGGTCACCGCGAGGGTCGACGTGCAAAGCATGTCGACATGGAGGGCCGAACCAAGGACTTTGAAAGAGCAAACTTGGTCGCGCTGCAACACCTGCAGGTGGTTGATCCATACATACATGAGCACAAAGAGTTTATCAAGAAGAATTACGCTGATCAGGGACGCCAGGTCCCGAGGGAGGAAGAGCACAACTCCGGTTTCACGCGGTGGTTTAGGGAGAAGGTCATAGCTAATCCACCGCAGGGCGAGTACTCGGAGGAAGATAAACTCATATTCTCATTGTCACAGGGCGCCTCGCACAACCTCATGACCTATCAGGCTTACGATATCAACGGATACACGTTCTACACAGAGGAAAAATACAATAACTGCGATTACCAGAACTCAGGGGTAACAGGGATATTCTACACCGGCGACATCCCGGAAAGATACTACGGAAGGATCGAGGAGATTTGGGAGCTCGACTATGTTAAGGAGAAGGTGCCGATGTTCCGTGTCAGGTGGGCCAAGAGCGTCGAGAAAGAAGACCAGTATTTCACCACGATGGTTATACCGTCAAAGACCACCAGCGCGAACGCACCCGCAAGAAATGAGCCTTGGGTTTTGGCTAGCAAAGTCGACCAATGCCGGTACATCAAAGACCCGTCAAAGCCTAGCCGGGTTGTCGTCAGGAGAGGCAAAAGGAACATTATCGGAATGGACGGAGTCGCCAACGAGCAAGACTTTGACCAGAACGGCGACCCGAAGATAGAAGACGGGTATGGCAACCAAACACCGTACACCACAACCCTACCTAAGAAAGGACTTCCGTTCAAGAGAAGTAGTGAAGACGTCCCGGACCTAACCTATGCAACCGCGACAAAGAAGGGCAAGAAGACGACCATTGTCATGAAACGCTAGCGCGCTCCGACCATTATCAAGAACCGTCGTGTGTGTGGCCTACTATTATGTATCAAAACATTCTTAATTTTCATTATGTGTGTGTTATAATAATATTGCATTGAGAATATTATGTATCAACAAGACACATTCATTGAGAATACTCACTTATGTTGTTTTAGCAATATTTGAATATTTAAAATATTTGTAGTATATTTTATAGTTCATATTGTGTTTGGACAATGCTTTTACATGAAAAATGGCCTTTAAATTTTTTTTCCAAAAAATTGTTAACCCTAGGATTCGAACTTGGGTGGCCAGCAATGAAATAGGACAAGGCATGTACTACCACTAGGCTGTTGTGTGTTTGTTGATAGAAACCTGCGCACTACCCTCTTTGTCTAGGATTGCATATAATGCGAGGCGCATTTAGCCCAGATGCGCCTCGCGTAATATTATACGAGGCGCACTTTGTGATATGCGCCTCGCATAACCGGCACACATCGATCACACAGCGCTAGTACTACAGCTAGTACATACACGACTTCACATATCTCAGAGCCCGAAGCCACATCGATCGAAGCCGTCGCCGCCGTGGAGGAGGAGCCCGACACCGCCCCGTGGAGGAGGAGCCCGACGCCGCCATCCCCGTGGAGGAGGAGCCCGACGCCGCCGTCCCCGTGAAGGAGGAGCTATCCGCCGCCCCGTGGAGGAGGAGCCCGACGCCGTCGTCCCCGTGAAGGAGGAGCCCGACGCCGCCGCCCCGTGAAGGAGGAGCCCGACGCCGGCTTCCCACCCACCCACGCCCCCCACCCACCCACGCCTCTTCCCCTCTCTCCGGTGAGTCCCCGCCCCCCACCCACCCACGCCTCTTCCCCTCTCCTCCCCTTCTAGGGTTTCTCAGCCGCTGCCGGCGTCCACCTCCGCCCTTCCCTGGCTTGGGCGATGGTGGCTGCCAGATGATTATAATGTTGCACTTTGTGAAATCATGGGATTAATTGCATTAGCATGTCTGTTGTTTATCCATATTTTATCCTGCTTGCCAGAATGTTTCCAGGCTTCAAGGTGTTGAACCTGAACTTGTAAACATTACACTGTGGCATTTCAGACTATCGCCAAATTCATTCAGCTGTAGTTTCAGTTAGTCTGTCAGTTAGCAGCAGCATTTCTTCAGTTAGCTGAATAAATTATCAGTTCGTGAGCCTGTTCTTGAGCTGACCAAGTAATAGGCAGCCTTGTGTTGTATCGTGGATTGGCACGAGTAAATTTGGGCATGGTGGTGATCAGGTGATCGTTGGATGGCATGATTATACCAGCCTGTACATGCCTTAGAATTAGGTTCTTCAGTTAGTTGTTCTCACTGCTACAAATAACAGAGAGAACAGATAATGTGCAATGTTTGCATGCAGTGCAGAATCTATCGTCTCCAACTTGTGTGTGATTCAGTGTTTTTCGTGTGTGTTTGAGCTCTGTTTCTGACACAAGGTATGTTCAGAGCTGAGCGGTTTCTCAGTTGAGTGTTTGACACATTTGCATCAATGTGGGAAGAGTAATTTAGCAGCTAATCCATTCAGTATGTACATTCCATAATTTGCCAAAATACAGTACCTGAAAAGTAACAAAAATCCAACATAATCCTTTTGTTGGTCGTCCCATTGGATTCAAGTTCAGCCTGGAGTTCTTACAGCTCCAGTATTGAGTACAAAGGCTGATGACTGATGGCACTAGAAGCGTTTTCAGTGTTGTTCTTTTTGCAGACTGGGGTCAGACTGGGCTCTCTCACTGCTGTAGCATAGGAACACTACATTTTAGGCCATTTTTTACTTAACTCTGAAATTTTGATGATCAATGGTCATACTGCTCTCAGATTTTGAGTTTCTTCTGTAGTTTCGAATCAGTTGTTTTCTGCTATGCTGTGAAATTATGAATCTATGTTCTGCCTTCAGGAATTATGTGAGTTCAGCAAAACTCGGATACTGTATGTATGTATGTGTTTGTGTATGCTGGCAGCAAAATGGCTGTGATGATGGCAGTTGATCCTTTTTGTGCAGGTTTTTCTTTTTGAGTTGCCAATGTTTCGCCGGAATGTTGATTCATTTCTGTTCCGGCGAATTTTGGCACTCCTAGACATAGAAAATTAGCAAAGTTCATGCCAAAATTTTCTGTGAATTTTTGTGCTTATTAGTTTCATTTATTTGTGTGTTTAGAAATGTCGGATCCGGGCCCTTCTAGCCAGAAGCCCTTTTTGGGAGCAGCAGGCGGAGGTGGAATCCCTAGAGGCCCCGGAATTTGTTCCGCGGGACGACGAGATGGAGGAGGACGAGGATACCTCGTCGGGCAATGAGGAGATGGGGGACGCCGATGGCGACGCCACTACCACTGATGGCGGCGGTGAAGCTACTACAGACGGTGGTAGCGCATCGAAGAAGTCTCGGAAGGATCGGACCCCGATCGTGGTCAACCTCAAAAGGTCCATCATCACAAGCGTGAGCCCTAAAGGTGCGCCTTTGGAGCCAGAAGAATTTGTTGGGGGTTACTCGAACCAGCTCGCGGCAATCCTCCGGAACACCGTCACGATCAACATGGAGAACCTGAAGGCCGAAGAGAACAAGGGTTTCCTCATCCAGCTTTTCCGGAAGCTGCACGCAAGATACGCGTTCCCGGGTGATGAGGAAAACAAGTATAATAATGACAATCTCAAAAGGAATCCGGTGAACAAGTATGCCCTCGGGAGGATGACCAAGGCCTTGTCAAATTGGAAGGCTCGGGTGAAGAATCTGATTTTCGAGGAGAAGCTAAGTTATCCAGAGCTCGTCAAGAAGGAGCCTCTGGTCAAGGAAGAAGACTACAATGTGTTTAAGGCCAGATGTAACTCCGCCTTGGGCAAGGTGTAACACCCTCAGAATCGGACCTATGCAAGTTTTAGCGAAACCCGCCAAACCCGCATAGAAACGATTCAAAGGTGCCCACCAGGCACTTTCGTGCGGGTGGAAAACGAAGTAATAACATTACACAACAGTCCTCGATGGGACCCACAGAACAGATATATACAACAGCGACTCAATGAGTCAAGAATACAGATATAATATACAAAGATCCAAATCACCTTGAAAACGACAGAGCGTCCTGCTACGGACAAGATGCAAATGGGGCTAAGAGCCCTGAAGAATAACCAATGGCGTCCATAACCCTGCCCAGGCCAAGCCGGAAGGGTAACCCTGCTAACGACGTCGATCTCAAAACCTGCTAAAACAAAAGGGGTGCCGACAAAGGGCAAAGGAAAAAGAGGAGCGTCAGTACTGAGGCCAGTACACGGCGAGACTAGAATTCGGCGGTCCTCGCCTACATAGGTATGGTGGACTGAAGCGGCAGCGGCAGCATGCACTAAACAACCTATAGAGACTCGATCCAACTGGCGGTTATCAGAGAGGGATAAGAATGACCTATCCGGATCCAACCTGAAGCTAACACCAAACAAACTCATCCTGGTGTTTCCCCCTCGATACCGATCGAGGAAGTCAACCGAGGAACTCACACCGTTGGCAGTTTTATTTATTTGGTTATTGTTGCAGCAATTACTAGTCAGGTAAAGATAATCGTCCTGATAAAATAAACAGTGGGCCGTTTTAGTTAATCATTCCGTTGTAGTGGCATCACTTACTAATCAGATACAGATAGCATGAGATAAACCCAAAACCCAGCAGTTGTTGGTACTTTTATTTAGCCATTCCGTTGTAGTTGCAGTACTTACTAGTCAGATACAATGGTCGCAAGCGACATCTCAAACAAGCAATTGTGGGCAGTATTATTTAGTCATTCCATCATAGTGAAGCTGATTACTAGTCATTATAAAGTCAAATTTATAGCAATAAACTTTAGTTATGCTTGTCTATGGTCGAGATACTGTGCTCCAAGTCGTCCATAACCGCGGACACGGCTTTCAGAAAGTTTTACCCGGCCGGGGTGCACCAATAGCAACACACACTCGATCAACCTCGGAAAAACCAAATCAAAACCCAACGAGGCTTTCACGACAAAGCAATCACAGGATTCAGAAATATTTCAGGGGGCCACCCCATTGAGTAGACCCGCAACGAAGTAAGCAAGCTCCGAGACGGACTCAAGGTTTGGGTAGACGGCTGTGAACGACTGGGAACCCAAAACTGGGCTTGTCGACACCGCGGAATCGTGTCCCGCTCCTAAACAGTACAGTGTGCTATACATCGCACAAACGTAATTAAAGCAGTAAAGCATGGCATAAGTACAGGATCGTAAATAAAACCTCAAACTAGTTTGTGGCCCCAAGAAATAAGACTGAATCAAGCTCTGGCTAAGGGGGGTCCCATATACCTCCCGGATGTGGATAGCGCGATAAGTCAAGGAACAAGTATCAAGTACTCGGGGTCCTACGGGACACAAGTGGGCGTTCGGAAACCAAATATTATCTATCACCCACCGATGCCTCTGCTTACTTCAATTTTAGTTGTTAAACAGGAATTAAAGTGAACGACAAGTAAAACCATGATCATATCCAACATCAACATGCGGCAATACATCAACAACTGTGGCACTTGACGACATGCAACATCACCTGAGCAAGCGACTACGACGCGCAAGTCCAACTATCTACCAAACAACGGGTAATAGGATGTGTCCAAGGCAATATAAGGCTGCAAGTAATATCAAGGGTACGGAAAACTAGAGCATCGCAACACAGATAGCATTAGATCAACAGGAGGGAAATAAATACTAGAAAAGTAAGATAGGTAGAAAGAGGGAGATGCTCGCCTGAAAACATGTCGAAGGTTCAATCGAAGATCGGGGCGAAGCTCACATCAACTCAACGGCCTTATCCGCGAAGAAGCAAAACACTAGAAGAAACACCGGATGCGATATTTAATACGACGGCAGAAGATCGGCATGATGTATGTATGATGCATGGCATGGCAAGGTGCGATGCAATTAGGTCATATTAAGCGGAACCGGGGTCCCGACATTTAATTAGATGGTTCGAGTTATTTAGAACCCCCGCAATTTAATGTTGTTTTAGCATGGCAAAAGATAGTACCGGTTCGCTACATAAATTTAAATGAGGCCAATATAAGGCTAGATTTGCCCGCATATGGGCCCCATATTTAATTATTAGGTGAATCGGCACAAGGCCCCCAAACCACATGAATGTATGCATGCGAGACAATTAATATGCGACAAGTTATATTATATTATAAAATAGGGTTTCGGGAAGGGGTTCACACATTAGGGTTCGACGAACTTGGGGTTCCGGGGTTCGGGGTTGGTCTCAGGGTGCAGGGTTCGACGGGTTTGTTCTCGGGCTCCGGGATCGTTCTCGGTAACGGGGTAGATCTTGGCGCATTCGCGATGGTCGGGCCATGCGGTCGGTCCTATCGTTCGGGCTGAAGCACTTGTCGCATCGGGGTCTCGGTGTCCGGGGTGAAGTACTTGACGTTCTCGAGGGAGTACTTGTCGCACATGTGGTCTTCGGGTTCCCTGTCGATGATCTTGTCGTCGAGAAGAACTTGTCGGGTTCGCGTATCGGGTCGGTTATGGCATCCGGGTGAAGTTCTTGGCGTCCTACGGTTCCATGTCGACGACCTTGGTTTCCTCGATGGAGAACTCGGAACATCCGTGTCGTGGTTCTTGTCGGGGTTCTCGGCTTCGGCGTCGGGGTTCGGAGTTGGGGCCTCCGGATCCTTGAGGCGATCTTGGCGTTCCGGGCATCTTCGGTCCTCGGATCCGAGAGGGGGGTACTTGATGTTCCATGTAGGCGGCCTTGTCGTGCGTATCCTTTTTGATGTCGAACTTGAGTTCCAGATCGACCAACACGCGCACAGGCGGAAACACAAAGAGGAGGTTGGTGGAGTCGCCCATGACGGAACAGCTCGCAGCGGTGAAAGGTCGTTGAGGAGAGATTCCAGGCAGGCAGAGATGTCCAAGAGGGGCTCGAGGCCGACATGGCCAGGGACGCGGGCCCGAGGCAGACGCAGGGTGGCAGCAAGGTGAGGGGCGGCCAGAGGTTGCTGGAGACGAGGCGGCTCGGCGACGGTCGGCGGAGGGCGGCCGCGGCGCTGGGAGGCGAACGGTGGGGCGGAGCGAGCGCGTCGGAGGCGCGGCGGGGGAGACCGGAGACGAGGAGGCCGACGGGCGGGGAGGCCTGGGGAGGAAAGGCGGCGCGCGGGAAGGGCGGAGGAGGGAGATGAGGTGAGGGGGCGTCGGCGGTTGCTCGGGAGGACGGGCCGGTGCTCGAGGTGGGAGGTGGGGTGATAGCCGACGGACGGGGAGGCGCCGCGGGGCGAGCGGAGGCGCGCCGGAGGAGGCGGGGCGGGCGGCGAGGTAGACGCGGCGGCCAGAGAGGGGTCTCGCGCGGGGGCGAGCTCGGGACTGGAGGCGGGCGGAGCAGAGCGGCCGCGTGCGCGGATGGTGGCGGGGCCGGCGGGACGCGGCCTAGAGAGGGGGGTGAGGAGGAAGGCGACGCGGGGCGGGGCGGTGTGCTGAGAGAGCGGCGGCGGCGGACGGGCTGGAGGAGAGGCCCAGGCGAGGGGAGGCGGGAGGAAGGAGACGGGGGTGGGGAAGAGAGAGGAGAGAGGAGAGAGCGGGGGCACGCGCGGGCGTGGGGACAGGTGGGGTCCGGGTTGCGGGACCGGGGTGGGGACACGCGGGTCCAGGGGGGTGTGGGGCGGTTGACCAGGTTGGGTGCGATGGGATGGTTGAGGCCAGGGTGTGCTGGCAGGGTGGGGGTGGGTTTAGGAGAGAGAGAGAGAGAGGCCAAGTGGCAGCACGAGATTGGTAGAGGGGGGGAAGAGGGTGAGGTGGCATCTGCTGGTTGGCCAGGGTGATGTGGAGGCTGGGTGTGGGTAGGTAGATTGGTAGCTGTAGGATATAGGGGTGGACCGATTTAATTTCTGGGGTGGTCGTTCGGGTCGGATTCGGCCCGTTCGACTGCCCCACTAAAATCACTTAAACATTTTATTTGTTTCAAACACGGCGTTGGCAAACCGATAGCAGACAAACAAAAATAATCCGGTGACCCGGTTTTGATGTTGAATAAAGATGGGGCGTTTTTAGAAAACAAAACGGGCTTTGCGAAAATAGTTTTAGGCAAACAACACATGATGATGACGATGCAATGCACAAAAACAACGCGATTTTCTAGTAGTGGTTTTGCGGGATGCCACAATTCGACACCACTAACAAGGATCTCGCCCTCGAGATCCGCCTCATGGTACCGGAAAGAAGGTCGGCGATCTGTGTCTTCTCGCTTCGTGTAGATCCTCGCGACACCACTAACAAGAGGTCGTTGTCCGTGATCGTCGAGACAACACTCCGGGAACAAAAGGTCGAAGGTAGAGGCATCAACAAATAAAGCCACCTCTAACTCCGGTAGAAAGAGGGAACCGATGCATTCTCATCCACTTCAATGTACAAAAGCGAATAGAAGGGGTAGTCGGCATGGGGGCCAATCCATCACGCACCCAAACTATTACTCCGCACAATCAGTGGAAAAGCGTGCAACCATTCTCGGAATCCGACTGAAGATCTCGACAAGCGAGGTTCGGTACAAAGGAGTGATGCAGACTCTGCATCGGAGCTGGCGTAGATGATGTCGTCGCGTCGGAAAACACCGGAAGGCACGAGAAGGAACAAAGAGAAGTCCACCAGACGAAGGGTTCCTCGGATAGCATGAAGACCAGCTGTAGCCACACCGTTACCAAAGGAGGAAGCGAAACCCTGAAGGTACGACGGAACCCAACCACGAGAAAGCCTGGACTCGAAGAGAGAGAAGAGAGCGGATTCAAAACACGTATAGGTAAGAGGAGAATAGCAGAGGGGTAAGGAATAAAATCAGACCTAATCAGAACTATCCAACCGATTTTCGCAAAATAGTTTTGACACTCTACTTCGGCCGTTAGCTAGGTTATCCTACAGGCTGGACTTGTGGGGTATCGCAACTGCTGAGCTCTGATACCACTCTGTAACACCCTCAGAATCGGACCTATGCAAGTTTTAGCGAAACCCGCCAAACCCGCATAGAAACGATTCAAAGGTGCCCACCAGGCACTTTCGTGCGGGTGGAAAACGAAGTAATAACATTACACAACAGTCCTCGATGGGACCCACAGAACAGATATATACAACAACGACTCAATGAGTCAAGAATACAGATATAATATACAAAGATCCAAATCACCTTGAAAACGACAGAGCGTCCTGCTACGGACAAGATGCAAATGGGGCTAAGAGCCCTGAAGAATAACCAATGGCGTCCATAACCCTGCCCAGGCCAAGCCGGAAGGGTAACCCTGCTAACGACGTCGATCTCAAAACCTGCTAAAACAAAAGGGGTGCTGACAAAGGGCAAAGGAAAAAGAGGAGCGTCAGTACTGAGGTCAGTACACGGCGAGACTAGAATTCGGCGGTCCTCGCCTACATAGGTATGGTGGACTGAAGCGGCAGCGGCAGCATGCACTAAACAACCTATAGAGACTCGATCCAACTGGCGGTTATCAGAGAGGGATAAGAATGACCTATCCGGATCCAACCTGAAGCTAACACCAAACAAACTCATCCTGGTGTTTCCCCCTCGATACCGATCGAGGAAGTCAACCGAGGAACTCACACCGTTGGCAGTTTTATTTATTTGGTTATTGTTGCAGCAATTACTAGTCAGGTAAAGATAATCGTCCTGATAAAATAAACAGTGGGCCGTTTTAGTTAATCATTCCGTTGTAGTGGCATCACTTACTAATCAGATACAGATAGCATGAGATAAACCCAAAACCCAGCAGTTGTTGGTACTTTTATTTAGCCATTCTGTTGTAGTTGCAGTACTTACTAGTCAGATACAATGGTCGCAAGCGACATCTCAAACAAGCAATTGTGGGCAGTATTATTTAGTCATTCCATCATAGTGAAGCTGATTACTAGTCATTATAAAGTCAAATTTATAGCAATAAACTTTAGTTATGCTTGTCTATGGTCGAGATACTGTGCTCCAAGTCGTCCATAACCGCGGACACGGCTTTCAGAAAGTTTTACCCGGCCGGGGTGCACCAATAGCAACACACACTCGATCAACCTCGGAAAAACCAAATCAAAACCCAACAAGGCTTTCACGACAAAGCAATCACAGGATTCAGAAATATTTCAGGGGGCCACCCCATTGAGTAGACCCGCAACGAAGTAAGCAAGCTCCGAGACGGACTCAAGGTTTGGGTAGACGGCTGTGAACGACTGGGAACCCAAAACTGGGCTTGTCGACACCGCGGAATCGTGTCCCGCTCCTAAACAGTACAGTGTGCTATACATCGCACAAACGTAATTAAAGCAGTAAAGCATGGCATAAGTACAGGATCGTAAATAAAACCTCAAACTAGTTTGTGGCCCCAAGAAATAAGACTGAATCAAGCTCTGGCTAAGGGGGGTCCCATATACCTCCCGGATGTGGATAGCGCGATAAGTCAAGGAACAAGTATCAAGTACTCGGGGTCCTACGGGACACAAGTGGGCGTTCGGAAACCAAATATTATCTATCACCCACCGATGCCTCTGCTTACTTCAATTTTAGTTGTTAAACAGGAATTAAAGTGAACGACAAGTAAAACCATGATCATATCCAACATCAACATGCGGCAATACATCAACAACTGTGGCACTTGACGACATGCAACATCACCTGAGCAAGCGACTACGACGCGCAAGTCCAACTATCTACCAAACAACGGGTAATAGGATGTGTCCAAGGCAATATAAGGCTGCAAGTAATATCAAGGGTACGGAAAACTAGAGCATCGCAACACAGATAGCATTAGATCAACAGGAGGGAAATAAATACTAGAAAAGTAAGATAGGTAGAAAGAGGGAGATGCTCGCCTGAAAACATGTCGAAGGTTCAACCGAAGATCGGGGCGAAGCTCACATCAACTCAACGGCCTTATCCGCGAAGAAGCAAAACACTAGAAGAAACACCGGATGCGATATTTAATACGACGGCAGAAGATCGGCATGATGTATGTATGATGCATGGCATGGCAAGGTGCGATGCAATTAGGTCATATTAAGCGGAACCGGGGTCCCGACATTTAATTAGATGGTTCGAGTTATTTAGAACCCCCGCAATTTAATGTTGTTTTAGCATGGCAAAAGATAGTACCGGTTCGCTACATAAATTTAAATGAGGCCAATATAAGGCTAGATTTGCCCGCATATGGGCCCCATATTTAATTATTAGGTGAATCGGCACAAGGCCCCCAAACCACATGAATGTATGCATGCGAGACAATTAATATGCGACAAGTTATATTATATTATAAAATAGGGTTTCGGGAAGGGGTTCACACATTAGGGTTCGACGAACTTGGGGTTCCGGGGTTCGGGGTTGGTCTCAGGGTGCAGGGTTCGACGGGTTCGTTCTCGGGCTCCGGGATCGTTCTCGGTAACGGGGTAGATCTTGGCGCATTCGCGATGGTCGGGCCATGCGGTCAGTCCTATCGTTCGGGCTGAAGCACTTGTCGCATCGGGGTCTCGGTGTCCGGGGTGAAGTACTTGACGTTCTCGAGGGAGTACTTGTCGCACATGTGGTCTTCGGGTTCCCTGTCGATGATCTTGTCGTCGAGAAGAACTTGTCGGGTTCGCGTATCGGGTCGGTTCTGGCATCCGGGTGAAGTTCTTGGCGTCCTACGGTTCCATGTCGACGACCTTGGTTTCCTCGATGGAGAACTCGGAACATCCGTGTCGTGGTTCTTGTCGGGGTTCTCGGCTTCGGCGCCGGGGTTCGGAGTTGGGGCCTCCGGATCCTTGAGGCGATCTTGGCGTTCCGGGCATCTTCGGTCCTCGGATCCGAGAGGGGGGTACTTGATGTTCCATGTAGGCGGCCTTGTCGTGCGTATCCTTTTTGATGTCGAACTTGAGTTCCAGATCGACCAACACGCGCACAGGCGGAAACACAAAGAGGAGGTTGGTGGAGGCGCCCATGACGGAACAGCTCGCAGCGGTGAAAGGTCGTTGAGGAGAGCTTCCAGGCAGGCAGAGATGTCCAAGAGGGGCTCGAGGCCGACATGGCCAGGGACGCGGGCCCGAGGCAGACGCAGGGTGGCAGCAAGGTGAGAGGCGGCCAGAGGTTGCTGGAGACGAGGCGGCTCGGCGACGGTCGGCAGAGGGCGGCCGCGGCGCTGGGAGGCGAACGGCGGGGCGGAGCGAGCGCGTCGGAGGCGCGGCGGGGGAGACCGGAGACGAGGAGGCCGACGGGCGGGGAGGCCTGGGGAGGAAAGGCGGCGCGCGGGAAGGGCGGAGGAGGGAGATGAGGTGAGGGGGCGTCGGCGGTTGCTCGGGAGGACGGGCCGGTGCTCGAGGTGGGAGGTGGGGTGATAGCCGACGGACGGGGAGGCGCCGCGGGGCGAGCGGAGGCGCGCCGGAGGAGGCGGGGCAGGCGGCGAGGTAGACGCGGCGGCCGGAGAGGGGTCTCGCGCGGGGGCGAGCTCGGGACTGGAGGCGGGCGGAGCAGAGCGGCCGCGTGCGCGGATGGTGGCGGGGCCGGCGGGACGCGGCCTAGAGAGGGGGGTGAGGAGGAAGGCGACGCGGGGCGGGGCGGTGTGCTGAGAGAGCGGCGGCGGCGGACGGGCTGGAGGAGAGGCCCAGGCGAGGGGAAGCGGGAGGAAGGAGACGGGGGTGGGGAAGAGAGAGGAGAGAGGAGAGAGCGGGGGCACGCGCGGGCGTGGGGACAGGTGGGGTCCGGGTTGCGGGACCGGGGTGGGGACGCGCGGGTCCAGGGGGGGTGGGGCGGTTGACCAGGTTGGGTGCGATGGGGTGGTTGAGGCCAGGGTGTGCTGGCAGGGTGGGGGTGGGTTTAGGAGAGAGAGAGAGGGCAAGTGGCAGCACGGGATTGGTAGAGGGGGGGAAGAGGGTGAGGTGGCATCTGCTGGTTGGCCAGGGTGATGTGGAGGCTGGGTGTGGGTAGGTAGATTGGTAGCTGTAGGATTTAGGGGTGGACCGATTTAATTTCTGGGGTGGTCGTTCGGGTCGGATTCGGCCCGTTCGACTGCCCCACTAAAATAACTTAAACATTTTATTTGTTTCAAACACGGCGTTGGCAAACCGATAGCAGACAAACAAAAATAATCCGGTGACCCGGTTTTGATGTTGAATAAAGATGGGGCGTTTTTAGAAACAAAACGGGCTTTGCGAAAATAGTTTTAGGCAAACAACACATGATGATGACGATGCAATGCACAAAAACAACGCGATTTTCTAGTAGTGGTTTTGCGGGATGCCACACAAGGCCAGGACTGAGAAGGGCAAGAATATGAGATCCCGAAACATTGGTACCCACCATCTCGGCTCCGGCGGTTATAGAGCCGCGAGGCCCAAATGGGATAAGGAGGACGCCGACGCCCGTGCAAAGGGGTTGACACGTCCCTTTGACGACATAAAGGAGGAGCAGGCAAAGAATTTCGTCAGGGCCCGGTTTGCCCCGCCGAAATGGGGTTCTGATTATTCTTCGGAGCCCGTCGGCCCCTTTGCTCCGAGGGTGAAGGACTTCATGCAAAAATATGTAAGTAGTTTGCATGCAAGTCGATTAATTGCATTCATGATTAATCAATGAAGTCCAGTTTTCTGATCAAATGCTTCGCGTTCCTTGTGCGCAGGACGAGGAGTGTAGGAGCTCCTCATCCCAGGGGTCAGCGCCACCGCCTGTCGCCAAGTGGGACACCACTTTTAATAGGGCGCTGAATCGGACCAACAGTGTCGATCCCCTGGCGGCCCCGTCGGCTGGTCGTGTGGTCGGCTTTGGCGGCATATCATGGTCCGAGTACTATGGCACCCCGGAGCGGAAGGGCAAGAAGGCCGAAAGCGCCGAGGTAAAACTCCTAAGGGAACAGGTGGAAGCCTTTCCAAATATAGTCCAAGATGCCGTGAACAAGGCTGTGTCGGCTGCCGAGACAAAGTTCCAAGAACAAGTCCAGACACAAGTCCAGTCACAATTCCATTCACAAGTGAACGAGAAGCTCAACACCATCCTTCCCGTCTACATGGAAAAGTACAACAAGTGGCAGAAGGGTGGTAAACGGGGGCCGCCACCGGTTCCCAACCTCAACAGCGCCCAATCGGACAATGTGGCGCGGCCGGAGGCGTTGGTGACTCCTCCAGCAGGGCCGGTGGTGGTGGAGACTCCTCTAGCTCCGGAGCTTAACTTGCCCACTGCGGCGAAGGCGCCGGCCCGCACCACCGTGCCATCAAGCAGCCACTCCGCCACTTGCGTGGTCAAGACTATCGGCGTCGGTGCCTCGACTTGGCCGAGTTTGACGCCCTCAAGGTAACTAACTAATTAAAGCGAGAGTTGGGAGGCTCAACCACACCGATGACTTGATCTCTGTTTTTCTAACGCTCGGCCTACATGTCGATCTTTCGCAGGGAGACACTCCTTGCACTCTAATGCATTGGGTGGGCGGCCAGTTGATGGATGTTGCCAAGGGTACTATTGTTCAACCAGAGAACCGCAAAATGCACAATGTCACAATGCCACCTGACATGATGAGGGTCAAATACAGTATGGTGCTTCCGGGCTACGAGCAAGTGGAACCTCCCTCTCAACCTCAAGGATGGGATGATGAGGACATGGCAGCGGTCCTCAATACCGGATTCGGCTACTTGTACCTATGGCCGAAGAGCCAGATCCGTTTGGGGACAGAGGACCAGCTCAACATCACCCTAGAGGCAGCACAACCAGGACATGATGAAGACTTCGAGATGGGAGACTTGGACAACATGGCACATAATCCCGATGATGATGAAGAAATTGACCCGAACTACGGTGACCAGTTTGTTAATACAAGGTTTTCTGATTTGTATGAGCCGGGACCATCAGGCACACATCAAGTTGCCGAGACCCAACCAGCACCAGCGAAACCCCCTTGCAAGGTGCGTCTCTTCCCAACTAGTCAGGAGACGCCGCCACCTGTCCCCTTCACCGAGCCTCCAAGGCCAGTAGTTCCTTTGATCAGCCCCGGCACCCTCCATAAGACGGTCGGTGAGGTGAACGCATTGGCCGAAGCCGTAAAGAGCAAGAAGGGTCGCAAAAGGAAGCCTAAGGGTGATCGGGGCCAGGATCCAAATCCTCTTTTCTGGGACGGCGCTGTGGGGCAAGCCAGGAATCAGCAGCACGTGGCAGGTGTACCGATGATGTGTAAATCGATGCTCGAGGTCGCAGGCTCGCATATGCGTAGTATTCATTATGGATGTCTCACAATTGAGCAGTGCCGCATTCGCGACAACGATCAGTCGTACCTCGTTTTCAAGGCTAAGGTGCCTTCTCATATGCCATGCTTCGTCACTGTACCCCCCGGGGATATCTTCTATGTGCGGCATACCGAACTGTTTGACATGTTGAACGGGTTTCGACTGCACAATACCCTGGTCCGTCTGTTCTCCCTCAATATGGCCATGGAGATCACCAGAGACAAGATCCCGGGCATCCAGATAGTGGATCCCTACTTCATGTGTGACGTCGTCCTGAAAGATGCTGAGGCCATAGATCTGGCGACCGACTATCTCTCAAACTTCCTGCAAACATACTCGGACAAGGATGTGATTCTCCTTCCCTACCATCCCATCACGGAGGATGATCGGACAGGCTGTGTGCTCATAAGCTTGAATTTGAAGCACTCAACAGCCTTGTACCTCGACTCAAACAGTGCGATCCAAAAAAACTACACCAATATCAAGAAAATTCTTGATGGCGCTCTCACCGGCTATGTCGCAGCGGGAGGCATCAAACCGGCAAGGCCACATGTAAAGTTCGGCGCGCACGTGTTCCGCCACATGACGAAGTTTGCCTGCGTCAAGCAGCCGCCTGGCAGTGGTAAGGATGCCTTCTACGCCATTTACCACATGAAGGCGTTCTTCAATGACATGGAGACCAAAACGCTGCCATCTGACCTCGTGAAGTGGGCTGAAAAGCTTGCATGCATACATGCTCGCAACCTCAGGCAACACTTCTTCAACATCCAGGAGGAGATCGCGACAATCGTGTACCAGGGAGTCATAAAAACCGGAGGCACCTTCCACGGCGGCTATACACCGTCCAACAGGGAGATAGACGAACGCTTAGCGCAGCAGGGTGACGACAGGATGTTCATGCAAATGGTGAAAACTCGGTCGGGCTTCATCAATGCCCCCCCAAAGCCGACTCAAGAGCCAAAGAAGACTTCATGATTGCATTGCCTGGGTACCTAGCTGTTAGTTCCGAACTCGTGTTGTAACCTCTTATCACTATGTTAAACTTGCCTAGCAAAACCTCTAGAATATGTTTCGTCAACCGTTGAACTTGATTGTGAGAGACACTAGCTAGTTATTTGTGTTACGAACTATTTTAAGTGCTTGTTGCTTTTCATTTGTCATTGGTTCCCTACTTTCTTGTGGTTTTCTTTCTTTGTCTTTCTTTGAAATGCCAATGATTAGAACGTGTTGTGGTGTCACGTGTATGACTATGCCGCTATTCGATCTTGTGTGCCAAGTAGACTAGTAATTTGGGCATATACTCTACTTGCCGCACAAGATCAAACAGCGAGCATTGTTATTTCCGTGCCCAATCTAAGTATGAGGCACTAATCCATGTCATTCTTGGTTTGCTTTTTTTTGGTCTTTCTTTGAAATGCCGATGATTAGAACGTGATTTCTTACATTTTGTTGCACCCATATATATATGCATGATTCTATCTTGTGAACTGCTAGCTATTGCTTTCCACTAACATAAGTAATATCATATTTATTATGTGTAGGAGATGCCGAGGTGTTATGTCATGTACGTCGGGCGGGTTCCAGGTGTGTACGAGGAGTGGAAAGACTGCCAGAAGCAAGTGAACAACTTCTCGGGCAACAACTACCAAGGCTATGAGAGTAGAGAGGTGGCGGAAGAGAAGTGGAGGAGGCACGGAAGGAAGAAGTGGAGGAACTTCCTCGTGATCACCACCTTGTTGCTCTTCATTGTAGGTTATGTGTTCTACTTCATCTAGGTAGAGCTACGTCGTTGGAGTTGTAATGTGATTGTGAACTTGTACTCGAAGGTGTAATGTGATTGTGAACTTGTACTCGGAGGTGTGAACTTGTGGCACAAACACTTGATGTATGAACTTGTATGTCATGATTGATGTGTAATGTATTGTATTCATGTTGGTTCTATTATGCTTTGGCAAATTGCAAGTTTCTGAAAAATTCTGTGCTCTTTATACTGTATTCTGGACTATATTGTATATTTGAATATCTGTATATTATTATTTATAGTGGTCTGTAAAACTTGAATTTCGAAAATATTACTGGAGGCGCATATAGGATACTATAGGAGGCGCATATATTATGCGAGGCGCATATCGATATGCGCCTCGCATATGTGAAGTATAGGAGGCGCATATCATATGTGCCTCGCATAAGAAATACCCGAGGCTTGAAGCTAGAGGCGCATATGATATGCGCCTCGGATAGGCTTTTAGGTGCGCCTCGCATAGGCTTTTCTCTAGTAGTGATGGGGGGGCGGAGAATCCCGAGATTGTCCGGCCAGGGCCGGAGTTTTTTCCCAGGCTGGATAATCCGCCGCTTGGGAGGAGCCGGATAATCCGCCCCCTCGAGGATTTTCGACAAGGAGAACATGGCGCGACGTATTGTATGGGGGCGGACTTTTCCCCCAGGGCAGATAATCCGCCCCTAGTGGGGGCTGGATAATCCGCCCCCAAACTTCTCCAACGGCCTGTTTTGGCAAGGGGTATATAATTCCCATCACCCCTCCTGCCAGAACTCTTGATTCATTTCGAGAAAGGACAAACCTGTTCTTCAAGCTCCAACAAGAGATCTCCACCTTCACCCACCCAAAGTCCTTGATCTTTGGGGAATCGAAGGAGGAAGCCTCGATCTTCATCAACAGCAATCAAACGCTTCACTTCCCCTCCATTCATTTGGGGGATTCTCGATCTAGTATTTCTTGCAAATATCTAGATCCTTGTTTCAGTTATTTGATAATCCTTGTTCTTATGACAGCTTGTTGTTATCACGGGAGCCTCCAATTCAGTTGTGGATGTGTGTCCCGCTAGCGTTGTAAAGGCATCGGTTCCCGCCTCGAAGGGTACCAATAGTGGAAAGGTGGATCAGGCCTTTGGTGGCGAGATCCATAAGAGAATAGGGTGAGGCCTATTGTGGCGTGGTGGTCTTAGAACCGTCCACCCCTCCAACGCAGACGTACTTCCCTTAACAAGGAAGGAACTGTGGTCAAACAAATCCCTGTGTCTCCGCGTGCTTCACTACGGTTTCCTCACTCCTCTTTACTCGCTTAGTAGTTAGGGTTGCATATAGGGAAATTCTCGTAATTTCATATCTAGGGAATTTACTTTGTGTCAAGCTTAAAATTAAAAAAGAACTAAAATTTGAAGTAGCATCTATTCACCCCCCTCTAGGTTCTCATGCGATCCATTTCAATTGGTATCAGATCCCCAGCTCTTTATTCGGGCTTAACCGCCAAAGAGAAGTATGGGTACCAATAGATATGGGAGTGATGTTGCGGAAATAATCACCATGAACGATCTCAAGACGTTGGAAACAACCTTGATTAGTTCTATGGATACTAAGATGGAAGAGATGCATAAAATGATAATGCGTCTCTCAGCACCCACATCACCACCTCCATCTGCCTCAGAGGCCGCCACTCCGCAATCTAAGGAGAAGGGTAACACTGATTCCAAAGAAGACAATGTGGTAGGTGATGGCACTAACAAGAGATCCTCCTCGAAAAAGGGTAGCGATAAGGAGGAATATAATGAGGATTCTCATGTGTATTCACCTGATCCACCTATACCACACCCTCATATAAACAATATGGATGATCCACCCAAACTTTTTGCATCTACTTTTAATCAATGGCAATTTTTGATAAAGTCTCATGTGTGCAGCTCGTCCATTGAGTTATGGAAAATCATAGAGAATGGTCTTCATGTTGGAGATTCAAACAACCTAACAAGAAGAGAGGTTGTGAACAGCCAACTCAATGCAACGACTCTACACATGATCTAGCTTGGTGTGGGTACCAAGGACATGCCACACATAGAACATCTCAACACGGCGAAGGAAGCTTGGGATGCTCTCACCGAGCTCTTTATTGGAAATGAAAGCATGAGAATTCGAAGGAATATATATGATTCTTTGAGTAAACAAGTTGGAGGGTTTTATATGATGGATGGAGAGGACCACGAGGATATGTATAGACGGCTCAAGTCAATAACGACCACATTTTGAAATCATGGTGCACCCCATGTTGATGACGCGTGGATCAAGAGAAAGTATGTTAGTGCTCTTATGCCATTTGAGCCCACAGATTTGAAGAGTCTCCAAGGAAGACATAATTAGCACCAAATGACATCCAATGAGGTAATGCAAGAAATTGCAGCTTTTAAAGTGGCTGTCAAGAATGTCAAAGATGCTTGTGCTCGAGCCATTGGAACGCAGAAGGGGGTCAACGTGGCCTTGAAGGAAAGTGTGGCTGAACAAGACGAGGATGACATTGAAGTTATGGACCGTCCCGAGGATGTCAAGAGGGCCCATGATGAGTACATGGCCTTCTATGCCAGAAACTTTTGGAAGGACCCCGCAAAAGCCAAATCTGAACTTGAACGCAAGAGTGGGTCAAATGGAAGAAGGGAAAATGGTCCTAAACTGAGAACCTGCTTTAATTATGGAGACCGGATGCATTTTGTAGCCGAGTGTCCATATCAAAGTAGATAAGATAATGGATAAAGGCTCATCCTAAAAGAAAAATCAAAGGCTCCACGGAAGAAGCAATTTGTGAAGAAGCATATTCCATACAAGAAGCAACCAAAGATTGTCTTGGTGACTCAAGAGGAGTATTCATCCACAAGTGAAGATGATGAATATGACGATAGCTCACGAGAAGTGGCAGCCATAGACACTACGTCAACACCGATATCGCTCTTTGATGCACCTAATGAGAACATCATCAACAAGAACGCCACTTGCCTCATGGCAAGAGGTATCGAGGTATCATCGTCCACGACTTCCTTTCCTAAGACTATGATTGACATGGATGATTCTACTAGTCTTAAGGTTAAGGAAGAAATTATTGCTTTGGATGACTTTATCACTAACTTGAAAGGTGAGCATAAGATACATTTTGAGGCCCTTATGGATCAACTTGCTCAAAATGAAGTGCTCCTTGAAGAGAAGGGCATAATTGAAAGGGAGGATGCAATGGAAATTGCATCTCTAAAAAATGCTCTAGAGGAAGAAGAAGAGGCTCGAGTCTCTCTAGAAGAGAAACTTGAGTCAATCGAAGAGTCACGTGAAGAAGTTGCGACCAAGCTTGTCAAAGAACGTGATAATGCAGCAGCCAAAGAAAATAAGTTAAAGAAGGAGAAGTTTGACTTTGGGGCTGCTCATGCTAGACTCACCGAGAAGTTGGAGAAGCTTGGCATTTCTCACAAGGCTTTGGAAAGTGAATACTCTATTCTCAACGAGTCACATGATCAGCTCCAAACTCGACTGCGCAAGTATGACATTCCTAGCACTTCTGCATCAACATGTGCACATAATGAAGTTCATGAAGAAAATGCTAGGTTAAAGGATGAACTTGCCGAGGTATCTACTCCCAAAGGTAAGGACGTTCAGGATGAGATCCTTGGCAGGCAAAGGTCAAACTATGGAAATGAGGGACTTGGTTTTGTCACTAAGTCCAAGAAGAAGAAGAACAAGAATAAGAAGATCAAGAAGACAAACACCACATAAAAGAACATCACAAAGGGCAAGATTAATTATATTGGTTTTGCATGGACTAACAATCCTAACTATGAGTTATTTTGTGATTATTATGATGATGTTTATGCTAGTTTTGTAGGCCCTTATGATAGTTATATCTCTTGGTCTATTTGGGTCCAAAGACCCTTGTTACTAACATGAGTGGACCCATTGAAAAATGGATACCTAAAACCAAGAAGTAACTTTCTTGCATGGTTATGCTTCCGATGGATCTAAATGGGTGCCTGATAGTGGATGCACTAGTCATATAACCGGAAGCAAAGAGATCATCACGTAGATGAGTCCTAATCACGACCATAACTGTCTCCTATGGTGATAAGTCAAAATCCGCCCCACAGGGGGCCGGATAATCCGCCCCCAGGATTTCTTCAAGGAAGACCAAGGCGCGTCGTTCTGTATGGGGGGAGAATCCCCTGGATTGTCCGGCCAGGGCCGAAGTTTTTGCCCGGGCGGTATAATCCGCGCCTCTCAAGGATTTTCGGCAAGGAGGACATGACGTGGTGTACTGTATGGGGGGGATCCTACGGATTTTCTAGACCTGGGGCGGACTTTTCCCCCAGGGCGGACCTAGTGGGGGCCAGATAATCCGCCCCCAAACTTCTCCAATGGTCTGTTTTGGCAGGGGGTATATACCCCCATTACCCCTCTTGCCAGAACTCTTGATTCATTTCGAAAAAGGCCAGACCTGTTCTTTAAGCTCCAACAAGAGATCTCCACCTTCATCCACCCAAAGGCTTCGATCTTTGGGGAATCGAAGTAGGAGGACTCGATCTTCATCAACAACAATCAAGTGCTTCACTTCCCCTCCATTCACTTGGAGGATTCTCGATCTAGTATTTTTGCAAATATCTAGATCCTTGTTTCGGTTATTTGATAATCCTTGTTCTTGTGATAGCTTGTTATCATCACGGAAGCCTCCAATTCAGTTGTGGATGTGTGTCCCGCTAGCGTTGTAAAGGCATCGGTTCCGGCCTCGAAGGGTACCAATAGTGGAAGGGTGGATAAGGCCTTTGGTGGCGAGATCCATCAGAGAATAGAGTAAGGCCTATTGTGGCGTGGTGGTCTTAGAACCACCCACCCCTTCAACGCAGACGTACTTTCCTTAACAAGGAAGGAACTGTAGTCAAACAAATCTCTGTTTCTCCGCGTGCTCCACTACGGTTTTCTCACTCCTCTTTACTCGCTTAGTAGTGTTAGGGTTGTATATAGGAAAATTCTCGTAATTGCATATCTAGAGAATTTACTTTGTGTTAATCCTAAAATTGAAAAGAACTAAAATTTGAAGTAACACCTATTCATCCTCCTTTAGGTGCCATACGATCCATTTCATCCACAAGCCGGGAACTAGGAAGACAACCTACCTCTCCTTTTAAAATCCAATTTAATTTAATTTAGCAAAATATTGTAATTTTGATGTTCTTTTTTGAAAAGTCTCCTTAGATCCCCGCTCCAGTAGTCCCTTTATTTATATATTTTTAAAATTTTCAAGTAAATGCGATTTTTTTTATAAATGTAGTCAATGATGCTTTCTACAAGCATGTAAAATTGCAACGCTTGTGTCAAAAAATTGCAACGCTAATTTTTTTAAATTCTTGGCTACACAAAAATGAATTATGATAAACTTTAGAGTTCTTATAAAATAAACACTAATTTTTTTTGTGAAGAAAAATAAACACTAATCATTGTACTCAAATCCATACGTTCCATTTTTATGCAGATCAAAATACAAAGTATTTCAATAGAGTTTGGTTGGTTACGATACATGATTGAGTACCTCCACAATTTCTTTTTTAAATGTGAAAAGATTTTCGTATTTAAAAATAAAATAAAAGGTACGCTAGAGCTCGGGAGCCAGAATCCTAATCGTTTTCTTTCAAAAATTATCTGCCCTCGGTTCACTTCCAAATCCATCGCCACCGTCCCTTACCTTTCTTTCTTCCTCTCCAAACTTGTTGAGTCCTGACGAGACCCAGCGCGGCGGCTAGTCCTCACTCCTCACCGGTCACCTTCCCACTCTGAACCCTCCGCTCCTCACGCGCGTCGCCGCCATCGCCGTCCCCGTTCTTCCCCATCGTGACCCTGCTGGTTTTTGAGGTACGAGCTTGCTGTCATCCCTGATTAGCTAAACCCCACTGACCTCCGTAATTTTTGGATGTGCGCAACCATCTAGATCTGTCCTGTGGTACAGTTATGTCGGGAATTGGATCTGCCGACTTTGTTACTCTGCAAAAATTCTGCCGCTGGATTGACCGTGGATAAATTGGATCTTGCTATGGGCAGCATGGTTGTCCCATGCCTTGTGGCTGTGTAATTCCGGGGTTAGGGTTCATCGGTTCTGGTTATGGCGATTAGGTTCTAGGAATACTTGTTTCGGCCTAGCTTGTTGATTATATCAATTTCATTAGAGGCACTGGTGGTGCAGCGTTTTACCAAATTAGTTGGTGCTAAGACAATTTGTCTTAGTTGTGACTTGTGACTAGCTGAATTGGATACCATATCATTTTATATGCCAAATTAACACACTAGATGAATTCCTTGTCCAGTTAGGTCTTTGGACATCGCTGAGACATGTGAGTCTACCAATTGTAGCCCTCTACAGGATATCATGTACATCTAAATAACATGGTTACCAAGTCAGTTGAGAAATTGGATCTTTGCCAAGGGTAGCAGCAGGTCTCCCAATGCCTTGCGGCTGTGATGAAGTTTGGGGGTTTTGGTTATGGCAATTAGGCTTTAGGAAATTTTGTTGCGGCTTAGGTTGGTGAAAGGTAATTTCCAGTTATAGTACTGATTTATAAGTCACTGGTGGTGCAGCGTTTCACCAATTAGTTGATGTCTAGTTTGGGCACTGTATTATTTTGATTTAGTCCAACTTAGCACCCCAAAGGATTCCTTGTCCAGTTAGATCATGGCACACTGTTTAGACACACGATGTAGCTCCCTACGAGCTATCATGTACATCTAAATAACAATGCCTATATAACCAATGATGACGATGTTCACAGTTAATATCGAAACATAAGTGGGGTATTTTCTTGCTGTTCCTCAACGAAGTAGCCACTATAGACTGAACATTATTGTATGGAAGCGCGGTCTGTTTTCCTTTTTTCCTTACATGCGTGGTGTATGTGGGGTAATTTTCAGTTATCAGCTACTCCAGATATTGTTAGGCCTAACTTAGCTAATGTTGCTAAAATAAACACCATGTGTAATGGTTGGAGTTTGATGCACGTTCATGTGTTTTAAATCTGTTATTTAGGAGCATTGTGGATTTATCTTTTGTGTTACTTTGATATTTTGTAAGGCTGTGTAACCTGCATCCTTTTTTGTTGTCAGGTTAGGGTGTGATCATGTCTTCTTCAATGGAGTCAACATACCTTCCTGCTACTACCGAGTCAATTGCAAAAGCTCAGGAGGCTAAGGATGCTTCAGAGTCGATTTCGATCCTTTATCGTGTGATCCAAGACCCTTCTTCTTCTGCAGATGCACTGAGAATAAAAGAGCTTGCGATTACTAACCTTACAAACTACCTCACTAAAGAGAACCGAGCTGAGGAGCTGCGAAATCTTTTGACCCAGCTCAGGCCATTTTTCTCACTGATTCCAAAGGCCAAGACTGCAAAAATTGTCCGTGGAATCATTGATGCCGTCTCCAAGATTCCTGGAACATCTGATCTTCAGATTTCGCTCTGCAAGGAGATGGTGGAATGGACCCGTGCAGAGAAACGTACTTTTCTCAGGCAGCGTGTGGAGGCAAGGTTAGCGGCCCTTCTGTTAGAGAGTCAGGAGTACACTGAAGCCCTGACCCTCCTTACTGGTCTTATCAAGGAAGTCAGGAGGCTTGATGACAAGTTGCTTCTTGTGGACATTGACCTTTTGGAGAGCAAGCTCCACTTCTCTCTGAGAAACCTGCCCAAGGCCAAGGCTTCATTGACCGCTGCAAGAACAGCGGCGAACGCCATTTATGTTCCACCAGCTCAGCAGGGCACTATTGATCTGCAGAGTGGAATCCTTCACGCTGAAGAAAAGGACTACAAAACTGCATACAGCTACTTCTTTGAAGCATTCGAGGCTTTCAATGCACTAGAGGACCCAAGAGCTATCTTCAGCTTGAAGTATATGCTCTTGTGCAAGATAATGGTTAACCAGGCCGATGATGTTGCTGGAATAATCTCATCTAAGGCTAGCCTGAAGTATGTGGGTCCTGATGTTGATGCTATGAAAGCTGTAGCGGATGCCTACTCTAAAAGATCTCTCAAGTACTTTGAAACCGCCCTTCGTGATTACAAAGCGCAGCTTGAGGAGGACCCTATTGTTCACAGGCATCTTTCATCTCTGTATGATACTTTGCTGGAGCAGAATCTGTGCAGGTTGATTGAGCCCTACTCGAAGGTGGAGATTCAGCATATCGCACAGATGATCGAACTGCCGCTTGATCATGTTGAGAAGAAGCTGTCACAGATGATCCTTGACAGGAAATTTGCTGGTACTCTGGATCAAGGTGCTGGTTGCCTCATTATCTTTGAGGAGCTCAAGACCGAGGCCATCTTCCCTGCTACGCTCGAAACGATTTCGAATGTTGGGAAGGTTGTGGACAGTCTTTACATGAGGTCTGCGAAGATCATGGCTTGAATTCTACTACTCGTGTGATAGTTTATATGCTAGCTATGATTTCTCTTGTTACAGTTTTCTATTGGCGTCATTAAGACATTTATTAATCCTGCATGTTGGCAGTTGGCACTTTATTCTGCATGTTGGGTCTTTTTTTAGTTAAAAAAAGTCTACCTTGCTCAAGAACATGATATTTTGTTATTTCTATGTGACTGGTGGGCTTGTACTGTGAAATTAGCTCGTGCAAGTATGAAATCATGTTACGTTACTGTGACATTCTTTTGAGATGACTGTCCAATAGCTTTCTTCCTGAGACTTAGTAATGCTTGAAATGCATTGCTGGGGCAACTGGCAGTCAATATGTCAAGTTTTGCATGGATCATTTTTAGATTTGAAATCGGTGCATATAGTTACCGTCTTCACTCTTGTATGGTTTCTTCACTTCAGCCGTGGGGTTGTTCGCGGTGATTTCTGTCTAGCGATCCTGTTGTGCTTTCAGAGTTGTAGACATAACCATGTTAAAGGGTACACTAGAAATTTTGAAAAGATAGGTACACTAGAAAGGACCTGTTCCCTGGTGTGAACACGTATCATTTTTCTCTAAGAGTGGGTCTGAAAAAAAAACTCTGAAAGTATATTAGGCCATCGAGTATAACTTCTGAGAGCATGTCATCAGCTTGCTTATTGTCTGGGGGTGCTATCTTATGTGTGGAGCCACTCCCCTTGAAATTCTGCATGATGTTTGCAGTGTTCTTGGATTTGCCTTGCCAGTGGAGCTGCTTCTGTTTGTGAGCCAAGGTGTTGATTCAATCCCATTTATCTGTTTTCATGAACAGCTAGAACGTCAGAACTGTATTTCTCTTGATACTGAGTTGATTATTTCCTACAAGAACTTCTCCAGAACATAAATCAAGTTCTGCAAAAGATGTTACGATGTTTCGGTAGACACTGTTCCATGTTACCAGAATTAGTCCTGGCCCTAGAGACCGAACATTTGTAACATCATGCCTTAAGGTGTAAATCTGAAAGAAAAATGGTTACCGTGGTCAGTTCATCCAAAGTCCCGTTAAGCATTTTATCCTGTTGTTACAGTGCTATTGGTGGTGTCTTTCAAGACATTTAATCCTGCATGTTAAAAGTTTATCCTGCATGTTGGGTCTTTTAGTTTTAAAAATAGTCTATCTACCTCACCAACAGGGCAATTTGTCATTTCTTCCTGGTGGGTGTGTACCATGAAAATTATCTGGTCCAAGTATAAACAACCATGTTATGCTTCTGCATCATTCTTTTGTGATGGTTGTCCATTAACTTTATCCTGGGAACATAGTAATGCTTGAAATACAATGCTAAGGCCCTGTTCTTTTTTTTTTTTGAGAAACAATGCTAAGGCCCTGTTCGGTTCAGGAATTTCATTGGTTTTAGTTCCCATGGAATTTTTCCCCCTGATAGTGTTAATTCCAAACGAACAGGCTCACTCTCATCAGTTCCTTTGGAGAAATACATTGCTATGGAATACTAGTACCAACACCCATGCCTCTAGCATTTCCTTTGTTTTGTATTCCTCCTGTTTGCATCTGCTCAATTTTCCTATGTCTGGGATTTTTCTGTTACTATGTTATCTGACTCTGCAAACCGAATAGGGCCTAAGAGGTGGCTTTTCCGTGGCACTGGCAGTCAATATGTCAAATTTGTGCACGGAATCATTTTGGGATTTCTATGCCGCTATGAATACCCAGATCCATGCTTGTAGTTACTGTGTTTACTCTAGTACGGTTTCTTCATGTCAGCAGTGATTTTGTCTAGCGATCATGTTGTTCTGACATAACCAAGTTTAAGGGTACAGTGGAGATCTGTAAATAAATAAAGAATACACCAGAAAGGATGACCACCGTGGCGTGAACCTGTATAATCTTTCTCTAATTATTGGGAAAAGCTCTAAATGTATAGAAAGCCATCAGGTATAACCCCTGGGAGCATGTCATCGCTTGTTTATTGTCTTCAGTGATATCAGAAGTGCCATCTGTTTGTGGATCCATTCTTCTCGAAACTCTGCATCACCTTCATAGGGTTCTCGAACCTGCCTTTCCAGTGGCGCTGCTTCTGATTATGTCCCAAGAGCTTGATTTTATCCCATTTATTTCTTATCATGAACAGCTGGAAGGTCAAAACTGTAGTTGCCTTGATCTGCAAGTCGACCATTTCCTACAAGAACTTCTCCAGACCATAAATCAAGTTCTGCAAAAGATGTGACGATGTTTTCGGTGAATAAGACACTGTCTCAAGAACACTGCAGAAAAATGTAGTATAACTATCAGGTACCTTCAAGCGTATCACTTTCCGTATTGCCAGAATTAGTCCTGGCATTAGGCACCGAACATCTGTTACATCGTGCTTCAAGGTGTAAATCTGAAAAAAAATGGTAGTGTGATCAATCCATCCAAAGTTCAATCAAGCATTTTATTAGAGCTTAAGTACCTCTCCGGGGCCTGACAAAATGACCGATGTGCTTGAAGCAAGCCCTGGCAGGACCATGCTGTGCACACGCACTCCATCTTCTCCAAGTACCTGACCTCTTGCCTTTTCAACACTAGCCAGTCAGTTTGTGAAACATATCATTCACTGTTTTTTAGTTGTTGCAGAGGTGAAAATTGACAAGTATACAATTTAGAATAAAGTGAGCATATCAGTGCTCCTGCCATTGTTACTAAAATAAAAGGTTCACCCTGAAAGGAAAATTGCGAATACTTTTGTGACACTTACTGGATTATCAGAGTCCATATCTTCCCTGTTGTATATTTGACCAAGATCAGATATGTTATTTGCAATCTGTATTGCGTCTTGCGATGGCAGGTCCTGTCGATGTCAAACATCAGTCCAGAATCTGCATACTGCTGATAATACATCTTGACAATAGCATTTGCTTTTCCTGATAAGTACTGCAAACATTTTCCTTTGCATTTTTCCCCTCGATTGGATAGCAGGGCAGTACATATGAACTGTACCTATTGTTCACTGGTAATTTTGAAGGCATATATGCATATCGTGGTGAATGTAGAGGGTTTAGCTTTGTCAGGAATGCTTCCTACCGACGGGTTAGGTCTTGATTCCACAATCTCGACGTTGTTGTAGTGGAATGAGGCCTGGATTGCAGCTTGTTGAAGGAGTACCGAGCCTATCGACAGCGTCGGAGCAACCAAGCAACCCTGATCATGAATTCGGCATAAGTTTGCATGTTTTGACGATCTAACCATGGTAAAATGTTAGAAAAATCCAACGAGCGGCAGTCTTACCATGCTAGCCTTCTCGCAGAATGCTGACAGCTCAGTTACTGTGTCCATCTCAATTTTTGGGACGTATACAACACTGCTTAAGCCGAATGCTGCTGCCTGCGTGTAAACCATTTATGGTGTGTCAAGTAGTACTCTACTAATATTGGATTTCATCGCCAGTGTTCACGGATAGTTTACTGAATCCGAAGCATTTATCGTTCAGATTTTTTTGATAATGGTCCCATCTTGCATCTTGCTGGGAGCGCTAAATAATTCAGCAAAGTGTGAGTTTTGTTCTGAATGGCATTATGTATTTCCTTCTGTGATTGTTGTGGTAAATACGTCTTGGTTTGCTACCGCTACTTGAATCTGCATTTGGACTTCTGGATGCTGGTACGTTCGCTGGGATAACATACCTGCTTGACATTGTCGTAGACTATAGAAGGTTCGCTGAAATCGACAACCACACCAGTTGCTCTTGACTGAAAAGGAAACAGAATTGGCCGCGCCGTCAAGGAAACGCGCACCCGAAAAGAAGCACATGATGGATCTAACGTTTCACAGATGAAGATGCAAGCTAGCAGTACCTGCGCTATGGAGCCCAGGACCATGGTGAGGTCATTGAGCACCGGGATCTCTAGTGGTTCTTCCATGCCACTTATCTGAAGAAACAAGATCAGCACTTGCAAACTTCAGATTAGGAGAGCATGAACAGAGTCGAAGCAAAGGGGAAACATCGCATTGGTCGGACGAGTGGTGAGCAGCAAGAGCAAGTACCTCTCCTGCGTCCTGCCCGATGCACTGCGTGTCAATGGCGCCCGCGAGCTCCATCCCCCGCGCCCTGCTCACCGCCGCGATCGCCGCCCTCCCGATCTCCTTGGTGGCGCCGACGATGACCACCTTAGCTCCCAATGTTGCCACGGAACAGTGTCAGCGGCAGATAAGAGTGAGTGACACTGACACCTGACGTTTCCTACAACTCGGCAGATATGGTACCTTGATTGTGCTCTGCGACGGCGGCGCCTGCCCGGAGGCGGCGGAGCAGGTGACCTTGGCCGTGCCTCTTCTCCCGGCGAAGGTCTGCGCTGTGGCGTGGTGGGCGGCGGAGTATCGGCATGACGAAGCGGCCGTGCTGGCTCTGCACGGGGTGGAGGTCGGGGAAGGGAGGAGGTTCAGGCAGCTGTGCCCTCCCATTTCTTCTTGTTGTAGATAATGGAAGAGGATTACTCTAGCCCTCTGCACCCGTGCTACTTCACTACACACAGACAATGTACGTAGCCGTGACCTGCCATAGCGAACGGTTTTCCACCGCCCTGACAAACATCAGTACTCGCTCCATTTTAAAATATAAGATGTTTTAGTTTTGTAAATAAAGTGTATCTAGACCTCTTTTAGTGTGTAGTTTTATTTAGGTTTGAAGTGAATCTACACACTAAAAAAAATTTAGGTATATTTCTTTCGCAAAGCTAAAACATCTTATATTTTAAAACGAAGGAAATACATCCGAAGATAAGAGTTGGCTAGATTGTCTTTGTGCTGAAACATTTGATCTTCGGCATTGCTTACTACTACTTGCTCTGTCTCAATATGCTCATATTTTTTTTATAATAACATCTTATTATATACAATATTACATATAGAGTACTATTATAAAACGAGTAGTAGTTTGTCGTCCGCACCATGTGTGCACAACATTTTTCGTCACCAACGTTTCCTAATCACTAAACTACGGGAATATGAAATTTGGCTGAGTATCAGAAATACTTTGCCGTGTATTTAGACTCGGCAAACTACACACGGAGTGTCTTTGACACATACACACGGCAAAGGTTTTTCGGGTGTCTTTTGTTGGCGCGACGGCTTTGTACTGATATTAATGATTATTAATAGATCGGTGGAATTTCGTAAAAAAAAAAAACCACGGCAAACTCCGAGCTCTTAGGTGGTGCCATATCGACGCATCTTTGCCGAGTGTCTCGCGTTAGCATATGGCAACGACGAAGAAAAGACCAGATCACGCTACATGGCCCGATGGCCGAGATTGAGCCACGTCACCCATAACCTATGTCATGTGTATTGTGGGCATACACGGCAAACCTGGTCTCTTTGCCGTGTGTCGAGACTTGGGATACATGGAAAACCTGGACTCTTTGTTGAGCGGTGAGACTTGGGATACACAGAATACCTAGGGGTTTGCTGAGTGTATTTGCCTGGAATACACGGCAAAGTCTTGGAAAAATCATAAATTATTCTTGTTTTGGGAATACATCATGTATTTCAAAATAGATATTCAACGATATTCATATATGACCTCACAGAGCTCAAAATGACCACAAGCAACACTCACATTTGGATACATAAGTGTATAAAGTGGAGCAGGCATGTCGCAAAGTTCACAAGTTTCACAAATTTACAAAATACTAGAGTTCTAGTTCGCAAGTCCATCTCTAGCATGTGGTACACAAATCCGTCAATAGCGAGCATGTCCACCAAGACATAGGCATCCTTGATGTAACCATCAGACGCGGTCAAACTTGCCACGTGTCACGATGGTTTGCTAGGTGTCACTCGTTTGCCGGAATAAACAACCAACTAGAGGAGAATAATGATGTGCAATCATTCTATAAATCCGCTTAGCACATCTAATCTAACCAAGAAAGAGAACATGGTTGCTTCACAGCAAATTATTCGTGATTTTCATCCGTTGTAGCACCTGAACTAAACCCTAGAAATTGTGACCAATATTACCTCATTCTAGATGGCTCACAACACGGAGATCTAGTCTTCACCAACTCCGGCACCCTTCTCCTCCAAATCAACAGCGCTGCATGTGGCGGCGGCATTTCAATCTTCACATTCTTCCTCCTCCTCTTCTTCAGCCACCACTGAAAGCGCGACGGACACCCAGACATCTCTGTAGCTGCAGACGTAGGGAGCGTCGCGGCCGTGGTACGTGCCGGTCCACCTCCCCTCGTCCACCCCGCTCGCGTCCCCACAATAAGGCGTACATGAACATGGGCTTCTCGGGCCATGGCTCCGCCTCGTCGCGCCGCTCCTCTCGCCGGACGACCTCCCCGTCCACGTGCCACTCGATGGCGTTGGCACCCCTGTCCACGGGGTAGTGGTGGAACCCATCAGAGGATTCAAAGGGGATCTCGTGGACCACCTCCCTGCCTCCCACGCCCGCGACGTAGTAGTTGGTCTGCACGACGCGCTTGTCACCGCCGAGGAACTCGAAGTTGATCTCGTCCATGTCGGGGGACCCCTCTAGGGAGGATAGGTAGAGGTTGTGTTAACTTTCTAGGATCTTTCTAGGTGTAGATCTCGTCGAGTAGTACTGTCTAGGGTTCATACTTGAGTCGGTACATACTAGTTACACACACACAAAGAGAGAGAGAGAGAGAGAGACCGGGGAGAGGGGTGTGTACCTTCTCCCTGGCTAGAGGAGCTTGACGGTGTGGCCATGGTGAGCGACGGCAATACCGAGAGAGGTGGTGAGCTAGGCGGCGACGGCGCTTCCCGTCACTACTGCGCTAACCTTGATTGGTAGGTTTTGTGTCAGTGGGGTGTACGGCACGCAGCAAACCTCGTAGTGCATGCCGCCGGCCCCACCTCTTTATATAGCGCAGGTGACAAGGGCCCGCCAACCATAGTGGGTTGGGCACCCTCGATTAGGGCATGGATCTAAGGGCCCGGTGGGCCGTTGGGCCCACACGGAGGAGATCACTCTAACGTTCTCTACCTTGATCTCAAAATTTACTTTTAACTATTTGCTTTTCACTTTACTCGTTTCATCATAGATTAGTACATAGAGCATGTTTTATCGTCACAACTCAATTGACGATAGAATCAGACAGCTACAACATACCTCTCTGTTTTGAGACAAATTATGTTCCTTTTCGGGCCTATCATGATCCAGGAATCATAGGATTTTCCTTAAACCCATGTCGGCTAAGTGTTCCTTGAACACATTGGGTGGTAAGCCTTTCATAAGCGGATCCGCAAGCATATCCTTTGTCCTTATATCCTTTTGTAACAGGAAGCACCGCCGACTCGCTCACGATCCGCACTCTCCGTCTCTGCATCGCCATGGCCAACACCACGGGCTCCTCTAGCCAAGCAGAAGGTACACACCCTGTACCCCTCTCCAATCTCTCTGTGTCTCTAGCAGTAAAATGATGCAAGTATGACAAATATATATAATACTTGGATAGATTTAAACCTAGATGATCCTAGGGATATAACATCTTTGACTCTCAGGAACAAATCACAGATATATTATCATTTGACCTCTGACACGGACACACAGTACATGGCGTCTCGAGGCCTATGTAATCCTCCACAACTCAAACATGTCAATACCGTAAATCCTTAGAAAAGCGAAGTACTATTTCAAACATTTTGACTGTTGTTTACACAAGGTCCACATGAGGCACAAGCTGAAGATTGCAAATGAGGTACAACTAGCACTCGCGGCATGGTAAGCCAGTGAACGTTATTCTGTATATGCATTCATTCCATAGTTGCAACTTACTCCACTGGCACTGGCTGCATGGCCTCGGTTTCCTTTCTCAGACCCTCAAACAGCGCCGACGACAAGTATCGCTCCCCTGTGCTTGGATGAACGGTCTGAAACAACAGGTGCACCGGTCAGTTAGCCTTCTGAATAAAACTTATTAATGTGAACATCTCTTTTGGCATAGATGGGCATGTATGTATGCATATGACATACCATGATGAGCTTCCCTTTGTTTTCTGGCCTCTTGGCGAGTTCGATGGCTGCAACCGTGTTGGCTCCTGATGAGATCCCTACCTGCCAAATTTGTTACCAGTTCATCAACATTTCGATGTGATCGTACTGATTTAAACATTAGCCAAGAATTGCAACAGGATTCTGTTCTTCATCTTGATTCTTCTGAAGATAGCAGAGGCAAACATGGCTTTTGTGACTCACCAGAAGACCTTTCAGTGCCAACTGTTGCGCCATCTTAACGGCATCCTCACTTTTCACCTGTTATATTCATAGATTCAGTAAGATTTGCATAATTTCTTCATCCAAATAACATGATCAATTTGATTTCTTACCTCAAGAACCTTCTCCATTATATCCATGTCCAGAATATCTGGCTTAAATCCAACTCCATTTCCAGTGATGAGGTGAGGCCCTGCAATTAGTTTCAGTTAGCAATTATTAAAAAAGTACAGTGTTTACACAAATTATATGAAACCTACATGCTTAAACCTTTTAACTAATAAAGCACCCATTATATAAAAAATTGATAACCTACCTGGCTTGACACCATTGAGAATATTTGCTTCGGCTGGTTCAACTATGTAGATCTGCATACAAACATACACGACGGTGAATTTCACAACATTAGCAAATAAAAGTTACAGGAACAATTAAGGAGTACCTTTGTATTGGTGTTCTTCTCTTTGAGGTACTTGCCAACACCAGTGACGGTACCGCCACTACCAATCCCCATGCGAAGATGTCGACCTGCCCGAGTGTGTCCTCCCATATCTCTGGACCAGTCGTCTCATAGTGTACCTGCCAATTTCGATTAACATCATGTATAAGAAACAACACCCAGGATAAAGTCCCTAAAATTCTTGAAGATGAATAGTCATCCGTGCTTTTGAAGAGATAATTTAACTTGGGAGTAGTTTATGGGACCTAGTGGTAGTTTTCTCCAAAATGACTTTGACAAATATACACTTAGTGTGCACTCATATAATCTTCTGTCAAGATCCATGAAAGGACTAACCTGGACATTGGCAGGGTTCTCAAACTGCTGGAGCATGAAGACGCTAGGATGGTTCTCATAGAGCTGGTTCGCCTTCCTTACCGTCCCTCCCATCCCTTTGTCCAGGGTTGGTGAGCACGAGTTGCGCACCAAAGGCCTTCATGACCACCCTCCTCTCGAGGCTGGTGTAGGATGGCATCGTCGATATCAACTCGTAACCTTTGAGCACGGCCATGAAGGCCAGGCCGATGCCCATGTTCCCAGATGTCGGCTCAATCGGCGTAGTCTATTTTGACAAGTGGCATTTGGTTAGTTGTAGATCATATGCAGGGCTGGTTTCTTGCAGAACATTTACCTGAATTTCTGTCAAATCAGACACAATGCATTTTAAAATTTTATTGTCATTTCCAGGTGAACTTCGATCACTGACCTTGCCTGGGGTTATCAACCCCTTCTTCTCCGCATCTTCAATCATGGAAATTGCAGTCCTGGATGGATCATACCGCGCACAGACATATTAAGATGGAATATATTCTTCTTGTTTGTCAAATGCTGACGGATAGTAAACATACCGGTGATTTCTTATTTCATTTTTACATGCTAGTTTCGTAGCTTTGGGGTTTGATGTACAACTAGCATAAGATTATGTCTTAGCATTCCGAACAAAACAATTTATTCCAACGGGATCCAGGTTATCCGATTAACTAGAATAGGTGTGGAACAAAAAATATGTGATAGAGAGATTCCTTTTACACTAAAACCATGATAAAGGATTTGTACTATTAGATTACGAAGGCATAGGATAGTGGTGGGACTGTTTCGGTGGGCATGATGATTGCGTGTCCTTGTCGGTGGTCGATTCAGCGCTGTCGTGCATTTCTTCTTTTTCTTTCTTTTGTATTTTCTCTTAGTCTTTTGCTTGTGCCGTTCAGCCCCAGCAGTGTTCGGTTTTCCTTTGGGCGATGTGCTGTCTAGCCCAGCAGCGGTCTCACTTGTGTGCTTTATTTATAAAGCGACGCGAAAGTCTGATTCAAGAGAGATTACGAAGTACTCACACTTTAGCGACCAAATCAAATCAGAGTGAATTTCTATCTAGTTCCTTGGATCCCTATCACTTTCTATCACATTCAGGTAGCCAAGAATATCAGCACAGAGCCCTACTTGTCCCTTTCTATATAAGTTTTTTCTTTGTGTGGGAAAGTGACAGGTTGGGCCGCAGATTTTCTTTATCTTTAATAAAATAAATCCAGTTTCTATCTAGAGCAGAGCGAAAAAAACAACCATTCAATCGATGTCATACAACCAGTGTCCTTCGTCATTGGCAAGTTAAAAATAATGATCGCTTTGTGGCCTTTCTTATCCGATGTTGACAGTTTAGATTTACTAGATGAAAAGGCACGTGCTTGGCCGCGCCCATCTACATTGCGTTTGGCAATATGTGATAATGCGTCGTGGACCAATTGTATGCTTGTCCTTTGTAGGGCGTTTAGGTTTTTCTTTTTTTGTTTCTATGTCGAGCTCGTAAACAAAACCAAAGATTAGACGCTCTTTGTTGTACCCATGAAATCATAACTATTCAAACTATTTTTTGTCACGCTTTGTGGCACCATATTGAATTGGGTTACCAAATATTGCACATTGCGCTATGTTAGGATATTTTGCTAGCAAAGACATGTAATAAGTAAAATGCATCAATTCAAGCTTTGGCACACCAACATGTGATTGATTCATCTGATTTCTATCATTGTTGGTGTTTTATTAGTTCACCGTGGAGTCGTAGCAGTGATGAGATGTCGGAGATGCGTCCCGCGAAGGAACAGGGGTCCAACCAGCCCTGAGTTCGAGTGGGGGCTGAATCACGCGTTCCGAACTTCTCAGTGACGGTGAAGACGACGACACACGCACACGACAAAGAGGTTGACACAATTTTTTTACCCAGATTCGGGACCCTCGTGTGGAGGTAAAGCCCCTACTCTTTCTTGGATGTATTGCTCGTGGTGCTTCGCGAGGGTACAATGGAAAATCAATGTCTAGGGTCACAAGTTTTGGAAATCGACCTCCTCCAAGGTAGAGGAAGGCCTTCTTTTATAGGGCACCTGGGCCTCTTCCCCCGAACATTGGGCAGGAAGGGTCGCCACACTACCGTCCCTTGAGGACCCGGTCTACCAGACTACTTTCGGTGGACTCGATCCTCCTTGCCTTGGTCGTCGCCATTCCTTCATAAAGCCAGTCCACCTGACGCCATCCTTCGCTTCCCGACGTCTTCCTTGTCCCCTTAGCACCAAAGTGGCAAGGGACAGCTGTCTTGGCTCCACTGACGTCTTCGGCGTCCTTACACTAGTCGATGGATGGTCCCTTCTTTCTTTACCGAGGCGGCCCGGTCTTCCCTGCAGTCTCTTATCTTCTTCTTTCGTATCGTGGCAGGGTTGTAGGTGCGCCCCCTACCCTGACCCTCTCGAGACATCCTCGGAGACCCCGGAGGGTCGGACTCGCGAGGCGAAGTCGAGGGTGCAGAAATACCCTCTCTAGGTACCAGCCTCGACCTCCCCTCCTTGGAGACCCTCTCTTGTCTTCTTCTTCTGTACCGAGGCCCCGATCTGTGGTGCTCGCCTCGTCGGCCTTCTGGATGGATCCAACGCTAAACCGCCACAAACGCTGGTCATAGAACCGGCAGACAAGGACGCCGGCAAATAGGGGAAAACAATAACCAATCCCGCATACGACGCCTAGATATACAGGGACCAGATCGTGCTCGACTACCTCCTCCAATCACTCTCTCATGAAGTACTTCCTCATGTGCAATGGATTGAGCATGCCGCCGGAGTTTGGCAGGCCATCGAGGAGATGTTCGCTTCCCAATGCCAAGCGAAAGTCACCAACCTACGAGTTGCCCTAGCAAATACCAAGAGAATCAACATGACCACGTCGAATTTCCTCACTAAGATGTAGGGCATCATCGACGAACTTGCAGCTGCTGGTTCCCCTATATCGACGAGGGAGCATGTCTCCTTTGTATTGGCTGGACTCATGTCTCGCTATGATTCCCTCGTGGCTACTCTTGGGCTCATCACCACACCGATCTCTCACAACAACTTGTATGCTCAACTGTAAGCATATGATCAGCGACAGGAGATGCTTCAACAATCCGATCCTGACTTTGAGACTTCTGCAAATTTCTCTTCGCGCCAAAACCATGGGCGCAGATACTATCGCCAACACAGTGATCGTGGCAACCGCCGTGAGGACCGGCGTGATGATCGTCAAGATGATCGACGCGATGACCGTCGTGATGATCGTCCACCTCGCCAAGGATGTACTGGTGGGCGTGCACCTCCAGGAGGAGGTCGTGGTGGAAGTAGTGTCCACGGACGAGGTCATCGCTGCACTACTCCATGGGTAGATGTGGTCTGCGAAATCTGCAATAGGGAGGGCCACGCTGCAAAAGAATGTTGGTACCGCTTTGAAGAAAATGATGATGCTCTGGTGATAAAGGTGCACATGTTACTTCCTATGGGGTTGACACAAATTGGTATGGTAATTCTGGCGCTACTCACTATGTTACCGGTGAGCTCAACAACCTGATTGTACGTGACACATACCATGGACACGACAAAGTGAACATTGCAAGCGGACAAGGTATGAAAATTTCTCATGTTGGTTATTCAATTTCTCATCACCCTATAAAAGATTTCGAACTTAACAATATTCTCCATGTCCCTAATGCTACAAAAAAATTGATCTCCATTCATCACTTTAGATATGATAATAATGTTTTCATAGAGTTTCATCCTTTTTTCTTTTTGATCAAGGATCAGGTAACTCGCCAAACAATTCATAAAGGGAGATGCGTTGGTGGAATCTATCCTCTTATTTCGTCTTTGTCATCATCCTCACCACATCAAAGCATGCCTTTGTTATCGCCAAGCCCTCCCAAGAAAAGTGGCACAGTCATTTAGGTCATCCAGATTCTAGTATTGTTAAGCAAATTATTAGTAAAAAATAAACTTCCTTTTGTCAAGGATGCTAGCATACAGTCTGTGTGTGATTCATGTCAACCAGGCTAAGAGTCATCAACTCTCCTATCCTATTTCTACCAGTGTTTCCACTACTCCCCTTTAATTAGTCTTTACTGATGTATGGGGTCCCGTGATACGTCGGAAACGTATCTATAATTTTTTATGTTCTATGCTTGTTTAGTATCTACTTTGTTTTGCTTTGTAAGTTGGGGCAAAGTCTTGAGTTTGTGTTGTGCAGGATTCCAAGTTGCTAGCAACACCTTGAAGTTGTTTCCTTGCTCCTACTGGTTCGATAACCCTGGTTTCATAACTGAGGGAATACTTGCTGTTTTCTCATCACACCTTGCTCTTGGGGTCTCCCAACAAGGCTCTACAGTGATCTGAGCCCATCAATGACGTTTTCATTGGGAGAGTCAAAGGGCTATGTGGGGGTGGATGTGGTGGCTATTGCAGCCACCTCTCGAGAGCTATCTGCATCCTCTTCATCTTCACTTGCGGATGAATACTCTTCTTGTGCCACCAAGACAATCTTAGGTTGCTTCTTGTAGGGACCATTTTTCTTGACGAATGGCTTCTTTCGAGGTGCCTTAGACTTTTCTTTGAGGATGAGCATGCCCCCATTGTCTTCTCTACTTTGATAGGGACACTCAGCCACAAAATGCAAACGGTCTCCATAATTGTAGCAAGTTCTCAGGCTGTGTTTGGTTGAGATTTTCGGACCAGATTCACGTCCTGGTAGTTGAAATCTGAACCAAACGATTTCTCCGAGCGCCCAGATTCGGTAACGCCAGAGATTCTCGACGTGTAAAATAAAAGTTGCCTGACCCCCAGATTTCACCGCGTTGCGTCGAGAGGAATCGAAAATAATTACCCGCCATGCCATCCTTGAGTGAAAAAATGCACGGTTCGCTTGTTCTTTCTTCTCCACAAACCCGCGACCTGCTCCTTCCGTGTCTCTCTTCTTTTCCATACGCGTACGTCAGGGAGAGGAGGCGAGCTGGCGGTTCTGCCTCACGCCCAACTTCGACGGCGCCCCACCGTTCAGGCGTCCACGCCATTCCTTTCCTGCTACCTTCCGTTCCCATGTCTGCGAGAAGCCAAGGGCTAGCACTAGAGCCCACCACTGTCTCCACATCTCGGCTAGTCGCCCCCACCTACTACGCTCGCCGCTGGCCGGAGCCGAAAGTGCGTCGACCCCTCCAGCCCTACACGCTCATGAAGGTTTGCTTCTCCTCTTCTATCTCTCTCCCCTCATATCCCTCCTTGACATCTTCCTCCTCCCCCCCACCCCCCCCCCCCCCGTCCCATGTCAGCAAGGCATGTTCTTTTTCTTGTTCTGATTTTCTTGTCAATGATTACTTGCAGTTAGTCTATGAAATTGGTCTGCAAAATTGGTATGTCAAATATAGTTCTGATTATTCCATAATTGGTATGTACAACTAGTCCATATAAAACATGTTTTTTTTGCTTGCAAGGTGCTTGTGAAAATGCTCGCAGGAACATTTTCTTGCTATATGCAATCTACAGTGTGACTGAAGGTGAGGACTATATGCCCCGTGCGAGCAACCACAAGGGAACGGTGATCTAGAGAAGGTCACCATGCATACCGTTCATGATAGGATAGTTAATGTTTTGTTTCTTGCAAGAGCGACCAATGATAGCTATGTAGATGGCAAACATCATGTTGTGAACCACGTCTTTGTAAACCATATGTCTTTTGAAGTGATCTTACGACATCACTTTCTATTTCTAATAGTTATATGTATAAAATATTGAGAAATGAAAAATTCTTCCTAAAATGTTATCTGCATGTCTACCAGACATTAGAGACATTGTAAACATTTTCTATAGACTCTACAGTTGACAGTTGTTACAACCAAACAACTTTCAGCTTTTCCACAGTTCTCAGCTCACATCAGCTTTTCTACAGCTGATTTCACACAGCTGATTTTCAGAAATCTGCAGCTCAACCAAACACACCCTCAGTTTTGGGCCATTCTCCTTCGCCCACTTGACTCATTCTTGCGCTCAAGTTTAGATTTAGCCTTAGCTGGGTCCTTCCAAAATTTTTTTGCGTAGAAGGCCATGTACTCACCAAGCACGCTTGACTTCCTCGGGACAGCTCATGGATACAACACCAAAACCATCAATCATCCTCATCTTGTTCAACAACATTGGCCTTTAATGCAACATTTACGCCTATTTGCATCCCAATTGCCCGAGCACGAGCATCTTCGACGTTCTTAGCTGCTACCATAAAGGCCGCCATTTCTTGCATGACTTCATTGGAAGTCATTTGGTGATAGTTGTGTCTACCTTGCAAACTCTTCAAGTCCGTGGGCTCAAATGGCATGAGGGCACTCACATATTTCCTTTTGATCCAAGCATCATCAATATGTGTGTCACCATGCTTTCTGTAGGGTTCGCAGCATAGAAAACAAAAAATTTCCTACGATGGGAACAACTATGTACCAAGATCTATCTACTAATTACAAGCAACGGGCGGATGTATATCCGTAGAGAACATACCCTTGAAGACCTACAAAGCTTAACGAGTTCAAACTCGTGGTTGATGTAGACGATTTCTTGCCGATCTCAAGATCGAGAGGAAGTCCTAGCGCCGCAAAACAGCGGCGCATCCGTGCTCGCACACACGTACGAGGCACCGAACAACCTCCGTCTCCTCGCTCCAGCGATGCAGCGGAAGCACAATTCTTTCTTGCCGAATAGCCATCGGGAACATGTATCTCGCTAGTCCGAGACCATGGGGGATAAATACTAGAGGGGGAGAGAGATCCTTCACGAGGAGGTGTGAGTGAGAGAGAGGGAGGGGGCTCCTTTTATAGGGAGAGGGGGGCACCCAAAGGGCCATGCCCCAGCCATGGGGCTGCCCCTCCCCTCCTTTCATTCATGTGGGTGGACACTCCACTCACACAAAAGCCTTTCAATTTCCTCCACTCAAAAACCCACTCAAATTCTCATTAAATTTCCACCAAGTTTAATGCAAACTCTCATTAAATAAAACTCCTTTTATTTATTCAGAATTTTGTCAATTACTTTAATGACAAATATTCTCATATAACCCCTTGCTAGTATTTCATTTCACATGCAAAAACACTTTCTGTAATTTCACCCGAAAACCTGTTTCGGTATCTAGTGAAATAAATTCCTGCACTTGTTATTCTTTCCGGCATGAAACTTTTGCTCCAATTGGATGTCGGTGTATCTTAAGTGTGCCGCCCTACGGTTCGCAAATAATGCGGACATGATCGAGATCCTTCTCCGATTAATAATCAAAAGTGGGATCTGGAGACCCATACCGACTCCCACACATTTAACGATGACTTTCTTGTGATCGTCGGAACCTTTTACGCTAGTATCTTAATCCCTTTGTTTCGCGATATATTACATGTCTGAGATTATATCATCGGTATCTCCATACCTAGTTTGATCTCGTTACTGACATACACTCTTTTATCGTTCCTGTGATATACTCCCTCTGTTTCACAATACTCCGCACGCACGCTTATCTAGGTGGACTAGTATTCTCTTATTTTTCGTTCAAAAAATTCCTGAGATTTTTGAAATACCTAGTACACATTTCATACTATCTAGTTCAAAAATCCTAGGATTTTTTTGGATAAAATATGAGGGAGTACTAGCCCACCTAGATAAGCGTGCGTGCGGAGTAATTTGAAACAGAGGGAGTAACATTCTAGTGATCAAATCACTTGCTTGCAAGCTAATCAATGTGATATCACCGAGAGGGCCCATAGCATATCTATTCGTCATCAGGATGAACAAATTCCATTCTCAATCCATGGGCATCAACATAACACTTTAGTAGTTCTGAACCCATCTTTATAATCACCCAGCTACGGTGTGACGTTTGATGTTATCAAGAAACTCTTCCGGTGTTAGTGATTGACATGATCTCATGGTCTAAGGATTAGGATTACTTCGTAAGTTGTTATAGCAATATAAACTCAATGACTTTGATCGTAATGCTATACTTCGGATGAATGTTCATCACACCATTACACTAATATTGTGACCTCGTTATTAACAACATCCAATGTCCATGATTAGGAAACCTTGATCATCTTGTTAATCAACGAGCTAGTTTATGAGAGAGGCATAACTAGGAACTTTCTATTTGTTTATTAAACACACATGTATTAACGTTTCCGTATTAATACAATTATAGAATGTATAATAAACATTTATCATAAACAAGGAATACGATAATAACCACTTTATTATTACCTCTCGGGCATATTCCCTTTAGTCTCCCACTTGCACTAGAGACAATAATCTAGTTTGAAAACTTTGCGTATTGAACACCTATGAATTTCTGGTGTTCCATATATGCAATTGCAAGTGGTTAACATAATCTACGGATCAGACGTTTTCAGGTCCGTGTGTATTTGCATGTCTTTGCGTCTCCACGCATCACTCATTCTCCAATGAGATGGCATTGTATAAATTTGGTATTTTGGTGAGACCTTTAGTTCCTTGGGGTTAAATCATATCGATACTATTATCGTACAATATATCTTTAGTGTTAGTCTGTTGCGAACCACACCTTAGTTTGATAACAAACTACTTGACACAAATGCCCTCCTTTGCTGCTACTATAGCAGTCATATACTTAGCCTTATTGTTGTAGTATTTGTCACAATGTTTTAACTTTGGAATACATCCAAATTCATCATGGAAACTCCTTTCCATTTCATTGTGCCACTCATAGTTTAAATTGAGATAAACTTAATTTTGTATCTTGTGATAAAACTAGTATCAATGTAATGCTTTACAATGAACTATTTGTAATTGTTTGTCACCTCTACACAAATATATTCTTAGTTCTTCCAGAAGATCATAAGAATATCCTTACTATCGTCCAATGATCATTTTATGATTCATTCTGGTATATGCTCATAACACTTAGAGCATAGGACATATCTGGATGTGTACATGTCATGGTATGATTGATCAAAATATTCTCGTGATTTCACTTATCAAGTGTCAAAGCACTTGAATCTTGTTTCACTTATCAACTGTCGATACACTTGAATCTTGATTCAATCCCTTTCCATGCGACAAGAACCGTTTCTTGTCTTTTCTATATTGAACTCCTTCAATATCTCATATATGTACGTTTGGCACAACCATATTAGTGTCACAGTCTATCCACTATAGACAATCATGCTAAATATTCGGGTTTTGCCTAAGTCTTTCACCAAAATGAAATTCTTAACCTTTGTCAATAAAAGATACATCATTTCTAATCAACAAGATGTCCTCCACATAATGTATTAGAAATATGTCTCAACGCTCCCACTTAATTTCTTGCAAATGCAAGCATCTTCATCATCTCCTAATAAAATTAAACTTCTTTAACAGTTTTATCACGGTAAAGATTCCAACTCTGTGATGCTTACTTCAACCATTGAAGTTTGCATGCCCTTTTAGCATCCTTTGAATTAACAAAACCCTTTGGACCGTGTCATGCACACGTCCTAGGTAACCATTCTATTAGAAGAACTTATATTTGTTTATTCTTCTACCTTATACCAAATTATATGTAGTGGTTGCTATGTTAATCCGTCCAGACTAAATATCGCTATGAAAGATCCAATCTTGTCATAGTCAACTCCTTGAACATTGTCATAAAATACTTTACGACATGTTGACTATTTTATAGATGTGAAACATTCATGTCTATTTCTTTATAGATCCAAATACGACCGATAGGTTTTTACACCTTTCCGGAGGATCTTCCAAGTTCAAAACTTGATTTCTCGTGTATGGAACTATCACGGATTTTATGGCTTCAAGCCATTTGATAGAGTCATGGCCCATCATCGCTTATTTGCATGTAGTCGGTTCATCATTGTCAAACAATAATGATTTTACTCTCAAATCTCTGAAGGGTTTCGCGGCATAGTAAATCAAAATTTTCTACGGATGCGAACAGAGGGAAAGCCAAGATCTAATCTAGGAGATGCAAACAACGAGAGAGATTGGATTAGATCTTCATACCCTTGAAGATTCGCACAGCAGAACGTTTGTCGGAACGTGGGTGATGTAGTCGTACTCGCTTCTCCTCCTCGCGATCCGATCCGATCTAGCACCACAAGTGGCGGTGCCTCCGTGAGATGCACACGTGCAGCACCTCGACGTCTCCTCCTTCCTCGGACCAGCAAGTATGGTGGAGAGATAGATTGGATCTACAACACGACGGCGTGGTGTATATGGTGGAGAATTTCTGCAGCAGGGCTTCGCCTACAAACAGTCGGGAGGGAAAGAGGAAGGGTAGCAGGGCAACTAGGGTTTGGAGGCAAGGTGTAGGGGGGAGGGGGCGCACCAGCCCTCTATTTATAGAGGGGGGGCGGCCAGCCCTTCCCCTCCTCCAAGCCTTGGGCCGGCGGCCAAGGGAGGGAGAAGTGGGGGGCAAGGACTCTCCCCCTTCTAGAAACCCTATCTCTAGTTTAAACGAGTTTAAACTCTCTAGGATCGGCTGGGCCCTATGGGGCCTTGTGCCCCTGGCCCAATGCGGCCAGGACACTCCCTCATAGGCCCATGCCCCCTCCCGGAATGTGGGGCCACGTTGGTCCCCTTCCGGAAGGTTCTAGAAGCTTCCGGTACAATATCGATTAACCCGGAACAATTCCGAACTCCAAAAACTGCATTGCCTTATATGAATCTTATTCTCCGGACCATTCCGGAACCTCTCGTGATATCCCGGATCCCATCCGAGACTCCGAACAAAAATTCATAAACCAATTATCCAATATATCCTAGCGTCGAGATACGTTAAGTGTGTGACCCTGCGGGTTCGAGAATATGCAGACATGATCTTCTATCAATAATCAACAGCGGGGTCTGGGCACCCATATTGACTCCCACACATTCATCGATGATCATATCGGATGAACCACGATGTCAGGATTCAAACAATCCCATATATATATTCCCTCTGTCTCGCGATATTTTACTTGCCCGAGATTCGATCGCCGGTACCGTCATACCTAGTTCAATCTCGTTCACAGCAAGTACTTTACTCGTTCCGTAATCCGATATCACTTTGTGATTAACTCCTTAACCACATGCTTGCAAGCGGTGTTGATATCAATTACCGAGTGGGCCCGAAGTATATCTCTCTGACTTGGGAGGGACAAATCCCATCTCAATACATACAACCCAACAGATACTTTCCGATCACCTGAGAGACACCTTTATGATCACCCTCTCATAGGATGACGTTTGATGACCTCAAAGCTTTCTTCCGATACCAGGGAGTTGCATTATCTCATGGTCTAAGGAATACAATATTTGACATAGGAAAAGCTTCGCAAAGATGAACACGATGATACGATCTAATTGCTTCGCTTAGTTTGGGTATGTCCATCATATCATTCTCCAATGATATGATCTCATTATCAATTGACAACTCATGTCTATGGTTAGGAAATCTTAACCATCATTGATCAATGAGCTAGTCCATAGAGGTGTACTAGGGACACGGTGTTGTTCACAAACCACACAAGTATTAAAGTTTCCGCTTAATACAATTCTAGCATGGAATATAAACATTATCATGAACAAGAATTATAATAATAACATCTTTATTATTGCCTCTAGGGCATAATTCCAACAGTCTCCCACTTGCACTAGAGTCAATAATCTAGTTTACATTTGGCAACAATCTCACACCCATGGCACTGAGGTGTTGATCATGTTTTACACGTGGAAGAGGTTTAGTCAATGGATCTGCGACATTCAGATCTGTATGTACTTTGCTAATCTTCAGATCTCCATCTGCAATATAATCTCGGATTATATGAAACTTGCAGTTGATATGCTTGGTCTTTGGATGATATCTTGGTTCCTTAGCGAGTGCTATGGCGCCAGTGTTGTCACACAATATCTCCAGTGGGTCCAATGCACTTGGAACCATGCCAAGCTCAGTGATGAAGTTTCTGATCCAAACTCCTTCACTTGACGCTTCTGCAGCAGCCATGTATTCCGCTTCCACTGTAGATCCCGCGATTACGCTTTTCTTGCAGCTTCTGCAGCTCACAGCTCCTCCATTCAAAATATAAACGTATCCTGTATGAGATTTGGAATCATCCTTGTCGGTGTCAAAACTAGCGTCGACGTAACCTTTTACGACAAGCTGTTCATCACCCCCATAGACTAAGAACATTTCTTTAGTCCTATTTAGGTACTTTAGGATGTTCTTCACGGCTGTCCAGTGTTCCACTCCTGGATCACTTTGATATCTGCTCGTCAAACTAAGAGCATTGGACACATCCGGTCTAGTACACAACATGGCATACATGATGGAACCTATGGCCGAGGCATAAGGCACCTTGATCATAGCTTCCCTATCATTTACCGTAGCTGGACACTGAGCCTTGCTCAATATCTTACCTGACAACATAGGCACTGAACCTTTCTTTGCCTTATCCATTAAGAACCTTTTCAGAACTTTGTCTAGGTATGTACTCTGGCTTAAAGCTATCAGGCGTCTTTGTCTATCTCTATAGATCTTGATGCCCAATATATAAGCAGCTTCACCTAGGTCTTTCATTGAAAAACACTTGTTCAAATAACTCTTCACATCGTTAAGCATGTTGATGTCATTTCCGATAATCAATATGTCATCCACATATAGTACCAGAAACGTCACCGAGCTCCCACTCACTTTCTTGTAGATACAAGCTTCGTAGCAAATTGGAACAAATCCAAAGCTCTTGATCACTTGATCAAAACGAAGGTTCCAACTCCGAGATGCTTGCTTCAGTCCATAAATGGAACGCTGAAGTTTGCATACTTTACTAGCATCCTTAGGATCGACAAAACCTTCGGGTTGCATCATATACAACTCTTCATCAATGTTGCCATTGAGGAACGCAATCTTGACATCCATCTGCCATATTTCATAATCATGAAACGCAGCAATTGCTAATAAAATCCGAATGGACTTAAACATCGCTACGGGAGAGAAAGTCTCATCGTAGTCAACACCTTGAACTTGTCGAAAACCTTTCGCGACAAGCCGTGCTTTATAGACAGTAACATTACCATCCGCGTCCGTTTTCTTCTTGAAGATCCATTTGCACTCAACGGCCTTTCGGTCGCTAGGAGGGTCCACCAAAGTCCATACTTGGTTTTTGCTCATGGATCCCAATTCGGATTTCATGGCTTCTAGCCATTTCTCAGAGTCTGGGCTCATCATTTCTTCCTCATAGTTCATAGGTTCACTGTCTTCTACTAACAAGACAGTCAAGACAGGGTTGCCGTACCACTCAGGAGGGGCACGCGACCTTGTCGACCTGCGACGTTTAGTAGCAGCATCGTCCGAAGCTTCATGATCCTTGTCATTAGCTTCCTCTATTGTTGGTGCAGGCGGCACTGGAACAATTTCAGGTGCTGCGCTACTCTCCAATTCAAGAGAAGGTTCAATAACCTCGTCAAGCTCTACTTTCCTCCCACTCACTTCTTTCGAGAGAAACTCCTTCTCAAGAAAGGAACCGTTCTTTGCGACAAACACTTTGCCTTCGGTTCTGTGATAGAAGGTATACCCAATAGTTTCCTTAGGGTATCCTATGAAGACGCATTTCTCCGCTTTGGGTTCGAGCTTGTCCGGCATCAACTTCTTGACGTAAGCTTCGCATCCCCAAACTTTAAGAAACGACAACTTAGGTTTAGCACCAAACCACAGTTCATACGGTGTCGTCTCAACGGATTTAGATGGAGCCCTATTTAAAGTGAATGCAGCGGTTTCTAATGCATAACCCCAAAATGATAACGACAAATCAGTAAGAGACATCATTGATCGGACCATATCTAATAGGGTTCGATTCCGGCGTTCAGACACACCATTGCGATGTGGTGTTCCGGGTGGCGTGAGTTGTGAAACGATTCCACTTGCTTTAAGATGCGTGAGAAAATCATAACTCAAATATTCACCTCCACGATCGGATCGTAGAAACTTAATCTTTCTGTTACGATGGTTCTCCACTTCATTCTGAAATTCCTTGAACTTTTCAAATGTTTCAGATTTATGTTTCATTAAATAGATATACCCATATCTACTTAAGTCATCGGTAAAAGTGAGGAAATAGCGATATCCACCGCACGTCGAAACACTCATCGGTCCGCATACATCGGTATGTATGATTTCCAACAAGTCCGTTGCTCGCTCCATCATACCGGAGAACGGGGTTTTGATCATCTTGCCCATGAGGCATGGTTCGCATGTGTCAAATGATTCAAAATAAAGAGACTCCAAAAGTCCATCAGAATGGAGTTTCTTCATGCGCTTTACACCAATATGACCTAGACGATAGTGCCACAAATAAGTAGTATTATCACTATCTACTTTGCATCTCTTAGCCTCAATGTTATGGATGTGTGTTTCATCCCTTTCGAGATTTAGAAGAAATAAACCATTTACAAGAGGTGCATGACCATAAAAGATGTTACTCATATAAATAGAACAACCATTATTCTCCGATTTAAATGAATAACCGTCTTGCAATAAACACGATCCAGAAATAATGTTCATGCTCAACGCAGGCACATAATAACACTTATTAAGGTTTAAAACTAATCCCGAAGGTAAAACTAAGGAGAGCGTGCCGACGACCATCACATCAACTCTTGATCCGTTGCCAACGCGCATCGTCACCTCATCCCTCGCAAGCCGCCGTCTATTCCGCAGCTCCTGTTTCGAGTTACAAATATTAGCAACTGAACCGGTATCAAATACCCAGGCACTACAACGAGGGCTAGTAAGGAAAACATCAATAACATGTATATCAAATATACCTTTGATGGTGCCAGCCTTCTTGTCCGCTAAGTACTTCGGACAGTTGCGCTTCCAGTAACCCTTGTCCTTGCAATAGAAGCACTCAGTGTCCGGCTTGGGACCAGACCTGAGCTTCTTCTCAGCAGGGGCATTGCGCTTGCCGCCGCCCTTCTTGAAGGGCTTCTTTGCTCCCTTACCTTTCTTAAAGGAGGGCTTGTTGACCATCAACACATGATTATCCTTCTTGATGTCCACTTCCGCAGCCTTCAGCTTTGCGAAGAGCTCGGTGATCGTATCAGTGGAACCAATCTGATTATGAGTCACTACAAAACTTTTGTAGCTGGGAGGGAGTGATTGTAGAACCCTGTCAATCTTGAGCTCCTCTGGAATCGTGCATTCCAGTTGCTCAAGGCGTTGAGTGTAGCCCGACATCTTTATGGCGTGCTCACTAACGGAACTCCCTTCCTCCATCTTGTAGTTAAAGAACTTCTCGAAGATCTCATATCTCTCAGAACGGGCCTGAGTCTGAAACATGGTTTTCAGCTCCTCGAGAATCTCGAAGGGCCCGGGATACTCTTCAAAACGATTTTGAAGCTCCGGTTCCATAGCAAACAACATGGTGCTCTTAATCACACCATAATCATCTTTGCGCGACTGATAGACATCTTTCTCATCAGTCGGCGCAGTTGCAGCAGGGGGGTCACCTAACGCTTTCCCAAGGACATAGTCCTTTTGTCCGCCAGACAGAATGATTCTTAGATTGCGGAACCAATTGGTGAAGTTAGACCCATTGTTTCTAAGCTTTTCCTTCTCAGCAAAAATGTTGAAGTTGGACTTGGACTTGGCCATGTGATCTACAGTATTGGCAAGTACAATTTAGACTATGTTCATGATAAATAGTTCAACTTAATCAAATTACTAGATGAACTCCCACTAAATTCAACATCCCTCAAGTTGTTTAGTGAACACGATCCAAATTCACCACACCTAATCCGATCATCATGAGAAGAGATGTGGTTTCAATGGTGGACAACAAAGTGTCGATCATATCATTCATATGACTCATGCTTAACCTTTCGGTTCTTGTGTTCCGAGGCCATGTCTGTACATGCTAGGCTCGTCAAGCTAGACCCAAGTATTTCTGCGTGTGCAAAACTGGCTTGCACCCGTTGTATGTGAGCGTAGAGTCTATAGCACCCGATCATCACATGATGCTTGGACACGACGAACTTTCGCAACGGTGCATACTTGGGGAGAACACAGTTTTTATCTTGATCTTTAAGTGAGGAATCATCTTATAATGCTACCGTCGCGATCTAAGCATAATAAGATACATAAAGGGATAAACATCACATGCATATAACTTTATGTGACATGGTATAGCCAATCCTCGCGCAATGATCTCCATCTTGTGCGTTCCGGCATGATCTCCATCACTCCACCATGATTGCCTCCACCACGAATAGCAGCTACAACTATTGCTAACTACTTAGCGATAAAGTAAAGCTATTATATGGCGTATAAGAAGTTGACTCGCAGGTCATACACAATTATAAAGACAACCATATGGATCCTGCCGGTTGTGTACTCATCGACATGCAAGTCGTGAAACATTACAAAAAATGATCATCGCATACAATATACACATCACATCTTGGGCCATACCATATCACAGAAAACACTCCCTGCAAAAACAAGTTAGACGCCTCTACTTTGTTGTTGCATGTTTTACGTGGCTTATGGGAGTAGATGCTAAGAACGATTCTTACCTACGGAAAGCCACGACGGTGATATTATGGTTGCCAAACTCCGGTGTTAATCCCATGACAACTATAGTGAGAGAAACTGACATCCACCAGCCGCATGTGTGGAACAAGCCACACGTCAAGTGCGGAGCCGGTCTCGCGAACGACGTCGCGTAAGGTTGGCCTGGACCGCTTCAATCTCACTATCCCGCGTCATAAGAAGAACACAAACAAGAGGCTTGCAACAGAAAACATCAACGCCCGCAACAACCATGTTGCGTTCTACTCGTGAAACACATCTACGCATAGATCTAACTCTGATACGACTGAAGGGTTTCGCGGCATAGTAAATCAAAATTTTCTACGGATGCAAACAGAGGGAAAGCCAAGATCTAATATAGGAGATGCAAACAACGAGAGAGATTGGATTAGATCTTCATACCCTTGAAGATTCGCACAGCGGAACGTTCGTCGGAACATGGGTGATGTAGTCGTACTCGCTTCTCCTCCTCGCGATCCGATCCGATCTAGCACCACAAGTGGCGGTGCCTCCGTGAGATGCACACATGCAGCACCTCGACGTCTCCTCCTTCCTCGGACCAGCAAGTATGGTGGAGAGATAGATTGGATCTACAACACGACGGCGTGGTGTATATGGTGGAGAATTTCTACAGCAGGGCTTCGCCTACAAACAGTCGGGAGGGAGAGAGGAAGGGTAGCAGGGCAACTAGGGTTTGGAGGCAAGGTGTAGGGGGGAGGGGGCGCACCAGCCCTCTATTTATAGAGGGGGGGGGGCGGCCAGCCCCTGCCCCTCCTCCAAGCCTTGGGACGGCGGCCAAGGGAGGGAGAAGTGGGGGGCAAGGACTCTCCCCCTTCTAGAAACCCTATCTCTAGTTTAAACGAGTTTAAACTCTCTAGGATCGGCTGGGCCCTATGGGGCCTTGTGCCCCTGGCCCAATGCGGCCAGGACACTCCCTCATAGGCCCATGCCCCCTCCCGGAAGGTGGGGCCACGTTGGTCCCCTTCCGGAAGGTTCTAGAAGCTTCCGGTACAATATCGATTAACCCGGAACAATTCCGAACTCCAAAAACTGCATTGCCTTATATGAATCTTATTCTCCGGACCATTCCCGAAACTCTCGTGATATCCCGGATCCCATCCGAGACTCTGAACAAAAATTCATAAACCAATTATCCAATCTATCTAGCGTCGAGATACGTTAAGTGTGTGACCCTGCGGGTTCGAGAATATGCAGACATGATCTTCTATCAATAATCAACAGCAGGGTCTGGGCACCCATATTGACTCCCACACATTCATCGATGATCATATCGGATGAACCACGATGTCAGGATTCAAACAATCCCATATATATATTACCTTCGTCTCGCGATATTTTACTTGCCCGAGATTCGATCGCCGGTACCGTCATACCTAGTTCAATCTCGTTCACAGCAAGTACTTTACTCGTTCCGTAATCCGATATCACTTTGTGATTAACTCCTTAACCACATGCTTGCAAGCGGTGTTGATATCAATTACCGAGTGGGCCCGAAGTATATCTCTCCGACTTGGGAGGGACAAATCCCATCTCGATACATACAACCCAACAGATACTTTCCGATCACCTGAGAGACACCTTTATGATCACGCTCTCATAGGATGACGTTTGATGACCTCAAAGCTTTCTTCCGATACCAGGGAGTTGCATTATCTCATGGTCTAAGGAATACAATATTTGACATAGGAAAAGCTTCGCAAAGATGAACACGATGATACGATCTAATTGCTTCGCTTAGTTTGGGTCTGTCCATCATATCATTCTCCAATGATGTGATCTCATTATCAATTGACAACTCATGTCTATGGTTAGGAAACCTTAACCATCATTGATCAATGAGCTAGTCCATAGAGGCGTACTAGGGACACGGTGTTGTTCACAAACCACACAAGTATTAAAGTTTCCGCTTAATACAATTCTAGCATGGAATATAAACATTATCATGAACAAGAATTATAATAATAACATCTTTATTATTGCCTCTAGGGCATAATTCCAACAATATCAACATTTGATTGTTTATCCGACTTACTTGGTTCAATAGGAACTTAGACCTCGGTGACCGCAACCTTTGAGGCACGTGAGCCATGAGCATTTTGGCTGCCTCCAGAACTTTTTCCGGTGCTGCGCGACTCAGCACATATAGCTAAGGTTCGTTAACCTTATTAAAGTTCTATTGTCCTCCCACTTAACCTTTTATGAAAAACTTATTTTTCAAGAAACTTCACGTTTCAAGCGACAAACCCTTTTGTCCTTGGTGTTATGGAGGAATACCCAATGGTTATTCGAAATATCCTACAAAGACATGCTCATCCAACTTTGGTTGTAAACATCTTACTTATGTTTAGCATACCAAAATTTAAGAAATGACAATTTGGGTTTTTACCCCAAACCATAACTTCCATGGTGTCATTTCAACGGATCAAGATGGATCTCTTTTCAGTGTAAAAGCGGTAGTCTCTAAAGCGTTTAATCTTTTAAAACATAATGGCAGTTTTATAAATAACACCTTTGATTCAACCATGTCAAACAAGGTTTCATTACAAATCTCAAACACTCCATACTCCTATGGTGTTTCGGGAGATGTAAATCTAGGTGTTTTGCTAAACTTGAAACTCAAATAAATCCCTTTATGATAAATTATATTTCATTTATTTTTATTGTTACACTTGTAACTCAAATAAATCCCTTATGATAAAATCATAAACCATTTATTTTCTTGTTACAATGATTTTTCACTTCATCTTGAAAGTCTTTGAACGTTTTCAAATATTTCATACTTCTTTTTCATTAAGTGAACATTCACTCAAATTTCCGCAGAAAGCATATGAAGTTGAAATTCATCGCTTACGACTATACATAATGGACTACATACATCGATATGTATAAATTCCAATATTTTAGTCGCTCGTTCTTCTTTGGCCTTTGAATGAAGTTTCAATTATCCCAAGGAAAGTCTCACAAGTTTTACTTGATCAAATCAAAGACTCCAAAAATCCATGAATATGGAGATTCTTCATGTTTTCTTTCCAATATAATTTAAACGGCGATGTCACTTCGTAAGTGATCTTCCAATCATTTGTCTTGCGACATTTTAGCATTAGTTTTTATAGATGTGATTTCTCCAACTAGATTTGTAAATCATCCATCTTATATGGAATACGGTAATTATTTGAATAACCTTTGTTCTCATAATACCTTATTTAAATAACAATTATTAAAAAAAATCTTGAAGTCAATCTTTGATGTCAACAAGAAATACAAACAATGGTTTATTTGTTTTCGATGAACATCATCACATATTCTCTTGCTAGTTACTTAGGCCATTGTGGTTTATGAATTGCGTCGTTCTGTATGAAATTTCATACCAACCAATTCGGTATCCAATACCCAAGAACCACATTGTTTAACAAGCAAGAATACAGCCATAACATGTATATCATCTATATACCTAAATTGGATATTTCCAGTCTTTTCTTTTCTGCCAAATATATTTTATAGATTCTCTTTCAGCATTTCCTTTTTCCTTTTAGAAGAATCTATCAACATCAAAAGTGGCGCCATACACATGACACATAGTACAAAGTGTGTATATTCAAATAATAATACCTTTGGACTTGCACTTTGAAGTAGATCACCATCATCAAAATGATTGACATTCTTTAAAAATACATTCTTTAGTAATGTTTTAGTGTAGTAAACACTTTACATACATCTCCTATTCATCCTTATCATGAGGACTTTCATGATCAAGCTAATGTAGCTTATAAAGACGAATCGTGAGTATAACGTTACTTTCCAAAACCCTTTTGGATGATTAAGATGTCTAGCATCTCCAACCTTTGTAAATTCTCATCCAATATGAGAACATACATTATACTCTATCATATTGCAACCAAAAATATTGTTTTAGATATTGTTATATCTGTCACACATGATGGTTTCTGAAACAATTCTTTCATCTCCTAGATAAAGTTTATATTAAAACAATCAAGAATCATGGAGGCAAACATGATACTTAAGATACTAACACTGGAATTGTTACTCTCGATTTAATACCAATTATTAAATTTCATAGAGTAAACAGAGTTTGCTTAAAGTTTGCAATAGGACTTTAAACTTTAGATTGACAGTCAACACAATACGATACCAGTTTTGTAAAGTAAATATCCAGAATTCTATAGTTCTATTATCTCAATTACAACTAATCATAAGGTGGTGAACGAATGCCAATGACTACAACAAATTATGCAAATTTACTTTGAGTTAATTTATGATAAATTGAGTTCTACTAATCCAAATTAGAAATGAACTCCCACTCAAAAACGACATCCCTCGTGTCTTTTTGGTGATTACATGAACCAAATCCACTACACCAAGTCCGATCATCACGTGAGTCGGTGTAGCTTCAAAGGCGAGCATCAAATGGGCATCATATCTACCATATGACTCATGCTTAACCTTTCGGTCCGTGTTCCTAGGCCATGTCTATACATGCTAGGCTCGCCAAGTAAGAACCTTAGTATTCGCGTGTGTAACTGTCTTACACCCGTAATATGGTCGTGGATCCAAGAACACCCGATCATCACGTGATGTCTTGGAGCGATGAAACATAATCGGTGCATACTTCAGGAAGAACACATTCTTATCTTGATATCTAAATGAGGGATCATCTTAGTATGCTAATAAAACGCCAAACAAGCAATATAAGATGCAATCAAACATCACATGTTTGTAAGTGAAATGATATGGTTCCCGTATATGATCTCCATCATGTGCACCGTGGTATGATCTCTATCATACCTCTATGTGTAAGGCCAAGGTCTATAGAACCTACATGTTATGTCTGTTGTAAGAGTATCATATCATACTTCTACTTACAACATCACCATATCATAACAAAAACCCAGCAACAATCTAAACTAGATGCCTCTAATTTATCCATTGCAAGTTTTACGTGGCTTAGGGCTTTCGAAGATAGAACCGTTCTTACCTACGAACATGAACCACAATGAGGATAATCAAATTGTTGAAAACTCGTTGCAAATTAGATATTGACTATAGTAGGAGAGACAGACACCCGCTAGCCACTTATGCAAAACTAGTTGCATGTCAAGCGTGGAACAGGTCTCATGTGCGAGGACATGTAAAGTTTGTCCGGGCCGCTTCATCCCATTATGCCACCAATATCCAAAGTACAACTAAAAAGCAATAAAATGATCATCATCACCCACATACTTATATGTGTACTACCCGTGCAAAGCATCTACGCATAGATCCGACTCTGATACCACTGTAGGGTTCGCAGCATAGAAAACAAAAAATTTCCTACAATGGGAACAACTATGTACCAAGATATATCTACTAGATACAAGCAACAGGTGGATGTATATTCATAGAGAACATACCCTTGAAGACCGACAAAGCTTAACGAGTTCAAACTCGTGGTTAATGTAGACGATCTCTTGCCGATCTCAAGATCGAGAGAAAGTCCTAGCGCCGCAAAACAGCGGCGTATCCATGCTCGCACACACGTACGAGGCACCGACCAACCTCCGCCTCCTCGCCCCAGCGATGCAGCGGAAGCACAACTCTTTCTTACCGAATAGCCACCGGGAACATGTAACTCGCTAGTCCGAGGCCATGGGGGATAAATACTAGAGGGGGAGAGAGATCCTTCACGAGGAGGTGTGAGTGAGAGAGAGGGAGGGGGCTCCTTTTATAGGGAGAGGGGGGCACCCAAGGGGCCATGCGCCCAGCCATGGGGCTGCCCCCTCCCCTCCTTTCATTCATGTGGGTGGACACCACTCACACAAAAGCCTTTCAATTTCCTCCACTAAAAAACCCACTCAAATTCCCATTAAATTTCCACCAAATTTAATGCAAACTCTCATTAAATAAAACTCCTTTTATTTATTCAGAATTTTGTCAATTACTTTAATGACAAACATTCTCATATAACCCCTTTCTAGTATTTCATTTCACATGCAAAAACACTTTCTGCAATTTCACCCGAAAACTTGTTTCGGTATCTAGTGAAATAAATTCATGTGCTTGTTATTCTTTCTGGCATGAAACTTTTGCTCCAATTGGATGTCGGTGTCTCTTAAGTGTGCCACCCTACGATTCGTGAATAATGCGGACATGATCGAGACCCTTTTCCAATCAATAATCAGAAGCGGGATCTAGAGACCCATACTGACTCCCACACATTCAACGATGACTTTCTTGTGATCGTCGAAACCTTATCTTAATCCCTTTGTTTCGCGATATATTACATGTTCGAGATTCGATCATCGGTATCTCCATACCTAGTTTGATCTCGTTACTGACATGCACTCTTTTCTCGTTCCCGTGATATAACATTCTAGTGATCAAATCACTTGCTTGCAAGCTAATCAATGTGATATCACCGAGAGGGCCTAGAGCATATATCTGCCATCGGGATGAACAAATTCCATTCTCGATCCATGGGCCTCCACATAATACTTTAGTAGTTCTGAACCCATCTTTATAATCACCCAGTTACGGTGTGACGTTTGATGTTATCAAGAAACTCTTCCGGTGTTAGTGATTGACATGATCTCATGGTCTAAGGATTAGTATCACTTCTTAAGTTGTTATAGCAATATAAACTCAATGACTTTGATCGTAATGCTATACTTCGGATGAATGTTCATCACACCATTACACTAATGTTGTGACCTCGTTATTAACAACATCCAATGTCCATGATCAGGAAACCTTGATCATCTTGTTAATCAACAAGCTAGTTTATGAGAGAGGCATAACTAGGAACTTTCGGTTTGTTTATTAATCACACATGTATTAACGTTTCCGTATTAATACAATTATAGCATGTAAAATAAACATGTATCATAAACAAGGAATACGATAATAACCACTTTATTATTGCCTCTCGGGCATATTCCCTTCACTTTCTAAATGTTGTTGCAATGCTCTTGAGCATTCTATACATGTCTTCATGGTCCTCACCATCCAACATGTAGAATCCTTCAGCTTCATTACTTAGAGCATCATACCTATTTCTTCTCATGCTTTCATTGCTGATGAACAAGTCGGTGAGAGCATCCCAAGCTTCTTTGGCGGTGTTAAAGTGCTCAATATGTGGCATGTCCTTGGGACCCACACCAAGATGAATCATGTGAAGAGACGTTGCATTTAGTTGACTGTCCACAAATTCTCTTCTTGTCAAGTTGGTAGAGTCTCCAATATGAAGGCCATCTTCAATGATCCTCCAAAGCTCAATCGACGAACTACACACATGAGATTTCATTAAGAATTGCCATTGATTAAATGAAGATGCAGTAAGCTTGGGTGGATCACCCCTATTGTTTATATGAGAGTGAGGGATAGGTGGGCGGGAGAATATAGGTGAGAGACCTCACTATAGTCCTCCTTACCACTTCCCTTCTTGGAGGCGGAGCCATTATTTTTCTCACCCACCAACTCGTATTCCTTGGAGTTAGCATGGGGTTATCCTTAGATAGCGGAGTGGAGGCCTCAGAGGTAGATGGAGGTGGGGCTGTAGATGAAGTGAGGCGAGCAATCATTTGCTGCATATCTTCCATTTGGGTCTCAAAGGATTTCAATAAGGTTGTTTCCAACATCTTGAGGTCATCAATTCTGACCTTGTCCATAGCCTCACTCCCATCTCCCTTAGTACCCATACTTATCTTAGGCTGTTAAGCCCGAATAAAGAGCCGAGGCTCTGATACCAATTGAAATGGATCATATGGGCACCTAGAGGGGGTGAATAGGTGCTACTTCAAATTTTAAAACTTTTTCAATTTTAGGCTTGACACAAAGGTAAATTCTCTAGATATGCAATTACGACGAATTTCCCTATATGTAAATCTAACTACTAGCGAGTAAAGGCGAGTAAGAGTGAGGAGCAAGGAAACCATAGTGGAGCACATGGAGACACATGATTTGTTTTACCGCAGTTCCTTCCTTGTTAAGGAAAGTACATCTGCGTTGGAGGGGTGGACGGTACTAAGACCACCATGCCACAATAGGCCTCACCTTGTTCTCCGATGGATCTCGCCACCAAAGGCCCGATCCACCTTTCTACTATTGGTACCCTTCGAGGAGGGAACCGATGCCTTTACACAACTAGCAGGGCACACTCCACAACTGAATTGGAGGCTCCCGTAATGACAACAAGCTACCACAGGAACAAATATTATCAAAACCGAAACACAAGATCTATATATTAACAAGTAATACTAGATCGAGAAATCTCCAAGTGAATGGTGGGGAAGTGATGCGCTTGATTCATGATGTCGATGAATGAAGTCTCCTCCTCCAATTCCCCAAAGATTGGATCCTTCGGGTGGTTGAAGTGGGAGATCTTGAATGAGAGCTTTTCGAATAGGACGGTAATATTTCGAATGAATCAAGAGATCTGACAGGAGGGGTGATTGGGGCTTTTATACCCCCTGTCCAAACTTGGCCGTTGGTGAAGTCGGGGTCTGGATTATCCGACCCAAGTGATGGCCGGATTATCCGGGTGGAGCAAAACACGGCCCCAAACTCGGATTTTCCAGGGGAAATTCTGTCCCCCATAATGCATGACGCGCCGTGGCTCCCTTAGCAAACTTCACTGGGGGCAGATTATCCGGCCTGGGAAAAACCTCTGGCCTTGCCGGACAATCCGAAATATAGTCCTCCCCTCACTGCATGACGCGCCTGGCCAGACTTTGAAAACCTTCCGTGGGCGGATTATCCGGCCCGGGCGAAAACTCTAGCCCTGACCGGACAATCCGAGAGAGATTATCCGCCCCTCTCACTGCATGACGCGCCTTGTCCACCTTTGCGACGGGGCCAGGCCGGATTATCCGGCCCTTGACAGGTGCGTATAATCTGCCCCCAACAACAAATTTTGGCTGTATTTCATATTATCAATCGTCTGCAACACTTAGCACACATAAGATAATCCATGGTATTGTTATCTAACACACAAACTACTAGAGATTATGAAATATTCTTTCACAAGTCCATCTCTAGCACGTGGTACACAAATCCGTCAACAGCAAGCATGTCCACCAAGACATAGGAATCCTCGATGTAACCATCAGATGCGGCCATACCTGCCACGTGTCATGCTGGTTTGCTAGGTGTCACTGGTTATTTTTGTTTTTGCTGTGTATTTGGTGTTTTCCGAGTGTATTTTTTCCCTACACTTGGCAAAGATTCTCCTTTGTCCTAATATTGAGTTTTCCGAGTGTCCCCCCTCTAAGATACACGATAAACCAGCGTTTTCTGAGTATCCGGATTTTAGACACTCGGCAAACTTGGAAATACTCAACCTAAAATTATTTTCTAATAGTGCTAGTGGTAACACGTCACTAAAGTCCAACCAGTACGTGAGGCAGCCCCAGTAAGGCAATCGGCAAGGGACAAGATAAACCCACCTAGGGTTTCGTCCTCTCGCCGGTGATGCCACCAGTCCGCTCCGCCTCTAGTGGCCTTGGGGCTTTGGAGGTGTGGCAGAACCTGGCCTCTCGCCGGCGAGAGGGTTTCCTTTTTTTTTTGTTTAAACTTTTTTCAATGTATTCTTCGAAATGTTGAGATGACAGCTGCGTTCTGGAGGCAAAATAAGGTCTTCTCCATCTTATCCTCACTCTGGTGGTGCGTCTAGCACCGACGGAGGACGCGCGAAGTCATCTGTCCGGCAGATCTCTTGGGATCTGATTTTTATATTTGTTGGTGTGGTTTGAGATCATTCTCTTTTGATGTACGGTTGTCATTTTGTGTTCTTGTGCACTGCTCCTGCGGGGTCTTAGCACGGCGACTTGTTGTCTATCTACTACTACAAGTTCTACTATGTAAGCTTTGCCCGGTTCGATGATTGAGGGGCGAGTACGGCGGTGTGGCTTCAGCTCGTTCTAGTGCCCGTCGTTGCTAGGTGGTCCAAGGACCTAGTTATAATTTCTATACTTTTATGACTCTTTATACTGTAGTTGATGATTATTAATAGATCGGTGTAATTTCGCAAAAAAGAAAGAGTTTTTATCATTTCTGCCACTATGACCTACCCAATACTTAGTTTTACCATTTGACCAATAGAAACTTCAATTTTTCTACTACGTTATAACACTTCTCAAATTTTCCATTCCATCATATTTGCACTGTTAGTCTATAATTATTTTTTCCATTCTAGTTTTTCCACCCCTTTTCTATTTATTTTGTATCTCAATGATTAATTTTTTCATTTCGGCATCTCTCTTAGCATTGTTGGTCCGTGTGGAGAAGCTGAGCAGGTACTACACCAAATCTAACTCGAGTGATATCTCCGACCACACCATCCAACTCAATGTGATATACACCGCTCGTATGGTGCATCATGTCTTGCTGCGCGCGTTGTGCCTTAAGGTAGGGCATGCCCGGAAGCAGTAAACTACCGATGATATGCATGTGTATCGAATGGCCAGATCCAACCTTGTGCACTTAGACGTGGGGCAAGCTAGTTGTGAGAGCATAGTTGATGTATACTTGATTACTCTGTTAGTGTTCCACATGAATATGCAAATGACAAACATCTTGATGCGGCCCATGCCGGCGTCCTTGGGCGGCAGCTTCCCAGCGTCACCGACGATTTTGTGTTGGACATTCTCAAAGACGACGATTGCGGAGACCATGCATGGTGCTAGATCGTTGCTTATTCTATCACTGATTGAACTTATTAGTCTTGCATATGGCGGTGGCGGAACCACAAGTACACCTCATAGAATAGGTAAAAAGCCGAACGCAATTTTCACTAAATGGGTAAATGAAAGTACTTTCTGTTATGTAGGGTAAATATTGTTAGACATGTCTAAATATGAGGTCAACAATGGAATTAACTCTAAAGAGAAAGGGGTGCAAAAACTGAAATGGCAAAACTGATTATGGACTAACGGTGGAAAAATAACGGAATGATGACAATGTTGTAATAGAGTAGTGAAAAAATTGAAGCTTCGACCGATCAAATGTCAAAATTGAGGTTGGGATTTGTCATAGTGGCAGAAATAATACCCCACCCACAAAAAACATACGCGACACTAGAAATGCCCTAGAAATGAATTGCAGCATGTACACCTCGTGTAATGTAAAACAACGTGACAGAACTAGGAGTGTTTGAGATTAGATTGGAACGATGGTTGGACTCCCATCGGTTTCATGTTAATATAGGGTCATCGGCAACAGATTACATCAGGAGGTTTTACAAAGTGCGGAACAAGAAAACTCTAGAGGAAGAGATAGGAACGTCTGATCCTTATCAAACCGAATCACAACGTTTTACATGTTTATCCTTAATAACCTCTAGCGTGACAGATTGTACCGCTCACACCCCTCCTTAATCTCAGCCCTCTCCGAGGTTGAGATTATGTCTAAATTCTTCAAGTTGCCGATTTGGTAAGGCCTTGGTGAATCCATCTGCCACCTGGTCCTTTGAGGAGATGAATCTGATCTCTAGCTGTTTTGTGCTACTCTTTCCCTTACAAAGTGAAAATCAATTTCAATTTGTTTAGTCCTTGCATGAAATATAGGATTAGATAACAAATATGTTGCACCCATATTATCACACCACAAACATGAGACTTGATCTCTTTGAATTCCAAGTTCACCCAACAGAGATTCAATCCATATAGCTTCTGCAGTAGCATTAGCTAGAGATTTGTATTTAGCTTATGTGCTTGACCTTGACACTGTTGCCTGTTTTCTGGCACTCCAAGAGATCAGGTTAGATCCAAAATAAACAGCAAAACCTCCAGTAGATTTTCTATCATCTACACATCCTGCCCAGTCTGCATCTGAGAAGGCACTTACAAGAGTGAAATATGATTTTCTGAAGGTTAATCCTAGACTCACTATTCCATTGACATCTCAAGATTCTTTTTACAGCTGTCCAGTGTATAGTAGTAGGTGCATGAAGAAACTGGCATACCTTATTGACTGAAAAAGCAATGTCTGGTCTTGTGAGTGTCAGGTATTGAAGAGCTCCAACTATGCTTCTGTACCTTGTACCATCTTCTAGTCCTAAAGGTTCTCCCTCTGTGACCGAAAGCTTTTCTGATGCTGATAATGGTGTTGGTAAAGATTTGCAGTTCTTCAATCCAACCCTACTAATTAAGTCAGAAGCATATTTCTCTTGGGTTAGCATAATTCCATGATTAGTTTTTCTAACTTCAATGCCCAAGAAGAAACTTAAGTCACGAAGATCCTTTAGTGCAAAAGCACAATTAAGATCTTGAAGGAGTGCAGTTATTGCCTTGTTGGAGGAGCTAGTAACAATAATGTCATCAACATATACTAGCACATAAATAGTTATACCTGACTTGTTGTATATGAATAACGATGTATGTGCCTTGGATGCCAGAAAACCAAGCTCTTGCAACTTTGAGCTTAGTTTAGAAAACCATGCTCTTGGGGCTTGTTTCAGCCCATATAGTGACTTGTCAAGTTTGCATACATGATGAGGTGCCTTGGGATCCTCATATCCAGGTGGCTGTTTCATATAGACCTCTTCTTCTAAAACACCATGAAGAAACGCGTTCTTTACATCTAGTTGCCTTAAGCTCCAACCTCTTGAAACTGAAATTGCTAAAACAAGTCTGATGGTAGCAGCTTTAACAACATGACTAAAAGTATCTTTATAGTCTATACCATATATTTGTTTAAAGCCTTTTGCTACTAGTCTAGCTTTGTATCTATCAATAGTTCCATTAGCCTTTCTTTTAATTCTATAAACCCATTTGCAATCTATGAGATTACTACCTTTCTTATGTGGAACAAGGTGCCATGTTTTGTTCTCCATTAAAGCCCTATATTCATCATCCATGTCATTTTTCTAGTTTTTATTTGTAAAGGCTATTTCAAGATTTTCAGGTTCACTATTTTCACAAGACAAACCATAACGTACCGTACCGTCCTTGTGGACTTTTGGTTTGGAGTTACCCGTTTTTGATCTTGTTATGTGAACCGTGGACACCGGAGGGACTTGATCAACGGTGTGCACACCTAATCCGCCAGATCCTGTCTCCATCTGGGTAGAATCCTGCGCCCGCGTGGATCCCGAGAAGCTTGTCGCGGTGGAGGGAGAACCTCCCGTCGTTGTCGCGTTTGAGAAGCTGCATGTGGGCGCACCATTCCTCTGCGTGTCCCGCACTGAGGCGCTTGGCCTGCTTGAAGGGGCACTTCCATGCGACGCGGCGTCACGCGCACTGCCCGTTCTCGCGTGAGTGGCCCCGGGTTCCAGACCCAGGTGAGGTGGCGCCCACCGGTTGGCTGCCTGTGCATGTTGGAGAGGTGCTAGGGGACCGCGCAGAACTCGACGCAGATTCATTCCCGCTAGCGTACAAGGTTTCCTCGCCCCGAGGCTGATCCGCCTCGTTTTCACGCACATGCAATGACCTGGAGTAATTTCTAGCTCCGTTTGGGCTCATTTTTGCGCCAATTTCATCCAAATTTTGCCCTAACGCCTGCTAGTCCTGAAAGGAGCTGAACATACCAGGAATTACAGAGGCATTAGGTGTTAGATCAACACAATTGTTTCCCCCCTCTTGAGATGACACCGAGGAGTTTTGGAGATATTCAGGTAGAAGCAGAATTTCGTGCTGAAGGAGGGATTCAGCATTGGGATGAAGATCAGCAAAGGGAAACACCGTTTCATCAAAGACAACATCACGTGAAATATAGACACGACCAGATTTTATATCAAGGCATTTGACTCCTTTATGCATGTGACTGTAGCCAAGAAAAACACATTGCTTAGAACGGAAGGCAAGCTTGCGTTTATTATATGGACGAAGGTTGGACCAGCAAGCACAACCAAAAATTCGATGAGATGCATAATCTGGAGTTTTGTGAAACAAATGTTCCATGGGAGTGTCATGATCAATTACTCTCGAAGGTGTAATATTGATGAGATATGTGGCGGTGAGAAAAGTTTCATCCCAAAATTTTAATGGCATGGATGAATTTGCAAGGAGAGCAAGCCCTACTTCTATAATGTGTTGGTGCTTGCGTTCAGCTGATCCATTTTGTTGGTATGCATGGGGGCATGATACATGATGTTCTATGCCTATTTGCTTGAATAAGGAATTTAGTTTTTCATATTCTCCACCCCAGTCGGATTGGAGAGCAAGGATCTTTTTATTAAATTGACGTTCAACAAGAGCTTGGAAATTATGAAAAACTTGGAAAACATCAGACTTTTTCTTGAGAAGGTAAATCCACACAAATTTTCTAAAGTCATCAATGAAGCTTACATAGTAGGTTTTTCTCCCTACAGAGGATGGCGCAGGCCCCCATACATCAGAAAAAATGAGTTCCAAGGGGATACTAGAGATACTAGTGGATCTTACATAAGGTAGTTAATGACTTTTGGCTCTTTGGCAAGAGTCACAAATTGACTCACTACTGGGTTTATTAGAACAATAAAGCTGATGTTTGCTAATAATTTGTTGAACTATGCGAGACGAAGGATGTCCTAGACGGTTGTGCCATTCCGAAGCTGAAGGCTTGATGGCACTAAAGGCTCGTTTATTCTTGGATGATGATGAAGAAATCATTGGGTAGAGGCCCTTGGAGCATCTACCTTTGAGAAGCACCTTCGTCGTGGCTCGATCCTTGACATAAAAAGACCATGGGTGAAATTCGATAAAGACATCATTATCTTTAGTGAAACGATGTATGGAGACAAGATTTTTTGTGGCCTGTGGAATATGAAGGACATTTTTAAGATGTAAGTTTTTAGAGGGAGTTTTAACAATGGCATTACCAACATGACTAATGCTCATACCTTGGCCATTGGCCTTGTGAACTTGCTCAGGACCATGGTACTTCTCCTTCATGGTGAGCTTGTTGAGCTCACCGGTGATGTGATCGGTGGCACCGGTGTCATAGCACCAGTTGGTGTCCACTCCATAGGATGCGGCATGGGCACCCTTTTCCTCTTCTTCTTCTTCTTCTTCTTCTTCTTCTTCGTTGTCGGAGTAGCGGTGCCAGCACTTCCAGGCTTCGTGCCCTTGCTTGCCATAGATCTGGCAGGTGACGAGATCGCGGTCTTTGCCGCCGCTCATGCCTCCCCCACGGCGGCCGTTGCCACCTCCACGCTAGAGACGCCCTTGACCTTGAGCTTGCCCACGACCGTAGCCACGTCCACCGCCACGCCTTCCCCCTCCGCGGTAGCCGCAGCCTCGGGGTCCACCATGTCCACGTGTGGCAGCATTGACGGAGGGTTCTCCAGTGCCCGTACCGCCGAGCAGGAGATGCATGCGGTGGTCATAGGCCATGACCTGGGCGTAGAGGCTGTTGACGGTGAGCTGGTTCTCATTGGCGCCGATAGCTGCAAAAAAGGGGTTGTAAGTATCGTCAAGGCCGGCAAGGAGATACTCCACAAGTTCGTCCTCCTCGATTGAGCGGCCTGCCGCCGCGAGTTCGTCGGCGAGGGCTTACATTGCTGTGAAGAAGACGGGCGTCGAAGAAAATTGCTCGCGCTTGGTGTTGGCGAGGGAGACGCGCAGATTGGAGATCCTCGTCCTTGACTGGGACGAGAACATGGCCTTGATCGCTGCCCACACCTCGACCGACGTCTCCAGGCCGATGGTGGCGACGAGAATGTAGCGGGACAGCGAGGTCTTCAGGAAGGACAGCAGGTGTTGGTCCATGGTGACCCATGCATCATAGGCTGGGTTGGGCTCCTTCACCTTGCCCTTGTCTCCACCGTGATCGACGACAACGGTTGAGGTTGGTGTAGGGACCGTGCCGTCGAGGTAGCCCAGGAGGCGAGCGCCGCACACCGGCGGGAGCACCTGGGATTGCCACAGGAGGTAATTCTCCCGTGTGAGTTTCTCGGCAACAACATGGCCGACGAGGGGATTTGACATGGTGGTGGCGGCAGAGGATGAGGAGGCTAGGCACATAGATGTATTGGAAGAACCTGGCTCTGATACCATATGAGTGTTTAGATTAGATTGGAACAATGGTTGGACTCCCATCGGTTTCATGTTAATATAGGGCCATCGGCAACAGATTACATCAGGAGGTTTTACAAAGTGCGGAACAAGAAAACTCTAGAGGAAGAGATAGGAACGTCTAATCCTTATCAAACCGAATCACAACGTTTTACATGTTTATCCTTAACAACCTCTAGCGTGACAGATTGTACCGCTCACAAGAACTACTATAATATTCAACGTCCTAGAAATGTACACGATTAGTACATTTCAAGATCACTCTAAAGAAAAGTACATTCCAAGATAAGATGTCATAGTATAAAATGTTACTATAATATTCATTCAACAACTAAATATGCTCCGTCCATAAATAAGTTTACTTCTAGCTATTGTCTTAAGACAAACATTTTTTAACTTTGTACTAAAAAATGTAGCAACATACAAGGCATCAAATTGGTATATTATAAAATTACATTTTAAAACAGATCTAATGATATTAAATGAGTGTCCTAAATATTGCTATATTTTCCTAAAAATTTAGCTTAGGACGAAAGTTTGACACACACTTATTTGTGAACGGAGGACATATACTATATTGATAGTAGTTTGCCGTCCGTTTAGGCACGGTATGTATACAAACATTTCATCACCACCGTTTCCTAATCACTAGTGTGGTAACATATACTCCTACGTCAATAGTAACGTCCTGGAAAAATCAATTGCAACATGTACACATTCATGTGTAGTGTGAAACAACGTGACAGAACTACAACAGGCTTGACGCTTACGAGGAGAGAAACTTACGTAAATGACAAGAAGTGTCAAGCAAGACGATCGTGCACACAGTAAGCTAAACACTCCACTTGAGCTGGTATATGCTAAGAGCATCTCTAACAGATACCGCATATATGCCGGTTCATAAAATTTTGGGCCGATATGCAGTATCGAGGCCGAAAAGCCGCTTTTGCAGATACCGCAAATGGGGCTCAACCGTAACTTTTTTTTCCGGTTTCTGCAAAATGGCCCGTTCGTCCGGCTTATATTAGGGACGAAAGGAGTCGGATGCGGTAAACCGCATCCTATTTTCCCCTTCTCCCCCGCGTAGAAACCCTTGCCGCCCCCGCCCGCTCCTATTCCGGCTGCGTTCGTCGCCAGCCGTCAAATCGCCGCCACCTACCACCTCCCATCCACCCCTTCGTGCCATGTCCGGCCAATTGTGCCGGAATTTGGCCGGACGAGGCGGCCGTTCGCCGCGGCGCGGAGGGAGCTCTGGCACCCGAGCTCCTGCACCACCGCCGAGTGAGGAGGAGGTGCGCTGGCGCCGCTCCGAGCAGGCGCGCGCGGCGCCCTTGCGCGCTCCCGCGTGACCTTCCCGGCGTGCGCTGGGTTCAGGTTCGCACCCTCCGCGCACGATGCAGAGGCGGGTAGCTCCTGGGCTGCCACGAGTGCGGGACCGTTCCTCCGTGCGCCGACGTCGGTGGTGCTCCCGCTGCCTCCTGCTCCCGCGCCCGCTCCCGCTTGGTGGGGCCACATTTCCGACGAGGAGAGCGACGAGTCTGGCTCGGAGGAGGACGACGCGGTCCGCGAGGCGAAGTTCAATTCACTCGGGACCCTCGTCTCCGACGTGTGGGAGCGCGCGAAGCGCCGCCGCGACAAGCGCGAGGAGGAGCTGCGCGAGCTCCGCCGCGTCTGCTGCCCCGCGAGCACCAGGCCCAGCTCGGGTTCTTCGCCGTCGACTACTCCGACGACAGCTTCGACTCCGACGAGGAGTAGGCGACCGACAATGACGCCGTAGACGCTCCAGTGAGTAGGTACCGCCGGCGGCTGCTAGACTTGATTGGATGTAGGGCGCGAAAACATCCAATTTTTTGATGTATATATGTTATCTTGTATGATCAAAACTTTCCCGTATGTATGATCTGGCGCCAACGTTGGATTTTTAAATATGTAGTTTAGTGTATCTGTTCTGCCGCGGCAAATTTTATACGCAAATGTGGTTTACAGTTTACGCATGTTTACAATATCTGCTACATATGCTCTAATACTAGCTGCCTCCTTCGTCAGCATACTTACTTCCTCCGTTTTAAAATATAAAATGTTTTAGTTTTGTGAAGATAATGTATCTAGATTTCTTTTAGTGTGTAGGTTAGATACATTAGATTTTTAAATATGCAGTGTAGTGTATCTGTTTCACGGCGGCAAATTTCATACCGTAAACATGATTTACAGTTTACCGCAAATCACGTTTGCGGTACGCACGTTTACAATATCTGCTACATATGCTCTAATACTAGCTGGCTGCGCATATCCCTCCATTCGTCATGCTCTAATACTAGCTGGCTGCGCATATCCCTCCATTCGTCAGCCTACTTACTTTCAGGTACTCCCTCCGTTTCAAAGTATAAGATATTTTAGTTTTATGAAGATAATGTATCTAAATTCCTTTTAGCGTGTACGTTAGATACATTATGTTCACAAAGCTAAAGCATCAAACGGGGAGAGTAACTTTTTTACGTCTCTTTTTGGTTTAAGTGTTATTTTTCTATATATTGTAGTAGTATAGCCTACATAAAAAATGGCAAAATCTCATCATGTCGCGGCCAGGCTTATTTATACACCCTGCCTCTTCTCCCTGCACTCACACCCCACCCAGTGTACTACATGTTTCACTATTGGTCCTGCGGCAGCTTCTTGCAGTAGCTTTACGGAGCGAGAGATGGACTCGCCTCGGCAGCAGGAAGAGGAGGAGGAGCAGGATCGCAAGGCCAACATGGAGAAAGCGGTGAGGGCCGCCTCCCCCGAGGACGCCGTTGAGGTTGAGCCAGTCCACAACCACCGCGGATGGAAGGCCATGCCATACATCATAGGTGATTACTACATCGTACTTATATCCCAGCTTCACCTTCATCTTATATACCTCATGTTCATTTCTTCCGACCGGTCTCTGCATCGAGCGAGAATTCACGGTACCTCATTACTACAACAGAGGAGTTTATAGCATAAAACCTTTGTGTTCAAATTCACCGAATGGGACCGTTTTTGTTTGCATGACAAAAATCCACCACTTTTACTCAGTTCTTTTTCTTTCAAAAATGCTAAAAGTCCATTGAGCACGAATTGATAACGAATCTGGCGGGTGGGGCACATATGTCATGACCAAATTGATGAGGTAAACAAAGTCAGCACTTGCCAGTCCAACTAAAAAAGAAAATACGGAGTAAAATAAAATAGGAAGATTGTCTCCTTCATCAACCGTAAGCATCCCCTCCCCATCTTCGGCTAGATCATCTCTGTTGACCTGACCCAAGTTCCTACTGCTCACCTTCAGCCACCCGCCTTGCTTGTTCCCATGCCTCCGCCACGCTCCCTCGATGGCAGCCTGCAGGCCGGAGAAGACACCGGCCACGGTGACAATGGCGGAGAGCTCAGCGCAAGGATGACCCTCCCCTCTCTATCTCTAGCAAGGTGCCTACAAATATATTTTTTGTCGAAATTTTCACACAATAAATCGAAAGCCTTTGTTGTCAAGGTCGACCGTCAATTTGTGGGCCAGATGTGTACAAGCCGGCCTTCAACCAATAGAGCAAATCTAACCTTTCAGTCAATGTCCACCAAATAAAATGAAACATGTAATCTGTTGAATGTTCTTGTTATCTTGGATTGTATGGAATTTTGTTATGTCTGTCATAGAATATTGTTTGCGCCATTTGGGTAAATGGCAACTGGATTTGACAAATTATAATGAACTTTGCCGGATTTAATTTTGGAGTACTGATTGAAATCAACAATCAAGATATATATAGTAATAATCGGATGAAGTGAACTGAATTACAATTACTTGTTGTAGGCAACGAGACGTTCGAGAAGCTTGGGACGCTAGGGACGCTGTCGAACATGCTAGTGTACTTGACAACGGTGTACCACATGCAGAGTGTGAACGCCGCCACCCTCCTCAACGTCTTCTCCGGCACCAGCAACATGGCCACCGTTGTCGGCGCCTTTGTCAGCGACACCTACCTCGGCCGCTACACCATGCTCGCCGCCGCCACGATCTCCTCGTTTGTCGGCATGGTCATCCTCACCCTCACTGCCGCCATCCACTCTCTGCACCCCCGGACCTGCAATGCCAAATCAGGCGAGCAGTACTGTGAGGGACCCTCGGGTGGCCAGATGACGGTACTCCTGGCTTCGTTCTTCTTCCTCGTCGTCGGGGCCGCCGGCATCCGGCCGTGCAACCTGGCCTTCGGTGCCGATCAGTTCAATCCCCGCACCGCCGACGGCCGCCGCGGCATCGCCAGCTTCTTCAACTGGTACTATTTCACCTATACCGTCGCAGTCATGCTCTCCGCCACCTTCATCATCTACCTCCAGAGCGACGTGAACTGGGCGTTGGGCCTCGCCGTGCCCGCCGTGCTCATGGGCCTCTCATGCATCGTTTTCTTCATGGGTACGCGCATCTATGTCCGCGTGCGCCCCGAGGGAAGCCCGTTCACCAGCTTCGCACAGGTCCTCGTCGCTGCCGTTCGCAAGCGCCGCCTCCTGTTACCCGACACGGCCTCGGCCTCATCGTTGTTCGACCCGCCGCACGAGAGCAAGCTCGTGTCCAAGCTATCCTATACGGACCAGTTCGCGTTCCTCGACAGGGCGGCCGTGCGGACTCCCGAGGACACGCTCTGCGCCGACGGGAAGTCGCCGGTGGACCCGTGGCGGTTGTGCACGGTGCAGCAGGTGGAGGAGGTGAAGTGCTTGGCACGCATCATCCCGGTGTGGTCGTCGGGGATCATCTACTTCGTGGTGCTCACCCAGCTCGGCACCTACACGGTGTTCCAGGCGGCGCAGACCGACCGGCACTTGAGCCACTCTAGCAGCTTCCAGATCCCGCAGGGCTCTTTCATCGTCTTCTACATGCTCGCCCTCACGCTCTGGATCCCCGTGTACGACCGGCTGCTGGTGCCGGCGCTCCAGCGGATCACTAGGCGCGAGGGCGGGATCAGCCTGCTGCAGCGCATCGGCGTCGGGCTGGCGCTCTCCGTTGCCGCGATGCTGGTGGCGGGGGTGGTGGAGGAGCGGCGCCGGAGGATCAGCCCATCCTCGCCGATGATGTCGTGCTTCTGGCTGGTTCCGCAGCAGGCGCTGGCGGGGTTGTCGGAGGCGTTTGCCGGCATCGGCCAGATCGAGTTCTACTACCGGCAGTTCCCGGAGAACATGCGGAGCGTCGCCGGGGCGCTCAACTTCCTGGGGTTCGCGGTGGGGGGCTACGCGAGCGGGCTCATGGTGACCGTGGTGCACCGGTCCACGAACTGGCTCGCGCAGGACCTGAACAAGGGCAGGGTGGACCTGTTCTACCTCGTCACCGCCGCCATCGCCGCCGTCAATCTCGTCTATTTTGTCGCTTGCGCACGGTGGTACAGGTTCAAGAAGGTTTCTACGAATGCGGAGCCGGTTGAGTTGGTTTAATTCAGTTTGTACGTACGGTGCGTGGTGACTTGTCAGTCAACATGGATGGATATGTATATGCATACATTGGTAGAACGATAAATGTGCTCCCTCCGTTTTAAAATATAAGGTGTTTTAGATTTGTAAAGCAAATATATCTAGACTTGTTTTAGTATATAGGTTCACTCAACTTAGGAGTGAATCTACGCACTAAAAAAAATCTAGGTTCATTTTCTTCACGAAACTAAAACATCAAACGGAGCAGTCTCCTGAACCTTGATTCCGACAGATCATGCCTTGCACACAAAATAGATATATTGTCAGTTAACTCAATGACTATCATAATCCGGTTTACCTTGTTCCGTTCCAGGAACTGGATAAAAAATAACTAGTCATAACCTAGGATTAATCATACGAACAATAATAGGTAATACACAAGTAACTAAATACCAAGAACAAATATACTGCTACTTCAGATTCATTGACTTAGTATAACTTTGTACAAAATCTGCGACACTTATTGGAGGGTGTATTTTTTAAAAAAAAAAAATAAGAGCAAACGACCGGCCTCTCTATAGACTAGTGCACACAAAAATATCATTCCTACAAAAAAACATATATCTATATAATAATAAAGGAATGAGCGTTTCTTGTAGTATCTACACTTTTTTAGACAGTTTTACCCTTTGAACAGAAAATAATTACCCACCAATACCACCGGTAAGTAAAAAAGAAAAAAATTCTCTTCGTCCATACAGTTTGCGCCTTCAACCGTCGATAAACCATAACGTGTGCCGTTAGATCTTTGTAGTGTGAAATTTAGACCTTTGATTGAATCGATACGGTAGAAAGAGTCCTAACCTCGCACATTGCACTGCGTACCTCCAAACCCCGTCTCCTACCGGTCAATGAGAAAAATCGTGCCCGTCTCTCCTGGTAGCCGCCGCTGCCGCGCGCTCCCGTTGACTTTTTCATGAAATCCTGCAATTCTGGTCCTGTTCTTACGTGCTACCCTCCCCTGATAGCATGCAGTCCCACTATGGTTTAGGCGTTAATCAATTTCCAGGGAAACAACAGCAATTAATCCCAGTGGATGGCATCACATGGTTACATCATGCCGGTGCAAGGTGCGCGAGCTCCAGATCGTGATTGTTCCCTTCCCCTTAAATTTTCTCTTTATGGCAGTCCTTGGATATACGACTTTATCTGATGCGGTAAGAATCAATATCTTATACTGATATAAGTTTTGAAGAAACCACCTTTGTCGTATGTAAATATGTTCTGTTATTTCTCAGAACAACATGATTGGCTAATTGAAATTTTTAACCGTGTGTTTCTATTTATTCTCCAGGCTTCCTAATTTTTCCGCAAGTGTGTAATGATTGTCTAATTCTACACAAGTCGGCTTTTCTTGATGCCTCATTAGGGATTGGATTATAATACTGTGATTTGTGTTGAAGAAGTCATTTGAAAAGAGGGGATTCCGTGTTTTGATCATATGGTATAGTGTTTCTTGCGGAGGGACGTTTTATTGCTGCATGCAATGAACAAATTTAGTTTGGAGTTGACGCAAATACCTTGGAGACCCAAGCTGTTTCCAGAGGTATAGCGTTGGCAAATCAAGTTGGATGCTCCCGGATTATTGTTCAATCTGATTGCCTACAGGTTGTAGAAGCTCTTCAAACAGGAAACTTCGGCTCACCTCTATGAAGCACGCGGCACATAGCTGCTCAAGTCGCCGCTCACGGAATTCCCGTCTCGCCAAATCCTGATCAAGTCGCCCCTCATCGGAATTTCCGCCTCCCTGGATATTCTGCTCGAGTCTCTGCTCGCCAAATCCTGATGAAGTCGCCGTGTGCGGGAATTTCGCCGCTCGCTAAACTTGCCATCTCGCCTGAACCCGATCACTAGCGTTTTGCCCGGTCGACCTAGGGGAGAGGCCGGTCGAGGTCGTGTCCGCGGTTGACAGCTGAGCACGGCGTCGTCTAAGGGCAAAAGTTAAGCTTGCATGCATCTGTGTGCGCCATGATCCAGCTCCTAATGGTCAGTGGTGCATGTCCTGGATCGGTACGTTTCATTGGCCATGATTGAATACACGTATGGGGCAGGGATCCATACATGCATGCGCCACCGCATTGCAGATGCAGATCATCACTGCAAATCTAATTTGCGGCACAACTCCTCACCATAGGTGGCTCTCGGCAATGGGAGAAGACCATGTTTCTTCTCGGCAACAGGAAGCCGCTTGGTAGACGATATCCGGCAGACAAACGGACTGTATCCTTATCCTTCACCACATTGCAGTCGTAGATCATCACTGCAAATCTAATTTACGGCACAACTCCTCAACATAGGTGGCTCTCAGCAATGGGAGAAGACCATGTTTCTTCTTGGCAACAGGAAGCCGCTTGGTAGACAATATCCGACAGACAAACAGACTGCATCCTTACCCTAGCCCCATTTAATTTTCTATATGTCGCTCAAGCCAGAGTAAGCGACGCATTTGCCTTCACGGCCATAGCATGCCAAGTTATCCGGTACCAAGCTCTCACAGTATATGGTAAAGCATTACCCTATCTATTTTTCTCGGTAGTTATTGCTTTTTACTGGATAACATGGGGCTAGGATAGGTTAATCAGGTTATTTCTAAATTTAGTCTTCCTTTATGCTTTTGTCCGTGCTATTTGTTGAAGATTAATATTATTTGGTGCTACTTCTCTGTACTACATGTCTGGCGGGGTGGATCAGCGCAACAATGCTGAGGCCGTATTTCGAAATTGGGATCGAAATACCAATTGATCAAGGAGCGGATGTGACCGAGCAGGTTAAAAAAACTGTCTATGCTGCGACGTGCCACTGATTTCAACACGGCCACGACAACGACTAACTTCTTCCGCCGCAACGCGCGGGCATTTTGCTAGTATTAATAAAAAATACATATACTAATCAGAGCAAAATCAGTTGTCTATCCTAATCCTCAACTACAATAAACAAAGTGAAATGCCATCTATTTTTGCGCTCAACCACTTTTGATCTTTTTTTAGGTAAAATATCATATATTAAGTATGCAAGCCGCCTTATTAAAATCTTCCAATCCCCTTAGATACCCTGGTAAGGAAAAAGAGTGCGTCTGAAACTTGCAGCCTATTAAACAATTATTACATCGTTTACTAGAGGTTGCAAAATAAAGCTAGGGGGTTCATCGACCCAATTACAAAAAACTTTTTGGCTATAACAAAATTTAACTAATTCATGAGCCACTTCATTTGCTTCCCTTGGGCAATGGTTATAAGATGCACTACTGATCGATGTCGCTAAATCGATACAATCCGCAAATATGACAGCAGATTCATCCCACCAAGCTTGTTCGCCTGTGCAGGCTTGCACAACTTCAATGGAATCGGACTCTGCAACTAAATTGTTGCATCTCATACGAATAGCCAGGTGTAAGCCCTCTCTCATAGCAATTGCTTCGGCAGCTCCAGCTGAAGATATATTTGGGAGATATGTAGATGAGGCTGCCACAAAATTTCCCTCATAGTCTCGGATAATAGCACCTGTCGATCCTGCAAAATCATCATCATGAAAGGACCCACCAACATTTACTTTTACCTGCCTTGTATCTGGTCTACTCCATCGGTGTCGTTCTAGGTTAGGTCGCATCGTAGATTGCTGAGCATTGGCCGTAATACCCAGGACAGACAGCCTGCACCGATTCATCGGTGGTACTGACTACTCATTAGCCCTTCTACGTCGCAGCCACCAAATATACCAGCAGGCGACAAAAATAGTTTCTTTTAGTCCAACATTACATATTCCCGGTATTATGTTCTCATGTCGCCTTAAGAGGAGCTCTAGAAACCACTTTTGATCTTAAGTTGGTAGGCACACCTTGGAAAAAACGTGATTCTATGAAATGCTATTGTCTACTCCCAACCCTATCACGTACATCTTCCCTCGTCACTCCTGTATCCCACGCCAATCCTCTACATATCCCAAATCATTCCTTTTCTACTCGACCCCTCACTAGTCTTGTCCACCTTTACTACCAATCTTGCCTTCCTCGCCCCACTCTCACCAAGAGAGTGAGTACGTGTTCTCGGAAACTAGTTGAGGCCCTAGCTATATCGTGGGCATGAATTGATTCGACATTAGCAACATGTAGTGTGGTAGTTTGTAAGGGTGCGGAAGTAGGGGAAAATAAAGTCAAATTCGAAGAGGTGAATGTACGTATGTATTTGTGAGTATCTTTGAACAATTATCTGGTATAAAAATTAATTTTTACAAGAGTGATTTTTTTTTGTTTCGGAAAGGCAAACGGAAGAACAATACAAACTAATATTCGGTTCTGAGGATGGTTCTCTTCCCTGTCGATACCTAGGCATCCCAATTCATTATCGAAAACTGCTTAATAAAAAATGGAACCCAGTGGATAACCAGTTTGAAAAGAAACTGGGATATTAATTCGGTTCTTACAAGCTTACCGATGTTTATGTTATCCTTTTTAGAGATACCTAAAGGGGTAATGAAAATGTTAGACTTCTATCAGTCACATTTTTTCTGCCAAAGCGATCAACATAAACGTATGCATCGATTAACTAGGTGGAACATTATCTGTAGACCCAAAGATTGGGGGTTTGGGAGTTGAAGTACTTGATATAAAAAAACAAATGCCTTTTAAATAAATGGCTTTTCAAACTCCTCAACGAAGAAGGTGTATGGAAGGAGTTGTTACGTAATAAAGTGTTGGAAATGTGTCCTAGAGGTAAATAATAATATAGATTATTGACATATTTTATTAAGTTCATAATAGGTTTTTAATATCATTCTATAAATGTATTGATAGGAACATCAATACATGTGTGATTGTAGGGGTTCGTAGCATGAAAAACAAAAAAATTCTACCGCATGAATACACACAAGCCAAGATCTATCTACTAGATTTTAGCAACGAGTTGATTAGAGTACTCACCCTCGAAGATTCCAAAGCGGTTAACGAGAGCAGATTCTCGTGGGTGATATAGGCGTACACTTGCCGATCTCAAGGTCGCGTAGACAATCCTTCCGGCGCTGCGTTCCGGCAGCGCTTCCGCAGTCGGTCACACGTTTGGTACTCGATGAAGACCTTCCTCTCCCTTGTTCCAGCAGGCAGCGGAGGTTGTAGTTTTCTCCTCGTGATTCCGGCAGCACGACGGCGTGGTGTCGGAAGTAGAGGGAAGATCCTGCAGGGCTTCGCCTAAGCCAGAGCGGGTTATGGTGGAGTATTAGGGTTCCCCGGCGTCTAGGGTTTAGAAGCCGGAGAGGAGGAGGTGGAGCCGGCAGAGGCTAGGGCGGCGGCGCGGGCTTGGGTGGTAGTGGTGTGTGGAGGGGCAGCCCCTCCCCTCTATTTATGAGAGGGAGGGGCAGCTAGGGAGAGGGGAATTTGAATCCTACCCCAACTCCCTCTCCTTCTAGGCTTGTGGTGGAGGGAGAGAAGGATTCTCTTCTTCCTCCACCAGGAAACATTGTCCCAGTTTGACTTTTCAAACTTGTCTTTTAACTTTCAATTTTGGAGTTTGATTTTACTCTTTATTTGCACAGCCCTTTGACCTAGGACATGATGCAACCATTCCACTTAGTCATGACACATTCATGCACCCTTCCCCTTATGGTCCGATGAACCTTCTAGACCCTTCTAGATCATTCCGGTGAAAACACCGGAATCATTCTCGAACTCCGGAATTAGACTTTTCTTATATGGATCTTATTCTCCGGACCATTCTGGATCTCCTCGTGATATCCCGGATCCCATCCGAGACTCTGAACAACATTCGGCCTCCCTACTTACATTCTATATCTACTAAACAACATCGAATCCTTAAGTGTGTCTCCCTACGGTTCGTGAATTATGCAGACATGACCAAGACTCTTCTCCGATCAATAACCAATAGAGGAATCTGTAAATTCATATGGTTCCCACATATTTCTACGATTACTTTGCGATCAAATGAACCATTTACAAACGATACCAATCTCCCTTTGTCTCGCGATATTTTACTTATCCAAGGTCTGATCGTCGATATCTCTACATACCTAGTTCAACCTTGTTACCGCCAAGTACTCTTTTCTCGTTCTCGTGATATGTGATCCCTTGTGAGCCAGTCACATGCTTGCAAGCTAATTGGATGATATTCCACTGGTAGGTCCCAGAGTATATCTATCCATCATATGGATGGACAAATCCCACTCTTGATCCATGTGCCTCAACACATACTTTCCGAACACTCAATGCCACCTTTATAACCACCCAGTTACGGTGTGGTGTTTGATGTTGATACGTCCAAAACATATCTACTTTACCGAACACTTTTCATATTGTTTCTCCTCTAAACTTGTGTGATTTGGATACAACTAACACGGACTGGCACTGTTTTCAGCAGAATTACCTTGGTGTCTAGTTTTTGTGCAGAAAATCAACTATCAGGAAAAATTCCAGAAAATATGCCAAAAATCCTATTTCACCAGAAGATCCACGGAGCCAGAGTATGAGACGGAGTGGAGGCTTGGGGGGGGCACACCCCTGCCAGGCGCGGGCCAGGCCTGGCCGCGCCTAGGAGGGTGCGACCACCCAAGGCACCTCCTCGGCCTCCCTCTTCACCTATAAGAAGCCTCTTGACCTAAAAATCGAGGGGGGCTCGTCCTTTTTCTAGAAAGAGTTCCGTTGCGCCGCCACCACCAGAAGCCGCAATTCGGAACCAGAAACTCCGTTCTGGCACCCTGCCGAGACGGGGAATTTGGGGAGGATCATCGCCATCGTCATCACCAATGCCTCTCCATCAACCATCAATGTTTCCCTCATCCATGAGTGAGTAATCCCCCGCTGTAGGCTATGGTGATGGTAGGGATTGGATGAGTTCTATTATGTAATCTAATAAGATTGTTAGGGCATAGTGCCTAGTATCTCTATTAGTGCTATTTGACTTTGTTGCAACTTGTTGTGCTTAATTCTTGTCGCTAGGGCCCGAGTGCCATGATCTCAGATCTGAACTTATTATTGAATCATTATGATAGTATTGTTTGTGATCTTATCTGCAAGTTGTGTACACATATCATTGTCCGGATCCAAAGTCCCCGAAGTGACAGAAATTGGGACAACCGGAGGGGATGGCTGTGATGTGAGGATCACATGTGTTCACAGAGTGTTAATGCTTTGCTCTAGTGCTCTATTAAAAGAAGCACCTTAATTGCCAGTAGTTCCCTAGAGGCCCCGCTGCCATGGGCTGGCAGGACAAAAGATGTTGTGCGTTCTCATTGCGAGCATGCATGACTATATATGGAGCACATGCCTATGATTGTTTAGTACTTGGATGTTTATTCTTATTTATCTGCAATGCCCTAGATCTTGAAGTTACATGTTTAGACTCGTCCATGCAACACCCGTCCATCCATCCCTATGCCTACCACGCTCATATCCTACCGTTTGCTACTACAGTTACTATTGCTCTTGTTCTACAGTTGTTGTTGCTTTGTTGTTGCTACTGATAAACTTCTGTGAGCAAGAACTATTTCCAGGTGCAGCTGAATTGACAACTCAATTGTTAAGGCTTGTAAGTATACTTTGGCTCCCCTTATGTCGAATCAATAAATTGGGTAATACTACCCTCGAAGACTGTTGCAATCCCCTATACTTATGTGTCACCAAGCCTATTTTCTGGCACCGTTGTCGGGGAGCATAGCTTTATTTGTAAGTTCACTTGGATCAATTATTGTTCACTGCTACTCCATTCATCATGGGGAAGTCTCATGATGTAAAGTTTCCTATTTTACTATCCACTACAAGAAGAGGTACAGTCATAAACACCTCTGCTGCTCTTGATTCACCGCCTGTTATAAGTAAGCTTGTTACACCACCACCACATACTCATGTTACACACACTGCTACTACTGCTGAATCTGAAATTGCTTTTGATACTCATGATGTTACTTCTACTGTGCTTGATGCGAGTGGTTCATTAGGTCCTTTCCTAGATGCTACTATGGCTAGTCTAGGAAACACTAAAACTCCTAGTGAAGACACTATTACACCTGTTAGCTCACCTGAGTCTAGAGAGAGTTATGATATTAATGATGGTTACATTGAGTTTAATGATGAATTTTTGAAGAGTGCCGAAACACACATGGTGATAGTGCTATTGTCAACACCCGGATTTTTAATCCCAGATGCCTGTTATGCCATACATCGCAATCCCAGGATTACCATTTTTGCGAGACATAACAGATTTGGATATCACAGTACATCATCCATTACAAACCATACATAAGGTCTTACACAAATAAGGATCTCATGATCCAGTTCTTAATACAACTCAAGCAGCGGAATAACGTAATAATAAAGATAGCGTAGGTGAAGCTCCATCTTCGGGGTCATAGGCAATGCTGACGATGGGAGATGATCCTAGTTATCGTAACCTTCCTGTGGTCCATCATCCTGGTACTCCTCTTCATAGTCTGGCCATGGGAATAGCCAGGGAAAAAGCCATGAGTACTCTTTAAGTACTCGCAAACTAATACTAACAAGTTAAGGGGGTTTTGTAGTAGGACACTAAGATCTAGGGTTGTTTTGCAAAAAGCCAGATTTACCTCTACTAAGTTCAGAAGCGAAGAAAGCTAATTGAAATTTTATAACACCTAAGTGGGAACTTGAATTTCATATCACAACTCTGTTGTCGTCAAGTCAAAATCTCCATTCATTTCACAAGTTATTTTGAAACATCTGACGGGGGGACAGTATGGCCACTCCAACTGTCCATAACCGCGGATGCGGCTATTCGAATAGTTTGACACTCTACAGAGATTGTACACTTTCACCACAACATTCGATACATCCGTCAGGAACAAATCCTAAATTCACCATACTTAGTATGCGGATAATCAATCCTAACATTTCAATTACACGCCCTAGTATAGGCATCTCTCCTGTGAGTTTGGCCTCCCAACCATGACCAACTGTCATCTTGGGTACTGCACAGGTGGACAATCTTCACAAGGTAGCCTCAGCTCAGACCTTGGCCGTGAGGGAACCCATACTAAGGTACATAAGTTTCCAGTCAAGCCCTACCCAAATTTTCGGGTATTGTGGTTGTACGGTAAAATTGGAATGGTATCGCATCCATACAACCATCAGTTTTATAAAGGGCTAAGGCTCATGCCTCAACATTTTCATCATCAAAATCATCTGGTGTTCGGAAACACATGTCAAAACATTTTAGTAGAATGACTCATCATTCCAAGGTTTTCATAACCATTTTCACCAAGTATCCCCATCTAAAGTTGATCAAGTTTTATGCTTAGCACTAGCATCTACAAGTGGGGTTAAGTACTAAGGAGGGGTGGTAAACAAGTGGAGATTAATGAAGTTCAATCTCATGCCTTAGGATGACATCAAGATTATCTACTTAGGCCAAGTTTTATGCTCTTTATGCAACCTTCAATTATCTTTCTATAATCTACAAGTCACTTAAATAAACTCTAAGAAAATCTTTGATAAAGAAATAAAGTAGAAAGCTTGTAAGTAAAACTAGGATGGTTTATCAAGTAGTATAAGCTTGCTAGGTTGCAAGTGTTAGATTGCATAGGTCAACTTGGTTAGCAAGGCTTGCATAGGTAAAGTATCTTGCAAGTGTTAGCTTGCCTTGTGCAGAGCAGTGGTTGAAGTTCTCCTCGGCTTCTTTCTCGTAGTATCCTGCTTCCTCCTCGTATCCTTGGTCGGTACTAGCGTCTATAAATAAATACGAGGTACACAATCACCAAACAATACTTAACTATTTTAAATCATCACACAAAGGTGTACTATAGATGATCTAGCATCATCACCTATATTACATTTGTCTTATTTATTTAATTTCAGAAAAGTAATTTCTACTCATTGAAAAACTACTTAAGATTTAATATTCTCCAACTTAAATATGGGATCATGTTGACACATGTCATCACCACATATTTCAGTACATGGGAATGTGATTTAAAGTGGTGTCACAATTTAATAAGGTTTAACCTTTTTATTTTAATTAAATAAAGTGACTAGAAATGCCTATGTGGCATTCTTTTATTACTTGAACATTATTTCTATAAGTAAACCCATATGTTTTTATATATTATGAAAGGTATGATCAAATGTATTTTTGAGAGTTGGAATCAACTCAAAAGCTCTTATGGTTGAAATTTGAAAAATGTTTGAATTCAGAAAAGCTTCTGACTTGTTATTTTTACCAAGGTTGATCTACAGATCCAAATGATTTGAATCCAACGGGCTTGGATTAAGCATTTCAGTACCTTTCTAACAAAATTAGTTTCATGCAATTTGGTTCATTGAATCGAGCTGGATTGATTTTTGAAACTAGGTACAGAACTGAGTTTGAATTAAAAAGGAAAAATCTAAATTCAAACGATTGGGTCGCGCGGGAAAGGTTAATGGGCCGGCCCAGTGTGACTCCGCAGCGCGGGGCTCAGCTGACAGGGGGTCTACCGGTCAGTGGCTCATAACACGCGAAGCGGTACGGGGCGGTGTGGGTTGTTGGATTAGAAGGGTGATCGACGGCTGAGGGTCGTCGTTGACGATGAACATGTCACCGGCAAGATCGAACCCTAGTGGCTTAGTGGGGGTGCATAGGGGCATACTAGGGCTCCAGCGACGATGGCGAGGCGGGCAAACGAACGAGTGGTCGACGGCGAGCTCAGGAATGGCCGAGGCAGCTCCGGGGGTGGTCAAAATCAACGGCTCCCTTCTTCTCCAGAGGCGGCCTGCTGCTCCTCGTGCTCCGGCTCGAGGGTGGAATGATCAGTGAGGTGAGGGGAGTGGGATGGTGTGCTTCAAATGGCTGGGGTGGCCTCCTTTTATAGGCTCGACGGCGAGACCGAGAGGGATGGGCAGGCGACGGTGGCGACATGGCTACGGGCGGCTAGCGGCATGTCTAAGGTTGGCGATCGACGGGCGGTCTCCTGGCGATGCTCTAGAGCTTAAATGCGCGTGTAGGGGCGATGGCAATTGGTCGGGAACGTGCGGTGCTCTGCGCGGTACCGACGGCGAAATCCGCGACGTGCGGTGGCTATGGGGTACGGGCGAGGCAACAATCATGTCTAGTGGTCTCCTAGGATGGTGGAGTTCATGCTGGCGGGCGGCAAGGGCTCGAGGTGGTCGGGTTGAGTGGGAACGGCACGTGCACTGGGGTGCGCGTCGGCATGGTCGACAGCGGCGCGGGCGCGGCGTTCCTGGCGGTTCTGGTCTCTGTCTTCGAGCTAGGGCTGGTCGAGAGGGGGCGGTGAGGCATGGGCCGCATGCTAGACAAGGTGGGCACGGCTAGTTCTTCTCCTAGCTTCCTATCCACACTGGGGTGACATGGTGAGGCTCGACCTGCTCACCATTGATGGCAAGGCAAGTTTACAGTGGTGCTAGAGATTAGTTAAAGGAGCTAGATGATCTACTAAGGCTAGTTACAACGAGAGGGGGAACAAGTTAGGCCAAATTTACTGCACACAATAGTGTTTGTGATTTGTTTGATTTGAATCTGCAAGATGTTTGATAAAATGGCCGCAAGAAACTTACTTTTGAATTTTGAAAAGATTTTTGGTGGGTGTGCTAGGCATGTGTTGAGGATTCTGTGGGTGCTTGGGTTTTGAAAATTGAGCTTGTTTGAGTGGTTTTTGAAATAGTGGGATCTTCCCATATGAGATAGATTCATTGAATGTTTTTGGATGATCACAAAGTGGGCCTTGGTACCTTATTATGAGTACTAACAAGGGGTGCAAAGATCCACAAATGTTTCTGTTAAGTTTTGAAAATTAGAGATAGCCAAAGTAGGCATGGGAGTTAATTTGGCAAAAATGACCATTCACTTCATTTGTTTATTTTGAGTTGTTTGTCTTTGGGAAAAGTTTGGGGATTGTTTAGATGATGTTTATTTCACCTAAGAATCATTTTACAAGCAAAGAAACACATAATCATGGCAATTCAAACGAATCCAAATTTTGAATACACACACATATGAATGCTTTCATATTTTTAGTTGGGAAAGTTTTTTTGTTAACCCTAATTTTGATGATTAGAGTTTGATGATCCAAGTTTAATATTTTTGGGATGTTACAGCTATTAAGAGTCTCCTTGCAAGATGTACCATTATTCCTAAACTGTCCTCTCATCCTAAGTTCGCCACCTCTCCCATAGATATCAAAGATAAAGATTATGATTTCTCTCTTGATTTATCCTATTTAGACATTGTTGAGAAAGAACATTTTTGTGGGACTGAAAATGAGAGTGTTGTGGCTCATATGAATGAGCTTTCTATTATGAGTGCTTTATTCTCTGATGATTTTAAGATGCGCAAGTACTTTGTTACAAAGATCTTCCCCTTTTCACTAAAAGGAGAAGCTAGGGCTTGGTTTAATAGATTACCTCCTCGTCCCATTGATAGCCCTGATTGCTTGATGGCTTCTTTCTTTCAGAAATATTTTCCTCTAGTGCTAGACATGCTGCTTTGCAGAGACTTTTTGATTTTAAACAGGGAGAAGAAGAGAAATTGCCTGAGTCATGGACAAGGTTCTGTGCCTTAATTCATGCACATCTTGGATGTCCATTACCTAAAAATAAGCTTATTGATATTTATTATAATGGACTAACTGATGATTCTAGGACATACCTAGATAGCTTTGTTGATTGTGTTTTTAGGAAAAGAACTCCTATAGATGCTGAAGAGTTAATGGCTAAAATAAGCAAGAATTATGACGATTGCACTTCAAATGAGCTAAATGCACCTAAGCCTATTACTCCTGAACCAGTTGTGCCTGAACCAGTTTCAATACCAACACCAAAGAAGAGGGGAGTTATTGCATTAAATAATAAAGTGATGAAAGAAGCTAAGAAATGTCTAAAGGAGAAAGGTATTAGAGCTGAAGATGTGAAGAATCTACCTCCCATAGAAGAATTATATAAGCCAATTCCCCACTCATCTACTATTGACGTACACTCTCTCCAACACTTTGATGAAGGTGATATTCCTTATGGTAAGCCTCCTGATCAATGTTTAGAGGAACTTGATATTTTTATTGTTAAACAAGGTAATTTTAATAAACAAGTTCAGAATCATTTATTGGAAAACTCTAGAGCTATTAAAGAGTTGAAAGATATTGTGGAAAGAACTTCTAATGATATTAAAATGCTTTGTAAGCACTTTCAAATGGTTCAAACCCAACTTGATCAACTTGCTAACGTACAAAAGGATATGCTAGTTAATGCCTCAGGAGATAAACATGCTTATGAAATTAGAACTAGGAGTGGTATAGCTACTCAAGATCCCTTATATCCTGAAGGACACCCTAAAAGAATTGAGCAGGATTCTCAACAAGGTGAAAGTAGTGGTAGTCCTAGTAAGAGAAAGAAAAAGAAACATAAAATAGTTGAGGAACCACTTGAACCTGCCGTAGATCCTAATAGTATATATGTCTCTGATGCTGAAACTGAGAGTGGTAATGATAAAAATGATGCTCCTGATAAGGAGGAAGTTGAGGAAGAACCTGAGAAGCACACTAAGAACACTAGGTACACTAAGGAAGGTTTTATTGCTAAGAAACATGGTAGTGAGAGAGAACCTTGGGTGCCGATGACCCACAAGTATAGGGGGTGTATCGTAGTACTTTCGATAAATAGGAGTGTTGATCCCAATGAGGAGCAGAAGGTGCTAAACAGTGGTATGGAGTAGGAAATCCCTGTGAATACTTAGCAAACGGATTTTTAGTGGTTTTCTGAAAAGGCAACAAAACAAATAGCAAGTAACAGAAGTAACGAACAAACGGAGCAAGTGGCCCAATCCTTTCTTAGCAAAGGACAAACCGGTGGAAATACTTATAAGCACCAAATGTTCTCGAGGACACATGGGAATTCTGTCAAGTGCTTTCGCTTCAAATAGCTGAGTACTCTTCTTTGATTTTTGTAAGTGTTGTGTGGGTGAACCTGTGCTAACATACCGCCCTTCCTAGGACTAATACATACTTGTGATTAAACCCCCTGCAAACATCCTTAACTACAGGAAAGTAATTAAGATATAAATCTAACCACAGCCTTAAACTCTGAGATCCTACACTCCCTTGTGCAAAGGTGTCCTAACGGGGGTTCAAGTTTCTGTCACTCCGGCAACCCCACGATTAGTAGCCAAATACACAATGCATTCCCCTAGGCCCATAAATGGTGAAGTATCATGTAGTTGACGTTCACATGACACCACTAGAAGAATAGAACCACAACTTAAATATTAAACCATTGAATAATAACTCATCACAGATTCACTACTAACAATATGACTTCTCCCATGTCCTCAAGAACTAAACGAACTACTCACAAGACATCATATGGATCAAGATCAAAGATGATATGATAATGGATAACAATCTGAACATAAACAATAATCCAATGGTTCCACTCATAAGCATCAACTACAATAGTAATTAACACCGGGAAAGTTTCCCCTAATGAACTAAGCAATATCCAACACAATTGTTACAGCAGGACGGAGTGGTGGTGATGGTGCTGGTGGAGATGATGGTGTCGGTGATGATGATACCGATGAAGCCTATCTTGATGATGGTGTTGATGGCGATGGTCTCCCCTCTCCGGGAAGGAATTCCCCCAGCAGAAATCTGTCTCCCGGAGAGATCTTTCTCTCTCGGTGTTTTCCGCCCCCCAGAGGCGACGGAGATCTATCTGTGGTCGCTCCCCAAGGCTTAGGGTTCCGTACGGAAGATATAGGAGAAGGGGCGGAGTCGGAGGCCGGGTAGGTGGGCCACACCTGCCCTAGGCGCGGGGTTAGGTGGGCCCGCTCCTAGGGGGTGTGGGCCCCCTGAGGCCCCCCTTCGCTCCTCCTTCTGGCTTCCTTCATCTTCTGGTAAAATAATATGTTTTCATATTTTTCTGGTATTTTTCTGATCTTCGCAAAATTGCACCAAAACACTGTCTTTTCCATCAGAATCCAGACTCCGGCAGTCCATCCTCCACGAATCATCCAACATGCATAAACAGATGAAAAGCCATAAGTAATACCTCATAATAAGACAAATATCAATGAATAGAGGTAAATTATGATATAGAATGGTGATGCAAATGTTGTAATTATGCCCTAGAGGCAATAATAAAGATGTTATTATTATAATTCTTGTTCATGATAATGTTTATATTCCATGCTAGAATTGTATTAAGCGGAAACTTTAATACTTGTGTGGTTTGTGAACAACACCGTGTCCCTAGTACGGCTCTGTGGACTAGCTCATTGATTAATGATGGTTAAGGTTTCCTAACCATGGACATGAGTTGTCGATTGATAATGAGATCATATCATTGGCAGAATAATATGATGGACAGGCCCAAACTAAGCGGAGCAATTAGATCGTGTCATCGTGTTCATCTTTGCGAAGCTTTTCTTATGTCAAATATTGTATTCCTTAGACCATGAGATAATACAACTCCCTGGCATCGTAAGAAAGCTTTGAGGTCATCAAACGTCATCCTATGAGAGGGTGATCATAAAGGTGTCTCTCAGGTGATCGGAAAGTACCTGTTGGGTTGTATGTATCGAGATGGGATTTGTCCCTCCCAAGTCGGAGAGATATACTTCGGGCCCACTCGGTAATCGATATCAACACCGCTTGCAAGCATGTGGTTAAGGAGTTAATCACAAAGTGATATCGGATTACGGAACGAGTAAAGTACTTGCTGTGAACGAGATTGAACTAGGTATGACGGTACCGACGATCAAATCTCGGGTAAGTTAAATATCGCGAGACGAAGGGAATATATATATGGGATTGATTGAATCCTGGCATCGTGGTTCATCCGATATGATCATCGATGAATGTGTGGGAGTCAATATGGGTTTCCAGACCCTGCTGTTGATTATTGATATAAGATCATGTCTGCACATTATCGAACCCGAAGGGTCACACACTTAACGTGTCTTGACGCTAGGATAGATTGGATAATTGGTTTATGAGTTTTTGTTCGGAGTCTCAGATGTGATCCGGGACATCACGAGAGGTTCCAGAATGGTCCGGAGAATAAGATTCATATAAGGCAATGCAGTTTTTGGAGTTCGGAATTGTTTCGGGTTAATCGGTATTGTACCAGAAGCTTCTAGAACCTTCCGGAGGGGTACCAACGTGGCCCCACCTGCCGGGAGGGAGCATGGGCCTATGAGGGAGTGCCCTGGCCGTATTGGGCCAGGGGCACAAGGCCCCATAGGGCCCAGCCGGCCAAACCAAGGGGAAACCCTAGGGGAGCTTCTAGAAGGGGGGGACTTGCCCCCCACTCCTCCCTCCTTTGGCCGCCGGCCTAGGGCTTGGGGGAGGGGTTAGGTCTGGCTCCCACCCCTCTATATATAGAGGGCTGGGGCGCACCACCCCCCCACACCTCCTCCTCAACCCTAGCCGCCCTGCTGCCCTCCTCTCTCTCTCTCCCTCCCGACTGCGTGTAGGCGAAGCCCTGCTGCAGAAACTCTCCACCACTTGCACCGCGCCGTCACGTTGTAGATCCAATCCGTCTCTCCACCATACTTGTTGGACCGAGGAAGGAGGAGACGTCGAGGTGCTGCACGTGTGCATCTCCCGGAGGCATCGCCACTTGCGGTGCTAGATCGGATCGGATCGCGAGGAGGAGAAGCGAGTACGACTACATCACTCACGTTCCGACGAATGTTCCGCTGCGCGAATCTTCAAGGGAATGAAGATCTCATCTAATCTCTCTCATTGTTTGCATCTCCTAGATTAGATCTTGGCTTTTCCGTTCGCATCCGTAGAAATTTTTTGATTTACTATGCTGCGAAACACTTGAGTGGTATCAGAGCTAGATCTATGCGTAGATGTGTTTCACGAGTAGAACGCAACATGGTTGTTGCGGGCGTTGATGTTTTCTGTTGCAAGCCTCTTGTTTGTGTTCTTCTTATGACGCGGGATAGTGAGATTGAAGCGGTCCAGGCCAACCTTACGCAACGTCGTTCGCGAGACCGGCTCCGCACTTGACGTGTGGCTTGTTCCACACATGCGGCTGGTGGTTGCCAGTTTCTCTCACTATAGTTGTCATGGGATTTACACCGGAGTTTGGCAACCATAATATCACCGTTGTGGCTTTCCGTAGGTAAGAATCGTTCTTAGCTTGCTACTCCCATAAGCCACGTAAAACATGCAACAACAAAGTAGAGGCGTCTAACTTGTTTTTGCAGGGAGTGTTTTCTGTGATATGGTATGGCCCAAGATGTGATGTGTATATTGTATGCGATGATCATGTTTTGTAATGTTTCACGACTTGCATGTCGATGAGTACACAACCGGCAGGAGCCATATGGTTGTCTTTATAATTGTGTATGACCTGTGTGTCAACTTCTTATACGCCATGTAATAGTTTCACTTTATCGCTAAGTAGTTAGCAATAGTTGTAGATGCTATTCATGGTGGAGGCAATCATGGTGGAGTGATGGAGATCATGCCGGCACGCACAAGATGGAGATCATTGCGCGAAGATTGGCTATACCATGTCACATAAAGTTATATGCATGTGATGTTTATCCTTTTATGTATCTTATTATGCTTAGATCGCGACGGTAGCATTATAAGATGATTCCTCACTTAAAGATCAAGATAAAACTGTGTTCTCCCCATGTATGCACCATTGCGAAAGTTCATCGTGTCCAAGCATCACGTGATGATCGGGTGCTATAGACTCTACGTTCACATACAACGGGTGCAAGCCAGTTTTGCACACGTGGAAATACTTGGGTTTGACTTGACGAGCCTAGCATGTACAAACATGGCCTCGGATCACATGAACCGAAAGGTTAAACATGAGTCATATGAATGATATGATCGACACTTCGTTGTCCACCATTGAAACCACATCTCTTCTCGTGAAGATCGGATTAGGTGTGGTGAATTTGGATCATGTTCACTAAACAACTTGAGGGATGTTGAATTTAGTGGGAGTTCATCTAGTTATTTGATTAAAAGTTGAACTAGTTATCATGAACATAGACTAATTTGTACTTGCAAACATTGTAGATCAAACGGCTAAGTCCAACTTCAACTTCAACGTTTTTGCTGAGAAGGAAAAGCTTAAAAACAATGGGTCTAACTTCACCAACTGGTTCCGCAATCTGAGAATCATTCTCTCTGGCGGTCAAAAGGACTATGTCCTTGAAAATGCGCTAGGTGACGCCCCTGCTGTAGATGCGTCGGCTGATGAGAAATCTGTCTATCAGTCGCGCAAAGATGATTATGGTGTGATTAAGAGCACCATGTTGTTTGCTATGGAATCGGACCTTCAAAATCGTTTTGAAGACTATCCCGGGCCCTTTGAGATTCTTGAGGAGCTGAAAACTATGTTTCAGACTCAGGCCCGTTCTGAGAGATATGAGATCTCTGAGAAGTTCTTTAACTGCAAGATGGAGGAAGGGAGTTCCGTTAGTGAGCACGCCATTAAGATGTCGGGCTACACTCAACGCCTTGAGCAACTGGACTGCAAGATTCCAGAGGAGCTCAAGATTGACAGGGTTCTGCAATCACTCCCTCCCAGCTACAAAAGTTTTGTAGTGACTCACAATCAGATTGGTTCCACTGATACGATCACCGAGCTCTTCGCAAAGATGAAGGCTGCGGAGGTGGACATCAAAAAGGATAATCATGTGTTGATGGTCAACATGCCCCCCACCTTCAAGAAAGGTAAGGGTGCAAAGAAGCCCTTCAAGAAAGGCGGCGGCAAGCGCGTTGCCCCTGCTGAGAAGAAGCTCAAGTCTAGTCCTAAGCCGGACACTGAGTGCTTCTATTGCAAGGACAAGGGTCACTGGAAGCTCAACTGTTCGAAGTACTTAGCGGACAAAAAGGATGGCACCATCAAAGGTATATTTGATATACATGTTATTGATGTTTTCCTTACTAGCCCTCCTTGTAGTGCCTGGGTATTTGATACTGGTTCAGTTGCTAATATTTGTAACTCGAAACAGGAGCTACAGAATAGACGGCGGCTTGCGAGGGATGAGGTGACGATGCGCGTTGGCAACGGATCAAGAGTTGATGTGATGGCCGTCGGCACTCTCTCCTTAGTTTTACCTTCGGGATTAGTTTTAAACCTCAATAAATGTTATTATGTGCCTGCGTTGAGCATGAACATCATTTCTGGATCGTGTTTATTGCAAGACGGTTATTCATTTAAATCGGAGAATAATGGTTGTTCTATTTATATGAGTAACATCTTTTATGGTCATGCACCTATTGTGAATGGTTTATTTCTTCTAAATCTCGAAAGGGATGAAACACACATCCATAACATAGAGGCTAAGAGATGCAAAGTAGATAGTGATAATACTACTTATTTGTGGCACTGTCGTCTAGGTCATATTGGTGTAAAGCGCATGAAGAAACTCCATTTTGATGGACTTTTGGAGTCTCTTGATTTTGCATCATTTGACACATGCGAACCATGCCTCATGGGCAAGATGATCAAAACCCCATTCTCCGGTATGATGGAGCGAGCAACAGACTTGTTGGAAATCATACATACCGATGTATGCGGACCGATGAGTGTTTCGACGCGCGGTGGATATCGCTATTTTCTCACTTTTACCGATGACTTAAGTAGATATGGGTATATCTATTTAATGAAACATAAATGTGAAACATTTGAAAAGTTCAAGGAATTTTAGAATGAAGTGGAGAACCATCGTAATAGAAAGATTAAGTTTCTATGATCCGATCGTGGAGGTGAATATTTGAGTTATGATTTTCTCACACATCTTAAAGCAAGCGGAATCGTTTCGCAACTCACGCCACCCGGAACACCACAGCGCAATGGTGTGTCTGAACGCCGGAATCGAACCCTATTAGATATGGTCCGATCGATGATGTCTCTTACTGATTTGCCGTTATCATTTTGGGGTTATGCATTAGAAACCGCTGCATTCACTTTAAATAGGGCACCATCTAAATCCGTTGAGACGACACCGTATGAACTGTGGTTTGGTGCTAAACCTAAGTTGTCGTTTCTTAAAGTTTGGGGATGTGAAGCCTACGTCAAGAAGTTCATGCCGAACAAGCTCGAACCCAAAGCGGAGAAATACGTCTTCATAGGATACCCTAAGGAAACTATTGGGTATACCTTCTATCACAGAACCGAAGACAAAGTGTTTGTCGTAAAGAACGGTTCCTTTCTTGAGAAGGAGTTTCTCTCGAAAGAAGTGAGTGGGAGGAAAGTAGAGCTAGACGAGATTGTTGAACCTTCTCTTGAATTGGAGAGTAGCGCAGCACCTGAAATTGTTCCAGTGTCGCCTGCACCAACAATAGAGGAAGCTAATGACAAGGATCATGAAGCTTTAGATGATGCTGCTACTGAACGTCGCAGGTCGACAAGGTCGCGTGCCCCTCCTGAGTGGTACGGCAACCCTGTCTTGACTGTCTTGTTGGTAGAAGACAGTGAACCTGCAAACTATGAGGAAGCGATGATGAGCCCAGACTGTGAGAAATGGCTAGAAGCCATGAAATCCGAATTGGGATCCATGAGCGAAAACCAAGTATGGACTTTGGTGGACCCTCCTAGCGACCGAAAGGCCGTTGAGTGCAAATGTATCTTCAAGAAGAAAACGGACGCGGATGGTAATGTTACCGTCTATAAAGCACGGCTTGTCGCGAAAGGTTTTCGGCAAGTTCAAGGTGTTGACTACGATGCGACTTTCTCTCTCGTAGCGATGTTCAAGTCCATTCGGATTTTATTAGCAATTGCTGCGTTTCATGATTATGAAATATGGCAGATGGATGTCAAGACTGCGTTCCTCAATGGCAACATTGATGAAGAGTTGTATATGATGCAACCCGAAGGTTTTGTCGATCCTAAGGATGCTGATAAAGTGTGCAAACTTCAACATTCCATTTATGGACTGAAGCAAGCATCTCGGAGTTGGAACCTTCGTTTTGATCAAGTGATCAAGAGCTTTGGATTTGTTCCAAATTGCTACGAGGCTTGTATCTACAAGAAAGTGAGTGGGAGCTCGGTGACATTTCTGGTACTATATGTGGATGACATATTGATTATTGGAAATGACATTAACATGCTTAACGATGTGAAGAGTTATTTGAACAAGTGTTTTTCAATGAAAGACCTAGGTGAAGCTGCTAATATATTGGGCATCAAAATCTATAGAGATAGAAAAAGACGCCTGATAGCTTTAAGCCAGACTACATACCTAGACAAAGTTCTGAAAAGGTTCAGAATGGATAAGGCAAAGAAAGGTTCAGTGCCTATGTTGTCAGGTAAGATATTGAGCAAGGCTCAGTGTCCAGCTACGGTAAATGATAGGGAAGCTATGAGCAAAGTGCCTTATGCCTCGGCCATAGGTTCTATCATGTATGCCATGCTATGTACTAGACCGGATGTGTCCAATGCTCTTAGTTTGACGAGCAGATATCAAAGTGATCCAGGAGTGGAACACTGGACAGCCGTGAAGAACATCCTAAATACCTAAATAGGACTAAAGAAATGTTCTTAGTCTATGGGGCTGATGAACAGCTTGTCGTAAAAGGTTACGTCGATGCTAGTTTCGACACCGACAAGGATGATTCTAAATCTCAGACAGGATACGTTTATATTTTGAATGGAGGAGCTGTGAGCTGGAGAAGCTGCAAGCAAAGCGTGATCGCGGGATCTACAGTAGAAGCGGAATACATGGCTGCTGCAGAAGCGTCAAGTGAAGGAGTTTGGATCAGGAACTTCATCACTGAGCTTGGCGTGGTTCCAAGTGCATTGGACCCACTGGAGATATTGTGTGACAACACTGGCGCCATAGCACTCGCTAAGGAACCAAGATATCATCCAAATACCAAGCATATCAACCGCAAGTTTCATATAATCCGAGATTATATAGCAGATGGAGATCTGAAGATTAGCAAAGTACATACAGATCTGAATGTCGCAGATCCATTGACTAAACCTCTTCCACGTGTAAAACATGATCAGCACCTTAGTGCCATGGGTGTGAGATTGTTGCCAAATGTAAACTAGATTATTGACTCTAGTGCAAGTGGGAGACTGTTGGAATTATGCCCTAGAGGCAATAATAAATATGTTATTATTATAATTCTTGTTCATGATAATGTTTATATTCCATGCTAGAATTGTATTAAGCGGAAACTTTAATACTTGTGTGGTTTGTGAACAACACCATGTCCCTAGTACACCTCTACGGAGTGGTGGTGATGGTGCTGGTGGAGATGATGGTGTCGGTGATGATGATACCGATGAAGCCTATCTTGATGATGGTGTTGATGGCGATGGTCTCCCCTCTCCGGGAAGGAATTCCCCCAGCAGAAATCTGTCTGCCGAAGAGATCTTTCTCTCTTGGTGTTTTCCGCCCCCAAGAGGCGGCGGAGATCTATCTGTGGTCGCTCCCCGAGGCTTAGGGTTCTGTAGGTAAGATATAGGTGAAGGGGCGGAGTCGGAGGCCGGGCAGGTGGGCCACACCTGCCCTAGGCACGGGGTCAGGTGGGCCCACGCCTAGGGGGGTGTGGGCCCCCTAAGGCCCCCCTTCGCTCCTCCTTCTGGCTTCCTTCGTCTTCTGGTAAAATAATATGTTTCCATATTTTTCTGGTATTTTTCCGATCTTCACGAAATTGCACCAAAACGCCGTCTTTTCCATCAGAATCCAGACTCCGGCAGTCCATCCTCCAGGAATCATCGAACATGCATAAACAGATGAAAAGCCATAAGTAATACCTCATAATAAGACAAATATCAATGACTAGATGTAAATTATGATATAGAATGGTGATGCAAATTGGGCGTATCAGGTGCAGAAACCTATGCCTTTTCCAGGTAAGAAACACAATCCAAAGGAGGAAGAACACTACAACAAGTTATGTGAGTGGATGAAACCTTTATTTTTGCAAATTCATTTGACTGATGCTATTAAGTTGCCTCCTTATTCAAAGTATATGAAGGATATTTTCTCTAATACAAGGAAGATTCCTAATGAGGAAATTTATACTTTGCTTGCTAATTATTCCTTCAATGGTAAGGTTCCAAAGAAACTTGGTGATCCAGGTATACCAACTATTCCTTGCTCTATTAAGAATAATTATGTTAGAACTGCTTTATGTGATTTGGGAGCTGGAGTTAGTGTTATGTCTTTTTCTCTCTACAAGAGACTCCAGCTAGAAAAGTTGATACCAACTGATATATCTTTGCAAATGGCTGATAAGTCAACTACTATTCCTATTGGTATATGTGAGGATGTTTCTGTTCAAGTGGCTCATAATTTCTTGGTTTTAACTAATTTTGTTGTGCTTGAAATGCCCAAAGATGATAATATGTCTATTATTCTTGGGAGACCTTTTCTTAATACTGCAGGTGTTGTCATCAATTGTAATCAAGGAAAAGTAACATTCAATATTAATGACAAAGAGCATATTGTTTATTTCCCCAAGAAGGTTGCTAAGAGATATTGCCTGAATTCCATTGAAAATATTGAGAGCATCAAGGTTGGAGATATATATTGTCCCATTCCACAAGAAAATTTTGAAACTATTATGATTGGGACCATTGCTATCAAGTATGAGGTAACATAATCACCTTGTGGAATGCAAAGTTTTGTTTCATATAATATTGTTTTGGTAACAATACTTGATCAACCTTGTTAACAAAAGGATTTTAATGAACAAAATAATGTTTTCCCTATGGTTATACTCGCTTTCTTTTACTTTTCTTAGTTGTTTGCCCTTTCTTTTGCTAGCTTTGGTTTTGTTAGTTGTTTGCTTGTTAGAGTGTCTTAGAACTTTTGTAGTTTGGTTTTTGGTTTGCTTTTGCTTCTTCTAAAAAACTGTTTCTGCGAGAAAATCAATTTTTATTACCCTGAAAATTGGCCAAAAATAAAGTTTCCCAAAAAATTTAAATTAAATTTTTCCTCGAAAAAGGGGCAGAGGGACACCTGGAATGACCCAGGGGGCCACCCCAGGCCAGCACACCCCTGGTGGGCGCGGCCATCCCCCAGGTGACGCCTGGATGGGGTGTGGCCCACCTGGGGCCCCCCAAGGTGCCTCCTCCTAGCCATCTTGTTTCTCTCTCCCGAAAAACACCGGAAAACTTTCCCAAGCTTGAGTTCCTACTGTTCTTGCTCGCGATTTTCGATCTCCTTGCTCAGCCCATCTTTCCTGCTGATTTTTGGAGGGATTGCTCCTTGGTATGTGCCTCGTCCACTTGTCCAATTAGATTTGTGATTGGTAGATTGTATCTTGAGTATTTTGCTGCTATAGGTGATAGGTTGTGTGAGCTTGCATGCTTGTTCAATGCTTAGAGATTTCATTTTGATGCATGTGTAGCCCTCTAGCAAGTTCTTATAGTAGTTTCTCATCATTTATCAACTTGGAAATCACTTGGTTTGATGTTTCTCTAAAAATTTCAGAAAGGAAGATGAGTGCATACCCACTGAATAAATATGATTTGATGGTACCTGAACCAATGAAAGTTCATCGTGAGTCCATTTATCCATGCCCTGAATTTATGAGAGCCATGGGAATCTTCCAGGATTTCCTTACTATGATCAATGCAGGGTTGGAACACTTTGTTGAAGGTGAACCTTTTCAATATGTTAAGATAACCATGGCTGTGGTGCAGGACTTCCGGTTTACTTGGTCTTCATCTAATCCCATGGTCCATTATAAAATATACAATCTAGCTGTCGACCTGCCTTTTGCTGATTTCTATGCAGCGGTTAGAGTACCTCAGTGGGGATCTTGTGAGAAGATCAAGGAGAGGCCCAAGTCACTTATGGATTTATATGCTGAGATTTGCCAAGGTTTCAAATTCTCAAAGGAAAGTGGTAAAATTCGAAACATTCAGTTCCCATCCATTAGATATTTTGCCTATTTCATTACCAAGTGTGTTCTTGCTAGAAAGATTGCTAGAAAGTTATCTTCTTTCGATCTAGCTTTTATTGTAGCTACTTTGAATGGGGATAGATCTTATAGCATGGGTGCTTTGATAGCTTACTGTCTCACCACTAACCGCGAGAACAGTGGAATTTATGGAGGTCTCATTGCTTCTAGGTTGCTAGCTTTCCATGGTTTAGAGCCTCACCATTCATATTATCGGTTCCCCGTAGAGAGGCTTGATCTTGAATCCATGATTCAACATAATTTTTTTTCTTTAGGGGCTACTATGAGAATTTTATCGTATGAACTATCTTTTGCCAAGCGTGGTTGGAGAGGGGGTAGGACTGAGAAAGTAGTTTATTTGCTTGCACCTGCTTTTTGTAATTTTGATAACAGCCAAGGATGGTCACTCACGGAGGAGGAGTTTTACACATACGTGGCGGATTTCTCCCAGCAAGAGGAGAATGTTGGATAAGATGCTAAAGATGATTCGGTTCAGCCCTCAAACTTGGGAGAGTCTTCATACCAGCAACCCTCCTATGATTGGGGCGCGTCTTCTTCTTCATCGCAAGCGCCTGACTATGATCATTCCTATGATGACCCACCATCTTGGGGTTACTACCCGCGCTATTGAGCCCACTTAGGACAAAATCCTAAGCTTGGGGGAGGTATACCGACATCACACTCATCTATATATCATGTTCGGTCGGTTCTTTGTATATCCATTGTTTCGCTTTCTTTTTGGTTCTTGTTTCTGCTTTCCCAAAACACAAAAATACCAAAAATATTTTCGTTGTTTCTCTTGGTTTGTTTCTTTGCTTTTTAGCTTTGGTTTGACTTAAAATAAAAATCCAAAAAGAGTTTGCTTTGTTTGTTTTTGTTTTTGTTTTGTTTTCTTGTTTGAAAAATCGAAAACACAAAAAATATTTGGTGTTCTTCTTTGGTTTTGTGAGTTCTTTGCAGGTTTCAGCCGTCCTCAGTGGATTAGGTTTCATGTTATTATTCAAGTCACACAAGTGAAGGGCAATAATGAAGATTAATACAACTTGAGGTGTGGTAAGAGGCTGGTAACAAACTCTATTTGTTTTCATTTTTGTACATATACTCATCATTATGAGCATGCTTAGTCTGTTCATGTAAGGAGTATGTTACTGATCGATGCTTAGTAGTTCTTGCTTGTTTGTGATTAGCTCCAGCTTGCTAATAGTTTGTAGCATGTCGTATGAATGTTTGCTTGCATTGTTTTATTCATATTTTGGTATGATATTGTGGTATCCCCCTCTGAAACTTTCATGTGAATTGACTTGGCACATGCTCACGCATGCATATGACTAAACAATAGTCAGTAAGCCTCGATGATTTATTTTGCCTCAGAGTTCTTGTATCACTTTCATACCATAATTAGTCATGTTTTGTTGCAAGCATGATTATGACAATTATTGCTCTCTCGTTTGTCGCTCCCTCTCTATTTATAGCCTTCACTTGCACTGAGTAAGAGCTTTACTCGTGTTTCCAACTCCCCAAAACCAATATTGCTAACAGTGTCCATCATACCTACCTATTAGCATCATTTGCTATTTCAATGCATATTCTATATGCCTTGTTTTCTTCCAAATAAAATGTTTGACTGCTTTGAGAAAGTTAGTTAGTAAAGCTCTCACGAACTTGATGGCACACTTTATTCCTTGCACTTAATAATCCTAAACCATTGTGACCTGTCCATGCAAGTTATATGCTTGCAAATCATAGGCTAGGAGTTAGCAGAAGCGTGCTATCACGGGGAACGCTTTCAACACTTATGGATACATATCTAGTTGATACCTTGCTTTTTTGTGTGCGGATGTCGTTGGTGTGAAATAAAAGGGGAGCTTGTGAGTTCATGGAGTATATAGACGTGTTAGAGAAACGCCTAGGCCGCTAGCCTAAGCCATGCATAATCATGGTGGAAACTTGCAGCATCACTATAATGAGCATTCTATGAAGCATCCTCAATAAAAATCTATGCACATAGTAAATAAAAATATCACTGAGATGCTCATTGTCTGCTTGCCTTGTCATTTTGATTATGGGATAGCTCATGTATCATGTGCAAGGGGTACCCCGTTGGCAGTTCTCTATGATATGCATGTATTTACAATGACAAGAACTTACAGGTAACCAAAGTTGAGAAGCATGCAGAGCGGCCCTCGTACTCAAGGGACATGGGATTTCCAGTTTATGGTCTGTCAAGCATATAACTCAGATTGGACCTCACTTTCACCTTAACCACATGAAGATGCCTATGATAGGGGCAATGAGAGCTCAAAGCTAATGAGTGCCTTACTTTCAGCATTTGGAAGCCTTTCAAACTTTTCAAAACTTTTTCACTTCCTTGTTGAGTCACCACTTATTCTATGAGCACCTTCTTGAGAGCATAATTGTCATTCTTGTGTTTGTTCCAAAACTTGGTTAATTATGTCATGACTTTGATGCTTGTATCTCCTATATTTTTACTTCTAGTCTTCACTTGAAGTTCAGAGGTGCCTTGGCATTTATATTGTTCTCCACAAACAAAGGCAAGCGGGATACCACTCTCTCATACCTTTTTATGAGCATTGCAATGTTGCTCCTGTTTATGTTTCATGATACTTATTATTATTGAGTTGGTTTCTCTTAAAAGCTTGTAATGACTATTGAGTAGACTTAGTTGCATACTTCTTATTATGAATGATTTAAGTATCTACTTATGTGCTGAGAATATAAACATCATATGAAGCAAATTTGTTCGTGAAAGTTCTTTTATCGCACTCAGTTTTCAACTAAACTGCTTGAGGACAGGCAATAAGCTAAGCTTGGGGGGAGTTGATACGTCCAAAACGTATCTACTTTCCCGAACACTTTTGCTATTGTTTCTCCTCTAAACTTGTATGATTTGGATACAACTAACACGGACTGACACTGTTTTTAGCAGAATTACCTTGGTGTCTAGTTTTTGTGCAGAATATCAACTATCAGGAAAAATCCCAGAAAATATGCCAAAAATCCTATTTCACCAGAAGATCCACGGAGCCAGAGTACGAGACGGAGTGGAGGCCTGGGGGGCCCACACCCCTGCCAGGCGCGGGCCAGGCCTGGCCGTGCCTAGGGGGTGCGGCCACTCCAGGCAGCCCCTCGGCCTACCTCTTCGCCTATATGAAGCCTCTTGACCTAAAAACCGAGGGGGGGTTCGTCGTTTTTCCAAAAAAGAGTTCCGCTGCACTGCCACCACCAGAAGCCGGGATTCGGAACCAGAAACTCCGTTCTGGCACCCTGCCGGGACGGGGAATTTGGGGAGGATCATCGCCATCGTCATCACCAAAGCCTCTCCATCAACCATCAATGTTTACCTCATCCATGAGTGAGTAATCCCCCGCTGTAGGCTATGGGGATGATAGGGACTGGATGAGTTCTATCATGTAATCGAATAAGATTGTTAGGGCATAGTGCCTAGTATCTCTATTAGTGTTATTTGACTTTGTTGCAACTTGTTGTGCTTAATGCTTGTCACTAGGGCCCGAGTGACATGATCTCAGATCTGAACTTATTATTGAATCATTATGATAGTATTGTTTGTGATCTTATCTGCAAGTTGTGTACACATATCATTGTCCGGATCCAAAGGCCCCGAAGTGACAGAAATTGGGACAACCGGAGGGGATGGCTATGATGTGAGGATCACATGTGTTCACAGAGTGTTAATGCTTTCTCTGGTGCTCTATTAAAAAGAGCACCTTAATTGCCAGTAGTTCCCTAGAGGCCCCGCTGCCACAGGCTGGCAGGACAAAAGATGTTGTGCAAGTTCTCATTGCGAGCACGCATGACTATATATGGAGCACATGCCTATGATTGTTTAGTACTTGGATGCTTATTTTTATTTATCTGCAATGCCCTAGATCTTGAAGTTACATGTTTAGACTCGTCCATGAATCCCTATGCATACCATGCTCATATCCTACTGTTTGCTACTACTGTTACTATTGCTCTTGTTCTACTGTTGTTGTTTCTTTGATGTTGCTACTACAAACTATTGCTACTGATAAACTTCTGTGAGCAAGAACTATTTCTAGGTGCAGCTGAATTGACAACTCAGTTGTTATGTCTTGCAAGTATTATTTGGCTCCCCTTGTGTCGAATCAATAAATTGGGTAATACTACTCTCGAAGACTGTTGCGATCCCCTATACTGGTGGGTCATCAGATGTCATCAAAGTATCCATCCGGTGATGGTGATTAGCATGATCTCATGGTCGAAGGAATTTAGGTTACTATGTATCAGAAAGCTTATAGCAAACGAACTAATGAAATGACATGATCTTTATGCTATGCTTATCTATAGGAGTATGTCCATCACACCATTCTCCTAATGATATGATCTTGTTGTTAATAACATCTTAATGTTCATGATCAGGAAACCATGATCATCTATGCGGTGACCCAGCATACCACTGCATGATGTAGTACACTATAGTCGTTGACATAACACCAATGAAACACCGTTCACTAGTATTACATCCCTCAGAGTAGTACAACAGAAACACAGAAGGTCCAAGACATGACTATAGGTTACAACTCAACTCTTTACATAATATCCAGAGAAGACTCTAGGTTAAAGAGAGAGAAAGAAACTTCTTACAAAGAAGAATCAGAAATAAACAACTCATAACTATTATGCTAATAAAATTTGCATCTAACTATTTGGCTTGTATTGCTGCTATTGCAGTACTCTACAGAAATATGTTCTATGGCTAGAGATTATATTCTTATCTAATCAATAACTTCGTCTTCACTTGAGTTGATGTATATGTTGACTTTCTTGACTTCATTGAAGAACTTTAGCTTCTCGTGATGATTCCCGGAGCATAACTTGATGTAGACATCGTCTATACTGGCTTTAGAACCTAGCAAGGGTTAAGAATATACGTTGAGTACGAGCGTACTCAGCAAGTTCACTAGAAAAGGAGTGTTTGATGCACTATATCTACAGCCACAGACCATAGATCGTAGGCAATGCAGGTTTTCGTAAACATTTCTTCAAAGGTTGCTTTTATTCTGAAAAGCTATGTCCATCAGCCTTCACGGGTTTACCAGAACTTTCATGGAGTTCCTTTCCCGCCGCGTTCGCAGCTCCTTCCCGGAACAGCGAGTAACAATTACAGTTCTTACACTCTGTAGAGGTGCGTCACTTTACCCGTGAGAGATCTTAGCTTTATTGCACATCCGAATTGCAGGTTCGTTCACACTTCCTTGGCGTGAGGCCCGGACTAAGATCCAAGCCAATCACTGCCTTCTCCGCGACCCCGCATGTCTCCTTGGTGTACGCCAGCCCACCTATTGAATTACGGCAATTGGCAGTACAGACCGTTCAGATACCGGAACTATTGTGGGACGTTGAGGGCTCCCACCCATATGCTGCATATCCTCTACGAATTACCATATAATATGCACGCTACGAGTGATAATAGCCACGACCCGCACATCCAGCTCCATGCGAGAGGGAACAGATACAGCTGGATTCTCCATCCCATTCCAAATCTCATGGTCAACACGTGATATACGGCGCAAGAATCACTGGCGACATTGGTTGTTAAGTCCTAGATAATATGTTCCTACCACCGGAACTCTTATAGTAGGTTATTACCTCATGGTAAATAACCTATAATCACATTATTATGAAAATAGTGTTTTCTGAACTTTTTCAAATGCAGGTGATGACAACACTGGATTTGTAAAATACTGTATAGAAAATAATCAAAGGACATGAGCAAGTGTGAACTTGCCTTTTGTGATTGCAATATTATGCACTCGCGGTCTTCAAGACAATATAATATCCAATAGCTGAAATCTGCATCATTGGTCCGGTAAGGACTAATGTTTAAAGAAGCAAGATGCTTTTATGCATAGGTAATGTAATGCAATTTCATAAACTCGAATTCCTGGAGATAACGTTGTTCTAGGCTTTGAATACTGGAAATGGTTTCTTTGGAATGTGTTGCCTTTTTGGATTAAGTTTCACACATGTGCTTCTTATTAAGGCTTGTGAGTGTGTGTGAAACAACATGTAAATATAATGGCATACAACAATAAGATATACTAATGAGATGTGCTACTCAAGGACTATTTATATGAGAATTATCTTATCTTCAAGTTTTACTTCGCAAATAATGGTATTTATAAAGAACTTAAGTATTAACAATCTTATTATACAAGTAAAGTATAAAGTAATGTGATTGTGATTAGTTGTCATCTGTTTTTCTGAACTGGCAAAAAGAATAACATTTGAAGAAAAGATTTCCTTACTAAGGTTTAAACAATCTTTGTGGTTAATTAATTGTGATTGATGTTGTTTGTGCTTACTTGAATAGTTTGGACTTGAGATGCTTTATAACTTAACTATAACATACTAAAGTTGACTATAGAACACATAACAGTCTTTTGCATAGTATTAAAGTATTGTAGACTAAAGTTAACTTTAAAACATAGATGTACTTTAGGTGTAATGCTTGTTATACTTATATCTTGTTCACTTTATAATGTTTCTTTAAAGTTATTTAAGAATGGTATTATTTTTAGTTGGTAGTGGTTTATTTACATTATAATTGTATAAAAGGATATATCTCCTTATAAGGGTGTGGTTAAGGTTTATGAATAAGTAAACAATATTATTCACTTCCTATGAACTCACTATGGTGTTTTCATTTGTTTATAAACTTGTGATTAAAGTAAAGGAATAGGTTTTATCTCTTTACAAATTATTCTTGGAGATTTTATTTTAAATAAGAATTCTTTTATAAAATGATTTATACTCATGGTTAAAGGATCATTCAATAAAATTGCATTTAAATGGTGTTAAATCATTTTGACTTCATAATGTTATTATTTAAGATTAATACTATTTATTACATTTAATTGGTTAATTTAAGAAATATTAACAAATTTTATTTGTCATTTTATGAATTATTAACTAAAGAAATAGGTTTTAAATTCAAGTTATTAAAGTGTTTAACTTTTTATTTAACTTAAAAGTGGAATATTATATTTTTAACCTATAGGTATTATTTTTGTGATCATTTTGGTATATTACACTTATTTTTGTGATTTAAAAATAATAAGATATGATTTTTATAATACTTATTACTTTATAAATACTTAATTAATATTTAATTAAGTGTAATAATAATGTATGATCATATTTTTAAGTTGTAGGTTTTATTTTTTAAAAAATTTCATATATTACACATAATTTTTTGAATTATAAAACAAAAGATATTAATTTTATAAGATTAAATCATTTAATTAAATTTCTAGAATTATGCTGATGTCAGCATGGGGTGAAAGGTTTTTCTCACCAGGTCTATCCTTACCCCCAGTCACTGACTGGTGGGTCCTATGCCATGTCATATCTAAGGTTTTTATTTATTAACACAATTTCTAAAATAGAATTATGACATCAGCGTGATGTCACGCTGACATCATCCCTGAATGATCCTCAGATCGTGATTCGATCTTCAGATTGAGAGCATGCGAGCACGCGGGATTGGTTGCGTTCGACTCAGTGCTCCACGCTGAGCTTCCCAGTGGTTGCGCCACTCAGAAATGGTCACCGGATTTGCTCCGACGACGACTTACTACGGTGGCCGACGGTGGTGCACGACGCGATGATGATTTACAACGAGATAAAGTGATTGGAGGGTACTGGAAGATCCAGGAGCTCACCCTGATGATGATGGAGAGGTCGAGAAGGTGTGGGGAGGCGTGACGACGGTGAATTGACGAAAATGGCCACGACGGCTGACAGAGGACGACGTTCGATTCTGCATGATTTACGGCGTGCCAGCTCCCGTGCTTGGTCCCACGGGAACAAGGGAATGACGGAGCTTCCAACGATGTCTTCGGCGAGTCAAGGGGTGGTTGGACGTGGCCGGAACGACGAACACCGGCGAGCTAGGTTTTCGGCTACTGAGAGAAATCAAAGAGGAAGAAGGGGATTAGGTTTCTCCGTCGGTGTCCAGGGCTACTTGTAGACGACTATGAGCGGTGGCGTGGATCTTGGCGCGGCCGGACGTCATGGCGCGGCGGCGGATGGCGGCGATGCCGACAGCCAGCTGCTTGTGACGTTGGGGAGGAAGACGACGACAGACTTTTCGCGGAAAACCCCCTAGCAGTTCTTATGATTTGCTCCGCGGTCCCCCTCGGTCCCACTTGTCAACCAGAGAGAAAGATATATTGGGCTGGTCTTGGGCTGCTACTGGGCTTCGGTTGGGTGGTTGTGGTTGCTCGTGGGCGATGGATAAGAAAGAGGGGTAATGGGCTTCGGCCTGGTTATAGTTTTTTCTTTACTGTTTCCTTTTCTCTTTTCTATTTTATTTTCAGATTTGTGGATTACACATTTGTTTCAAATTTCTTTTAGAGAATTTATTTGTTAAATAGTTGCAACCACAATGAAGGGCATTAAAGTCATTTTATGATCTTTTATTAATTAATGTTGTATTTCTTTATTTTGTTTATATAGATCATTCTAATATTTGGTAAGGAACTTTGTTATTCACTTTATTTCCATAATAATCCATGGAGTTATTATATGATATTTCTTTATTTAATGGTAGGATTTAATTCTTGTTAACTTATAGTTTGGAGGGAAAATTTTATATAATGATCATATATCATTATTTGATGCATGACATTCAAAAGACTTAATATGATTAATATAACTAAGAATATGCATTTAATTTATCTCCTATTCATAAACTTATTAAAGAATGTATTAATATTTAATCCATGAGTTTTGATTCTTGTTGATTTATAATATTAAAGAAACTTTTATATATATTGATCCTTCATAATTATTTGATACATAAAGTTCTAAGTACTAATAGTGTTTGAAATTATAATTGCTTGCCCTAGGGTTTTAGGGTTTTGGATTCATTTGTATTTTTTTGTTGATATGAATAAATATTAATGGCTAAACACATTGTATTTATGTTTCAGATCAGAATGATGTTATCTGGAATGTCTCATGAAAAGGTTTTGATAAAGATAACTCCTAAGCACATATGGTTATGATAATTAGAAATGATAAAGATGTGCTTAATTGATTTGTTATAGGAAAATATTCCTATAAAGCATTGTGGAAACAAGATGATAGATCAACCATAGAAAGTGGATATTAGTTTTGGTCTTAGATTGAGGTTTTAGTGTTTAGCAAGGATTCCTATATTCCATACTTCATAATTCTAGACTTCTAATTAAGGAATTCCTTTCCTAGATATATTACTTCTCTATGTCCATCATCATGTGCTAACATGAGGAGCTTTGCTTTACAGAATATTCTTATCCACCTTTTATTCTTCTAAATCCATTTGTAAATCCAATGAGCTTGGCACTAAAGCTTTTTATAATCTTTTCATACTCTTCCTTAATCACCCACCACTAATACTACTCCAGTAGATATATATATATCAAATTCTACTCTCCTTAAGTGTTTAATATTTCCCAAGAGGAAGATACTACTTCTCTAATTCAATGTGCGCTAGCATCATCTTAATTATACTATCATATCTCTACTTGATTCCAGTATCTTATACTCCAACCTCATATTATATTAATATGACTTGTCATGGCTAATCTAGGATAATATATCTATACTATGGTTCAATCATGTTTTATACACCAATGTCACTTATACTTGGTATAAGCATTCAATATTGGTGAATAAGGCATGATCATTATAATCCTTTGATCCTTTATGATTCAGGTTTCTAGTTGCTAAACAAGGCTTCCATTCATACAACATTACAGTTGTATTATAATGATCTTCTATTTAGCTCTATTGGATTAAGAGATATAATTCATTGACTCTACTTGATCCAATAGGACTACTCCTGGTAACTATCTTCAGACTGCATCCTTGTAATCTTCTTTTCTATCATATGATTGGGTAATATAAATAATTCTTCTATTTATTTAGGAGGGATTTAACTCCATCAATTATCCTATTGATTGGATTCTTTTCAATCATTCCTATCCAATAAATGACATCTAAAACTAGCATCACTATTTACCTCTTCTTACCTCTTTCTTTATAAGCTCTAAATGAGTACTATAATAAGGACAAGAGTTGATAGGTGAAGGATTGATAGGTTAAGAATTGGTGAATCAATAGTTGATTACTCAATATTGATGATCAACAAATATAAAGATAGGATTCAATAGAGATGATAAGGATTAATATGGAAAGAAAGATATATGGTGAATGATCTTGACTTTGGTTTCTTTACTACTCAATCTCACTAGAGAGTTAAAGTTAGGTATTTCCATGATACTCATGGTATAAGTAGATGAGATTAAGATATAGTTGTTACATTATTATTATTTGTGTTATATTCATAATTTGGTATTCATGAGTGATTATAATGAATACTATGATATGATCACTTAAGGATCAAATGTAAATCACCAAGTAATGTATTAGGGTTTAATTTTATTACATTTGATCTACCCTTAGATCAAATCATGTTTACCCAAAATAAGGTTTTAGCAAAGGTCATATTGAAACTTATCGCAGTCAACTTGATGATCTACTTCAATTCCATCAAGATAAGAGAAGCTTCAATCACTTTGACAAGTTTTTATTTAAAAGCGTGAAAATTATTCAGATTTTCTATGCATGAATGCAATGCACACATCTGTGTTCAGCTTATTTCTAAGCTCTAATGCTGGGATGTTACAATCTATTAACCAACAAGCTAGTATTATAAAGAGGCTTTACTATGGACTCTAATTTAGTTTACAAATCACACAAGTATTAATGTTTCCGGTTAATACTATTATAGCATGAATGTAAACATTTATCATAAACACAAAGATATAATAATAAATACTTTTATTATTGCCTCTAGGGCATATCTCCAACAGTGATATGTAACCAGAATCCTAGTGATCCTCTAGACACTAGTTCATTGGTCAATCCATGATCGATGTTTCCCGATCATGGACATTTATGTCAATTGTCAATGGGGGTCATTTCATTAGGTGAATAAAAGTGATGGACATACCCTACACAGGAATTGTAACACGATCAAGCCACGAAGTTCACCGTTACAATGACTGGGAAACATCATAACCAATTCATTAGTCCATGATACCATATCTAATCACTGTCACTCGAGAGTCCCTTGTTTGCATCAAACGTCACTCGGTAAAACGGTGATCATAAAGGTGTCTTCGGGTATTTAGAGGGGCATGTAGAGGCGTATGTGTCAAAAGCGGGATTTGTTCTTGCGTGTGACGGAGAGATACTCTGGGCCCACTCAGAGACATGACATCCATAAAGCTACAGCGTGTGACTAGGTCACGAGGATGGCATAGCTCAAAACGAGTAACGTTGTACTTGTCGGTAACGAGATTGAACCAGGCATGGCGACATGTTTGATCAAGTCTCAGACAAATCAAGTATCAAAGTAACAAAGGGAATAGAACTCTATGTTAAATGGTTTAACGACAAAGATTCTCGTGGAATGCATAGGGGTCATTATGAGCATCCAGGTCCCGCTGGTGATCATTGGTCCAAGAGGGGTCTCGACCATCTCTGGAGTGTTCCCGAACTGTTAGGGTAGCACACTTAAGGGTTTGATATCATTTTGGTATCATAGGAATCACCGAACAAAAGAGAAGAGTAAACCAAAAGGATTCTAGGAAAGTTCGGCGGGTGTCCAAAGTTGTTCGGAAGGAGTTCCGGTGCAACGGAAATGAAATAATATGTAAATATATGTTAGTTCCTTAATTATACATTTATTTATATTTATTTAATGATTTAATTGTGATTTAATGGGATGCCTATGCCTAATGGGCCAATTCCCTAAGGGGAAAAGGCCCATGAGGTAAACTCCCCATGGGAAATGGGAGGAGTGGACGGCTTGGCCACTTGGTGGCCGACTAGGCCACAGGTGGGAGCCAGGCTCATGTGGTCTAGCGGCCAACCCCCTCCTCGCCTCCCCTTGGTTTAGTCTCATATAGCTAAGTCAAAGGACTTGGGGGGATCCCCTCCCCCTATATAAAGGAAGACATAGGGAGGAATTTAAACACACCAATTAATCCCAAGTTTGAGGCTTCTCTCTCCAAGTGCCCTCCTCTCTTACTCTCTCTCTTTTGACCACGGCCCCATTGTAAGGCATGTGCGAACAAGAGAGTTCTTCACTGCAGAGCGTCGTCGCGCTGCGAGGATTCCAAATCCAGGAGATCTACTTCCGCAACCTTTGCTGGATCAGGGTCCGAGAGTTGTCGTCAAACACCGTATGTGTGTGACCCCCTACGAGGTGCTACACTTGTGGCGCTCGAGTCGTCCGAGCCATCGAAGTCATTGGACCCGGAGGAGCTGGAGCTGGTGGAGACATCCAAGTTCAGAACGACCTTGAGGTCGGCGTCGTTACGACTACATCAACCACGTTCTCCTGAATGTTGACAAAGCTTTTTGGTCTTCAACTTGGTAAGTTCGGGAAAATCCCCTCTCGCTACTGCATTACTAATAGATAGATCCTGGCATTAGGGTTGTCTGCATAGGAAAAATTATTGTTTTCAGGCGCTAAACCCCTACAGTGGTATTAGAGCTGATCTATGCATAGTTGTGCTGGTACAAGTAGAACACATGTTGATTGTGTGGACATCGATCATATAATTGTTACCCTCTCACATGTACTTGCATATACCGCATCACTGCTTGATCAAAGCGGCCCCCAACCGAAATTATGCGTTCATTCGCGAGACTGGTCCACACTTGACATACAGCTTGCACTGGTCCTGCGGGGTCTTAGCACGGCGACTTGTCGTCTATCTACTACAACAAGTTCTACTATGTCAAGCTTTGCCCGGTTCCGGTGACGGAGCGGCGAGTACTGCAGAGCGGCTTCGGCTCGTTCTAGTGACCTACTTATAAGTTTTATACTTTTATGACTCTTTATACTGCAGTTGACGATTAGTAATAGATCAGCGGAATTTCACAAAAAAGAGAACATGTGCGTCACTAGAAACATCCTAGAAATGAATTTAATCATGCACACTCGTGTAATGTAAAACAACATGACAGAACTACTATAATAGTCAACGTCCTAGAAATGTACTCGATTAGTACATTGCAAGATCACTCTAAAAAAAGTACATTTCAAGATAAGATGTCATAGTATAAAATGTTACTATAATATTCATTCAACAACTATATATGTTCCGTCCATAAATAAGTTTACTTCTACCTATTGTCTTCAGACAAACATTTTTTAAATTTTGATTAACTTAGTACTACTCCCTCCGGTCCATATTAATTGAATTTGAATGAACCTATATACTAATATTGTCTAGATTTATTCAAATCTAGACAAATTTGAGACAATTAATATGGGCCGGAGGAAGTAGAAAAATGTAGCAACATACAGGGCATCAAATTGGTATATTATGAAATTACATTCTAAAACAGATCCAATGATACAGAATGAGTGTCCTGAATATTGCTACATTATTTTCCTATAAAGTAGGTCGAATTCTATAAAGTTTGACTTAGGACAAAAGTTTGACATACATTTATTTGTGAACGGAGGGTGTATATTTTGATAGTAGTTTGTCTTCCGTTTAGGAACCGTGTGTATACAACATTTCAAAACCACCGTTTCCTAATCATTAGTGTGGTAACATATACTCCCTCCGTCTCAAAATATAAGATGTTTTATCTTTGTAAAAGGAATGTATCTAGACCCTTTTTAGTGTGTAGGTTCATGTAGATTTGAAGTGAACATACACTAAAATGTTTCTAGATACACTCATTTTACAAAAACTAAAATAGCTTATATTTTGAAATAGAGGGAGTACGTCACTAGTGACGTCTTGGAAAAATCAATTGCAACATGTACATTCATGTGTAGTGTGAAACAACGTGATAGAACTGTTAGTGCTAGCCACTCTCGGTAGATGCACTATAGGATTAGATCTAGGAGATCTGAGAGAGAGAGAGAGGGAGAGAGAGTAGTACTACCTGCGCCTGTGCTCGATGAGCATGAACCGGAGGGGATGCCGGAGCTAGCTCCGGTGTCAGTAGCCATGGGAAAAGGGAGTGGGGCGAGTGTGCGGTTAGGGTGGCGGCGGTGGAGCTTCCCGTCGGCGCAGCGCTAGCCTAGATCGGATTGGCTTGTAGGTGGGGCGGCTAGGGCACGGCTAACCTCATAAGGCGTGTTGCCAACCCCCACCTCCTTTATATAGCGCTGGCGACAGGGGCCCACCCACCAGATGAGGTTGGGGCGCCCCCGATCAGGGCGCGGATAAGGGACTTCGTTCGGCCGTTGGGCTCGAACGGGAAGAGATCTATCTAACATTCTCCCCCTTGATCTCGACTTTACTTTTAACTTTATACTTTACTCATTTCATCACAGATCGATACATAGAGCATGTTTCATCGTCTCAGCTCAAATGCCGATAGAATCAGACAGCCACTATATACCTTTCTATTTTGAAACAAATCCTGTTACTTTTGGGCCTCTGTAGTCCAGGAATCATAGGCTTTCCATTAAACCCATGCCGGCTATGTGTTCCTTGAACACATTGGGTGGTAAGCCTTTCATTAGCGGATCCGCAAGCATATCCTTTGTCCTTATATGCTCGAGTCTTATAGTTTGATCCTGGACTTTGTCCTTCATAACGTAATACTTTATATCTATAGACTTTGTAGCATTACTCGACTTGTTGTTGTGAGCATAGAATACTGCGGGCTCGTTGTCACAGTACATCTTTAGTGGCCTGCTGATGCAGTCAACCACTTTCAAGTCGGGCAAAAATTTCTTTATCCATAACGCCTGTCCCATGGCCTCATAACATGCTATAAATTCTGCATACATCGTAGATGATGCAACTATCGACTGTTTGGCGCTTCTCCACGAAATAGCACCTCCTGCGAGAATAAAGATATACCCTGTCGTGGACTTTCTGTCGTCTTTATCTCCCGCAAAATCCGCATCTGAATACCCTTTTATCTCTAGGGAATCAGATCTTTTATATGTTAGCATGAGGCCTTTTGTGCCCTGCACATAACGCAAAGCTTTCTTTACCATCTTCCAGTGCTCTATGCCTGGATTCTCTTGATATCTACCGAGTACCCCGGTGATAAAAGCTAAGTCAGGGCGAGTGCACACTTGTGCGTACTGTAAGCTTCCAACAGCCGAAGCATATGGTACTGACTTCATTTGATCGATCTCATATTGATTCTTTGGACATTGGGATTTCCCAAAACTATCGCCCTTGACTATGGGAGCAGGTGTTGCATTACTCGCATGCATATTGTATTTCTTTAGAATCTTTTCACAATATGCTTTCTGTGACAGTCCTAACACTCCATTCTTTTTATCTCGGTGAATTTCTATGCCCAAAACATAAGAAGCTTCACCAAGGTCTTTCATGTCAAAATTTGATGACAAGAACTTCTTTGTCTCTAGTAGTAGACTAACATCACTGCTGGCAAGCAGGATGTCATCCACATACAGAATTAGGAAAATATATTTCCCACTTTTGAACTTTGCATAAATGCAGTTGTCCTCAACATTTTCTTTGAATCCAAATCTTTTAATTGTATCATTAAACTTTAAATACCACTGCCTAGAGGCTTGCTTTAACCCATAAATGGATTTCTTTAGGCGGCATCCCATATGTTCCTTCCCCTCCATGAAAAAACCCTTGGGTTGTTTCATGTAAACATTTTCTTCTAAATCTCCATTTAGAAATGCCGTCTTAACATCCATTTGATGCAACTCTAAATCAAAATGTGCAACTAGTGCCATGATGATTCTGAAGGAGTCCTTACATGATACCGGAGAAAAAGTCTCATTGTAATCTACGCCTTCTCTTTGCGTAAAGCCTTTTGCCACAAGTCTAGCTTTGTACTTTTATACATTCCCATTGGAGGCATACTTTGTTTTGTAGACCCATTTGCATCCTACTGTTTTGGCTCCTTTAGGAATTTCCTCTAAGTCCCAAACATTGTTGGAACTCATTGATTTCATTTCATCTTCCATTGCCTCCACCCACTTGGCTGAGTGAGGGCTACTCATGGCTTCTTCATATGAGGTAGGATCGCCCTCCATATGAACTATGTTGTAGACTTTGTAGATTTCTTTGGAAATGGCTGGTCTTCGTTCTCTTTTAGACCTTCTGAGTTCATCAGACTCTTGCTCATTTCTTGCCTCGGGTTCAGGCACATTTACAGTATGTGGCTGTTCGGGCTCCCTTTCGTGCTCAACAGTGGGTTCAGGTGGCTCCTGATGGACAGGTTCCGAACTTTCGCCCATTGTTGTCACGTGTGGAGTCACAACAGGTGCCGGCACCACAACCTCAGGGGTTGTAGATGGTGGCACAACAGGTAGCGAGAAAAAAGGCTCCTAAGTCATCGGATTATGTGCATGCACCCTCTTCTCCTCAAGATCAATTTCCCTAGCTACCGTGCTCCCCCTCATCAATTCGTCCTCCAAGAAGACTGCATGTCTCGTTTCTACAAACTTTGTGTATCTATCAGGACAGTAGAAACGATAGCCTTTTGACTTATCTGGATAGCCAATGAAGTGGCAAGATACTGTTTTTGGGTCTAACTTTGCAATGGTTGGATTGAAAACTTTTGCCTCAGCTGGGCTCCCCCAGACCCTCAAGTGGTGCAGAGAGGGGACTCTGCCTGTCCACAATTCATACGGTGTTTTGGGCACCAACTTACTTGGTACTCTGTTGAGAATGTGAATGACGGTTTTAAGCGCCTCCATCCACAATCCCAATGGGGGGATGGAATAGCTCATCATACTGCGCACCATATCCATAAGGGTACGGTTACGCCTTTCAGCTACTCCGTTTTGTTGAGGTTCGCCCGGCATAGAATACTGGGCGACTATTCCATTTTCCTGCAGGAACCTTGCAAAGGGTCCTGGTACTTGACCATATGGAGTATGCCGACCGTAGTACTCCCCCCCACGATCGGACCGGACTATCTTAATTCTTTTATCATGCTGATTTTCTACTTTAGCTTTGAAAATTTTAAATTTATCCAATGCTTCAGATCTTTCTTTAATTGGATAAATATAACCATATCGGGAGTGATCATCCGTGAATGCTATGAATGAATCATAGCCATCCATACTTTTCACCGGAAATGGTCCACAAATGTCCATGTGGATTATTTCTAGTGTAGCTATACACCCTTTTTAATTTGTTTTACATACTTTCCTTTAATGCAATCTATGTATTGTTCTATGTCTGAGAACTCTAACGGAGAAAGAATGTCATTTTTAACGAGGCTTTCTATTCTTCCCCTCGAAATATGGCCTAATCTGCGGTGCCATAACTTCGATGAGTCAAGAGTTCGCTTTCTTTTCTTTTGATCTTTGTTCGACAAGGGAACTTGTTCATTCACATCACACACAGAAAATACTTTCTCATGCAAAGATAATAAATATAGCTTGTCATGTAGGGTAGCAACACCCACACAAATATCTTTTAACCAAATGGCACATTTGCCATGTCCAAGCACGACACACTTATTAAATTTCTATGAATGGAAGGAACAAAAAGAACATCCTTAAGCAAAAGAGAAGAGCCATCAGCCAGCTCTAGAGGGATGTCGCCAACAGCCTCCACTTCTGCTTCAATCCGATTCGCCACTTCAATGAGTCTTTCTCTTTTTGGCAAAATCCTTGTCGAATGGAACCCATGTAAAGAGTTGGCAACATGAACAGTTGCACCAGAGTCAATCCACCAAGTAGATCTAGAAAACTTTTCATACAGAGATTCATTAACAAAAGAGACTATATCTTTACCGTTTTTGGCCATTATGGACTTCAGCCATACTGGACAATCCTTCTTGTAGTGGCCAACCTTTTTGCAACGGTGGCACTGGTCTTTTTCCCCAGGGGTGCACTGCTGGTACTGATGCTGGTGCTATTGTGGGCCCTTGCCATGTGGCTTGGAAGGTGAGCCACCATGGTTACTGTTGGTGAAGTTCCTCTTCCTATTGTCCTTCACGTAGTTCAAGGAACCACCATGAAGAGACTTCAGCCTTTCTTCCTCTTGGGAGCACATCCCTATGGTCTTTTCAATGTCCCACATTTCAGGGGACATGTTATAGTTGATTACGAAGTTCTCGAATGGCTGGGGAAGAGAGGCCATGACAAGGTGCACCAGAAGTGCAGGCTTTAGCTCGAGGTCCTCATCCATGGGCTTCAGCTTGGCCGCCATGTTTGACATCCTCAAGATGTGCTCTCTTATGCCATGTGGCCCTCCCGTGTACTTTTCTGTCACCAGCTGTTTTAGCAGCTGGGTTGCATACATCTTTGAAGAGCCAGTAAACTGGCTCTTTATCTTTGCAAGGTATTCGCGCATAGAGGCACACTCTCCAATTGAGCCCACTATAGCGTTCTCAATTGTGTTCTTTACAAAAGCCAAACATTTCTTATTGGCGTTCACCCACTTTTGATTGTCTATAGAGTAGGTCAGCTCCAAAGGAGCATGGTCCCTCTTTCTCTTTTCAAATGCAGCACTTTCCTCAGCATCACCCCTCACAGGGTCAGCAGGCTTGACTGGTTGCTTGGTGTCAACCACCCAGTCTACCTCGGCGCATACAAACGCCAGATCAACCTTTTTCCTCCATTCGGAGTAGTTATCCCCCCTTAGCAGTGGGATGTCCTTCAAACAGCTCATGAGGTTGAGACCTCCTGAAAATCATAAAAGATGTGAGATAACCAAAACAACTGTATGCATTAATCCAACGTTGGTACAAATTAAGCATGCAATTGTTTGTGCCATTTAAAATTACATCACCGTTGGGTAGAAATAAAATTAAATACACCTTTAATACTCAATGAAAACGATCATGATCATGCTTATTTATAACGTTGGTCAATTAATAACATGGGACACAATCATCTTTAATTACTTTGTCACGTCTTTTAAAACAAAAAATTAACACACTTTTATTGCATTCATGCAATTTGAATCAACTATTTGCAGCGGAAACATTATTACAACATTCATAAACTTTGAACTTTATGGAAAAAACTTTGTCACTTTCATATTCTCTAATCAAGATATTCACAGAAATAAAATGAATAGAGAAACTTTGCAACATTTGCTTAAAAACTTTGCAAAAAACAATTAAAACAGCTTCTGTAAAAAAAATAAACAGAAACAAAAAACTGTACTGAAAAGCCCAGCGTGGCCCAGGGGCTTGGCACCTATCTGCCGCGCGGGGCGCCCGCTGGAGCGGCCAGCAGCCCGCGGCCTAGGCCCGCCAAGGCCTACTTGCGCGCTGCGCCCCCCCCCCCCCACGCGCACTTGCTTGCCTACATGCCGCCCACGCGCAGCATAAAGCACTCCAGCCACAGCCCAAAACAGCAGCCCGCCAGCGCCTGCGGCCTGCACCGCCTGGCCCAGCTGCACGCCCGCGGCTCAATCTCAGCTGCTCAACCAGCCAAACCTAGATCTGACGGCTGAGCGTCACAATCGCTAGAACAAAACCCCATCGCGCCGCTGCCCCCCTAACCCTAGTCATTCGCCTCCTCCCACCCTGCTAGCCCCCTCTCTGTCTCTGGCGGCGCACGCGCCAGCGGCCGAGGCGAGGTTGCCGCCCCTCGGTGAGCCCCTCCCTCTCTGGCGTCCTCCTGCCTGCAGCCGTGGTGGCATCCAGCCCCGCGCTCGGTTGCGCCGGCGGAGGGCCTCAGTGAGTGGTGCGAGCGGGTGAGGCGAGGTGGCCGCCCCGCGCGGCGGCACGCCCCTCCCTCTCTGCCGTTCTCTGGCTCCCAAGCCCGGTAGGGACTGAGGCGAGGTGGCGGCGCCTGGTGCAGCCGGCGGCCCCCTCCCTCTCCCACGAGCATCGGCGCCCCCTGCCCTTCTTGCCGGCTGCGCGTCCACCCGAGGGTGGGCGCACCGCCGTCAAGCGGCGCAGCAGCGGCGCACGGCGGTGGGCCGGTGGGTCCCCCTTTTTCTTTTTCTTTCACCTCCCACCTTCCCCTTCGAGCAGCAGAGACCAGAGAGGGAGACGGCGGCAGTGCCTCCCCCTTGGCTCCTTGCCGATGCGTGCATCCACCCGAGGGTGGGTGCACCGCCGTCAAGTGGCCGAGGTGGGGCAGAGCCTTTCCCGACGATGGCCGGGGCATCCCTTTTTTGTGTTTGACTTTTCTTTTGGGGATCTGTGGGGATCTATGGTTAGATCTGGGGTTTGGGGTTTCTTTCTCGCGGGATCTGGGATTAGGGTTTTCCTTTTGGGGTTTTAGATCTGGGGATTCCTTTGGTTTTCTTTGCCCCCGAAGGGGTATGTTCTTCTTCCGACGCATCGGCTTGCCGATGCGCGTCGTGATAGAGAGGAACGGCGCGGCCCGAGGGGCAAGGCGCACTTTAGATCTAGGATGCCCAAGCTTTCTTTGTTTGTTGAGTCTTTCTACCGAAAAAGTTAGCATCTAAGATGCTCTGATACCATTGTTAGTGCTAGCCACTCTCGGTAGATGCACTATAGGATTAGATCTAGGAGATCTGAGAGAGAGAGAGAGGAAGAGAGAGTACTACTACCTACGCCTGTGCTCGACGAGCATGAACCGGAAGGGATGCCGGAGCTAGCTCTGGTGTCAGTAGCCATGGGAAAAGGGAGTGGGGCGAGCGTGCGGTTAGGGTGACGGCGGTGGAGCTTTCCGTCGGCGCATCGCTAGCCTAGATCGGATTGACTTGTAGGTGGGCGGCTAGGGCACGGCTAACCTCGTAAGGCGTGCTGCCAGCCCCCACCTCCTTTATATAGCGCTGGCGACAGGGGCCCAACCACCAGATGAGGTTGGGGCGCCCCGATCAGGGCGCGGATAAGGGACTCCGTTCGGCCGTTGGGCTCGAACGGGGAAGATCTATCTAACAAGAACTACAACAGGCATGACGCTTTCATGAGGAGAGAAACGGACATGACAAGAAGTCCATGTCAAGCAAGACGATGGTGCACGCAGAAACCTAAGCACTCCACTTGAGCTGGTATACTAGCTGGCTGCGTACACATCCCTCCGTTCGTCAGCGTACGTATTTTCTTAACAGGTAGCTTGTTCACATCTCTCTTTGGTTTAAGCCTTATTTTTCTATATATTATAGACTATAAAAATAACAAAATCTCATGTCGTGGCCAGGCTTATTATTTATACACCCTGCTTCTTGCAGTAGCTTTAATTATGGAGCGAGAGGTGGACTCGCCTCGGCAGCAGGAAGAGGAGGAGCAGGATCGCGAGGCCAACATGGAGAAAGCGGCGAGGGCCGCCTCCCCCGAGGACGCCGTTGAGGCTGAGCCAGTCCACAACCACCGCGGATGGAAGGCCATGCCATACGTCATAGGTGATTGCATCGTATCCCACCCTTCATCTACCTGCCTCTCTTCCTTCAATTTTTTCATGCAATTACCATGCACTGATGCACATTCTTTGTACTACAAACAGTGTACTATCTCCGGCCCAAAGTATAAACATTTTTAGCAGTTCAATTTGACCCGCTAGAAATACTTACATAAGTGGCGGCGGACAGAAAATTCTGAGGTAGGACGAACTCCCCCAAAAATGATATAAATACCAAAATAGTCTCAAGACACTACTACGTATGATCGGAATACAATCACTTAATGCAAGAGTAACATATTTAAGTACAAGTAAAACCAGAAAAAACCAATTGTGAAGCCGGGGTAGTAAGTAATAAAAATATAGATCATGAAAAAAATCATAAAGACTAATTGTATAATTTGTATCTAAGAATTTAAATATTTTTATTAATTATTGTCGAAATGTTTGGAAATTTAATTGCATCTTTTGTATTTTATGCATAGATATCAATTACACCCGGCCACAACGAAATGTAGCCTTACAACAAGCATAAAAAGTAAAAGATAAAAGATCCTTTGAAAAGGAGATAGTAATAATATTGTATACTCAAATATGAATTCATATGCTACTATTTCTCTTTAGAAGCATGTTATATGCTTGTACTTTATTGGCAATCGTTTAATCTTTAATTAAATTAACTCGTATACCTTATTCAAAATAATGTATTAGAAAATTTTGGAGAAGTTTATGTATGATTAATCAAAACCCTCTTGTTACATCCAACGGCCAATTATGGGTCAGATGTGTACATTAAGCTAGTCTTCAGCCAATAGAGCAAATCCAACGTTTCATATCAAAAGCTCGAAAAAAAAGGCAAATCTCGGATATCCTATAGCTTTTTTTTTTCCTCAATAAGGCAAACAAATCAGCATGGAGGACATGATTTTCCTCTGTACTGATTAACATCGAGCAATAATAATCGAATGAAATGAACTGAATTTTTTGATGTAGGGAACGAGACGTTCGAGAAGCTCGGGACGATCGGGACGCTATCAAACATGCTGGTGTACCTGACGACGGTGTACCACATGCAGAGCGTGAACGCCGCCACCCTCCTCAACGTCTTCTCTGGTACTAGCAACCTGGCCACCGTCGCCGGCGCCTTTGTCAGCGACACCTACCTCGGCCGCTACACCACGCTCGCCGCCGCCACGATCTCCTCCTTTGTCGGCATGATCATCCTCACCCTCACTGCCGCCGTCCACTCTCTCCACCCCCGAACCTGCAATGCCATATCAGGCGAGCAATGTCAAGGACCCTCGGGTGGCCAGATGACAGTACTCCTGGCTTCGTTCTTATTCCTCGTCGTCGGGGCCGGCGGCATCCGGCCGTGCAACCTGGCCTTCGGTGCCGACCAGTTCAACCCGCGCACTGCCGACGGCCGCCGCGGCATCGCCAGCTTCTTCAACTGGTACTATTTCACCTTCACCGTTGCAATGATGCTCTCCGCCACCTTCATCATCTACCTACAGAGCGACGTCAACTGGGCGTTGGGCCTCGCCGTGCCCGCCGCGCTCATGGGCCTCTCCTGCATCGTCTTCTTCATGGGTACACGAATCTATGTTCGCGTCAGCCCCGAGGGCAGCCCGTTCACCAGCTTCGCACAGGTCCTCGTCGCTGCCATTCGCAAGCGCCGCCTCCCGTTACCGGACGCGGCCTCATCGCTGTTCGACCCTCCGCACCGGAGCAAGCTCGTGTCCAAGCTATCCTATACGGACCAGTTCACGTTCCTCGATAGGGCGGCCGTGCAGACCCCTGAGGACACGCTCTGCGCCGACGGGAAATCGCCGGCAGACCCATGGCGGTTGTGCACGGTGCAGCAGGTGGAGGAGGTGAAGTGCCTGGCACGCATCATCCCGGTGTGGTCGTCGGGGATCGTCTACTTCGTGGTGCTCACCCAGCTCGGCACCTACACGGTGTTCCAGGCGGGGCAGACCGACCGCCGCTTCAGCCACTCCAGCAGCTTCCAGATCCCGCAGGGATCTTTCGTCGTCTTCAACATGCTCGCCCTCACGCTCTGGATCCCCGTGTATGACCGCCTGCTGGTGCCTGCGCTCCAGCGGATCACTAGGCGCGAGGGAGGGATCAGCCTGCTGCAGCGGATCGGCGTCGGGCTGGCGCTCTCCGTTGCCACGATGCTGGTGGCGGCGGTGGTGGAGGACCGGCGCAGGAGGATCAGCCCGTCCTCGCCGATGATGTCGTGCTTCTGGCTGGTTCCGCAGCAGGCGTTGGCGGGGCTGTCAGAGGCGTTCGCCGGCATCGGCCAGATCGAGTTCTACTACCGGCAGTTCCCGGAGAACATGCGGAGCGTCGCCGGGGCGCTCTACTTCGTGGGGTTCGCAGTGGCGAGCTATGCGAGTGGGTTCATGGTGACCGTGGTGCACCGGTCCACGAACTGGCTCGCGCAGGACCTGAATGCAGGCAGGGTGGACCTGTTCTACCTCGTCACCGCCGCCATCGCCGCCGTCAACCTCGTCTACTTTGTCGCCTGCGCGCGGTGGTACAGGTTCAAGAAGTCGGACAACGATGACGCTGGCGCCGGAGACGTGCCCCTCCGCTCCCTCGACGACGAGAACCTCAGTAAGAAGGTTTCTAGTAATGCAGAGCCGGTTGAGTTAGTTTGATTTAGTGCCACACGTGGTGGTGATTACTCAATCAACATGGATGCATATATGCATAGATGGGTAGAATGATAGATGGGTATGTATATATGCGTATTGATTTGGGGAATCAACATGCTAGCTCTATCCAGATTTGAAGTTAATCAAGCAGGGGATATATGATGAGAAATGAAGGAATACCAAAAGCAGAACAGAGCAGTCTCCTGAACCTTGATTCAGACAACAGGTAGATCATGCACTTGCACATAAAACAGATATGTTCTCAGTTAACTCAATGACTGTCATAACTCAGGTCTCTCTTGTTCGATTCCATGAATTGGATAAAAACCAACTAGCCAAATTAAGCAAAAAGTAATAGGTAATACACAAGTAACTAAATACCAAAAAAAATATGGAGTGCTATTCTTTTTGGAAATAAGGGTAAACCCCCGCCCTCTCTATAAACTAGTGCACACAAAAGTATCATTCCTACAAAAAAAATATAACAAAAAAAGCACATATACTAATCAGAGCAAAATGAATTGTCCATTTTAATCCTCAACTATAATGCACAGAGTGAAACGCCATTTTTTTCGCGCTCATGCACTTTCGACCTTGAGCTCGATTGGCACACATGGAAAAAAAGTGATCATATGAAATGTTAATGTCTACTCGCAACCCTATCACCGATATCTCCTACTCATCTCACTCACCTTTCCTGTCTCACTGTATCCCACGCCCAATCCCCTACATATCCCAATCCATTTCTTCTCTCCTTGACCTAGCAATAGCTAGTCTTGTCCATCTTTAGACTAGTCACAGTGCTTATCATAATAAGGGGTATCATGCATCCCACCTAGCAATCTGCAGGATTTATATTAGTTACAAGCAAGATAAAGGAGAGATGCTACTAGTATCATATCACGTGGAACTAGATAAATTTATACTCCACGTAATTGGATTGATATTCTACAATAATTAAGTATGATGATATCATAATAATACTATATGATATTAACCATTATAGAGGTAGTATCATAAGTTGTTATCCTATAGTAGTCAGGCCCGGCTCTAACCCATCGCAGGATTGTGCGATGGCCTAGGGCCCAGACCGGGAGGGGGCCCAAAAAAAATTATGCGCCGAGCAACCCTAGACAAGTCGCGAGCCACGTAATTGGATTGATATTCTACAATAATTAAGTATGATGATATCATAATAGTACTATATGATATTAACCATTATAGATGCAGTATCATAAGTTGTTATCCTATAGTAGTCAGACCCGGCTCTAACCCATCGCAGGGTTGTGCGATGGCCTAGGGCCCAAACCGGGAGGGGGCCCAAAAACAATTATGCGCCGAGCAGCCCTAGACAAGTCGCGAGCCAGCAGCCAGCAGCCAGCAGTCCTGGGCCTGGTTCCTTGGTCGCGAGCGCGAGGCCCCTGCCGAGGAGATCGATCCCGACCAGCTATCGATCAATTCGATTGTGAATTCCATACATCGCGTCTCTTGACGCTCGCCCTCGCGGAGTCGCCGTCTCACCCGTCTTGCGACGCTCGCCGAGTCACCGTTTCGTCCTGCGCCTGCCGTGTCAGCTGATCTCAAGGCCCTGCTATCTGCTGCTCTCAAGTCTCAATCGTGGACACCACACGCAGGCAGGGCGCACACGCCCTGCTCAGCTGCCCTATGTAAGTTCAAAATCTCTCAAGTTAATCATACGCTTACCCCTTAATTTATCCTTAATACCTTCTTCACTCGTCTAATCCTTATACTCCCTCCCACCCATATTAGTTGACTTAAATTTGTCTAGATTTGAATAAATCTAGACACTATTTAGTATATAGGTTTGTCCAAAGTTTAATAAATCCAAGTCAAGTAATATGGGTCAGAGGGAGTAATTAATTTCTTGATTAGGATTATAATTTTTAAGATTACAATTTGATATAAATTCCTTCATATTAATTTGTGATATAATCTGTGATAGGTGTTACGATGGGGAAGCAATTGTCTGGTGCTGCCAAAGAAAAGAAGAAAAGAGAGAATCAGCTTATTGATTTATAGAGAGGTGCTTTAAATAAGTTTTTTCCAATAAAAAGTATATTTTCCTACCATTTTTATTTTGAGGTATTCACTGCATAAAATATTTGTTATATTTTTCTACCATTTTTATTTTTTCTATCTAAATATCATAATGCTTTAGTGCTTGACAACTATTTATAGACATCTCGATTATGAATTTGTGTTATATGCTTTTAAATATTTTACAAGTGAAATTAACACATATATCGTCTATATGTGTAGTTATGCGTACAATATATATTTTCATTAGGGGGGCTTTTATCGACTTCGCCCAAGGGCCCAAAAAATATAGAGCCGGCCCTGATAGTAGTACATGATACTATTGTACTCCCTCCGTCCAGGAATAACTGACTTGGGTTTGAGTAGATTTAAATGTATCTAGATGTATTTTAGAGTATAGATATATTTGAATTTTGACAAACCTAAGTCAGTTATTTCAAATATTTTTTAAATCTGAAAACTTACAAATCTATTTTTTACGAATCTGGCCAGATTTTAGATCTGCAGATTTCAAAAAGAAAACCCGCAAAAAAACAAAACTGGATAGAAAACGGGGAAACGTAAAACCGAAACCAGAAACGGCTGCAAAGATGACGAAATGGAAAATGACCATACAAGATGAAATGGGCCTGGCCCATATAGCATTGGGGTGCGCGGTGCCAGCGATAGAGCCCGCAGCTAGCGGTAAATAGGATTAGCCGCCTTGGGCGTCCCGTTCGTTCGCTGGTAGGGGAGTACGTACGTTCTCGCGAAGATCCAGAAAATGCCTGGCCTCGATGACACGCGGGCCCCTTATCACGGGTTGGCTTTTGCATGCCCACGCGCACTCGAGTGACAGCCCGACCCTGATCAGACTCATCGACCAGCGCCAGCGGAACACCCAATGCACCGTGCTTGCTTTGGGCTCGGTCGGGTCGGGTCGGCTCGGGTTTCCAGGTCGCTAGTTCTGCTCACGGTGGCGTCGCCGTTCAGTTGCTTGTGTAGAGCGGGCCGTCGGCACCTAAACCTCTGCAGCGTCGATCGCACCATTTGCAATCCATGTGCACGGCGCGAAAGGTAGCAGTAGCAGTTGGTTAACGGTGGCGCCGCCGTACGGGCCCGCCGGAGGTTACCCAGAGTCGTGGCGCCGGAGGTCTGGGGTCATGAGTTTTAAGACTGGGCCAGTCAAGCTTGCGATCTGCCTTTTACGTGCTACCTCGGGTGCCCTTTACCACCTGCCTACTTCGTCGCCTTGTTGAAAAGGAAACACGACGCGTCATCGGTTAATCTACTTCCAGTCTATTCCTTTTTTGTGCAAAGGCAGTGTGTACGTACATGACATGTTCTCGATTACAATACACGAAAGTTCTAGCACTCGCAGTGTCATGTCCGTGTCGCCTAGCCGCCAAATGTCAAACACACACGCTCCACCGGATCGACCCAAACGAGCCGACGCAAACCGTCCGTTTCTATCCATTTAGATCGGATTGCAGTTATTTTTAGGTTGGCCAACCGCGTCCAGCAGCGAGATCCATATGTTCGCGTTTGGTAAATAGGCCCTCACCGACGCCGATGTATCCCAGCGTGTTTCCGCAGCCTTCTGTCTTTCTTTCTCGCCGTTTCCCGACTGTTGTGGGCTTTCCTGCCATGTCCCCGCACCCATAAAAAAGGGAGAGTCAGGCAACCAGACCCCCACCACTGCCACTACAAACCACCATGCCTGGTCGTCCGCGTCGCCACACTGTCCTCCGTAGCAACCCGACATACATGCATAAGTGTCCGAGCAACTGTTGCCCTCGTGATGGCCGAACATGCCGGAGTTACCTAACATGCTACCGCCTCCGATTCCAGGGCATCCGCAGATTTACACATGGCCCCGCAACCACCGGCAAGCCTTTCACGTGGGAGGTGGCGGAACGCGTCATGTTGTAGGAGTACCGGCGGTGGAACGCGCTCGTGTTCGTGCGTGGAGACCTCCGGCAAGCGGTGCAGGCCAACCCGACGACGCATCCCTGCATGTCCGCCTCGCCCAAGCTGAAGAGGAGGTACAGACGCAACGAGCGATCGTCGTGTCTCTCTCGAAGAATGGTGTCTTACCAACCCGTCGTAGCCTCCGCCCCAACGTCGTAGGCGGCGCATAGTTTTAGGTGCGGCGTGCTTGTAAAAATTATTTTTAAGACTTGAATAAAGACTTTCATTGCAAATGGACGATGCCCACATTCTGAACACGATACATGACGAACCTACTCGTCGGAGTCGGAGTGGTAGCAGTGTCGTCGAAAACGCTGACGGTGAGCATGGTTTCATCATCGTACTTGAAGACGACGAAGTTGCCCACTTCGATCTAGTGCGCACGGGCGAACTCCTCCCATACGTTGGCAAGGAACATCTGGCCGAGGCGGTCGAACGGCACCTCCACCGGCCACGCGCTGGTATTGACACCGGCCGCCCGCAGCATGACCTGCTGGGGCTCTGCGCCGTCGACCAGCGACGCGAATTTGCGGGGGAGGAGCATCCTGTCCCACGCCATGCCCGAGTGGATGGTCACGGCGAACTCGAAGCCGGTGTTGACATAATCAAGCTCGGGCGACGGTGACGGTAAGGGAGAGCGTGGCGACGTGCTGCTTTGGCCGCGTCCTCCATTGATGGCTAGTGGAAGAAAACCGTTGGGTTGCTGGCAAGCGGGTCCTCGCCCCCCCCCCCCCCCCCCCACGATAGAGGACATGGGAGGACGTGTGTGTTGTCCAGACCAACGCAACCGTTCCCAAAATTTGTATACGATAGATCGAGTCGGACGCGTCGATCCAGATGTGTCATGCTGCTAGAATGCCGCACATGTTCCGTACGTCCGTGCGGACGCGCTTTGTTTGTTTCTTTGTTATTTTTGTTATTTAGTAGTAGTACATACTCCCCAATCAAAAAAGTTCACGTTCACCCTTATTTTACAGTAGTACTATTACTACCAATTTTCAAGTTCTTTGAGGGCAAAAGAGGAGGAACACTATTGCCTGGCTAATCTGCAGGTGAGCAGTGGCATGTGGTGTCTGTTACAAGACTATGTGCCCTTTTGTGTTTCGGCAAGAGGTCACTAGGCTAGGCTAGGCTAGTGGCGCCAGCAGTAACATGCCGCAGATTTTGTACGATTATTTTTTGTTTCTTTATTAAGCGTACTCGGTTCATTCCGGTCGCGCATCCCTGCCTCTAGCGTGCCCTGTCATTCGTCTCGTTCCCGGCCCCCACTGTCCTCCTAACCGGTCAAAAACGTCCCGACAGGCCCTTTGTACCAACCCATTTATGCGTTCATCGTGGGCTCGCAACTCGCAAACCGAAGTACAATGGGGAAGATTGTGGATTTTGGTACGCACCATGGCTCTAGGTGGCGGCGGTCTCATGGCCAGGCTGCTGCTGCAAGTGCAAGCCCTGCAATGGCAATAGTCAAAAACGAATCGCTGCTACTAGCTGCAGTTTTTTGCTTACTGAAACTGAAAGGCAAGACGGTTCGTCCTCCCGTCCTCTGCCCTGCCTGCCGGCCTACTCCTTTCTTCCGTAGCAGCGTTTTATTTGTTCCTTGCTGAGCTAGCTCCACCGAGCTGCGACGACGATGAACAGTATGTCTCTGAGTCATTTCTCAACCACTCCGGACCGCGACGTGCCGGCGGCCGGCCGGCGGCGATCGTATGGCACACGAAGTAGTAGTACTAGTATGTTTCTCGGTTGAAGAACTGGTTTGCCTTTCGAGCGGAAGGGGCACGGGAGTAATTCGACGATTAGCAGGCAGGCGTGCTCTCCGCGTGCAGGCACTGTCGATGTCTGGCGGGCACGACCAACGACCGCCTCGGTAAATCCAGCGGACGCGGAGGGGAAGCCTCGGGCGTCCCATCGTCGGTCTGGTCGTCCTCGCGACTCGCGCTTGGGACGCGCACTCGAGCGATCCCAGCCCGACCCTGACCGATCGTCGACCAGCGGAACCCCCGACGCAGCGTGCTTCCTTGGGCTCGGTCGGCTCCAGTCGCCGGCCGGGTCCCCGGTTCCGTGCGGGCTCGCGCAGCGCCTGGACCTCTATGTACGGGTGGTCGATACGTGTTCCCCTGATGATCGTGTCGCATGGCCTCGTATCGAAATCGATCGCACCATCTGCGTCTGCATGTGCCGGCGCGAGAGGTAGCAGCAGTTGGCTGGACTGGCGACCAAGGCGCCGGCCGCCACATGTGCATGTGCGTTGCCCTCCCTCACGCTACATGGGCTAATAATCAGTGCCTTGGCGGTCAATGATGGGGTCATGAGTTTTAAGACCAGGCCAACAAGTTCATGCCATCTTCTTGCACGACGTGCTCGCTCGCTATCTTTCCCCTTTGCCTGCCTGCCTCCTCCGTGTCATCCTTCTACTAGGCATTCCATACTTTTGTGTAAATAAAGATACGTACATCGATCGGTAGATGGTCCTTGGATTGGATTAGTATACACGAAAGTTCTGGTGAGCATCGCCTAGCTAGGGGCAGCATGCATGTCTTTCTCCCCTCGTAAAGAGACACTACAAATTGTATGTACATGCGCCTTGACGGAAAGCTCATGCCTGTTTACTCCTAGCTTTAGGGCCGGTACATGCAATGCAAAATGGCTTTCGCTACTAGTACTGCTGCTGCTAGCACTGTAGCCAACTTTTATTTCGACGGCAATGTACCAGAATCTAACTAGGCAAGCAGTTGTCACCGGTGGGTGTTAAGACTGTGCCCGCCTTGTTAGGCAAGCGCCACCGGTACTAGCACCATACTCCCTCCGTCCTAAAACTCAAAACTTAAGAATATTTTTTTGAACAAAATTTAAGTTATGGAAAGTTTTACTAATTTAAAAAAAAAACTTCCAATCACTATGATATTATATAGATATCACGTGAAAATATGTTTCACGGTATGGATTTCATATTGTATATATTAATATTTTTCTCTAAAAGCTTGATTAAAATTTACGTGATTTGACTTTTGAAAAAATATAGCCTTAAGTTTTGGGACCGGGTTACTTCATTATTTTACTCCCTCCCTTCCCAAAAGAGTGTAATTCAAACACTCGAAATGTATTTAAGAAAGAGTGTTTATCTATGTTCTCAGTACACGTAACATTTAATCCCGTCGTTTCTACACACATGTTCACCCCCCCCTCTTGCGATGTTGGCGGTGGGTGTCCACCTTGTCCGAGGCTTGATGTCGGGGGATAAGCCCAACCTAGGCTGCAAAGGAATTTCTATGTCTTACGAACCTAAGACGATGGCATGTAACGTGCGAGGCCTTAATGGTTGCACGTGTCGTAAAGATGATGTTAAGACTATAGTGAGATACGAAGGGTGCCTCGATCGTATGCTTGCGGGAGAACAAGCTCTCGGTTGTAACCCCTTAGTTTGGATGACTGACGTCTAGGGGGCTCTGGGCCCGCTTGTCCTTTGGCAATACATACAGTTTTAAGACGTGGATCTCATGGATGAACCCGACACCTTGGTTTGGTGGTGGACAGCGAATGGGAAATACTCCTCCGTCTCCTGCTATGATGTCATTTTCCAAGGATTCTGTCGCATCGGGATACTGGAAGTTGATTTAGAAGACATGCCCACCCCCAAGGGTGAGGTTGTTCACTTGGCTGGCTTGCCAGGATAGGTGCTGGACAGGGGAGAGACCTGTGCGGTGTCGTCTGCCACACCTGCCGAGATGCCCATTGTGCGACCAAACGGAGGAGACTATGGAGCATATCCTCATTGGTTTTTCTTTCTCAAGGACAATGTGGCACGAGGTGCTATCGGGGATTAGATCCATGCCTAACCCTCTTGTTGTGGAAGATGACTTCACAGACTGGTGGATATACGTGCTGCGGGCTACCCCATGCCAGATGCGGAAAGGAATCTCTTCAATGATTATGATCACGACATGGTGGCTATGGATACATCGGAACGTGGCGTCTTCGAAGACGCTAGGCCATTGGTTGCATCTCTGCTCGACATGGTTAAAGCCGAAGCTAGATCGTGGGCTACAGCATGAGCACGAGGGCTTCGCCAACTTCTCCCATTGTGTAGTTCGGAGGTTGAGTTGTATGGTGGTTCATTAGTCTATTCTTGGGCTTGTACATAAACTTTTTTTTTCTTTCAATGTATCGAAACACAGAGTTTCACGTTTTTGGAAAAAAAAAAGACACGTCCATGCTCCATTAGTTTAGTGTCTTATTTCTTGCATGCAACAACATTTACTCCAAGGCAGCCAATGAAGCTGCCCGGACTCGACGGAGGCTCAAAGTTTATAGAATTTGTTTTTCTGTATCGATTTTGTCTAATTTTTTTGACTTCTAAAGCCTGTCCAGGCTTTTCCGAACTTTCTGGTCTGCCACTGGTTGCATGGAGACATGAGTCTCTCATTTTTTTTATGCATTAGTTAAGCCATGGAGCAAAAATATCATGGCTTCTTGTTTATGTCGAAAAATAAGATAGGCTCATGGAGCAAGTCATTGACAACATCTAGAAATATTGATTTGAGCGGAATTCAAAAAGAGGCTCATGAAGCCCGTCCTCCAAACCCATTTTCCGCTAAGAAGTACTCCCTTCATTTTAAAATATAAGATGTTTTAGCTTTGTAAAGCAAACGTATCTAGACTTTTTTAGTACATAGGTTCAGTAAGGTTCGGAGTGAATATACACACTAAAAAAAGTCTAGATACATTTTCTTTATAAATCTAAAACATCTTATATTTTAAAACAGAGGGAATATGCTCTTTTGAGGAAGGAGAAGGTACATACATCACTTTGCTCATCACCCCTGACCTCCTCCTTGCCTTTCGTGCCGGTCATTCCATCGTCACGTTCCCTCGAGTCCACGGCCCGCCATCGTCCCTGTCCTAACCACATCCCACTAACCCATCGAAAACAGGTCAACCCAACGTGAACTCCGACGTACGCGCCCTTTCTACCGACCCGCAACATCCCCTGCCGTCTCGTCCTGGGCATTCGCAATCGAGTACGTACGTACTCTTCACCTCCCCCAACTGAGATCTTGAGAGAAAATATAGTAGTAGTGGCGTAGTAGTAGTACAAGAGATTTTGGATTTTGGTATCTTGGCTTGGCGTGGCGCTCATGGCTGCCGCCGGCATCTTTCCACGCTGCCATGACAAACACGCTTCTACTGTTCGTTTTGCTTAAAGAAAACAACAACAGGGTCCAGCCAGCCAGGCCAGGGCGAGAGCGAGATCGATCGGAGCTCACACGATTCCTCTCTCACCTGCTGCCACTCTGCCAGCATACCTCTCTCTTCCTTCCCTAGCGTTTGTTCCCTTCCCTCTCTCTGCAAGTGCCAGCATACTCTAGTGGCATGCTGAGCTCCCGCCGCTAAGCTAAGCTAAGCTAAGCTGTTATATGTTGATCCAAATTCTACAAAGTATAGGCCAACTTCTGACGAGTGGAGCGAGGCCCGTCGCCGGGAGGCTTGGGCCGAGTGTAACGAGTCTGAAGTTGGCCCACACCGTGCCCAACGGGGACGCCTGTGGGGGGTGCGGGGGGCGACAGCCCCCCGCGGTACGGTACGGATCGTCGAAGACCTAGGTTTCCACCGATATATAAACCCCTTGTAAGCCGCCGGTTGGGATAGTTGCATCTGTGAAATCCCCGGCGTTTGTAAACACTCCTCGATATAGTGAAGTTTCGCTGGCTGGCGCCCGTGGTTTTTTCCTCTCTTTGTTGGAGAGGTTTTCCACGTTAAATCTGTGTCTCCTTGCTGTGTTTTTCGTTTTCGTTCTTCGTTATCTTCTTGTCGCGATTGTAACAAGTGGTATCAGAGCCCCAGGTTCTAATCTAGGGTTTGCGACATGTCGTCATTGAAGTTCGATCTACCACAGCTGGACTACACCACAAGATTCTCCTTGTGGCAGGTGAAGATGCGGGCGATTCTCGCCCAAACTTCTGATCTGGATGAAGCGCTGGATGGATTCGGTGAAAAGGATGCTAAGACCTGGTCCGCTGAAGAGAAGCGGAAGGACCGTAAGGCTTTGTCTTTGATTCAACTTCATCTGTCCAATAATATTTTGCAGGAAGTACTGGAGATGAAATCTGCTGCTGCCCTATGGGAAAAACTGGAAACGATCTGCATGTCAAAGGATCTAACCAGTAAGATGCATGTGAAGATGAAGTTGTTCTCGCATAGATTGCAGGAAGGTGGATCGGTAATGAATCACTTATCTCTTTTTAGAGAGATTATTTCTGATTTGCAATCTATGGAAGTAAAATATGATGATGAGGATCTAGCCCTATTACTCTTATGCTCGCTGCCTAGTTCTTATACACACTTTCGTGATACAATGTTGTTGAGCCGTGAGAAGATAACCCTTGATGAAGTGCAAGATGCCCTCAAACAGAGGGAAAAGATGAAATCTATGGTGCAGGCAGATGGGGCGTCCTCCAAGGCTGAAGCTCTGCAGGTTCGTGGTAGGACCGAGCAGAGATTTAACAACCATGGCAACCGAGATAAGAGCAAAGACGGCAGAGGTCGTTCGAAGTCCAAGGGAAAGGACAAGTTCTGCAGGTATTGTAAGAAATCTAATCATGTTATTGATGATTGCTGGAAGCTGCAGAATAAGGAGAAAAGGAACGGTACTTACCAACCGAAAGATAAGGATCAAGGCAATGGTAAGGCTGCTGTTGTTTCTGATAGTTCTGATGGTGAATGCTTAGCTGTTTTTGCTGCTTGTGCTTCTCGTGATGATGAATGGATACTTGATACTGCATGTTCGTTTCATATTTGCTGTAACAAAGATTGGTTCAGTTCATATGAGTCTGTGCAGACTGGAGATTTTGTGCGTGTGGGGAATGACAACCCATGCCATATCGTTGGTGTTGGATCTGTTAAGATTAGGACACATGATGGCGTGACACGCACGTTGAGTGAGGTAAAGCACATACCAAGCATGGCCAGAAATTTGATCTCCCTGAGTACCATGGACGTTGATGGATACAAGTATGCCGGTGGGCATCGAGTTCTGAAGGTATCAAAAGGTTCTCTTATTCACATGATAGGTGATATGAATTCTGCTAAATTATATGTTCTTAGAGGTAGCACTTTGCCTGGTATTGCTGCTGCTGTTACTTCTAATGATTCTGATGATTGTGGTAAAACACATCTATGGCATATGCGTCTTGGGCATATGAGCGAACAAGGCATGGCAGAGTTGGTCAAGAGAGAGCTGATTGATGGTTGCAACTTGAGTAAGTTTGAGTTCTGTGAGCACTGCATCTTTGGTAAGCATAAAAGAGTTAAATTCAATGCTTCCGTTCACACCACCAAAGGCATATTAGATTATGTGCATGCTGATGTATGGGGTCCGTCCCGTAAGACTTCTATTGGTGGTGCTAATTATATGCTTACTATTATTGATGATTACTCAAGAAAGGTGTGGCCTTATTTTCTAAAGCATAAATCTGATGTTTTTGATGCTTTTAAGAAGTGGAAAGTTATGGTTGAAAAACAGACTGAGAAGAAGGTAAAGGTACTACGTACTGACAATGGTATGGAATTCTGTTCTAATGAGTTTGAGGAGTTTTGCAGTAACGATGGCATGATCAGGCATCACACCATCCCATATACTCCTCAGCAGAATGGCGTGGCAGAACGCATGAACAGAACCATCATCTCGAGGGCTCGTTGTATGTTGTCTAATGCAGGTATGCATAGGCGTTTCTGGGCTGAAGCAGCCAACACAGCGTGTTACCTCATCAACAGGTCACCTTCTATTCCACTTGAGAAGAAAACTCCTATTGAGGTATGGTCAGGTTCACCTGCTGATTATTCACAGTTGAGAGTTTTTGGTTGCACTGCTTATGCTCATGTTGATAATGGAAAGTTAGAGCCTAGAGCTGTCAAGTGCATATTCCTTGGTTATGGTTCAGGAGTTAAGGCATATAAACTATGGAACCCTGAAACAAAAAGGATTTTGTTGAGTAGGAACGTTGTTTTCAATGAATCCGTTATGTATCATGACAGCTTGCCATCAGATCCCTCTCCTGTTGCTATTGGAGAGGAGGGAGTTCGTGTGCAGGTGGAGCACCTGCAGAAAACTGTTGATAATAATGCTGTTGTTGATGATACTCATGAGGAAAATATTGATGATGATGTTGTTCAGCACTCACCTACTGTTTTGCAGCAGCCACAGGAATCTATTGCTGCTGATAGACCGAGACGTAACATAGTTCCACCTCGTCGTTTAATTGAAGAGTGTAATCTTGTACATTATGCTTTGAGTTGTGCTGAACAGGTGGAGAACGATTCTGAACCTGCTACATATAATGAAGCCATTGCATCCGTTGACCGCGAGAAGTGGGTATCTGCTATGCAAGAAGAGATGCAATCGCTTGAGAAAAATGGCACATGGGATGTTGTGCGCTTGCCTAAACAAAAGAAGGCGGTCCGCTGCAAGTGGATCTTCAAGAAAAAGGAAGGTCTATCTCCCAAAGAGTCTTCAAGGTACAAGGCAAGGTTAGTAGCAAAAGGGTTCAGCCAGATTCCTGGTATTGATTACAATGATGTGTTCTCTCCAGTTGTGAAGCATAGTTCCATTCGTACTTTCTTTAGTATTGTGGCTATGCGTGATCTTGAGCTTGAGCAGTTAGATGTCAAGACTGCTTTTCTGCATGGAGAGCTTGATGAGGAAATATACATGGACCAACCAGAAGGGTTCATAGTGCCTGGTAAAGAGGATTTTGTGTGCAAATTAAAGAAGTCTCTTTATGGCTTAAAGCAATCTCCAAGACAGTGGTATAAAAGGTTTGATTCATTTATGATCTCACATGGTTTTGAGAGGTCTAAATATGATAGTTGTGTTTATATCAAGTTTGTTGATGGGTCACCTATATACTTGCTGCTATATGTTGATGATATGTTAATTGCTGCCAAGGGCATGAAAGAAATCACTACTTTGAAGGCACACCTAAGTAGTGAGTTTGAGATGAAGGATCTTGGTGCTGCTAAGAAGATCTTAGGTATGGAAATTACCCGAGATAGAAAATCTGGTTTGTTATTTCTTAGTCAGCAAAGTTACATTAAGAAAGTTCTTCATCGTTTTAATATGGATGGTGCCAACTCAGTTAGTACTCCTATTGCTCCTCACTTTAAATTGTCAGTTTCTCAATGTCCTACTACTGATGAAGAGTTTGAGTACATGTCAAAGGTGCCGTATTCTAGTGCTGTTGGTTCTTTGATGTATGCCATGGTTTGTTCTCGTCCTGATTTATCATATGCTATGAGTTTGATAAGTAGATACATGGCTAATCCTGGTAAAGAACATTGGAAGGCTGTTCAGTGGGTTTTCAGGTACCTTCTTGGCACTTCCAATGCTTGTTTGAAGTTTGGCAGGACCGGTGAGGGACTCGTTGGCTATGTGGATTCAGATTTTGCTGCCGATTTGGATAAGAGAAGATCCCTCACAGGTTATGTGTTTAATGTTGGAGGTTGTGCTGTTAGCTGGAAGGCTACATTGCAGGCTGTTGTTGCACAATCTACTACTGAAGCTGAATACATGGCTATTGCTGAAGCTTGCAAAGAATCTGTTTGGTTGAAAGGTTTGTTTGCTGAGCTTTGTGGAGATGATTCTTGCATTAATTTGTTTTGTGACAGTCAAAGTGCCATATACCTTACAAAAGATCAGATGTTCCATGAGAGAACTAAGCACATTGATGTCAAGTACCATTTTGTTAGAGACATTGTTGCTCAAGGTAAATTAAAGGTATGCAAGATCAGCACTCATGATAATCCTGCTGATATGATGACTAAACCTGTTCCTGTTGCTAAGTTTGAGCTTTGCTCGAACTTAGTTGGTTTAACTGATTAGCCCAAGTGGCTATTGGCGCCGAAAGTATTTGCTTTGTTTGTTCAGGGAGATGGTTGCTGTTGATGCTACAAGGAGGAATTTGTCTCAAGGTGGAGTTTGTTATATGTTGATCCAAATTCTACAAAGTATAGGCCAACTTCTGACGAGTGGAGCGAGGCCCGTCGCCGGGAGGCTTGGGCCGAGTGTAACGAGTCTGAAGTTGGCCCACACCGTGCCCAACGGGGACGCCTGTGGGGGGTGCGGGGGGCGACAGCCCCCCGCGGTACGGTACGGATCGTCGAAGACCTAGGTTTCCACCGATATATAAACCCCTTGTAAGCCGCCGGTTGGGATAGTTGCATCTGTGAAATCCCCGGCGTTTGTAAACACTCCTCGATATAGTGAAGTTTCGCTGGCTGGCGCCCGTGGTTTTTTCCTCTCTTTGTTGGAGAGGTTTTCCACGTTAAATCTGTGTCTCCTTGCTGTGTTTTTCGTTTTCGTTCTTCGTTATCTTCTTGTCGCGATTGTAACATAAGCTGCGACGACCTTCTCGAGTCTCTCGGTCGTGACACCAGGAATGAGTGTTCGGGGAATTCCGGCGGCTCGTGCTGCCGCTGGAGATGAAGGGGAAGAGACGGCAGAGGAGCTGTTGGCGCGCGTGACCGGGATGGTGCCGGCGGCGGTTAGCGCGGCGACGGCCGCGGCGGGGTTCCCGGGGCGTTGGAAGGCCATCGCCGCTAAGCTGGGCACGCTCCCGGCGCGCCTTTCGGACCTGTCCAGCCATCCCTGCTTTGCGCGGAACGCGCTCTGCCGCGAGCTGCTGCAGTCCGTGGCCACCACGCTCGTCGACGCGGCCGAGCTCGCCGCGCGGTCGCCCGGCGCCGGGAAGCTTCAGACGCAGAGCGCCATCGACGCGCTGGGCGCCAGGCTGGACGTCAACCTCCGAGACTGCGCGCTGCTCGTCCGGACCGGCGTGCTGTCCGACGCCTCGGCTGCCCCGACGATGGCGATGGCACCGGCGGCGGACGTGCGGGAGCTGCTCGCGCGGCTGCAGATCGGGCAGAGCGAGGCGAAGGGGCGGGCGGTGGACGGGCTCCTGGACGCTCTGGACAGGGACGAGAAGGGCGTGGTCTCCGCGCTCGGCCGCGCAAACGTCGCCGCGCTGGTGCAGCTGCTCACGGCGCCGGCGCCCGCGGTGCGGGAGAAGGCCGCGGCGGTCGTGTGCCGGCTCGCGGAATCGGGAAGCTGCGACGCGCTCCTCGTGTCGGAGGGCGCGCTGGCGCCTCTGATCCGCCTCGCCGACTCCGGTCTCGCCGGCCGCGAGAAGGCCATCGTCGCGCTGCACCGCCTCTCCGCGTCGCCCGACGTCGCGCGCGCCATCGCCGGCCACGGCGGCGCGCGCCCGCTGATTGAGATATGCCAGACGGGGGACTCCGTGTCCCAGGCCGCGGCGGCAGGCGCGCTCAAGAACCTCTCCGCGGTGCCGGAGGCGGTGCACGCGCTGGCCGACGAAGGGATCGTCCGCGTCATGGTCACCCTGCTGGACCACGGCACGGTTCTCGGCTCCAAGGAGCACGCCGCGGACTGCCTGGAGAACCTCACGTCCAGCAGCGACAGCTTCCGGCTCGCCGTGGCGTCGGGCGGCGGGCTGCGGAGCCTGCTCCTCTACCTCGACGCGCCATCGCCGCAGGAGTCCGCGGTGCGCGCGGTCGGGAACATCGTGTGCGCCGTCTCCCCCGACACCCTGGTGTCTCTCGGCGTGCTCCCGCGGCTGGCCCACGTGCTGCGAGTCGGGTCGAGCGGCGCGCAGCAGGCCGCGGCATCGGCGGTGTGCAAGATCTCCGGCAGCGGCGAGAAGGACATGAAGCGGCACATCGGCGAGCACGGGTGCGTGCCGCTGCTGGTGCGGATGCTGGACGCCAAGTCCGGCGGCGCGCGCGAGGCGGCCGCGCAGGCGCTGGCTAGCCTGGCGGGGCACCCTGCCAACGCCCGGGAGGTGAGGACCGACGAGCGGGGCGTGCCTAGCCTGGTGCAGCTGCTGGACCCGAGCCCGGCGAACACGGCGAAGAAGTACGCCATCGCGTGCCTGCTGGCGCTGTCGTCGGCGAAGCGGTGCAAGAGGATGATGATCTCGCACGGCGCCATCGGGTACCTGAAGAAGCTCAGCGACATGGAGGTCGCCGGCGCCGGGGACCTGCTGGAGCGGCTGGAGGAGCGCGGCATGCTCCGGAGCATCTTCAGTAAGAACAGCTGAGTAACGTTCGTTGACAGTTGACACTGAGCTGATTTGCATGTTACCGTGCAAAGTCAATATTTTGCTTGCCGTAACCTGTATAGGAGATCGCAGGCTTGACGGTTCTGGTACTGTCCAGGTGCTTATTATTTGTGTTAACTGAATATATAGTTATCTATCGTGAATATGCCCATTGTAATTATTATGTTTTGTGATGGCCTGACGAGTATGCTTCTAACCTCGTACAGCACGTAATAATACCTTTTCAGTTTCAGCAAGTTATTAATAAATAAAGATTGTTCTTATGTTCCTGGTTGTTATTCGTGTACACTTTACAGTGCTATTTTTTGGCCTCATTTTAATAAGTACTAAGATTCTTTTTTGTGTGCCACGGACGCACCACTCGTAGTTTCGCCGTCAGTGAGTTGTCGAGTGAGATCGATCTTGCTGTATTCGCCAGCCAAGCAACATCTCGGGAAGATGACATACACATTGGACGGTTCTCTGTACACTTGCGCTTTTGTTTTGTTCTGTGGTCTACTCTACTGACCAGCAAATGTTCTTTCTTGGTCAGTTTACACAGGAGCGCCGGAACATATTCTGCCCTTCATTTTTCACCGCAGAATTGCGTTTTTCTGTCGATTGAATTATCCAGCGCCTGTCATATGTGGACAGCATGATGAGACGAAATACAGTGCTGTAGTATACTCCCGATTAGATAAGTGTGATGGTTGGAACACGATCGATGGGGAATCAAATCAGACAAACTCCGGCTGCACGCGTGCGCGACCGGCGAGGCGATCGTCCACTTCAGTGGCGATCTCGCGATGATTAGCCACTCGGTCGGACGAGGCGATCCTCGGTTGGTGATGGGTCGCCTTTAGGCGTGCAAGTCTCCGGCGGCGAAGCACCATATCATACGTAGCCTGAGGAGGAGACATTGGTAGGTACTACTGCTAAAACAAGTGAACAAGTGCGTGTTCCCTTTTGCGGCGTGGTTAAGGATACACTACTACTGCACGAGGAGGAGCCAAAGTGCGTGAACACAAAATTCAGGGCCACACATGCACGCATGATCGACCAGGTGTCTCTCGAAACAGGCATACGCCTAGCTATATAAATATAGCAACCACGTTTGAGACCGCTGCTGGGCCAGACAGCCCAAAGAAAAAAAATAGAGAAAAATAAAAAGAACAAGAAAAGAAAACAAAGCCGACGACAATGGCTCGACGAAAACAAGGATGACCCACAACCGCTGCGCCCTCCGAGGAATTCCCACCACACTACTAGCGCTTCGAAGCATCGCGTACCAAGCAGCACCTTTAAGAAGGAAAGCGACGACCACGACGCTGCTGCCCGGACAAGTCCTAGGGTTTCCCCCGATACGCTACGGGGTGTAGGGAAGAGATACACCCGACGCCCTCCAGGAAGGATGGCGACACCCGCAGGCGCCGTCACGTCGGTGTCTAGACGACAAGGATTTCTCCCGACCCCTCAAAAAAACCACACGCCCGGATGCTTCAAATTGCTCCACCAAGCTCGCCGTCCACCAGCACACGCCACCACGGTCTAGCAGTCACCCCCATCGCCTCACCATGACCCACTATGTGAGGCTAATACAACCGAAAAGAAGAAACTTCGGCGAGAGTTGGCGGTACAGCAACACGCGGGAGGGAACTACCTCCACCGCCGGAGGACGATAGCCGACCGGATGTAGCGGCAAGGGCAAACCAGGCCCTCACTGGCCCGGCCGAGCCCAAAAAGGACTCGTGAAGCCCCGCCACCACACTGCAGCAAGGGTGCCACCATCGCCGCCAACCCTAGCACTAGTCTCTACTCTTCCGTCCACCAGTGAATCCGCCGCCACCGCAGATCCCCGCCGCCAAACAGCAACGCCATCACCACCGTAGTCACCCGGGCCTACCGGACCGCCGCCAGTCTGAGGAGCACCACCGCAGGCCACCAAGAAATGACCCGCGAGTGGGAAGAGGCCAGAGCCCTCTGGATTAGGCCGGGGATTGTCCACCTCGGGCTCGCCTGAGCGGACAGAGGACTTTAGCACCAAGTCCAAGCCCACCTGGCTCGGATCCAGTCCACACGGGCCGGGCAGCGGGTCAAGCAAGACAGCATCCGCAACCTACCTAGGCCCGCCTAGCCTGGGACAGGCCGCTCCTGCTGCTCCGCACCTGGGTAGGGGCCAGACCAAGGCCTGGCCCAGAGCCCTTCTGACCCAAATCGGGCCCGCATCAGGCCCAGATTGGGCCAGTGCCCCGCTGCCGGCGCGCCGTCCGGGGTCGCCACCTGCAACCTGGCGGACCACCTCCGTCCCCGTCGCCAGCCGACGCCCTCCATGGTCTCCACCTGCCGCCCCACCACCCCCCATGACCAGGACCCAGAGAAGATCTAGGAGCAGCCACGAGGAGGGGCCCTGGCCCCCGCAGCACCGCCACCGCACACCGCCTCCCCAGGCACCGCCGTGGCTAGCCACGCACGTCCCCGCCGCCGGAGACCCTGCAGGACCAGATCCCCGCCGTGGAGGGCCGCCCCGCGCCGGCCTGGGATCCACGCGAGGGAAGGAGGGAGGACCCCGCCGCCGCCTACGCAGCACGGGCTTTGCCCGACCGCGCCCACCGGCGGCGGCGAGGGGAGGAGGGGGAAGGGAGGAGACCGGAGGCGGCGGCTAGGGTTACCTCCCACGACGCCCGCGGGAGAGCGTCGCGGGAGCTTTTTCTCGCTTGCCCGGTCGGGTAGCCCGTCATCGACCAGGTGTCATGCTCAGCGAGTTCCTCCTCCTTCAGTTAACAATGTCATGCCACCGCACGATTGTGAACCGACGGCTCCTCGTCAACTGAAGACTCATCGGCGATATCACTTACCGCTCCGCGCGTCCCACCTCTTCAGGCTACCTGAATTGTTAACCACTCCTTTGATGCAGTAGCATTTTTCGTGCAATTATGTAAGGCTATAAAGCCACGGGGTGGATCCGGAGCTTAGAGCTTCTCCAATCACACCTGCTAAGGCACTTGTGTGCGGTGATAGATATTTGTGTGATCATGCACAACATGATCATCGAGAGTGAGCACAAGTATCCAACAACGAATGATGATCATCCCTATAAGTGTCAGGGTCTCTTGCCCCAATTGAACACCAGGCGGCTGACGGAGTTTGCAGATTTGCTCGCCATGCATGCAGAAATCCGTGACCTAGATGGTCACGAGCACCTGCAAAATAATCTCAAAGAGCATCCGCGTAGGCTCAAAGGAGAGACCGCTTGATCGATTGAACTTCAATTTATTGAATTGTATACAAAATTATCCTCTTTTTTAATTTGTAAAACTAACAATTTATTTATGCGTCCAAACTTGACTAGATTATTGAATCATGGTTGAAGTTGCAAAACAATGTTAAAACATCGTGGCATGTTTGGCAGTCGTGACTGAATAGGCATGCTCCAAACACGGCAACATATGCCGGAGCTCCCCAACTGACCAATCCGATAATGCTGGACGCCGTTTAGGACACATGATTGGAGATGCTCTTATCACCTTATCTTTTTTTAGTATTGGGTCTAAACCCTAGCCGCCTCTGAAAGAGGTTGGTCCGTACTGTAATGGTGCTCGAAGCCCTCCGTCGCGCGAGCTTCCGTGGTCACGGGAGCTTCCGCCGCGACCGCATTGGTCGTCGCCACTCCTCGTATCAGCCACATCGCGTGGTTGGAAGACCGGATCTACCGCTTTCGCTTGTTGATTCACTCGCCGTAGGGTGGATTGGACGGCGGTAGGGGAAGTAAGAGTTTGCACCCATAGCCGCCCCTCCATTTACTACATATAGCGATCGCGGTCACATGTTTCAGGCCACCGTAAAAGATTTTACATGCCGAACCGTTTTAGCATATCTACTAGACAAAGAAAATTTCAGCTGAACCGCAAAGTGGCCGTTTTAGATAACCTGCTAGACTTGCTCTTACGAACCTGGAACCGTACTGGATTGCCCTATAGATATTGTCCCTGGCCTCGACCTTGTTCACGAGTGTCTGGATATAGCTGGAACCGTACGACCAGCTATGCTCTCGCGGCATCAGATGAGCTCACTGTTCGTCTGTCCCGTCTTGAACTAACTAAGCAAGATGGACACGAGTGGCACAAAATTCAGAGAACCCAAGGCAGAGGCAGCAACTTTTTTGACCAATACCTTTTGTTCACAATGGGCGTTTTATTATTTAAACTGTTGAAACATTACACCCGACATCTGCATAACTGAGATGCACACAACCACAACAAGTTTGTACACAAGCATAAAAAGTAAATAAGGCGAAATACAAGATATCATCAGAGCCAGTATAATGCTTACGGATGGAGGACCGATCCCGAGCTCAAGCTGCCATCTATGTCGAAAAAAATATCTCTTATTGTATCCTTCAAGCGTGTACTTATCTCCATAAATAGGTCACAAAACTCATGTACAAGTGACCATAAAAGGAGCATAGCGATGCAACGGTATAACCTGCAGAAGAGATGAAGATTTATCATTAAAAACCTTATCATTCTTACATAGCCAAAGAAATCATATAATGACAAGTGATTTCACACCCTAATAAGAATTCTATATTTTTTAATCAATCCTATGTAACGAGTTGTCAAATATGTTGGCAACACTATAGGGAGGATACGACCCAGAAGCTATTTGCATGACTAACCATATAGTATGAGAAAATTTACATTGGAGGAATAAGTGTTTAATTGTCTCATCATGATGACAAAAAACACATTCCTTATTTCCATGCCAGCTTATTTTAATAAAGTTATATTTTATGAGAGCCACCCCTCGATGAAGATATCAAGCGTCTTCATCTTCTAATTTTTTGTTATTATCAACTGGTACAACAGGTTGGACTAATGCTCTATAAATAGGATCTACTGAGAATTTACCACTCTCATATAATTTCTATTAAACCCATCAACTCCATCATATAGTTGCACCATGGTTAAATGTTGTAATAGAGCGTTCAACGAAAAAAATTCTAGGACCAATTAAGTTACGTCTGAATGTCACACTCGGAGGAGAAGATACCAATATCGTGGCAAGGGTATCTACTTCGTGACTAACAATACTATATAGAGCTAGATATTTTTCCTAGAGCGTAGAATTCCCAAGACACTTATCCTCCCATAAACAAATCTCCGAGCCATCCTTGATAGAAAATGTACTAGAGAGGAAGAAGTGTTTCTTAGTGACCATCACCCCGATCCAAAAATGTGAGTCTGCAGTGTTGGAGATATGCCCAAGAGGCAATAATAAAAGTTGTTATTATTATATCTTTGTGTTTATGATGATTGTTTACATCCCATGCTATAATTGTATTAACCAAAAACATTAATACTTGTGTGTTTTGTAAATATGAAAGAGTCCCTGGTAAGCCTCTTATTAAACTAGCTTGTTGATTAATAGATGATCATGGTTTCCCGATCATCGATATTGGATGTTATTGATAACAATATCATATCATTAGGAGAATGATGTGATGGACATACTCCTATAGTTAGCATATCATAAGATCAAATCATTTAAAGTTCGTTTGCTACGAGCTTTCAAATACATAGTAACCTAATCCTTCGACCATGAGGTCATGTTAATCACAATCACCGGATGGGTACTTTGATGACATCAAACACCACTTCATATCTGGGTGGTTATAAAGGTGGCATTGAGTATTCTAAAAGTATGTGTTGAAGCACATGGATCAAGAGTGGGATTTGTCCATCCATATGACAGATAGATATACTCTTGGCCCTCTCGGCGGAATGTCATCTAATTGGCTTGCAAGCATCTGACTAGGTCACAAGGGATGTTATATCACAGAACGAGTAAAGAGTACTTATCAGTAACGAGGTTGAACTAGGTATAGAGATGCTGGCGATCAAACCTCAGATAAGTAAAGTATCGCGAGACAAAGGGAATATGTATTGTAGGTAAATGGTTCATTCGATCATGAAGTCATCATAGAAATATGTGGGAGCCATAATGGATTTCCAGATCCCTCTAATGGTTAATGATCAGAGAGGTGCCATGATCATGTCTCCATAGTTCACGAATCATAGGGAGACACACTTAAGGATTCGATGTTGTTTAGTAGATATGGAATATGAGTTGGAGACCGAATTTTATTTGGAGTCTTGTATTGGATCCAGGACATTATGAGGAGATCCAGAATGGTCCAGACAATAATATTCATATATAAGGAAAGTAAATTTCCGGGGTTCGGAAATGTTTTCGGTGTTTTGACCGGAAGCTTCTAGAATGTTCTGGAAGGTCCACCACCCCGGGAGGGGGTACTTGGAATGTACCATTCCCTGATGGGATGGGCGCATCATGCCCTAGGCCAACTCGACAAAGGACTAGGAAGAGAGAAACAAACTCTAGTTTGAAAAGTCAAATCCTAGTTTGAAAAGTCAAATGAAACCTTGAGGGACAAGTTTTCCCTCTCCCCTTCCTTGTCGTCGGCCTAGAGGAGTTGGGGAGGACTCGGCCAGGGCTGGGAACCCTGGCCGCCATCCCTCCACCCATATAAGGAGGGGTGAGGGCGCCCCCTAGCCCCTCACCCCAAAACCCTATCCGCCGGCGCCTCCCCTCTCTCCTCCATACACTGCTCCGGATTAGGCGAAGCCCTGCAGTAATATCTTCTCCACCACCACCACCAACACACCGTTGTATTGTTGGGATTCCGAGGAGATCTACAACCTCCGCTGCACTGCTGGAACAAGGGAGAGGAAGGTCTTCATCGACTACCGTACGTGTGACCGATTGCGGAAGCACTGCCGAAACGTGGCGCAGGAAGGATCGCCTACGCGATCTTGAGATCGATAAGTGATCGACTACATCAACCATGAGATCCGAATCTCGTTAAACGCTTTGGATCTATGAGGGTTAGTTCTCTACAAACTCGTTGTACCGATCTCGTAGATTAGATATTGGCTTTTGTGTGTTCCCGCCATAGAAGTTTTTTTGTTTTCCATGATGTGAACCCCTACATGTTGGTTTCCAGAGTACTTGAGACAACGCTTTGGAGCTAATATATTTCCTCATCGTGAGGGTTTTCCAAACACACTTCTCGGTAAGTAGCTTGAAAAGCCATTTACCTAGTAGGGCGGTGTTTTTACCTGAAGGTCATGGATCCCAAGTCCACCTTGATCTTTGGGACAAACTACATTTTCTTGTTATCACTATCTCCTTGCCAAAAGAATCTCGACCGAAAACAATCCAATCTATGCAAGACTCCATTAGAAAGTTGGAAGAAGGAGATCATATATAGTACCATATTACTTACTAGCGAATTTATGAGCACCAATATTTTGACAAGAGATAGTAGTTTTCCTTTCCAACTTATTAATCTTAATTGTAACCTCTCCTCAACGTGTTTCCACCCGACATTTGTGAGTCTACGATAATGAATCGGTATCCCTAAATAATTGATTAGAAACTTGCCTTTACCATAGCCAAACAGACCAACATACACGTGGGCCTCATTTTGAGCCTCGCCGAAGCAAAACAATTCACTCATATGAAAATTAATCTTTAGACAAGAAAGTTGCTTGAATGCAGATAATATTAATTTCAGATTCTTAGCCTTCTTCAGGGTCATGTTCGATAAATATAATGATATCGTTAGCATATTGAAGGATAGATAGACCACCATCGACAAGATGAGGGACTACACCTTTAATTTGCCCATCAGCTTTTGCACGCTGAATCAAGATAGCCAACATATCTGCCACTATATTAAATAGTATCAGTGATAATGGATCACCTTGTCTCAAACCTTTTATTGTATGAAACTATATACCTACATCACCATTGATCTTTAATGACAATATTATCTTCAAACATGAAACTTTGAAATATATCACGCCACTCTTCAGAAAATCTTTTCATTCCGAGAGTTTGCTGAAGAAAAGACCACTTGACTTTATCATGGGCCTTTCTAAAGTCAATTTTAAACAACACCACATTCAAAAAAAAATCTATATAGTTCATGTACAATTTCATGCAGAATTACTACATCATCCATGATGTTTCTTCCTTGCATGAAAGCGGTATGTGTGGGATAAACTACATGGTCATCCATCGAGTTTAGCCTAATTGTTTATGCTGGGGTCGTAGGTAATGACCCCCGATCGTACCTCTTGTTTGTGTTTGATTAGTAGGTAATGACCCCCAGATGGTACCTCTTGGATGAGTTGAGGCCGTATGTAATGACGCTCCACTCACGGTCTCATGTAATTGTTGACGTGTTTAAGATGGGTGTGAGTTTTGGCTAGCCCTGAGGAAGTCTTCCGCCAATATCCCGCAGCCAACATTCCTCGATATATCTGAATGTCTTTTAACAAGGAATCAAATATTTTATCATATTTTCTTGTGTAAAAAATACACTTGAAACCTCCATCTAGATCCTTATAGACCGAGAGATCATATAGTATTAATCTGGATCTGATTCACCTATTGTGTTTCCCTCACCTTGTTAGCACGTCTGTCATGAGCCAACGCTCTTTCTTGGACTTGTTCGGCCGTGAGAAAGGAAAAGTGCTCAACTTTCTCACGAAGTTGATGTTTTAAACCTACAACCACTAAGTCATCATATATTTGTCTGAAATTGTCAAATTATAACAACGGATTTTGGTATCTCTAAACCGTCTCATATAATCAGTTATAGATTAATAAGCTTTCTGTTTAATGGATGTTATATGTGCTAATTTCATATCATTTTCACCAATGTAGAAGTGTTCATGGAGTTTCATCTCTAAAGTATACCAATTGCAAATAGATTCGTGTGGTAACGAAGAAAACCATGCAAAAGCTACACCAGTAAGTGATAAAGGAAAAAACATATTTTGAGATGTCCTTGGTTGATGGCTTCACCAAGTTAAGCTAAGTACTAGCTAACGTGTTCCATAGTAATTTTACCATCTGACCCACTGAATTTAAAAAAATTAGGAAAGTATTTGGAATAGGGTTTTTCATAAACTATATGCTTTGGTATAACCTTGACTCTTTATAAAGCAACCCGATCTAATTCCTTTTGAGTTTTTCAACATGCTCATCTAGGAACGATTTCCCATTTACCTATTGGGTAAGAGATGACATTTTGATTGGAACCGAACCTAGGTTCGGTGCGGCTCCTTGACCAGTAAGACAAAATTCTTGAGTCGTTTGATTGGCCGAAAAGGATGTAGTTGGCGGAAAATCCCATAGGATAGTACTGTCATAAACCAATTTTCCTGGCTTGTTGATTGATTTACCGATTGCGGCTTGAGAAGTATTACTTTTAGCATTATTGTACTAAACAAACCATTCACTTGTGTGTGGTTTGTGAAAACATGTTTTGAAGTACTGCTACTTGACTAGAAGAAAAAGCATTATCACTTACATTTGGCTTGTCATTGACGATCGAAACTGGCTTGAACTCTCCCACCGGCTCGGTGATTCCTTGCTGTTGTTTCTTGAAGGTGGTCAAGTAGGTTTCCAGATCTTCAGCGTGCTTTGCACTCCTCCCTTCTTTTCTTCTGAATATCCTCGAAGGGTTAGCATTGTTCTTCATTGAGTCCATAAAAACTTGGCCCTATGATGTTACCAAGAGTAAACGTTGGCCCAAACTAGGTGACAACAGTGTGTTTAGTTCCTCTGGTGCCAATCCAATAGCCAATATTTTGTTTACGTTCCTATCTCATTTGTTTTCTTACTATTGTAAGGAAACTTGATTTTGAGGGTCCGCTGGCTTCTTTTGGCCAGGGTAGCCCTCGCTAGCCAACCCTCAATGGCTAAATCACATAGAACTGTCTCTGCCTCTAAGCTCTCTCTTTTTTTTTGAACACAGGGGGCCCCGTTGGGGCTAGAAGCCTAAATTTTTATCCCATCCGAAGGGTAAACAAGAATATTACAGAGAGCCCCATAAAAACAGGAAAAACACATGGGTTCCTGGTATAAGCAAAAAGGACCTTGCTAAAAGAAGATAAAATGCAATCTAGTCCTTCTCTCTCCCCTCCATCGAGCCGGAAGAAGCCAGACTTGCCGTCGTCAAACACTGCCGCGGGGACTACACCACTTGCTTCGATGCCGACCAGCGCCACAGCAACAGTAGGCTTCAGAAAGGGCCTCAAATGGAGGTTAAACAGGGACTGGAGCATACCAGCGATTTCCAAAGGTCGCCATGGACCGAAGATGTGCTCGAGGAAATTGAGGCTTCATCTCCCCCCCCCCCACCGATGGCCATCAGATCAAAGCTCAGCCATCTTACTCTGAACACCAACTCCACCAAGGAGAGGAGAAGAGAAGGCCTAGGCTTCACCTCCATATGAAGACCACCGGCGACCGAAGGTCCCTGGCCACCGCAACAAGAAAAGCAATCCGCCCCCCGAAACTTGAACCGCCACAGGTCAAAGGAGGCAGATGAGGAAAAAATAAGCCCCAGCCAAATACCAAGAGCTGGTCAAGAACATCAGATCTCCACCAAGCTCCAACAAACACCACAAAAACCGACCCTTCCCGCCGACGACACCCCTCCTCTTGCAGCCTCCCCTCTACTCCCTCCGCCACCATGGCCGTCCAGAGAGAGGGGATGCATCCAACAGCAAGTACCCAGCTCCCCTCGCCGCCTTGGCCGGTCATAGCCAGGAACTGCCACAACAAGATTTGGATCAGACAGGATGCAACTTTATTGACGGAGACAGTGGCTCTCCCCATCGCCTTCCCAGCGCGTCTCGTTAAGAAAAGCAAGAGAGGGAGAAGCCCTAGAAGCCTCGAGATCTGGCTGCATAGATACGGGGCACAACTCCAAAACACGGGCAAGCTGCCCAAACTCGGCCTAAGGCCGAACCTGCCACTACCAGGGACCAGGCGAGCAATCTCCTCTCTCCCTCCTCCAGAAGGAGGCGCCGTTGAATTTGGGTCAGAGGAGAGCTCGTCGCTCTGAAGCGACTCTCAAGAGAAGTTACTGTAGGCACGGGAGAGGGAGGGGATCTTTCTGGTGCGGCCGCCTCTAAGCTCTCTCACGATCCGGGGTTTTGTGTGTAGGGCTTATTTAGAAATCCTTGCCACCGGAGACTTTTGGAATTAAGCCTACTCGTGAACTATTCAGAGACATGTCAATGGAAAATTAAATTATTTTAGAGGCCATGTTGATATTCAAAACATCATCTTTTTTTAATACCGAACAGTAGTTGCTAAAAATTACAAAGTTACAAAAATGAATAGGTGTGGTACATATACTTGCATGTTTGGTAGGCACGACCTCATAGGTTTAATGTATTGATACGGTCTTATAAGTAATTTATTAGATTCGTTAATTGTTGAAACACATACTGTTTTGCGTAACCGAAGATAAGTACTCTCGTACTTTCTCCTTTTCAAAATATAAGATATTTTAGGTTTGTAAAAAAATAAATCTAAACTTCTTTTAGCGTGTAGATTCGCCCTAGAGTTAAGTTAAATATTAAAAAAAGTCTAGATATATTTATTTCACAAAACTAAAATATCTTATATTTTGAAATGAAGGGAGTACTAGCTAGCCATGATACGCGAGGTAGTACATGCTCGCTTACCGCCAAGCATGTTTCTTCTCTGATCGGTAGAGGTGCCTGTACGACCTGGTGTCTCACGCTCAAATCAAATTTTCTAGAATGCATTATCCATGGAAATATTCTCTTGTACAAACTAAATGAATAGCACAACAGCTAGATCTGAGGTGATCGACAAACTAGTAACATAAATCCGCTCGACATTAACATTTAGTGCAAGTTGGGCAATGTGGAAAGGTCAAACACTATTATCCACCGCGTAGACCACTAGGAGAAGAGAATGATTCATCCTACTTTGATCTAATGGGCTATGTTGAGAAAAAAGAAAACACATAATTTAACGCAGTGTTTGGATGTACGAATTGGGCCTCGGAATTAGTCTTTTGGAAATGGCCCAGCCGAATTCGGTTGTTTGGATGGCTTATGAATTGGGGTGTGGAAACTGGAAACAATTCCACGCGAGGCCCGTGCCCCGTGTAACTCGACGTCGCTCGTTTCCGAGCTTGCGAGCTTGGAAAGGCTCGGAAACAAGCCCCTGCGTACCTCTTCGTCCTCTATCGACGGAAGAAGCTCGCGCAACAGGAGCACACCACGGGGACCTACAGGAAGGCGGCTCCGGCAGCTCCGGTTAGTCTTCCCCTCCACCTCCTCTTCCTTGCCCTCCTCAGATGCTCTTCTTTCTCTTCGCTGAGGCCTCGGAGCAAGCTAGCGGTGGCCATGGCGTTTGTCTCCATCCAATGCCCCGCCCCAAACCCTAGATCGACGGGAGGAGGAACGACGGCGGGAGGCGATGCAGAAGAAAGGGAATGGCGGCGGGAGACCAACGACGGCCGGAGGGGAAAGGCGGCCACGCCCCTGGACTGTCCCGAGCTGGCCTCTTCTTGCCATATTCTATTTCTTATTTATTTCTTGGCCTGGACTTTCAGTTCTATAGTTTGTACATCCAAACAAGATTTGGAATTGGGTGTCACACTATGATTTCAACAGCAAATTTTATGCACATCCAAACATCGGAATTGGAAGTATATGTCAGTTGAAAGTGGGGTTGCAAGTAGGATTTTTCGGTTGCAACACTTGCAACTGACCTTTTTTTTTACTTTCAAGCGGGATTGAAACTAAGATATTTCTAGTTACAAGTGAGGTTGCAATTAAGGTAGAATGACATCGACCTGACTAAGAATTAAGCTAATTACTATCAACCAACTGAAATTCAGACACGTCCTAATTTAATTATACACAATTAACCATTCTGTTTGACATTTGGCTTAAATATTGGGTTAGTTAATCAACTCATTGGATCATACATGCGCCCACGACGACTGGTGATGCACCAGCTAGCCACAAGGACATGCTTTGTCAACCAAGGCACCTATATAAACATTAGCTCGGTTGCATGTATTCCAGACAAAGCAAGCATGCAGCCTAAGCAGCTAATCAGGATGGCTTCCTCCACGCCTTGCCTTCTTGTCCTAGTCTTGTGCCTCACCAGCCTCCTGCAGGCATCGCTTCTTATGGCCGCAGATTACCCGCCGCATGGCGAGGAGGAGCCGTCGTGGGAGCTGCCGGAGTCCGAGGTGAGGGAGAGGTTCTCCGACTGGATGACCAGGTACTCAAAGCACTACTCGTCCCACCGGGAGGAGGAGAAGCGGTTCCAAATCTTCAAGCAGAACACCAACTCCATCGGCAAGTTCAGGTCGCAGAACAGGGGCACCGGCGGCGTCGGCGTCGTGGGCGGCGGGTTCAGGTCGCAGAACAAGGGCAGCGCCGTCGTCCGCATGAACAGGTTCGGCGACCTCACCGCCAGGGAGGTCGTCCAGCAGTTCACCGGATTCAACAACACCGGCTTCCATGCCGCGTCGCCCACCCCGCTCCCCTCCCGCTCCTGGAAGCCGTGCTGCGTTGACTGGCGCTCCAGCGGCGCTGTCACCGGCGTCAAGAACCAAGGCGCTTGCGGTAAGTTCGTCAAGCAGAGCGATGCATTCTCAATTAAGTTAATTACTCAAATGTGTCGATGGAATGGAAATGGCAGGATCGTGCTGGGCGTTCGCGGCGGTGGCGGCGATCGAGGGCATGAACAAGATCAGGACCGGGGAGCTGGTGTCGCTCTCGGAGCAGGTACTCCTGGACTGCGACAGCCTGAGCAATGGCTGCGACGGCGGCCACACAGACACGGCCCTCAGCCTCGTGGCTGCCCGCGGCGGCATCACGTCGGAGGAGAGGTACCCATACAATGGGTTCCAGGGTAAGTGCGACGTGGACAAGCTGCTGTTCGACCACCAGGCATCTGTCAAGGGCTTCAAGGCCGTGGTGCCCAACAACGAACGTCAGCTGGCGCTGGCCGTGGCAAGGCAGCCCGTGACGGTGTACATCGACGCCAGCGGCTTCGAGTTCCAGTTCTACGCCGGCGGTATCTACCGTGGCCCATGCTCCGGCAATCCCGCGAGGGTGAACCACGCCGTCACCATCGTCGGCTACTGCGAGGGGCCCAGCAAGGAAAACAAGTACTGGATTGCCAAGAACTCCTGGAGCAACGACTGGGGCGAGCAGGGATACATCTACCTCGCCAAGGATGTGCCCTGGAAGACGGGCACCTGTGCTCTCGCCAGCTCGCCCTTCTACCCCACAGCTTGACCACGCTAGCTCGACATCTATCGTACCGGATTCCGGATGGCTATTTATGGAGGATGTGATGAGGAGTTGTTTCCATATTTCGTTGTGATTTTGCAAAATAAACTTTTAACTACTTCCCTTTTGATCGATTAATAGATCAGCATGTAATATCCATTGCTTGAGAGTAATAAATTTTCAAACATTGTGTGCTCTTGTTTCTCTCCATTTCTCAATGACCAGGGTTTATTTCATAGAACATCCATTCACCACATAGGCTATGCTAATTTCAAAAGAAATTAAAGCACAAATTTGAAGCTGATGGACCATCAAATGATTTGTTTAGTCAAAATGCACAAGAATTCGCAAAATAAACTAGCAAGCTGACCTCCGAAAAGCAGGAGGTCTCCGTGCTCGACGTCGTCTGCGACAAGGATCTCCAGCAGAAGAAGCCCGAGATTAGTGCTATTTATAGTTAATAATTCATTTTGGTTTAATCCTAGGGTTAGGTTTTGTTTAACCCGAATTTGATTTTTGCTGCCACATTTTGAATTGTTGACATAATTTTAGATACTCGGATCTGAGCTAGAAGCCGTTGTAAATTTTATAATTTTCTAACGCACTATGCTCAATATAATTAATGCATTTATTTGGGGAATTATATGCAAACAACTTGAGACCGGCATGTGGCTGAACTAATTGAAGACCATTGCTATGTCAATATCTTACTTTTTGCACTCTATTGTAGTGTTGCATTCTTATATAATTACATTTATAGTAAATGACATTGGCATTGACACTTAGGTATTTCTAGGAAATAGAAATGGCTTCAGCGGATGCTTGGACTGCATCAGTGAATACATGAATAGCATCGACGGATGCTTGCATTGCATCAGTGCATAATTGGAAAACGTTGGCGGATGCTTGGACTGACAAAATAAATCATTGACGATCTAGTTACTTCAATGGTGTGCTTTAATTTATTTTCAAATTAACCTAGTCTATGCGATTGAATGCATATTATTTGAAACAAGGGGGACTGGGTTTGCCTATATTAGTAAGCACTTCTCCCTTCTAGTTTATTGTCCTTATTCTTCTTATCACCATACAAGTAATGGAAATGATTAAATGAGTGTGTATTAAACATTTTTAAGCTATTTTCCGTTACGGGGGTGTTGTTTGTGGAAAATCTATGAGATTGCTAATATTTCGGTTTCGACATTGTTGGTGTCGGATAATGTATCTATGTCTATGCCCTATGCACTGATATTGCTAACTTACTAATGTTAATCAACTTTTTTTGAACTTTGTTATCCAAGAAGTTGCAATCGCCGATTTAGTAGCAATCAACAATGTAGTCTTAGTAAGTTATCTCGTTTAACGTCATGAGTATTAGTTACACTGGTCATGTAAATATGTCAGTTGCTTGTGGAACTAGACTCCCTATGTTGCTTGATTTACCTTTTTTAGTTTGCTTGATAGAACTTATTTGAGCTTGGAAGAACCACTAGTACCTATGTGTAACATCCCAAGATCTAGAAATTGGGATTTTAAAAATTGCATTTGCATTGCATCATGGCATCTCATGCAAAACCCTGATTCAAAAATCATTTACCAAAAACCCTATTCAAAATAATTTGTCAAAATCCTATAGAAACTCCCCAAAATCATCTATAAGGTTTTGTTTGAAAAATATCTTTTTGCATTTTATTGGACAGGAAAATGATTCTCTAATGTCCAAAAAATTATTTTCCTAAATGATGGGATTTTTCTAAAACCCTAAACACTATTTACTATATTCCGAAAACTAGCCATATGTTGCAATAGATAAAAATGGCATTTTTGATATTTAAATTCTAGTAAAATTTATTTTCTATAAAGTTCATTATGTGTATTTTGATTTAGCAAAAGTTTAGGAATTGATTTCATTTGAATTGGATTCCTAAAACTAAAACTAGAAAATGAATAAGAAAAACAGAAAAGAAAATTCAAAGAAACAAAAAAAACTAAATCTGAGCCACCAGCCTGACCCACCTGACCCACCGCTAATTTTTTTTAAATAATACATTTTTTTTATTCATTGTCACAAATAATACGCAATTTTAGAAATTTACAACTCTGTCGGTCCGTCGTCCGTTGAACGGACGAAGGCTGCTGTCGTCCGTTCAACGGACGAAACACAGCCTTTGTCCGTTCAACGGACGACATGTCTGCTAGCTCCTCTCTCAATTAGTGCAATCAGTGGCGCAGTGCATATGTTACTTTCGCGGCCGTCGTCTCCTCAACGGACGACTCCCCCTTTCGTCCGTTGAACGGACGACACGCAGCCTTCGTCCGTTAACGGACGACGGACCGACAGAGTTGCAAATTTCTAAAATTACGTATTATTTGTGACAATGAATAAAAAAAATATATTATTTAAAAAATATTAGCTGACCCACACCCTATCTACTGCTTGTCGTGGAGCGTAGCAAGCCACATAGGCCCAGGCCTATCCCAGCAGCAGCGATCCGGACCAAAACTAGCAGCAGCGGACTGCGTAGCCCTCCTATTTGTCACTGGTGCATGGGCTCCACGCAGTCATCTCCTTCCTCAAGCGAGAGACGAACACGAGAACAGGTTTAATCCTGACTCAGATTCCCCGCAAAATTTGCTCAAATTCAGCGTAAATTCTTGTCCTCTACCGCACGCCAAGACCCCTACTTAATTCCGCCACACCCCTCTTATTTTTCTCTTTGGAAAATCCTTCGCAAAACCTAACCCCAAACTCCAATTTGATCTACCACTGCTAGAGCAACAAATCGATACCAAACCAAGGGTTTACGTTGTTCCGCACCCCTCCTCTTCTTGCATCCTTCTCCCATGTATCTACCATGTCTCCTCACCATATATACCCTTCGCGGGAAAACATGCAAACTTGTAAAATTTATAGGAAATTATTTGTATGTACAAAAATTATGTATGATATATATCAATGGATTAAGAAAAATAAGAAGAATAGTATTATGCAATAATATCTGCATATTTCTCAATGTATATTTTATGAAATATCTAAATATATATAATGGTATTTAATTCATAGAAAAAATATATAAAACTCCAAACCGAGTGAAACCAATTACTACTTTTTTATCATACCCATCCATAGAAAATATTTTCTAAATTATTTCACATTGTTGTAGAATTTTTTGCACAAATGCTTAAATGATCTTGCAATAGTATTTTCATCATAGAAAAAGTTCTATAAATACTTTTTAGTCATTCTAATAAATACTTGCTATAAATTGAATTAACTATCCACTGGTATTTAATTCACAATTTAATATTACAAAAAACATTAGTTGAATTAAAGCGAGTTACACCCTATTCAAATGAGTATAGTTTTAATAATAAATTGTTTTCTGCATTAAATACTATGTGCATCATCTGATATAATAATGTCCAGAAAACTAAATACAACCATTGTGACTTATTTATCATCATGCATGCATTTATTCATCATTGTTTTATTGTATTGATGCATTGTTGCATGATTGCAATTTTTGTATGGATTGTTCATGGTATTTTGTTTGAAATGTTAGATTGTGAGGAGTGCAACTATTATGATACTCACGAGTACAACTATTATAATTTTTAGGATTATCTGAACGACTATATCTACCAAGGCAAGTAGAGTTATCATAAAATGTCCTACTATTTTTCCTATGCATGTCATATCATTTTAAATAGAGATTGCATGTCTAGAATTTTGTTTTGCTATTATGTTATGCTACAATACCTAGGCATGATTGGCATATTTCCTTGACTTGAATTCCTTTGAGCCATCGTATCGTAGTTGCTTAGCCATGCTTATTAGAAATGCAAAGGGAAATCATCATTGATTATCTTATGAAAATATATGTTTTGATAAAATGAAAACAACTACAAGTAATGAATTTCCTGGGTGTGATGGATTGGTATGATGTTGGATGGTTTTATTGCAAAAAGCACACCTAGACTTTAGAGATTGGACACTTTCTTGTGTAGTAGCTTCGAGTATATCTGCAAGTCATCTCTGTCTTAACTAAGTAAGTTGTGGGAACCTGACCCGACGTGACTAGCAGATGTAGGGGATATAGGTTGGTATGAGTCCGTACTAAGAGCTCAGGGTTCTGATTCTGAAAGATTTCTTCTTGATATTTTCCCTTCCATGGCGCAAAATGAGGGTAGTGGTAAAATGGGCTAACTAGGTCGTGCGAGTAAAGTATACAAACCTCTCGAGAGTGTAAATCTAAATACTTAGTTGTGCCCCCAGTTATGGACATCTATGAGCAACTAGACCTTGAACAGTTTGGAAGATCTCGCTCATCCAAAATTCTTAAAACTTGATGGGTGAACATGGGTTTAGGAGCGTACGAAGCTGGACTCTTATGTTTCAACTAGGGTTTATGCTAGTATATCCTTAGAAAAACTGATTTTAAGAAATAAAAGAATTTTAAAACTAGGGAAAAGTAACATTGCTTTCAACAAATAAGCCTGAACTCCACTAAGACAAATATGCATACAAATTTTAGATGTTTATAGTCTTGTTAGCAATACAAAGTATTGACCATTCGTGGCTGCAACCTTTCATGTTACAGGTTATTCCGTTTCTGAGTGATCGTTTTTAGGTTGCGAGACTCCAATCAACAATTGTTCACTGTGGCATATTTGAAAGATTGAGATCTACCTTATTATCGTTTTCTGCGGTGTAACTTGAATAATATAATGTAAATTCTGGATCATAGTTGTTATATTTATGATGCACGATTATATTTTGTATCATTTTGTACCTTGTGCTAGTGAACCGATCCAGGGATTAACAGTATACATAGGAACTCAGCCTTATCACGCGAGGGTGTTACAAGATGGTATCCGAGCTATGTATTAACCGTAGGATTGTGACCTAGGAATGGAATAAGAAAACCATAAGAATTATAAACTCTATTTTATTTTCTCTTCTTATCTTCATGTACTTCATTCTAGTATCTTCTTATCACTTCAATTATCATACTCTTCTCTTTTAAAACATAGATGGATACTGTACCATGAAACACATGAGAGATCCAATTGATGAACTAGAGAACGAGAATTAGGAGCTGAAGAATGAGATTGAGAAGCTAAAAACTGGAATGGGAATGAACCTTGGAGCTATGCGATCAATATGAGATGATTATTTCCAAAGATGTTTGGATAGATAACTTGATGTGAAGGATTACTACATTGATACAACAGATACTACCAACAATGAGCACTCACTCAAGAAATCGCAGGAATCGAGAGCAGTTAGAAAATTTTCCACCATCTTGTTCTTTGTTAGGAAGTCGATATCACATTAGCTATTGATCATATCAAATCTTGTGATATGGCAATATTATTGATTATAATATTCTATTCTATAACCTAAATGTTCAAGGATTTTTTCATAAGTTTTTATATAATATTTATGAAAGGTTTTTCTTCAAAACCCAAACAAATTTTCTAATGGTTTTAAATTATTTTGTAGGTCTTAACCACTAAAGAATACTTATAGAGCTTGAATAAAAATATATTTTAGCTTGTGTGATAATTGATTATGATTGCTTGTTTGTTGTTTGATTATGTTGTGTATGGGTAGGAAATAATTGTCTTAGTCCTTTTATATCTATACTCATTCAAGCTGTCCCAAGAAGATTCCCCTTGTCATCGACCCATTGAAGTGGAGAATAATTGATAGCCAATGAGGGATGCCACAATTAGGAGCACACAGTTATCCCACCTATGTGTTATATTGGATTCAGATGGCTTAGATGTAACTCTAGCATGGATTGGATGGTCAAGTATGAATGAAAGATAAAAGGTGCATAACAAGATATTACAACCACAATAAGAAGTAACAAGAATCAGATAGAGTTCAATAGTTAACTCTGGGGATTCCAGGTTCAATTCTAAGGGGGTTAGCCTGGAGAATGTACCATAGTGAGAAAGCTACTTAGAAGCTAGAAGATGATATTCGAGAAACCATCCACACCTTTGCTAGCCATGTCGAATCTCGATGAAGAGATTCATCTAAAGGGGGTTAGTCTGTAATATCCCAAGATTTAGAAATTGGGATTTTTAAAAATTGCTTTTAAATTTTAGCATGGCATCTCATGCAAAACCCTGATTCAAAAATCCTTTGGCAAAAACCCCTATTCAAAATAATTTGTCAAAATCCTATTTAAAACTCCCCAAAATCATCTATAAGGTTTTGTTTGAAACATATGCTCTTGCATTTTATTGGACAATAAATGATTCCCTAATGTCCAAAAATTATTTTCCTACATAATGGGATTTTTCTAAAACCCTAGACCCTATTTACTATATTCCCAAAACTAGCCATATGTTGTAATAGATGCAAATGGCATTTTTTGATATTTAATTTTAGTCAAAATTATTTTCTATAAAGTTCATTGTGTGTAATTTTATTTTAGTTTGGGAATTGATTTCATTTAAATTGGATTCCTAAAACTAAAACTAGAAACAGAATAGGATAAAAGAGAAAGAAACAAATAAAATAACTAAATCTAACCGAACAGCCACCAGCCCACCTAACCCTCACCTTATCTACCGCTCGTCGTGCAGCGTATCAAGTCTAAGAGGCCCAAGGCCAGCATAGAAAGCAGCGGGTCGACCCAAAGCTAGCAGTAGCAAACAGCGCAGCCAGCCCACACCCCTCCTCTCTATCATTGGCATGTGGGCCCCGCCCCATCATCTCCTTCCTCACGCGAGAGACAAACATGAGAACGGGTGAAAGGATACGGATGTCGCCTAGAGGAGGGGTGAATAGGCGCTAAAACTTTTCCTAGAGTGGCTCAACAAAGGCGGAATAAAACTAGTGTTTACTTTGTTAAGCACAACCTAGAACAACTAAGGTTCACATATGTGCACCAACAACTTATGCTAAGCAATACAAGCAGCAAAGTGATAGCAAGATATATATTACTTCAAGCACAAAGGCTATCACAATGTAAAGTGCATAAGTAAAGAGCTCGGGTATAGAGATAACCGAGGCACGCGGGGACAACGATATTTTACCGAGTTCCTCCCAACATAGAGTATGTCTCGTTTGGAGAGGGGGTGGTATCAAACCACCAACGCCACAAAATGCCTCCCTTATTCTCCGGTGAATCTCACCCCAACGGGATCGATCCACACTTCCACTATCGGTGCTCTTGTCGGTGGCAACCGGAACCTCTCACAAGGTTGGGGCACTTCTCCACAACTTAATTGGAGGCTCCCAACAAACTACACCAAGGCCACAATGCCACCAAGGCCACAAAATCGTCTAGGGTTCCAAGAACCCAAGAGGGACAAGCTCCAATGAGTAACTCAAACCAAATCCTCCGAGGAGAACACAAACCGATGCACGAAATGCAATGGCAAGGACACAAGAAGTGCTCAAATCCTTCTCTCCCAAATTCCACCAAAGCTACAAAAGCTTATGGGGGAATAAGAGAGGAAGAACAATGGAGGAAATCCACAAAAGACTCCAAGATCTATATCTCAATATGTTCCCCTCACTTAGAGGAGAGATTGATTGGTGGGATTGTAGATCTAGATCTCCTCTTTCAAATCCCTCAAGAATATGCAAGAATCATAGGAGGGATTGAGAGGAATCAAGATCAAGAAGGTCAACAATGGAGGGGAAAACTTGCAAGAATAGTTGAGCAACCATCGGGGAAGAAGGCCCCTTATATAGGTCCCTCCAAAATCCAACCGTTGCAGCCCAAAAACGCGATTCCCGGTACTACCGGACTTTTTCCCGGTACTAACGGACTTTCCCGGCACTACCGGACATTTCCTGGGGTTCCTGGGGCTCCAAACGCATTTTTCTCTGCGCTCCCCGATACCAAAATGTGGTACTACCGGACCCCGGTACTACCGGTCATCACAGAACGAAAACAGCCATAACTTTTGCATCCAGACTCCGATTTCGATGATCTCTGGCTCGTTTCGAAGAGGACAACAACCTCTACAAGATCATGCAAAGAAGCATCATAGTACAGAAAGGGAGGATAGATCCAAATGACAAAGTAAAAAACCTTCTGCCGCGCTAGGTACTAAAATGCGGTACAAACGCTTTTTGGTACCTAGCCCGGCAGTGGCTTTTGGCAACTTGCCAAAACCTACTGCCGCGCTAGGTACTAAAATGCTGTACTACCACATTTTGGTACCTAGGAAAATTCAAACCTCTATAACTTTTGATTGGTAACTCCGATCGACCCGATTCCAATTGCGTTGGAAAAAGGACGACATGAGCTACCCTATGAAAGTTGAAAATATTGGTTATCACCAAGTGAGAATGTATCATGTATAATAATGTGAGATACCTCACTTGGTGAGAAACCGAAAAGCCGCCAAAATCAAAATCGCAATAAGATACAAACGGAAGATCCGATTTTGATGAACAAGAGCTTGTTATGGAGATTACCACAAGCTCTATATACTCACATGGATAAGACCAAATAACAACCAAATATGATGATGCAAATATGCAAAGGTTTGAACTCTCTCCGAACGAAGTGAACGAGTTACTCATTCGAGAGCCCCTCTTGATAGTACGGCTATCTATTCTAAACCCGGTCTCCTACTAACAATATGACACCGGCAAAAGGGAAAACCTATCAAGATTATACTTTTGCCTTGAGCATTCCACTTGAGCTTGATGTATACGATCTTGCCCTTCTCAAGATGTAACGCCTTTCTTATCCTCATCATCGATCCATGATCACCGGGAATGGCAAGCATCAAACATGAGATCTTCTATAGATGGTGCATTTTGAGCTTGCACAACACATCTTCTTCTCATTTCATCGACCTTGAAGCCAACACATGCTCCAAGCGATGCTAATGGACAAATCCTACAAGTATAACTTAATACACACAATAGTCCATAAAGATTGCCATTAATTACCAAAACCACACGTGGGGGCCCACATGTTCTTTCAATCTCCCCCATTTTGGTAATTGATGACAATCCCTTTAAGAGGGTTTATATAAGGAATCTTAATGAACAAAATGGTAACACCAATATCAAATACTACATAAGTATGTTATATTGGTACCACCACCATATATAGAGCAAACTCCCCCACAATCTATGCATGTGTGATGAACTTGAATTTCATTGCATATATTGCCAATCATTATTATTGGTGGAGTTTCCTCTATATATACCACATGCTAAGGAACAACAAAGATGCAAGAGCATGAAAGGAAAATGCTTAGAAACAAACTCAAAGCATAAATCATTTCCCTTAAACCCTCTAAAACTTCTCCCCCATTGGCATCGATTGCCGAAATGGGTGACAAGTTCTAGAAGGCAAATATAGTAATATTTCCTCCAAAGATGTGCATTCGCACATATCCAATGATGAATACTTGGGAGGTAGTATAACTATATCGAGGACCCGAAGATTGCCAAAGGAATAAAATAAAATGATGCATCACAAATGACGCAAGCAATCACAAGATACGACAAACCAATTTGAAAACAACAAATGAGTCCAAATGGAAACCACAAGATATTATGATACGAGTAGATGAGTGTTTTAAATAACAAATTGAGAAGCTCCCCAATATTTGTGCAAACTTTAAAATAGTTGCATTTCAATACAAATTGCAAAAATATGGAATCCTCGCTCCCCCATAAGCATTTAAAACACATCAAATGAAAGATCAAATAAATTCTTAAATAAAATAGAGAAGTTCCCCAAGATTTGTGCACACTTTAGAATCGTTGTATTTCAATACAAAAATGCACAAATATGGAATCCTCACTTCTCCATAAACATTTAAGGCACAATAAATGAGAAATAAGACAAATGGGCATTATTAAATGAATTAGATGAGCTCCCCAAAGATAATGCACCAATTATGATAATTGTATTTGGGAACAAGGTGCATCATCATGGAATCCTCACTCATCCAAGTTTATTTAACAATGCAAGGCATGAGAGAACAAATATGAGTGCCCAAATATGCAAACAAGAGGAACTAACACTCATAGGAAATTAAATTTTGGAAGCCACTGAAGAATAAAAAGGAATAGAAAGGTGGTCTCCAAGGATTAAAAATCAACTAAAATTATCTTCTCGTATGTGTATATGTCTATAAGTGGAAAACATCACAGAGACATATGCCAACAAAGAAATATGCACACATAAAGAAGATATACAAGTAGGTATATGAAAAGCAAAAATGAAGTCATAATATATACCAATAAGATTTTTGCTTCAAAGCATGGCCAAAGGCTCAAATCTATCTTATTGTACATTAATGAACTTCAAACACCAACACACTACATATATTACAACTATCACCAAGGGAAAAAGGAGAAAGTTGGAATATATGGAGAAAGGCAACAAGTATCACTAAAACTAGCAAAATCTCACTATTGCACATCAGAGAAGTTGAGGAAAGGATGGGCAATAAAATTGATAGATTGACATATTTGGAATTGGTGGATCATATGCATGATTTTGTATAGTCCCAATTATATTCACTCATCTCAACTTCTACACATTTACAATAGAGAGTTCTCTTAATACCATGGCTAGAGATACAACAATACATATAATACCAAAAATTCATGCCAAGATGGAACCTACAAAAGGTTGGAAGCAATATAAATATGCATGAGCAAGAGATACTTGTTACCGAGATATAATTGGTAGAATGTAGAAGATATGAATTCGTTGATCATCCTATAGTTTGCCTCAAATTTTCTTGTAAGCATCACTTCTTCAAAATTGAGAGACAAGCATCCAATATATCTCCAATGTACCTATAGCACATTTAAGTACAAAATGGTCCCCAAACTAATTGGGTCCAATGTAGTTAGTGCAACTACAATACATAGTAGAGACTCCACATAATTATGTGCATATTGATATGAAATTGAATTTCATGCACAACTTAGCCGATAGGAATTGGTGGAGTTTCCCTTATCTATTGGATCAAAGAAAGCAAGCATGCCATAATATAAAGATATAGTAAATATGCATGCATAAAGCTTTCAAGAACCAAAAAGGATATACAATTTGAACAAAAACACCAAGTAAAAACGATGTCCAAATTGTATCAAAGAACCTATTCAACACATGAAAGATCAAAAGTTCAACAAATGAACTTAGGCTAAGACCAAAAAGAGCAAAAGATAGGTAGAAGTAAAAATGCTCAAGGATTTATCTCATTCTAAAAATGGTCAAATCATGAAATAAGGAATGAGACAAAACCAAATCCAAAAAAAGAGCAAGGTTCCAACAAGAAACCAAACTCCCCAAACTTCTCATGATGGCAAAAAATACCAAAACGAAAAGATTGAGGTTCCAAGCACATAAAACCCGATATGGATAAAAACAATGAAGCATAGATATGAGTGTTCTAAATAATATAGGAGAGCTCCCCCATGGATAGTGCATTATGTAGGATTTTCCTTTTGAATGCAAAATGCACACAAATGGGATCATAACTAGTACCTATAATAAGTAAAACACAAGAGGATATCAATAAAAATAAAATGATCCAAAAGTAGCAAGGAGTACATGGGTGCACACAAAACATTTACTTGGCCAAAGATAGGACAAGATTAAGCAAAGGCCAAAGTGAATATGATCAATAAATTCTACCATAAATTTAGTACTCATTGTCCAAGGACAAGAAATATTAGGAATAATTTTTCCAAGGTAGCTTGCATGGATATCCAAGATCATAGTCACAATAAGAAGCATATAACTAAATATAAGAATTAAGCATGATACTTTGAACAAGATTCTTGGTAGCTTCCAATAGTCACACAATCACTAGTGATTAGAGTAACTTGAAGCAAATGGTTTCCATGATGATATAGAGATCTAAATATGAGGAAACACATACCAAGAAGCACTCTCATATCCAAGATCCAAAATATGATCAACAACAACATTCAAGCAAATTGGAACTTGTATGAGCAAATGTGTCACATAGGTACAGGATAATTATCAATATCAATTCTAAGTGACACAACCTCGAATATTCACATTTTCTAGGATTGTAATATGCACTAAGCATATGACTCCCCCATAATGTGATACTACCATAAAACCAACACGAGGCAAAATGATACAAATAGAGATAATTAATGGACATTATAAAATTAAATTTCTCATGAGAATTATACCACATAGAGACTAGACAATAATCCAATATAAATACTAGGTGGTATTCCTCATGTACACACAATTTTAGGATTGTGGAATGCCCAAGCATAACACTCCCCCAAAATGGGATAGTCCATTAATTCCTCACAAGAGCCAAATAAGATACCAAAGATAACCAAGCAAGGCTCAAACATAAGAAACACACATACATGGTGTGCCACCTAATCATACACAAATATGCTTGATACCTCAAGATAATTAAGTGGATAGCACAACATGTACAAAAGCATGGAAGATATAAAACCAACACATGCACAAGGGGGCGAGTAACTTTCAATGTAAAAAGTTTAGCATATGTTACCGCAAGGAGGAACATTGGAAATATAATATAATCATGATAATCCAAATGGCTTGGCTTGACAATAATAATTGATGAAGATCCCTCAATTCTCCATAATGTAGCCAAGACTCCAATGCCCTCCAAAACACACCTATTGATCAAGTTTTGGCTTGTTGGTCCCCAACCAAGTTGGGTCCTAAGAAGTTAGTCACAATAGGCTTGGAAACCCAAATGGATCTTTTCTTGACACCACATTGGGCACCAACAAATTTGGCAAACACATTGCCAACCTCATCCTTATAAAGAGAATAAGCATCATCAATAATGATAGGATTGGATGAGGAGATACCAATAGTGCATGAGGAAGAAATGTGCCCTTTCTTACGACAAATGTAGCAAGTTCTACTCTTGCCATCTTTATTTTTGGATGTAGCGACAACTTGAGGAAGAGCTTGAGTCTTCTTGGGAGGAGGCCCATATCTAACAAGATGTATAGCTTGAGGCCGCTTCCCTTGTTGCTTCTTGCCAAGGGACTTCTTTAATGGTCAATGTTTGACATGATGCCCTTCTTCCTTGCACTTGAAGCAAACAATGTTGGCCGGATTCTTGACTTGATCTTGGCCATTCTTCTTGTTGTCCTTGTGCTTCAACATGGTAGTGGACTTGTTCTTGACATTGGAGTTGAATCCAAGCCCACTCTTGTCATTGGGGGATTTTTGCACACTCAAGATTTTGTTGAGTGTGACCTTCCCTTGATGACCCCTTTTCAAGTCATTCTTCAAAGAAGTGACTTGAGCCTTGAGCTCTTTGATTTCCTCTACATGGTTAGTTTCAACAAATATACTAGAGGAAGTAGATGACACATTGTTAGAGCAACAAGGAACGAAATGTAATTCATCACGAGATATAGCATGGTTGTGAGAGGATGAATTACATGGACTAACACATGGAAATATAATATTTGGAGTATATATAGTGCTAATTTCCACATGAGGCCCACTAGATGTTACCTTTGACACGATGGCCTCATGAGCTAATTTTAGCCTACCTTGGGAAACTAGAAGATCCTCATGCGAGCTCGAGAGCTTATCATGACTTTCTTCTAATTTCCCATAGTTGCTAGTTAGCAAAGCAAGTTGAGCCTTTAGCTCAATATTTTTCTTCAAAATAGATGCTTCACAAGAAATAGAGTTAGTAGCACAAGCATCATTATTATTAGCAAGAGGTGAGGGCAACTTGTCAAAATCTTTTAAATATGAAGCTTTAAGTTGCTCATGTGACTCAGTGAGTTTGATGAGCTCCCTCTTAACGACCCGAGAGCCATTTTCGAGGTGCTTAAAATCCTCAAATAGTTTAGCATAAGCAACTTCAAGTTCATCATTTTTAATCTTGAAGGAGTTAGCCACCGCAAGTTCTCTATCATGGTATTCCTTTACTCTAGATAATTCTAGAGTAAAAGTCTCCTCAAGAGATTCTTTGGTGGTTTGTTCTTCTTCAAGGGAGTCCTTTAGTTGTGCAACTTCATTAGCATACTCACGCTCAAGTGCAAACTTTTCATCAATTAAGTTTTCTTGCTCCTCAATAAGATCATTGCCTTCTATGGCACAATTCAAGATTTCAAGAAAGTTGGAGGAAGCAATTTTATTTTTGAAGAGAGCGCTATAGACAACCTCTCCCATTTTCTTAATAGAGGTAATATCATACGTACTTCTATAATCATCATTATCATTCTCAACCTCATCATCATCATCATGAGATACAATGGGATTCAAAGAGGTTACCTTTGTTCCCTTAGCCATAAGGCACATGTGAGAACCGGAGGAAGGTGATGATGAGATTGCACTTGTATCTCTCTTCAAGACCTTGTCTTGGCCCATAGAATCTTCATTTTCCTCTACATGGTTAGAAACACAAGCACTAGAGGAAATGGAAGCATTTTTATCATGGCAACAAGACAACACAAGCATATCATCATGAGATTTATTCAAGTCATTTCTACATGATATGCAAGGACTATTAATACAAGCATGTAAGGAGTTTTGAGTGCTAGAAGTGTTAAGGTCCAAAGATAGATCATTGCAACTAGATAGGGATGAAGGATTACAAGTAGTAATATCACTATCCATATTGCAATCTCTATCACCACTCACCATATCATTACCTTGTGAAAAATCACATGTTGGTGAAGTGGTAGATGATGAGAACTCATCTCGACCGGAAGTGGAAGCAACACAATCATCCTTAATAATGTTGGACTTGCTATATTTATCTTGAAGCTTGGTCCATATCTCACGAGCGCTTGAATAAGGCATGATAGAAGAAATAACTACATTGCTCACAACATGCAAAAGAATTTTAGTAGCTAGAGCATCTATATGAGAGTTCAACTTCTCCTCTAAAGATTCGTTTTGGGTATCCATAGGAGAATAGAGACCCACATATAGATATCCCTCGATAATTGGGTGAATTTCCCGAAATAAATTAAGCATGCGAATTTTCCAAACATCATAATTTGTGCCATCGAATGTGAGTGTGTCCTTGTGCACTAATCCCCTAGCCGACATATTTACTCTCAAGGTGGTGAAGCCTAAAATGAGAGACCGGGCTCTGATACCAATTGAAAGGATACAGCTGTCGCCTAGAGGGGGGTGAATAGGCGATTAAAACTTTTCCTAGAGTGGCTCAACAAAGGCGGAATAAAACTAGTGTTTACTTTGATAAGCACAACCTAGAACAACTAAGGTTCACCTATGTGCACCAACAACTTATGCTAAGCAATATAAGCAACAAAGTGATAGCAAGATATGTATTACTTCAAGCACGAAGGCTATCACAATGTAAAGTGCATAAGTAAAGAGCTCGGGTATAGAGATAACCGAGGCACTCGGGGACAACGATATTTTACCGAGTTCCTCCCAACATGGAGTACGTCTCGTTTGGAGAGGGGGTGGTATCAAACCACCAACGCCACAAAAGGCCTCCCTTATTCTCCAGTGAATCTCACCCCAATGGGATCGATCCACGCTTCCACTATCGGTGCACTTGTCGGTGGCAACCGGAACCTCTCACAAGGTTGGGGCACTTCTCCACAACTTAATTGGAGGCTCCCAACAAACGCCATCAAGGCCACAATGCCACCAAGGCCACAACCTGCAACACCAAAAAACCGTCTAGGGTTCCAAGAACCCAAGAGTAAAAAGCTTCTCAACTTTCACTCACCAAATCCTCCGGGGAGAACTCAAACCGATGCACCAAATGCAATGGCAAGAACACAAGTAGTGCTCAAATCCTTCTCTCCCAAATTCCACCAAAGCTACAAAAGCTTGTGGGGGAATAAGAGAGGAAGAACAATGGAGGAAATCCACAAAAGACTCTAAGATCTAGATCCCAAGATGTTCCCCTCACTTAGAGGAGAGATGGATTGGTGGGATTGTAGATCTAGATCTCCTCTTTCAAATCCCTAAAGTATATGCAAGAATCAATGGAGGGATTGAAGGGGAAGCAATCTCAAGAGGGTCAAGAATGGAGAAGAAAGCCTGTAAAACTCGAGCAGTTGCATTGGGGAAGAAGGGCCCCTTTTTATAGGCCCACAGATTTCTGACCGTTTTCTGCCCGTTGGGGAAAAGTCAGACAGGAGACTCCGGCCTGTAGACCGGAGACTCCGGCCAATCTCTGGACCAGCCTCCGGACTGCCCATCTGACTGAGCCAGACCAATCCTGCCCCAGCAACCCCGGAGACTCCGTTCTTCCAACACCGGAGACTCCGGACTGAACAAAGTCCGGAGACTCCGGAGTAACCTCCGGTGTAGGCTCCGGACCCCTAGTCAGAATGTCCCAGCCCTGATTCTGAAGTCACCACCGGAGACACATCCGGAAACTCCAGACTACACCGGAGACTCCGGTCCACACAGACCGGAGACTCTGGTCAGAACCAAATAAGAGGCAAACGTCAAATGGCGATATCTATAGTTTGGAAACTCCGATTGACCCGAAACCAATTTTGTTGGAAACAGGACAACAAGGGCTACCCAACAAAAAGTGGAAATATTGGATACCACCAAGAGAGAACATTTCATGTATTATAATGTGAGATACCTCTCTTGGTGAGAAACCGTAAAACCTCAAAGATCAAAAACGCAATATGATATAAAAGGGAAATCCGTTTTTGATGAACTAGAGCTTGTTATGAATATTACCACAAGCTCTAGAACCTCACATGGATAAGATCCAAATAATCAACCAAGAAAGGATGATGCTAAGTATGCAAAGGTTTGAGCTCTCTTTGAAAGATATGATCGAGTTACTCACTTGAGAGCCCCTCTTGATAGTACGGTTGTCTATCCCATAAACCGGTCTCCCCAACTAACACTACGAGACCGGTAAGAAAGAAACCCTATCAATATCATACATTTGCCTTGCGCATATTCCACTTCATCTTGATGTATACGATCTTGTCCTTCTCAAGATGGAACACCTTTCTTGATTGCTCTTTTACGCACTTGCTTGATGAAGACTTGCAAGTTACTCCCCCATACAACATGGGGAAACCTTTACATTGACCTTGTCTTCTTCGATCCATGATCACCGAGGATGGAAAGCTTTAAGCATGAGATCTTCTAGATATTGCACATCTTTAGCTTGCACATCATTTCTTATTTTCTTCATTATGTTGATGCCTTGAAGATACACGAGAGATATTACTCCATCTTATTCTTCAAGACATACTTGCCATAGGTTTAACTCTCACATGAACAATCTGAGGATCATTCTTTGAACACCTTGGTCACCACATGATCCTCTTCACTTCTTCTCCAAACCTTGAAGCCAACAAATGGTTCAAGCATTGCCTATGGACAATTCCTACACGTACAACTTGATACGAGCATTAGTCCATAGAGATTGTCATTAATTACCAAAACCACACATGGGGGCCCACATGTTCTTTCAATCTCCCCCATTTTGGTAATTGATGACAATACCTTTGAGAGGGTTTATATAAGGAATTTAACAAATAAAGTGGTAGCACCAATATCAAAATACTACACAAGTATGTGATATTGGTACCATCACCATATATAGAGCAAACTCCCCCACAATCTATGCATGTGTGATGAACTTGAATTTCATTGCATATATTGCCAATCATTATCATTGGTTGAGTTTCCTCTATATATATACCACATGCTAAAAAACAACAAAGATGCAAGAGCATGAAAAGCAAATGCTTAGGAAACAAACTCAAAGCATAAACCAACCATTTCCCTTAAACCCTCTAAAACTTCTCCCCCATTGGCATCGATTGCCGAAATGGGTGACAAGTTCTAGAAGGCCAATATAGTGATAGATCCCCAAAGGTGTGCATTCGCACATATCCAATGATGAATACTTGGGAGGAAGTAGAACTATATCAAGGACCCAAAGATTGCCAAAAGAAATAAAATAAAAGAAGCATCAACAAATGATGTAAGCAATCACAAGATCCGGCAAACCAATTGAAAACAACAAATGAGTCCAAATGGAAACAACAAGATATTATGATACGAGTAGATGAGTGTTTTAAATAAAAAATAGAGAAGCTCCCCAAGATTTGTGCACAATTTTAAAATAAATGCATTGGAATACATAATGCACAAATATGGAATCCTTGCTCCCCCATAAGTATTTAAACCACAACAAATGAAAGATAAAATGAGCATTATTAAATGAATTAGATGAGCTCCCCAAAGATAATGCACCAATTACGATAATTGCATTTGGGAACAAAGTGCATAATAATGGAATCCTCACTCATCCAACTCCATTTTAACAATACAAGGCATGAGAGAACAAATATGATAAGCACAAAGTGATGCTATAAATAAAATTAGGAAGCTCCCCAAGGTATGTGCAACATTAGGTTTTTGTATGTGAATACAATGTGCACAACATGGAATCCTCACTTCCTCTATTTTACTTATAAAACAGCTTAGTGCAAATGAGCAAATACCAAGGCATAAAATTTGCAAGAAACAAATGGTTGAGCAATAAGTAAGAGACACCATATTAGCGGGCTCAACCACAAGGATGTGTGAGATGCATGACAAAGCATATTATAAGACTAGTACAAGGATGATCATTGCGTATCCACATAGTCTTCAATGAATGATATTGCTTAGTATGACCATACAACACACACGAAACAAGGAAGATATCAAGAAAAAAATTGAGTAACCTCTTTAATGTGTATAAGTTTCTAAGTAGACAATCTTGCAAAGATATTGATCCACAAAGAAACATGTACACACAAAGTAGATACTTAAAAACAATAGAGAAAGATATCCAAAATGAAGTCATGACAATACCAATACAATTTTTCTTGAAAGCATGGCCAAAAGGCTCAAATATCTTATTGTACATCGATGAGCTTCAACAACTAACACACCCCATACAATACAACTATCACCAAGGGAAAAGGAGAAAGTTGGAATATATGGAGAAAGACAACAAGTATCACAAGGAGAAATCAACTAGCAAAATTTCACTATTGCACATGAGAGAAGTTGAGGAAAAGATAGGCAATAAAATTTCTAGATTGACATATTCGGGATTGGTGGATCATATGCATGATTTTGTATAGTCCCAATTATATGCACTCATCTCAACTTATGCACATATACACTAGAGAGTCCTATTAATACCATGGCTAGAGATACAATCAACAAAAATTCATGCCAAGATGCAACCTACAAAAGGTTGGAAGCAATATAAATATGCATGAGGAAGAGATACTTGTTACCGAGATATAATTGATAGGATGTAGAGGATATGAATTCGTTGATCATCCTATAGCTTGCCTCCAATTTTCATGTATGCATCAATTCTTAAAAATTGGGAGACAAACATCCAATCTATCTCGAATGTACCTAAAACACATTTAAGTACAAAATGGTCCCCAAACTTATTGGGTCCAAAGTAGTTAGTGCAACTACAATACATAGGAGAGACTCCACATAATTATGTGCATATTGATATGAAATTGAATTTCATGCACAACTTAGCCGATGGGAATTGGTGGAGTTTCCCTTATATATTGGATCAAAGAAAGCAAACATGTCTTAATATAAACATATAGTAAATATGCATGCATAAAGCTTTCAAGAGCCAAAAATGTGACAATTTGAACAAAAACACCAAGTAAACCGAGTTGGCACACACAAGAGTGTGACAAGACAAGCGGTGTCCAAATTGTATCAAATAACCAATTCAACACATGAAAGAGCATAAGTTCAAAAATGAACTAGGCAAAATCCAAAGAGCAAAAGATAGATAAAAATACAAATGCTCAAGAATTTATCTCATTCTAAAATAGTCAAAGTGTGAAACAAGGAATGAGACAAAACCAACTCCCAAAAAAGAGTAAGGTTCCAACAAGTAAACCAAACTCTCCAAACTTTTCATGATGGCACAAAATACCAAAACGAAAAGATCAAACTTCCAAGCACATAAAACCCAATATGGATCAAACAAGGAAGCATAAAAGGATTGTTCTAGAGCTCACCCATAAGTAGTACATTATATAGAATTTTGCTTTTGAATGCAAAATGCACACAAATGAGATCATCACCACTACATACCTTAAATAAAACACACGAGAATACCAATAAAATAAGAAGATTCATAAGAGGCAAGGAAAGCATGGGAGCACACAAAACATTTACTTGGCCAAAGATAGGACAAGATTAAGCGAAGGACAAAGTGACTATGATCAATAAATTCTACCATAACTTGGGTACTCATTGTCCAAGGACAAGAAATATTGGGAATAATTTTCCCAAGGTAGCTTGAATGGATATCCAAGATCATAGTCACAACAAGAAGCATATAACAAAATATAAGAATTAAGCATGATACTTCGAACAAGATTCTTGGTAGCTTCCAATAGTCACACAATCACTAGTGATTAGAGTAACTTGAAGCAAATGGTTTCCATGAGGATATATATAACTAAATATGAGGAAAAACATACCAAGAAGCACCCTCACATACAAGATCCAAAATATGAGCAATAAAGGCATTCAAGCAAATTGGAACTTGTATGAGCAAATGTGTCACATAGGAGCTAGATAATTATCAATATCAATTCTAAGTGACACAACCTCGAATGTTCAAATGTTATAGGATTGTAATATGCACTAAGCATATGACTCCCCCATAATGTGATACTACCATAAAACCGACACGAGGCAAAATGATAGAAATAGAGATAATTAATGGACGTTATAAAACTTAAATTTCTCATGAAAATTATACCACATAGAGACTAGACAATAATCCAATATAAATGCTAGGTGGTATTCCTCATGTACACACATTTTTAGGATTGTGGGATGCCTAAGCATAACACTCCCCCAAAATGGGATAAAAATCCATTAATCTCTCACAAGAGCCAAATACGATATCAAATATAATCAATTAAGGCTCCAATACAAGAAACACACATACATGGTGTGCCACCTAATCATATACAAATATACTTGATACCTCAAGATAATTAAGTGGAAAGAACAACATGTACAAAAGCATGGAAGATACAAAACCAACACATGCACAAGGGGCGAGTAAATTTCAATGTAATGAGTTAAGCATATGTTACCGCAAGGAGGAACAATGGAAATATAATATGATCATGATAATCCAAATGACTTGGCTTGACAATAACAATTGATGAAGATCCCTCAATTCTTCATAATGTAGCCAAGACTCCAATGCCCTCCATACAAACACCTATTGATCAAGTTTTGGCTTGTTGATCCCCAATCAAGTTGGGTCCTAAGAGGTTAGTCACAATAGGCTTGGCAACCCAAATGGTTCTTTTCTTGACACCACATTGAGCACCAACAAATTTGGCAAACACATTGCCAACCTCATCCTTATAAAGAGAATAAGAATCATCAATCAAGATAGGATGGGATGAGGAGTTACCAATAGTGCATGCGGAAGAAATGTGCCCCTTCTCACGGCATATGTAGCAAGTTCTACTCTTGCTATCTTTCTTCTTAGGTGAAGCCACAACTCGAGGAAGGGCTCGAGTAGTGCTCTTAGGAAGAGGCCCATTAATGACTTGAGGTGGAATTTGAGGCCGCTTCCCTTGATGCTTCACACTAAGAGGCTTTTTCTTTAATGGGCAAGATCTAACATGGTGCCCTTCTTCCTTGCACTTGAAGAAAACAATGTTGGCCGGATTCTTGACTTGATCTTGGCCATTCTTCTTGTTGTCCTTGTGCTTCAACTTGATAGTGGACTTGTTCTTGACATTGGAGTTGAATCCAAGCCCACTCTTGTCATTGGGGGATTTTTGCACACTCAAGATTTTGTTGAGTGTGACCTTCCCTTGATGACCCTTTTTCAAGTCATTCTTCAAAGAAGTGACTTGAGCCTTGAGATTTTTGATTTCCTCTACATGGTTAGTTTTAACAAAAACACTAGAGGAAGTATATGCTACATTGTTAGAGCAACAAGGCACGAAATATAATTCATCATGAGATATATCATGGTTGTGAGAGGATGAATTACAAGGACTAGCACATGGAAATATAACATTTGGAGTAGATATAGTGCTAATGTCCACATGAGGCCCACTAGATGTTACCTTTGACACGATGGCCTCATGATCTAACTTTAGCCTACCATGGGAGACTAGAAGCTCCTCATGCGAGCTCGAGAGCTTAACATGACTTTCTTCTAATTTCCCATAGTTGCTAGTTAGCAACGCAAGTTGAGCCTTTAGCTCAACATTCTCCTTCAAAATAGATGCTTCACAAGAAGTGGAGTTAGTAGAACAAGCATCATCATTATTAGCAAGAGGTGAGGGCAACTTGGTAAGATCTTTTGAATATGAAGCTTTAAGTTGCTCATGTGACTCGGTGAGTTTGATGAGCTCACCCTTGATGACCCTAGAGCCATTTTTGAGGTGCTCAAAATCCTCAAGGAGTTTAGCATAAGCAACTTGAGTCTCATCATTTTTACTTTTGAGATCACTTGCCACCTCAAGATCTCTATCATGAGATTCCTTTACTGTAGATAGCTCTAAAGCAAAGGTATCCTCAAGAGATTCCTTAGTAGTTTGTTCCTCTTCAAGAGATTTATTTAGGTTTGCAATTATATTAGCATACTCACGCTCAAGACTACACATTTTATCAACGCTGTTATCATGCACCTCAATTTGTGTTTATTACTTATCAATGTGTTCTTTGCTCTTAATAGCAAAGTCCAAGACTTCAACAAAGTTAGAGCAAGCAATATCCTTTTTAACAAGGGCACGATAAACAATCTCACCCTTTTCATATAAATCATCAATATCAAGCTCTTCTTCCACATTATCCATATCCTCCTCATCACATGAGGTGGGTTCCAAAGTAGGGGTTACCTTAGAATCCCTAGCCATAAGGCATAGGTGGGTACCGGAAGAAGGTGAAGATGAGATTGCATTTGTGGCTTCATTCAAAACCATGTCTTGCCCCATAGAATCTTCGGTTTGCTCTACATGGTTAGCAACACAAGCACTAGAGGAAATGGAAGCATTTTTATCATGGCAACAAGACAACACAAGCATATCATCATGAGATTTATTCAAGTCATTTCTACATGATATGCAAGGACTATTAACACAAGCATGTAAGAAGTTGGTAGTGCTAGAAGTGTTAAAGTCCAAAGATAGATCATTGCAACTAGATAGATATGAGGGATTACAAATAGTAAGCACACTATCCAAATTGCAATTTCTATCACCACTCACCATATCATTACCTTGTGAAAAGTCACATGTTGGTGAAGTGGTAGAGGATGAGAACTCATATCGACCGGAAGTGGAAGCAACATAATCATCCTCAACAATATTGGACACAACATATTTATCTTGAAGTTTTGTCCATAACTCATGAGCGCTCCAAAAAGGAATAATTGAAGAGGTAACTACATAGCTCAAAGCATTAACAAGCACATTAGAAGCTTGAGCATCGAGATATAAGTTTTTCTCATCCTCACAAGATAGATTTTTGAAATCCATAGGAGGAGAAAAACCCATATCTACAATACGCTCCAAATTTGGGTCCATGTCCCGAAAATGAATGAGCATATGATTTTTCCATATATCATAATTTGTGCCATCGAATATGAACATATCATTGTGCACTAATCCTCTAGCCAACATCTTTACTCTCAAGGCGGTGAAGCCTAAAATGAGAGACCGGGCTCTGATACCAATTGAAACGATACGGATGTCGCCTAGAGGGGGGGTGAATAGGCGATTAAAACTTTTCCGAGAGTGGCTCAACAAAGGCGGAATAAAACTAGTGTTTACTTTGTTAAGCACAACCTAGAACAACTAAGGTTCACCTATGTGCACCAACAACTTATGCTAAGCAATACAAGCAACAAAGTGATAGCAAGATATATATTACTTCAAGCACGGAGGCTATCACAATGTAAAGTGCATAAGTAAAGAGCTCGGGTATAGAGATAACCGGGGCACGCGGGGACAACGATATTTTATCGAGTTCCTCCCAACATGGAGTATGTCTCGTTTGGAGAGGGGGTGGTATAAAACCACCAATGCCACAAAAGGCCTCCCTTATTCTCTGGTGAATCTCACCCCAACGGGATTGATCCACATTTCCACTATCGGTGCACTTGTCGGTGGCAACCGGAACCTCTCACAAGGTTGGGACACTTCTCCACAACCTAATTGGAGGCTCCCAACAAAAGCCACCAAGGCCACAAAACCGTCTAGGGTTCCAAGAACCCAAGAGGGACAAGCTCCAATGAGTAACTCAAACCAAATCCTCCGAGGAGAACACAAACCGATGCACGAAATGCAATGGCAAGGACACAAGATGTGCTCAAATCCTTCTCTCCCAAATTCCACCAAAGCTACAAAAGCTTATGGGGGAATAAGAGAGGAAGAACAATGGAGGAAATCCACAAAAGACTCCAAGATCTATATCTCAATATGTTCCCCTCACTTAGAGGAGAGATTGATTGGTGGGATTGTAGATCTAGATCTCCTCTTTCAAATCCCTCAAGAATATGCAAGAATCATAGGAGGGATTGAGAGGAAGCAAGATCAAGAAGGTCAACAATGGAGGGGAAAACTTGCAAGAATTGTTGAGGAACCATTGGGGAAGAAGGCCCCTTATATAGGTCCCTCCAAAATCCAACCGTTGCAGCCCAAAAACGCGATTCCCGGTACTACCGGACTTTTCCCGGTACTACCGGACTTTCCCGGCACTACCGGACATTTCCTGGGGTTCCTGGGGCTCCAAACGCATTTTTCTCTGTGCTCCCCGATACCAAAATTTGGTACTACCGGACCCCGGTACTACCGGATCCTGGTCCGGTACTACCGGTCATCACAGAACGAAAACAGCCATAACTTTTGCATCCGGACTCCGATTTCGATGATCTTGGGCTCGTTTCGAAGAGGACAACAAACTCTACAAGATCATGCAAAGAAACATCATAGTACAGAAAGGGAGGATAGATACAAATGACGAAGTAAAAAATCTTCTGTCGTGCTAGGTACTAAAATGCGGTACTACCGCTTTTTGGTACCTAGCCCGACAGTGGCTTTTGGAAACTTGTCAAAAACCTTCTGACGTGCTAGGTACTAAAATGCGGTACCTAGGAGGGCAGTGGCATTTGGAAACTTGCCAAAACCTACTGCCGCGCTAGGTACGAAAATGCGGTACTACCGCATTTCGGTACCTAGGAAAATTCAAACCTCTATAACTTTTGATTGGTAAATCCGATCAACCCGATTCCAATTGCGTTGGAAAAAGGACGACATGAGCTACCCTATGAAAGGTGAAAATATTGGTTATCACCAAGTGAGAATGTATCATGTATAATAATGTGAGATACCTAACTTTGTGAGAAACCGAAAAGCCGCCAAAATCAAAATCGCAACAAGATACAAACGGAAGATCCGATTTTGATGAACAAGAGCTTGTTACGGAGATTACCACAATCTCTATATCCTCACATGGATAAGACCAAATAACAACCAAATATGATGATGCAAATATGCAAAGGTTTGAGCTCTCTCCGAACGAAGTGAACGAGTTACTCATTCGAGAGCCCCTCTTGATAGTACGGGTATCTATCCTAAACCCGGTCTCCTACTAACAATATGAAACCGGAAAAACGGAAAACCTATCAAGATTATACCTTTGCCTTGAGCATTCCACTTGAGCTTGATGTATACGATCCCCTTCTCAAGATGTAACGCCTTTCTTAATTCCTCATCATCGATCCATGATTGCCGGGAATGGCAAGCATCAAACATGAGATCTTCTATAGATGGTGCATTTTGAGCTTGCACAACACATCTTCTTCTCATTTCATCGACCTTGAATCCAACACATGCTCCAAGCGATGCTAATGGACAAATCCTACAAGTATAACTTAATACACACAATAGTCCATAAAGATTGTCATTAATTACCAAAACCACACATGGGGGCCCATATGTTATTTCAACGGGTTTGATCCCAACTCATATTCCCCACAAAATTCACTCAAATTCGGTGAAGATTCTTGTCCCCTACCGCACCCCAAGACCCTTACTTAATTCTGCCGCACCCCTCATATTTTTCTATTTGGAAAATCCTCCGCAAAACCTAACCCCGAGATCCAATTTGATCTACTGCCGCTAGAGCTCTAGATCGATCCCAAAGGGAGAGTTCACGTTGTCATGCACCCCTCTTCTCTCCCGCATCCTTCTCCCATGTCTCTATCGCGTCTCCTCACCATATTTACTCTTCCATAGGAGGATCCGACCACAAGGAATCCTTTGCCAGACCATCACTGGCGTCTGCAATGTCAATCTGCACTTCACCATCTCCCGAGGATGAAGGAGCCACACCCGATCGCACCAGAAGGATCCCCATCCTCCGCTGAATCCCGTGAGCTTCTTCCCTGTCGCGGGCGATCACCAGAGCACCATCTAGTACAACATCCTGAGCCGTATCCACAGTCGATGTCGACCAGCAGCCGCTGCGGCTATGTCGCCTTCCTCAACGGTAAACGTAGGATATAGTCATAATGTCCTAGATCCATCGGAGCCGACCATAGTCGATCCCAAGCCGTGATCCCAAGCCAAGTCGCAGCCGTAGCCGAGCCGAAGAACTCAAGACATCTGATCTAGATCCGGGACGGTCCACTTAACTGAAGGGGTAAGAGCAAATCACAGCCATATGAGGTTGATTGTGTAATTTTAAAATCCAATTTTAAAATAACCAAAAAAATGCAAACTTGTAAAATTCGTAGAAAATTATTTGTATGTCCAAAAGTATGTATAATATATCAATAGATTTAGAAAAATAAGAACATTTTTATGCAATAAAATCTGCATATTGCCCAATGTATATTTTATGAAATATTTAAATCTATATAATGGTATTTAATTCATAAAAAATATACACAACTCCAAATTGAGTGAAACAAATTTCTACTATTTTTTAATATCATAAAAAACGTTTTCTAAATTATTTGACACTGTTATCTTAGAATATTTTGCAGAAAGGCTTAAATCAACTTGCAATAATATTTCTATCATAGAAAAATATCTATAAATCCTTTTTAGTTGATTCCAATCACCACTGGCTCTAAATTGAATTACCTATCCAGTGGTATTTAATTCAAAATTTAATATTATAGAAACATTGGAAGTTGAATTAAAGTGAATTAAACCCTATTCAAATCTATATAGTTTTAATAATAAATTATTTATGCATTAAATGATTTTATATGTGCAACATCTTATATAATAATTTCTAGAGAAGTAAATACAACCATTGTGACTTATTAATCGTCACGTGTGCATTTGTTTATCATTGTTTTATTATATCGCTGCATTGTTGCATGATTGCAATGTTTATACGGATTGTTTATGGTGTTTTTTTTGAAACGTCAGATTGTGAGGAGTTAAAATACTGTGATTGTGACGAGTTCAAACATTACAATTGTGAGGATTATCTTAATGACTACATCTACCAAGGCAAGTAGAGCTATCATAAATATCCTACTATTTTTCCTATGCATTTTGTATGATTTTTAGTAGAGGTTGCATGTGTAGGATTTTGTTTTGCTATATGCTATGCTATGCTATGATACCCTGGCATGATTGGCATATTTCTTTGAATTGAATTCCTTTAAGCCATCGTATTGTAGTTTATTAGCCATGCTTACTAGAAATACAACGAGAAATCATTATTGATTATCTTATGAAAAGATATGTTTTGCTATAATGAAAACAACTAGAAGTAATGAATTCTCTGGGTGTGATGGATTGGTATGATGTTGGATGGTGTTATTACGGAAAGCACGTCCAGGCTTCAGAAATTGAATAGATTTCTTGTGTACTAGCTTCGAGTATAGTCGCATGTCATCTCTTTCTTAACTAAGTAAGTTATGGGAACATGACCCGACGTGACTAGCAGATGTAGGGGATGTAAGTTGGTATGGGTCTGTCCTATAGGCTCAGGGTTCTGCTTTTGAAAGGTTTCATCTCGGTCTTTTTCCTACCATGAGAAAAATGAGTGTAGTGGTAAAAGAGGTTGGCTAGGTCATGCGAATAAAGTGTACAACCTCTCTAGACTGTAAATCTAAAATACTTAGTCGTGTACCCAGTTATGAAAATCTATGAGCAACTAGGCCTAAAACTGTTTCGAAGATCTTGTTCATCCCAACTTCTTAAATTAGAACCAGATGGGTGAATATTGGTTTATGAGCATACAAAGCTGGACTGTCGTGCTCCAACATGGTTTTAAGTTGGTATGTTCTTAGAAAAACTGATTTGAAGAAACAAAAATATTTTGAAAGTAGAAAACGTTATAATGCTTTAAAAAAACAACAATGCTACACCTACGGAATTGTTTTACGGACTAACCTTACGGACAAGACGTGGGGTCCTACGATTGGGAAAACAAGTTGTAGCGGTTCTAAACAAATCTTTTCTAACAAATATGAGAGTCACACGTCATCCCGTAACAAAAATCCGTAAGATTCTTCCCGTAGACGTAGCATTATTGTTAAAAAAATGAGCCCGAACTCCACCAATCCGAATATGCACGTAGATGATGTTTTATAGTCTTGTTAGCAATAATTCAATACATTTAAAATATTGCCCATTCGTGGCTGCAACCTTTTATGTTGCAGGTTATTACGTTTCTGAGTGACCGTTTATAGGTCGCGAGACTCCACTCAACAATTATTATCCTGTGAAACATTTGAAGGATGGAGATCTATCTTATTATTGTTTTATGCTGTATAACTTGAATAATATAATGTAAATTCTGGATCATATATTTATGATGCATGGTTATATTTTGTATCATTTTGTACTGTATGTGCTAGTGAACCGATCCATGAATTAGCACTATACACAGGAACTCAGTCTTATTAGACGAGGATGTTACACTATGCTGCTTAAACGAAAATAATGTAGTTTGCTTCGTGTGTCCAAGAAGGGAAATTTCCCACATCGCTCGATTTTGGACATGTCGAAACAGAAATGGCAACATAATGAAAAATAATGCAGAAAAATCCCGAGCAACGTGGAAATTTCCCTTATAGGACACACGAAGCAAACCACATTATTTTCATTCAAGCAACATAAGTACTAGTGGTTCTTCCAAGCTCAAATAAGTTCCATCAAACAAACTAAAAAAGGTACATCAAGCAACATAGGGAGTCTAGTTCCACAAGCAACTGGCATATTTACATGACCAGTGTAACTAATACTCATGACGTTAATCGAGATAACTTACTAAGACTACGTTGTTGATTGCTACTAAATCGGCGATTGCAACTTCTTGGATAACAAAGTTCAAAAAAAGTTGATTAACATTAGTAAGTTAGCAATATCAGTGCATAGGGCATAGACATAGATACATTATCCGACACCAACAATGTCGAAACCGAAATATTAGCAATCTCATAGATTTTCCACAAACAACACCCCCGTAACGGAAAATAGCTTAAAAATGTTTAATACACACTCATTTAATCATTTCCATTACTTGTATGGTGATAAGAAGAATAAGGACAATAAACTAGCAAGGGAGAAGTGCTTACTAATATAGGCAAACCCAGTCCCCCTTGTTTCAAATAATATGCATTCAATCGCATAGACTAGGTTAATTTGAAAATAAATTAAAGCACACCATTGAAGTAACTAGATCGTCAATGATTTATTTTGTCAGTCCAAGCATCCGCCAACGTTTTCCAATTATGCACTGATGCAATCCAAGCATCCGTCGATGCTATTCATGTATTCACTGATGCAGTCCAAGCATCCGCTCAAGCCATTTCTATTTCCTAGAAATACCTAAGTGTCAATGCCAATGTCATTTACTATAAATGTAATTATATAAGAATGCAACACTACAATAGAGTGCAAAAAGTAAGATATTGACATAGCAACGGTCTTCAATTAGTTCAGCCACATGCCGGTCTCAAGTTGTTTGCATATAATTCCCCAAATAAATGCATTAATTATATTGAGCGTAGTGCGTTGGAAAATTATAAAATTTACAACGGCTTCTAGCTCAGATCCGAGTATCTAAAATTATGTCAACAATTCAAAGTGTGGCAGCAAAAATCAAATTCGGGTTAAACAAAACCTAACCCTAGGATTAAACCAAAATGAATTATTAACTATAAATAGCACTAATCTCGGGCTTCTACTGCTGGAGATCCTTGTCGCAGACGACGTCGAGCACGGAGACCTCCTGCTTTTCGGAGGTCAGCTTGCTAGTTTATTTTGCGAATTCTTGTGCATTTTGACTAAACAAATCATTTGATGGTCCATCAGCTTCAAATTTGTGCTTTAATTTCTTTTGAAATTAGCATAGCCTATGTGGTGAATGGATGTTCTATGAAATAAACCCTGGTCATTGAGAAATGGAGAGAAACAAGAGCACACAATGTTTGAAAATTTATTACTCTCAAGCAATGGATATTACATGCTGATCTATTAATCGATCAAAAGGGAAGTAGTTAAAAGTTTATTTTGCAAAATCACAACGAAATATGGAAACAACTCCTCATCACATCCTCCATAAATAGCCATCCGGAATCCGGTACGATAGATGTCGAGCTAGCGTGGTCAAGCTGTGGGGTAGAAGGGCGAGCTGGCGAGAGCACAGGTGCCCGTCTTCCAGGGCACATCCTTGGCGAGGTAGATGTATCCCTGCTCGCCCCAGTCGTTGCTCCAGGAGTTCTTGGCAATCCAGTACTTGTTTTCCTTGCTGGGCCCCTCGCAGTAGCCGACGATGGTGACGGCGTGGTTCACCCTCGCGGGATTGCCGGAGCATGGGCCACGGTAGATACCGCCGGCGTAGAACTGGAACTCGAAGCCGCTGGCGTCGATGTACACCGTCACGGGCTGCCTTGCCACGGCCAGCGCCAGCTGACGTTCGTTGTTGGGCACCACGGCCTTGAAGCCCTTGACAGATGCCTGGTGGTCGAACAGCAGCTTGTCCACGTCGCACTTACCCTGGAACCCATTGTATGGGTACCTCTCCTCCGACGTGATGCCGCCGCGGGCAGCCACGAGGCTGAGGGCCGTGTCTGTGTGGCCGCCGTCGCAGCCATTGCTCAGGCTGTCGCAGTCCAGGAGTACCTGCTCCGAGAGCGACACCAGCTCCCCGGTCCTGATCTTGTTCATGCCCTCGATCGCCGCCACCGCCGCGAACGCCCAGCACGATCCTGCCATTTCCATTCCATCGACACATTTGAGTAATTAACTTAATTGAGAATGCATCGCTCTGCTTGACGAACTTACCGCAAGCGCCTTGGTTCTTGACGCCGGTGACAGCGCCGCTGGAGCGCCAGTCAACGCAGCACGGCTTCCAGGAGCGGGAGGGGAGCGGGGTGGGCGACGCGGCATGGAAGCCGGTGTTGTTGAATCCGGTGAACTGCTGGACGACCTCCCTGGCGGTGAGGTCGCCGAACCTGTTCATGCGGACGACGGCGCTGCCCTTGTTCTGCGACCTGAACCCGCCGCCCACGACGCCGACGCCGCCGGTGCCCCTGTTCTGCGACCTGAACTTGCCGATGGAGTTGGTGTTCTGCTTGAAGATTTGGAACCGCTTCTCCTCCTCCCGGTGGGACGAGTAGTGCTTTGAGTACCTGGTCATCCAGTCGGAGAACCTCTCCCTCACCTCGGACTCCGGCAGCTCCCACGACGGCTCCTCCTCGCCATGCGGCGGGTAATCTGCGGCCATAAGAAGCGATGCCTGCAGGAGGCTGGTGAGGCACAAGACTAGGACAAGAAGGCAAGGCGTGGAGGAAGCCATCCTGATTAGCTGCTTAGGCTGTATGCTTGCTTTGTCTGGAATACATGCAACCGAGCTAATGTTTATATAGGTGCCTTGGTTGACAAAGCATGTCCTTGTGGCTAGCTGGTGCATCACCAGTCGTCGTGGGCGCATGTATGATCCAATGAGTTGATTAACTAACCCAATATTTAAGCCAAATGTCAAACAGAATGGTTAATTGTGTATAATTAAATTAGGACGTGTCTGAATTTCAGTTGGTTGATAGTAATTAGCTTAATTCTTAGTCAGGTCGATGTCATTCTACCTTAATTGCAACCTCACTTGTAACTAGAAATATCTCATTTCAATCCCGCTTGAAAGTAAAAAAGGTCAGTTGCAAGTGTTGCAACCGAAAAATCCTACTTGCAATCCCACTATCAACTCGCATATGTACGAATCATGATGTAAATCTAATGGATTAGGACATAACCGAGCTCTAACTTAATTCTCAATCGATTGAAGAATTAGCAAAACCGATTAAATTATGTGTTTTCTTTTTCTCAACATAGCCCATTAGATCAAAGTAGGATGAATCATTCTCTTCTCCTAGTGGTCTAACGGTGGATAATAGTGTTTGACCTTTCCACATTGCCCAACTTGCACTAAATGTTAATGGCGAGTGGATTTATGTTACTAGTTTGTTGATCACCCAAGGTCTAGCTGTTGTGCTATTCATTTAGTTTGTACAAGAGAATATTTCCATGGATAATGCATTCTAGAAAATTTGATTTGAGCGTGAGACAGCAGATCGTACAGGCACCTCTACCGATCAGAGAAGAAACATGCCATGCCAGCATTTTTTTTTTGCACCACGGCAATTTGTAGCAACCGTTGTGGCCACTTGTAAGTCGTTCAAGCATTAAAGTGTTAACGCTTTGAATGTTGACATTGCCTTTACAATGATAGTATTTTGAGTAAATTCCATATTTAACCCTCTAGTTTCAAAATTTTGACACTAATACATAGTATTTTGAGTAAATTTCAGATTTAGCAAATATTAATTCTAATTACCCTATTTAGTAAAAGTTGTGTCAATTTTTACCTTTAAACTTCTCAGGAGGGTCGATGTAGTAACTCTCGAAATAGGCTTTCGTCCCGCTTTATAAATAAAGCACACGGGTGAAACCGCTGCTAGGCTAGACAGCACAACGCCCAAAGGACCAACACTATACACGGACCGAACAAGCAGGTCCAAACCGAAAACAAGAAGAAAGAAAAGAAAACAAAGCCGACAACGGCGGAGCGACGAAACAGAGAAGATTCACAACCGTTGCGCCCACCGGAGAAGTACCACCACACCGCTAGCAATCCAAAGTGCCGCGTACCAAAGCAGCACCTCCAAGAAGGGGAGTGATGATGACGACACTGCTGCCCGGACTAGTCCTAGGGTTTCCCCCGGTACGCCATGGGAGACGCGGAGGAGATGCCCCCAACGCCCTTCAGGAAGGAAGGCGATACCCAGAGGCGTCACCGTGCCGGTGTCAAAGTGACAAAGATTTCTCCCGATCCCTCCAACGATCCTCCCAACTGCTTTGAATTGCTCCGCCAAGCTTGCCGCCCACCTGCACGCGCCCACACGGTCTTGAAGACTTCACCACCGTCCCACCGTGGAACTTAGACCGAGGCCGATAGGAACGAGAGAGCGGGGCCATCGACGAGGGTAGGCATGGCATCAGCACGCATGAGAGGACAGTCTCCACCGCCCGATGGTGATAGCCGACACAATGCAGCAGCAGACCATACCAGGCCTTCTTGGCCCGGCCGAGCCCGTCAAGGCTCGTGAAGTCCTGCCGCCGCACTGCAGCAAGGGTGCCTCCGCATACGCCTCCCCTAGCACCAGGCTCCACTCCTCCCTCCACCATAAAATTCGCCACCTTGACAAATCCCCGCCGCAAAGCAGCAGCACCATCGCCACCGAGACCACCCAGGCAAGTCGAGCCGTTGGCAGTCTGAGGAACAGCGACCGAACCTCGCCACCTCATGGCCTGAGGAACGGCCGCGCAAGCCATCTTCCGGCTTCCACGCGCTCGAGCCAAGGCTCCGGCCACCGTCACACCGCACTGCCGCCGAGAGTTCCGGCAGCATGCCACGTATACTAGTTGTTATGGTTGTTTTTTCATGGAAGGTTTTTTCTTTCCAATCTTCCATCTTGCTGCTGTGTTTCTCCAATCTATGCTATATGAAGAACTAGTTGACGTGGGCCTGGTGCAAGTGCAACGTTAGTGTTGGAAATATAAGCAATAACCCATATGATTTAATCCGAATAATAAATTGATAAAACATGATCATACAAACGATATTGAAACCAATTATGCAGATCAACAAAGTAGATGAACAAATTTCATCTATAGGAGATAAACCTATCACATTTACACCAAACGCTAGAACAAAGAACTCTAGCATATCCGAAAAAGACAGTTGAGTATCACGTACAGTGTAGGCTGAATAGTAGCCGCAGCGGTTGCAGCAGCGTCGTCCATGTTGAGGTTGTCGAAGAGGTCGCTGACGTCCAGGAAGAAGTCGTCGTTCAGGAACTCGTCGTAGGACGACGTCGTGGTTGCCAGTAGTCGCGCTTGAGCGTTTCCCAAAAACCTGATCGTCCCTCACCCATACAGGTTCACGAGAGGCGGGGTTCCGGAGGCCTACTGTCCCGATCTGTGGTGCACGCCGCAAGCCGGGATGGGGAAGACGAAAGCGGCGGCGCAAGGTTCTGGAGGTAGGCGCGTGTGTAGATTGATTCACCGATTAGGTTTACGCAGACGCTTATATAATGCAGGTTAGGGAGATCGTGGGCTCAGTCCACGTCCCAGTCGGTAACAGTCCACGTCCATAAAAACTGGAATCGGATGTAATTAACGCATCCGTTAGTGACTCATAATTAGTTTTCCTAACCAGCAAAATAAAGCTCGGCTCGGCGATATTTCCGCAACCCGCGGCACGCGCGCGCGTCGTGATGAGGCGAGGCGTGGCGAGGCGAGGCGGGCGGCATCGGATGATGAGTGCGCGAGGGCTACTCTTCTTGTAACACCTTAGTGAGTGGTGTAACACTCTACTATAAGGTGGTCCAACTCCCCTTCAACTAGCAATGTGGGACTAAACTTTAGCACCACTAGCACAGCCATATGTTGCCATATACAAGTGGGCTAAAGAGAATTTCAGAATTTGTCTAATGGGCCAGCAACCCAAAACTCACCAAATTCCAACAATCCCCCACAAAGTCTCATTGGCACATCACATCACTTTTATTCCAGAACATTGTTTTATATACCAGTGTGTAGTGGAGACTGTTAAGTTGAACTTCCACGTTAAACTTCATGCTACACTAGCTAGCAACTTGAATAATGGACTATGCCTTGAAATACAAGTTTTATGCGCGCTAGTTTCACACAAAATCTAGACCCGTACAGGGCTACCGTCGGCTTCCCCGCGGTTTGGAGCTTATGCGTCATACTCCAGGGCCTTTCATGAGTTTATTAGAGAGCACCCAACTCTCACGGACTGCAGCGTTTAACAGTCAGACTCATATAGGTGTGTTCCTCAAGAGATGTTCTGCAGGACAACATCTCCGCTTATAAATGCCGCTTGGAACACATTAAGATAAATATCAACCTGCCATGCAGATTAAGAGAGTATTGCATTATTATGGAGATGTAAATATAATATTGGGATACTCTCCTCTCAGCTGACCAACAACTTGTCTCCCAACCCTAATTCACGGGATCTCCGATCACATAGAGTGGGTTGCCACTAGGATCAACTCATAACGTGGGTCTCAAACCCATCTCCCTCGATGCATTATCTATCACATTGCGTGATAAACCCTTTGTGAAGGGATCTGCCAGGTTCTTAGATGTTTGGATATAATCCAACGCAATAACTCTGGAATTTCTCAGTTTCCTGACAGATTTCAATCTCCTCTTCACATGCCTTGATGACTTCATATTATCCTTAGAACCGTTTACTTTGACGATCACAGTTTGATTATCACAGTTCATCAGGATGGCGGGTATTAGTTTTTCAACCACAGGTAAGTCCATCAAGAGCTCATGAAGCCACTCTGCTTCAACAGTGGCCGTGTCTAATGTTGTGAGTTCTGCTTCCATTGTTGACCTCGTTAAGATGGTCTACTTGCAAGACTTTTAGGAAACAGCGCCACCACCAAGTGTAAACAAATAACCACTTGTGGCCTTAATCTCATCAGCATCAGATATCCAGTTTGAATCACTATAACCCTCAAGTACCCGTGGATACCCAGTATAGTGAATACCATAACTCGTAGTGCCTTTCAAGTAGCGCAAAACTCTTTCAAGAGCATGCCAATGATCATCTCCAGGATTTGACACAAATCGACTCGGTTTGCTTACATCAAAGGAGATGTCAGATCTAGTAGCGCTGGCTAAATACATGAGCGAGCCAATGATTTGAGAATATCTCAATTGATCTTTAGCATTCCTTCGATTCTTTCGAAGTAGCACACTCAGATCATAAGGCGTTGGAGAAGAATTGCAGTCGCTATACCCGAATCGACTCAATATCTTTTCCACATAGTGAGACCGAAGCAATGTAATCCCACCATTGTCATCCTTTAGTAGCTTGATGTTTAATATTACATCAGCCACTCCCAAGTCCTTCATCTCAAAGAAGCGAGATAGGAACTCTTTGACCTCCTCGATAACAGCGAGGTTGGTCCCGAATATCAATATGTCATCAACATAGAGACACATAATAACTCCCTCGCCCCCACCATGGCGATAGTACACACATTTGTCAGCTTAGTTTACAACAAAGCCTTTAGTAGTTAAAGTTCTTTCAAACTTCTCATGCCACTGCTTAGGAGCTTTCTTAAGACCATATAAAGACTTCACTAACTTACACACCTTTCCTTCTTGACTATCTACTACAGATCCGTCAGGCTGCTTCATATAAATTTCGTCATCTAGCTCTCCATTTAGAAAAGTTGTCTTAACGTCCATTTGATGAACGAGAAGACCATGTGAGGCAGCCAAGGAAAGTAATACTCTAATAGTGGTCAATCTGGCTACAGGTGAGTAGGTATCGAAGAAGTCTTCACCTTCCTTTTGGGTATAACCCTTAGCCACAAGACGTGCCTTGTACTTTTCAATAGTACCATCAGGTCTAAGATTTTTCTTAAACACCCATTTACATCCTATAGGTTTACACCCATAAGTACGATCAGTGATTTCCCAAGTACCATTAGCTAAGATGGAGTCCATCTCGCTTCGGACAGCTTCCTTCCAGTAGTTAGCATCTTGAGATGCATAAGCTTCTGAAATGGAAGTGGGAGTATCATCCACAAGGTACACAATGAAATCATCACCAAATGACTTTGCAGTCCTTTGTCTCTTGCTCCTTTTGGGAGCTTCATTATCATCCTCCACGGGATCATCATAGTGTTCTATCGGCATAGTGGGTTCAGGAACTATAGAAAATTCCTGACTAGATGAACTAGTCATCTCCTGATCTGATGACCTGGACATACCTTTCATAGGAAAGATGTCCTCAAAGAAAGTCGCATCATTCGACTCCATAATTGTACCAACATGCATGTAGGATACCTCGGATTTTACTATCAAAAATCTATAACCAATGCTATGAAAAGCATATCCCAGAAAAACACAATCAACGGTTTTTGGTCCAAGCTTTCGCTTCTTGGGTATTGGAATATTGACTTTCGCCAAACAACCCCAAGTTCGTAAGTAAGAGAGTTTAAGCCTTTTCTTTTCCCATTCCTAAAATGGAGTCATGGTTTTATCCTTTACAGGAACACGGTTTAGGACATGACACGCGGTCATTAGCGCCTCCCCCCACCATTCCTTGGAAAGACCCGATGTATCTAACATGACGTTAACCAAATCAGCTAGAGTGCGGTTCTTTCTTTCGGCCATCCCATTTGACTAAGGTGAGTAGGGAGGCGTCCTCTCATGTATAATACCATGTTCCACACAGAATAAATCAAATTCATTTGAAAAATACTCTCCACCACGATCCGACCTTAGCCGCTTGATTTTAATATCAAGTTGGTTTTCTGCCTCAGCTTTATAGATTTTGAAGTAGTTCAAAACTTCATCTTTAGATTTCAGAAGATAAACATAGCAGTATCTAGTGGAGTCATCAATCAACGTCATAGAGTATCTTTTTCCACCTTTTGTCAACACACCATTCATCTCACAAAGATCTGAATGTATAAGTTCTAGTGGTGCTAAGTTTCTCGGTTACGCGGCCTTATGAGACTTGCGGGGTCGCTTTGCTTGCACACAAACTTGGCACTTAGAACCTTTGACAGTGGTAAATTTCAGAATTAAACTCATATTGGCTAGCCGCGTCATGCAACCAAAGTTAATATGACAGAGTCATGAATGCCAAACATTGGACTCATTATCATTGCACACATGGTTAATAACTTTAGTACATGAGTCTAACAAAGACAAACAGAACAGACCTCCGCACTCATAACCCTTTCCAACAAATTATACATACTTAGAAATTACAACTTTATTGGACTCAAAAACCAACTTAAAGTCATCTCGACATATAAGCGATCCGCTGACGAGATTCTTATTGATGGAGGAAACGTGTTGCACATTCTTCAGCTGTACGGTCTTCCCCGAAGTAAACTTCAGATTTACCGTACCAACACCATGAACAGAAGCACGTGAGCCGTTTCCCATCAGCACGAAAGAGGTCCTTGAGACCTGATAAGAGGAAAACATTGAAATATGAGAACATACATGTGTATTAGCACCCGTGTCTATCCACCAATCAGGAGAATGACATACTGAAAGGATAGTGGGTAAAATACCATACCCAGCATCATTCATCTCAGTATCGCTAATAACAACATTAGCGGCCTTGCCGCTGTTTCCATGTTGACGCTTGTCAAAGCGATTAGGACAGCTAGGAGCCCAATGATCAGGATCACCACAGACGTGGCAAGAGCCTTTCCTCTTATCATTTTTCTTCTTAAAGTTGGTTGAGTGTGTGGCCTTGTTCTTGTCATCAAACTTCCCCTTTCCTTCAGTTTTGTTCTTATTCTTGAAATTGTGGGATTGGAAGTTTTTTCTCTGCACTAAATTGGCAATAGAATCTCCCTCAAGTCCTCGAGCAGTTTTGTCCTTTGCTCTCGCTTTCTCTTCCACATGAAGAGACCCAATGAGATCCGTAACGGAAAACTCTTGTCTCTTATGTTTTAGAGAAGTAGCAAAGTTCCTCCACGAAGGAGGAAGCTTGGCAATAATGCCACCAGCCACAAATTTGTCCGTTAAGGAACACTTGAACTGATCAAGTTCTTTGGCAAGTGATTGTATCTCATGAGCTTGCTCAACGACGAAGCGCTCATCAACCATCCTGTAGCCATAGAATTGCTCCATGACATACAGCTCAGTGCCAGCGTCCGAGACCCCAAACTTGGCCTCAAGCGCTTCCCACGCGTACTTGCCATTATCAAATGACATATAAGGGTCAACAATGTTGTCCCCAAGAACACTGAACAAAGCCGCCATAAACATGGTATCGGCTTTCTTAAAGTTCGCTTCCTTCTCAGCGGAAAGATCTCCTTCAGGCTTGCCAAGAATGGCGATATAACAGTTTAGGTTTTCAAACCAGAGAACTACTCTCTTGCGCCATCTCTTATAGTGCATGCCATCAAAAGGAGGTGGCCTAGTATCCACGGCTATACCAGTGGAATTCAGTTGCCTATAATTAGGTTTTTGGATTGTTGGAAATATAAGCAATAATCCATATGATTTAATCCGAACAATAAATTGATAAAACATGATCATACAAACGGTACTAAAACCAATTATGCAGATCAGCAAAGTAGATGAACAAATTACATCTATAGGAGATAAACCTATCACATCTACACCAAACGCTAGAACAAAGAACTCTAGCATAATCCGAAAAAGACAGTTGAGTATCACGTACAGTGTAGGTTGAATAGTAGCCGCAGCTGTTGCAGCAGCGTCGCCCATGTTGAGGTTGTCGAAGAGTTCGCTGACGTCCGGGAAGAAGTCGACGTTCAGGAACCCGTCGTTGGACGACGTCGTGGTTGCCAGTAGTCGTGCTTGAGCGCTCCCCAAAAACCTGATCGCCCCTCACTCATACAGGTTCACGAGAGGCGGGGTTCCGGAGGCCTATTGTCCCGATCTGCGATGCACGCCGCAAGCCGGAATGGAGAAGACAAAAGCGGCGACGCAAGGTTCTAGAGGTAGGCACGTGTGTGGATTGATTCACCGATTAGGTTTAGCGCAGACGCTTATATAATGCAGGTTAGGGAGATCGTGGGCTCAGCCCACGTCCGAGTCGGTAACAGTCCACGTCCATAAAAACTGGAAACGGTTGTAACTAACACGTCCGTTAATGACTCATAATTAGTTTTTCCAATCAGCAAAATAAAACTCGGCTCGGCGAGATTCCCGCAACCCGCGGTGCGCGCGCGTCGTGACAAGGCGAGGCGGGCGGCGTCGGAGGAGGAGGAGTGCGTGAGGGCTACTCTTCTTGTAACACCTTAGTGAGTGGTGTAACACTCTACTATATAAAGTGGTCCAAACTCCCCTTCAACTAGCAATGTGGGACTAAACTTTAGCATCACTAGCACAGCCATATGCTTCCATATACAAGTGGGCCAAAGAGAATTTCAGAATTTGTCTAATGGGCCAGCAGTCCAAAACTCACCAAATTCCAACAGTTAGTGCTGCTAACTATGGTTTAAATAACAATTAGAAGGGCTTTGTAATGTTTGAGAGTAACATGTTCTTACTCAACGGATCAACCTAGCACTAGGATTTTTTGGCTTAAAAAGACACATTTTTTTGTTGAGAAATGACACGGTTTGAGGAATAGACAAGATCGTCACATCCTGATCAGGAGTCCTATTCAGTTAGTTTGCTGTAGCACTAGAATTTTTTTGGCTTAAAAGACACATTTTTTGTTGAAGAATGACACAATTTGAGGAATAGACAAGGTCGGGCGCGCCCGAAAAACAATACGGTTTAACTCATGATCAGGCCACTTCTTGTGAGAAATAAAAAACAGAAAAAAAATCAAAGTGGCATGCAACTTGTCAAAACACTCACAAAATTTTACATGGGTAAAAATTGGCACAACTTTTGCTAAATAGGGTAATTAGGATGAATAAATGCTAAATGAGTTAATTAGTGTCAAAATTTTGAAACTAGGGGGTAAAAATGGAATTTACTCTAGTATTTTTAATAGTAATCAACTCTTTATTCAAACATTGTTAGCATTACAGTCTGATTTTTTTTTCACGGTAAAGGCCTCGAAAGACCTAGAAGCTGTATTAAAAGCGGTGGGTACAAAGTGTAGATAGGCTATGACGAGGGTAACCTCGGCAATGTCTATTATTATGGACTTAGGGTTTCGTAGAAAAACGAGTAATAGAGAATTCATCGGCTGATTAGACAAACAAGGAAGTCGATGTAGTTTGTTTATTGAGAAAGCTCGACTACAAAATCGCCGGTTCGCTAGTTGCGATCTAGCTCACAGTGGATTGCTGGAGAAACTAAGGGGCCCTCTCCGTTTGGTTCTCCTAGACTTTTTATGAAAGGCTGGGTCCTGAATCCGTAGTCGGAGAGGTTATAAGTTTATATTTTACAATGCAAAATATTTGTCGGTTTATGACTATTCCTTTAATCGGTAAGGAAAATATTTATTCCGTCGGTGCTTTTTGGACTTCATTGGGCCTTTGTGGGCCATAAGCTTCTATGCGCCTAGGGTAACTAATCATAGGGACCCGATAGGTCATACTCATGTCAGTAGCTCCCAAGACTCTATCTGAATCGTAGATTCAAGTCGAGTCTCAAAATTCTGTTTAGCTGTTTTAGCCGAAGTTTTTGCTGTAAGCAGATGTTCTTTATTATTTAAGCTTTGTAGGGATCTAGTATAACGAGTCTGATGCATCCGACAGATCGGAAATCAGTTAATTGCTCTTGGAAAAAAACAACGTAAATCTACATAAAATTCAAGTCCCCAGGCTTGAACTCGGTATTTCCTGGCGTAATTCAGTCCGGGCCGTGGAGATATCATCGAATACTAAATTCCAGTACTTATATTCGGGTACACGATGCGTCCATCGGTACTTTTCATCCTATGGTAGATACAGATAAATATTGGCAGAGCGTATTCGTGTGCGGTTACCAAGCCGCTTCAGGATAAATTCCGGGGTCTTATCTTCATGTCATGGACACGGGATTCATACATGTTATCGCGGTGGATACGGTCTGAAAGAATTTTATCGACTGCCTTGTTTGGTTGTTGGAATAGCTGAAGTTATCGAATTTTTTAATATTTTTATCGAGTGCTCCCGATGGGAGTAACCGCATGAGGATACAAGCATGTAATACTCATAAATTTGCTTCAGAATATCTATCGGGTGTGCAATAGCGCTCCTGATAGGAGTAGCCTCCGAGGCTACAGTCGAATACTTGAATTCGAGTATAGGCTCAATTTTTATGCTTTTCTTATATTGAAAATGTTGACTCCGTAGGAGGATTTGTTTTTATCGGGTGCGCGACAGCGCTCCCGATAGGAATAGCCCTTGAGCAAATGTTGTGGTGCTTGCATCGGAGCATAGGCTCAAAGTAGATCCTCCATTCGAGAAAAATACTATTTTTAATTTCTGCGGGTGTGCGACAACGCTTCCAATGAGAGTAGCCGCCGAGTCTATGTTCGGGTGCGTGCATCGGAGCATAGACTCTAAGCTTTTTATTCGAAAATACTTTATCTTATTTTGTTTTTGACTATGCATGACGTCATTGATGACGAAAATGGTGTGTCGTAGTTCTGCCGATGGGACGTGTCATTATTGGGCCCCACCACTCCTTTGCATGATGACGCGCAGGTGACACAACTGCGTTACTATTATCGTGCAGTCCCACGTCTAGCGTGAGAATTGAGGCGTCGTGTGAATGCCAGTGATTTACCGCAATACTTTCTAACTGAACGAGATTTTCCCTTTCTCATTGCTGCCATGTGTCTGCATCCTGCTTTGTTTGGCACTTCATAAATTTTGATTAACGGTGAACAATCACTTAAGCTTTCTTTATATTGAATGAGTTAGGGATTTATTGCCCTTCTTCTTCTTTTACCGTCATCTTCCTCTGTTCCTCCGTTCAGAGCGCTCCATCGTTCTTGCTCACCTGTTCTTTCTCTAGTCATTTTCGCATCATTCCCTCTGAGAATAACCATGGGTCGATCCAAGGGAGCCTCTTCTGCTACCGATGCTACCGCGAAAAAGAACTGCGATGTTGGATGGGTGCCCTCTAAGTGCATAGCATGCGAGTTGCACGAAGCTCGCAACTTTAATCTGCTGGAGGAGGGCGCTGCCAAGTTGCCCGTCAATGGGACTACGCCCGAGCTAGAAGCGGGATGGCGGGTAGTGTTCTTGTCCTTCCTTTTTCACGATCTCTCCCTTCCTACCCACGGGCTTCTGTTTTTCTATGGCGTACAGCTATATCAGCTTACGCCCAATTCCATTCTTCACATTGCCTTTTTAATCGCCTTGTGTGAGTGTTTCCTCGGGATCCATCCCCATTTGAGCATGTGGAATTTTTTTTACTTTGTTCGTCATAATGCCACTGACACCGTCGTCCACGACGTCGGGGGTGGGGCGATAATTTATGTGCGCTCACACGTAGATTATTTCGATTTGAAAACCGCGGATTCTGTCCAAGGTTGGAAAACGAAGTGGTTTTATATCAATAACCAACAAGTCGAAGGCCAAAAGTTTGGGTTGGACCCCTTTGACCCGTGATACGTCCAAAATATATCTACTTTTCCGAACACTTTTGCTATTGTTTCTCCTCTAAACTTGTGTGATTTGGATACAACTAATTCGGACCGACGCTGTTTTCAGCAGAATTACCTTGGTGTCTAGTTTTTGTTTAGAAAATCAACTATCAGGAAAAATCCCGGAAAATATGTCAAAAATCCTATTTCACCAGAAGACTCACAGAGCCAGAAGACGAGGCGGAGTGGGGCCCTGGGGGCCCACACCCTCCAGCCGCGCGAGCCAGGCTTGGTCACGCCTGGCGGGGTGTGACCACCCCAGACACCCCCTCGGCCTCCCTCTTTGCCTATAAGATGTCTCTTGACCTAAAAACCAAGGGGGGTTCGACGTTTTTCCAAAAAGAGTTCCGATGTGTCACCACCACCAGAAACCGCGATTCGAAACCAGAAACTCCATTCTGGCACCCTGTCGGGACGGGGAATTTGGAGAGGATCATCGCCATCGTCATCACCAACGCCTCTCCATCAACCATCCATGTTTCCCTCATCCATGAGTGAGTAATCCCCCGATGTAGGCTATGGGGATGGTAGGGATTGGATGAGTTCTATCATGTAATCGAATAAGATTGTTAGGACATGGTGCCTAGTATCTCTATTAGTGCTATTTGACTTTTTTGCAACTTGTTGTGCTTAATGCTTGTCACTAGGGCCCGAGTGCCATGATCTCAGATCTGAACTTATTATTGAATTATTATGATAGTATTGTTTGTGATCTTATCTGCAAGTTGTGTACACATATCATTGTTCGGATCCAAAGGCCCTGAAGTGACAGCAATTGGGACAATCAGAGGGGATGGCTGTGATGTGAGGATCACATGTGTTCACGGAGTGTTAATGCTTTGCTCCGGTTCTATTAAAATGAGCACCTTAATTGCCAGTAGTTCCCTTGAGGCCCCGCTGCAACGGGCTGGCAGGACAAAAGATGTTGTGCAAGTTATCATTGCGAGCATGCATGACTATATATGGAGCACATGCCTATGATTGTTTAGTACTTGTATGCTTATTCTTATTTATCTGTGATTGCCCTAGATCTTGAAGTGACATGTTTAGACTTGTCCATGCAACGCCCATCCATCCATCCCTATGCCTACCGCGCTCATATCCTACTGTTTGCTACTACTGTTACTATTGCTCTTGTTTTACTGCTACTGTTGCTTTGCTATTTCTACTACCAAACTGTTGCTACTGATAAACTTCTGTGAGCAAGAACTATTTCCAGGTGCAGCTAAATTGACAACTCAATTTTTAAGGCTTGCAAGTATTCTTTGGCTCCCCTTGTGTCGAATCAATAAATTGGATAATACTACCCTCAAAGACTGTTGCGATCCCCTATACTTGTGGGTCATAAAGACTATTTTTTGGCGCCGTTTTCGGGGAGCATAGCTTTATTTGTAAGTTCACTTGGATCTATTATTGTTCACTATTATTCCTTTCATCATGGGGAAGTCTCGTGATGGAAAGTTACCTATTTTACCATCCGCTACAAGAAGAGGTACAGTCCTAAACACCTCTGCTGCTCTTGATTCACCGTCTGTTATAAGTAAGCTTGTTACTCCACCACCACATACTCATGCTACACACACTGCTACTACTGCTGAATCTGAAACTGCTTTTGATACTCATGATGTTACTTCTACTGTGCTTGATGCGAGTGGTCTGTTAGGTCCTTTCCTAGATGCTACTATGGCTAGTCTAGGAAATACTGAAACTCCTAGTGAAGACACTATTACACCTGTTAGCTCACCTGAGTCTAGAGAGAGATATGATATTAATGATGGTTACATTGAGTTTACTGATGAATTTATTGAAGAGTGCCAAAACACACATATTCTAGTGCTATTAAGAGTCTCCTTGAGAGACGTACCATTATTCCTAAACCGTCCTCTGATCCTAAGTTTGCCACCTCTCCCATAGATATTAAGGATAAAGATTATGATTTCTCTCTTGATTTATCCTATTTAGACATTGTTGAGAAAGAACCTTTTTGTGGGACTAAAAATGAGAGTGTTGTGGCTCATATGAATGAGCTTTCCACTATGAGTGCTTTATTCTCTGATGATTTTAAGATGCGCAAGTACTTTGTTACTAAGATCTTCCCTTTTCACTAAAAGGAGAAGCTAGGGCTTGGTTTAATAGATTACCTCCTGGATCCATTGATAGTTCTGATTGTTTGATTACTTCTTTCTTCCAGAAATATTTTCCTCCTAGTGCTAGACATGCTGCTTTGCAGAGAATTTTTTATTTTAAACAGGGAGAAGAAGAGAAATTGCCAGAGTCATGGACAAGGTTATGTGCCTTGATTCATGCACATCCTGGATGTCCATTGCCTAAAAATGAGCTTCTTGATATGTATTATAATGGACTAACTGATGATTCTTGGACATACCTAGATAGCTTTGCTGATTGTGTTAGGAAAAGAACTCCTATAGATGCTGAAGAATTAATGGCTAAAATAAGCAAGAATTATGATGATTGGACTTCAACTGAGCTAAATACACCTGAGCCTATTACTCCTAAACCAGTTGTGCCTGAACTAGTTCCAATACCAACACCAAAGAGAGGAGTTATTGCATTAAATGATGAAGTGATGAAAGAAGCTAAGAAATGTCTAAAGGAGAAAGGTATTAGAGCTAAAGATGTGAAGAATCTACCTCCTATAGAAGAATTATGTAAGCCAATTCCCCACTCATCTACTATTTGGGGTACACTCTCTCCACTTTGATGAAGGTGATATTCCCTATGGTAAGCCTCCTGATCAATGCTTAGATGAACTTGACACTTTTATTGTTAAAAAAGGTAATTTTAATAAACAAGTTCAGAATCATTTATTGGAAAACTCTAGAGCTATTAATGAGTTGAAAGATATTGTGTAAAGAACTGCTACTGATATTAAAATGCTTTGTAAACACTTTCAAATGGTTCAAACTCAAATTGATCAACTTGCTAAGGTACAAAAGGATATGCTAGTTAATACCTCAGGAGATAAACATGCTTATGGAATTAGAACTAGGAGTGGTATAGCTACTCAAGATCCTCTATATCATGAAGGACACCCTAAAAGAATTGAGCAGGATTCTCAACAAGGTGAAAGTAGTGGTAGTCCTCGTAAGAGAAAGAAAAAGAAACATAAAATAGTTGAGGAACCCTTTGAACCTGTTGTAGATCCTAATAGTATATATGTATCTGATGCTGAAACTAAGAGTGGTAATGATAAAAATGATGCTCCTGATAAGGAGGAAGTTGAGGAAGAACCTGAGAAGCACACTAAGAATACTAGGTACACTAAGGGAGATGTTATTGCTAATAAACATGGTAAAGAGAGAGAACCTTGGGTGCAGAAACCTATGCCTTTTCCCAATAAGAAATACAAGTCAAAGGAGGAAGAACACTAAAACAAGTTTTGTGAGTGGATAAACCTTTATTTTTTGCAAATCCCTTTGACTGATGCTATTAAGTTGCCTCCTTATTCAAAGTATATGAAGGATATTGTCTCTAATAAAAGGAAGATTCCTAATGAGGAAATTTCTACTTTGCTTGCTAATTATTCCTTCAATGGTAAGGTTCCAAAGAAACTTGGTGATCCAGGTATACCAACTATTCCTTGCTCTATTAAGAATAATTATGTTAGAACTGCTTTATGTGATTTGGGAGCCGGTGTTAGTGTTATACCTTTTTCTCTCTACAAGAGACTCCAGCTAGAAAATTTGGTACCAACTCTTATATCTTTGCAAATGGCTGATAAGTCAACTACTATTCCTGTTGGTATATGTGAGGATGTTCCTGTTCAAGTGGCTCATAATTCTTGGTTTTAACTGATTTTGTTGTGCTTGAGATGCCTGAAGATGATAATATGTCTATTATTCTTGGTAGACCTTTTCTTAATACTGCAGGTGCTGTCATCAATTGTAATCAAGGAAAAGTAACTTTTAATATTAATGACAAAGAGCATGCTGTTTATTTCCCAAGAAGGTTGCTAAAAGCTATTGCCTGAACTCCATTGAAAATATCGAGAGCATCAAGGTTGGAGAAATATATTGTCCCATTCCACAAAAAAGTTTTGAAACTATTATGATTGGGACCATTCCTATCAAGTTTGAGGTAACATAATCACTTTATGGAATACAAAGTTTTGTTTCATATAAGGTTGTTTTGGTAACAAGACTTGATCAACCTTGTTAACAAAAGGATTTTAACGCAACAAAATAATGTTTTCATTGTGGTTATACTTGCTCACTTTTACTTTTCTCCTTCCTAGTCTTTGCTTTTTCTCTTGTTAGCTTTAGTTTTGCTAGTTGTTTGCTTGTTAGAGTGCCTTAGAACTTATGTAGTTTTGGTTTTGATTTGTTTTTGCTTCTTCTAAAAAAATCTTTTTGCGAGAAAATCAATTTTCATACCCTGAAAATTGGCCAAAATTAAAGTTTCTCGAAAAATCCCAGAAAATTTATAATAATTTTTTTCTCGAAAAAAGGGGCAGAGTGACACGTGGAGTGGCCCAGGGGGTCCCCCCCAGGCCAGCACACCCCCTGGTGGCGCGGCCAGCCCCAGGGCGCGCCTGGCATGGGTAGGACCCACTTGAGGCCCTCCAAGTTGTCTCCTCCCAGCCACCTTCTTTCTCTCTCCTGAAAAACACCGGAAAACTTCCTCAAGCTCAAGTTCTTGCTGTTCTTGCTCCCGATTTTAGATCTCCTTGCTCAGCCCATCTTTGCTGTTGATTTTTGGAGGGATTGCTCCTTGGTATGTGCCTCCTCCGCTTGTCCAATTAGATTTGTGATTGGTAGATTATATCTTGAGTATTTTGCTGCTATAGGTGTCAGGTTGTGTGAGCTTGCATGCTTGTTCTATGCTTAGAAACTTCATTTTGATGCATGTGTAGCCCTCTAGCAAGTTCCTATAGTAGTTTCTCATCATTTATCAACTTGGAAATCACTTGGTTTGATGTTTGTCTAAAAATTTCAGAAAGGAAGATGAGTGCATACCCGCTGAATCAATATGATTTGATGGTACCTGAGCCAATGAAAGTCCATCGTGAAGAAGGAGTCTTCCCTTCCATATATCCATGCCCTGAATTTATGAGAGCTGCGGGAATCTTTCAGGATTTCCAAATTATGATTAATAATGCAGGGTTGGGACACTTTGTTGAAGGGGAACCACTTAAATATGTTAAGCTAACCATGGTTGTAGTGCAGGACTTCCAGTTTACTTGGTCCTCATCTAATCCCATGGTCCATTATAAAATATACAATATAGTTGTCGACCTGCCGTTTGTTGATTTATGTGCAGCTTTTAGAGTGCCTCATTGGGGATCTTGTGAGAGGATCAAGGAGAGGCCTAAGCCACTTATGGATTTATATGCTGAAATTTGCCAAACTTTTGACTTCTCGAAGGAAAGTGGTAAAATTCGGAACATCCAGTTCCCATCCATTAGATATTTTGCCTATTTCATTACCAAGTGTGTTCTTGCTAGAAAGTTATCTTCATTTGATCTAGCTTTTATCTCAGCTGCTTTGAATATAGATCTTATAGTCTAGGTGCTTTGATAGCTTATCGTCTTACCACTAACCATGAGAAGGGTGGAATTTGTGGAGGGTCTCATTGCTTCTAGGTTGCTAGCTTTCCATGGTTTAGAGCCTCACCATTCAGACTATCGGTTCCCCATAGAGAGGCTTGATCTTGATTCCATGGTTCAGCATAATTTTGTTTCTTCTGGGGCTACTGTGAGAAGTTTACCGTATGAATTATCCTTTGTCAAGCGTGGTTGGAGAGGCGGTAGGACTGAGAAAGTAGTCTATTTGCCTGCACCTGCTTTGTTTAATTTTGATAACATGCAAGGATGGTCGCTCGCGGAGCAGGAGTTTGACACTTACATAGCGGAGCTCTCCCAGCAAGAGGAGAATGTTGGAGAGGATGCCGAAGATGATTCGTTTCAGCCCTCCAACATGGGGGAGTCTTCATACCAGCAACCCTCCTATGATTGGGGAGCGTCTTTGTTCTTCATCGCAAGCGCCTGACTATGATCATTCCTATGATGACCCACAAGCTTGGGGTTACTACCCGCGCTATTGAGCCCCACTTAGGCCAAAATCCTAAGCTTGGGGGGAGGTATACCGACATCATACTCATCTATATACCATCTTTCGTCGGTTCTTTGTATATCCATGTTTCGCTTTCTTTTTGGTTTTTGTTTCTGCTTTCTCAAAACACAAAAATACCAAAAATATTTTCGTTGTTTCTCTTGGTTTGTTTCTTTGATTTTTAACTTTGGTTTGCCTTAAAAGAAAAATCCAAAAAGATTTTTCTTTGTTTGTTTTTGCTTTGTTTGGCTTGCTTTAAAAATCAAAAACACCAAAAATATTTGTTGTTCTTCTTTGGTTTTGTGAGTTCTTTGCAGAGTTCAGCCGTCCTCAGTAGAGTTTGGTTTTATGTTATTATTTAAGCCACACAGGTGAAGGGCAATAATGAAGATTAAGACAACTTGAGGTGTGGTAAGAGGCTGGTAACGAACTCTACTTGTTTTCATTTTTGTACATATACTCATCATTGTGAGCATGCTTAGTATGTTCATGTAAGGTGTATGTTATATATGGATGCTTAGTAGTTCTTTCTCTCTTATGATTAGCTCTAGCTTGCTAATAGTTTGTAGCATGTCATATGAGTGTTTGCTTGCATTGTTTTATTCATAACTTGGTATGATATTGTGGTATCCTCCTCTGAATGTTTCATGTGAATCGACTTGGCACATGCTCACGCATGCATATGACTAAACAATAGTTAGTAAGCCTCGATGATTTATTGTGCCTTAGAGTTCTTGTATCACTTTCATGTCATAATTAGTCCTGTTTTGTTGCAAGCATGATTATGACAGTTATTGCTCTCTTATTTATCACTCCCTCTCTATTGCTAGCCTTCATTTGCACCGAGTATGAGCTCTACTTGTGCATGTTGGAATTATGCCCTAGAGGCAATAATAAAGATGTTATTATTATAATTCTTGTTCATGGTAATGTTTATATTCCATGCTAGAATTGTATTAAGCGGAAACTTTAATACTTGTGTGGTTTGTGAACAACACCGTGTCCCTAGTATGCCTCTATGAACTAGCTCATTGATTAATGATGGTTAAGGTTTCCTAACCATATACATGAGTTGTCGATTAATAATGAGATCATATCATTGGGAGAATGATATGATGGACAAACCCAAACTAAGCGAAGCAATTAGATCGTGTCATCGTGTTCATCTTTGCGGAGCTTTTCTTATGTCAAATATTGTATTCCTTAGACCATGAGATAATACAACTCCCTAGTATCGGAAGAAAGCTTTGAGGTCATCAAACGTCATCCTATGAGAGGGTGATCATAAAGGTGTCTCTCAGGTGATCGGAAAGTATCTGTTGGGTTGTATGTATCGAGATGGGATTTGTCCCTCCCAAGTCAGAGAGATATACTTCGGGCCCACTCGGTAATCGATATCAACACCGCTTGCAAGCATGTGGTTAAGGAGTTAATCACAAAGTTATATCATATTACGGAACGAGTAAAGTACTTGCTATGAACGAGATTGAACTAGGTATGACGGTACCGACGATCAAATCTCGGGCAAGTAAAATATCGCGAGACGAAGGGAATATAAATATGGGATTGATTGAATCCTGGCATCGTGGTTCATCCGATATGATCATCGATGAATGTGTGGGAGTCAATATGGGTTTCCAGACCCCGCTGTTGATTATTGATAGAAGATCATGTCTGCATGTTCTCGAACCCGAAGGGTCACACACTTAACGTGTCTCGACGCTAGGATAGATTGGATAATTGGTTTATGAGTTTTTGTTCGGAGTCTCGGATGGGATCCGGGACATCACGAGAGGTTCCGGAATGGTCCAGAGAATAAGATTCATATAAGACAATGCAGTTTTTGGAGTTCGGAATTGTTTCGGGTTAATCGGTATTGTACCAGAAGCTTCTAGAACCTTCCGGAGGGGGACCAACGTGGCCCCACCTGCCGGGAGGGGGCATGGGCCTATGAGGGAGTGCCTTGGCCGCATTGGGCCAGGGGCACAAGGCCCCATAGGGCCCAGCCGGCCAAACAAGGGGAAACCCTAATTTGAGCTTCTAGAAGGAGGGGGGAAACTTGCCCCCCACTCTTCCCTCCTTGGCCGCCGGCCTAGGCTTGGGGGAGGGGCTAGGGTTGGCGCCCACCCCTCTATATAAAGAGGGCTGGGGGGCGCACCACCCCCCTACACCTTCCCCTCAAGCCTAGTCGCCCTGCTGCCCTCCTCTCTCTCTCCCTCCCGACTGCGTGTAGGCGAAGCCCTGCTGCAGAAACTCTCCACCACTTGCACCGCGCCGTCGCGTTGTAGATCCAATCCGTCTCTCCACCATACTTGCTGGACCGATGAAGGAGGAGACGTCAAGGTGCCGCACGTGTGCATCTCTCGGAGGCATCGCCACTTGCGGTGTTAGATCGGAGCAGATCGCGAGGAGGAGAAGCGAGTACGACTACATCACCCACATTCCGACGAACGTTCCGCTGTGCGAATCTTCAAGGGTATGAAGATCTCATCTAATCTCTCTTGTTGTTTGCATCTCCTAGATTAGATCTTGGCTTTCCCGTTCGCATCCGTAGAAATTTTTTGATTTACTATGCTGCGAAACCCATCAGTGCATCCAACTCCCCAAAACCAATTTTGCCAACAGTGTCCACCATACCTACCTGTTAGCATCATTTGCTATTCACTGCATATTCATTATGCCTTGTTTTCTTCCAAATAAAATGTTTGACTGTTTTGAGAAAGTTAGTTAGTAAAGATCTCACGAACTTGATGGCACACTTTATTTCCTGCACTTAATAAACCTGAACCATTGTGACTGCCCATGAAAGTTATATGCTTGCAAATTATAGGCTAGGAGTTAGCAGAACTGTGTTGTCACGGGGAACGCTTTCAACACTTATGGATACATATCCAGTTGATGTCATGCTCTTTTGTTTGCGGATGTCGTCGGTGTGAAATAAAAGGGGAGCTTGTAAGTTCATGGAGTTATATATATGTGTTAGAGAAACGCTTGGGCCGCTAGCCTAAGCCATGCCTAATCTTGGTGGAAACTTGCAGCAAACCATAATGAGCAATCTGTGAAGCATCCTCAATAAAAACCTATGCAAATAGCAAATAAAAATATCGTTGAGATGCTCATTGTCTGCTTGCCTTGTCATTTTGGTTATGGGACAACTCCTGTACCATGTGCAAGGGGTACCCCATTGGCGGTTCTCTATGATACGCATGTATTTACAATGATAAGAACTTACTGGTAACTAAAGTTGAGTAGCATGAGGAGAGGCCCTCGTACTTAAGGGACATGAGATTTCCAGTTTATGGTATGTCAAGCATATAACTCATATTGGACCTCACTTTCACCTTAACCATGTAAAGATGCCTATGATAGGGGCAATGAGAGCTCAAAGCTAATGAGTACCTTCCTTTCAGCATTTGGAAGACTTTCAAACTTTTCAAAATCTTTTCACTTCCTTGTTGAGTTACCACTTATTCTATGAGCACCTTCTTGAGAGCATGGTTGTCATCCTTGTGTTTGTTCCAAAACTTGGTTAATTATGTCATTACTTTGATGCTTGTATCTATGATATCTTTACTTCTAGTCTTCACTCGAACTTCAGAGGTGCCTTGGCATTTATATTGTGCTCTACAAACAAAGGCAAGCGAGATACCACTCTATCATACCTTTTTATGAGCATTGCAATGTTGCTTATGTTTATGTTTCATGCTACTTATTATTATTGAGTTGGAATCTCTTCATAGCTTGCAATGACTATTGAGTAGACTTAGTTGTATACTCTTTATTATGAATGGTTTAAGTATATACTCCTGTGCTGAGAATATATACATCATATGAAGCAAATGTGTTTGTGAAAGTTCTTTTATCGCACTCAGTTTTTTCAACTGAAGTGCTTGGGAACAAGCAATAAGATAATATTGGGGGGAGTTGATATGTCCAAAATGTATCTAATTTTCCGAACACTTTTGCTATTGTTTCTCCTCTAAACTTGTGTGATTTGGATACAACTAACACAGACTGATGTTGTTTTCAGCAGAATTATCTTGGTGTCTAGTTTTTGTGCAGAAAATCAACTATTAGGAAAAATCCAGGAAAATATGCCAAAAATCCTATTTCACCAGAAGAATCACGGAGCCAGAAGACGAGGCGGAGTGGGGCCCTAGGGGGCCCACACCCCCCAGCCATGTGGGCCAGGCTTGGTCGCGCCTGGAGGGGGTGTGGCCACCCCAGGCACCCCCTCGGCCTCCCTCTTCACCTATAAGATGCCTCTTGACCTAAAAACCGAGGGGGGTTCAACGTTTTTCCAGAAAGAGTTCCACTGTGTCGCCACCACCAGAAACCGCGATTCGGAACCAGAAAATCCGTTCTGGCACCGTGCCGGGACAGGGAATTTGGAGAGGATCATCGCCATCGTCATCACCAACGCCTCTCCATCAACCATCCATGTTTCCCTCATCCATGAGTGAGTAATCCCCCGCTGTAGGATATGGGGATGGTAGGGATTGGATGAGTTCTATCATGTAATCGAATAAGATTGTTGTGCTTAATGCTTGTCACTAGGGCTCGAGTGCCATGATCTTAGATCTAAACTTATTATTGAATTATTATGATAGTATTGTTTGTGATCTTATCTGCAAGTTGTGTACACATATCATTGTCCGGATCCAAAGGCCCCGAAGTGACAACAATTGGGACAACCGGAGGGGATGGCTGTGATGTGAGGATCGCATGTGTTCACAGAGTGTTAATGCTTTGCTCCGGTGTTCTATTAAAATGAGAACCTTAATTCCCAGTAGTTCCCTTGAGGCCCTGCTGCAACGGGCTGGCAGGACAAAAGATGTTGTGCAAGTTCTCATTACACGCATGACTATATATGGAGCACATTCCTATGATTGTTTAGTACTTGGATGCTTATTCTTATCTATCTGCAATTTCCCTAGATCTTGAAGTTACATGTTTATACTTGTCCATGCAACGCCCGTCCATCCATCCCTATGCCTACCACGCTCATATCCTACTGTTTGCTACTACTGTTACTATTGCTCTTGTTTTACTGCTACTGTTGTTTTGCTATTGATACTACCAAACTGTTGCTACTGATAAACTTCTGTGAGCAGGAACTATTTCCAGGTGCAGCTGAATCGACAACTCAATTGCTAAGGCTTGCAAGTATTCTTTGGCTCCCCTTGTGTCGAATCAATAAATTAGGTAATACTACCCTCAAAGACTGTTGTGATCCCCTATACTTGTGGGTCATCAACCCGTCAAAGAATTGCCAGAGGCTTAGTTCCTCGGAGGAGCGCCCCTTAGCCGAAGAAATGAAAGAGATCAAGCCGTTGCTGGACCGGATCGAAAAACTACGCATTGATCAATTGTCGGGGTCTACAAATCGTGACGTATTTTCTACGGGTTCGCGTCCAACTTTTCCAAGCTCGACTGGCCGGCATGTGGACCGATAATGGTAGAAAGGATCCAATGAGGATTACACCCGAGGGTCTTACACTGAAAGTTCTGGAAAAAAGGGTGCGCTCTTTCACGACGCTGACGAAGAAAAGCCCTGTTCCCACTAATTGTTGGGTAAAGCCTTTCTACAAGAAGAATCCTATGCCATAGGTAAGATTTTATCTTGTTCTTGTCCTTTGTATGTCTACTTGTTCCTTGTTTTGCATATTCTTCTATTGTTTGTTTCCCCTTTGTAACTGGCTTTGCTGAGAGGGCCATGAACATTTATTTTGTCTACCTACACTTCATGATGCCGGTGAGCTACCCGACAGCACCACAATATCTGAGGGATACGTCGAAGTTCCTGTCACTGTTGAGGAGGATAACGCTTCATCAGCCAGTTCTGCCCATGATACCGTGTAACTTCCTTCAGCCCGTTTTGAGGATTTTGAGGTGGTTCCTTCCATGGGAAAATAAAAGTGCATCAAACCTGTTAAAAGGGTCAAAGATTTTGATGATTCAATAGGTTCAAAACCACAAAATATTAAACCAGTTGTTGATGCTCATCCTCGAACGGGGATACTTCGGATGGCATAAGACATCAGCTCGTAAGTAGCTTGCGTATATCCTTGCTTATATCTTCAACCCGAAAAATGCTCTTATGTACTTTATATTCTTCCAGGAGCGACGAAGATGAGGATGCCTCTCCAAAGTCACCAGCTGATGCTGCTACTCCATCTCCTCCCCCGAGGTCCATGGCCAACGAACAAGCGCATCCGATGCTTTGGAGAAAGTTGTCACTAAATTGGACCCGAAGAATACGACTTCTTCGCCCACCGAGCCATCGATGAAGAAAAAGAAAACCTCGGTCAAGGGTTTGGCGATAGCCGGAAATCCTTTAGAGCCCAACATGAAAGATGTAAGTGGCTTACTAGTTTTACTTTCTTGGGGTACTTATTTATTACAGCCCTCGAGTGAACTTGTCTTATTTGGCGCAGCCGCTGATGCGCGAGATGGTCGAGATGGCCTCTCGCTTTATCAAGATCCATCATGAAGCCGAAGAGTCCAAAGGTATGTCCTCTTTCACTTTTCCACTAACTTTTTGGACCCAAATATTGTATGTTAGGATGATTTCCTTTTAACGCAGCTGCTACCGCTAAATCCGTAGTTATTCGAGACCAAGAGCTAATACGAGTGGATGAGATGGAAGCCGAACTAAAATAGACAAAGTTGTTGCTTGAAAAAGCTAAACAAGATGCTTCTGAAGTTGAATCACTCAAGAAGAAAATCGAAGCCATAGCTATGCGGGACAATGATCTTCGCCTTCGCGTGGAGGCTTTAAATTCCTCTTTGACCAGTAAGTTGTACCCTGCCTTTTGTTTACATGCCTATATTCTTTTTGTTCCTTTCTCAAGTTCCTGAATTGTCATCTTCTTTTACAGAAATAACTGGCTAATCTCTGACCCTAGACGAGGATCTTAGATTCAATCCATTGTCGAATGCCATTGATACTTTGGAGGCGAATAGCATGCGTGGGCGCAATCTTTTGATTCGCTCCCGCCACGCTTTCAAGACTCTTCACGTGGAAATATTCCCTGAAAAGGACGATACCCGTTGATCTAAACGATCTGACAGCTATCTTCCTTACTGATCCAAATCCACTGATGGGTGTGGCATCCCGCAAAACCACTACTAGAAAATCGCGTTATTTTTGTGTGCATTGCATCATCATGACCGCATGACCATGTCATCATGCCACATTGCATTTGAGCATCGTCATCATCTTGCATTTGCTTGCATAAAACTATTTTCGGAAAAACCTATTTTTGTTTTCTAAACGCCCTGTCTTTGTTCAAAACCAAAACCCGGTCTCCGGATTAGTTTGTTTTGTCTACCAGTGTTTTGCAAAGTCCCGTTCTAAATAAATAAATTGTTTAATTATTTTAGGGGGGGCAGCCGAACCGGGCCGATCCGACCCAGTTGGCCACCCCCAGTACAAAACAATCGGTCCACCAAAATCCTAAAACTACCCAACCTAGTCTACCCACCCCTCCAGCCACCTCACCCCACCCAATCCTCTCTCGCCACCTCACCTCTCTCCCTCCTCCCCACCACTCATCCTGCCACCTCACCAAGCTGACCGCTCCCTTTCCTCTCTCTCTCTCTCTCTCCCGGCCCCACCCCCCAGCACACCTAGACACACGCACACCACACACAACCCCACACTCACGCCACCCCCTGGACCCAGCCCCACCTGGTCCAACCACGCCGCCTGCCCCAGTCCCCACCTCCCCGCGTCCACCCTTCCCTCTGGCCCCACCCACTCGACCCTCTCTCCCCCGACGCGTCTCCCACCTCGCCCTCCCGCTCGCCTCCTCCCCCACAGAGAACCGCCGGCCTCCTCCTCCGCCCCGCCTCTGCTCACCGGAGGCCGCCTCCACCGCCGCCCGCGGCCTCCACCTCGCCGCGCCGCCAGCGCCAAGCCCCACCTCCTCCGCCCTCCCTCGCTCTGCTCTGGCCCGCCTTCCTCCGCGCGGCGCGCCGCCCCCGGCCGCTGCCCCGTGCCCGTCGCCGGTTCCCCCGCATCCTCGCCGGCCGACGACGATCCCCTCCTCCGCGCGCCTCCCGAGCCTCCCCGCCGGCCGCCTCCACCCCGCCCCTGACCGGCGCCGCCTCCCCTCCCTCTCCTTCGTCTCCACCGTCGCAGCCGTCGCCCTCGGCCTCCAGCGCCTCCGCCTGCCGGCCCCGAGCTCCGCCGGCCTCCTTCCTCCCTGACGCCGCCGCACAGCCCGCTTCCCCGGCGCCCTCCCGACGACGCCTGTGGCCCCGCGCCCTTGCCTCCATCGGCCTCGCCCCTCGTCGCCCGTGCTCTGCCGCCCGGCGCCGGCATCGGTCGCGTCGCCGCCCCCCCTAAGCCTCCCCGCTATGCTGCCGCCGGCCTCTGCCCCGTGCATGAGCGCCCCCACCAACCTTCGGCTCGCATCACTGCGTCCTCCCGACCCTGTGTCCACGCGACAGAGCCTCCCCTTGGCTCTGTACGTTCCCTGGAGTGTATGTTAACGTGGAGACAGTGTGGTGAGGAGGTGTGGGTGATGTTATGTTGCTGCCCGTGTTCATGTCATGTTGGGGATGCGAAGACAGGAGCGAGATTTGGTACAGGTTTGTCCAGACTTCGATGATAAGTGTTCCCATCAGGATCTGGTGCGCCTACTGGTCGGAACTCGAGTGCTCCGTCCCAGAATCCGAAGGTGTCGAGAGTCAAGATCCCCGTCGACTGTAGAACCCGGAACATTAAGATCTCCATCTTGGACTCCAAGGACTTCCTCACGGACATCGAGCGCCAAGATCGCCTCACGGATTCCGAAGCTTGTTCCCGGCGTCCGAAGACCCCCGATCATGGATCCACAGACCCGTTCCCGAAGACCGGACCCGACACGCCAAGTTCGCCGAGAACCCGGATGCCAAGGTCACCGACCCGATACGACGACCCGACAAGATCTTCGTGACGACAAGATTCGCACAGAACGACAAGAACTGCTTCGCGGACACCGTGCGACAAGGTCTACTCCACGGATCCCAAGACCCCCGGTACCCGACCCACTCAAGTTCGTCGTCAGCGGCAAGATCGACCGTTGGAAACCAAGTTCTCCTTCCCGGAAGCATTGACGCTCGTGCGGCAAGATCTACCTCAGATATCCGAGACCGATCCCATCGAACCCTGAACCCTGAGACCCGACCCCGAACCCATCGAACCCCAAGATCTCCCGAACCCTAATGTGTGAACCTTTTTCCGAGCCCTATTTTATAAATGCTAAATATAAAACCTATTGCATATTAAATTGTCATACTCGCATGCATATTTGTGTGGTTGGGGGCACTATGCCGATTCACCTAAATTAAATATGGGGCCCATATGCGGACAAATCTAGCCTTATATTGGCCTCATTTAAATTGGTGTAGCGAACCGGTGCTATATTTTGCCATGTTCAAATAACATTTAAATTGCGGGGTATCTAAACAACTAGAACCATATATTTAATTGTCGGGACCCCGGTTCCGCTTAATATGACCTAATTGCATCGCACCTTCGCCATGTCATACATCATACATGCATCATGCCCGATCTTTTGCCGTAGTATTAAATATTGCATCCGGTGTTTATTCTAGTGTTTTGGTTCTTCGCGGATAAGGCCGTTGAGTTGATGCGAGTGTCGACCCGATCTTCGGTTGAACCTTCGGCAATGTTTTCAGGCGAGCATCTCCCCCTTTCTACCTATCTTACTTTTATAGTATTTATCCTCTCCTGTTGATCTATTGCTATCTGTGTTGCGATGCTCTAGTTTTCGTACCCGTGATATCCCTCGCAGCCTTATATTGCCTTGGACACCTCCTATTACCTGTTGTTTGGTAGATAGTTGGACTTGCGCGTCGTAGTCGCTTGCTCCAGTGCTGTTGTGTGTCGTCAAGTGCCACAGTTGTTGGTGTATTGCCGCATGTTGATGTTGGAGATGATCATGGCTTTAATTATCGTTACTTTAATTACTGTTTAACAACTAAAATTGAAGTAAGTAAGCAGAGGCACAGGTGGGCAATAGATGTTATTTGGTTGTTAACCGTCCACTTGTGTCCCGTAGGACCCCGAGTACTTGATACCTGTTCCTTGAATATTCGCGCTATCCACATCCGGGAGGCTTATGGGACCCCCCTGAGCCAGAGCTTGATTCAGTCTTATTTCTTGGGGCCACAAATTAGTTTGAGGTTTTATTTACTATCATGTACTTATGCCATGCTTTACTGCTTTATTTAAATTGTGCGATGGATAGCACCTGTACTGTTTAGGATCGGGACATGTTTTCGCGGTGTCGACAAGCCCAGTTTTGGGTTCCCAGTCGTTCACAGCCGTCCACCCAAACCTCGGGTCCGTCTCGGAGTCAGCTAACTTCGTTGCGGGTGTACTCCAAGGGGTGGCCCCCTGAAATATTTCTGAATCCTGTGATTGCTTTGTCGTGAAGGCCTCGTTGGGTTTTGATTTGGTTTTTCCGAGGTTGATCGAGTGTGTGTTGCTATTTGTGCACCCCGGCCGGGTAAAACTTTCTGAAAGTCGTGTCCGCGGTTATGGACGACTTGGAGCACAGTATCTCGATCATAGACAACTATAACTAAAGTAGTGCTATAAATTTGACTTTATAATGACTAGTAATCAGCTTCACTATAATGGAATGGCTCAATAAAACTGCCAACAATTGCTTGTTTGGGTTGTCGCTTGCGACCATTGTATCTGACTAGTAAGTATTGCAACTATAACAGAATGGCTAAATAAAAGTACCAACAACTGCTGGGTTTGGGTTATCTCATCTAATTTTATCTGACTAGTAAGTGTTGCAACTACAACGGAATGGTTAACTAAAACGGCCCACTGCTTATTTTATCAGGATGATTATCTATACCTGACTAGTAATTGCTGCAACGATAACTGAATAAATAAAACTGCCAACCGTGTGAGTTCCTCGGTGGACTTCCTCGATTGGTCTCGAGGGGGAAATACCAGGATGGGATTGTTTGGTGTAAGATTCAGGTTGGATCCGGATAGGTCTTCCTTACACCTCTTTGATAGCCGCCAGTTGTATCGAGTCTCTATAGGTTGTTTAGTGCATGCTGCGCTGCCGCTTCAGTCCACCATACCTATGTAGGCGAGGACCGCCAAATTCTAGTCTCGCCGTGTACTGGCCTCAGTACTGACGCTCCTCTTTTTCCTTTGCCCTTTGTCGGCACCCCTTTTGTTTAAGCAGGTTTTGAGATCGACGTCGTTAGCAGGGTTACCCTTCCGGCTTGGCCTGGGCAGGGTTATGGACGCCATTGGTTATTCTTCAGGGCTCTTAGCTCAATTTGCATCTTGTCCATACTCGGACGCTATATCGTTTTCAAGGAGATTTGGATCTTTGTGTTGTATATCTGTATTCTTGACTCTTTGAGTCGCCGTTGTATATATCTGTTCTGTGGGTCCCATCGAGGACTGTTGTGTAATGTTATTACTTTGTTTTCCACCCGCACGGAAGTGCCTGGTGGGCACCTTTGAATCGTTTCTATGCGGGTTTGGCGGGTTTCGCTAAAACTTGCATAGGGCCGATTCTGAGGGTGTTACAATGGGGTACAGCCTGATATAGGCGAAGAATTCGGCTTCGATCTTCTGCCCACAACACCTCCAGTGCAGGAGCACCGTCAGTAACATCGTTGTCAGTAGCCATGCATCCAACCTTGTAGCAAACCTGCTAGCCATATGCAGCAACAACGTTGGTTGTTAGTACCAATCCGCCGATCGTCGATAGCAAATCCGTAGTCGGAGAAGACAAGCCGCTCGCAGCAGCTTCACATGCCATAGGTAGCATAGCCGCACACCGCAATGTAGCAGCGCCACCTGATGCTCGTAGCAGAGGTGCGCGACGACGCATGTAGCATCCCGCCTTTTCGCTTAGAGCTTCACCATGGGCCGTAGATAGCATACCCGCTCGTCGTGGGTAGCAGCGTCGTGCGTCGTGGGTAGCAACGCCGCCTTTCGCTCAGAGCACCGCCATATGCTGTGGGTGGTAGAATTGCTCCCCGTGGATATCAGCGCTGTGAGCCGTGGGTAGTAGCGCTGCCTGCCGCAGGCAGCAGCGTCACGCGCCATGGGCAACAGCGTCGTCTACCCGTTAGCAGCAGCAGTGCGCGGCGGCGGCCTTCTTTTGCAGCAAGCAGTGGCGAAAGCAGACCGACTTTGCAGCGACGGATGGCCAACGGCGCCACCGAATCTTCCTTGCAGCAGTGAGAGCAAGCCTGCTTTGTAGTGGCGGACGACCGATGGTACCACTGAATTTTTGTTGCAGTAGCGGCGTGAAGGCGTTGAGCACAACGACTTATGTGAATGGCGGTGGCGTGGTGGAAGGTGCATGCCTGGGTGGTCATCTGTGTGGGCGGTGGAGAAGAAATAGGAAGATACGATGGGAGGAAGAAGAAAAGAAAAGGTTGGAAAGGAAATTACGGAGGAAAGAGATAAGAGGGCGGCCGGTGGTAGTGGATCCGGGGGACACGTGTCTTGCGCTGGAGGCGAAGGAAACGGAGCGAGCGATTCCCGCGTTATAGGTAGCGTTTTCCTAATTATAAATGCTTATAAGACCTCAAGCTCAAATTTTGTGTAGGTTGAGAGTAATTTATTTTTATAGGGGAATAGTGGATTTAAAAAGGGATGTGTTGAACGTGATTTCTTTAGGGAAGGCCGAAACCACAATGTAAATTCTGAGCGGCCCCGGTACATTACTACTAGTATACTATTTTATATAATCACCGGCCCATGTCGATAGGAAGCCGGGCCCATTATTCGAAGATAACTGCATCCCCCGACTCGATATGATGATATCCCATTTGGGCCTCCGTGTTCCGGGAAGGTAGAGCGGACCGGCGGCGATTCCGCACGACGGCGCTCAGGGCTGACAGCTGCGAGTGGCGGCGAGACCTCGCCGCGCGCGACGGCTGTGCCAGCAGCGACAGAGACACGAAGAAGCTTGAGGCTGGTTCCAGGGGCACCGCACCCGCACAATCCCAAACTCAAACTCCGCACACATCTCGCTGGATCGGTCCCCTCTTCTGACATGCTCTCCTCCTCGCCCATCTCGCGGCCCCGCCTCGCCCCGCGCCCCGCTTCCGCCTCCGCCCCGACCTCCCCTTGTCGTGCCCGCCTCGCGGTCAGCGGCGGCGCGCGGGGGCTCGTGGCCGGCGTGCGGTGCCAGGCGCAGGCGGGGGACATGGACGCGCACTACATGCGGCGGTGCGTCGAGCTGGCGCGGAAGGCGGCCGGGCACACCAGCCCTAACCCCATGGTCGGCTGTGTCCTCGTCCGCGACGGCCAAGTCATCGGCGAGGGGTTCCACCCCAAAGCCGGCCAGCCCCACGCCGAGGTAACCATGCTTGACAGCAATTGTTGAAAATCTTCATGATCCTTACTTACTTGTCCCCAGTCTCTTACTTAGTAGTTCACAATATTACAGTGAAAACCAGCGCTACATTGTTCACCACTGTTGTAAGCTCGTAATAGTGCCTCTGACAGCAAACAAATGTTCATGAAACATCACTTGTAGATTTTTTTTTCAAGAGTATGCCATGTTTTGCAGTTCATACTTCAGACACAGGCACACAGCAATATAACTTCAGCTGTACAACAGCCAAATATACACTAGTTAGTATCATCATCTGTAGACAAAATGATGAGGACAGGTGGTCCATCTTCACGACTCGAGCTGCCGTCGCTGGCACTGCGCTGTTTCGAACTGTCCGTGCTAGAAATATGTCTCATGCAGACAGAGCCTTCTTCGGGCTCTCTGTCGGCAACCTTATTGCATTCTCAAACCAGAAGCAATTTCTTGCCCAAGGGTGATAACTGCAGTGTGAAACAGTGATAGTGGTACACTGATAGGTGTAGCATTTGATATAAGTTTCACATTTCATAGTTCTTGGAAGGATGGAATACTGTTTCTTGCCTGTCTAAGAACTTGGGAAGCTAAAGTATGGTGTTTGTTACAATGTGTCTGTGCGCAGGTATTTGCTCTGAGAGATGCAGGGGATTCAGCAGAGAACGCAACAGCTTATGTGAGTTTGGAGCCCTGCAACCACTACGGGAGGACCCCTCCCTGCACCGAAGCACTAATCAAAGCCAAAGTTAGAGAAGTGGTGGTGGGGATGACTGACCCAAATCCTATTGTAGCATCCAAAGGGATTGAGAAACTCCGAAACGCCGGGATAGATGTGAGGGTTGGCGTGGAGGAAGCATTATGCCTCAGATTAAATGAGGCTTACATCCATCGCATGCTTACTGGGAGGGCCTTTGCAACTTTGAGGTAAAAATATCCAACTCCAAGTATCCAGATTATGGTAACATAACACAAATTCCTGCTAACACAGTGGTGTCGCTCTGTTTTGAAATATAATTTGGACGGCATGTCCATAAATTTGGTTTTACAAATGTGGTTTGGCAAAACGTAGAATGCACATGGATTCAGCTATTTTAGTGTTGTGAACTTGTAATGCGGTCCTTTAGTTCAATAACAATGTGTGATTCGGCTATTTTTTGGCAATCATAAATACAGTACAATGGTGTAGCTGTATTTTGAAATAAGTCGGACGGCATTTTCGATTTTTTCTTACAATCGTGGTTACGAAAATCTGCAACACATTGCCTTCGGCTAGTTTAGTGTAGCAATGCTTATATTTTGCATGCACAAATGCATATCACGTTCTCTGGTTCTTTTCATTTTAATATAATCTGTGATGCTGGATCTGATGTCTATCTGTTACATTGCCACCAGAACTACACTCTCGATGAACGGAATCGTCATCAACCAAATCGGGAGCGGAGCCGACCAACCAGGAGGATACTACTCGCAGCTAGCGAAAGAATACGACGGAGTCATCATCTCAAGCGAGATGGCCAAGACGACTGCCTTACCTGTATCACAGGAAGCTGGCGCAAAGCAACCTCTTTATATCATCATAGCACAGGCCGAAAGTTCCAAACTACATATCCCATCTCTCGACGAAGAGACCGCGGCCAACGCCATAGTTCTATCTGACAGCCCTGTCACCGTGGAGCCAACGGGAGTCGGTGTTTCAGTCCTCGATCAGATGAACCTAGACTCCATCCTTCAACTATTAGCAGACCGAGGGCTTTGCAGCGTGCTGGTGGATTTCCGAGATGTCGGAGGCCGCCTGGCGTCGCTGCTGAACAGGTTCCAGGAGGACAAGCTGGTGCAGAAGGTCGTCGTGGAGCTCTCTCCTGTCTGGATGGTAAGCCCAGGGCCGAGCGACCTGGCGTTCGGTGGCAGCGAGTCGTTTCCGCTGAAGAACGTGGAGCGCAGGGAGGTGAATGGAACCTTGCTGCTCGAGGGCTATTTGTAAAGCATCATCGTTTCTGTCTGAGGATTTGTCAGCTCCTTTTGTAAACACAGAGTGATGTAAACCTGAACCTGCGATCATGCAGAGCTGGGTCTTACATGTACGAATAGTTCTTGTGTATGGTAAATTCAGAAGAATACGCCTGATGTAAACTTGAGCCTGAACCTGCAACCATGTGGTGCTCTGCTCGACGAACATATGCATGTGTCCAAAATGCCGGCCGACCAGATGCAACGACCGGATCAATCTCTTTGATCTCTTCTCCCTCCCTCCGTATCACAATATCACATGACGAAACGCTGCCATTGGTACCAAATCATGATGCCATGGTATCAGACATAAATAATGCAGTACATATGATATGGTGATACGTTCCCAATAATACCACCTGCAAGTCGCCGGCCTCCACTATCTACCTATCTATTTATATATACAGGTCGAACAGTCACTGCGAGCCACACCACAGTACTCCACTGCCTAGCTAGCTTAGCTACCATCTCCCACACAGACATAGAAACAGAGGATAGGGAGATGGAGAGGATGGTGATGAGTCTGGCCAGGAGGAACAGGTCTCTCTTCCAAGCAGGAGGAGGAGGCATCAGGGTCGTCTCCGGCGCCGGCGGCTCGTCCTTCTTCTCCACCCAGCAGCAGCTGGTGGAGGACCCGCCGGCGCTCAAAATCAGGGACACTGCCGCCCATGTACGTACACCACTCTGCAACACCTTCTTCCTTCCTTAACTGAATATTATTACATTCTAGCTAGTACTAGCTCCTTCTTGATCTGGTTTCGTCTGTTGGGTTATGGCCGCAGCTGATCGGGCGGACGCCGCTGGTGTACCTGAACAAGGTGACGGAGGGCTGCGGCGCACGGGTCGCCGCCAAGCTCGAGTTCCTCCAGCCCTCATTCAGCGTCAAGGACAGGCCAGTAGTACCACTCCATCCCATCCATTCTTGTCTCCGCGTAAATCCTGCATGCTTACGGATAGGAGTATGACTAATTAATCTCCTGTTCACGTACGTGATCCACATATCATTCTGTCCCATAAGCTAATGCGGGGACCTGACGGGGACCGGTTTCATTTCCTTGCTTTCTAGTGGCTCGAAATAATCTACTCCCTCCCGGCGCCAATCAATCAATTTGGGCCAAAGGGAGGAGTATCATACTTGTGCTGATGAAATAATTGGCCATTCTTCTCTATCAACCGCAACTAAAATTAACGGTCGTGGTTTTCACGAGGAAGAATACTTATAAAGGATCCATATGCTCTTGTCTGAATGAACGTGATTGAGACTCTGAAAATGATATGCGCTGAGATCCAAGGGAAAATTTGTTAAAGAAAAAATTATGGATGTACTCAATGATGTATTCTACAAACGCAAAAAATCTCAAGTTGAAATACTTTGTACTCTGAGCTGCACAACAGTGAGAAGGATGGATCCGAGTGTAGTGATATTTTCAGAACTACAAAGATCACCGGATTTTATCATTTTTGTGTAGCCCAGAATGTTTTAAAAAATAGCATAGCATTGTGATTTTGCATGCTCGTAAGATACATCATTGACTACATAAAGATTTTTTTTTCAGTTTTTTCTGAAACTTGTAAATACCCCTTCCATTTCATATTACTCTGCACGTTAGGCATAGTAAAAGTCCAACTTCATAACATTTGACCAAGTATATATGATAAAACATTAACATTTACAATATCGAATATATACAATATGATAATGTATTTCACCTTGTCTCGATTGGTATTGATTTCATATTATAATTGTTAATATATTTATCTATATAATGGCTCAAGCTTTGTGAAGTTTGACCTTGACCGAAGCTAACGTGCGGAGTAATATGAAACGGAGGGGGTATAATTTTAGATTTTGTTAAAATAAAGGGATTGCTGTAGCTCAAGAGCAAATAGAGCTTTTGATAAAAGTCATGGGTTAAAGTCTCATTTTGGGATCTAGTGCCAATAATCCATCAAGGTCTAGTGTCGAAAGGATCTTTCTAGTACCTCTGAACTTTGTACTAAAACAACAACACTTATTATGAATCAGAGGTAGTATTACATATATATATTCCACTCCAGGATTTATTCTGGTGGAAACGAATAACCTGCCTCGATCCCTTTGGGGCCATTTCTGTCTGGAATACTAAAGATCATTGGTTGTTAGTTAAGAATCTTATGATTCCATCTCAGAATTGGTGTACGCCCTTTAGATCGCCTTGTCAACGCCTCCTTGAAGCTATCCACAAAACCTCCCTCAGTAGGCTAACCCAACTCAAATATGAATGGAACCCGCTAAAAGATATGGACCGAGAGGCGTCACGTGATCCGACAGTGCCTCGATACGTCCAAGAGCATGGACCGAGACTAAATTAAATCTAAATTTCCACTCAACTGCCGTAAGCACCAGATCAAGTTTTTCGAATGTTGGATCCGGGCCCCTGTTCGCCCAATTAAATTGTGGGCCTCACATCACAAGCAGACAACCTAGTAAATCCAAACTGTCAGTTACAACATCGGATAAGAAAGGCCACCAAGCGATCATTATTTTTTAACTTGCCAATGAGGAAGGACCCTAGTTGTATAACATCGATTGAATGGTTGTTTTTCTGCTCTTGATAGCAACTGGATTTATTTCATTAAAGAAAAATCTGCGGTCCACCCTGTCACTTTCCCACACAAAGAGAAAACGTATCTAGAAAGGGACAAGTAGGGCTCTGTTCTGATATTCTTGGCCACCTGAATGTGATAGGGATCCAATGTGTCAGCCTGAATGTGATAGAAAGTGATAGGGATCCAATGAACTAGATAGAAATTCAGTCTGATTTGGTCGCTAAAGTGTGAGTACTTTGTAATGTAGTACAAATCCTCCATCATGGTTTAGTGTAAAGGGAATCTCTCTATCACATATTTTTTGGATAACCTGGATCCTGTTGGAACAAATTGTTTTGTTCGGAATGCTAAGACATAATCTTATGCTAGTTGTACATAAACCCCCAAAACTACGAAACTAGCATGTAGAAATGAAATACGAAATCACCGGTCTGTTTACTATCCGTCAGCATTTGACAAAGAAGCAGAATATATTCTATCTCTCTGTCCAGTGTGATTAATATGTCTGCGCGCGGTATGATCCATCCAGGCCTGCAATTTCCATGATTGAAGATGCGGAGAAGAAGGGGTTGATAACCCCAGGCAAGGTCAGTGATCGAACTTCACATGGAAATGATAGTAAAATTTTAAAATGCATTGTGTATGATTTGACAGAAATTCAGATAAATGTTCTGCAAGAAACCGGTCCTGCACATGATCTACAACTAACCATATGCCACTTGTCAAAATAGACGACGCTGATTGAGCCAACATCCGGGAACATGGGCATCGGCCTGGCCTTCATGGCTGCGCTCAAAGGGTACGAGTTGATATTGACGATGCCATCCTACACCAGCCTCGAGAGGAGGGTGGTCATGAAGGCCTTTGGCGCGCAGCTCGTGCTCACCGACCCAGCCAAAGGGATGGGAGGGACAGTAAGGAAGGCGACCCAGCTCTATGAGAACCATCCCAGCGCCTTCATGCTCCAGCAGTTTGAGAACCCTGCCAATGTCCAGGTTAGTCCTTTCATGGATCTTGAAAAAAGATTATATGAGTGCACAATAAGTGTATATTTTTCAAAGTCTTTTTTGAGAAAACTACCACTGGGTCCCACAAACTACTCCCAAGTTAAATTATCTCCACGGATGACTATTCATCTTCAAGAATTTTAGGGACTTTATCCTGGGTGTTGTTTCTTATACATGATGTTAATCGAAATTGGCAGGTACACTATGAGACGACCGGTCCAGAGATATGGGAGGACACGCTCGGGCAGGTTGACATCTTCGTCATGGGGATTGGTAGTGGCGGTACCGTCACCGGTGTAGGCAAGTACCTCAAAGAGAAGAACCCCAATGCAAAGGTACTCCTTAATTGTTCCTGTAACTTTTATTTGCTAATGTTGTGAAATTCACCGGCGTGTATGTTTGTATGTAGATCTATGGAGTTGAACCAGCCGAAGCAAATGTTCTCAATGGTGGCAAGCCAGGTAGGTTATCAATTTTTTTTTATATAATGGGTGCTTTATTACTTAAAAGGTTTAAGCAGGTAGGTTATCAATTTGTGTAAACAATGTACTTTTTTAATAATTGCTAACTGAAAACTGATTGCAGGGCCTCACCTCATCACTGGAAATGGAGTTGGATTTAAGCCAGATATTCTGGACATGGATATAATGGAGAAGGTTCTTGAGGTAAGAAATCAAATTGATCATGTTATTTAGCTGAAGAAATTATGTAAGTCTTACTGAATCTATGAATATAACAGGTGAAAAGTGAGGATGCCGTTAAGATGGCGCAACAGTTGGCACTGAAAGAAGGTCTTCTGGTGAGTCACAAAAGCCATATGTGCCTCTGCTATCTTCGAGAAGAATCAAGATGAAGAACAGAATCCTGATGCAATTCTTGGCTAATGTGAAAATGGATCTGATTACATCGAAATGCTGATGAACTGGTAACAAATTTGGCAGGTAGGGATCTCATCAGGAGCCAACACGGTTGCAGCCATCGAACTCGCCAAGAGGCCAGAAAACAAAGGGAAGCTCATCGTGGTATGTCATATCCATTCATACATATGCCCATATTTGCCAAAACAATGTACTATCAAAAGAGATGTTCACATGGAGAAGTTTTATTCAGAAGGCTAACTGACTAGTGCACCCCTTGTTTCAGACCGTTCATCCGAGCGCGGGGGAGCGATACTTGTCATCGGCGCTGTTCGAGGGTCTGAGGAAGGAAGCTGAGGCCATGCAGCCAGTGCCAGTGGAGTAAGTTGCATTTGTGGAATGAATGCATATACAGAATAAAGTTCACTGGCTTACCATGCCGCAAGTCCTAGTTGTACCTCATTTGCAATCTTCAGCGTGTGCCTCATGTGGACCTTGTGTAAAAAAATGTCAAAATGGTTGAAACAGTACTTCACTTTCGTAGGGATTTACGATATTGACGTGTTTGAGATGTGGGGAATTACACAAGCCATGTACTGTGTGTCTGTGTCAAAGGTCAAGTGATAATATATCTGTGATTTGTTCCTGAAAGTCAAAGAGTCATCACAGCATAACCATTCCCTGTATGTCGACTCGGCTACCCTAATACCTGTCAGAGTATCTATGGCGCCTCCGTGGCTTCTCCGGTCGCCTCACGCAGTCCACCGAGCTGCATCCGTACTTGGGGTTGGGCCGACGAGGCGGCCTTGATGGTGCTGCTTCAGTATGAATGACTCCGTCCTTCTCTTCTTCTGGTTCAGCTTCCTGCCCCCTCTAGATCTTCTCGCCTCAGGCATGCCACGATAACTAGTGATAGTAACAAGTGGTCCATGAAATCCACCCCCGATCTGAATGATTACCAATCAAAATATCCCTCTCCAATCCAAGGCAAGAAACCAGAATGTGTTGAAAATATAAGCAAATTACCATAATATTTAATCCGAAATAAGTAATAATAAATCATGACTATAAGTGCTGAAATTAATCTAATCATGTATACTAGCAGAATAGACGAACAGATCATATTCAGCCAGAATAAGCAGATCACATCTATTCCAAGAGCTAGTACAAGAAACTGCAACAGAAACTGAACTAGATAGGAACAGATTACGTACGGTGCTGGAGGAGGAATCGGGTTCGCGTTCAGGTTGGGGTTGAGGTTCGCGTTGACACCAGTGTCGTCAGCCATGGCGTCGATGTAGAGGCTGCTGATGTCCGGGAAGAAGTCCTCGTCAGGGAAGGAGTGGTCGGTCGACGTGATGCCGTCAGTAGTCGCGCAGACGCGCTCCCCAAAAACATGATCGCCCCTCACCCGTACAGGTTCACGAGAGGCGGTGGTTCCGGAGACCTACTATCCCGTCGTCCGGTGCACGCCGGAAGAGGGGATGGAGAAGGTGTAGCGGCGGCGCAAGGTTCTGGAGGCAGAGAGATGTGTATTTTCTCGTATTAGGATTTTCGCCTAAGGCCGTTTATATATAGGCGCCGGTCGGGTAAGACGTGGGGCGTAGCCCACGTCCGAGTAGTAACAGCCCACGTTTCCGGAAAGCAAAAAGATAAGATCGGCACCAAGGCACAATTCCGCAAACCGCGGCGCGCGTCGTGACGAGGCGGGCGGCGGGGGAGGAGGAGCGCGCGTGTATGCCACTCCTCTTCACTCTTTTTAGGAGGTAGTGAAACACTCCACTATATATATTGGTCCAACTCCCTCTAAACTAGCAAGGTGGGACTAAACTTTGGTGCCACCCCTTGCTAGGCATGAATGGGCCAAGAGAATTTCAGAATTTGTATTAGGCTATGGGCCAAGGCCCACACCCAAATTCCAACAATCCCCCACAAATTCTCATAAGCACATATCATCACATCACATCAATCAGTTCCAGAGCATTGTTTATATACCGGTGCGAGGTGGAGACTGTTAAGTTGAACTTCCACTTAGAACTTCATGCTACACTAGATTGCAATTTGAATAGTGGACTATGCCTTGAACTACAAGTTTGGTGCGCACTAGTTTCACATAAGGTCTAGACCGATACAGGGCTGCCGCGAAGCTTCTCCGCGGTTTGGAGCTTATGCGTCATACTCCATGGCCTTTCATGAGTTTATTAGAGAGCACCCAACTTCCACGGACTGCGACGTTTGACAGTCAGACTCATATAGGTGTGTTCTTCAAAGGATGTTCTGCAGGACAACATCTTTGCTTTAAACAAGCCACTTAGAACACATTAAGGTAAATACCAACCTGCCATGCAGAATAGGAGAGTATTGCATCTATACGGAGTGGTAGTATGTTGTAAGGATACTCTCCTCCCAGTTGACCAACAGCTTGTCTCCCAACTCTACTTCACGGGATCTCCGATCACATAGAGCGGGTTACCACTGTGAGCAACTCAAAAAGTGGGTCTCAAACCCATCTCCCTCGATGCATTATCTATCACATTACGTGATAGACCCTTTGTGAAGGGATCTGCCAGATTTTTAGATGTTTGGATATAGTCCAATGCAATAACTCCGGAGTTTCTCATTTTTCTGACAGATTTCAATCTCCTCTTCACATGTCTTGATGACTTCATATTGTCCTTAGAACTGTTTATTTTGATGATCACAGTTTGATTATCACAGTTCATAAGAATTGCGGGTATTGGTTTCTCAACCACAGGTAAGTTCATCAAGAGTTCACGAAGCCACTCTGCTTCAACAGTGGCTGTGTCTAATGCTGTGAGTTCTGCTTCCATAGTTGACCTCGTTAAGATGGTCTGCTTGCAAGACTTCCAAGAAACAACGCCACCACCAAGTGTAAACACATAACCACTCGTGGCCTTAGTCTTATCAGCATCAGAAATCCAGTTTGAGTCACTATACCCTTCAAGTACCCTTGGATATCCGGAGTAGTGAATCCCATAGCTCGCAGTGCCTTTCAAATAACGCAAAACCCTTTCAAGGGCCTGCCAATGAACATCTCCAGGATTTGAGACAAATCGACTTAACTTGCTTACAGCAAAGGAGATGTCAGGCCTCGTAGCGCTGACTAAATACATAAGCGAGCCAATAATCTGAGAATATCTCAGCTGATATTTAGCATCCTTAGGATCTCCCTGATTCTTTCAAACCAACACTCTAGGATCATATGGTGTAGGAGAGGATCTACATTCGCTATACCCAAAACGACTCAAGATCTTTACCACATAGTGAGACTGAAGCAGTGTTATCCCACCATCATCATCTTTCAGCAGCTTGATGTTCAATATCACATCAGCCACTCCTAGATCTTTCATCTCAAAACAACGAGATAGAAAGTCTTTGACCTCATTGATAACATTAAGATTGGTCCCGAATATCAGTATATCATCAACATACAAACATAAGATGACTCCCTCGCCCCCACCATGGCGATAGTACACACACTTGTCAGCTTCGTTTACAATAAAGCCTTCATCAGTTAAAGTCCTTTCAAACTTCTCATGCCACTGCTTAGGTGCTTGCTTAAGACCATACAGAGACTTCAGTAACTTGCACACCTTGCCTTGTTGACCATCTATCACGAATCCATCCGGCTGATCCATATAAATTTCCTCATCTAACTCTCCATTTAGGAAAGCCGTCTTAACGTCCATTTGATGAACGAGAAGATCATGCGAGGCAGCCAAGGATAGCAATACTCGAATGGTGGTCAATCTAGCCACAGGTGAATAAGTATCAAAGAAGTCTTCGCCTTCTTTCTGGGTATAACCCTTGGCAACAAGGCGTGCCTTATACTTCTCAATAGTACCATCAGGTCTAAGCTTCTTCTTAAACACCCACTTACATCCTACAGGTTTGCACCCATAAGGACGATCAGTAATTTCCCAAGTTCCGTTTGCTATGATGGAATCCATCTCACTGCGAACGGCTTCTTTCCAGTAGTCAGCATCTTGAGATGCATAAGCTTCTGAAATAGAAGTGGGAGTATCATCCACGAGGTATACAATGAAATCATCACCAAAGGACTTCGCAGTCCTTTGTCTCTTACTTCTGGTAGGAGCTTCACTGTTATCCTCCACAGGATTATCAGGGTGTTCTATCGAAATGGTGGGTTCAGGAATTGTGATTAATTCTTGACTAGATAAACTAGGCATCTCCTGATTTGATGAACTAGACGAATCTTTTATGGGAAAGATGTCTTCAAAAAAAGTCGCGTCATTCGACTCCATGATTGTACCAACATGCATGTCAGATACCTGAGATTTCACTATCAAAAATCTATAGCCAATGCTATGAAATGCATATCCCAGAAAGACACAATCCACGGTTTTTGGTCCAAGCTTGCGCTTCTTGGGTATCGGCACATTCACTTTCGCCAAACAACCCCAAGTTCGTAAGTAGGAGAGTTTCAGCCTTTTCCTTTCCCATTCCTCAAATGGAGTAATGGTTTTGTTCTTTTTGGGAACACGGTTTAGGACATGACACGCAGTCTTTATCGCCTCCCCCCACCATTCCTTGGATAGACCCGATGTATCTAACATGGCGTTAACCAAATCAGTTAGAGTACGGTTCTTTCTTTCGGCCACCCCATTTGACTGAGGTGAGTAGGGAGGCGTCCTCTCATGGATAATACCATGCTCCGCACAAAAAGAATCAAATTCGTTGGAAAAATACTCTCCACCACGATCAGACCGAAGTCGCTTAATCTTTCGATCAAGTTGGTTTTCTGATTCAGCTTTATAGATTTTGAAGTGATTAAAAGCTTCATCTTTAGATTTCAGAAGATACACATAACAGTATCGAGTGGAATCATCAATTAAAGTCATGAAATATCGCTTTCCACCTTTTGTCAACTCACCATTCATCTCACAAAGATCTGAATGTATTAGTTCCAGTGGTGCCAAATCTCGTACCTCGGCAGTCTTGCGAGACTTGCGAGGTTGCTTAGCTTGCACACACACTTGACACTTGGAACTTTTGACAGTAGTAAATTTGTGGGACAGCTTAGGGTAGCGCCCCCCCCCTCTCCCTCCCCCTACTATGTACCTCTTTGGAGTGGTATGCCACATCCACGCCATACGGTCTCTCGTGTCAGCGGCACCATGTAAATCTGTTTTTTTATGAAAATGAAAATCGCGTTCAGGTGGGCTATCGCCCCCCGTTGCACTCTCAAAAAAAAAAGCTAGCAACGACATAAATTGTAAAACCATGAAGATATATATCTATATGGAGAGTGATATTTTTAGTGCAACTGGAACTCATGAATGTAAATATGTGATCTTCCTGAAGAGATAGAAAATGTGCTAGGCCTGCTGGCGCAATACAATATGTACATTTCGAGATTTCAATAAACCAGCTGTGTCACATCTTACTACAACATCATGCAGATAAAACGGTTATTTACTCATCTTTTGAGAAGTGTAACGATATTTAGCACTTGGTGTTGGAGGATTTCAATATTTGAAGAGAACCTTTTCGGATACACCTGTGTTCTAATGCCGCTTGTATGTGTAATTAAGAACACATATATCCAATCTGGCATCATGAGATTTTTTCATGTAAAAGTAAATACTGTGGTTAGAACATACTAAATCACAGCCAGAATAAAACGATCACTGAAAGAGGAGTTGGCCTCACCACCAGGAGTTGGCTATGCAGTTGTACTGGTTGATTTCCGAGACATCGGAGGCGCCTACCGTCGCTGCTGAACAAGTTTCAGGAGCACGGGCTGGTACTGAAGGTTGCTCTGGATGTTGAGCGACCTAGCGTTTGGTGGCAGCAAGTCGTTTCCGCTGAACAATGTGGATTCAGGATTCTCATGTAATCCAGATAACATTTCTTCAATTTCTAATAGCAGTAGCAAGTTGGCTCATTGTGAACTGTTCTTCATGTTACTCCAGCAGCAGCAGCAGCAGCAGAGCCCAAGCGCATGTGGATGGATTCGCCGCACGTGGCCGGAGCGGCGGCTGTCGCCTGTCGAGCACATCAAATCCCCACCACCTCCATCCCGCTTCTCTGCAGCCTCCTGTCCATCATGGCGCCTGAATGCGAGTCCGGCGACGGCATGGCGCGGCAGCACGAGCACCTGCGGCCGGAGGGCACGGAGCCGCTGTCCCGCATCGCGGTGGACTACACCCCGGACGCGTGCCACCACGCGCGTGCCTCGGGCGAGATCCACGTGACATACGACCACCGCGGCGGCGCGCGGTGGCGGTCCCGCCGCCGCTTCCTCCCGGGCGGCGCCGTGGCGGCGTCCGTCCGCGCCCCGGCGGGGGACACCGCGGGTCTCAACTACAACCTCTACCTGTCCTCCCTGGAGGGGTCCCCCGACATGGACGAGATCGACTTCGAGTTCCTCGGCGGCGACAAGCGCGCCGTGCAGACCAACTACTACGTCGCGGGCGTGGGCGGCAGGGAGGCGGTCCACGGGCTCCCCTTCGACTCCTCCGACGGGTTCCACCACTACGCCGTGGCGTGGGGCGCCGAGGCCATCGAGTGGCGCGTCGACGGGGAGGTGGTCCGGCGGGAGGAGCGGGGCGACGAGGGGCAGCCCTGGCCAGAGAAGCCCATGTTCCTGTACGCGTCGCTGTGGGACGCGAGCGGGGTCGACGAGGGGCGGTGGACCGGCACGTACCACGGCCGCGACGCGCCCTACATCTGCAGCTACAGAGATGTCCGGGTGCCCGTCGCGCTTTCAGTGGTGGCAGAAGAAGAGGAGGAGGAAGAATGTGAAGATTGGAATGCCGGAGTTGCGCCTGATGATGCCGCCGCCGCCACCACCACCACCACCACCACCACCACCTGCAGCGCTGTTGATTTGTGAGGAGACGGGTGCCGGAGCTGGTGAAGATTAGATCTCGGTGTCGTGAGCCATGTAGAGCGAGGTAATATTGGTCACAATTTCTCGGCTTTGGTTCAGGTGCTCCAACGGATGAAAATCACGAACAGTAATTTGCTGTGAAGCAACGATGTCCTCTTTCTTGGTTAAATTAGATGTGCTAACCGGATTTTCTGAATAATTGCACATCATTATTATCCTCTGGTTGGTTTGGTTGTTTCTTGTGGAATGGGGTTTTAAGGAGAAAATGGAAGTTTCCGAGTATGATCATTCTACTGCTGTCGTTGTTCCCCTTTCCAAAATAAGATGAAAACTAGACATGTTAGCTTCACTGAACAAGTACCAATTCTGCACAAGATTTTGTTCCAGCAGATTTCTGCACAAGATTATGGGACCGACCGACCAACGAACAGATGAACACATGGTTTCGTTTCACGCAGAGTTCAGAGAAGGCCAAACCACCTCAAGATTTTTGGCTGGTTTCTTGGTTCTGGTTGCTTGGATGTGCTAACTGAAGTTTTAGGATCAGCGAGCTGCTAGCATTTATGCAAAAGATTGCACACGAACCAACCAACGGACAAGACAAGCACATCGATTTCATTTCAGGCGAGAAAGAAAAGAAAATACATTCAGAATTTAGCAGTACTGGAGTACAAGAGGATCGCCATCACCAACCTGGAACAAGACGTGTTTCTCCACCTCCAAGATTTTGTGCTGCTTGATTGATAGCTTCATGGCGTTTTGTTCAGTAGCCACGGTTTTCACGCTCATCTTGAACCACATGGTGCTTGATTCATCCAAATTCCTCATCCACATGTTTTTCGAGTAGATTTCCTTTTTTGCTTAGGAAAATGTTATTTTTGCAATTCAAAGGCCGTACGAATAGACTATTACATGCTATTGTTCGGCCTAGAAAACTGCCATATGCAGTCAGCATAAAAGGAGGAGAATGGAGCTTTCGATACACCATTAGCATTTGCCTTCCTGATCTGTCTCTCACAGGTTGAAGGTCTTCTGGATCTGGAGGTTCACGCTGTTGTTAGCAAACATAGATGGAGCCCATGAACCATGGAGAAGGGGATACGAGCTATGCTCGCAACTCCGGTATTCAGGTATTTACTCCTATAAGCTAGTTTATTATCCAGGTTGTGCCTGGTGTTTCATCTTTTTTCCTTCTGGTTTCTCTAGTCTCCATGTTTTCCCGATATTTAGAAAATTAAATAAATGTGCTCATAACTCCAAAAATGTGTCAGAGACAACATCATTTCATGTTGTGAGTGGTAGTGGATATGTCGGGTCACCGCGCGCGTCTATACCAAGGAAAAAATATCACGCTATTTAATATAGCGTGGCCCCTTCTCCAAACGTTGTGAAGTTATAGCATGCTATTTCTCAAAATAGCATTTCGCAAAAAAAAACATAGCATGTATACAAAGGATTTCAGGCAGTTAAAAATTGTCCAGAGTAATACGTATACATGCATAGCCAATTAACCAGTGGTGGCCAAATGACAGAGTCCAGATAACAATGATCTGGCAACAACACCATCTCCATGTACTGTTGATGTTGTGCTAGACAATCATACAACATGAAACATTAGTACAGCAGTACAATAGTTCAACTACTGTTAAAGGGCTAGACAATAAGAAACATATAAGTGCAGCAGTACACAGGACAACAGATCGTTAGAAATCATGCCCAGCCTCTCATGGCAACAAAAGATGCAGGACGAAGACAAGAACTACATTAACTGAACTGGACTAAGAACTACAGAGCTGAACTGAACTAAGTCCTAATGTTTCTCGAATCAAACCTGCTCGAACTTACTAACAGGTGAGGCAACGGATACAGTACAGAACTACAGATATGTATGAATCAATGAAATGCAACCAATATCATGAGATGAGATGAAAATTATTACTCCCTCCGTCTCAAAATAGATGTCACAAGTTTATCAAAATTTGGATGAATCTTTATACTAAATATTGTCTAGATTCATCCAAATTTTGACAAATCTGTGACATCTATTTTAAGACGGAGGGAGTAGTACATCTACAAATCATAAAAGGCCATAGCGAGCAAATTTTGCAAAAAGTAGTGTTTTCCTTCCAAATACAGTACAGCAACGCTAACACACCGAAATAGCATGCTATTTTTTCCTTGGTCTATACTCATGATGAAATGAGATATAGTTTGCAACACACACTTCTCGAAGACAACATCCCTGGTTGCGTAGGCTACCCATAATTAGTACTATAATTATGACGCATATGTCACAGAAACCATATTCACTAATAAAACTAAATTAAAAATGATTAGATCATGCCACTATGTCATATATGGTTTTAATGATATGCCATAATTGCAGTGATGAGGTTATTTCAGTTTTAAAGTTTGTCACACGCAAAAAAAAAATAGGGTGTACTCCAAACTCATATTGCCCTTTGGTTACCTCTAAAAAGGGTGACCATTTTACTAGTGAATCACAATTTACTTTAGTTTTGTTTGCCCAGAATATTCTTCAACACTTGGCCGAACATTTTTCACTCAAGAATTTGTCCATCCTATATCGCCCAGGAAACTAACATTTATAAAGAAGAACATGAACTCACAACCACTATATTGATTTTTCTTAATATCTACAACTTGAATGCAGAATGCTCAGCAGAGAAGGATGAGGCCCCTGATAGAAGCAGCCATCATTGACTTATGTGCCAGTACCAGCACCTTGTTACCTAGAAATATGGTGATCGCGGACTTGGGTTGCTCCTCTGGTCCAAACGCGCTAGTGCTGGCATCGATTGCCATCGAGGCCATCAACAGTTACTGCATTCAGTTCCAAAGGCAACCACCTGAAGTGTGTATATTCCTCAATGACCTTCCTAACAATGATTTCAACACGGTGGTAAAAAGCTTGGTCACGCTCCGGAAAAGTAATGAGCCTATTATTGTGGCCAATGTCACACCAGGGTCATTTTACGAGAGACTCTTCGCTAGTGGCTCATTGCATCTTGTTTGCTCGTCCAGCAGCCTGCATTGGCTCTCAAAGGTGTGGCATTTTCACTACTTGAATCGACCTTTTGCATCGCTTGTTAATTATGTAGTTGAAACCTTTATTTTACAGGCTCCCGAAATACTAAGGAGGGGACATATCCCGGCGTACAACATTGATGAGCATGCTAGATGCGAAATGCTTCCTATGATCCTTGAGGCTTATGCGCAACAGTTCAAGAATGATTTCACATGTTTCCTAAACCTACGAGCCAAAGAATTGCTCCCAGGAGGCCAGATGGTTATTTCCATTACTGGAAGGCATTCTAATGGAATTGCCTCCAAATTATTTCACATATGGGAACCCATAGTTCAGATTCTCAGTGTTATGGCCTTAGAGGTATATTTTCTTGCCATCTTGCATATGCTATCATTTGCTAATGAAAGCGCAAGTAACTGATCTTTTGGGTATGATTAACAGGGTGTGATCGACAAAAGTAAGTTTGATTCTTTCTACATGCCGATGTATGGACCTTCCAGTGAAGAGATTAGGGAGATCATCCAAGAAGAGGGCTCCTTTTCGATCAAGGAGATGGTAGTGCATGACTACACAAGTGACGAGGACTCTGCCCTCGTAAATCCAAATAGGTTCATGCACCAGATGAGAGCTGTTTTTGAGCCAATAATTGTGCAACATTTTGGAGAAGTGATGGAAGAATTCATGAGAACCGCAGAGAGGCGATGGAGCCTTGACGGGATTTTGAGGGATCAACTTGCTAGACTAGCATGGCTGTCTGTATCGCTCACCAAGGCATGATCAAGTAACTAGCTAGTGTCATGTGTGACTTGCTACTTGCATGATTATATCCACCATTGATAACCAGGGCATATTTATGGCAAGAAGTAATGTATATGTATTTAATTATGTACTAGTATACTGCAGCCTGCACGTGTGATTGAATGTTTTCATGGAAGCACGTACAAATCTATACTAGGTGAGATTGCTAAAATGATAAAAAAAACTGAAGTACTACAGTATAAGAATTTATGTTAGCAGGACATGAATCATTGAAAATGACCTTTTCAATGAGGAGGAGGAAGAATGTGAAGATTGTGCCGGAGATGCGGCTGATGCCGCCGCCACCACCTGCAGCGCTGTTGATTTGGAGGAGACGGGTGCCGGAGCCGGTGAAGATTAGATCTCGGTGTCGTGAGCCATGTAGAGTGAGGTAATATTGGTCACCATTTATGGGGTTTGGTTCAGGTGCTGCAACAGATGAAAACCACGAATAATTTGCTGCGAAGCAATGATGCCCCTTTCTTGGATAGATGTGCTAACCGGATTTTCAGAATAATTGCACATCATTATTCTCCTCTGGTTGGTTATTTCTTGTGAAATGGGGTTTTAAGAAAAAATGGAAGTTTCCGAGTATGATCATTCATTCTACTGCTGTCGTTGTTATCCTCTCCAAAAAATATGAAAACTACTAGACATGTTAGCTTTACTGAACTAGTAGCAATTCTGCACAAGATTTTCTTCCAGCAGATTTCTGCATAAGACAGACTGACTGACCAACCAACAGATAAACACATGGTTTCGTTTCATGCAGAGTTCAGAGAAGGCCAAAACAGCTCAATATTTTTGGCTGGTTGCTTGGATGTGCTAACTGAAGTTTTAGGATCAGCTCAAGCGTTTCATTTCACGCGAGAAAGAAAAGACAGCTTCAGAATTTAGCAGTATACTGGAGTACAAGAGGATCGCCATCAACGGCCTAGGACAACACGTGTTCCTCCACCTCCAAGTCTTTGTACTGCTTGATTGGTCAGTAGCCACGGTTTTCACGCTCATCTTGAACCACGTGGTGCTTGATTCATCCAGAATCCTCATCCACATGTTTTCCGAGTAGATCTCCTTTTTTGCTTGGGCAAATGCTATTTTTGCAATTCAAAGGCCGTACGAATAGACTGTTACATGCTATTTTTGGGCCTAGAAAACTGCCATATGCAGTCAGCATAAAAGGAGGAGAATGGAGCTTCCGATCTATCCCTCACAGGTTGAAGGTCTTCTGGATCTGGATTCTGGAGGTTCGCGCTGCTGTTAGCCAATATAGATGGAGCACATGAACCATGGAGAAGGGGATACCAGCTATGCTCGCAACTCCAGTATTCAGGTATTTACTCCTATAAGCTAGTACTTTATTATTATTTATTTACTGCTATGGCTACCAACTGGACAAAGGTTGCGCCTGTTGTTTTCTCTTTTTTTCCTTCTGGTTTCTCTAGTCTCCATGTTTTCATAGAAAATTGAATAAGTGTGTTCTTAACTCCAAAAATGTGTCGAGACAACATCATTTGATGTTGTGAGTGATAGCGGATACGCTGGGTCACCGGGCACGTCTATACCAAGGAAAAAATAGTGCGCTGTTTAATATAGTATGGCCCTTCTCCAAACGCTATAGAAGTTATAGCATGCTATTTTACAAAATAGCATTTTGCAAAAACAAACAAACAAGTATAGCATGTATACTAAGGATTTCAGCCAGCTAAAAAATTGTCCAGAGCAATACGTATACATGTATAACCAATTAACCAGTGGTGGCCAAATGATAGTCCAGATAACAATGATCTCACAACAACACTGTCTGCATCTACTGTTGATGTTGTGCTTGACACGCCAACGGCTACAATCAGACAATCATACAACATGAAACATCAATACAACAGTACAATAGTTCAACTACTGTTAAATGGCTAGACAATAAGAAACATATACGTGCGGCAGTACAACAGGACAACAGTTCAGTACAAATCATGCCCATAACTGAACTGAACTATGAACTAATATGCAGCAAAAGATGCAGGACGAAGACAAGAACTACATAACCGAACTGAACTAAGAACTACCGAGCTGAACTGAACTAAAACTTAAGTCCTAATGTTTCTCAAACCAAACCTGCTCAAATTTACTAAAAGGTGAGGCAACAGATACAGTACAGAACTACAGATATGTATGAATCAACGAAATGCAACCAATATCATGAGATGACATGAAAATTATTAGTACATCCAAATGATAAAGGGCCATAGCAAACAGATTATGCATAAAGTTTTATTAGTACATCCAAATCATAGTAGTTCACCTTCCAAATACACTATAGCGACGCTAACATGTCGAAATAGCGTGCTATTTTTTCCCTTGGTCTATACTCATGATGAAAGGAGAAATAGTTCGCGACACACACTTCTCGAAGACAACATGCCTGGTTACGTCGGCTACCATAATTGGTATTATAATTATGACACATATGTCACAGAAACCATATTCACTAATAAAACTAAATTAAAAATTATTAAATCATACCACCATGTCATATATGGTTTTAATGATATGCCATAGTTGCAACGGTGAGGTTATTTCAGTTTGAAAGTTTGTCACACTCACAAAAACAGGGTGCACCCCAAACTCATATTGCCCTTTGGTTACCTCTAAAAGGGCTGACCTTTTTACTAGTGAATCACAATTTATTTTAGTGTTGTTTGCCCGGAATATTCTTCAACACTTGGCTGAACATTTTTCAATCAAGAATTTGTCCATCCTATATCACCCAGTAAACTAACATTTATAAAGAACATGAACTCACAAACACTATACAGATTTTCTTAATATCTACAACTTGAATGCAGAATGCTCAGCAGAGCAGGATGAGGCCCCTGATAGAAGCGGCCATCATTGACTTATGTGCCGGTACCAGCACCTTGTTGCCGAGAAATATGGTGATCGCGGACTTGGGTTGCTCCTCTGGCTCAAACGCACTAGTGCTGGTATCGATTGCTATCGAGGCGATCCAAAGTTACTGCATTCAGTTCCAAAGGCAACCACCTGAAGTGTCTATATTCCTCAACGACCTTCCTAACAACGATTTCAACACGGTGGTAAAAAGCTTGGTCACGCTCCGGAAAAGTAACGAGCCTATTGTTGTGGCCAATGTCACACCAGGGTCATTTTACGAGAGACTCTTCGCTAGTGGCTCATTGCATCTTGTTTGCTCGTCCAGCAGCCTGCATTGGCTCTCAAAGGTGTGGCATTTTCACTACTCGATGCATCGACCAGTTGAATCGCTTGTTAATTATGTAGTTGAAACCTTTATTTTACAGGCTCCCGAAATACTAAGGAGGGACCATATCCCGGCGTACAACATCGATGAGCATGCTAGACGCGAAATGCTTCCTATGATCCTTGAGGCTTATGCACAACAGTTCAAGAATGATTTCACATGTTTCCTAAACCTAAGAGCCAAAGAATTGCTCCCAGGAGGGCAGATGGTTATTTCCCTTACAGGAAGGCATTCTAATGGAATTGCCTCCAAATTATTTCACATATGGGAACCCATAGTTCAGATTCTAAGTGTTATGGCCTTAGAGGTATATTTTCTTGCCATCTTGCATATGCTTTTATCATTTGCTAATGAAAGCGCAAGTAATTTATCTTTTGGGTATGATTAACAGGGTGTGATCGACAAAAGTAAGTTTGATTCTTTCTACATACCGATGTATGGAGCTTCCAGTGAAGAGATTAAGGAGATCATCCAAGAAGAGGGCTCCTTTTTGATTAAGGAGATCGTAGTGCGTGACTTCACAAGTGACGAGGACTCTGCGCTGTTAACTCCAAATAGGTTCATGCACCATATGAGAGCCGTTTTTGAGCCAATAATTGTGCAACATTTTGGAGAAGTGATGGAAGAATTCATGAGAACCGCAGAGAGGCAATGGAGCCTTGACGGGATCTTGAGGGATCATCTTGGTAGACTAGCATGGCTGTCTGTATCGCTCACCAAAGCATGATCAAGTAACTAGCTAGTGTCATGTGTGACTTGCTACTTTCATGACCATATCCACCATTGATAACCAGGGCATATTTATGGCAAGAAGTAATGTACTCCCTCCGTACCGGATTATTAGGCTAATAGAGATTTTAGAAAGATACCGATAAATTGAGCTAATTTATGCATTAAATGTCCAGATTTACTGTCTGTAGTACATAGGAGTATATGTATTTAATTATGTAGTACTGTAGTATACTATAGCCTGCACGTGTGATTGAATGTTTTCATGGAAGCACATACAAAGCTATACTAGGTGGTGAGATCGCTAAAATGATCAAAAAATAAAAAACTTATCTCTAAGAAAAAATACAAATTTTTGTTTGCAGGACATGAATCATTGAAAGTATAAAAGGGTCAGCTGTCTGCTGGTGAAGGGCTTGGTTCAGCTCCTGCTGTCCTGCCCTGCAACTGCAACAATTAAAATCATGATTAATGTACTGTGAAACAGAGATCTCTTCCTTCTTTGGGTGACTGGTTTCTTGGTGGCGGTTGAATCTGGTAGGTGAAGTTTTAGGATCGGCGTAGTACCATTGTTTCTTTCTTTCAGCGAGCAAGCATTTCTTCTGCAGATAAACACAGCGGTTCGTGCGTGTTCAGAGAGAGAAAAACTGCTTCAGAATTTTCCATTTTCACTTATTATGCCAGTTGGGCGTCGTAGGGTCATGGGCCTAAAGCTGAGAAAGCCCAGGGCAATTTTGGGACAGTGACCCGTGTGGCCGTGTGCTTGTCCGTCCGCACCAGGGCCCATCAGGCGGTCGACTGGAACCTGTCACTCCCAGCCACGGCAGCCAATCGAACTGCGCCGGGCGTCCGTGCTCGGAGATGGCAAACGTGGCGCTGCTCTCCGCCTCTTCGCCCTCCACCTCCTCCGCCGCCGCCTCGCTCCTCCCTCGCCGCTCCGCCTGCCTCCGAAGAGCAGCCTCCAAGCTCTCCGTCGGTAAGTCCGCCTCGACCCCCCTCCACCCTCGACAGGCGAGTCGATGCCCGCTCACCACTCCCGAAATTGTGCCCGACTGTTACCTCGCCGCCGTGGCTGTGCCGGACCTTGTTCCTCTGTTTGGCTCGGACAACCGAACACGAGAACAAATGTGGGCCGTCTAAATTCGGGTAGTGTCTGGGGGCAGAAAGTAGCTTGCTGTAGTTGTAATTTGGTGCCTATCAGTTTCAGTTTCCACCCCCATTTGGTGGCATTGCAGTGTGTCAGTTTCTCTGGGTGTGAGGTGCTTCCCTGTGTGAGCGTGTGTTTTATGTGTCACTCTGACCAGCCTGCTTTGCGCGATTCCGCAGTGGCGGCGATGGGCGATGACCCGATCAAGGAATGGATTCTCACCGAGGGGAAGGCCACTAAGATTACAGGGACAAGCTCCATAGGCGGCGGCTGCATTAACGCTGCACAACGCTACGAGACCGATGCTGGCTCCTTCTTTGTAAAGACCAACAGGTGTGCCAAAGCAAATTTATCTGTCCAACTCATCCTGCCATGGAGTTCATCAGGTTGCTATGCTACTGGCGATGACGGAATGGAAACACATTGTTGTATGCCAGGCGCATCGGTCCAGCTATGTTCGAAGGGGAGGCTCTGGGCCTGAAGGCAATGTATGATACAAAATCAATCCGTGTTCCTTTACCATACAAGGTGAGTTAAGACTCGGATTCAGGAACATATAAGTTGTCTGATGCATAAAACCATAAACAGTACAAGATAGTGTAAAGCATGCTCATGACTGAAACTGTACTAGCATCCGTAAATCATACAAGTACTTCTTCAGTTTTGAAATATGGTGTACATTATATGCTGATAGTATTTGATTAGCACACATCTTCCTATTTCAGTTCTACTCATCTCAAGGTTGTTACATTATCTAAGAAACCTAGTGTCTGCTGATTGGACTGGAATTAATATACAACTAGTAAGCTACTTGCTATACTTATACAGGTTGGATCCTTGCCATCCGGTGGTTCTTTTATAATCATGGAGTTTATTCAGTTTGGTCGTTCTAGGGGAGACCAGGTAACCTTGTCCAGAAACCCCTTTCATACAAAGAAAAAGGTAACTTTGCACTTCATATTGCAAGCTTTCATTTCAATCCTTTATCTTGAGCAAATCGGTCATTGCCAGTCAGCTCTGGGAAGGAAGCTCGCTGAAATGCATAAAGCTGCCAAATCTGACAAGGGCTATGGGTTTTACGTTGAAAATACTATTGGAAGGTACAGATAAGCATCTGAAATGTCTCTCAGTGGCATTTTACCTTGAATTCTACCTCCAGTTATGTGTCCTGCAGCTCATGTTTGTTTAGAAACACTATCTTCGGCTTCTAAATCCACCAATTCTCATGACGTAGCACTCCACAAATTAACACCTGGACCGCTGACTGGATTGAGTTTTACTCAAAGCATAGACTGGGATACCAGTTGGAGTTAATATCACAACGGTTCGGAGATTCAGCTATATATGAAAAAGGTATGTAGGAGAAACTAGGACTACATGTAGACTTAACTTCTACGTTCTCCTTTCTGTGATATGGACAGATCATTAGTTGGGTGTTCATCGTTTCTCTCTTCATTTGCACTCATTCATCTTAACTAAGATTTGGCGAGTTAATAGTTCATACTTGTACTATTTTCATGTAAATTCCTCTTATGTAGGTCAGCAGTTGATCGAGAATATACAACCACTTTTTGACGGTGCTGTTATTGAGCCATGCCTGCTTCATGGAGATTTATGGAGTGGAAATATAAGCTCTGATACTAACGGAGATCCTGTAATACTTGATCCAGCGTGCTACTGTATGTAAAATTCCCATTTCTTGTCTCCATTTCCAGAATCACAGTTTTAAAATATGCAATATATCCATTTCCTTTTTAAAAGAGAAGTGTCGTCAAAGGAAAACACAGACCCTGTGATTGTTGATATGTTTGGATTCCCAGAATTTGTTGCGCACAAATAATAGAACCCGTTGCTGAAGAAACTTTATTTGTTGTTCTTTAACTGCAGATGGGCACAATGAAGCGGAGTTTGGGATGTCATGGTGTGCTGGATTTGGAGGGGCGTTCTACAACTCTTATTTTGAGGTATACACTTCTCACATGGAGATAAATAATTCACTTGTCATCATCTGAAATGCTGAAAGGGTCAACTGCCTGCCTACTATTTCAATTTTGTAAACTCATTGCTCGTCTTGCAATAAACTGGAATACAATTTGTATATCACTCCCATAAAATAGAGTCCATCGCCTCGAGCTGTACTCATTTGAGTTCGTTTCCCTGAACTCTTGTCTTTCTCTCTTCCTATTTAACTATATCACACCTTGTACACACTGAACATTTATTCAGGTGATGCCGAAACAGCCAGGCTTTGAGAAGAGGAGGGACCTGTATCTCCTGTACCACTACCTGAATCACTACAACCTTTTCGGGTCTGGGTACCGCTCGTCAGCTATGTCGATAATCGAAGACTACTTGCGGATGCTGAAGGCTTAGCCACTTCTCATCTGAAAACAAGGATTCGCCTCCTCTGCTTCGCCTTACAGATGGTGTAAATTCAGAAAAGGAAGCTTCGTACGTACGTACATAGGACATGTTTCATATATACCTCTCGTATGTGTATGTATGTTCCAATGTTGCAAGTAATCGCGACATATTCACATTTTGTTGTAAAATCTCTCTGCCCTTTTCTTACATCACTGTATCAACTGAAAGATCATGCTGTATATGTAAATATCTCACTGCAAATCCATCTGATCTTGTTTCTGTGTACTACAAAAGATTGTCACAGAAAAAATAATGTATTATTCCTTGCCTTCGCTTTCACCTTTTCTGTAGTGGACTATTATCGTGATACTGTCGTCGGTGATGATCCGGAGAACGAGTCAAGACCGACCGTACTACCCCCAGTCAACTGGAACAACACTGATAGGTTACATGTCTGCTCCCTGGGCATTCTTAACAGCCCTGTAAAGGCAGCATCCTGGGCTGCGCACTAAGGACATTTTTAACAACCTAAGACGGTCCGCCGTGGCGGCTCGCCATTCGACCGCCTCTGAGAAGATCATCAAAGCTTTAGGCTTTGTTGCATCCTGTGTGCTCCCCAGCTAATCCTTAGCAGTTCGCAGAGGAAGCAACCTAGACGCACGTGTTGCCACTTCTTTCAGAAATCTCACCGCCAAGGCGCACCAACGTCCCTGTTTTTAAACCCTCGGGGCGATCCTTGGTAGTATTACAGCACGTTCATGCCTGACAGTACTGGCACCTCCCTGACCTGAAATTTGTTAGCTTCTTTTGAACGTCCCTGTGCTCTGTGTGTGCATTGCTGTATTTCTGTCTTGTGCGGATGGAGCAGGACGGCGCGCTGACGAGCAGGCGGGCGCGCGCGGACACGCGGCACCCGACGTACCGCGGCATCCGGTTCCGCGGCGGCAAGTGGGTGTCGGAGATCCGGGAGCCCGGCAAGGCCAGCAGGATCTGGCTGGGCACGTACCGGACGCCAGAGATGGCCGCCGCCGCGTACGACGTCGCCGCATTGGCGCTGCGCGGCGCCGAGGCGGCCGGCCCCGCGCTCAACTTCCCTGGCGCGGCCGTGTCGCGCCCCGTGCCGGCCTCGCGCGCGCCGGACGACATACGGGCCGCGGCCGCGGCAGCTGCGGCGGCCATGGCGAACGGTGCCGGGGCCGGGTCGGGCTCGGCGAGCTGCGGGGCGGGTGATCAGGGGCAGGGCCGTGTTATGGTGGTGGATGAGGACGACGTGTTCGAGATGCCGCGGCTGCTGGCGAGCATGGCGGAGGGGCTGATGATGAGCCCGCCGAGGGCGAGCATGGCGCCGGCTGAGGATGCGGAGGACGAGCATGGCATGAGCCTGTGGGTGTAGGGTGCCGAACGGCACAGCAGTGTGCAAACTACTAAAGTTTAACATAACGCATGCATGGTAGGAAGCATATCCTAGAGTACTACGACATTATGAAAACATTGCGATCCTCTTATTCTTATCCATGGAGTACGTAGCAAGATGATCTCATCACAGGTCGAACATACAACTAGTCACGTGTTTGCAGAAAAAGACACCTCTGTTCAAAAATATCCAGGAACCATGATCGATCTATGCCACAAGGTCGCGGTGGTTTGGCGAATCATGTCCAAACGGTGTTGCCAAATCAAAGCACGTGTGTCGGCCCGGGGCTGACGCACGCACGGCCGAATCGTCGTCCTCGTCCACCTCTTATATATAGATCACCTTTCTGCTAGTTATAAACGAAACAGATCGATCATGCACGTGTGATTAGGATAAATAATGAGGTAGTGATCTGGCCGGTTCGATTCGGAATCCATCTGCTCGCAGAAATAAAGGTCTAGAGGGAGTGCGTCCATTGGAGACGGGGGACCATGGATCCCTTTTTCGAATTTCTTGAAAAATCGCATTTTGAAGTCTTGAAATATCCTTAAAAAAAACTTAGGCCTAGTTTGGCAATAAAGTTTTTCTAAAACTGAAATATATTAATACCATAGTATTTTAGTGTCTAGCAAATTAATACTTCAGTTTTTCTCTTTTCTCAGTTTTAGAAAAAAGAGTGTCTATCCTCTTTCTCAAATACTTAAAAAAAAATAGTTTTGGAGGATACTTCAGTTTTAAAACCATATTATTTGTTGGATCCAAACATATTTAATACTTCAGTTTTTGCATAAACCAAAATATTCTCTTAATATTTTAAAAAATACTTTCATAACAAACGGGGCCTTAGTTGTAGATAATGACGACTAGGCGCGCAAAAATCCAATGCGGAATATTCCAGATTTTGGGCCTTGTAAGAATGACAAGTATCTAGATTTCAGGCGGTGAATAGTGCTAGATTTGAAAATCTTCAGGTTTTTCTTTTTTTGTATAGGCCAGAATATGAACTATTTCGAACCGAGAATTTGCAAGGTGATAGAATAAGTCATTGTTCTTTGTTAGCATCTGGGATCTTTTTGGGAATTTTGTGAAACTTCAAAAAATCAATATCACAGAAATTCAGACCGTCCTCTAAAATCCATATTCCGTATTTGGAGCCCCTTTTGTTGCTTTCGCATCCGTCCGGTGTTGGAGGCAGTCTTCATGTGCGTCAGGTCGAACAATTTGGAAAGCGGCAGTAAGCAAAACCGAAAAGCTAGGCGGTAACTTGCAGGAAGGTTCGAGCCGGCGATCGGAGCAGAAGGGAGCAGTGCAGATCGGTCGGCACGCGGCCGGAACGTGAGCCGGCCAGTGCCACTGCCACTGCCAGCGCTGGGCGACGTACGGCAAGTGGTATCTAGCGATTATCGATGATACGGCTAGCTGGAGCCAGGAACTTGATGCTACTCCTGCCCCCGAGTACGACTACTGCAATTATTTAACTACTATACTACTCCGTACTAGTAGTAAGTAATCCCAGACGGAGACCACCTGCATAATCGCCCCCTGCAGCTACACACTACAGTAGACGCGTGCGTCCATCACGCATACTACCATCTTGCAACCCACATCCGAGAAAAACCGAATCGTGCTCATGGCGACGAATCTTGGCCGGCTGGGTCATGACCAAAATAATATTAGTATAGTACACTTTGATCACAATCCAAACTTTGGTCACAATCTAAACACACCCTCGGTCACAATCCAAATATTTGGTGGGACAAACATAAAACACACCCAAGGCGCCGGAAGCTCCACAGGTTCGTCAATGCTTTGCCTCACATGTATACACTACTATGCAGGATCTAGTACTACTACAGCACAGCACTACCGGTGCTACTATCACAACAGTGGAATACACATCTGCAGCGCCTCCGTCCGGCGGATTTTACTAGCCGAGGGGGACAAAATGTCGTGGCGTATCAACTGCCCTCACCGCCTCGAGTACAAAGTTATAGCGGCCAGGGCCAGGCAGCTACAACTATAGTACACGGCACACAGTCTACGCTACGGCAGCAGATACACGAATGATGAGTTGTCAAAGATAACCGATCCACGTACACTTAACCTGGCCCCTCATCATTCTCAGAGTAAATTGTGAGGTGGTACTCGCTTGACTATCGTGACGAGCACGCCAAGGTCATATGGCTCCACAGATGAGGAGGGCACGTACAGGGCAAGAAAAGCCCAGTCCCGCATGATTGATTGTGGTACTAGCGAGAACACTCATGAAGCAGCGTGGCCATGGCCGCCTATAGGGTTTTAGCCCTGGGTCCTAGCATGTGCCTCCTTGTTGTTGTTGTCAGCATTTTAAGGCCACATTTATATAGTGGAGTACTCGGGAAATTGATTGGGTGAATTAATCCGTGGATCGGGACTTTTGTGCTGAGTATGTATAGGCCGGAGTATACTCTCATGGTACTGTTAGATGTATATTTGTATATTGTATGTCTCTATTTGTTAGGGGGTTTTTCTGCATATTTTTACCTGTACATGTACTATATATTGTGGTCTTTCGCCCCAGAGGAATACAAGTTGTCTATTCCTAACAGGTACTACGATGGAAACAAAAACCATTCAGCATAGATATGCACATAGATAGATAATCGGCCGTACTCACTGCAAAGAAATAAGTGTAGGGGTTCGTAGCATGGAAAACAAAAAAATTCTATCGCATACAAGCCAAGATCTATCTACTAGATTGTAGCAACGAGTCGATGGAATAACTTACCCTCGAAGATTCCAAAGCGGTTAACGAGAGCAGATTCTCGTGGGTGATGTAGTCGTACACTTCCGATCTCAAGATCGCGTAGACGATCCTTCCGGCGCCACGTTCCGGCAGCGCTTCCGCAGTCGGTCACACGTTCGGTACTCGACGAAGACCTTCCTCTCCCTTGTTCCAGCAGGCAGCGGAGGTTGTAGCACTCTCCTCGAGATTCCGGCAGCACAACGGCGTGGTACCGGAAGTAGAGGGGAAATCCCGCAGGGCGTGGTACCACAACGGCGTGGTACCACAACGGCGTGGTACCGGAAGTAGTGTGAAGATATTATCATATCTTCACACTTATGATAAATGTTTACATACCATGCTATAATTGTATTAACCGGAAACATTAATACTTGTGTGATTTGTAAACTAAAATAAGAGTCCCTAGTAAAGCCTCTTGTTAAACTAGCTTGTTGGTTGATATATGATCATGGTTTCCTGATCATGAACATAGAGATGTTATTAACAAACAGGATCATATCATTAGGAGAATGATGTGATGGACATACTCCTATAGATAAGCGTAGCATAAAGATCAAGTCATTTAAATAGTTCAATTGCTATATGCTTTCTGATACATAGTAACCTAATTCCTTCGACCATGAGATCATGCATATCACCTTTACCGGATGGATGCTTTGATGACATCAAACACCACACCGTAACTGGGTGGCTATAAAGGTGGCATTGAGTGTTCGGAAAGTATTGGTTGAAACACATGGATCAAGAGTGGGATTTGTCCATCCATATGACGGATAGATATACTCTGGGCCCTCTCGGTGAAATGTCATCCAATTAGCTTGTAAGCATGTGACTGGCTCACAAGGGATCACATATCACGGGAACGAGAAAAGAGTACTTATCGGTAACGAGGTTGAACTAGGTATGCAGAGATACCGACGATCATAACCTCGGATAAGTAAACTATCGTGAGACAAAGGGAAATTGGTATCGTATGTAAGTGGTTCATTCGATCGCAAAGTAATCGTAGAAATATGTGGGAGCCATATGAATTTCCAGATTCCTCTGTTGGTTATTGTTCGGAGAAGTGTCTCGATCATGTCCGCATAATTCACGAACCGTAGGGAGACACACTTAAGGATTCGACGTTGTTTGAGTAGTTATGGTATTATGAGAAAGAGACTGAATGTTGTTCGGAGTCTCGGATGGGATCCGGGATATCACGAGGTGATCCGAAATGGTCCGGAGAATAAGATTCATATAAGGAAAGTCCCGTTTCGGAGTTCGGGAATGATTCCGGTGTTTTCATCGGGAATGTTCTAGAAGGGTCCGGATTGTCCGGCACTCCGGGGGGGAAGGGTACATGAATGTGTCATTGAATGATTGCATCATGTACTAAGTGTTCTTGCTGTTCCAAAAACATGAAAGTCAAATTGCCAGTTTGAAAGTCAAACGGCTAAAACAGGAAACTGTGGAAAACAGGAAACTGTGGGAAACAGGAAACTCTGGGAAACAAGCAAGAGGAGGTTGAAACCAACTTGGAGGAGGAGTTCCTCTCCTCCAAGCCGGCGCCCAGCCCTAGGCCGAGTTGGGGAGGGACTCCCTCCCTCCCTGGCGCGCCTAGCCCCTCCACCTATAAAAGGAGGGGCAGGGCTCCTCCTTGAGACACACAAGTTTCTACCTCTAATCTCCAGTTTAGAGCCGTTTTGGTTTAGAGCTTCTAATTGCTTTAGCCTGCGGTTTAGAGCCTTCTAATTGGTGTGTCTAATCTCTAGACCACTAATAGCCCTCTCTCATAATCCACCATACTCGCTCCGGCTTAAGGCGAAGCCCTGCGAGATCTCCCCTCTACTTTCGGTACCACGCCGTTGTGCTGCCGGAATCTCGAGGAGAGTGCTACAACCTCCGCTGCCTGCTGGAACAAGGGAGAGGAAGGTCTTCGTCGAGTACCGAACGTGTGACCGACTGCGGGAGCGCTGCCGGAACGTGGCGTCGGAAGGATCGTCTACGCGATCTTGAGATCGGAAAGAGTACGACTACATCACCCACGAGAATCTGCTCTCGTTAACCGCTTTGGAATCTTCGAGGGTAAGTTATTCCATCGACTCGTTACTACAATCTAGTAGATAGATCTTGGCTTGTTTGTTTGTATGCGATAGAAAATTTTTGTTTTCCATGCTACGAACCCCTACAGTGGTATCAGAGTCGTGTCTATATGTAGATCTGTTGCGCGAGTAGAACACAATGGTCATTGTGGGCGTTGATGCTTTTATTGTCGATTGCTTCTTGTGTACTTTGTATCTTGCGGTATGTTGGGATGAAGCGGCCCGGGCTAACCTTACATGACATCGTTCATGAGACTTGCTCCACGCTTGACATGCAACTTGTATTGCATAAGTGGCTTTGCGGGTGCCTGTTTCTCCTAGCATAGTTAAGATCCAATTTACAACGGGTGATTAACAATACTAGTATCAATGTTGTGGTTCTTGTTCGTAAGTTAGAACGACACTTATTGAAAGCCCCAAACCACGTAAAATATGCAAAGAAAGTAGAGGCGTCTAACTTTGTTTTGCAGGGGTGTGCAGTGATGTGATATGGCCATGATTGTGATTATATATGATGTATGCAATGTTCCTTATTGTAAGTTGGCAACCGGCAGGAGCCATATGGTTGTTTTTAATTTCTGTTAAGACCCGCGTGTCTATTCAAAGTAGTTGTAATAGTTGAAGCCGGTGGACGACAACCATGGAGAGGCGTCATTGACCTTGATGCAATGCCGGTGATGATGGAGATCATGTTCATGCTGGAAGATGGAGATCGGAAGCACAAAGAAGAAAGGCCATATCATATCACAAATTATGAATTGCATGTGATGTTAATCCTTTATGCATCTTGTATTGCTTAGTAGACGACGGTAACATTATAAGATGATCCCTCATGCACATGAATTTCAAGTCATAAAGTGTTCACCCTTAGTTAGCACCGTTGCTAAGCTTGTTGTTTCGAAGCACCACGTGATGATCGGGTGTGTTAGATTCTGCAAGTGTATACAATGTGAGCAAGACAGATTTGCTCATGCGGAAACTAAGGTTTGATCTTGACGAGCCTAGCATGTACAGACATGGCCTCAGGAACATGGATTACCGAAAGGTAGAGCATGAGTCATATAGTAGATATGATGAACATGTTGATTGTTCGCCATTGAAGCTATATCAACTCTCGTGATGATCGGTTTTGATGTGGTGGATTTGGTTCGTGTGATCACTAAAACAATGTGAGGGATATTGTTTTGAGTGGGAGTTCACCTAGATTAATTTAATTATTAATTAGAACTCAATTTATCATAAACTAAATCAAAGTGAATTTGCATAGTTGTTGTAGTCATTGGCATCCGTTTACCACCTTGCGCTTAGTTATAATTGAGATGATAGAACTATAGAATTCTGGTTAGTTACTTTACGAACTGGTATCGTATTGTTTTGAAGTGTTAATCTAAAGTTGAAAAGTCCTATTGCAAACTTTCAGTAAGTTCCGGTTACTCCATGAAGTTTAATAATTAGTATTAAATCAAGAGTAACAATTCCAAGTTTTAGTGTATAAGTATCATGTTTGTTTCCATGATTCTTGATATTCAAAGGATTCTCTTAATATCAAGGTTATCTAGGATCTGAAAGAGTTGTTTCAGAAACCATGATGTGTGGAAGATATTGTGATGTCTGAAACGAAGTTTTGGTTGCAACATGATAGAGTATAATATGTCTAAAGTCATGTTCTCATATTTGATGAGAATTTGCAAAAGGTTGGAGACACTAGTTGTCCTAATCCTCCAAAAGCATTTGGAGAGCAACATTATACTCATGTTTCACCGTTATAAGCTAGAAGTAGCTTGATCATGGATAATTCCATGATAAGGGTGAATATTTGATGTAGGTAAAATGTTTACTACACCAAGAGATTACTAAAGAAAGGAATTTGAAAGAACACCAAACATTTGATGATGGTGATCTACTTCAAAGTGCAAGTCCAACGACATTGGTATTTAACTATACACGCTTTGGACTATGTGTCATATGAATGACTCCACTAATTGATGTTGATAGATTCTTTCAAACAGAAAAGGAAATACTGAAAGAGAATCTCATAAGTATATGGCAGAAAAGAAAAGACTAGAATTGTTCAGTTTAAGTATATAGATGATATACGTGTTATGGCTATATTCTTTGCTTATTAAACAATGTGGTTCTTAAGTATTTGATACTGAATTTGTTGGTATGAATCGTCATACGAAACAACACAATTCATGAACTACAATGGACTAAGTAATTAGCAAAAGAATATGTGATGATGTTCATCGAGAACAAATAAAGGGTTATTGTGTTGCTCGTTAAAACATCAAAGCTTGCCTTCAAGATTTGTTTTATCAGGTATTATGAGAACAAAAGGGTTGTTCAAAATAATTGCCGTAATCCATAAAAGATGGATGATTCACAAATCTCGTTGGAGAAATCACATCCATAAAACTAGTGCTAAAAATGTCGAAAGACAAATTGATTAAAAGATCACATAGGAAGTGACATCGCCGTTTAAATTATATTGGAAAGAAAACATGAAGAAAATCCATATGGATGGAATTTTGGAGTCTATTTGATTTTGATCAAATGACGCTTGTGAAACTTTCCTAGAGATAATTAAAACTTCGTTCATAGGCCAAAAAGGGAACGAATGACTAGCTTATTGGAACTTGTACATATTGTTGTACGAAGTCCATTATGTGTAGTCAAGAGCGATGGATTTCAACTTCATATGCTTTCTCCGAAAATTTGAGTGAATATATGAATATTTACTTAATAAGGATGAAGTATGAAACATTTGAAAAGTTCAAAGACTTTCAAGATGAAGTGCAAAATCATTGTAACAAGAATATAAACAGTTTATGATAAAGATCATAAAGGAAGATATTTGAGTTACAGAGTTTAGCATAATACCTAAGATTTAAGGAATCGTTCCGTGGATTTGCATTTTCCCGAAACACCATAAGAGTATGGAACGTTCGAGATATGTAATTAAACCTTGTTTGACATGGTAAGTTCAAAGGTATAATTCATAAAAATGCCATTATATTTTAAAGATTAAAAGCTTTAGAGATTACCGTTTTTTCACTGAAAAGAGCTCCATCATAATCCGTTGAAATGACACCATATAAAGTTATGGTTTGGGATAAAACCCAAGTAGTCCTTTCTTAAAACATTGGTATGCTATGCATAAGAAAGATGTGTGCAACCAAAGTCGGATGAACCTGTCTTTGTGTAACTGTTAAGTATTCCTCCATAAACACCGGAGACAAAAGTGTTTGTTGCTTAGAACGTCAAGTTTCTTTGAGAAGGAATTTTTCGTGAAAAGTTAAGTGGGAGGACAATAGAACTTTGATAAGGTTAAAAGAACCTTAGCTATATGTGCAGAGTTGCGCAGCACCGAAAAGTGTTCCGGAGGCAGCAACAAAGCTCATGGCTCACGTACCTCAAAGGTTGTGGTCACGGAGATCCAAGTTCCTATTGAAACAAGTAGGTCGGATAAACAATCAAATACCAAGATTTGAGGGTTGAATCATTATTTGAGAATAATGAACCGACTACATGCAAAGAAGCGATGATGGGCCCTGACTCCGTCAAATGGCTTGAAGCCATAAAATCCGTGATAGTTCCATACACGAGAAATCAAGTTTTGAACTTGAAGGACCCTCGAGAAAGGTGTAAGACCTTACAGTTGTGTTTGGATCTATAAATAAACAGACATGGATGTTGCACATCTATGAAATAGTCGACATGTTGGGAAAGAGTTCACAAAATGTTCAAAGGTTGACTATGACAAGATTTGATCTTTCATAGTGATATTTAGTCTAGACGGATTAATGTAGCAACCACTACATATAATTTGTTATATGGTAGTTGAATAAACAAAACAAGTTCTTCTAATAGAATCGTTACCTAGGACGTGTGCATGACACGGTCCATAGGGTTTTGTTAATTCAAAGGATGCTAAAAGCATATGCAAATTTCAATGGTTGAAGTGAGCATCGCGGAGTTGGAATCTTCACTATGATGAAACTGTTAAAAGAATTTAATTTCATCAGATGCAATGAAGATGCTTGCGTTTGCAAGAAATTAAGTGGGAGCGCTAAGACATGTTTCTAATACATTATGTGGAAGACATATTGTTGATTGGAAATAATGTATCTTTTATTAACACATATTAAGAATTTCATCCCGATGAAAGACTTAGGCAAAACCCAAATATTTGGCATCAATAGACGCTAATATGGTTGTGCCAGAAGTACATAGACAGGATATGAATGAGTTCAATATAGAAACTACAAGAAGAGGTTCTTGTCGCACAGAAAGGATTGAATGAGTTCAATGTTGATGATATATTCAAGTGTATTGACATTTGGTAAAGTGAAACAAATAATCAAGTATAGATTGATACTTGATGTATGAAATCACAAAGAGTATTTATATCAATCATACTGTGATATGTACAAATCCAGATATGTCCTATGCTCTAAATATTGTGAGCATATACCAGAATGATTCGTAAGATGATCATTGGACAATAGTAAGGATATTCTTATGATCTTTTGGAAGAACTAAGAGTATAATATTTGTAGAAGTGACAAATAGATGGTTAGTTCATTGTAAAAGTACTACATTGATACTAGTTTTGTCACAAAGTACAAATTAAGTTTATCTCAATCTAAAACTAAGGGTGGCACAATATAATGGAAAGTGAGTTCCATAATGGATTTGGATGAGTTCCAAAGTTAAGACATTGTGACAGATACTACAACAAAAGGCTAAAGTATATGACTGCTATTTTAGCAGCTAAAGAGGGCATTTGTGTCAAGTAGTTTGTTATCAAACTAGGTGTAGTTCACAACGGAATAATACTATGAAGATATATTGTACGACAATACTATCAACATGTTTTAAGCCCAAAGAACTAAAGGTCACACCGAAAGACCAAATTTATACAAAGCCATCTCATTAGAGAATGAGTGATGCGTAGAGACGCAAAGACATGCAATTACACACGGACCTAGAAGTGTCAGATCCGGAGATCAGTTGACCACTAGCAATCGTGTACATACAAACACCGGAAAGCCATAGGTGTTGAATACACAAAGGTTTGAAACTAGATTATTGACTCTAGTGCAAGTGGGAGACTGTTGGAGATATGCCCAAGAGGCAATAATAAAGTGGTTATTATCATATCTTCACACTTATGATAAATGTTTACATACCATGCTATAATTGTATTAACCGGAAACATTAATACTTGTGTGATTTGTAAACTAAAATAAGAGTCCCTAGTAAAGCCTCTTGTTAAACTAGCTTGTTGGTTGATATATGATCATGGTTTCCTGATCATGAACATAGAGATGTTATTAACAAACAGGATCATATCATTAGGAGAATGATGTGATGGACATACTCCTATAGATAAGCGTAGCATAAAGATCAAGTCATTTAAATAGTTCAATTGCTATATGCTTTCTGATACATAGTAACCTAATTCCTTCGACCATGAGATCATGCATATCACCTTTACCGGATGGATGCTTTGATGACATCAAACACCACACCGTAACTGGGTGGCTATAAAGGTGGCATTGAGTGTTCGGAAAGTATTGGTTGAAACACATGGATCAAGAGTGGGATTTGTCCATCCATATGACGGATAGATATACTCTGGGCCCTCTCGGTGAAATGTCATCCAATTAGCTTGCAAGCATGTGACTGGCTCACAAGGGATCACATATCACGGGAACGAGAAAAGAGTACTTATCGGTAACGAGGTTGAACTAGGTATGCAGAGATACCGACGATCATAACCTCGGATAAGTAAACTATCGTGAGACAAAGGGAAATTGGTATCGTATGTAAGTGGTTCATTCGATCGCAAAGTAATCGTAGAAATATGTGGGAGCCATATGAATTTCCAGATTCCTCTGTTGGTTATTGTTCGGAGAAGTGTCTCGATCATGTCCGCATAATTCACGAACCGTAGGGAGACACACTTAAGGATTCGACGTTGTTTGAGTAGTTATGGTATTATGAGAAAGAGACCGAATGTTGTTCGGAGTCTCGGATGGGATCCGGGATATCACGAGGTGATCCAGAATGGTCCGGAGAATAAGATTCATATAAGGAAAGTCCCGTTTCGGAGTTCGGGAATGATTCCGGTGTTTTCATCGGGAATGTTCTAGAAGGGTCCGGATTGTCCGGCACTCCGGGGGGAAGGGTACATGAATGTGTCATTGAATGATTGCATCATGTACTAAGTGTTCTTGCTGTTCCAAAAACATGAAAGTCAAATTGCCAGTTTGAAAGTCAAACGGCTAAAACAGGAAACTGTGGAAAACAGGAAACTGTGGGAAACAGGAAACTGTGGGAAACAAGCAAGAGGAGGTTGAAACCAACTTGGAGGAGGAGTTCCTCTCCTCCAATCCGGCGCCCAGCCCTAGGCCGAGTTGGGGAGGGACTCCCTCCCTCCCTGGCGCGCCTAGCCCCTCCACCTATAAAAGGAGGGGCAGGGCTCCTCCTTGAGACACACAAGTTTCTACCTCTAATCTCCGGTTTAGAGCCGTTTTGGTTTAGAGCTTCTAATTGCTTTAGCCTGCGGTTTAGAGCCTTCTAATTGGTGTGTCTAATCTCTAGACCACTAATAGCCCTCTCTCATAATCCACCATACTCGCTCCGGCTTAAGGCGAAGCCCTGCGAGATCTCCCCTCTACTTTCGGTACCACGCCGTTGTGCTGCCGGAATCTCGAGGAGAGTGCTACAACCTCCGCTGTCTGCTGGAACAAGGGAGAGGAAGGTCTTCGTCGAGTACCGAACGTGTGACCGACTGCGGGAGCGCTGCCGGAACGTGGCGTCGGAAGGATCGTCTACGCGATCTTGAGATCGGAAAGAGTACGACTACATCACCCACGAGAATCTGCTCTCGTTAACCGCTTTGGAATCTTCGAGGGTAAGTTATTCCATCGACTCGTTTCTACAATCTAGTAGATAGATCTTGGCTTGTTTGTTTGTATGCGATAGAAAATTTTTGTTTTCCATGCTACGAACCCCTACAAAGACAGGTTCATCCGACTTTGGTTGCAAACATCTTTCTTATGTATAGCATACCAATGTTTAAGAAAGGATTACTTGGGTTTTATCCCAAACCATAACTTTATATGGTGTCATTTCAACGGATTATGATGGAGCTCTTTTCAGTGGAAAAACGGTAATCTCTAAAGCTTTTAATCTTTAAAATATAATGGCATTTTTATGAATTATACCTTTGATCTTACCATGTCAAACAAGGTTTAATTACATATCTCGAACGTTCCATACTCTTATGGTGTTTCGGGAAAATGCAAATCCACGGAACGATTCCTTAAATCTTAGGTATTATGCTAAACTTGTAACTCAAATATCTTCCTTTATGATCTTATCATAAACTATTTATATTCTTGTTACAATGATTTTGCACTTCATCTTGAAAGTCTTTGAACTTTTCCAAATATTTCACACTTCATCCTTATTAAGTAAATATTCATATATTCACTCAAATTTTCGGAGAAGGCATATGAAGTTGAAATCCACCGCTCTTGACTACACATAATGGACTTCGTACAACAATATGTACAAATTCCAATAAGCTAGTCTTTCGTTCCCTTTTGGCCTATGAACGAAGTTTCAATTATCTCTAGGAAAGTTTCACAAGCGTCATTTGATCAAAAATCAGAAGACTCCAAAATTCCATCCACATGGAGTTTCTTCATGTTTTCTTTCCATTATAATTTAAACGGCGATGTCACTTCCTAAGTGATCTTTCAATCAATTTGTCTTTCGACATTTTTAGCACTAGTTTTATGGATGTGATTTCTCCAACAAGATTTGTGAATCATCCATCTTTTATGGATTACGGCAATTATTTGAACAACCTTTTTGTTCTCATAATACCTGATAAAACAAATCTTTGAAGGCAAGCTTTGATGTTTAACGAGCAACACAATAACCCTTTATTTGTTCTCGATGAACATCATCACATATTCTTTTGCTAGTTACTTAGGCCATTGTAGTTCATGAATTGTGTTGTTTCGTATGACGATTCACACCAACAAATTCAGTATCAAATACTTAAGAACCACATTGTTTAATAAGCAAAGAATATATCCATAACATGTATATCATCCATATACTTAAACTGAACAATTCTAGTCTTTTCTTTTCTGCCATATATTTATGAGATTCTCTTTCAATATTTCCTTTTCTGTTTGAAAGAATCTATCAATAACAATAGTGGAGTCATACATATGACATATAGTCCAAAGCGTGTATAATTAAATACCAATGTCTTTGGACTTGCACTTTGAAGTAGATCACCATCATCAAATATTTGGTGTTCTTTCAAATTCCTTTCTTTAGTAATCTTCTTGGTGTAGTAAACATTTTACCTACATCAAATATTCACCCTTATCATGGAATCGTCCATGACCAAGCTACTTTTAGCTTATAACGATGAATTATGAGTATAATGTTGCTATCCAAAACCTTTTGGAGGATTAGGACAACAAGTGTCTCCAACCTTTTTGCAAATTCTCATCAAATATGAGAACATGACTTTTGCCATATTATACTCTATCATGTTGCAACCAAAACTTCGTTTCAGATATCACAATATCTTCCACACATCATGGTTTCTGAAACAATTCTTTCAGATCCTAGATAACCTTGATATTAAGACAATTCTTTGAATATCAAGAATCATGGAGACAAACATGATACTCATACACTAACACTTGGAATTGTCACTCTTGTTTTAATACCAATTATTAAACTTCATGGAGTAACCGGAACTTACTGAAAGTTTGAAATAGGACTTTTAAACTTTAGATTAACACTTCAAAACAATACGATACCAGTTCGTAAAGTAACTAACCAGAATTCTATAGTTCTATCATCTCAATTATAACTAAGCGCAAGGTGGTAAACGGATGCCAATGACTACAACAACTATGCAAATTCACTTTGATTTAGTTTATGATAAATTGAGTTCTAATTAATAATTAAATTAATCTAGGTGAACTCCCACTCAAAACAATATCCCTCACATTGTTTTAGTGATCACACGAACCAAATCCACCACATCAAAACCGATTATCACGAGAGTTGATATAGCTTCAATGGCGAACAATCAACATGTTCATCATATCTACTATATGACTCATGCTCTACCTTTCGGTAATCCGTGTTCCTGAGGCCATGTCTGTACATGCTAGGCTCGTCAAGATCAAACCTTAGTTTCCGCATGAGCAAATCTGGCTTGCTCACGTTGTATACACTTGCAGAATCTAGCACACCCGATCATCACGTGGTGTTTCGAAACAACAAGCTTTAGCAACGGTGCTAACTAAGGGTGAACACTTTATGACTTGAAATTCATGTGCATGAGGGATCATCTTATAATGCTACCGTCTTATACTAAGCAATACAAGATGCATAAAGGATTAACATCACATGCAATTCATAATATGTGATATGATATGACCTTTCTTCTTTGTGCTTCCGATCTCCATCTTCTAGCACGAACATGATCTCCATCATCACCGGCATTGTATCAAGGTCAATGACGCCTCTCCATGGTTGTCGTCCACCGGCTTCAACTATTACAACTACTTTGAATAGACACGCGGGTCTTAACAGAAATTAAAGACAACCATATGGCTCCTGCCGGTTGCCAACTTACAATAAGGAACATTGCATACATCATATATAATCACAATCATGGCCATATCACATCACTGCACACCCCTGCAAAACAAAGTTAGACGCCTCTACTTTCTTTGCATATTTTACGTGGTTTGGGGCTTTCAATAAGTGTCGTTCTAACTTACGAACAAGAACCACAACATTGATACTAGTATTGTTAATCACCCGTTGTAAATTGGATCTTAACTATGCTAGGAGAAACAGGCACCCGCAAAGCCACTTATGCAATACAAGTTGCATGTCAAGCGTGGAGCAAGTCTCATGAACGATGTCATGTAAGGTTAGCCCGGGCCGCTTCATCCCAACATACCGCAAGATACAAAGTACACAAGAAGCAATCGACAATAAAAGCATCAACGCCCACAATGACCATTGTGTTCTACTCGCGCAACAGATCTACATATAGACACGACTCTGATACCACTGTAGGGGTTCGTAGCATGGAAAACAAAAATTTTCTATCGCATACAAACAAACAAGCCAAGATCTATCTACTAGATTGTAGCAACGAGTCGATGGAATAACTTACCCTCGAAGATTCCAAAGCGGTTAACGAGAGCAGATTCTCGTGGGTGATGTAGTCGTACACTTCCGATCTCAAGATCGCGTAGACGATCCTTCCGGCGCTGCGTTCCGGCAGCGCTTCCGCAGTCGGTCACACGTTCGGTACTCGACGAAGACCTTCCTCTCCCTTGTTCCAGCAGGCAGCGGAGGTTGTAGCACTCTCCTCGAGATTCCGGCAGCACAACGGCGTGGTACCGGAAGTAGAGGGGAAATCCCGCAGGGCTTCGCCTTAAGCCGGAGCGAGTATGGTGGAGTATGAGAGAGAGCTATTAGTGGTCTAGAGATTAGACACACCAATTATAAGGCTCTAAACCGCAGGCTAAAGCAATTAGAAGCTCTAAACCAGAACGGCTCTAAACCGGAGATTAGAGGTAGAAACTTGTGTGTCTCAAGGAGGAGCCCTGCCCCTCCTTTTATAGGTGGAGGGGATAGGCGCGCCAGGGAGGGAGGGGAGTCCCTCCCCAACTCGGCCTAGGGCTGGGCGCCGGCTTGGAGGAGAGGAACTCCTCCTCCAAGTTGGTTTCAACCTCCTCTTGCTTGTTTCCCACAGTTTCCTGTTTCCCACAGTTTCCTGTTTTCCACAGTTTCCTGTTTTAGCCGTTTGACTTTCAAACTGGCAATTTGACTTTCATGTTTTTGGAACAGCAAGAACACTTAGTACATGATGCAATCATTCAATGACACATTCATGTACCCTCCCCCCCCCCCCCCCCGGAGTGCCGGACAATCCGGACCCTTCTAGAACATTCCCGATGAAAACACCGGAATCATTCCCGAACTCCGAAACGGGACTTTCCTTATATGAATCTTATTCTCCGGACCATTCCGGATCACCTCGTGATATCCCGGATCCCATCCGAGACTCCGAACAACATTCGGTCTCTTTCTCATAATACCATAACTACTCAAACAACGTCGAATCCTTAAGTGTGTCTCCCTACGGTTCGTGAATTATGCGGACATGATCGAGACACTTCTCCGAACAATAACCAATAGAGGAATCTGGAAATTCATATGGCTCCCACATATTTCTACGATTACTTTGCGATCGAATGAACCACTTACATACGATACCAATTTCCCTTTGTCTCACGATAGTTTACTTATCCGAGGTTATGATCGTCGGTATCTCTGCATACCTAGTTCAACCTCGTTACTATAAGTACTCTTTTCTCGTTCCCGTGATATGTGATCCCTTGTGAGCCAGTCACATGCTTGCAAGCTAATTGGATGACATTTCACCGAGAGGGCCCAGAGAATATCTATCCGTCATATGGATGGACAAATCCCACTCTTGATCCATGTGTCTCAACCAATACTTTCCGAACACTCAATGCCACCTTTATAGCCACCCAGTTACGGTGTGGTGTTTGATGTCATCAAAGCATCCATCCGGTAAAGGTGATATGCATGATCTCATGGTCGAAGGAATTAGGTTACTATGTATCAGAAAGCATATAGCAATTGAACTATTGAAATGACTTGATCTTTATGCTACGCTTATCTACAGGAGTATGTCCACCATATCATTCTCCTAACGATATGATCCTGTTGTTAATAACATCTCTATGTTCATGATCAGGAAACCATGATCATATATTAACCAACAAGCTAGTTTAACAAGAGGCTTTACTAGGGACTCTTATTTTAGTTTACAAATCACATAAGTATTAATGTTTCCGGTTAATACAATTATAGCATGGTATGTAAACATTTATCATAAGTGTGAAGATATGATAATAACCACTTTATTATTGCCTCTTGGGCATATCTCCAACAATAAGATGATCGTCAACACTGTACGTGATTATGTTTTTGCGTGTAATTGATAATATCATTTTGGTATGAATTTATTCTTCCATGGACTAAATATACAAGGTGACACCAATTGTAGGAATAGTTTCTCATAGTCTTACTATACTACTAAATATAAAAGGTGACACCAATTCAGAGTACTCATGACTCTGAATTTTGTTCACCTGAACACGAGTCACAAGATAGGTTCTTTTTGTGATGCCGAATTTTAGAAAATGAAAGAGTATGTCTCTTCTAGAACATGAAAATGTACACGGCCTGGTTATTACAACATCACACATGCATGATTTCAAGAAAAAAAAACAAGCTATGAGGCTCTCCATCACATCTCAGATATTACGTAATTGATTGCTAAACAAGAGGAATTGCGAAGAAAACTCACCCACGGCCATAAATTATTCCATTATTACTCAATAATATGGAGAAATGTGAAGGATATATTTGTCAAAGGAAGATTCAAGAGGAGCCTAGAGATAATATGTCCATGAAAGAGGAGAAATAACAAAATAGGCCCATAAAAGATAAATAAGACAACTGCATAGGCGAAATAAGAAAAAAAACCTTTGTTTTTATTTCCATTCAGGGGTATTTTAGCTTTTTCATGAGGTGGTTGTTTTCGGCCATTCAATTTGCATGGAATTTACTCCAAACTTCTGCTTGGGGAAGGGATCTCGAAGGAAGTTGTGGTGTGTTTGTAAGAACGATGCATTTCTGGGTTGTTGCTTTTGTGCCTGAGGTCGTAACTCTCAACGGGACTAGGCCCTCTTGTATGTAAGTCAAGGCCGAACAAGGTCACCAAAAAATAGCGTGGCATTTGTCTTTTGTTTGACGCCCAAAAACATGGTCATCAAACATGTCCTTTACTTTAATGACATACTCCGTAGTTGCATGTCCTCTTTATGTTGTTTTCCATGACAACAACACAAACACAAATATGAATTCCATTGAACTGTATTTTTTTTAGAAACTTAATAGCCTATTAGGATGCATAGTTGTGAAAGGGCTAACATAAATGGAGAATAGGTATAAGAGTCCCTCGAGCAGTATCTCCCTATGAATCTAGTTAAGTACACGTTCTCGTTTTAGGGCCTGTTTGTTTCGCAGGATAGGAAAAACGCTGGAATTGGAAAAGTGTAGGATTAGAATGTCCTGTCTGGTTGAATCCTATAGGATTTGGAGCCTACAGGAATTTTTCTTGAGTGAGTGTTTCAATCGCAGGAAAGACAAAAGAAATTATAACATGAGGTTTAGGTGGATGGAAATTTTCCTTCAAAATATGGTGCAATAAAATCCTATGAGAATTTGATCAAACGATGTATAGAGGAAAAATTCCTAAGGTTCAAAATCCTCCAGATTTTCTATGGGATTCCTTTGAATCAAACAAGCCCTTAGTTCAATTCGAGTATTTTGCTCTTTTCTATTTTTTCGGGTTAGAAGAAAATAAAGGAAGAACAACATTGCACAATTTGCCCAGTCTTTATTTCCTCGAAATGGATTCTACGAAAATGGATTGTTTAGGTATAAATGAATAATTGTTTCTATGAATAAGTATTTATGGTTTAGAAATAAGAGAACGGCGGCCAGTAACTTATTGTGATCCATAAGAAATACGGTAGTACCACTTGAAACACTAGAAAGAAGCTGGCTATTTTATTCCTGCTTTTCAATTCAATTTCTAGCAACCATGGAGCTTTCTACTTTTGCAACTAATCCACAAGTTAAAAGCGGTACTCGTCGTAGGGGACAAAGGTTCGGTTTGCAACTAATCTCCACAGTGTATATATGTAGACAACCAACTACTCCGTAGTCCTATACTACTAAGACGCAGTAATAAATTACAATGTTGCAACCACCACACATTCTCCTCGGACGAGAATTACTCGAGCAAATACGTTCGTATATGCACGCGGTCGACCAGCCGTGCCACTGTTCGACCACGGCTCTCAATATTCATCGTGACACCTCACCGACGCTGTGCACATTATTATTTATTTCTAATAAGTAGTCACGAGCGAAATCAAGGAAAATCAAGCATGTGCTGTTGACACTGTAGCTACCCTGCAGTTAGTTCTAACTAATACTCCACGGAATGCTCGCTGATCTCATCGATCAGTTGCTGCTGATCGCTGTGTATCGTAGTCGCGGAGCGCGACTGATGACGACGACTGATTAACAAGCGAGTAGGTAGGTGAGGTGACCACGTACGCGTACGGGTCCGGGCAGAGCAAATCAGAGCGGAAATAGATCCATCCTGTGCGTGTGCGTGTAAAACAGCTGAAACGCGCCCGCACTTAAGCTGCGTGCATCCGCTTCTACTTAAGCTCGCCTCCCCCGCGACCGCGAGGCGTCCACCTGCCTCTGCGGCAGCCGGCAGCCGCGCCGCCCCCTCCCTCCACATCGCTCCGTCCCAGGTAACCGCGCTGGCATAAAACCTCCACACTGGCTCGAGCTAGCGAGCTGGAGCTCAACCCCCACATGCATTTCCGACGGACAAGCGCCACTCGCCGCCACCACCAAGCTCGCTAGACCCACGCTCCCGTAGCCAGGCTCCCACGCGCGCAGCACGCTCGGCCCGACGATGGGGGCGGCGCCGATGATGACGCTGCGGGACTTGCTGGAGCTGTCGTGCGAGTCCAGCTGCAGCGAGGGCTTCCGCGCTTACCCGCGCCGCCTCCCCTGGCACGCCGACGACGACGCCGCCGCGCAGCTGCGGGCGAAGGCGGAGGAGAAGGACGCGGCGGCGCCCGCGCGGCTGCTCATCGAGGCCGACCTGCGCCGCAGCCCGTCGCGGACGCTCTCCTCCATCCTCTTCCCTAGGAGCCCGGGGTCGCTGGCCACCGTCTCGCGCCTCACCAGGAGCCTCTCGCGGCGGCTCGTCTTCTGGAGGCGCCACCGCGGGGACGACGCCGGTGGGAGCGATTCTGACGAGCGGGACTCTCTCGGCCTTCCGTCGCCCGTCGTCAGCAGCTGCTCCGCGTCCGAGTGTGCCGCCGAGTACGTGGCAGAGGCTGCCGACAACACGCTAGCGGACCTGGAGCAGCACGAGTCAGGCGCCTCGGAGCAGTCCGAGAAGCCGTCTCCATCGACGTCCTCGGGCATTGCCCGGAGCCTCGACGACGCGCACGACGGCGCCGCCGCCGGAGACGGCCACAAGGTGCGTACATCTTCTCCATGGCTCTGCATGTTGACTAGTAGTTGCCGCCGCTTGCATCGCGCATCGGTAGTAAATGCCGCCGGTTCAATCATTGCGCGCGACTCGTTTGTTGGTTGGCGCGGCGTAAATTCGGCGGAGTTCGGTGATCGATCGCTATGCCCGTACGTTACGTGTGCCATGCAAGACACGGATGGGCGTGCGTGGGCCTAATAATAAGTAAGTTTTCTATTTTTTGCATTGCGATTTCAAAGCCCAACAGTAGTAGTAATACAATCCACGCATCTCCATCACCGGGAAATACGGAGTATCTGTCTTACTATTTGTCTTGCTGTTTCCTATCGCCATTGCCATTGCATCTCCAAACCAGAACAGTTCTGTGATCTACACGTCTCCATCACTTGAAAAAAAGAGGCAATAGTGTCTGCCCTCTTTTTTTCTCCATTTGAGTTCCACACCTTACACAAGAAATTGAGGGTTTCCGAAGGAATTTTGTGTAAAGCCAATTACTTTATAGTAGCCCATACTGAAAAATGTGGACAGCATCACTTGAAAAAAAAACTACTATGTACGCAGTGACAAAGTTGAAGTAGTTAGTGATTAGACGGGATGGCCGGCGAAACCCAAAATATTCCCTCTCTCTTTTGAATTCGACGTGATGGGGAGATGACTAGTCTAATAAGATTGTACCGCTCGCTGCCTGAGCCACGTACGCGCGCGCGTGCCTCGCCGTCAAGTCGATCGATTCGTCCACCACGGAGCGACACACGGGTGAGCAAGTTATTTATTTAACAGCTTTGAGGTCACTGGCATGTGGGCCCACGTGAGTATATATTCCCCCGGCTGAAAAAGTTGCTTTGCGATGTGCCTCAGAAACGGGAGTGGCTTTTTTACCGTGGCCGGGTGCTGTCTGTCAGTGAAGGCACCTCCCAAAAGGTATTTAATTTGGGGAGAGTACTCACCGCACCAGTGACCTACAGGCACGTTTACTAGTAGTCGAGTAAAGAGGGAGCAGTGCGGTGTGCCTGCGTGCTCCGGCGGTGCGTACGGCGGCATCGGTTCAAGTGAGCTCGCTCGCTCGCTGAGATGGCCGGCTCGCGAATTAACTAGTCTGCGTGCGTACGTACCGCAGCTGATTCAATGGAGCATCTGCCCTGATTAATCTGCTCTACTACTGAACGTCTGAACCCAAAAAGCCCGTCAGCCTCAGCAGGCAGACGCAGCGTGCTTTTCCGTCGCAGTAACCCTCCTGTTCGTTCAGGTACAACTACTACCACCGCGCGCCCACTAGCCACGTCATCGTCGTGCGCGAGTCCAGCTAGCCGCTCCGAAAACGCCAGGCCACGTTCTCTGCTCCACAGCCACCAGCTGCAACTTGACGCCGCGGGATGCCGCTACGCCCCCCGCCGCGGTGACCACCGGCATTAATGGCCTGGTGACTTCATCGATGCATCGATCGAGAGTCTGGTAGCAGGCGACGGGAAGGAAAATGCCAACGGGGCAAAAGCGTGCGGACGTGGGCTGTGATTTGCCCATCTTTTGGCTCCGTCTAGGTGCATGCAACTATGCAAGCGTGCGCCTGTCTCTCCTTCGTCAGAGATGCAGATCCAGAAGAGAGGATCGTGTCGTGTGCGTCGAACGAACCATATATCCGAAAATGGCCTCCGTACGGCTTTCCATTGTCGGCATTGCCCATCGGCACCCTCTGCCGACAACCATTTCTGTCATAGCGCGCGGTTATTCGCCTTTAATTAATTTTTAACAGCATTATACTACTACCTCTATCCCAGTTTATAAGACTTACGCGTATGCCTAGGTCGTCCGCATGAGCTATATAATATGAATTATATATTATAAAAATTATATCATTAGAAAATATAACATTTGAAGTTTCTAATAATATAGTTTTTATCTTATATACCTCATGCTAAGTTGGTTAATTTGCCAACCTAGAAATACGCGTAAGTCTTATAAACTGAGACGGAGGGAGTAGTATACTAATTTTTAACAGCATTATACAACACGATGCATGCATTTGCAGGCGCTGGACGGCGATCATCCCGTGGAGTCGATGGAGGACAAGCAGCAGCTGAGCCCAGTCTCCATCCTGGATTTCCCGTTCCACGACGAGGACGAGGACGAGGACGAGCGGAGCGACGCCGGCACCTGCTCCTGCTCGCCTTCCTTCGACCTCGAACGTAAGCCTTCTGAATTCTGATCCGATATGATTACACAACTGTCGAGATTCAGCAGGAACCCTACCCGATCAATCTAGGTTAGCGTGCCACGCCGGAACCTGCACGGCGATACTAGCTCTTCACGTCCCCTGCTCGGACACGACGCTATGGGCATTATTAAAGCCGCGCGCACCGATTTCCCAGAGCCCCCCATATCGAAACCGTAGAGGAACCTTCGGACCACATCACATCAGGCAGGCAGACGCATTGTGAAACGGGATCGGAAAGGGCTAGCCCGGTGGCGGTGGTGTCCTAGCCTGCCTACACAATACTAGGAGTGTCTGTCCTACGATCGATCGCTAGCGTAGAGACCTCCCAATTGACCCCTGTCCTCGATCACGCATCGCCATGCCGCTACTAGTAGAAAGCAGCGGAATCTAGGCACCGTAATTGACCTGTCGCGTGTGATCGCGACGCTTGTCGAGTCGTGTCCATAGATCGGATCGCACGGTACACTTCCATACGCATCGTACACGGTAAACATGATGGACTCGTATTTTTTTACTGCTCCAGAGAAGTAAATTATGTATATGAGCAGTAGACCAATTTCACGGATCTATAGTTAACAATGCACACCCCAGCGTTGAATTTAACCTCGTCGATCGATACACTGCAGGGTCCAACTCGGTGCTGCACAAGATCCGACGGCTCGACCTGGACGGGCTGGCGCCACAGGCAGGAGTTGACCCGCGGGCGGATCTCGAGCCACGGTTCGCCGAGTCCGACGAGTCCTCCGGGGCGTCGGCGTCGGACGACGCGCAGCAGGCCCAGAGCGAGTCCAGCAGCAGCGCCGCGACGACGAAGACGTCGACGGCACCGTCGTCCGATGACGAGCAACATCCAATCCCAGATGACGAAGAGCGCGAGTCGGACTTGCGGCACCGCCTCCTCGCGCGAGTACTCAAGGACGACGACGGCGCGGCGGCCGCCGCTTCGGATGTTGCAACGGAACGGCTGCTGCTCGACTTCTTCGCGGAGGGGCTGGACCGGGGCCGCTCGCCGAGAGCCGGGCCGGTGGTCGGCACGGTGAAGCCGCCGGATCACGATCACGACGAAGCGGCGCTGGTGCGCGCGGCCAAGGAGTGGGTGCAGGGCCTTGGCGCGCGGTGGGGCGTGGAGGACGTGCTGTTCGCTGGGCCGGCGGCGCTGGCGGACATGGACCGGGAACGGCGGTGGGCGTGCGTCGGGGAGGAGCAGCGGGAGGTCGGCGCCACGGTGGAGTGGCTGCTGATGGACGCGCTGGTGGCCGAGCTGGTGCGTGACATGGCAGCTGGACGGTGTTGACGTCGTCGTGTGTTCGTTGTGCGTGCGTGCGGTGTGCCGCTGGTGTGCGCAGGCTGTGGTTTTCCTAGGAATCGGAAGGGTGCCACGCGTCGGTGAATGGACGTACGTACGTGTGAACTTGGGTGTTAACAGGAGTACATGACAGGATTGATGGTGTATGGTGTGTGTACATACATGATGAGGTTTTGTAGATTTTATTAATTTTGAACGATCGTTCTCTGTCGTACATCCACGAGACAAGAAACTCGAATTGTGACACACCGTAATCCGTGGCAAATCCATCATTAATCCCCTGAGGACTGAGGTAGCTCGATTTTTCGTGAAACGACCTTGTTCGCGCCTAGAACATACGTATGAAGATGTATGCGCAGGTATTTGTTTTGAAATTGTTTGACGTCTTGAAATCTATCTATCTATCTATCTATCTATCAATCTTATATATCTATCTATCTATCTATCTATCTTCTATCTACTAATTTACACAAAGGTAGGTTCGTCCATCCTGATTTTGGTTCCGATTTTTGCTTGGACGAGTTTGCCCCTGCTGTTTTGAAGATATTACCTGGGTTGCCACCGCTAAGTCAGAAGCTGCGGTAGGTTTGTCTGCAGATTTTTCCGTCCGACATTTACTTTCCGATTTTGCCCCTGATGGTTTGTGTGTTTTACATGGTGTGCCACCGCTAAATCAGACCTGGCCGATAGATAGATTGGCGTCGTTCGTCATCCCAAAAAATTTCCGGCTGCCGTTACTTTCCGGTTTTGTCCTTGGTAGTTTGGAGAAATAACGACCACTGCCACCGCAGAGTCAAACTTGGACGGTTCGGTGGCTCAACACGATCCCCTCTGCCTCCTCTTACCGGCCTTGACTGACGGGAGACGGCCGCCCCTGTCCCGGCAACATGCCTCCAGGTCGACGACGACCTCAACCCCGCATCGTCGACATGGATACGAGCTCATGCGCTCCCTGCCGTCGGCCTCCCCGTCCTCGACCCAAATACTGCCAAAGAGGGGTGTGTACTCCACTACTCCCTCCCTCTCTCCCCAATTCTGTCCCAATCTGGTGCCCGTTCACTCCCATCGATCCCGACTCCAGTGCCGTCGTCGCTCCTCCCCTCCCGACCTCCTCCCCGCCACCGGAGCTTCTCCCAGCCTCACCTCATCCCTCCGCTCCTCCCTCCCCAAGCGTCGCCCCCGTCGTCTATTCTCACCACCGTCCTTCCAACCCCACCTTTCCCCACTGTGGTCCCCCTTCTTCCCCGCTACTTCCCACCCTTATGCCCGTCCTGAGTTCAACCATGGTCACTCCAAGCTCGACCCCATCTCGTAGCGACGAGATCCTCTTCTTAGACCGGGTGAATAAGATGGCTGTCGACACCTCAAGCAGATGCACCATCGGGCGGCGCTGGAGGATTCGAGGACCATACGGGCATGGAGAGGCGGGATCGCTGCAGTCGATTGGAGGGCGTCCCCGGCGAGCTTGAGGAAGGGGATTGTACGGCTTCGCTGGCGGCCTCAGAGGAGCTCCTCTGCTCCAGCCTCCCCATGCGAGGCGGAGATCGACGGCGGCGCATGTGCGGTCCTCCTGCTCCTCCCAAACTCTGAGAGGAGTGAATTGGTCATGTCTGGCTACGTTTCTAATTTTCTACATCTGATTCTACAGGGCGATGTGTTGCAGGAGGAGCATACGGGCATGGAGAGGAGGGACCGATGCAGTGGATTGGAGGGCATCCCCGGCGAGCTCGAGTAAGGGGATTGAATGGCTGCGCTGGCGTCCTCACGAACGTGGATGGAGAGGGCATTCTCAGAGGAGTTCCTCTGCTCCAGCCTCCTCATGCGAAGCGGAGATAGACAACGGCGCCTGTACGATCCTCTTCCTCCTCCTCCCAAACTCCGAGGGGAGTGAATTGTTCCTGTCTGGCTATGTATCTAAAAAATAATATTTACATCTGATTCTATAGGGAAATGGGCTGCTGGAGGAAGACCAGGTTATGTTGATCAAAGGCTCAGCGCTGACATGGTATATTTTCTCCTGGCCCTTTCCATTTGTTGTTGTGATTCTGAATTCTTCAGTGGTTAAATCGATTCATCTGTACGATACTTGGTCCTATATTTATCCCGTTAATAATTCGTTATGTACTTGCTATCGTTCGGTGCAGTTCTTCACTTTGCTCTGATTCCATTCAAAGATTCACTAATTGGTCTCGTAGACTGATCTATATATGTATGTACACATCACACATGATGTATTGAACCTGTCATCTTATCATTGCTTCCTTGCAGTCTATTTCAAAGCGACAGACACCTGTAGGGAGAGATGGAAGAGTGCATGGATCATAACAGATTCTGGGATGTTCTTGCATTTGTTTTCATTGCAACGCTTAAGTGAAGCAATTCTGGTTTTGCGGTTGCTGTAAGATATATGTTTTGATTACATAGACCCTTGTTAGATATCTGTTCTGATTGATAAACTCCCGTTAGACCACTAAGTGTCACATGTTTAATCCCTCATCCTCGTGTAGCAAAATTTGATTTTAGAATGCAAAAGTCAGTTATGCATTCTGTTTTGTATGATTGATCCTTAAATTGATGATAATGGCATGCTCTTTGCTGGTCATTATATTTGTACTTGATCCAACTCACTGACATCACCTTAAGTAAATACAGATATATAGTCTTATTGTCCTGGTCAAGCCTTTTCTTTTGGAAGAACTGTTTTGTTTAATTAATTAATAAGATCTTAACATGGCTATGACATTCCAGGAATACTGTTTTAATATCAAACGTCAGTTATAGTCCTGGAGTAGTGCTTTAACATGGTTCCCCGTGCCCAGCTGTGCCGCGGAGCGGGTCTTCCATCTTGTGGTGTGACGAGCGTGTAGTTGTGGGCAGCGTTCCTTTTCTTTTGCACCATGGTTTTTGTTTTGTTGTTGCCGCAACACTCCTTTTCTTTTGCACCATGGTTTTTTGTTCTGTTGTTGCCAATAATAGATGGTATAGTGTTGGTTTTTGATTTGTTGTTACTCCAACGCGCGCATCCCTGGTTCCTCCCTCTCTGAAATTCTTGCAGAACTATTATTTATGTCGACTGTGAAGTGCTTGCTAAAATGCATTAACGAGCTGCTACCAGTAGTGATAGTTCTGTTGTAGAGCCATGTATTCCCTTTTTAAAGATGTTGATGCTTTGTGTATGCATGGGCCGAATGTTGCAAGATATAATATTATATAAAAATGGCTGATCATGTAAGCTTACATATGTTACATGATGTGGGATTTTGTTGAATTTCTACCTGGTTCAGGGCTTGAGTTTCTTCTGATGTTAAATTTGAATAAATACACTTCTGGTCTCTAAAAGAACCCATTTCTCTATTCTGATAGGTGTTTGATGCCCCATTTATTTCTTAACTGAGTTGTGTATCAGTTAAAATCCAACATGGTTATTTTTGTTATGTAATTCAGAAAATATAAGTAAAAGATGTCTTATTGGGTATTCCGATACCTAAAGATATTTGTCTATTTGTTTTTTTATTTTTATTTCCCCATATCTATGATTGACGGACATTTTTTATTGCAGTTGATGCAATTGGTTGTCAGACTGTATTCAAAATTTTAAAAATATCCTATTAGACTAGAATTGTCTCTTTTAGACATTTGTATTGGTTTTATGATGGTGACATATATAGCATCAGGTATTCGGTAGACCTTTCTTAACATCTGTCCCCTCAACAAGAATTTCATTTATAGTCAACACGTAGCAACGCACGGGCAATGTGCTAGTATCTACTAATTTCTTCAGAGGTAGGTTCGTTTGTGATTTTCCGTCCAAATTTTTGTTGGACGTTTTTGCCCCTGTGATTTTAGACATATTACATGCCATGCCACCGCAAAGTAAAAAGCCTCTGTCCCTTTCACTCCGCCGCAGGCCGTACGTCTCCAAGCGCCCGCCGCCCGCCGCTCGCATCCCGGCCGAGCTTGTCGGCGCCGAACCCTACCTCAAGGTCCTGCCACCCGTACGTCTGCAGGTGCCCGCCGCCCGCCTCCCCCGTCCCTTCCGAGCTCGTCGGCCCCGGAGCCTACCTCAAGGTTCTGCAGCGGCAACAACCTGGACCTGGACGGCAGCAGCGGATGGCATCTATCAAAATCGACTCGGAAGCTCGAACCTGGGTGTCGGCGGCAGCAAAAATCGAGGACCTGCAGCGGCAACAACCTGGACCTGGACGGCAGCGACGGATGACATCAAGGCCTCGCATGCGGGAGGCAACAGCCTGGAGGGCTGTTCGTATGTGGTTTTGAACCTCAGAGATATGCTCTGTTGTGTACTCGCAAGGTAGGAGACGGACATCCAGGAGGACATGTATATAAGATACGCCTAGGATGGATTTGTGCACTGACCTTGCCTGCCACCGCATAGCTATCAAAATCGACTACATGCAGCCTCGCCGTCCCATCTCAATACTCGCGGAACATGGAGTGGCAAGAATCGGATAAAGAGGAATTTTCTTGCTTGCTTGCTTGGGTAGGGTCGATTCACTAAAGATAAGATGAAAGAGGATTTTTCTTGCTCTATTTTTAAGAGAGAGAGAGAGAAACGTGGAGATGACTCTTATGGTCAGTGATTTGGGCTCACCGTGATCCATCTATGGGTAAAAAAACATTTTACCCGGTAGACCAGGAGAATGTAGAACCAAAAAGTCAGAAAAGAAGGTTGCATAAAATACAAATAAAATTTATGGATTTTTTAAATATTAACCATAATTGGTAAAGAAATTGAGTATAAAGATGTATACGAAAAAAATTCATAATGTTAATACTCCTTCCTATCCATATTAATGATCACAACTTTATCTAGATACGAATGCATTTAGTTTAAATATTTAACTAGATGCATATGAATCTACCTAAAGTTGAGACCATTAATATGGATCAGATGGAGTATAAAATATTGGTTAGAGTAAAATAGCATCCAACCTCAGGACCTACATCAACGAGTGGCGCCAGACTCTGGTCGCCGCCCAGCTTGTCGACCACAGGTGGACAATGGCCAACCTAGCGCTCTGTCTCCCCTCGTTCCAGGAGGAACGGAAGAAAGAGATCGCCCGGATGTTCGGGTCGTACTCCAACCGGTTGAACCACATCAGGAGGAAGGCCTGGTGGCACGGTCGCGACATAGACCAAACGCTGCAAGATCGCAGTCGTCCTCGCGCATGCTGTCGTCCCGCGCAGCGCCATACCCCCCTCCCCGCCCGACGATCTGGCGGCATCGCCATCCGCGACGGACCGCGCCTCCTAAGCCCCAAGACGGCGAAGCAGGCGTCGCCCCCGCACGGCCGTCTCCTTCTTCGCAGCCCGAAGCCAGAGCCGGAGTTCCAGCCACCGATGTCAGCCCCGAAGAAGGAGAATACGTGGTGGGAGCTTGGGCTCGAGCTCGAGGCACAGGAGCAGCACGCCGACCACAACGACCTCGACGACGAGCCGGGGAAGGTGGCGCTCCTGGCGGCGTCCTTCAACACCGTCCATCCGGCCACCGATGCACACTCGCAGTGGTGGTCGGCAGAAGACGCCGACAACGAGCCTGACGCGCCAGGGCGTCCACGTGTGCGCCATCGGCCGCCCCGAAGCTGGAGCCAGAGGACGGCGACTGGGAGGACTGGACCGACGAGGAGGACGGCGACGACGGTGACCTTGAGTTCTTCGTCTTGTACCGCAGCGACTAGGACGACATCGAGTTGGCGCAGGGGTTCGACGGCTTGTTTGGGGGCGTTTTTAGGGTTTTGTTTATAGTTTGTCTAAGTTTGTCCAAACTTTGTCCGAATTTGAGCTGACACCGGTTTATCTATTTTTCGTTTTAAAATTTGTTCATATTTGTCAAATGGGGATTGAAGTATCGGGAGCCCCACTAGGAAAAGGCCCTTCCCAATTTGGGTTTGCACTGCCGGTGCCCCCAATATCGAAGTGCCAACGGCGCTGCCGGCAACAATTTTGGAGCACCGGTGGAGATGCTCTAAGAATCGGTATCAAGCTAGGCATACATATATTGTAAATTCAATTTGAATGACGGTGTCCTTTTATAGCTCGTAGCAACGCACGGGCATTATGCTAGTGCTTTTAAAATATAATTTAAATAAAGGGAGAAAACACATTATATCGCTCACCTAGGAGCGCGGTGGGCCTACGCAGATCTTTTTTTTTCTTTTTGGATTTTTAGACTTATCTTTTTGCCACATATTAGTTTTTTGTCTTTTTTCATTCCAACCTTCTTGTTTTATTCTTCTATTTTCATTATCATATTCTTTTAAATTTGATGAGTTTTTTCCTTTTTTTTTCTTCCCTGTTTCTTTTAAATTATACATAAACATTTTTTATTTCATTTATAATTCTACAAGTACAATTACCTCGAGTCGCTTGACACACCGTAATCCGTGGCAAATCCGTCATTCATCCAGCTCGATTTTTTGTGAATATACCGCGTACGCACATAGAATATGAAGATGTGTGCGTAGGTATTTGTTTTGAAATTGTTTGACATCTTGAAATGCTTTTAAAATATAATATTTAAATAAAGAGAGCATATGCACACCACTCACGTAGGAGGGCGGATAGGCCTACCTAGGTCTCTTCTTTTTAGTTTTTCAGACTTATCTTTTTGGCACTTATTATTTTCTTTTGTCTTTTCTCATTCCAACCTTCTTGTTTTATTCTTCTATTTTCATTATCCCTTTCTTTTAAATTTGAGTTTTTCCTTTATTTCTCTTTTCCTGGTTCTCTTTTTACATTCTACAAGAACAATTACCCTGAGTCGCTTGACCAATTGTTTTAGAACCTCGTGAGCAACTCACATGGACTATTATCTTAAAATTATGGGCAGCTTTTTCTTATGAACAAATTTTCTATACATTTATATTTAACACCCTCTAAACCTATAGAATTCCCACTCACTCCAACACTCCCCTTCAAGATGAGGCAAACACATCACAAGATCATTTCTAATGGTTGCCCTATAATAGGTGTGCCCTATATGTCCAAAGTAGTTGCCCTAAAAGCTTATAGAACAAAATTTCTATACATTTATATTTAACACCCTATAAACCTATAGAAATCTCACTCACTCCAATACTCCCCTTCAAGATGAGGCAAACACATCATAAGATCATCTCTAATGGTTTCCCTATAATAGTTGTGCCCTATATGTCCAAAGCAGTTCCCCTAAAAGCTTATAGGGCTCAAAATCAGATGTGGCTTTCCTGGTAGCCCTATAATAGGGCGTGACTGCCTCTATGTTTTGGCTTTTTGGAATACAACTATGATCAAATATTGCATATATATTTGCAAGATCATGATACATTGAGCAACTAGTTTTACAAATCCACAAAGCATAGTTCGAATTGTAAACATAGTTCGCACACAAACAAAAGGTATCAAAGTTGTAATCATAAAATTGTTCAAACATAAACAAAATGTGCAACATAGCACTCATGCATCATTGTTTCTCATGTTGTTGGCTTCTGTTGTCTCCCTCTGTTCTGTGCCATCATCAGCGTTGTTGTGCTCATTGCGATCTTCCATGCCTCTCATGCCCGAAACACCTCCTCCCATGCCGCCAAGGTTTGCCACTCCTCACATACCTCCCATGTTTGCCACTCCTCCCATGTTTCCTTCCATGGCCTCCCATGTTTCCTCCCATGGCCCCCATGTTTGACATTCCTCCCATGCCTCCCATGGAACCACCAACACCTCTTCCCATGTAACCCATGACTCCCCCATGCTACCCATGAAACTTCTCATGTAGCTTCCCTTGAAACCTCCAAATGGAAGCATGTAGCCTCCCATGTTATGCAAAGCTTGTTCCTTCTTCTTCAATAGTTCATCACGATAAAGTTCCACATATTACCTCCTTTTTTACTCATTCCTCTTGCACACTATAGTTACCCGTTCTTCCCTTTGGTAAATATTGCACCAAAGATGACTCCACAAAACCCTCTTCTTGCCCATCAAGTTCATTCTCTTCCATTGCATACTCTTGTGATGGAAAGTTCATGGTTCCCAAGAACTCTGCATTGCCCATGCTACATACACAAGAAATGATTAAAATTGGTTGCCCATAATACATGATAATGCAAAATGCACAAGCATAGAAAAAGATCAAAAAAATCACCTTGCGAACATTCCGTCGAACGCGTTGTACGTGGTTTGCGGGACAATCGGGGTTGAATGCTCTTGTGTAGTGAACAACGACAACTCGAGGTCCGGATGCTCTTGTGTAGTGAACAACTCCAAGGTGTTTCTAGCAACTTGGAACCTGCACAACACAAACTCAATACTTTGTCCCAACTTACAGTGAGGTTGTCAATCTCATTGGTTTTGCTGACAACAAAGGATTAAACGTATAGTGTAGAAGATAGTGATTGCTTGTAGAAAGTAAACAGTAAATGGTAAACATTAGATGGTATATCAATGATAAGGAATGGACTGGGGTCCACAGTTCACTAAAGGTGTTCTCCATAAGATAAATAACATATTGGATGAACAAATTCTAGCGGGGCAATTGACAAATTGAAAATACATAATAATGCATATACTAGACATCTTGATTTCTACGAGATTTGTTTGGGCATTACAACATAATACATAGACCGTAATCCAACTACATCTATGACTAATAATCCACCTTCAGGTTATCATCCGAACCCCTTCCAGTATTAAGTTGCAAGCAACAGATAATTGCATTAAGCAAAGTGTGTAAAGTAAACAATACAATTTTCCTTGGACAAAGGATTATTGTTTTATCCCTAGTAGCAATAGCACATCTACAACCTTAGAAGTTTCTGTCACTCTCCCAGATTACTAGAGGCATGAACTTACTATCGAGCATAAATACTCCCTCTTGGAGTTACAAGCATCAACTTGGCCAAGATAGGTACTAGCAACGGAGAGCATGCAAGATCACAAATAACATAGACATGATAGAATCAATAATCAATCTGACATAGTACTCAATATCCATCGGATCCCCGCAAACACAACATGTAGGATTACAAATAGATGATCTTGATCATGAACGGAGCTTACAAGATCTAAACATGATAGCACAAAGGAGGAGAAACAACCATCTAGCTACTGTATGGACCCATAGTCCAAGGGTGAACTACACACACATCACTCCGGAGGCTGGCATGGTGATGTAGAAGGCCTCCAAGATGATCTCTCCCCTCCGGCAGGGTGCCGGGAAGAGCTTCGGATCCTCTCGATCTAAGTATGGAGATGGCGGCGGCTATGGACTGTTTCGTGGAGATTTGATCGGGTGCTTGATACGTCGTAAACGTATCTGTAATTTTTGATGTGCCATGCTTGTTTAGTATCAACTTTGCTATGCTTTGTATACACTTTGAGGTATTTTTATACATTTTCTAGGACTAATCTATTAACAAGATGCCGCGGTGGCAGTTGCATGTTTCCTGTTGTTTTTGGTTTCAGAAAAGCTAGTAAGGAAATATTCTCGGAATTGGACGGGACAAAAGTCAAAGTCAATATTTTATCGGAACGAACACAGAGACCGAAGGGCAGCCGAAGGGGGGACACAGGGTGGCCACACCCTAGGGCCACGCGGGCCGCCATCTTGTCTCGCCTCTTCGCCCATAAAAGCCCCTCGATGCAGAAATCCAGATCTCCACGAAACAGTATGTAGCCGCCGCCACCATCGTCCCTAGATCAGGGGGATATGAAGCTCCTCCCGGCACCCTTCCGGAGGGGAGATATAATCCCGGAGGCCTTCTTCATCACCATGCCAGCCTCCGGTATGATGCGTGAGTAGTTCACCCTTGGACTATGGGTCCATACAGTAGCTAGATGGTTGTTTGTCCTCCTTTGTGCTATCATGTTTAGATATTGTGATCTCCGTTCATGATCAAGATCATCTATTTATAATCATACATGTTGTGTTTGCGGGGATCTGATGGATATTGAGATACTATGTCAGATTGATTATGTATTCTATCATGTCTTATTGATTATTGATTCTATCATGTCTGTGTTGTTTGTGATCTTGCATGCTCTCTGTTGCTAGTGGATACCTTGGCCAAGTAGATGCTAGTGACTCCAAGGGGGGTATTTATGCTCGATAGTGGGTTCATGCCTCTAGTAATCTGGGGAAGTGACATGAATCTCTAAGGTTGTAGATGTGTTGTTGCTACTAGGGAGAAAACAACAATCTTTTGTTCATGGAACAATTCTATTGTTTACTTTACACACATTGCTTAATGCAATTATCCGTTGCTTGCAACTTAATACTGGAGGGGGTTCGGACGATAACCTGAAGGTGGATTATTAGTCATAGATGTAGTTGGATGGCGGTCTATGTATATTATTGTAATTCCCAATCAAATCTCATAGGAATCATGATGTCTAGTATTTGCATTGTTATGCTTGCTCAGTCCTGTCAATTGGCGTATTGTAATTTGTTCACCCAGCATGTTATCTATCTTAAGGAGAACACCTCTAGTGAATTGTGGACCCCGGTCCAATCTTTACCATTGTTACATCATTACTGTTACCATTTACTTTCTACCAGCAACCATTACATTCCACACTATATGTTTAATCATTTGTTTTCAGCAAATCAGTGAGATTGACAACCTCACTATAAGTTGAGTCAAAGTCTTGAGTTTGTGTTGTGCAGGATTCCAAGTTGCTAACAACACCTTGGAGTTGTTTCCTTGCTCCTACTAGTTCGATAACCTTGGTTTCATAATAGAGGAAGACTGATACGTCGGAAATGTATCTATAATTTTTTATGTTCCATGCTTGTTTAGTATCTACTTTGATTTGCTTTATCTACACTTTGAGGTGTTTTTATATGTTTTCTGGTACTAACCTATTAACAAGATGTCAGAGTGCCAGTTGCCTGTTTTCTTCTGTTTTTGGTTCCAGAAAGACAGAAAATCAATATTCTCGGAATTGGACGGGACAAAAGACAAAGTCAATATTTTACCATGGGGAACACGGAGCCAAAGTACGAGACGGAGGGGAGTGATACGTCGGAAATGTATCTACAATTTTTTATGTTCCATGCTTGTTTAGTATCTACTTTGCTTTGCTTTGTCCACACTTTGAGGTGTTTTTATATGTTTTCTGGTACTAACCTATTAACAGGATGCCTCAGTGCTAGTTGCATGTTTTCTGCTGTTTTTGGTTCCAGAAAAGCTAGTAAGGAAATATTCTTGGAATTGGACGGGACAAAAGCCGAAGTCAATATTTCACCGAGGAGAACACGGAGTCCAGAGGAGAGACAGAGGGGAGCCACAGGGTAGCCGCACCCCTCCCAGGCGCGGGCCCACCATAGGCCGCGCCTGGGCAGGGTGTGGGCCGCTTGGCCGCCTCCCATCCTCGCCTCTTCGTCTATAAGAAGCCCCCGATGCCTAAACCCTAAAGACCCAATCAATATTCCAAGAACCGTCTGTAGCCGCCGCCACCATCGTCCCTAGATCGGGGGATCTGAAGCTCTTCCTGGCACCCTGCCGGAGGGGAGATCATCCCAAAGGCCTTCTTCTTCGTCATGTCAGCCTTCGGTATGAAGCGTGAGTAGTTCCACCTTGGACTACGGGTCCATGTAGTAGCTAGATGGTTGTATCTCCTCCTTTGTGCTTTCATGTCTAGATCTTGTGAGCTCCGTTCATGATCAATACCTCATCTATTTGTAATCATGCATGTTGTGTTTGCGGGGATCTGATGGATATTGAGATTACTATGACAGATTGATTAATGGTTTTGTCTTATTGATTCTATCATGTCTGTGTTGTTTGTGATCTTGCATGCTCTCCATTGTTAGTAGCTATCTTGGCCAAGTAGTTGCTAGTGACTCTAAGAGGGGGTATTTATGCTCGATAGTGGGTTCATGCCTCTATTTAATCTAAGGGAAGTGACAGAAATCTCTAAGGTTGTAGATGTGTTGTTGCTACTAGGGAGAAAACAACGGTCTCTTGTTCATGGAACATGTGGATTGTTTACCTTAACACTTTGCTCAAAGCAGTTGTCTGTTGCTTGCAACTTAATACTGGAGGGGGTTCGGATGATAACCCAAAGGTGGACTTATAGTCATAGATGAAGTTGGATGGCGGTCTATGTATCTTGTTGTATTGTCCAATCGAATCTCCTAGGATCTTGATATCTAGTATTGCATTGTTATGCCTTGCTCAGTCCTGTCAATTGCCCTGTTGTAATTTGTTTACCTAGCATGCCATGTTTTTTTATCTAAGGAGAACACCTCTAGTGAACTATGGACCCCGGTCCAATCTTTACCATTGATACATCTTCCACTATTACTGTTTACTTTCTGCAAACCACCATCACCTTCCACACCATATAGTTAATCCTTTGTTACAGCAAATGGTGAGATTGAAAACCTCACTATTCGTCGGGGCAAAGTCTTGAGTTTGTGTTGTGCAGGTTTCCAAGTTGCTTGCAACACCTTTGAGACGTTTTCTTCCTCCTACTGGTTCGATAACCTCGGTTTCTTACTGAGGGAAGACTTGCTGCTATGCTGCATCACACCTTGCTCTTGGGGTTTCCCGACAAAGCGCTCCCACGTTGAAAAAACACCAACAAGCTTTTCTGGCGTCGTTGCCGGGGAGGCTAAGGACGTCTTCACAAGGGGAGTCCTTCTCAACCTTTCTCTTTACTTTGTTTTTGGTTTGCTTAGTTTCTTTTGCTTGGTTTTGTTTGCCTCTTTTTATCAAAAACTCCAAAAAAATAGTTTAGTTTGGTTTGCTTTCCCTTATCAAAACCCCAAAAAAAATAGTTCCTACTCTAGTTGCTGGTCTGTTATTGCCTTGCTTTGTCATGCTTTCTATCAATGGATGGCTTGTTTGAAACTAGTTCTTATTGGCAAGGTGGGTTCACGGAAGAAGAAAAGTATTATTATAACAAACACCGTTTGTCACAAAAAGGGAAATACCTATGGGAACAAATTGATAAATTGAATACTATTGCTAGAGAGGTGTGCTCTACTTATAATGTTACTTATTGCTTTGATAAAGCTTGTTGGCATAGGAGGTATAAACACCTCCATTTTCAATGTGAGTATATTGATAATGTTACCATATCCTCTTATGTTAAAGGAAATTATGACTTTTATGATGTGGAACAAATTGAAGAATTTATTGCCTTCAAGGGTGCATTTGAACTTGCCAGTTTTCTTGAAAATACTGATGATGCGCCTTATGAATATGAGGTTTATGAGATACTTAAATTTTTCTTTGATAATTACAAGGAAGAAAATGGCTATATTCTTGAATATTTTAATAGATGCTTTCCACTAATGGAAGAGACTAATTCCTTGCAGGATCCTTTGGAAGAAGAAATTGCTGAAACTGGAGGCTCATTAGATGAAAAAGAGAAGGAGAGTGATGAACGAAAGGAGGAAGAATCAATTATCTACCCATGCCTAACTTATAATGAGAGTAACTCTTTATCCCTTACATTATTTGATTGTCCCCCATGCTTACAAAAAGAGGATGAATGTTATGTTCTTGTGGATCCTTTTGATATATCTACTTTGGGTAAAACCTGTGAAGGTTTTAATCCCACTATTTTTGAGCTTGATAGAAATTATGTGTTTATAGATCATGAAAAGCATGCTTTATGTGATAGCTATATTATTGAGTTTATTCTTGAGGCTACTAAAAATTATTATGAGAGACGAAAATATGGTTGTAGAAGTTTTCATAGTACTGAAACACCTCTCTATATGCTGAAAGTTTTGAAGTTACTCTTGTTTCATCTTCCTATGACTGTCACTGATACGTCGGAAATGTATCTATAATTTTTGATGTTCTATGCTTGTTTAGTATATACTTTGCTTTGCTTTGTCCACACTTTGAGGTGCTTTTTACATGTTTTCTTGTACTAACCTATTAACAAGTTGCCACAGTGCTAGTTGCATGTTTTCTATTGTTTTTGGTTCCAAAAAATCTAGTAAGAAAATATTCTCGAAATTGGACGGGACAAAAGCCAAAGTCAATATTTCATCGAGGAGAACATGGAGTCCAGAGGAGAGACGGAGTGGCGCCACAGGGTGGCCACACCCCCCCAGGCGCGGCCTAGGGTGCGCCCGCGCCTGGGTAGGGTGTGGGCCCCCTGTCCGCCTCCTAGCCTCGCCTCTTCGCCTATAAGAAGCCCTTGATGCCTAAACCATAAGCACCGATCAAAATGCCACGAAACCGTCTATAGCCGCCGCCACCATCGTCCCTAGATCGGGGGATCTGAAGCTCTTCCCGGCACCCTGCCGGAGGGAAGATCATCCCGGAGGCCTTCTTCTTCATCATGCCAGCCTCCGGTATGAAGCGTGAGTAGTTCCACCTTGGACTACGGGTCCATGTAGTAGCTAGATGGTTGTATATCCTCCTTGTGCTTTCATGTATGGATCTTGTGAGCTCCATTCATGATCAAGATCTCATCTATTTGTAATCATGCATGTTGTGTTTGCGGGGATCCGATGGATATTGATATTACTATGTCATATTGATTAATGGTTTTGTATTATTGATTCTATCATGTCTGTGTTGTTTGTGATCTTGCATGCTCTCCGTTGTTAGTAGCTATCTTGGCCAAGTAGTTGCTAGTGACTCCAAGAGGGGGTATTTATGCTCGATAGTGGGTTCATGCCTCTATTTACCAAGGGAAGTGACAGAAGTCTCTTCGGTTGTAGATGTGTTGTTTCCACTAGGGAGAAAACAATGATCTCTTGTTCATGTAACAAGTGGATTGTTTACCTTACACACTTTTCTTAAAGCAGTTGTCTGTTGCTTTCAACTTAATACTGGAGGGGGTTCAGATGATAACCTGAAGGTGGACTTCTAGTCATAGATGCAGTTGGATGGCGGTTCATGTATATTGTTGTATTGCCCAATCGAATCTCATAGGATCTTTTGCCTAGTATTGCATTGTTATGACTTGCTCAGTCCTGTTAATTGCCCAGCTGTAATTTGTTTACCCTGCATGCCATGTTTGTTTATCTAAGGAGAGCACCTCTAGTGAACTATGGACCCGGTCCAATCTTTACCATTGATACATCTTCCACTGTTACCGTTTACTTGCTGCAAACCATCATCACCTTCCACACCATACATTTAATCCTTTGTTACAGTAAACCGGTGAGCTTGACAACCTCACTGTTTGTTGGGGCAAAGTCTTGAGTTTGTGTTGTGCAGGTTTCCACGTTCCTTGCAACACCTTTGAGACGTTTCCTTCCTATTACTGGTTCGATAACCTCGATTTCTTACTGAGGGAAGGCTTGCTGCTGTGCTCTTCACACCTAGCTCTTGGGGTTTCCAACGAAGCGCTCCCACGTCAACACCGGGCGCTATCAAGCTTTCTGGCGCCGTTGCCGGGGAGGCTAAGGATGTATTCACAATAGGAGTCCTCCTCAACCTTTCTCTTTAGTTTTTTTAGTTTTCTTAGTTTCTTTTGCTTTGTTTTGTTTGCCTCTTTTTATAAAAAACTCCAACAAAAATAGTTTAGTTTGGTTTGCCTTTTCTTATCAAAAACACACAAAAATTAGTTCCTGCTCTAGCTGTTGCTGCTGTTTTTGGCTTGCTCCACTTTTTCCAAAATGAACTCTGATGAGAACACCAAGTTGTGTGACTTCGCTAGCACAAACAACAATGATTTCCTTAGCACTCCTATTGCTGCACCTGCTCCCGATGCTACCTTTTATGAAATTAAGCATGCTTTGTTGAATCTTATGATGAGAGAGCAATTTTCTGGTGCTAGTTCTGATGATGCTGCTGCCCATCTCAATAGCTTTGTTGAACTTTGTGAGATGCAAAAGTATAAGGATGTAGATGTAGATATTATTAAGCTCAAGTTGTTTCCTTTCTCCTTGAGAGGAAAAGCTAAAGAATGGTTGCTATCCTTGCCTAGAAATAGTATTGATTCTTGGATTAAGTGTAAGGATGCCTTTATTGGAAAGTACTACCATCGTGCTAATATTATATCTATGAGAAGTGATATTATGAAATTTAAACAACTTGATAATGAACATGTTGCTCAAGCTTGGGAAAGAATTAAATCTTTGGTTAAGAATTGTCCCACACATAGACTCACTGCTTGGATGATTATCCAGACTTTTTATGCAGGTTTGAACTTCTCTACAAGAAACCTGTTGGATTCAGCTGCTGGAGGTACCTTTATGGGCATCACTTTGGGTGCTGCAACAAAACTCCTTGACAATATGATGGTTAATTATTCTGAATGGCACACTGAGTGCAGTGACCCAGCATACCACTGCATGATGTAGTATACTATAGTCGTTGACATAACACCAATGAAACACCGTTCACTAGTATTACATCCCTCAGAATGGCACAACAGAAACACAGCGGGTCCAATACATGGCTAAAGGTTACAACTCACTCTTTACACAAGATCCAGAGAACACTGTAGGTTAAAGAGAGAGAAAGAACTTCTTACGGAGAAGTATCAAAAGATAAATAACTCAAGAACGATTATACTATTAAGCCTAGTATTCTGGCTAAGAGGTTGGCATTGCTGCTATTGCAACGCACTACAGAAATAGGTTATTTGGTTAGAGGTTGTACTTCTATCTAATCAGTATCTTCGTCTTCACTTGAGTTGAGGTATATGTTGCCTTCCTTGTCTTCATTGAAGAGCTTAAGCTGGGCATGATGAGTCCTGGGACATAACTTGATGTAGACGTCGTCTTAACGGCTTCAGAATCTAGCAAGGGTTAAGAAGATACTTTGAGTACGAGCGTACTCAGGAAATTCACTAGAAAAGGAGTGTTTGATGCACTATAACTACATCCACAGACCGTAGGTCGTAGGCAATGCAAGTTTTCATAAACATTTCTTTAAAGGTTGCTTTTACTCTGAAAAGCTATGTCCGTCGGCCTTCACGGGTTTACTTTCCCACCCATATGCTGCATATCCTCTACGAATTACCAATTAATATGCACGCTTCGAGGATAACAGCCACGACCCGCACATCCGGCTTCATGCGAGAGGAAGAAGATACAGCTGACTTCTCCGTCACATTCCAAATCTCATGGTTAACGCGTAATATACGTCGCAAGAATCACTAGCGACATTGGTTGTTAAGTCTTAGGTGATATAGTTCTGAATAGTGGTATTCCAACTGTCAGATTTAATAGATTAGCTAATCACCCTGTATCAGTAACCAATAGTTCACATTATTATCGAAAATAGTGTTTTTGGACCTTTTTCAAATGCAGGTGATAACCACACTGGATTTGTAAAATACTTTGCAGAAAATAAACAAAGGACATGAGCAAGTGTGAACTTGCCTTTTGTGATTGCAAGATTATGCACTCACGATCTTCGAGTCAGTATAAGATCCAAAATCTGAAATCAGCATCATTGGTCCGGTAAGGACTAATTTTTAAAGAAGCAATATGCTTTTATGCATAAGTAATGTGATGCACGTTCTAAACGCAAATCCCGGGGATAACATTGTCCTAGGGTTTGGATTCCGGAAATGGTTACCTTGGGATGTGTGGTTCTTTTAGATAAGCTTCATATTTGTGCTTCTATTAGAGTTTATGAGTGGTTGTGAACAACACATATGTAGTAGTAAAGTACATATATTTATGACATACTAGTTAAGATGGCTTATACAAGAGTTCTTGTTTGAAGTGGCAAAAAGAATAACCCTCGAAGAAAAGGTTTCTCTTTCAAGGTCTAAACAAGCCTTGTGGTTAGTTAGTGGTGGTTGATGTCATTGGTTTTCTCAAATGGTTTGACTTGAGTTGCTTTATAACTTAACTACTTCAGACCAAAGTTAATTATAAAACATATTATAATGTTTATAGTGTTATATTTAAATTCTTGTAGACTAAAGTTAACTTTAATACAAAGATAGTTTGAAAGTATAATGCTTATGATATTTGCATCTTGTGTACATGGTATTGTTTCCTTAAGGTTACTTTAAGAATGATTGTAGTTTTATTTGGTGTGGTGGTTTATTGAGTTTATACTGGAGTGGTATCATTTAACTTTATAGATGAGTGGTTATAGTTAATATTCCTTAACTACTTATGGATTAACTATAGTGTGATGGTGGTTTTGTAATCTGGTGGTTAAAGTAAAATAGAAAGGATCTGATTACTTACAAATTGTTCTTTAAGGATTTTTTTTTGAATTGGAATCCTTTGAGAATATGATCTTCACTTAAGGTTGAAAGTAATGTAATAAAAAGGTGTTTATAAAGTTTTAAACCATTATGGTCTTATATTATTAATATTTAAGACTAATACTCTTTATTAGACTTATCTAACTTATTTTAGAAATATTAATAAATTTTATTTATCCTTATATAAATTATTAATGAAGTAAATAAGTCCAAATTTGAGTTATTAAAATAATTCAGTTTTTATTTAATTCAAAAGTGTAATATCAGATTTTTAACATGTAAATATTATTTTTGTGATCATTTTGGTATATTACATTTATTTTTGTGATTTATAAATAATAAGATATGATTTTTATAAGATTTATTTATTTATAAATACTTAATAAATACAAATTACTTGATTAAATTGAATTATAATGTATGATTATAATTTTAAATTATAATTCTTATTTTTCTAAGATTTTTGGTATTGTATTTATATTTTTCACATTTACTATTATTAAAATTTGAATTATTAAAGTTTTATTATTTATAAAACCTTTATTAAATAATATTTATTTAAATAATCATTATATTAATATTTGATAATTGATTTAAGTTGTAGATTTTATTTTTCTACAAATTTTCATATGTTATACACATTTTCTGAATTATAAATCAAAAGTTATTAATGAAACAAGATTTAATCATTTATTTGATTTCTGGAATATTATTAATTGAATTATAACATTTTATTTATTTCGTAACAGAAAATACTTTTTGCACCGCACTAAGAGTAGCCTTAGTCACTGACTAGTGGGCCATTGTCCACGTCAGCACGCTGTGTAAAGAAAATCCATTTATTACCGACCCTGCCTTGACCCTAGTCAATGACATATGGGCCCAAGGCCATGTCATCAGCCACGCGGGCAGAGACTGGTCAAACGATCTGACGTGGTTCGATCATGAGGTAAGCATGACGCAACGATGGCGTCAGCACCACCACCGCCGTCGAGTGGTCACCGGCGACGATCTACAGCGCCCTAGCAAGCGAGATCAGCCTAGTTCGAATCAACGCAACCTACCGAACCTAAGAGTGGCGGCGTCGGTCGGAAATAGTCATTGGAGCTTCAGCTCTGACGAGCTCCGACGGTGACAGACGGTGGTACAAGATGAAATGGCAATTTACAACGAGATCCGGCGATTGAATGCTACTGGAAGGTTCATGAACTCACCCTGATGATGATAGAGCGGTCAAGGAGGCTTGGGGAGGCGTGACGACGGCGAATCGATGGTAATGGCCACGGCGGCCGAGGAAAGGGAACACTCGATTTCACATGATTCTTGGCGAGCGGGCCTCCATGCTTGGTCCTAGATGGTTCAGTCCACGACGGCGCGTCTAATGGTGGCTATCACAAGGTGAGTGGTGGTCGGAGTTGGCCGGAACGATGAAATCCGACGAGCTAGGTTTTTGGGTGAAGAAAAGAAGTGAGCCTTGGAGCGAGATTGTGGATGAGGACGAGCATGTTGTCGCGGTGGCCTTCTTATCCTCTCCTGGCAGCGGCGACGTTGATCTTGGCGCAACGACGACGATGACGGCATCGAGCGGCGGCGAGCTCCGCCAGCGAGCTGTCTGTGTGCGTGACGATGACGATGATGACTGTTTTTTGGATAACCCCCTGGCTATTCTTTTGGCTCAACCCGCGGTCCTCTCCTAACCCCACTTGTTAGTCCCAGATGGGAAAAAACTGGGCTGGTTACTTGGATGTTGTGGGCTGCACAGGGCGTTAGATAGGTATAGTGGTATTGGGCCACGACGAGGTTGTGTTTTTATTTATTTTATTTGATTTACTCTTTTCTATTTTCTGTTTTCCTTTTCAGATTTAAATTTGAATTAGATTTTGAACTTTTCTTTGTAGGATTTCTTTGCTGGACAATTTCAATAATACTAAAATAGATTTAGTATCATTTGTGAAATTTTATTATATAATCTTTTTATATTTCTTTTATTCACTCAAGATGAAGCCCTTTTTAATAATTTGTAGAAACTTTTCTTATTATTTTTCTCTCCTATTTTAGTAATGAATTTCTTGAATGATTTTTTTTTGTTTATAAACTTATCTCTAGTTGGCTCATAGTTTAAATAGAAACTTTTAACTGTATACTGATCTTATATCAATATTTGGTGCATGAAATATAAAAGAAATAAATATGTTCATTACTACTTCCATTGATTTGGAAAATGGTAATTGCATCTGTTCTTTTATGATAGGCAAGGAAGTTTAGGATTTTAAATTATGAATATTTACCTTTGGGTTTAGGGTTTTCTTTAATTAAAATACTTGGACTCCTTTATGGATATGGTTAAAGATTCAATAACTAAACATATGGTTTTCTCTTTGGGATATTTGTTGACAACACCTTTAGTGCTGGAAAGTTATATCTTGAATGTTTTATAGAAAGGAATTGATAAGGATATACTTGAGCACATGTAGTTATGATGGTTGGAATTAACAGAGATGTGCTTATGTGATTTGCTATAGGGAAATATTTCTATAAAGTGTTATATACATCAGATGATGGATCAATAGCATGAGATGGGTATTATGTTTGATTTGAGATTTAAAGTTGGTTGTTTACCAAGAATGTCTATTTTCCATAATTCACAATTCTGGATCTTTAAATAAGGAAGTCCTTTCCTAGATATACTACCTCTTCCTATCCATCATCATGATTAACCTAGGATAACATATCTATACTTAGTCTCAATCATGCTCTATCCACCAATGTCACTTATATATATATATAATATAAGCATTCAATCTCGGTGATTAAGGTATGATCATTATAGTCCTTTGATCCTTTATGGTTTGGGTTCCAGTTGGCCAATCAAGGCTTCATCAATACAACATTACAGTTGTATTATTATTATCTTCTATTTAGCTCCATTGGATTAAGAGACATAATTCATTAACTATATCTACTTGATCCAATAGGATTGCTCCTGGTAACTATCTTCAAACTTTATTCTTGTAATCTTCTCTTCTATCAAGGAAGGATTGTAACTACCTCGGTGAATTACGCTCCTAGATACAAGCCTGGATGAACGGCAGTGGTTGAAATAGTACGGTGGGGCCCCAAAAGCCACTCACGGGTAGACCTTTCGGCCGTCCCAACCACTTCCAATTCATCGGGACCTGCACGGGCGGCGTAATCGGCAGGCGAAGGGATCAACTACATACACAAGTGAGTATGTATGCAAGCCACCATACAAAAGTACATCAGAGCCATTCCATCTAAAAAGAAAGGAAATATAGCAACGCCATACGGCAAGATTCAAATATCCTGAATAAATCTATAGTTTAGGATAACTCCTCATACAACACACATCAGAGTATCATGCGGAAGCGGCAAACAAGTCCGAGTACGGATAAGAAGCAAATAGGCATAAGATGCCAGAGAAATAAGCACATCCCAACCACAGATCTCACGGATCCCCGTTCCCGGAATCTCTACACCGAACGATCGTTGCCCACATCATCAGCCTCTTCCACCCAGTATCCGTCCTGCGAGGGTACCTGTTCAAGACAAGAAAGGAGAGATTGAGTGGTACTTGACAAGATTAAGCATGCTCTAGACAAGCACACACAAGATCAAGACAAGAAAGGAGAGAGAGAGAGAGAGAGATATGGTGGTAGAATTTTGAGCAAGAACAACATGGTTCCAGCCAAGAGAAAAGATAGAGCGAGGGATTTTGAATCATGCATGTTCCATTCAAAGACCAAGCAAGATCAAAAGAAGAGAGGTAGGGAGAGGGATGGGGTTTTAGGCTTATGCTCACACATGATCACATGTGTATGCATGGAGCAGGGTGATGAGGGTTTAGCTATAGGGGATAGAGGTAGATGATATGGTGAAGAAACTACAAGCCCAAAACAAGGTTTAAACAAAGGAGAGATGATCCATGCAAACAAAGCCAAATAACATTCCAAAGTCAAGAAAAGGTGACACTTGCATGGCCCATGCAAACAATATTTGCCATGTAGTTACATTGTGAAAACAACATTAATTCATGTGGCATTATTCCTTGCATTCCCAAAAGGTGGGCAAAGGCCAAGCAAAAGATTATGGTGGAATCCAACCAACCAACCAACATGAGCTAGAGATAAACTCAATAAAATGCCAAGCTCATATTAATTGGATGGTGGAATTATAAGGTGGTGAAAGAAAAGGTGGTGGAGTCTAAAAGAGATATGCCCCCAACTCAACTTGGGCATTTAACAATATATTAAGAACCAAATACAATATCAAGAGGCAACTACAATTAATAATGCACCTGAGATAAGAACCAAACAAGAAGGGGTTTTATATGATGTTCAAAAGCAAGGTGACATGATGACATGAGCATGATAGGATGATGATGCAACAATTATATGTTGGAAGTGGCCCTTTTATTATTATAACAAGTAGCATTACAGGTGTTAGACACTTGGGATGCTACAACTCTCCCCCACTAAACAGGAATCTCGCCCCGAGATTCTAGGAAGAAGAAGAAGACACAAAGAGAGAAGGATGGTTGGCACGGAGTTCATCTTCACGCTCCCATGTGGCTTCATCAACAGAATGGTGTGACCACTGCACCTTGCAGAACTTGATGGACTTGTTGCGAGTCCTTCTTTCTGCGGTCTCAAGGATTTTGGTGGGGTGTTCTTGATAAGACAGGTCTTCTTGGAGATCGATTAGCTCATGATCCACGGTCCTGCCGGGATCTTTGAAGCACTTCTTGAGCTGAGAGATGTGGAAAACATCATGGACCTTGAGTTTTTCCGGGAGCTCCAGGGCATAGGCAACTTCTCCTCTTCTACCACGAATCTTGAAAGGACCGATGTATCTAGGAGCCAACTTTCCTTTGATACCGAAGGGTGTGTGCCTTTCATGGGAGTGACACGAAGGTACACGAGATCACCAGGGGCATACACCATATTCGTGTGCTTCCTGTCATAGTTGCTCTTCTGACGACTTTGAGCAATCTTCAGGTTCTCCAGAATGATATGCACCTTCTCCTCTGCTTGAGTAACGATATCAGGGCCAAACCAGATTCTTTCTCCTGCACCTGACCAACCAATCGGAGTTCTGCACTTGCGACCATAGAGAGCCTCAAATGGTGCCATCTTCAGACTCTTCTGGAAGCTGTTGTTGTAGGAGAATTCAGCATAAGGTAGACATTCCTCCCACTTCATGCCAAAAGAGATGACGCAAGCCCGAAGCATATCCTCCAGAATCTGATTGATCCTTTCCACTTGTCCTTGCGACTGAGGGTGGTAAGCAGTGCTGAAGTTCAACTTTGTCCCCAAAGCATTTTGGAAACTCTCCCAGAACTTTGAAGTGAAGATACTCCCACGGTCTGAGCTGATCTCAAGCGGAACCCCATACAGAGAGACAATTCTGTTGATATAGAGCTCAGCCAACTGAATTCCAGAAATTGTTTCCTTGACGGGGAAGAAATGAGCCACTTTAGAAAGCCTGTCGATGACAACAAAGATTGCATTGTTGCCCTTCTGCGACCTTGGAAAGCCAGTGATGAAGTCCATTTCTACTTTCTCCCATTTCCATTCCGGAGGTTTCAATGGTTGTAGAAGACCGAAAGGTTTCTGATGGACAGCTTTCACTCTGCGGCAAACATCACATTCCGAGACATACTTGGCACAATACCGTTTCAAACCAGGCCACCAATACTGTGTTTTCAAGTCCATGTACATCTTTGTGCTGCCAGGGTGGATAGAAAGAACCGAATCATGCGCCTCCTTGAGAACTTGGTCTCTCAAACCCGGGTAGTTTGGAACAAACATCCGGTGGTCGAAGAAAAGCGTGCCTTGATTATCGACGTGGAAGGACTCATACTTCGGAAGCTCAAGTTTAGCGATGATGTTTCTGGTGTGCGGATCACCCAGCTGACGAGAGCGAATCTTTTCTTCCAAGAGAGGAGTAGCCAGCAGGTTCAGGAGATGCCCTTGTTCCACAACTTCCAGGTTGAGCTGACGGAATTCCTTGCACAAAAGAGGTTGCTGTTCTTCCATCATGAGGTTGTTGACATAAGCTTTACGGCTGAGAGCATCTGCCGTGACATTAGCTTTGCCCGGTGTGTAGTTGATGGTCACATCAAAGTCATTGATTGCTTCAATCCATCTCCTCTGCCGAAGGTTGAGATCAGGTTGAGTGAAGATATACTTCAAACTTTTGTGGTCAGAAAAGATCTCACAACGGTTGCCAAGCAAGTAGTGCCTCCATAGCTTCAAAGCAAAGACAACTGCTGCTAGCTCGAGGTCATGTGTGGGATAGTTGATCTCATGCATCTTCAACTGTCGAGAGGCATAAGCAACCACTTGTTTCTCTTGCATAAGGACCGCACCCAATCCTTGCAAAGAGGCGTCGCAGAATATCTGGAAAGGCTTAGATGTATCCGGAGGAACCAAGACTGGTGTGGAAGTGAGCTTCTCTTTGAGTGTCTCAAAGCTTGCTTGACACGCAGGAGTCCACAGGTATTTCTTGCCTTTCTTGAGAAGATCGGTGAGAGGCTTCGCTATCTTTGAGAAGTTCTGAACAAAGCGACGGCAATAACTAGCCAAACCCAGGAAGCTCCGCACTTCTTTTACATTTGCAGGAGGAAGCCATTCAACAATTGTCTTCACGGTTTCCGGGTTGACTGCAATGCCCTTGGCAGAGATGACATGACCAAGATAGGTTACTTCAGGCAGCCAAAACTCACACTTTGAGAACTTTGCATACAAGCGGTTCTCGCGCAGCTTGTTTAGGACACAACGAAGGTGTTCTTCATGCTCTTCCTTGGACTTAGAATAGACCAAGATGTCATCCAGATAGACCACAACGAACTTATCCAGGTACTCCATGAAGACCGAGTTCATAAGCCTCGAGAAGGTAGCAGGAGCATTTGTGAGACCGAACGACATCACCGTGTACTCATACAGGCCATAGCGGGTGGTGAAAGCTGTTTTAGGAACATCTTCTTTGCGAATTTTGATTTGGTGATAACCACTCCTCAAATCTAGCTTAGAGAATACCACAGCTCCAGCTAACTGGTCAAAGAGGTCATTAATCCGCGGAAGGGGATATTTGTTCTTGATGGTTTTAGCATTGAGAGCCCGGTAGTCAACACAAAGTCTATCAGTCCTGTCACGCTTCTTCACAAAGATTGTTGGGCTACCCCAAGAAGAAGTACTGTGTTGAATGAAACCCAACTTCTCTTGTTCATCAAGCTGTCGTTTGAGTTCAGCCAACTCAGAAGGACCCATTTTATAAGGCCGCTTGGAGATAGGAGCCGTTCCAGGTTCAAGCTCAATTACGAACTCAACCTCACGATCCGGAGGCATACCCGACAACTCTTCAGGAAAAACATCCGGAAACTCACAGACCACTGGGACTCTCTGAATAGCTTCCATAGCATCATCATTCAGAGCCGCCAAAGAGAAAAGCTGGACAGCAGGCGTCAGACTTGGAGAAAAGACTATATGGCCTTCAGGAATCTTCAAAGAAACCGAGCGTTCAGCACAATCAATCACAGCTGCATTTGCCGTCAACCAATCCATGCCCAAGATGACATCAATGTCAGAATTGCCCAGAACAATTAAGGAAGCCGCGAACAAAGAGCCACCAATCTCAATTTGATTGCCATGACTGATATAAGCAGCCCTCATGTTTGAACCAGGAGATAGGACCATCAACTTCTTAAGGAGAGGATCCAAGGCTAACACATTCTCATTTGCAAACTTGTGAGAAACAAATGAATGCGATGCACCAGAATCGAACAAAACTCGTGCAGGGACTGAGTTAACGGATAGCGTACCCATCACCACTCCAGGTGCATGCTCAGCTTGAGCGGCGTTGACACAATTGGCACGAGCAACCGTAGACCCGGGCTTGGTGTTGATGTTGAGAGCCCGAGGTGGTGGTGCACGAACCGTAGGAGAGCTTGCTGCAGATCTTGGCGGGGGTGGAGGGAGAGCTTTGTTCTTCAACGGACAGTTCCAGTTGGGATGTCCATGATCTCCACATGTGAAACAAGCACCATGTGGACATGGAGCAACATAGCCAGGGACTCCGCCAGGCGCTCCCGGGTAGTTGTTGTTGTAGCCCCTGGGAGCCGCAGTGGTGAAGTTTGGTGGCCTTGACGCGTAGCTTGCAGGTCTTGATGAAGCCGGGAGCGACGGTGGGGTGTTAGGAACCCAGACACGCCGCTTAGAAGGAGCTGCCATAACCGAAGAGCTTGATGCATCCCTGTTGTGTTTCTTGGACTCCTCGAACACTTGCCTGCTTGCTTCCTCTTGCAAAGCTGTGTGTTGTAGTTCCAGGAAAGATGCCGGCCTTGCATGTGTGATTGCATACTTGATCGATGCATTGAGCCCTTGCCTGAACCTCTTCTGCTTCTTCTTGTCATCAGACACCTCATCGCCACCATAACGAGATAGATTCATGAAGTTCCTGATGTAGGTGTTGACGTTATCATTTCCTTGCTTCAGGTTGAGAAACGCTTCCTTCATCCTTTCCATCACAATCTCTGACAGGAATTGCTCTTTGAACGCTCCAGAGAACTGTCCCCAGGTAGGCTGAAAACCAGTGCAGCTTGCCTTCAAGTAATTCTCCCACCAAAGAGCTGCATCCCCCTTCAGAAGGTCAGTAGCACACTTTACCCACTCCTGCTCAGGAACATCAGCAGTCTCAAGAAGCCTTGACGTCTCACGTAACCAATCATCCGCATCTAGTGGGCGATCTGAAACATCAAACTGGCGAGGGTTGAATTTCAGGAAGCTCTTGATGTCGCCCCGCTTGGGAGGTGGAGGGAGTGGAGCAAACTCATTTCTTCTGACGCTTTCTTCCAAGCGCTGCTGGTTCTGCTGCATCGCTGCCAAGGCATTAGCTATGTTTGACAATGCGGCCCCAAGCTCTGGTGGTATGTCCTCATCTGAACGGCGTGGTGGAGCCATCCTGAGATTGATATAAAACACAAGTTAGTACTATAATGGAGAATAATAATAATCCAAGATAGTACCAAAATGGAATTAACCAAGATTAAAGGATACAATTTACTGAGATGATATTAAAATATCAACAAAGTTCAAAGCACCTAAAAGATATTAAGCATATCGCACACGACTGAAAAGGAGTGTGGTACACAAACATATCAAAGAAAAATTTTCCACAAATTTCGGCATTAAAAATACCAATAGATGCGCAAAATTACTTAACGAATCAAGATTAGTGGCTCTACCGATTCAATATACAAAAGCGAATGATAAGAGTAGTGGTATGGTCGCGACTCCATCCCGCACTCAAAGCATTACTCCGCACATGAATAAGTGGAACACATATCCTAACCCCTTCTTCTCACGTTGAACCTACAGATTGGTAACTACGGAAACGAACACCCCAAACAAGATAGCGTCGGATACAAAGAGAAGACAGATTGCGTCGGTTTGCCAAAGCTTGTCGGTATGGAATGTACCAACAGTTGATAACCAAAGGCAGATAGGATAACATCTTGGATGCAACAGATAGACAAGGGATTACACACACACACACACACACACAACCTATGGTACTACGGAAACCCAGAACACGTGAATCCTAGTTTGAATTTTGAGAAGAGGATTGAAAACGTTGCACTTCCTTACCAGAAAAGGGTGGGTGGGAGGGTAAGAAGAAAAGTGGAAGCAGTCCTACTCTCGCGTTTTGTTTTTCCCTAGTATACATAACTACCAAAATATTTGCTAGATTGACAACGACCGTTTGACTGAAACCCTGAAGGTCAGGATGGCTCTGATACCAATTGTAACTACCTCGGTGAATTACGCTCCTAGATACAAGCCTGGATGAACGGCAGTGGTTGAAATAGTACGGTGGGGCCCCAAAAGCCACTCACGGGTAGACCTTTCGGCCGTCCCAACCACTTCCAATTCATCGGGACCTGCACGGGCGGCGTAATCGGCAGGCGAAGGGATCAACTACATACACAAGTGAGTATGTATGCAAGCCACCATACAAAAGTACATCAGAGCCATTCCATCTAAAAAGAAAGGAAATATAGCAACGCCATACGGCAAGATTCAAATATCCTGAATAAATCTATAGTTTAGGATAACTCCTCATACAACACACATCAGAGTATCATGCGGAAGCGGCAAACAAGTCCGAGTACGGATAAGAAGCAAATAGGCATAAGATGCCAGAGAAATAAGCACATCCCAACCACAGATCTCACGGATCCCCGTTCCCGGAATCTCTACACCGAACGATCGTTGCCCACATCATCAGCCTCTTCCACCCAGTATCCGTCCTGCGAGGGTACCTATTCATCTGAACCAATAATTTATCGTGTGAGACCCTAAGGGTACTCAGCAAGTCTTAATGCCTCTAAAGGGGACACAACCTGGGGTGACGCAATTGCAGCGAAAGATAAACCCTAGCAGTTCTACAGATATACGCTAACCATCCGCCTAACCAATGATAGACGGATGTCCGTGAAATAATGACAACAGTTATAACAGTAATTTCATCCGATCCATCCTCCTCCTCGCTTACCAACGAGGAAGCGGACGAACAACCCCCATCCGTTGGCAATTTTATTAACCATTCCATGAGTGTTGCACTATTTACTAGTCAAATTACTTAGTCAGATTAAAGCGGTACTTTAGTTATGCTTGTCTATGATCGAGAAACTGTGCTCCAAGTCGTCCATAACCGCGAACACGGCTTTCAGAAAGTTTTACCCGGCCGGGGTGCACCAATAGCAACACACACTCGATCAACCTCGGAAAAACCAAATCAAAACCCAACGAGGCCTTCACGACAAAGCAATCACAGGATTCAGAAATATTTCAGGGGGCCACCCCTTAAAGTAGACCCGCAACGAAGCCGGCCGGCTCCGAGACGGACTTAAGGTTGTGGGGACGGCTATGAACGACTGGGAACCCGAAAGTGTGGTTGGGCTTGTCGACACCGCGGAATCGTGCCACGATCCTAAACAATACAGTGTGCTCCTCGCACAAACGTAAATAAAGCAGTAAAGCATGGCATAAGTACAGGATCGTAATAAAACCTCAAACTAGTTTGTGGCCCCAAGAAATAAGACTGAATCAAGCTCTGGCTCAGGGGGGTCCCATATACCTCCCGGATGTGGATAGCGCGATAAATCAAGGAACAGGTATCAAGTACTCGGGGTCCTACGGGACACAAGTGAGCAGGAAAAACCAAATAGCAGATGTTGCTCACCGGTGCCACTTTCATTAGTTATCCCATTACTACTCAGGTTAAGTTGTTTAGGTACCTCGTTATCCATCAGACTCTCACATACCCTACACATGCTGTTCTACGACTCGCATGGCTCAAACAACTCCTGTAGTAATGGCTCATGGGATGGAGGAACAAGCTTGGTGGGGTTTAAAGTAAAGGCTATGCCATACTTGGGATTCAGTTTAATGCAATCGCGACTCAATGATGCAAGAATAAGATAGAGGCAATAGGTATTGTATGTATGCAAGCATGTGGTAGCGCTTGCCTGGCAACTCAGTGGAAGCGAGAGACGAATCTGGGTAGTGCTCCTGGTTCTCTTGATATATCCCCTGCTCAGAGTCTATCCGAAGAAGAACCAAACAAACAAGGGCCAACATAAATAAAGTGCACAAGCATAGGGATAAAATGCGTCAAGCAAACAATCATGCCATGATGAATGATGCACAAGTTGCATGGCAATAAAGTAGCATGGCATGGGTGAGGTGTGGTATACAAGAATAAGCCATTTTATTAAGGTTTGGTCACATTTTATTGTCATAATAGTTGCTGTACACTATATTTTTATATGATGCATGCTGCAATTGTAGTCATGGATAGAATAAACAGAAAGGTCTCGTCGAGCTGATCATTTTAGACATATCATTTGTTAAATTCGGAGTTATATTTCAAAAGTTATTAATTATTTAAGTTCCAGTGGCAATTGTGGTAATTTAATTCAACTTGGAATTTTAAAAGTGCAAAAGGCAAATTGAATGGCATATTTGAAATCCTCTCATTTTTCTGAACTCAAAACATATATCATTTGTATTGTTTGGATTAATATTGGAAAATTTATTTATGACTGAAATATATTGGGATTTGAAATAATTTAAACAAGATTTGAATTTTAAAACAGACTCTGGAAGCTTTTTATACCCAGCCTATTCTAGCCCTGGTCACAGACATGTGGGTCCAGGCGCTTACTGACCCACACGCCAGAGTCTGAGAAGGAGGGGGACCGCGGGTTGCTTCTCAGATAACCTGGGAGCCTTTTTGCAAAAGCGCCAAAGACACCGACAGTGGGCCAGGCTGGACCGCGGGTTGGCGCGACAAAAGGTGAGGGGTGTAGGTGCAAAACGACCACGCGCGTACTGTACTTCTTCCTCTGAACCTGACGGGGCACGCGACAGTCGCTCGCGCGACGCGCGCGGCGCGGTGGGGGATCGATCTCTCGATCGCTGGCTCGCGCAGAGGGCCTGAGCCACTGCGGTAGGTTTGGGGTAGGTGATGGTGAGGTGGGCGCATGCTAGATAGGGTGTTCGCGACTGGGAGCGAGCAGAAACGAGCACGACGCCGGCGCACAGAGGCCGTTCGACGAATTGCCCGGCGAGCACCGGCGACGGCGGCGAAGCGGATCGTGTCTAGGGGGTACCGGGGCTCACCTAGAGGTTTGTGGTGGAGTTGGATCGGGTCGGCGAGCAGCAGGTCGTCGGTGAAGCAGAGGCCCAGCGAGCTAGGGTTTCCGGTGGGCGTCCCGGCGTGCAGCGACGGTGCAGGCCTTCTCCTCCTCGTTGGCGCGGTCCAGGTGAAGCAGGAGGGTACTCCCAGTGTCCTCGAGCTCCCCCACGACGTGCTAGCGAGCCGGATCGACGAGGGGCAGGGGGGTAGACGTGGTGCTTGCGGTGGCCGGCGAGAGGGAGCTGGTGGCGTGTTGGAGAGGGAGGAGAGGAGAGCCAGGCGCCTCGGCCAGATCTAGAGAGCAGAGAGAGGGGGGCTGGGGTAGATAAGGACGGGGCGGTGTGGCTTGCGTGGGGGAGGGGAAGGTGGCCTCGGTGCCACTTTTTCCTCCTCACGTGCATGGCATGGGTCCAGGGCAGGGCAGGCACGGGCTGGGCAGGTCTGGCTAGGGAGGGGAGGCTGGCAGGTGGACCTGGGGAAGCTCGTGGCCAGGCATGAAGGGGGCCCTAGGGCAGGGAGAGAAGAGAGGGGAGAGGGGTACTTGGGTGTGGTAGGTTTAGGTGAGAAACAGAGGGACAAGCTAGCTAGGTTTAGCTAGATAGGTGGGGCTTGGGGTGGCTTAGGGTTTTAAGTTTTGAGAGGGGAAGGAAAGATTGAGTGGTACTTGACAAGATTAAGCATGCTCTAGACAAGCACACACAAGATCAAGACAAGAAAGGAGAGAGAGAGAGATATGGTGGTAGAATTTTGAGCAAGAACAACATGGTTCCAGCCAAGAGAAAAGATAGAGCGAGGGATTTTGAATCATGCATGTTCCATTCAAAGACCAAGCAAGATCAAAAGAAGAGAGGTAGGGAGAGGGATGGGGTTTTAGGCTTATGCTCACACATGATCACATGTGTATGCATGGAGCAGGGTGATGAGGGTTTAGCTATAGGGGATAGAGGTAGATGATATGGTGAAGAAACTACAAGCCCAAAACAAGGTTTAAACAAAGGAGAGATGATCCATGCAAACAAAGCCAAATAACATTCCAAAGTCAAGAAAAGGTGACACTTGCATGGCCCATGCAAACAATATTTGCCATGTAGTTACATTGTGAAAACAACATTAATTCATGTGGCATTATTCCTTGCATTCCCAAAAGGTGGGCAAAGGCCAAGCAAAATATTATGGTGGAATCCAACCAACCAACATGAGCTAGAGATAAACTCAATAAAATGCCAAGCTCATATTAATTGGATGGTGGAATTATAAGGTGGTGAAAGAAAAGGTGGTGGAGTCTAAAAGAGATATGCCCCCAACTCAACTTGGGCATTTAACAATATATTAAGAACCAAATACAATATCAAGAGGCAACTACAATTAATAATGCACCTGAGATAAGAACCAAACAAGAAGGGGTTTTATATGATGTTCAAAAGCAAGGTGACATGATGACATGAGCATGATAGGATGATGATGCAACAATTATATGTTGGAAGTGGCCCTTTTATTATTATAACAAGTAGCATTACATGTGTTAGACACTTGGGATGCTACAAGGATTTAACTTCATAAACTATCCTATTGATTGGATTCTTTTCAATCATTCCTATTAAATAGATAACATCCGGAACTAGCATCTCTATTCACTTCTTCTTAATTGTTTCTCTGTAATCACTTATTTGTAAGCTGTATTATGATCAAGTGCTTGATAGGTTGAGAATGGAGGTATCAATAGTTGATTTCTCAATATTGATGAAAAATAGATATGGGAATATAACTCAACAGAGATGACAAGGATTGATGTGGAAATAAAGATATATAGTGAATGATCTAATCTTAGTGTCTGTCCTACTTGATCTTACTTAAGAAGTAGGTTTAGGTATTACCATGATACTCATGGTATATGCAGATAAGATTAAGATATAGTTGTTACATTCTTGTTATTTATGTTATATCCTTAAATTGGTACTCATGAGTGATTATAATGGATACTATAATATGATCACCTAAGGATCAACTATAAATCACAATGCATTAGGTTTTAACTTTGATTTCATTTGATCTACCCTTAGATCAAATCTCCCTTACCCAAAAATTATGGTTTTAACAAAGGTCATATTGAAACTTATCGCAGTCAACTTGATGATCTATTTCTTATTCCATCAAGTTAAGAGAAGCTTCAATCACTTTGACAAGTATTGTTTAAAAGCACGAAATTTATTCAGATTTTCTATGCATGAATGCAATGCACACATCTGGGTTCGGCTTATTTCTAGGCTCTAATGCTGGGATGTTACACTGAGAGAGCTCCACATGGTAAGAAGGTAAATTATGTTGAAGAAACCTTCTCTTTGAGTGATAAGATTGATGTTATTATGGCTATTCTTGTTAATGGGAAATCTCCTTTAGATCCAAATAATGTTCCCTTAGCCTCTTTGGTTGCTCAAGAAGAGCAAGTTGATGTGAACTTCATTAGAAACAACAATTTCAACAACAATGCATATAGGAATAATTTTGGTAGTAACAACAATTATAGGCCTTATCCTCCTAATAATGGAAATACCTATGGAAACTCCTACAATAATGCTAGAAGTGCCCCCTCTGAACTTGAAGTCATGCTCAAAGACTTTATTAGTAAACAAACCATTTTCAACAAGACTGTGGAGGAAAATCTTTTAGATGTTGAGAAAAATATTTCCTCTTTGTCTGAAGCACAGTGCTCTTTGATTAATAAAATGGCTGCTAAACCTGAAATCCTGGAAAGTACCTTTGCTGCCACTCATGCCATACAAGTTACTATTTATGAAAATGTTAGACTGTTAGCCCAGCTTCATGCTAAGTGGGAAAGGGAAGCTGAAATTGATAGAAACAATAGTGTGTGCACCATCACCACTAAACCACAAGAAGTCCATATTCCTCCTCCTACAATGCCTAAGCCTAATGAGTCTACTAGTAGTGATGTTAAGTTTGATTTTGATATAGATGGTTGCAATATTTCTTAAGTGATTCTGTTCCTGCAAAAGCTTGCTAGAAGTCCTGATGCTAGTGATATGCATGTTGCTTTCACCAAAGACATTACAGATGCTCTTATTAAGATTAAGGAAGAGAAGTTAAAACACAAAGCTTCTATTCCTAGGAAATTAGAAGATAGTTTGGAACCCATTATTAATGTGAAAGTGAATGACTTTAATCTCAAAGCTTCATGTGATCTTGGTTCTAGTGTCTCTATTATGCCTAGGAAGATTTATGAAATGCTTGATTTGCCACCTTTGGAAGATTGTTATTTGGATGTCCCACTTGATGATAATTCTAAGAAGAAACTCATGGGGAGTATTAATGATGTTCTCATTATGGTTAACAATGCTTATGCCCCTGTTAATTTCTATGTTTTGGATGTTGAATACAATGCTTCTTGTCCTATTACTTTTGGAAGACCTTTTCTTAGAACTGTTGGTGCCATCATTGATATGAAAGAAGGCACCATTAAATATCAATTTACATTCAAGAAAGCTATTTAACACTTCCCTATGAGGAGAGAGAATTTGCTTTTTGCTCCTCCTTTAAAATTAAGGTTTGATGTTAATGCTTCTTCATTTGAAAATACTTGATTTCTTGCTTCTTGTGCCTAACTTAAAGGCGTTAAAGAAAAGTACTCGTTGGAAGATAGCCCAAGAGTTTCCTTGAGTCTTGGAAGTTATTACTTTAGTAATGACCTCTACTTATCCTTTTTTTGTTTGCTTTTTGTGCCAAGAATGACCTCTAATGAGAGGGAAGTAAGATTTGGGGAGTTGCTGTCCTGAAACAGATTTATGTCCTCCACCATAAAAATTCGTGAGGAGTCTCTGAAAGTCGGATTGAGCTGAAAATTTACTAATGAATCCCACAGTATGTTATCTAACTTTCGTTAGTTAAACACTTTTTGATTTGAGCAACAGAAGGTCTTCGAAAAAATCGGTTTCTACCTGTTGTTCTGTTTTGACAGATTTCTGCCATTATTTGCATTTGCTTCTTATTGATTCCTTTTTAGTTCTTTTTTGTGGAATTGAGCTTTTTGAAGGAGTTGATACAGTAGATTGTGTTCTTAGTGAAAAGTATTGATGTTCCAAAGCTAAACCCAAGGGTCTATTATCTTTTGAATACACTAATTTTGCTAATGAAGATTGTGTGAAGTTTTGTATGAAGGAAAATTTCAGGTATAGAGAGAGAATGATGTAATGAGAATAAGAATGGACAAAACCTCAAGCTTGGGGATGACACCCCAGTGTCACACCAAGAAATATCCAAGATGTGCAAGCATCAAAGCTTGGGGATGCCCAAGGCATCCCCTTCTTCATCAATAAAAAGCCCAGGTCTTTCTAGACACTTCGTTTTTATTGTTTCATGCACTGTTGTGTTGTTCTTGGAGCGTATTAGTTTTCGTTTGCTTTTCTTAGTTGTTTAGTTTGCTTGAAAAAAGTATTTTGGACCCCCTTTATCGCTGTGTTGTTTCAAATAAGTTGATTGGTGTTGGAAAGGAGTAGAAAGTTCTTGCTTGAAAGTGCAAGAGGAGCTTGCATTAACTGTGACTTAGACTTTTGCATGACATGCTAGGTGTTGTTTTGACCTTATGCTTAGTGATTATTGATGTAGCATGTCTTGTTCCAAACAATTGGGATTGCTTACTGTGCCTGGAAGGAATCATGCGTTGTTTTAGCATACAAAAGCATAGTATTGTGCTATTCTCTTTGATGCTTTGTTTGGGTTGACTTGGCACATGCTCACACCATATTATGACTATGAACAAGTCACCATAGCCTCTATGATCATGTAGTCCTTGACTTGTAGTACCACTCTATGCTTTGATTAGTAATGTTTTTTCGCTCTGCATGATTATGGCCATTATTTCTCTCTAAGTTGGTTGCTCCCAGTCTTTTGCTAGCCTCCAATTATATGAGTAAGCTCTACTCATGCTTCCAACTCCCAAGAAACCAAGTTATTCCAAAGTGTCCACTATAAATTCCTATGCATGGTGTGTTACACCATTCCAAGTGTATTCTTGTTTTCAGCTATCTTCCAATTAAAAAGCATTTTGTTATGTGAAAACTTAGTGATTAAATCCCTCACGAACTTAATGGCACACTTTTCATTCCTTGCCCCTAATAAACTTGAACCATTGTGTCATCTAAGTTGTATATTGCGGTGACCCAGCATACCACTTCATGTGTAGTACACTATAGTCGTTGACATGACATCCACAGAACATCGTTCCGTAAATATCACATCCCTTAGAGTGGTACAACAGAATCATTGCGGGTCCATATTACAAACATTCACACAAGATTATTATTAGAATACCAGAAGTTCAAGACTTCAAAAGATTCAACTTACAAACCAAAATATAAAGTGTTTCAGCGGAATTTAAAAGTAGCAACCCCGACTAGGAGTTGAGCTCGGCAACTTATTCTACAGAGTTCATGCTACTCGGCTCCGTTGGTTACTACTAACTAAGACTACTTAGTTGGACTCGTTATCCTCGACACCATAGCGGATTTCGTAATCCACTCCTTCAACTCCTCCGGACAGATCGGGTTCCTCGTAGAACAATTCTTCTTGGCATTCGGCTGCATACATTGGCACGTCTTCGGGATCCTCAGAGTCTAAGCAAGGGATCAAAGGAAAGAATGAGTAACAGCGTTACCCAACAAGTTCATTATATGCAAGGTGGGAAGTTTGATGCTCTAACTACCACCTCGGATTATAAATCCTTGGCATTATGCAATTTTTGTAAATCTTTCTTCAAAGATTGATTTTATTATGAAAAACTATGACAATCAGCCTTCACAGGTTGACCAGAACTTTCATGGAGTTCCTTTCCTACCGCGTTCGTAGCTCCTTCCCGGAACAGGGAGTAACAAGTTACAGTTCTTACACTCTACAGAGGTGCGTTACTTTACCCATGAGAGATCAACTCCTTGTTGCACAACCGGGCGTACTTTCCCGTCCACAATTCCATGATGTGGGGCCCAATAGTTGGTCCAAGCCAATCACTGCCCCCTTCACGACCCCGCATGCCTCCTTGGTGTACACCATGCCCACATAATGAATTACGGCAATGGTTTGTACAAACCGTTAGATGCCAGAACTATCGTGGGACGATGAGGGTTCCCACCCATATGCTGCATATCCTCTATGAATTACCAATTAATATGCACGCAACGAGGATAACAGCCACGACCTGCACATCTGGATTCATGCGAGAGGAAGAAGATACAGCTGACTTATCTGTCCCATTCCAAATCTCATGGCTAACATGTAATATACGGCGCTAGAACCACTGATGTCAAGGGTTATTAAGTCCCTACTTGATTATCATTGTTGCAATTAGAACCCTAAGTTCTTTTGCTCCATTATATCACCACTTAGGATGATATCTGTAATTTCTTTATTTGTGAAAATATTATTTTCTTTCTTTCTTAGCATAAATGATAACACACAATTTGCAAATATTTTGATAAAGACTCTTCAAAGGACATGAGCAAGTGATGAACTTGCCTTGTGGTGGCAAGGTAGTGAAGTCTGATGCTTGCACTGGACCTTGAGCTTCTATGTCTACAAAAACATCATTATTGCCCGGTAAGGACAATATTTAAAGAAGCAAAATGATTATGCAAGTAATGTAATGCATTATTTAATTTTTTATGCATTTACCCCCAAAAGTTCCTTTTTAGTAAAAAAAGGATTTATAAATATTATCTTTTAATATTTATAACATATTTTGAATTATTTTATTTTATTTCCCTTTTATTGATTTAATAATTCTTTTTGGAATTATTAATTAAATATTAAAACTTGCGATTAAAAATTTATTTAGTATTTTTCAAAAATAATACAATATTAATATATAATGAAAGTGAATTTTAATTAATTTTATCACCTTTCAATAATTTTGTAAAATTCCATAAGGAATATATAATTTACAAAATTCCTAATAAAATTTAAATGTCTAAAATTTTATATTTTTATTTATTTGGGTAGTTTGGATTTTTGTGAATCCAAAAATATTTTATTTATTATTTTTGGACTTTTATTTTATTTTATTTTCTAGAATTTTATTAAGTCTAGGGGTATTTTGGTCTTTTCCTTTTTATTTAAGCAGGCCTGAAAGAATTTCTGGGCTGGTTTAGCTTATTGGGCCCTAGTGGCCCATTAGTCATTGACAAAAGAACCACCCCGAAGGTTTTGGCCCAACTCGGCCCACTCCTCACTACCTCTCTCTCTCCCTCGAGCTTATCCTCTACTCCTCTGACCCCGACCCTGTGGCTGGCGATGCCGCCACCGACGATTCCCGCCGCCGTAGGCCGTTCTGGTCGCCGTCGTGGTGCAATTGGGGGTTTTCGATGACGCCCGTTCGTTCTATCCAATTAAATTCGAGCCGGGGGCTCTCCTCTGATGGATCGATGCCGTCCCGAACCCTAGGGCTTGGGGTTGGCATGGATCCAGGTGCTGTCGTGGTCGGCGTGCGTTGAGGTGATGTTCTGCTCCTCCAGGCATGATTAGGGTCGCTGCCGTGGCGCCGTGCGGGTTGCAGCGCCCCCCTCTAGGGTGCTCCCCGTGCCGCCATGGCCGTCGGCCCCTTTGCTTCCTCTTCTAGTCTTCAACGAGGACCTACGGTGAGTTTGATTCCTCTCCCATGGTGCTTTCTGTGCTTGCTGATTCGATGCTAGATGCTGGCAGTGTCCTCTCTAGCTACTATGTGATTCAGATTGAGATGATCATCCATTTAGGGTTCCTGTTATGTGATTGATCATGTATTGGATGAATTGAATCATGTTTGGATGGTCTGTACACATGCTAAATGATTATTGGCCTGAGGCTTGTTGTCTAAGATGATCTATGATGTTTCTGGTGGCTTATTAGATGATTTTATGATTGGATTGCATCTGATTCAGATGATATAGTTGCTTGGAAATCATGTTTGAGTAAGTCTGTGACTTGATAAGTTTTCACTATCATCTATGGGTTTATGATCATGGTTATGACATAATAAAATCACTGTCCTAGTGTTGTTGGCTTAGAACAAGTGTGTGGTTTGATCTCAAACAGTGAAGTTTAATATAAGAATCTCCTAGTTATGATTTCTGTGTTAACAGGAAAATGATTAGTGAGTTAATTGTCTGAATTTATGATGATTTAATGTCTATCCTGTCTCATCTAGAATTATGCTTGTGACACCATCATGTATGGCACACAAGTTTGGTTCTAATCCATGGATTTGGTTAGTTTATGCTTAAGACAAACTTTTCCTTAACAGATAAGTGGAAATGTTCTTTTCTGAATTCCCTAAGACCAATGATGTTGGTCTGAGGCTTAGGGATTCAGATCTTATCTAATTGGTTCATATAGATAGTCCTGGTAGTGGTACCAGCTATTGTTATTGAATCAAAGCTTGGAAAAATGATAGTGATCTTGATTATGATCTGGATCCAAAGGCTTTGTTTCTAAGGTGCTACCTTGCTTTAGGGATGTGCCTAGAAATAGATCATAGATATATGTATGCTTGAATTCTAAGATATAGTTTGATAACCAGAGCAATGATGGTGCTCTGAGCTCTGGCTGGATCTAGATACTTTGCTGTTTGCTTTTAGAGTCTAAAATCCCTATGATGGATTCACCCCACTTGGGTGCTTTCTAAGGGTTTGTTTTATAAAATAACACATGCTTCTTTCTGGATGATATGATTAGATCATGTGAAGGTTTTATGAAACTCAACACAAAATCTTGCTGTTTGTGGAGTAAAGTGATGATGATCTTGATCTGGTTTTGCTGGATTCCTGTGCTTGCTCTTGAGCTAGCCTGCTCCTCCTAGCTCCTGGGCTTGATCTTGCTGTCCACCTGATCCATCCCCCTCCTTATGTCACCATCCTGGTGATGTTTGGTTGATCCTTGGTGGTTTGGTTTGGCTGATGTGCTTGGTAAGCTGCTGTCTAGTCTCGCTGTTCTTGTGTGCAAACTGTGGAGTGATGCACTAGTGTGCCACTCCATGGCAGTGCTTGTGGTTTTGTGAGTTTGGGCTGTTCTGTGGGGTTGACAACACACCACATGCATGTTGGTGTGTGTCCTGCCTGTGTGCTTGCTATGCACTTGTGGATATGTTCAGAATTTTGAAACTTACTATTACCAGGTTATTTTCACCTGGATGGTGAATTTGCCCTTCTTGGCTGTCATTTGACTTCTGGCTTTAAATTTATGAAAGATGGAGTCTTTCATATTGGTGAAACTTGCCCCTTTTTATAAGTTTCTCAATGATGAATTTGTCTAGTGCACTTCACTGACATGTTTGAGAGAAATAATACTAACACTAACCTTCTTTTGTTTTTATTTAGTCTTTGTTTTGAAGGTACAAATATACAGATGAAGATTTAATTTAGGTTTAGATATAGAATAGTTATAGATTAATCCAATGTAATTTTCTTACTCTTTTGTAATTTTCTTTTTATTCCATTGTAATAAAGATTATATTATTATTAATAAAGAATATTCTTATTCTTTATTCTTTTGTAATTGTGAAGTTTGAAAATGGTTCCAGTAAGTTTTATTATTTGTAACTTGTTTATATATTGATAATATGAAATCATTTTTCATATTCATAATTGTTTTATTTAGATAATGTTTGGAGTTAAAATAATTAACTCATAATTAAATCAAGATTCAAATATTTTTTTATAATTCATTTGAATTATAATTCATTTGAATTATAATTCAAACACTTAAGTTTAAAATTCAAATTCATTTTAAAACACATAATTCCTTAAATATCATATCAAAGTTTATAACAATGATCCTTTAAGACTAAACCTAATCTCAAAGTATGAAAGAAACATTGATCACTTAAGGTTTTAATTTGGCAAAAATTTTACCCACATTTTCGCAAATGAATGCATGCAACATTCCATATTCCTAAATCTACCCTTCGTTAGTTCCTAAATGCTGGGATGTTACAGAGTTCCTCCCTTAAATTAAACTTCGTCCCGAAGTTTGTGGAGATGTACCTGAATAGTTCTGGATAGGCTTTTCTTAAATCCTCTTCTTTCTCCCATGTGGCTTCCCTTTCAGGGTGATGTTCCCACTGTACCTTGCAATATTTGATTGCTCTGTTCCTTAACCTTTTCCAGTTTTCTTCCAGAATCTTACAGGGTTTTTCAATATAGGTCAGGTCTGCTTGTAGTTCTATCTCTTGGTGTGTAATTGCATCCTCTAGAACTTTCAAACATTTACGAAGTTGTGACACATGGAAAACATTATGCACCTGATCCAATCTTGATGGTAACTCTAAAGCATAGGCTATAGTTCTGTTTTGACTCAGTATCTTGAATGGTCCGATGTATCTTGGACTCAATTTTCCTTTAACTCCGAACCTTTTCACCCCTTTCATTGGACTTACTTTCAAATAGACCATATCTCCTACTTCAGGATGCCATGATCTTCGACTTTGATCTGCATAACTTTTCTGTCTACTCTGGGTTATTTTCAGTCTATCCCTGATCTTATCAATGCTGTCTTTTCTTTCCTTGATATAATCTGGCGCAAATTCTTTGCTGCTTCCAGGTTCATACCAACATATTGGTGATATACACTTTCTTCCATACAAAACTTGATATGGAGCTGCCTTTAGACTACTCTGGTAGCTATTATTATAAGAAAATTCTGCCAATGGTAGTTGATCTTCCCATGTTCCTCCAAAATCTAGTGCACAAGCCCTTAACATGTCTTCTAGTATTTGGTTTGTTCTTTCAGTTTGGCCTCCTGTCTCCGGATGATATGTTGTGCTGAAATCTAACTTTGAACCAAGTGCTTCATGCAATTGCTTCCAAAATGCGGAAGTAAACACTGATCCCCTATCAGTTACGATCTTTTTGGGTACTCCATGCTTACTTACTATCTCTTTGACATATACTTCAACTAACTTCTCGGCATTATCCTTTTGATTCACCTGTATAAAATGTGCACTCTTAGTGAGTCTGTCCACAATTGCCCATATCATATCCTTCCTTTTTGGTGTCATGGGCAATCCTGTGATGAAGTCCATACCTATTTCCTCCCATTTCCATTCAGGAATTTCCAAGGGTTGTAATGGTCCTGCTGGACTTTGATGTTCAGCCTTCACCCTTTGACAAGTATGGCATTCCGATACATATTTAGCAATATCTCTTTTCATGCTATTCCACCAGAATAGTTCTTTCAAATCCATATACATCTTAGTACTCCCTAGATGTATAGAATATGGTGTTTCATGTGCTTCTCTAAGTATAACATCTCTAATCTCAGTAACATCTGGAACACAAAGACGGTCTTGAAACCATAAAGACCCATAATCTCCAAGGCAAAAAACTGATTTTTGCCCTTGTGATATCCTCCGAATTTCCTCAGCAATAAAAGGATCTTTTTCTTGATGTCTAAAAATTTCTTGCTTAAGATCACTGTCCTGCTCTGCAACTACCTGCATAGTAGCTAATCCTCCAAGAACCTCTGTTCTGATAAATTGAAGTTCTAATCTTTCCAAGTCCATTTGTAACTCCTTTGGTAGCTCCCTATTGCTAGGCTGAATATCTGCACTCTTTCTGCTTAAAGCATCTGCTACAACATTTGCTTTCCCTGGAGTGTAGTTGATTGTTAAATCATAATCCTTGATTAGTTCCAACCAACGCTTCTGTCTCATATTCAATTCCTTTTGAGTGAAGAAATATTTGAGACTTTTATGGTCAGTGTATAACTCACATCTGGCTCCATAAAGAAAATGCCTCCATCATTTCAGTGCAAAAACTACTGCTGCTAACTCTAAATCATGAGTTGGATACTTGACTTCATGTGGTTTCAGTTGTCTTGAACCATAAGCAATCACTTTCCAATCTTGCATTAATACACAACCCAAACCTTATTTAGATGCATCACAGTATACTGTGAAGTCCTTCCCTGTTTCAGGAACTGCTAAGATTGGAGCTGTGGTGAATCTAGTCTTCAACTCTTGAAAACTCGCTTCACATTTCTCATCCCACTTTAATGGTGTATTCTTCCTTAATAATTGAAGGATTTCGCAGCATAGTAAATCAAAAAAATTCTACGGATGCGAACGGGAAAGCCAAGATCTAATCTAGGAGATGCAAACAACGAGAGAGATTAGATGAGATCTTCATACACTTGAAGATTCGCACAGCGGAACGTTCGTCGGAACGGGGGTGATGTAGTCGTACTCGCTTCTTCTCCTCGCGATCCGATCCAATCTAGCACCGCAAGTGGCGATGCCTCCGAGAGATGCACACGTTCAGCACCTCGACGTCTCCTCCTTCCTCGGTACAGCAAGTATGGTGGAGAGACGGATTGGATCTACAACGCGACGGCATGGTGCAAGTGGTGGAGAGTTTCTGCAGCACGACTTCGCCTACACGCAGTCGGGAGGGAGAGAGAGAGGAGGGCAGCAGGGCGGCTAGGCTTGAGGGGAAGGTGTGTACGGTGGTGCGCCCCGAGACCTCTTTATATAGAGGGGTGGGCGGCAACCCTAGCCCCTCCCCCAAGCCTAGGCCGGCGGCCAAGGAGGGAAGAGTGGGGGGCAAGTTCCCCCCCCTCCTTCTAGAAGCCCCCTTTAGGGTTTCCCCTTGATTTGGCCGGCTGGGCCCTATGGGGCCTTGTGCCCCTGGCCCAATGCGGCCAGGGCACTCCCTCATAGGCCCATGCCCCCTCCCGGCAGGTGGGGCCACGTTGGTCCCCCTCCGGAAGGTTCTAGAAGTTTCCGGTACAATACCGATTAACCCGAAACAATTCCGAACTCCAAAAACTGCATTGCCTTATATGAATCTTATTCTCCGGACCATTCCGGAACCTCTCGTGATGTCCCAGATACCATCCGAGACTCCGTACAAAAACTCATAAACCAATTATCCAATCTATCCTAGCGTCGAGACACGTTAAGTGTGTGACCCTTCGGGTTCGAGAACATGCAGACATGATCTTATATCAATAATCAATAGCGGGGTCTGGAAACCCATATTGACTCCCACACATTCATCGATGATCATATCGGATGAACCATGATGCCAGGATTCAATCAATCCCATATATATATTCCCTTCGTCTCGCGATATTTTACTTGCCCGAGATTTGATCGTCGGTACCGTCATACCTAGTTCAATCTCGTTCACAGCAAGTACTTTACTCGTTCTGTAATCCGATATCACTTTGTGATTAACTCCTTAACCACATGCTTGCAAGCGGTGTTGATATCGATTACCGAGTGGGCCCGAAATATATCTCTCCGACTTGGGAGGGACAAATCCCATCTCGATACATACAACCCAACAGGTACTTTCCGATCACCTAAGAGACACCTTTATGATCACCCTCTCATAGGATGACGTTTGATGACCTCAAAGCTTTCTTCCGATACCAGGGAGTTGTATTATCTCATGGTATAAGGAATACAATATTTGACATAAGAAAAGCTTCGCAAAGATGAACACGATGACACGATCTAATTGCTTCGCTTAGTTTGGGTCTGTCCACCATATCATTCTCCCAATGATATGATCTCATTATTAATCGACAACTCATGTCTATGGTTAGGAAACCTTAACCATCATTAATCAATGAGCTAGTCCATAGAGGCGTACTAGGGACACGGTGTTGTTCACAAACCACACAAGTATTAAAGTTTCCGCTTAATACAATTCTAGCATGGAATATAAACTTTATCATGAACAAGAATTATAATAATAACATCTTTATTATTGCCTCTAGGGCATAATTCCAACAGTCTCCCACTTGCACTAGTGTCAATAATCCAGTTTACATTTGGCAACAATCTCACACCCATGGCACTAAGGTGCTGATCATGTTTTACACGTGGAAGAGGTTTAGTCAATGGATCTGCGACATTCAGATTTGTATGTACTTTGCTAATCTTCAGATCTCCATCTGCTATATAATCTCGGATTATATGAAACTTGCGGTTGATATGCTTGGTCTTTGGATGATATCTTGGTTCCTTAGCGAGTGCTATGGTGCCAGTGTTGTCACAGAATATCTCCAGTGGGTCCAATGCACTTGGAACCACGCCAAGCTCAGTGATGAAGTTCCTGATCCAAACTCCTTCACTTGACGCTTCTGCAGCAGCCATGTATTCCGCTTCTACTGTAGATCCCGCGATCACGCTTTGCTTGCAGCTTTTCCAGCTCACAGCTCCTCCATTCAAAATATAAACGTATCCTGTCTGAGATTTAGAATCATCCTTGTCGGTGTCGAAACTAGCGTCGACGTAACCTTTTACGACGAGCTGTTCATCACCCCCATAGACTAAGAACATTTCTTTAGTCCTATTTAGGTACTTTAGTATGTTCTTCACGGCTGTCCAGTGTTCCACTCCTGGATCACTTTGATATCTGCTCGTCAAACTAAGAGCATTGGACATATCCGGTCTAGTACACAGCATGGCATACATGATAGAACCTATGGCCGAGGCATAAGGCACTTTGCTCATAGCTTCTCTATCATTTACCGTAGCTGGACACTGAGCCTTGCTCAATATCTTACCTGACAACATAGGCACTGAACCTTTCTTTGCCTTATCCATTCTGAACCTTTTCAGAACTTTGTCTAGGTATGTACTCTGGCTTAAAGCTATCAGGCGTCTTTGTCTATCTCTATAGATTTTGATGCCCAATATATAAGCAGCTTCACCTAGGTCTTTCATTGAAAAACACTTGTTCAAATAACTCTTCACATCGTTAAGCATGTTAATGTCATTTCCAATAATCAATATGTCATCCACATATAGTACCAGAAATGTCACCGAGCTCCCACTCACTTTCTTGTAGATACAAGCTTCGTAGCAATTTGGAACAAATCCAAAGCTCTTGATCACTTGATCAAAACGAAGGTTCCAACTCCGAGATGCTTGCTTCAGTCCATAAATGGAACGCTGAAGCTTGCACACTTTACCAGCATCCTTAGGATCGACAAAACCTTCGGGTTGCATCATATACAACTCTTCATCAATGTTGCCATTGAGGAACGCAATCTTGACATCCATCTGCCATATTTCATAATCATGAAACGCAGCAATTGCCAATAAAATCCTAATGGACTTAAACATCGCTATGGGAGATAAAGTCTCATCATAGTCAACACCTTGAACTTGCCGAAAACCTTTCGCGACAAGCCGTGCTTTATAGACGGTAACATTACCATTCGCGTCTGTTTTCTTCTTGAAGATCCATTTGCACTCAACGGCCTTTCGGTCGCTAGGAGGGTCCACCAAAGTCCATACTTGGTTTTCGCTCATGGGTCCCAATTCGGATTTCATGGCTTCTAGCCATTTCTCAGAGTCTGGGCTCATCATCGCTTCCTCATAGTTCGTAGGTTCACTGTCTTCTACCAACAAGACAGTCAAGACAGGGTTGCCGTACCACTCAGGAGGGGCACGCGACCTTGTCGACCTGCGTTGTTCAGTAGCAGCATCGTCCGAAGCTTCATGATCCTTGTCATTAGCTTCCTCTATTGTTGGTGCAGGCGGCACTGGAACAATTTCAGGTGCTGCGCTACTCTCCAATTCAAGAGAAGGTTCAACAACCTCGTCTAGCTCTACTTTCCTCCCACTCACTTCTTTCGAGAGAAACTCCTTCTCAAGAAAGGAACCGTTCTTTGTGACAAACACTTTGCCCTCGGTTCTGTGATAGAAGGTATACCCAATAGTTTCCTTAGGGTATCCTATGAAGACACATTTCTCCGCTTTGGGTTCGAGCTTGTCCGGCATCAACTTCTTGATGTAAGCTTCGCATCCCCAAACTTTAAGAAACGACAACTTAGGTTTAGCACCAAACCACAGTTCATACGGTGTCGTCTCAACGGATTTAGATGGTGCCCTATTTAAAGTGAATGCAGCGGTTTCTAATGCATAACCCCAAAATGATAACGGCAAATTAGTAAGGGACATCATCGATCGGACCATATCTCATAGGGTTCGATTCCGGCGTTCAGACACACCATTGCGCTATGGTGTTCCGAGTGGCGTGAGTTGCGAAACGATTCCGCTTGCTTTAAGATGCGTGAGAAAATCATAACTCAAATATTCACCTCCACGATCGGATCGTAGAAACTTAATCTTTCTGTTACGATGGTTCTCCACTTCATTCTGAAATTCCTTGAACTTTTCAAATGTTTCAGATTTATGTTTCATTAAATAGATATACCCATATCTACTTAATTCATCGGTAAAAGTGAGAAAATAGTGATATCCACCACGCGTCGAAACACTCATCGGTCCGCATACATCGGTATGTATGATTTCCAACAAGTCCATTGCTCGCTCCATGATACCGGAGAACAGGGTTTTGATCATCTTGCCCATGAGGCATGGTTCGCATGTGTCAAATGATTCAAAATCAAGAGACTCCAAAAGTCCATCAGAATGGAGTTTCTTCATGCGCTTTACACCAATATGACCTAGACGACAGTGCCACAAATAAGTAGTATTATCACTATATACTTTGCATCTCTTAGCCTCAATGTTATGGATGTGTGTTTCATCCCTTTCGAGATTTAGAAGAAATAAACCATTCACAATAGGTGCATGACCATAAAAGATGTTACTCATATAAATAGAACAACCATTATTCTCCGATTTAAATGAATAACCGTCTTGCAATAAACAGGATCCAGAAATAATGTTCATGCTCAACGCAGGCACATAGTAACATTTATTGAGGTTTAAAACTAATCCCGAAGGTAAAACTAAGGAGAGCGTGCCGACGGCCATCACATCAACTCTTGATCCGTGGCCAACGCGCATCGTCACCTCATCCCTCGCAAGCCGCCGTCTATTCCGTAGCTCCTGTTTCGAGTTACAAATATTAGCAACTGAACCAGTATCAAATACCCAGGCACTACAACGAGGGCTAGTAAGGAAAACATCAATAACATGTATATCAAATATACCTTTGATGGTGCCAGCCTTCTTGTCCGCTAAGTACTTCGGACAGTTGCGCTTCCAGTGACCCTTGTCCTTGCAATAGAAGCACTCAGTGTCCGGCTTAGGACCAGACTTGAGCTTCTTCTGAGCAGGGGCAACGCGTTTGCCGCCTTTCTTGAAGGGCTTCTTTGCACCCTTACCTTTCTTGAAGGTGGGGGGCTTGTTGACCATCAACACATGATTATCCTTTTTGATGTCCACCTCCGCAGCCTTCAGCTTTGCGAAGAGCTCGGTGATCGTAGTGGAACCAATCTGATTATTAGTCACTACAAAACTTTTGTAGCTGGGAGGGAGTGATTGCAGAACCCTGTCAATCTTGAGCTCCTCTAGAATCTTGAAGTCCAGTTGCTCAAGGCGTTGAGTGTAGCCCGACATCTTAATGGCGTGCTCACTAACAGAACTCCCTTCCTCCATCTTGCAGTTAAAGAATTTCTCAGATATCTCATATCTCTCAGAACGGGCTTGAGTCTGAAACATGGTTTTCAGCTCCTCGATAATCTCAAAGGGCCCGGGATAGTCTTCAAAACGATTTTGAAGGTCCGATTCCATAGCAAACAACATGGCGCTCTTAATCACACCATAATCATCTTTGCGCGACTAATAGACAACTTTCTCATCAGCCGGCGCATCTACAGCAGGGGCGTCACCTAACGCATTCTCAAGGACATAGTCATTTTGACCGCCAGAGAGAATGATTCTCAGATTGCGGAACCAATTGGTGAAGTTAGACCCATTGTTTCTAAGCTTTTCCTTCTCAGCAAAAACGTTGAAGTTGAAGTTGGACTTAGCCATTTGATCTACAATATTTGCAAGTACAAATTAGACTATGTTCATGATAACTAGTTCAACTTTTAATCAAATTACTAGATGAACTCCCACTAAATTCAACATCCCTCAAGTTTTTTAGTGAACATGATCCAAATTCACCACACCTAATCCGATCTTCACGAGAAGAGATGTGGTTTCAATGGTGGACAACGAAGTGTCGATCATATCATTCATATGACTCATGCTTAACCTTTCGGTTCATGTGTTCCGAGGCCATGTCTGTACATGCTAGGCTCGTCAAGTTAGACCCAAGTATTTCCGTGTGTGCAAAACTGGCTTGCACCCGTTGTATGTGAACGTAGAGTCTATAGCACCCGATCATCACGTGATGCTTGGACACTACGAACTTTTGAAACAGTGCATACATGGGGAGAACACAGTTTTATATTGATCTTTAAGTGAGGAATCATCTTATAATGCTACCGTCGCGATCTAAGCACAATAAGATACATAAAAGGATAAACATCACATGCATATAACTATATGTGACATGGTATAGCCAATCTTCGCGCAATGATCTCCATCTTGTGCGTGCCGGCATGATCTCCATCACTCCACCATGATTGCCTCCACCACGAATAGCAACTACAACTATTGCTAACTACTTAGCGATAAAGTGAAACTATTACATGGCGTATAAGAAGTTGACACACAGGTCATACACAATTATAAAGACAACCATATGGCTCCTGCCGGTTGTGTACTCATCGACATGCAAGTCGTGAAACATTACAAAACATGATCATCGCATACAATATACACATCACATCTTGGGCCATACCATATCACAGAAAACACTCCCTGCAAAAACAAGTTAGACGCCTCTACTTTGTTGTTGCATGTTTTACGTGGCTTATGGGAGTAGAAGCTAAGAAGGATTCTTACCTACGGAAAGCCACAACGGTGATATTATGGTTGCCAAACTCCGGTGTAAATCCCATGACAACTATAGTGAGAGAAACTGGCATCCACCAGCCGCATGTGTGGAACAAGCCACACGTCAAGTGCGGAGCCGGTCTCGCGAACGACGTCGCGTAAGGTTGGCCTGGACCGCTTCAATCTCACTATCCCGCGTCATAAGAAGAATACAAACAAGAGGCTTGCAATAGAAAACATCAACGCCCGCAACAACCATGTTGCGTTCTACTCGTGAAACACATCCACGCATAGATCTAGCTCTGATACCACTGAAGGGTTTCGCAGCATAGTAAATCAAAAAATTTCTACGGATGCGAACGGGAAAGCCAAGATCTAATCTAGGAGATGCAAACAACGAGAGAGATTAGATGAGATCTTCATACCCTTGAAGATTCGCACAGCGGAACGTTCGTCGGAACGTGGGTGATGTAGTCGTACTCGCTTCTCCTCCTCGCGATCCGATCCGATCTAGCACCGCAAGTGGCGATGCCTCCGAGAGATGCACACGTGCAGCACCTCGACGTCTCCTCCTTCCTCGGTCCAGCAAGTATGGTGTAGATACGGATTGGATCTACAACGCGACGGCGCGGTGCAAGTGTGGAGAGTTTCTGCATCACGACTTCGCCTACACGCAGTCGGGAGGGAGAGAGAGGAGGGCAGCAGGGCGGCTAGGCTTGAGGGGAAGGTGTGTAGGGTGGTGCGCCCCCAGCCCACTTTATATAGAGGGGTGGGCGGCAACCCTAGCCCCTCCCCCAAGCCTAGGCCGGCGGCCAAGGAGGGAAGAGTGGGGGGCAAGTTTCCCCCCTCCTTCTAGAAGCCCCCTTTAGGGTTTCCCCTTGATTTGGCTGGCTGGGCCCTATGGGGCCTTGTGCCCCTGGCCTAATGCGGCCAGGTCTCTCCCTCATAGGCCCATGCCCCCTCCCGGCAGGTGGGGCCACGTTGGTCCCCCTCCGGAAGGTTCTAGAAGCTTCCGGTACAATACCGATTAACCCGAAACAATTCCGAACTCCAAAAACTGCATTGCCTTATATGAATCTTATTCTCCGGACCATTCCGGAACCTCTCGTGATGTCCCAGATCCCATCCGAGATTCCGAACAAAAACTCATAAACCAATTATCCAATCTATCCTAGCGTCGAGACACGTTAAGTGTGTGACCCTTTGGGTTTGAGAACATGCAGACATGATCTTATATCAATAATCAATAGCAGGGTCTGGAAACCCATATTGACTCCCACACATTCATCGATGATCATATCGGATGAACCATGATGCCAGGATTCAATCAATCCCATATATATATTCCATTCGTCTCGCGATATTTTACTTGCCCGAGATTTGATCGTCGGTACCGTCATACCTAGTTCAATCTCGTTCACAGCAAGTACTTTACTCGTTCCGTAATCCGATATCACTTTGTGATTAACTCCTTAACCACATGCTTGCAAGCGGTGTTGATATTGATTACCGAGTCGGCCTGGAGTATATCTCTCCGACTTGGGAGGGACAAATCCCATCTCGATACATACAACCCAACTGGTACTTTCCGATCACCTGAGACACCTTTATGATCACCCTCTCATAGGATGACGTTTGATGACCTCAAAGCTTTCTTCCGATACCAGGGAGTTGTATTATCTCATGGTCTAAGGAATACAATATTTGACATAAGAAAAGCTTCGCAAAGATGAACACGATGACACGATCTAATTGCTTCGCTTAGTTTGGTTCTGTCCACCATATCATTCTCCCAATGATATGATCTCATTATTAATCGACAACTCATGTTTATGGTTAGGAAACCTTAACCATCATTAATCAATGAGCTAGTCCATAGAGGCATACTAGGGACACGGTGTTGTTCACAAACCACACAAGTATTAAAGTTTCAGCTTAATACAATTCTAGCATGGAATATAAAATTTATCATGAACAAGAATTATAATAATAACATCTTTATTATTGCCTCTAGGGCATAATTCCAACAATAATTTGGTCATTGGTCCGGCTATTTTGGAGAAACCTTCAACGAATCTACGATAATAACCAGCCATTCCTAAGAAACCTCGAATTTGCTTCACATTGGTCGGTGCAGTCCACTCTAGTACTGACTGAACTTTAGATGGATTTACAACAATCCCATCCTTACTGATCACATGACCGAGGAATTCTACCTCATCAAGACAAAATTCACATTTACTGAATTTAGCATAAAGCTTATGTTCTCTTAAGGTCTGCATTATTATCCTTAAATGATTAGCATGCTCTTCCTTATCCTTGGAATATATCAAAATATCATCAATAAAGACTAATGACAAACTTGTCCAAATATGGCATGAAGATCTTGTTCATTAGATTCATAAATATTGCCGGTGCATTGGTCAAACAAAATGGTACTACCAGATACTCATGGTGTCCATATCTTGAGACAAATGCTGTTTTTGGAACATCTTCCGGTTTGATTTTTATTTGATGGTATCCAGATCTTAAATTGATCTTTGAAAATACTCCAGCTCCTTTCACTTGATCAAACAAATCTTGAATTCTTGGTAAAGGATACTTGTTCTTGATAGTCACGTTGTTTAGGTTTCTATAATCGCCACACATCCATCTTCCACCATCTCTCTTATCCACAAAGATTACTGGTGTTCCCCATGGCGATACACTTTCCTGTATAAATCCTTTTCTAGCTAACTCATCACTTTTCTCCTTGAGTTCTTTGAACTCTTTGGGTCCCATCTTATATGGTGCTTGAGCTATTGGTGTTGTACCAGGAATTAGGTCAATGGTGAACTCTATCTCCCGGTCTGGTGGCATTCCCGGTAGCTCTGTTGGAAAAACATCTTGGAATTCATTTACTACAGGAATCTCCTCCAATTTGACCTCTTTCATTGAGTTCAACTGCAGATCCACCATGATATGACTGTGCTTATCTGCTTGGTAAACTATCCTTGCTCCACTTGGAGTTTTGATTGAGACAGTTTTCTCCTCACAATTTATCTGAGCTCCGTGTTCCATCATCCAATCCATCCCCATCACTACTGCAATTCCCTTCAAAGGAATCACATAAAGTTCTGCAAAATAAGTACAACCACAGATCGAGATGACCTGATCTTGTTTTATGTGACGAACAATCACATTCCCTCCTGCCGTAACTACGGTCATAGGACTTTCTAACGTTGCCCTTCTAATCCCGAACTTATCACAAAAATTTTCAGAAATGAGTGAAGTAGTTGCACCAGTATCAAATAGAACTTTGCCGGGATTGGTAAGGATATTGAGCGTACCTATCACTGCATGCTCCGAATTATCCACCTCCTCGAGGGTTGCACAGTTCAGTTTCCCGGTAGGTCGGTTCCTCTTGCCATTGTTGTTCTTCCCATTATTTCCTCCTTTATTGGGATGTCCATTTCCTCCACTAGCTTGTCCTCCTCCCTTGGTAGGCCATCCTCCAGGTGGTTTGCTCGGACAATCTGGCTTAATATGCCCCTTCTGACCACAACCGTAACAGATCACTACAGGCTTTTTGCATTCCCTCTGGTAATGCCCTGGAATTCCACAATTGTTACAAATAACATTCCTTCTCGGGTTGGATTGATTTCCACCACTGCCCTTGTTATTGTTATTGTTATTGTTGTTGTTGCCATAATTCCTATTCCGAGGTTTGAACTCCAGGTTGGGTTTAGGTTTGCTTGCCTGAATTCTCTTGGTTTCCTTCTTGTCTCTCTTCCTCCGATCCTCTTGAACATTCTTATAATCATTTTCAAAAGTAATGGATGCATCCAGCAACTGCTGATAAGTTTGCTTATTAGCTAACCTTAGCTGCATCTTCACAAATGGATTTAATCCATGCAAGAAACGCTTCTTTCGCTTCTCTTCCGTGTTAACATCCTCCTCAGCATAATGAGACAGTTGGCTAAACTCTCGGATGTACTTCATGACACTAGTATATCCTTGCTGAAGCTCCTCAAACTCTCTCCGTTTCAACTCCATAAAACTTTCCGAAACATGATATTCACGTAATCTCTGCTTGAACTCTTCCCAGAATGGCACAACAGAAACACAACGGGTGCAATACATGGCTAAAGGTTAGAACTCACTCTTTACATAAGATCCAGAGAACACTCTAGGTTAAAGAGAGAGAAAGAACTTCTTACGGAGAAGTGTCAAAAGATAAATAACTCAAGAATGATTATACTATTAAGCCTAGTATTCTGGCTAAGAGGTTGGCATTGCTGGTATTGCAATGCACTACAGAAATAGGTTCTTTGGTTAGAGGTTGTACTTCTATCTAATCAGTATCTTCGTCTTCACTTGAGTTGAGGTATATGTTGCCTTCCTTTTCTTCATTGAAGAGCTTAAGCTGGGCATGATGAGTCCTGGGACATAACTTGATGTAGACGTCGTCTTAATGGCTTCGGAATCTAGCAAGGGTTAAGAAGATACTTTGAGTACGAGCGTACTCAGCAAGTTCACTAGAAAAGGAGTGTTTGATGCACTATAACTACAGTAACAGACCGTAGGTCGTAGGCAATGCAAGTTTTCATAAACATTTCTTTAAAGGTTGCTTTTATTCTGAAAATCTATGTCCGTCAGCCTTCACGGGTTTACCAAAACTTTCATGGAGTTCCTTTCCCGCCGCGTTCGCAGCTCCTTCCCGGAACAGGGAGTAACAAGTTACAGTTCTTACACTCTGCAGAGGTGCGTTACTTTACCCATGAGAGATCAACTCTTTGTTGCACAACCGGGCAGCTTATTCCCGTCCACAATTCCATGATGTGGGGCCCAGAAGATGATCCAAGCCAATCACTGCCCCCTTCGCGACCCCGCATGCCTCCTTGGTGTACACCATGCCCACATAATGAATTACGGCAATGGTTTGTACAAACTGTTAGATGCCAGAACTATCGTGGGACGTTGAGGGTTCCCACCCATATGTTGCATATCATCTACGAATTACCAATTAATATGCACGCTTCGAGGATAACAGCCACGACCTGCACATTCGGCTTCATGCGAGAGGAAGAAGATACCGTTGATTTCTCCGTCCCATTCCAAATCTCATGGTTAACACGTAATATACGGTGCAAGAATCACTGGTGACATTGGTTGTTAAGTCTTAGGTGATATAGTTCTGAACAGTGGTATTCCAACTGTCAGATTTAGTAGATTAGCTGATCACCCTGGATCAGTAACCAATAGTTCACATTATTATCAAAAATAGTGTTTTTGGACCTTTTTCAAATGCAGGTGATAACAACACTGGATTTGTAAAATACTTTGCAGAAAATAAACAAAGGACATGAGCAAGTGTGAACTTGCCTTTTGTGATTGCAAGATTATGCACTCACGATCTTCGAGTCAGTATAAGATCCAAAATCTGAAATCAGCATCATTGGTCCGGTCAGGACTAATGTTTAAAGAAGCAATATGCTTTTATGCATAAGTAATGTGATGCACGTTCTAAACACAAATCCCGGGGATAACGTTGTCCTAGGGTTTGGATTCTGGAAATGGTTACCTTGGGATGTGTGGTTCTTTTAGATAAGTTTCATATTTGTGCTTCTATTAGAGTTTATGAGTGGTTGTGAACAACACATATGTAGTAGTAAAGTACATATATTTATGACATACTAGTTAAGATGGCTTATACAAGAGTTTTTGTTTGAAGTGGCAAAAAGAATAACCCTCGAAGAAAAGGTTTCTCTTTCAAGGTCTAAACAAGCTTTGTGGTTAGTTAGTGGTGGTTGATGTCATTGGTTTGCTCAAATGGTTTGACTTGAGTTGCTTTATAACTTAACTACTTCAGACCAAAGTTAATTAGAAAACATATTATAATGTTTATAGTGTTATATTTAAATTCTTGTAGACTAAAGTTAACTTTAAAACAAAGATAGTTTGAAAGTATAATGCTTATGATATTTGCATCTTTGTGTACATGGTATTGTTTCCTTAAGGTTACTTTAAGAATGGTTGTAGTTTTATTTGGTGTGGTGGTTTATTGAGTTTATACTGGAGTGGTATCATTTAACTTTTATAGATGAGTGGTTATAGTTAATATTCCTTAACTACTTATGGATTAACTATAGTGTGATGGTGGTTAAAGTAAAATAGAAAGGATCTGATTACTTACAAGTTGTTCTTTAAGGATTTTATTTTGAATTGGAATCCTTTGAGAATATGATCTTCACTTAAGGTTGAAAGTAATGTAATAAAAAGGTGTTTATAAAGTTTTAAACCATTATGGTCTTATACTATTAATATTTAAGACTAATACTATTTATTAGACTTATCTAACTTATTTTAGAAATATTAATAAATTTTATTTATCCTTATATAAATTATTAATGAAGTAAATAAGTCCAAATTTGAGTTATTAAACTAATTCAGTTTTTATTTAATTCAAAAGTGGAATGTCAGATTTTTAACATGTAGATATTATTTTTGTGATCATTTTGGTATATTACATTTATTTTTGTGATTTATAAATAATAATATATGATTTTTATAAGATTTATTTCTTTATAAATACTTGATTAAATTGAATTATAATGTATGATTATAATTTTATATTATAATTCTTATTTTTCTAAGATTTTTGGTATTGTATATATATTTTTCACATTTACCGTTATTAAAATTTGAATTATTAAAGTTTTATTATTTATAAAACCTTTATTCAATAGTATTTATTTAAATAATAATTATATTAATATTTGATAATAGATTTAATTTGTAGATTTTATTTTTCTACAAATTTTCATATATTATACACATTTTTCTGAATTATAAATCAAAAGTTATTAATTAAACAAGATTTAATCATTTATTTGATTTCTGGAATATTATTCATTGAATTATAACATTTTATTTATTCCTTAATAGAAAATACTTTTTACACCGCACTAAGAGCTAGCCTTAGTCACTGACTAGTGGGCCATTGTCCAGCTTAGCACGCTGTGTAAAGAAAATCCATTTATTTGCGACCCTGCCTTGACCCCCAGTCAATGACATATGGGCCCAAGGCCATGTCATCAGCCACGTGGGCAGAGACTGGTCAAACGAGCTGACGTGGTTCGATCATGAGTTAAGCATGACGCAACGATGGCGTCAACACCACCACCGCCGTCGGTAAGTGGTCATCGACGGCGATCTGCGGCGCCCTAGCAAGCGAGATCAGCCTAGTTCGAATCAGCGCAACCTACTGAACCTAAGAGTGGCGGCGCCACTCGGAAATAGTCATCGGAGCTTCAGCTCCGACGAGCTCGAACGGTGACCAATGGTGGTACAAGATGAAATGGCAATTTACAACGAGATCCGGCGATTGAATCCTATTGGAAGGTTCAGGAACTCACCCTGATGATGATAGAGAGGTCGAGGAGGCTTCGACAATTTCAATAATACTAAAATAGATTTAGTATCATTTGTGAAATTTTATTATATAATCTTTTTATATTTCTTTTAATTACTCAAGATGAACCCCTTTTTAATAATTTGTAGAAAGTTTTCTTATTATTTTTCTCTCCTATTTTAGTTATGAATTTCTTGAATTATATATATATTTTTGTTTATAAACTTGTCTCTAGTTGGCTCATAGTTTAAATAGAAACTTTTATATGTATACTGATCTTATATCAATATTTGGTGCATGAAATATAAAAGAAATAAATATGTTCATTACTACTTCCATTGATTTAGAAAATGGTAATTGCATCTGTTCTTTTATGATAGGCAAGGAAGTTTAGGATTTTAAATTATGATTATTTACCTTTGGGTTTAGGGTTTTCTTTACTTAAAATACTTGGACTTCTTTATGGACATGGTTAAAGATTCAATAACTAAACATATGGTTTTCTGTTTGGGATATTTTTTGACAACACCTTTAGTGCTGGAAAGTTATATCTTGAATGTTTTATAGAAAGGAATTGATAAGGATATACTTGAGCACATGTAGTTATGATGGTTGGAATTAACAGAGATGTGCTTATGTGATTTGCTATAGGGAAATACTTCTATAAAGTGTTATAGACATCAGATGATGGATCAATAGCATGAGATGGGTATTATGTTTGATTTGAGATTTAAAGTTGGTTGTTTACCAAGAATGTCTATTTTCCATAATTCACAATTCTGGATCTTTAAATAAGGAAGTCATTTCCTAGATATACTACCTCTTCCTATCCATCATCATGATTAACCTAGGATAACATATCTATACTTAGTCTTAATCATGTTTTATCCACCAATGTCACTTATATATATATATAATATAAGCATTCAATCTTGGTGAGTAAGGTATGATCATTATAGTCCTTTGATCCTTTATGGTTTGGGTTCCAGTTGGCCAATCAAGGCTTCATCAATACAACATTACAGTTGTATTATTATTATTATCTTCTGTTTAGCTCCATTGGATTAAGAGACATAATTCATTAACTATACCTACTTGATCCAATAGGACTGCTCCTGGTAACTATCTTCAGACTTCATTCTTGTAATCTTCTCTTCTATCAAGGAAGGATTTAACTTCATGAACTATCCTATTGATTGGATTCTTTTCAATCATTCCTATTAAATAGATAACATCTAGAACTAGCATCTCTATTCACTTCTTCTTAATTGTTTCTCTGTAAAAACTTATTTGTAAGCTGTATTATGATCAAGTGCTTGATAGGTTGAGAATGGAGGTATCAATAGTTGATTTCTCAATATTGATGAAAAACATATATGGGAATATAACTCAACAGAGATGACAAGGATTGATGTGGAAATAAAGATATATAGTGAATGATCTAAGCTTAGTGTCTGTCCTACTTGATCTTACTTAAGATGTAGGGTTAGGTATTACCATGATACTCATGGTATATGTAGATAAGATTAAGATATAGTTGTTACATTCTTGTTATTTATGTTATATCCTTAAATTGGTACTCATGAGTGATTATAATGGATACTATAATATGATCACCTAAGGATCAACTATAAATCACAATGCATTAGGTTTTAACTTTGATTTCATTTGATCTACCCTTAGATCAAATCTCCCTTACCCAAAAATTAAGGTTTTAACAAAGGTCATATTGAAACTTATCGCAGTCAACTTGATGAGAAGCTTCAATCACTTTGACAAGTTTTGTTTAAAAGCGCTAAATTTATTCGGATTTTCTATGCATGAATGAAATGCACACATATGGGTTCAGCTTATTTCTAGGCTCTAATGCTGGGATGTTACAATACCTCAATTTCTCCTTATCATTGCAACCTACAGTTTTCAGCTTCCTTTCAGTATCTGCTAGCCAGTCTTATGCATCCATTGGTTCAGGAGCTGATGCAAAAGGTAACGGTCTTGCGTTCTGGAAATCATATAGACTCACTCCTCCACCTTCAGGTGCCCTCTGATTTGCTCGCCCTAGCAGCTCTTCCATGAACTTGTTCTGGGTCTCTTGCATCATTTGCATACATTGCATAAAATTTTGCTCCATTAACGGCCTCATTGGTGGTGGTGGTAATGCTCCTTGATTTGCTACATCTGCATCGGCCTTCTCCTTGGCCTCTCGCTCCATCCGCTGCTTCTCAGTTTCCATTTCTACACCCGTATCCATGACCCTCTAGTCCTGCAACATAAAGCGAATACTCATAATTACATCATGCACATGTGTTCTAAGCTCGACTTTACGCACAGAACTAGTCACACAATGAAAATCCAAATATGCATTTCACATATTTTACATAATATCATAATGATACAAAGTCATTACAACATATACCATATAGGTATAATCACAAAACTACCTTATTACTCGGGGTACAATACACGGTACTTGCTATTACTAACTAGTTGCCTCCTTCTAGTAGTAACTACGTACATCGTACATGACTGATGTCCAACCGTGATGACGTGTTGTTCGTCGCACAGTCTATGGAACATATGGCCTTCCAGAAGGAACATACTCTGTATCTGAAGTGTCAGGACTTGAGTCATTACTCAACCTGAGCGCATTGACTCCCTCCAGCTCAGCTGAAAAGTCTTCAGAAACATATTCAACATTATCTCCAGCCTGCATATCCTGAGCTTCATTTCTTGAGTTGTCAACAGGATACGCAGATCCTACTGTTTCCCAGGTGCTCCCGTCGGCAAGATAATTAAACACTGGATAATGTATATTCCCTGGATTTTGAGAAGATGTTGATGATGATTCAAACACTCTCTCCTCAGGATCCTCTTCTTCATCATGATCATCTATTGACATGGTATTTCTACTACTATTATTAAGGTTCATTCTTGCACCCATCCAACTAGATTGTCCAACATTCCTGCCGAAACCATCTATGGACATCGGGTGTTCATGAGATCCATTATATGATCCCATTCTCCAACCATCCGAATTCTCAATAGGAAGTTCTGAGTCAGAATCATCCTCTGAGCCCTGTGGTACTGCATACCGCATATCCACGGTAGGATCATGTATAGTTTCAGGTCTTGGTGAATAAGGATATGGTATAAAAGATTCAGAATCTATAGGTATATCCTTAAAGATAGATGTTGCACTACTACTTGCTTCCTTCTCTAGCTGGAATGCTAACTGCTTCCTCCTTTCCGGATCAGTTAGATCCTCTAACATGTCATTTTTGTCTTCAATAATCACTTGATGGGTCTTATAAAAAGACGCAACGAGTGTTCGATATCTATCCATAAACTTGGAAGCTAACTTAGGATGCTTCTTAACCAAAGTAAGATGATCCGGTATAGGCTCCGAGTCTATAGAATCATGAGGTATCACAGAGAATGTGCTACCTTCTAGCTCCTTGGTTTTCTGCTCCCGGATATTAGCTATCGCCTCCACAACAGCAACATGATATGTTGCTAAATGACTCCTACCTTCTCCTATAGGTAGATCATGATATAATCCGAGCTCCTCTGGGAGTTGGATACTCACACGATACTTGGATAACATCCGACCATCAAGGTAAGTGATAGTGTTCACTGGAATTGTAGTTGGACAACTAAAGAGCTTTAAAAGTTGACGAAGTTGGTTTGTGAATGATCCTTGATAATCATCAAGAGTCTCCTCTTTCCTTACCAAAGTCTATTTTGGGAACTTTGGTGCCATATCTCTGTATATCAGGAAAATAATTTTTATTAGTATCTAATAATATATTGCATCATAACAAAGAATTATCGCACTAAAATATATAACAGAACACTCTCATTTGAATACCCATTATATTACTTTTAGAGAATTCTTTATCGTTGCTAACTTTTCCTACAGGTAATACCCTTTACTAGGTTTTCAACCTAAGGTCAAAGCAATTTGCTCCGATACCAACTGCGGTGACCCAACATACCACTTCATGTGTAGTACACTATAGTCGTTGACATGACATCCACAGAACACCGTTCCGTAAATATCACATCCCTCAGAGTGGTACAACCGAAACATTGCGGGTCCATATTACAAACATTCACACATTATTATTACAATACCAGAAGTTCAAGACTTCAAAAGATTCAACTTACAAACCAAAATATAAAGTGTTTCAGCGGAATTTAAAAGTAGCAACTCCGACTAGGAGTTGAGCTCAGCAGCTTATTCTATAGAGTTCATGCTGCTCGGCTCCATTAGTTACTACTAACTAAGCCTACTTAGTTGGACTCGTTATCCTCGACACCATAGCGGATTTCGTAATCCACTCCTTCAACTCCTCCGGACAGATCGGGTTCCTCGTAGAACAATTCTTCTTGGCATTCGGCTGCATACATTGGCACGTCTTCGGGATCCTCAGAGTCTAAGCAAGGGATCAAAGGAAAGAATGAGTAACAGCGTTACCCAACAAGTTCATTATATGCAAGGTGGGAAGTTTGATGCTCTAACTACCACCTCGGATTATAAATCCTTGGCATTATGCAATTTTTGTAAATCTTTCTTCAAAGATTGATTTTATTCTGAAAAACTATGACAATCAGCCTTCACAGGTTGACCAGAACTTTCATGGAGTTCCTTTCCTACCGCGTTCGTAGCTCCTTCCCGGAACAGGGAGCAATAAGTTACAGTTCTTACACTCTGCAGAGGTGCATTACTTTCCCCATGAGAGATCAACTCCTTGTTGCACAACTGGGCATACTTTCCCGTCCACAATTCCATGATGTGGGGCCCAGTAGTTGGTCCAACCCAATCACTGCCCCCTTCGCGACCCCGCATGCCTCCTTGGTGTACACCATTCCCACATAATGAATTACGGCAATGGTTTGTACAAACCGTTAGATGCCAGAACTATCGTGGGACGATGAGGGTTCCCACACATATGCTGCATATCCTCTACGAATTACCAATTAATATGCACGCTACAAGGATAACAGCCATGACCTGCACATCCGGCTTCATGCGAGAGGAAGAAGATACAACTGACTTCTCTGTCCCATTCCAAATCTCATGGCTAACGCGTAATATACGGCGCTAGAATCACTGATGTCAGGGGTTATTAAGTCCCTACTTGATTATCATTGTTGCAATTAGAACCCTAAGTTCTATTGCTCCATTATATCACCACTTAGGATGATATCTATAATTTCTTTATTTGAGAAAATATTATTTTCTTTCTTTCTTAGCATAAATGATAACACACAATTTGCAAATACTTTGAAGAAGACTCTTTAAAGGACATGAGCAAGTGATGAACTTGCCTTGTGATGGCAAGGTAGTGAAGTCTGATGCTTGTAGTGGACCTTGAGATTCTATGTCTACAAAAACATCATTATTGCCAGGTAGGGACAATATTTAAAGAAGCAAAATGATTATGCAAGTAATGTAATGCATATTTAATTTTGTAGGCATTTACCCCCCAAAAGTTCCTTTTTAGTAAAAAAGGGATTTATAAATAGTATCTTTTAATATTTATAACATATATTGAATTATTTTATTTTATTTCCCTTTTATTTGAATTTTATTGATTTAATAATTCTTTTTGGAATTATTAATTAAATATTAAAAATCGTTATTAAATATTTATTTAGTATTTTTCAAATATACTACAATATTAATATATAATGAAAGTGAATTTTAATTAATTTTATCACCTTTCAATAATTTTGTAAAACTCCATAAGGAATATATAATTTACAACATTCCTAATAAAATTTAAATGTCTAAAATTTTATATTTTTATTTATTTGGGTAGATTGGATTTTTGTAAATCCAAAAATATTTTATTTATTATTTTTGGACTTTTATTTTGTTTTCTAGAATTTTATTAAGTCTAGGGGTGTTTTGGTATTTTCCTTTTTATTTAAACAGGCCTCAAAGAATTTCTGGGCTGGTTTAGCTTATTGGGCCCTAGTGGCCCATTAGTCATTGACAAAAGAACCACCCCGAAGGGTTTGGCCCAACTCAGCCCACTCCTCACTGCCTCTCTCTCTCCCTCGAGCTTATCCTCTACTCCTCTGACCCCGACCCTGTGGCCGGCGATGCCGCCACCATCGATTCCCGCCGCCGTAGGCCGTTCTGTTGACCGCCGTGGTGCAATTGGGGGTTGTCAACGACGCCCGTTCGTTCTATCCAATTAGATTCGAGTCGGGGGCTCTCCTGTGATGGATCGATGCCGTCCCGAACCCTAGGGCTTGGGGTTGGCATGGATCCAGGTGCTGCCGTGGTCGTCGTGCGTCGAGGTGATGTTCTGCTCCTCCAGGCGTGATCAGGGTCTCTGCCGTGGTGCCGTGCGGGTTGCAGCGCCCCCTCTGGGGTGCTCCCCGTGTCGCCATGGTTATCGGCCCCTCTGCTTCCTCTTCTAGTCTTCAAAGAGGACCTACGGTGAGTTTGATTCCTCTCCCCTGGTGCTTTCTGTGCTTGTTGATTTGATGCTAGATGCTGGCAGTGTCCTCTCTAGCTACTGTCTGATTCAGATTGAGATGATCATCCATTTAGGGTTCCTGTTATGTGATTGATCATGTATTGGATAAATTGAATCATGTTTGGATGGTCTGTACACATGCTAAATGATTAATGGCCTGAGGCTTGTTGTCTAAGATGATCTATGATGTTTCTGGTGGCTTATAGATGATTTTATGATAGGATTGCATTTGATTCAGATGATATAGTTGCTTGGAAATCATGTTTGAGTAAGTCAGTGACTTGATAAGTTTTCACTGTCATCTATGGGTTTATGATCATGGTTATGACATAATAAAATCACTATCCTAGTGTTGTTGGCTTAGAACAAGTGTGTGGTTTGAGATCATCATGATATCAAACAGTGAAGTTTAATATAAGAATCTCGTAGTTATGATTTCTGTGTTAACAGGAAAATGATTAGTGAGTTAATTGTCTGAATTTATGATGATTTAATGTCTATCCTGTCTCATCTAGAATTGTGCTTGTGACACCATCATGTATGGCTCACAAGTTTGGTTCTAATCCATGGATTTGGTTAGTTTATGCTTAAGACAAACTTGGCCTTGACAGATAAGTGGAAATGTTCTTTTCTGAATTCCCTAAGACCAATAATGTTGGTCTGAGGCTTAGGGATTCAGATCTTATCTAATTGGTTCATATATATAGTCCTGGTAGTGGTACCAGCTATTGTTCTTGAATCAAAGCTTGAAAAATGATAGTGAGGTTGATTATGATCTGGATCCAAAGGCTTTGTTTCTAAGGTGCTACCCTGCTTTAGGGATGTGCCTAGAAATAGATCATAGATATATGTATGCTTGAATTGTAAGATATAGTTTGATAACCAGAGCAATGATGTTGCTCTGAGCTCTGGTTGGTTCCAGATACTTTGCTGTTTGCTTTTAGAGTCTAAAATCCCTATGATGGATTCACCCCACTTAGGTGCTTTCTGAGGGTTTGTTTTATAAAACAACACATGCTTATTTCTGGATTGTATGATTAGATCATGTGAAGATTTTATGAAACTCACCACAAAATCTTGCTATTTGTGGAGTAAAGTGATGATGATCTTGATCTGGTTTTGCTGGTTTCCCGTGCTTGCTCTTGAGCTAGCCTGCTCCACCTATCTCCTAGGCTTGATCTTGTTGTCCACCTGATCCATCCCCCTCCTTATGTCACCATCCTGGTGATGTTTGGTTGATCCTTGGTGGTTTGGTTTGGCTGATGTGCTTGGTAAGCTGTTGTCTAGTCTGGCTGTTCTTGTGTGCAAACTGTGGAGTGATGCACTAGTGTGCCACTCCACGACAGTGCTTGTGGTTTTGTGAGTTTGGGTTGTTCGGTGGGGTTGACAACACACCACATGCATGTTGGTGTGTGTCCTGCCTGTGTGCTTGCTATCCACTTGTGGATATGTTCAGAATTTTGAAACTTACTATTACCAGGTTACTTTCACCTGGCTGGTGAATTTGCTCTTCTTGGCTGTCATTTGACTTCTGGCTTTAAATTTATGAAAGCTGGAGTCTTTCATATTGGTGAAACTTGCCCCTTTTTATAAGTTTCTCAATGATGAATTTTTCTATTGCACTTCACTGACATGTTTGAGAGAAATAATACTAACACTAACCTTCTTTTGTTTTTATTTAGTCTTTGTTTTGCAGGTACAGATATACAGATGAAGATTTAGTTTACGTTTAGATATAGAATAGTTATAGATTAATCAAATGTAATTTTCTTATTCTTTTGTAATTTTATTTTTATTCCATTATAATAAATATTATATTATTATTAATAAAGAATATCCTTATTCTTTATTCTTTTGTAATTGTGAAGTTTGAAAATGGTTCCAGTAAGTTTCATTATTTGTAACTTGTTTATATATTGATAATATGAAATAAGTTTTCATATTCATAATTGTTTTATTTAGATAATGTTTGGAGTTAAAATAATTAACTCATAATCAAGATTCAAATCTTTTTTTCTAATTCATTTGAATTATAATTCAAACACTTAAGTTTAAAATTCAAATTCATTTTAAAACACATAATTCCTTAAAGATCATATCAAAGTTTATAACAATCATCCTTTAAGACTAAACCTAATCTCAAAGTATGAAAGAAACATTGATCACTTAAGGTTTTAATTTGGCGAAACTTTTACCCACATTTTTCACAAATGAATGCATGCAACATTCCATATTCCTAAATCTACCCTTCGTTAGTTCCTAAATGTTGGGATGTTACATATATGCTTGCACTTATACGTTGGAATTAGCAGAACCATGCTGTCATGGGTAACGTTTTCAACATTGCACTTGTACTTTGTACACAATTGATATCATGCTCTTTTGTCTATGGATGTCGCCGGTGTGAAATAAAGAGGGAGCTTGTAATTCCATGGAGTTATGTATTTTGTGTTAGAGAAACGCCTAGGCCGCTAGCCTAAGCCATGCCTAATCATGGTGGAAACTTGCAGCATCACCATAATGAGCAATCTATGAAGCATCCTAAATAAAAAGCGATGCACATAGTAAATAAAAAGATCGATGAGATGCTCATTGTCTGCTTGCCTTGTCATTTTGGTTATGGGATAGCTCCTGTACCATGTGCAAGGGGTACCTCGTTGGCGGTTCTCTGTGATACACATGTACTTACTATGACAAGTACTTACAGGTGACCAAAGTTGAGTAGCATGAGGTGTGGCCCTCGTATTCAAGGGACATGAGATTTCCAACTTATACTTTGTCAAGCATATACTCCATAGTTTGTTCACTTTAACCTTAATCACTTCAAGATGCTTATGATAGGGGCAATGAGGGCTGAAAGCTAACAGGTACCATAATTTTTGGAAGCTCTTTTTGAAACTTGAAATCCCTGCTTCCCTTTATGAAGGGCCTTTCTTCCACTATTATACTGAGTCTCCACCTTCTACCCTTTAGGCACCAGTTAAGAGAGCATAGTTGCCATTCTTAGTTCTATGTGTAGTGGCCCAAAACTTATTGATTGATGCATATTGTTGATATTGCTTGTTCTTGCGCTATTTGTATCTAGTCACTCTTTTGGACTTTGAAGGTGTCCTATGCATCTATTTGCTACTCTATGAGGGACAAGCTGAATGCCACTATGCCATGTTTTCTGTATGTGAAACAAACAAACGTTTTTCAATGCATGTTATTCATGATCTTTGCTTGTAGCCTTTCATGTTGCATGCATAGTTACTTTGTCTTATTGTTAGAACTCCATCTTTCATGCTCATGTTTAGAGTTCTTTGATCCCAGCTTTCAATGCTTGCAAATGGTTTGATCTTGGTTTTGATGGTGCATGTCACCTCAAAAAATATTCTTTTATCACTTACCTACTCGAGGACGAGCAAGAGTTAAGCTTGGGGATGCTTGATACGTCGGAAACGTATCTATAATTTTTGATGTTCCATGCTTGTTTAGTATCTACTTTGCTTTGCTTTGTACACACTTTGAGGTGCTTTTTACATGTTTCTGGTACTATCCTAATAACAAGTTGCCACAGTGCCAGTTGCCTGTTTTCTGCTGTTTTTGGTTCCAGAAAAGCTAGTAAGGAAATATTCTCGGAATTGAACGGGACAAAAGCCAAAGTCAATATTTCATTGAGAACACGAAGTCTAGAGGAGAGACGGAGGGGTGCCACAGGGTGTCCACACCCCCCAAGCGCGGCCTAGGGTGGGCCCGCGCCTAGGCAGGGTGTGGCCCCCCTGGCCGCCTCCTAGCCTCGCCTCTTCGCCTATAAGAAGCCCCTGATGCCTAAACCCTAAGCACCCGATCAAAATTCCACGAAACCATCTGTAGCCTCCGCCACCATCGTCCCTAGATCAGGGGGATCTGAAGCTCTTCCCGGCACCCTACCGAAGGGGAGATCATCCCGGAGGCCTTCTTCTTCATCATGCCAGCCTCCGGTATGAAGTGTGAGTAGTTCCACCTTGGACTACGGGTCCATGTAGTAGCTAGATGGTTGTATCTCCTCCTTGTGATTTCATGTATAGATCTTGTGAGCTCCGTTCATGATCAAGATCTCATCTATTTGTAATCATGCATGTTGTTTTTGCGGGGATCCGATGGATATTGAGATTACTATGTCAGATTGATTAATGGTTTTGTCTTATTGATTCTATCATGTCTGTGTTGTTTGTGATCTTGCATGCTCTCCGTTGTTAGTAGATATCTTGGCCAAGTAGTTGCTAGTGACTCCAAGAGGGGGTATTTATGCTCGATAGTGGGTTCATGCCTCTATTTACCAAGGGAAGTGATAGAAATATCATCGGTTGTAGATGTGATGTTGCCACTAGGGAGAAAACAACGGTCTCTTGTTCATGGAACAAGTGGATTGTTTACCTTACACACTTTGCTTAAAGCAGTTGTCTTTGCTTGCAACTTAATACTGGAGGGGGTTCGGATGATAACGTGAAGGTGGACTTCTAGTCATAGATGCAGTTGGATGGCGGTCTATGTATATTGTTGTATTGCCCAATCGAATCTCATAGGATATTTTTGTCTATATTGCATTGTTATGCCTTGCTCAGTCCTGTCAATTGCCATGCTGTAATTTGTTTACCCTGCATGCCATGTTTGTTTATCTAAGGAGAGCACCTCTAGTGAACAATGGACCCCGGTCCAATCTTACCATTGATACATCTTTCACTGTTACCGTTTACTTGCTGCAAACCATCATCACCTTCCATACCATACATTTAATCCTTTGTTACAGCAAATTGGTGAGCTTGACAACCTCACTGTTCATTGGATCAAAGCCTTGAGTTTGTGTTGTGCAGGTTTCCACGTTGCTTTCAACACCTTTGAGACGTTTCCTTCCTACTACTGGTTCGATAACCTCGGTTTCTTACTGAGGGAAGGCTTGCTGTTGTGCTCTTCACACCTTGCTCTTGGGGTTTCCAACGAAGCGCTCCCACGTCAACATTGGGCGCCATCAGTCACTTTGTTCTTTGTGAATTTATTTGCATACAAGATTCCTATGCATATAAAGTGGGTTAGACTTAAATGTGTTATGAATTTGCTTTTGATGCTCTCTTTTACTTCAATTCATATTTCTTATGTGAGCATCTTCTCAAGCTATTATGCCTAACTTAACGGCGTTAAAGAAAAGTACTTTTTGGGAGACAACCCAAGAATTTTCTTGAGTATTGGAAGTTATTACTTCAGTAATGACCTCTCCTTATCCTTTTTGTTTGTTTTTTGTGCCAAGAATGACCTCTAATGAGAGAGAAGTAAGATTTGGGGAGTTGTTGTTCCGAAACAGATTTCTATGCTCCACCATAATAATTCGTGAGGAATATATGTAAGTCACATTGAACTGAAAATTTACGAATAAATCCCCCAGTATGTTAGATAACTTTCGTTAGTTCAACACTTTTTTATTTGAACAACAGAAGGTCTTCGAAAAAATCGATTTCTACCTGCTGGTCTGTTTTGACAGATTTCTGCCATTATTTGCATTTGCTTCTTATTGATTCCTTTTTGTTTTTTTGGGTAAATTGAGCTTTTTGAGGGAATTTATATAGTATCTTGTGTTTCTAGTGAAAGTTTTGCTGTTCCAAAGCTAAACCTAAGGGTCTATTATCTTTTTAATGCACTAATGTTGCTAATGAAGGTTGTGTGAAGTTCTGTATGAAGGAAAAATTTCAGGTATAGAGAGAGAATGACGTAATGAGATGAAGAATGGACAAAACCTCAAGCTTGGGTATGCCACCCCGGTGTCACCCCAAGAAATATCCAAGAGGTACATCCCCTTCTTCATCAATAAAAAGCTCGGGTCTTTCTAGACACTTTGTTTTTATTGTTTCATGCACTATTGTGTTGTTCTTGGAGCGTCTTAGTTTTCATTTGCTTTGCTTAGTTTGTTTAGTTTGCTTGAATAAAGTAGTTTGGACCCCCGTTCTCGCTGTGTTGTTTCAAATAAGTTGATTGGTCTTGGAAAGGAGTAGAAAGTTCTTGCTTGATAGTGCAAGAGGAGCTTGCATTGACTGTGACTTAGACTTTATCATGTCATGCTAGGTGTTGTTTTGAACTTATGCTTAGTGCTTATTGCTGTAGCATGACTTGTTCCAAACAATTGGTATTGCTTAGTGTGCCTTGAAAAAATCATGCGTTGTTTTAGCATGCAAAAGCATAGTATTGTGGTATTCTCCTTTGATGATTTGTTTGGGTTGACTTGGCACATGATCACACCATGTTATGACTATGAAAAAGTCACCATAGCCTCTATGATCATTTAGTCCTTGACTTGTAGTACCACTTTATGCTTTGATTAGTAATGTTTTGTCGCTCTTCATGATTATGGCCATTATTGCTCTCTTAGTTGGTTGCTCCTAGTCTTTTGCTAGCCTACACTTGTATGAGTAAGCTCTACTCATGCTACCAAATCCCAAGAAACCAAGTTATTCCAAAGTGTCCACTATAAATTCCTATGCATGGTGTGTTAAACCATTCCAAGTATATTCTTGTTTTCAGCTATCTTCTAATTAAAAAGTATTTTGTTATGTGAAAACTTAGTGATTAAAGCTCTCACGACTTGATGGCACACTTTATTTTTCTTGCCCCTAATAAACTTGAACCATTGTGTCATCTATGTTGTATATTCTTGCATTTATACGTTGGAATTAGCAGAACCGTGATGTCACGGGGAACACTTTCAACATTGCACTTGTACTTTGTACACAATTGATATTTTGTCTATGGATGTCGCCGGTGTGAAATAAAAGGGGAGCTTGTAAGTCCATGGATTTATGTATGTGTGTTAGAGAAATACCTGGGCCACTAACCTAAGCCATGCCTAATCATGGTGGAAACTTGCAGCATCACCATAATGAGCAATTTGTGAAGCATCCTCAATAAAAACCTATGCAAATAGCAAATAAAAAGATCGCTGAGATGCTCATTGTCTGCTGATGACCCACAAGTGTAGGGGATCGCAATAGTCTTCGCGTGTAGTATTACCCAATTTATTGATTCGACACAAGGGGAGCCAAAGAATACTTGCAAGCCTTAACAACTGGGTTGTCAATTCATCTGCACTTGGAAACAGTTCTTGCTCATAGAAGATTATCAGTAGAAATAGTTTGGTAGTAGCAACAACAGAACAGGAGCAATAGTAACAGTAACAGTAAACAGTGGGATTCGAGTGCGGTAGGCATAGGGATGGATGGACGGGCGTTGCATGGACAAGTCTAAACATGTAACTTCAAGATCTAGGGAATTGTAGATAAATAATAACAAGCATCCAAGTACTAAACAATCCTAGGCATGTGCTTCAAATATAGTCATACGTGCTCGCAATGAGAACTTGCACAACATCTTCTGTCCAGCCAGCCCGTGGCAGTGGGGCCTCTAGGGAACTACTGGCAATTAAGGTGGTCCTTTTAATAGAGCACCGGAGCAAAGCATTAACACTCTATGATCACATGTGATCCTCACACCACAGCCATCCCCTCCGGTTGTCCCAATTATTGTCACTTTCGGGCCTTTGGATCCGGATAGTAATATGTGTACACAACTTGCAGATAATATCACAAACAATACTATCATAATGATTCAATAATAAGTTCAGATCTGAGATCATGGCACTCAGGCTCTAGTGACAAGTATTAAGCACAACAAGTTGCAACAAAGTCAAATAGCACTAATAGAGATACTAGGCACTATGCCCTAATAGATCTTATTAGGTTACATGATAGAACTCATCCAATCCCTACCATCCCCAAGCCTACAGCAGGGGATTACTCACTCATGGATGAGGGAAACATCGATGGTTCATGGAGATACGTTGGTGATGATGATGGCGATGATCCTCTCCAAATTTCCTGTCCCGGCAGGGTGCCAGAACGGAGTTTCTAGATCCGAATCTGGGTTTCTGGTGGCGGCGGCGGAGCGGAACTCTTTCTGGTAAACTATCGAACCCCCCTTAGTTTTTAGGTCGAGAGGCAACTTATAGGCGCAGAGGGAGGCCGAGGGGGTGCCTGGGGTGGTTGCACACCCTAGGCGCGGCCAGAGGTGGGCTCGTGCCTGGCAGGGGTGTGGGACCCCATTCTCTGTCTCGTCTTCTGGCTTCGTGATTCTTCTGGTGAAATATAATTTTTGGCATATTTTCCGGGATTTTTCCTGATAGGTTATTTTCAGCACAAAAACAAGACACTAAGGTAATTCTGCTGAAAACAGCGTCAGTTTGTGTTAGTTGTATCCAAATGACACAAGTTTAGAGGATAAACAATAGCAAAAGTGTTCGGGAAAGTAGATACGTTTTGGACGTATCAACTCCCCTCAAGCTTAGCTTATTGCTTGTCCTCAAGCAATTCAGTTGAAAACTGAGTGCGATAAAAAAACTTTCACAAACACATTTGCTTCATATGATGTTTATATTCTCAGCACAGGAGTACATGCTTAAACCATTCATAATAAGAAGTATGCAACTAAGTCTACTCAATAGTCATTGCAAGCTATGAAGAGAAACCAACTCAGTAATAATAAGTAGCATGAAACATAAACATAAGCAACATTGCAATGCTCATAGTAAGGTATGATAGAGTGGTATCTCGCTTGCCTTTGTTTATAGAGCACAATATAAATGCCGAGGCACCTCTGAAGTTCAAGTGAAGACTAGAAGTAAAAATATCGGAGATACAAGCATCAAAGTCATGACATAACTAACCAAGTTTTGAGACAAACACAAGAACGACAACTATGCTCTCAAGAAGGTGCTCATAGAATAAGTGGTGACTCAAAAGGTTGTGAAAAGGTTTTGAAAAGTTTTAAAGGCTTCCTAATGCTGAAAGGAAGGTACTCATTAGCTTTGAGCTCTCATTTCCCCTATCATAGGCATCTTCATATGGTTAAGGTAAAAGTGAGGTCCAGTATGAGTTATATGCTTGGCATACCATAAACTGGAAATACCAAGTCCCTTGAGTACGAGGGCCGCTCTGTATGCTACTCAACTTTGGTTACCTGTAAGTTCTTGTCATTGTAAATACATGCATATCATAGAGAACCGCCAACGGGGTACCCCTTGCGCATGATACGAGAGCTATCCCGTGATCAAAATGATAAGGCAAGCACACAATGAGCATCTCAGCTATCTTTTTATTTACTATGTGCATAGCTTTTTATTGAGGATGCTTCAAAAAATGCTCATTATGGTGATGCTGCAAGTTTCCACCATGATTAGGCATGGCTTAGGCAAGCGGCCCAGGCGTTTCTCTAACACAATGTTGTAGGGTTTCGTAGCATGGAAAACAAAAAATTTCTATCGCATACAAACAAACAAGCCAAGATCTATCTACTAGATTGTAGCAACGAGTCGATGGAATAACAAACCCTCGAAGATTCCAAAGTGTTTAACGAGAGCGGATTCTCGTGGGTGATGTAGTCGTACTCTTCCCGATCTCAAGATCGCGTAGACGATCCTTCCGGCGCTGCGTTCCGGCAGCGCTCCTGCAGTCAGTCACACGTTCGGTACTCAACGAAGACCTTCCTCTCCCTTGTTCCAGCAGGCAGTGGAGGTTGTAGCACTCTCCTCGAGATTCCGGCAGCACAACGGCGTGGTACTGGAAGTAGAGGGGAGATCTTGCAGGGCTTCGCCTTAAGCCGGAGCGAGTATGGTGGAGTATGAGAGAGCTCCTCGGCGATCTAGGGTTTAGACACACCAAGGAGGAGGGGCTAGAGCCGGCGGCTAGGGTTCCGGGAACCCCCAAGTCGGCAGCTAGGGCAAAACCCTAGAGGGGCGGCGGCGGCTATGGTGGGCTGCGGCTTCTAGGGTTTGAGGTGAGGGACTTGTGTGTGCTAGGAGGGAGCCCTGCCCCTCCTTATATAGGTGGAGGGGCCGGCGGCCAAGGGGAGGGAGGGGAGTCCCTCCCCAACTCGGCTTGGGTGGTGCGCCGGCTTGGGGAGGAGGACTCCCTCCCCAACTCGGTTTCACACTCCCTCCTCTTTTCCACTTTCCAAAACTTGCCGTTTGACTTTCAAACTAGCCGTTTGACTTTTCAATTTAGGATTTGAATAAACCCTTTATTTTGGACAGCGAATACACTTAGTACATAATGCAATCATTCCAACTTGCAATGACACATTCATGTACCCCTTCCCCTCCGGAGTGCCGGACATTCCGGAACCTTCTAGAACATTCCCGATGAAAACACCGGAATCATTCCCGAACTCCGAAACGGGACTTTCCTTATATGAATCTTATTCTCTGGACCATTCCGGATCACCTCGTGATATCCCGGATCCCATCCGAGACTCCGAACAACATTCGGTCTCTTTCTCATAATACCATAACTACTCAAACAACGTCGAATCCTTAAGTGTGTCTCCCTACGGTTCGTGAATTATGCGGACATGATCGAGACACTTCTCCGAACAATAACCAATAGAGGAATCTGGAAATTCATATGGCTCCCACATATTTCTACGATTACTTTGCGATCGAATGAACCACTTACATACGATACCAATTTCCCTTTGTCTCACGATAGTTTACTTATCCGAGGTTATGATCGTCGGTATCTCTGCATACCTAGTTCAACCTCGTTACCGATAAGTACTCTTTATCGTTCCCGTGATATGTGATCCCTTGTGATCCAGTCACATGCTTGCAAGCTAATTGGATGACATTCTACCGAAAGGGCTCAAAGTATATCTATCCGTCATATGGATGGACAAATCCCACTGTTGATCCATGTGTTTCAACCAATACTTTCCGAACACTCAATGCCACCTTTATAGCCACCCAGTTACGGTGTGGTGTTTGATGTCATCAAAGCATCCATCCGGTAAAGGTGATATGCATGATCTCATGGTCGAAGGAATTAGGTTACTATGTATCCGAAAGCATATAGCAATTGAACTATTGAAATGACTTGATCTTTATGCTACGCTTATCTATAGGAGTATGTCCACCATATCATTCTCCTAACAATATGATCTTGTTGTTGATAACATCTCAATGTTCATGATATGGAAACCACAATCATTTATCAACCAACAAGCTAGTGATGTATAGAGGCTATACTAGGGACTTCAAATTAAGTCTAAAAATCACACAAGTATCAATGTTTCCTTGTTAATAATATTATAGCATGAATGTAAACATTTATCATAAACACAAAGATATAATAATAACTACATTTATTATTGCCTCTAGGGCATATCTCCAACAGTCTCCCACTTGCACTAGAGTCATCTAATCTAGATTACATGGTAATATACCGAACACCCATGGCAGTTTGGTGTTGGTCATGTTTTGCCCTCGGGAGAGGTTTAGTCAACGGATCCGCCACATTCAGATCTGTGTGTACTTTGCAAATCTTTATATCCCCATCTTGGATATGTTCTCGAATAGCGTGAAAACGTAGCTTGATGTGCTTCAGCTTCTTGTGTGACCTTGGTTCTTGCGCATTGGCTATGGCGCCCATGTTATCACAGTAGATAGACATTGGGTCCAGCGCACTAGGAACCACAGCCAGCTCTGTAATGAACTCTTTCATCCATATCGCTTCTTGTGAAGCCTCCGAAGCAGCCATGTATTCCGATTCAGTTGAAGATCTCGCCACAACGCTTTGCTTTGCACTCCTCCAGCTAACTGCTGCACCATTCAAAATAAATACGTATCCAGATTGTGATTTAGAATCATCCGGATCGGTGTTCCAACTAGCATCGGTGTAACCATTTACAACGAGCTGTTCATCACCTCCATAAGAAAGAACCATATCCTTAGTTCTTCTCAAGTACTTAAGGATGTTTTTGACCGCTGTCCAATGATCCACTCCTGGATCACTTTGATATCTGCTAGTTAAACTAACAGCATATGCAATGTCGGGTCTAGTACATAGCATGGCATACATTAGAGATCCTATGGCTGAGGCATAGGGAGTCTTACTCATCCTTTCTCTATCTTCTGCCGATGTCGGACTTTGAGTTTTACTCAAGGTCGTATTGGGCAACATGGGCAAGAACCCTTTCTTGCTATCTTCCATTCCAAACCTCTTTAGAACTTTGTCCAAATATGTACTCTGTGACAATGATATTTGGCGTTTCGATCTATCTCTATAAATCTTTATGCCTAATATGTAAGCTGCTTCGCCAAGATCCTTCATTGAAAAACTATTATTCAAATATTCCTTGACACTATTAAGAAGGTCTACATCATTCCCAATCAACAATATGTCATCCACATATAGTATTAAGAATTCTACAGAGCTCCCACTCACTTTCTTGTAAATACAAGCTTCTCCATAAGTTTGTATAAAACCAAAACTTTTGATCACCTTATCAAAACGTTGATTCCAACTTCGGGATGCTTGCTTCAATCCATAGATGGACCGTTGAAGTTTGCATACCTTGTTAGCATCTTTAGGATCGACAAAACCTTTGGGTTGCATCATATACAACTCTTCATCAATATCTCCATTGAGGAATGCTGTTTTGACATCCATCTGCCATATCTCATAATCATAATATGCAGCGATTGCTAACATAATCCTCACAGACTTTAGCTTCGCTACCGGTGAGAAAGTCTCATCGTAGTCAACTCCTTGAATTTGTCGAAACCCTTTTGCGACAAGTCGAGCTTTATAGACAGTAACATTACCATCAGCATCTGTTTTCTTCTTGAAAATCCATTTGTTCTCGATAGCCTTCCGGCCATCCGGTAGGTCCACCAAAGTCCATACTTGGTTTTCGTACATGGATCCAATCTCGGATTTCATGGCTTCTTGCCATTTATTGGAATCTGGGCTCATCATTGCTTCCTCATATGTCTCGGGGTCATCGGTGTTTTCCACCAACATGACACTCATAACGGGATCATACCAATCTGGAGTGGTACGAGTTCTCGTTGACCTCCGAGGCTCTGTAGCAACTTCAACCGAAGTTTCATGATCACCATCATTAGCTTCCTCTCTATTTGGTGCAGGCACCACAGGAACTTCTTCCGGTGCTGCGCTACTCGCAATTTCGAGAGAAGGTTCGACAACCTCGTCGAGTTCTACTTTCCTTCCAGTCACTTCTTTCGAGAGAAATTCCTTCTCTAGAAAGGATCCATTCTTGGCAACGAAGATTTTGCCTTCGGATCTATGATAGAAGGTATACCCAATAGTTTCCTTCGGGTATCCTATGAAGACGCATTTTTCCGCTTTGGGTTCAAGCTTGTCCGGCTGTAACTTCTTTACATAGGCTTCGCACCCCCAAACTTTAAGGAACGACAATCTAGGTTTCTTCCCAAACCATAATTCATACGGTGTCGTTTCAACGGACTTAGACGGTGCCCTATTTAAAGTGAATGCGGCTGTTTCTAATGCATAACCCCAAAATGATAGCGGTAAATCTGTAAGTGACATCATAGAACGAACCATATCTAAGAGAGTTCGATTACGACGTTCGGACACACCATTACGCTGTGGTGTTCCCGGCGGTGTCAACTGTGAAAGTATTCCGCATTTCTTCAAATGCTCGCCAAACTCGTAACTTAGATATTCACCTCCACGATCAGAACGTAGAAATTTAATCTTCTTGTTACGTTGATTCTCTACCTCACTTTGAAACTCCTTAAACTTCTCGAAAGTTTCGGACTTATGTTTCATGAAATAGATATACCCATATCTACTCAAGTCATCCGTGAAGGTAAGAACATAACGATAACCACCGCGCGATGCTACACTCATTGGACCACACACATCGGTATGTATGATTTCCAATAAGTTCGTAGCTCGCTCCATCATACCAAAAAATGGAGTCTTGGTCATTTTTCCCATCAGACATGCTTCGCATCTTTCAAGTGATTCAAAATCAAGTGATTCAAGAAGTCCATCGGAATGGAGTTTCTTCATACGTTTCACTCCAATGTGACCAAGACGACAGTGCCACATATAGGTCGAATTATCGCTTGATTTCAAACGTTTAGCCTCAATGTTGTTGATATGTGTATTTCCACTATCGAGATTCAATAAGAATAGACCATCTATCAAAGGTGCATGTGCATAAAACATATTACTCATATAAATCGAACAACCATTATTCTCGGACTTAAACAAGTAACCGTCTCGCAATAAACAAGATCCCGATATAATGTTCATGCTCAACACAGGCACTAAATAACAATTATTTAAGTATAAAACTAATCCCGATGGTAGATGAAGGGGTAGCGTGCCGACCGCGATCACATCAACCTTTGATCCGTTTCCCACGCGCATCGTCACCTCGTTCTTCGCTAGCTTCCGTTTATTCTGCAGCACCTGTTTCGAGTTACAAATATGAGCAACCGAACCAGTATCAAATACCCAGGCACTACTACGAGTACTAGTGAGATACACATCAATAACATGTATATCAGATATACCTTTCTTCTTGATGTTGCCGTTCTTCAGATCCACCAAGTACTTTGGGCAATTCCGCTTCCAGTGACCTTCTCCCTTGCAGTAAAAGCACTCAGTATCAGGCTTGGGTCCAGCCTTGGTCTTCTTCGCCGGCGTGGTAACTTTCTTACCACCCTTCTTGAAGTGTCCCTTTTGCTTAGACTTGCCTTTCTTGAATTTGGTGGTCTTATTGACCAACAACACTTGGTGCTCTTTCTTTATCTCCACTTCTGCAGATTTCAACATGGCAAAGAGTTCTGGCAACGTCTTGTTCATGTTCTGCATGTTGTAGTTCATCACAAAGTTCTTGTAACTTGGTGGTAGTGATTGTAGGACACGGTAAATCCCCAAAGCATTAGGAATCACTATACCCAAGCTTTGAAGTTTGTTTGCGTGCCCAGACATCTTAAGCACATGCTCACTGACGGAGCTGCCTTCTTCCATCTTGCAGTTAAAGAACTTTTCAGAAGCCTCATAGCTTTCAATTGCCGCATGAGTCTCAAAAATCAATTTGAGATCCTCGACAATGTCATATGGGTCTGATTCTTCAAACCTTTTCTGAAGCTCCGATTCCAAACCATACAAGATAGCACACTGAACTATGGAGTACTGATTCTTCCGAGCGAGGTAAACATTCTTTACTTCATCGGGAGCATCAGCTGCAGGTGGGTCACCCAGCGGTGCATCCAGCACATAGGTCAAATTACCAGCTGTGAGGACAATCCTCAAATTGCGGAACCAATCCGCGAAGTTGCTTCTATTGTTTTCAACTTTTCTTTCTCTAGGAACGCATTAAAATTGATGGTAGGGGCTGCCATTGATCTACAACATATTTGCAATAGTTTAGACTAAGTTTATGACAAATTGAATTCATATTAATAAAATTAAACTAGGTGAACTCCCACTCAAAACAACATCCCTCACATTGTTTTAGTGATCACACGAACCAAATCCACCACATCAACACCGATCATCACGAGAGTTGATATAGTTTCAATGGCGAACAATCAACATGTTCATCATATCTACTATATGATTCATGCTTTACCTTTCGGTGATCCGTGTTCCGAGACCATGTCTGTACATGCTAGGCTCGTCAAGATCAAACCTTAGTTTCCGCATGAGCAAATATGGCTTGCTCATGTTGTATACACTTGCAGAATCTAACACACCCGATCATCACGTGGTGCTTCGAAACAACAAGCTTTAGCAACGGTGCTAACTAAGGGTGAACACTTTATGACTTGAAATTCATGTGCATGAGGGATCATCTTATAATGCTACCGTCGTCTACTAAGCAATACAAGATGCATAAAGGATTAACATCACATGCAATTCAATATATGTGATATGATATGGCCTTTCTTCTTTGTGCTTCCGATCTCCATCTTCAAGCACGATCATGATCTCCATCATCACCGGCATTGCATCAAGGTCAATGACGCTTCTCCATGGTTGTCGTCCACCGGCTTCAACTATTACAACTATTTTGAATAGACACGCGGGTCTTAACATAAATTAAAGACAACCATATGGCTCCTGCCGGTTGCCAACTTACAATAAGGAACATTGCATACATCAAATATAATCACAATCATGGCCATATCACATCACTGCACACCCCTGCAAAACAAAGTTAGACGCCTCTACTTTCTTTGCATATTTTACGTGGTTTGGGGCTTTCAATAAGTGTCGTTCTAACTTACGAACAAGAACCACAACATAGATACTAGTATTGTTGATCACCCATTGTAAATTGGATCTTAACTATGCTAGGAGAAACAGGCACCCGCAAAGCCACTTATGCAATACAAGTTGCATGTCAAGCGTGGAGCAAGTCTCATGAACGATGTCATGTAAGGTTAGCCCGGGCCGCTTCATCCCAACATACCGCAAGATGCAAAGTACACAAGAAGCAATCGACAATAAAAGCATCAACACCCACAATGACCATTGTGTTCTACTCGTGCAACAGATCTACATATAAACCTGGCTCTGATACCACTGTAGGGTTTCGTAGCATGGAAAACAAAAGATTTCTATCGCATACAAACAAACAAGCCAAGATCTATCTACTAGATTGTAGCAACGAGTCGATGGAATAACTTACCCTCGAAGATTCCAAAGTGTTTAACGAGAGCGGATTCTCGTGGGTGATGTAGTCGTACTCTTCCCGATCTCAAGATCGCGTAGACGATCCTTTCGGCGCTGCGTTCCGGCAGCGCTCCCGCAGTCGGTCACACGTTCGGTACTCGACGAAGACCTTCCTCTCCCTTGTTCCAGCAGGCAACGGAGGTTGTAGCACTCTCCTTGAGATTCCGGCAGCACAACGGCGTGGTACCGGAAGTAGAGGGGAGATCTCGCAGGGCTTCGCCTTAAGCCGAAGCGAGTATGGTGGAGTATGAGAGAGCTCCTCGGCGATCTAGGGTTTAGACACACCAAGGAGGAGGGGATAGAGCCGGCGGCTAGGGTTCCGGGGACCCCCAAGTCGGCGGCTAGGGCAAAACCCTAGAGGGGCGGCAGCGGCTATGGTGGGCTGTGGCTTCTAGGGTTTGAGGTGAGGGACTTGTGTGTGCTAGGAGGGAGCCCTGCCCCTCCTTATATAGGTGGAGGGGCCGGCGGCCAAGGGGAGGGAGGGGAGTCCCTCCCCAACTCGGCTTGGGTGGTGCGCCGGCTTGGGGAGGAGGACTCCCTCCCCAACTCGGTTTCACACTCCCTCCTCTTTTCCACTTTCCAAAACTTGCCGTTTGACTTTCAAACTAGCCGTTTGACTTTTCAATTTAGGATTTGAATAAACCCTTTATTTTGGACAGCGAATACACTTAGCACATGATGCAATCATTCCAACTTGCAATGACACATTCATGTACCCCTTCCCCTCCGGAGTGCCGGACATTCCGGAACCCTCTAGAACATTCCCGATGAAAACACCGGAACCATTCCCGAACTCCGAAACGGGACTTTCCTTATATGAATCTTATTCTCCGGACCATTCCGGATCACCTCGTGATATCCCGGATCCCATCCGAGACTCCGAACAACATTCGGTCTCTTTATCATACTACCATAACTACTCAAACAACGTCGAATCCTTAAGTGTGTCTCCCTACGGTTCGTGAATTATGCGGACATGATCGAGACACTTCTCCGAACAATAACCAATAGAGGAATCTGGAAATTCATATGGCTCCCACATATTTCTACGATTACTTTGCGATCGAATGAACCACTTACATACGATACCAATTTACCTTTGTCTCACGATAGTTTACTTATCCAAGGTTATGATCGTCGGTATCTCTGCATACCTAGTTCAACCTTGTTACCGATAAGTACTCTTTTCTCGTTCCCGTGATATGTGATCCCTTGTGAACCAGTCACATGCTTGCAAGCTAATTGGATGACATTCCACCGAGAGGGCCCAGAGTATATCTATCCGTCATATGGATGGACAAATCCCACTCTTGATCCATGTGTCTCAACCAATACTTTCCGAACACTCAATGCCACCTTTATAGCCACCCAGTTACGGTGTGGTGATTGATGTCATCAAAGCATCCATCCGGTAAAGGTGATATGCATGATCTCATGGTCGAAGGAATTAGGTTACTATGTATCCGAAAGCATATAGCAATTGAACTATCGAAATGACTTGATCTTTATGCTACGCTTATCTATAGGAGTATGTCCACCATATCATTCTCCTAACGATATGATCTTGTTGTTGATAACATCTCAATGTTCATGATAGGAAAACCACAATCATTTATCAACCAACAAGCTAGTGATGTATAGAGGCTATACTAGGGACTTCAAATTAAGTTTACAAATCACACAAGTATCAATGTTTCCTTGTTAATACTACTATAGCATGAATGTAAACATTTATCATAAACACAAAGATATAATAATAACCACATTTATTATTGCCTCTAGGGCATATCTCCAACAAATGTATAGACTCCATGAACTCACAAGTTCCCCTTTTATTTCAAATCGTCGACATCCGTAAACAAAAGAACAAAGTATCAACTGGATAGGATATCCAAAAGGTGTTGAAAGTGTTCCCCGTGACAGCACGGTTCTGCTGACTCCCAGCATATAACTTTCATGAACAAGTCACAATGGTTCAGGATTATTAAGTGCAAGGAATAAAGTGTGCCATCAAGTTCGTGAGAGCTTTACTAACTAACTTTCTCAAAACAGACAAACATTTTATTTGGAGGAAAACAAGGCATATTGAATATGCACTGAGATAGCAAATGATGCTAATAGGTAGGTATGGTGCACACAGTTGGCAATATTGGTTTTGGGGAGTTGGAAACACATGTAGAGCTCATACTCAGTGCAAGTGAAGGCTAGCAATAGAGAGGGAGCGACGGACGAGAGAACAATAATTTTCATAATCATGCTTGCAACAAAACATGACTAATTATGGCATGAAAGTGATACAAGAACTCTGAGGCAAAATAAATCATCGAGGTTTACTGACTATTGATTAGTCATATGCATGCGTGAACATGTGCCAAGTCGATTCACATGAAACTTCCAGAGGAGGATACCACAATATCATACCAAAATATGAATAAAACAATGCAAGCAAACATTCATATGACACACTACAAACTATTAACAAGCTGGAGCTAATCATAGACAAGCAAAAACTACTAAGCATCCATAATGACATACACCTTACACAAACAGGCTAAGCATGCTCACAATGATGAGTATATGTACAAAAAGGAAACAAATAGAGTTCGTTACCAGCCTCTTACCAACCACACCTCGAGTTGTCTTAATCTTCATTATTGCCCTTCACTTGTGTGACTTGAATAATAAAATGAAACCAAAATCCACTTAGGATGGCTAAACCCTGCAAAGAACTCACAAAACCAGAGAAGAACAACAAATATTTTTGGTGTTTTCGATTTTTCAAACAAGCCAACAAAGCAAAAACAAATCAAACAAAGCAAAATCTTTTTGGATTTTTCTTTTAAGGCAAACCAAAGCAACGAAACAAAGCAACAAACCAAGTTTTTGGTATTTTTGTGTTTTTGAGAAAGAAGCAACAAGAACCAAAAAGAAAGCGAAACAATGGATATACAAAGAACCGACCGAACATGATATATAGATGAGTGTGATGTCGGTATACCTCCCCCCAAGCTTAGGCTTTTGGCCTAAGTGGAGCTCAATAATGCGGGTAGTAACCCCATGTTGGTGGGTCATCATAGGAATGATCATAGTCAGGCGCCTGCGATGAAGAAGAAGACGCGCCCCAATCAAATGAGGGTTGCTGGTATGAAGACTCTCCCAAGTTGGAGGGCTGAACCGAATCGTCTTCAGCATCCTCTTCAACATTCTCCTCTTGCTGGGAGAGATCCGCCACATATGTGTCAACCTCCTCCTCCGTAAGCAACCATCCTTGCCTGTTATCAAATTTAAACAAAGCAGGTGCAGAGAAATAAACTATTTTCTTAGTCCTACCCTTTCTCCGACCTTTTTGGGCAAAAGATAATTCGTACGGTAAACTTATCACATTAGCCCCCAAGGAAACAAAACCATGTTGAATCATGGATTCATGATCAAGCCTCTCTATGGGGAACCAATAATCTGAAAGGTGAGGCTCTAAACAATGGAAAGCTAGCAACCTAGAAGCAACGAGACCTCCAAAAATTCCACCCTTCTCGCGGTTGGTGGTGAGACGGTGAGCTATCAAAGCACCTAGGCTATAAGATCTATTCCTATTCAGAGAAGCTGTGATAAAAGCTAGATCAAAAGAAGATAACTTCCTAGCAATCTTTCTAGCAAGAACACACTTGCTAATGAAATAGGCAAAATATCTAATGGCTGGGAACTGAATGTTCCGAATTTTACCACTTTCCTTTGAGAAGTCGAAACCTTGGCAAATCTCAGCATATAAATCCATAAGTGACTTGGGCCTCTCCTTGATCTTCTCACAAGATCCCCACTGAGGTACTCTAATTGCTGCACAGAAATCAGCAAAAGGCAGGTCCCACAGGTATAGTATATATTTTGTAATGGACCATGGGATTAGATGTAGACCAAGTGAACCGGAAGTCCTGCACAAAAGCCATGGTTAGCTTAACAAATTGAAATGGTTCACCTTCAACAAAGTGTTCCAACCCTGCATTGGCAATCAAAGTTTGGAAATCCTAGGAGATTCCCGCAGTTCTCATAAATTCCTGGCATGGATATATGGAAGGAAAAACTGCATCCTCACGATGAACCTTCATTGGCTCAGGCACCATCAAGTCATATTGATTCAGTGGATAAGTATTCATCTTCCTTGATGAAATTTTTAGACAAACATCAAACCAAGTGATTTCCAAGTTGATAAATGATGAGAAACTACTATAGGAACTTGCTATAGGACTACACATGCATCAAAATGAAATCTCTAAGCATAGAACAAGCATGCAAGCTCACACAAGCAAAATACTCAAGATACAATCTACCAATCACAAATCTAATTGGACAAGTGGAGGAGGCACATACCAAGGAGAAATCTCTCAAAAAATCATCAGCAAAGATGGGTTGAGCAAGGAGATCGAAAATCGCGAGCAAGAACAGCAAGAACTCTAGCTTGAGCAAGTTTTCCGGTGTTTTTGGGAGAGAGAAATAAGATGGCTGTGAGGGGGCACCTTCAAGGGGCCCAGGTGGGCTAGACCCCCCGGCGCCACCCACAGGTAGGCTGCGCCTACCATGGGTGTGGTGGCATGGGGTGGACCCGTGGGTCACTTCAGGTGTCCCTCTACCCTTTTTTCGAGGAAAAAATTATTTTGAATTTTCTAGGATTTTTCGGGAAACTTTTTTTTGGCCAATTTTCAAGGTATGAAAATTGATTTTCTCGCAGAAACAGTTTTTTCAGAAGAAGCAAAATCAAACCAAAAGCCAAACTACAGGAGCTCTAAGACAAACTGACAAGCAAACAACTAACAAAACTAAAGCTAAAAGCAAAGACTAGGAAGGATAAAATTAAAAGAAATCAAGTATAACCACAGTGAAAACATTATTTTGTTCATTAAAATCCTTTTGTTAACAAGGTTGATCAAGTCTTGTTACCAAAATAATCTTATATGAAACAAAACTTTGCATCCCACAAGGTGATTATGTTACCTCATACTTGATAGCAATGGTCCCAATCATAATAGTTTCAAATTTTTCCTGTGGAATGGGACAATATATTCCTCCAACCTTGATGCTCTCAATATTTTCAATGGAATTCAGGCAATAGCTCTTAACAACCTTCTTGGGGAAATAAACAATATGCTCTTTGTCATCAATATTGAATGTTACTTTTCCTTGATTACAATTAATGACAGCACCTGCAGTATTAAGAAAAGGTCTCCCAAGAATAATAGACATATTATCATCTTCAGGCATTTCAACCACAACAAAATCGGTCAAAACCAAGCAATTATGAGCCACTTGAACAGGAACATCCTTACATATACCAACAGGAATAGTAGTTGACTTATCAGCCATTTGCAAAGATATATCAGTTGATATCAATTTTTCTAGTTGGAGTCTCTTGTAGAGGTAAAAAGTCATAACACTAACTCCAGCTCCCAAATCACATAAAGCAGTTCTAACATAATTATTATTAATAGAGCAAGGAATAGTTGGTATACCTGGATCACCAAGTTTCTTTGGAACCTTACCATTGAAGGAATAATTAGCAAGCAAAGTAGAAATCTCCTCATTAGGAATCTTCCTTTTATTAGAGACAATATCCTTCATATAGTTTGAATAAGGAGGGAATTAAATAGCATCAGTCAAAGGAATTTGCAAAAATAAAGGTTTCATCCACTCACAAAACTTTTTGTAGTGTTCTTCCTCCTTTGACTTGTGTTTCTTACGTGTAAAAGGCATAGGTTTCTGCACCCAAGGTTCTCTCTCTTTACCATGTTTATTAGCAATAAAATCTTCCTTTGCGTACCTAGTGTTTTTAGTGTGCTTCTTAGGTTCTTCCTCAACTTCCTCCTTATCAGGAGCATCATTTTTATCATTACCACTCTCAGTTTCAGCATCAGAGACAAATATACTATTAGGAGCTACAACAGGTTCAAGTGGTTCCTCAACTATCTTATGTTTCTTTTTCTTTCTCTTGCGAGGACTACCACTACTCTCACCTTGTTGAGAATCCTGCTCAATTCTTTTAGGGTGTCCTTCAGGATATAAAGGATCTTGAGTAGCTATACCACTCCTAGTTCTAATTCCATAAGCATGTTTATCTCCTAAGGAATTAACTAGCATATCCTTTTGTACCTTAGCAATTGATCAAGTTGGGTTTGATACATTTGAAAGTGTTTACAAAACATTTTAATATCATTAGAAGTTATTTCCACAATATCTTTCAACTCATGGATAGCTCTAAAGTTTTCCAATAAATGATTCTGAACTTGTTTATTAAAATTACCTTGTTTAACAATAAAAATGTCAAGTTCCTCTAAACATTGATCAGGAGGCTTACCATAAGGATTATCACCTTCATCAAAGTGTTGGAGAGAGTGTACCTCAATAGTGGATGAGTGGGGAATTGGCTTACATAATTCTTCTATAGGAGGTAGATTCTTCACATCTTCGTCTCTAATACCACCCTCCTTTAGACATTTCTTAGCTTCTTTCATCACTTCATCATTTAATGCAATAACTCCCCTCTTCTTTGGTGTTGATGTTGGAACTGGTTCAGGAACATCTGGTTCAGGAGTAATAGGCTCAGGTGTATTTAGCTCAGTTCAAGTCCAATCATCATAATTCTTGCTTATTTTAGCCATTAATTCTTCAGCATCTGTAGGAGTTCTTTTCCTAAAAACACAATCGGCAAAACTATCTAGGTAGGTCCTAGAATCATCAGTTAGTCCATTATAATAAATATCAAGAAGCTCATTCTTAGGTAATGGACATCCAGGATGTGCATGAATCAAGGCATAGAACCTTTTCCATGACTCAGAAATTTTTTCTTCTTCTCCCTGTTTAAAATCAAAAAGTCTCTGCAAAGCAGCATGTCTATCACTAGGAGGAAAATATTTCTGGAAGAAAGAAGCAATCAAGGCTATCAATGGAACCAGGAGGTAATCTATTAAACCAATCCCTAGCCTCTCCTTTTAGTGAAAAAGGGAAGATCTTAGTAACAAAGTACTTGTGCATCTTAAAATCATCAGAGAATAAAGCACTCATAGTAGAAAGCTCATTCATATGAGCCACAACACTCTCATTTTCAGTCTCACAAAAAGGTTCTTTCTCAACAATATCTAAATAAGATAAATCAAAGAGAAATCATAGTCTTCATCTTTAATATCTATGGGAGAGGTGGCAAACTTAGGATCAGAGGACAGTTTAAGCATAATAGTACGTCTAGCAAGGAGACTCTTAATAGCACTAGTACCGTGTGTGTTTCGGCACTCTTCAACAAATTCATTAGTGAACTCAATGTAACCATCATTAATATCATAACTCTCACTAAACTCAGGTGAGCTAACAGGTGTAATAGTATCTTCACTAGGAGTTTTGGTATTTCCTAGACTAGCCATAGTAGCATGTAGGAAAGGACCTAATGAACCAGTCGCATCAAGCACATTAGAAGTAACATCATGAGCATCAAAAGCAGTTTCAGATTCAGCAGTAGTAGCAGTGTGTGTAGCATGAGTATGTGGTGGTGGTGTGACAAGCTTACTTATAACAGACGATGAATCAAGAGCAACATAGGTGTATAGGACTATACCTCTTCTTGTAGTGGATGGTAAAATAGGAAACTTTCCATCACGAGACTTTCCCATGATGAAAGGAGTAGCAGTTAACAATAATAGATCCAAGTGAACTTACAAATAAAGCTATGCTCCTCGGCAACGACGCCAGAAAATAGTCTTGATGACCCACAAGTGTAGGGGATTGCAACAGTCTTCGCAGGTACTATTATCCAATTTATTGATTCGACACAAGGGGAGCCAAAGAATACTTGCAAGCCTTAACAACTGAGTTGTCAATTCAGTTGCACCTAGAAATAGTTCTTGCTCACAGAAGTTTATCAGTAGCAACAGTTTGGTAGTAGCAAAAGCAAAGCAACAGCAACAACAGAACATGAGGAATAGTAACAGTAACAGTAAACAGTGGGATTTGAGTGCGGTAGGCATAGGGATGGATGGACGGGCGTTGTATGGACAAGTCTAAACATGTAACTTCAAGATCTAGGGCATTGCAGATAAATAATAACAAGAATCCAAGTACTAAACAATCCTAGGCATGTGCTCCAAATATAGTCATATGTGCTCGCAATGAGAACTTGCACAACATCTTCTGTCCAGCCAGCCCGTGGCAGCGGGGCCTTTAGGAAACTACTGGCAATTAAGGTGCTCCTTTTAATAGAGCACCGGAGCAAAGCATTAACACTCTGTGAACACATGCAATCCTCACACCACAACCATCCCCTCCGGTTGTCCCAATTATTGTCACTTTGGGGCCTTTGGATCCGGACAATGATATGTGTACACAACTTGCAGATAAGATCACAAATAATCCTATCATAATGATTCAATAATAAGTTCAGATCTGAGATCATGGCACTCAGGCCCTAGTGACAAGCATTAAGCACAACAAGTTGCAACAAAGTCAAATAGCACTAATAGAGATACTAGGCACTATGCCCTAACAATCTTATTTGATTACATGATAGAACTCATCCAATCCCTACCATCCCCATAGCCTTAAGCGGGGGATTACTCACTCATGGATGAGGAAAACATCGATGGTTGATGGAGATGCGTTGATGATGACGATGGAGATGATCCTCTCCAAATTCCTCGTCCCGGCAGGGTGCCAGAACGGACTTTCTGGATCCGAATCTTGGTTTCTGATGGTGGCGGCGGAGCAGAACTCTTCTCTAGAAAACGTCAAACCCCCTCTGTTTTTAGGTCAAAGGGTAACTTATAGGCGCAGAGGGAGCCCGAAGGAGTGCCTGGGGTGGCCGCACCCCTAGGCGCGGGGCAGGGCCCACCCGCGCCTGGCAGGGGTGTGGGCCCCCCATGCCTCCACTCCGTTTCGTCTTCTGGCTCCGTGGATCTTCTCATGAAATATAATTTTTGGCATATTTTCTGGGATTTTTCCTGATAGTTGATTTTCTGCACAAAAACTAGACACCAAGGTAATTCTGCTGAAAATAGCATCAATCCGTGTTAGTTGTATCCAAATCACACAAGTTTAGAGGAGAAATAATAGAAAAAGTGTTCGGGAAAGTAGATATGTTTTGGACGTATTAGTACCAACTATACGGCCGAAATAAAATTCCCGCCGTATAGTTGGTCGTTAAAGGCACTACCTCCACTTCATGACTCCAGGTTTCGTTGGGTTGTTGGAAATCTAGTATCTTTGACTTTAATGTTGTTATTCCCATCATCAAACGTCATTATATACATAGGGAAAAATAGAAAGAAAGGATTGCATACCCCTTTGATCATCAGGCATTAGTGGCAGGATTTAGAGAGATATTTCCTAAAAATATGAATAATATCTAGTTTAAATGTGGGCGTGGATGGCTATATTTCACAGCCATCAACCTCCCCAAGCTTAAACTTGATCGTCCTCGAGCAAGAAACCCAAAACCAAAAAGGAACTCAACATTTAAACTAAAATAACGAGATGATGATTTTACTCATGATTGGTACTCTCATGTTTCCTTCACTTTATTAATCTGGAAAACTTCAGCATAGATAGAGTAATGGCAAGCATATCATATGGGTTTCATGAATCCTTATAGCGCAACAAAATTATTGTTAGCATGAATGATTCAAATGAGTAAACTTTATTCCATGTCATGTAATCAACTCATAAGCTTGCCTTTGAACAATAAGGTATAATCATGTAAAATTGAGAGTGTGAGGGTTTGTCATGAAAATCATATTCACTAAAGTATCTCAATCTCCCACATCAATAAGTCAAGACTTTTCAAGCACTACATTTCTATTCGTTGTCCTTCAAGAATTCCAGTTCTTAAGTAATTGAGAGCATGCCAAAAAGAATTAGTTTATCAGGTTGTGATGGACACTCGTGGCATCACTAAGGTTTTGTACATTTTGCATAATGATTACTCATATCGGCCAGAGGAGTGATTCCATCATGAACACAGCTACCCGAGAGTACCATCAACGAGAGAAGGGGGTTCCTGGTATGCTTGATAGCATCGACCGCATGCATTGGCAGTGGAAGAATTGTCCCTTTGGTTGGCAAGGACAGTTTAAAGGACATGCAGAGGGGTGCATCGTCATAATAGAAGTTGCTGTATCACAAGATCTCTGGATTTGGCACTCCTTTTTGGCATGGCTGGATCAAACAATGGCATCAATGTGCTGCAGCGGTCTTCGGTGTTTGCTAGGCTGGCAGAAGGTGCCCCCCCATAGATTTCTTATCAGATCAATGGCAATCCATACGATATGGGTTACTATCTTGCTGACGGTATCTACCCCTCCTAGGCCACCTTTGTGAAGACAATCCATAATCCTGGAGATGAAAAGTGCAAGAGGTTTGCGAAAGAGCAAGAGGCCGCTAGGAAGGATGTGGAGCGAGTATTTGGTGTGCTTCAGTTAAGGTGGGCTATTGTTCGGTATCTTTCTAGAACCTGGAGCATAGAGAGTATGTGGGATGTAATGACTGCCTGTGTCATCATGCATAACATGATCATCGAGTACGAGAGTGATGACAACATCTTGGACCAAGGCCGGGACTTTCAGGATCTGTTGGTTGAGCCAGAGCCAGGTCTAGCGTCTTGGGAAGATTTCATGCAAGTGCATCAAAATTTGCGTCACAGGCAAACCCATGAACGACTTTAACTGGATTTGGTTGAGCATATATGGGCTCGTGCGCAAATCTCAATGTTTAATCCTTTATTTGTTTCGTGTAATTTGAATGACGGTTTAGTTATTTTCTATGGAACCATGTGAGCCTGAACTATTTATATGTAAGCACTATTTCAATTTGATTATCTAGTCTAGTTTACTTGCATCCCAAAAATTAATTATGTGACAACCAGTAGCGGACCCAAGAAAACCACAAAGCCTGGGCTATCTCTAAACTCAAAAGCTTAAATTGCTAATTATTAGACAAATAATTATAGAATTAAGCTGCGCGGCCGGCCGAAAGCCCGGGCAGCTGTCCGGACAACAGGGATGTTGGATCCACCCTCGGTGACAACATTTACAAACATATGAAATCTCTGATCAGCGCTGGCAAACACAAACAAATAGATCGCGCCGTTGGGTGCGACTGGCCAGACCCCTCCCATATCAACCACGGACGACTGAATGGCTGGGCCCGGTGGAGATGCCCTTAGCACTGCCACGCTGGGTTACTGAGTCAAACGCTGTTGCAACAAACTGAAACAACATAATTTCCTGCTGTTTTTTTTTGAATAATTTCCTGCTGTTTATGACAGTGGGTCCTACGAAATCCACGGAGCCAACTGTCACGGGTGGCCCAGCCACCAGTCAAAAACCGCGGCGCAGCCGCCAGCCGGTGCATGCATGCAGCGCCCTGGGCGGCCACGCGGCAGGCTCCCCTCCGCCCCCGTCAACCAACCAGGTCGTCCCCGTTCCCCTCCCTCCGGACCGAACCCGGGGCAGATCCGATAGTACGTGCAAGTCCTTTTATTTTCCCGGTCAACCGCACGCCGCGATGCCATCGCCATCGCCATCGGAGCCGCCGCTTCCTCGCTAGTAGATCTCCCGGCGACCAACCAGTTGCCAGTTGCCAGACAGACGAAGACGAGGCGGCGGCAGCAGTTACTGCCAGTACAGCCAAAAAGAGGCAGGCTCTTGAAAGACTTCCCCACATAGCGCGGGTCGTCGGCGCGGCGCGGGAGGGCGAATCCGCACGCGATCGAGCGGCAATACAAGGCAGCCTTTTAAAGCCGCGTGTGCTCTAGCTCTCGCGTATTCTCTCCTTTCCATTCCGCGAGCCAGGCCCGGTGCTCTGCTTCTCCGTCCCTCCATATCGCTCCTGCCAGTCCCCGTTAATTCCTCGTCGAGAGGAGATTTCCCCCGGTGGTTCTCTGCGCCGTCGTCGTCGTCGGGAAGGAGGAGCCATGACCGGCGCGGCGGAGGAGCAGGGGAGGCGGCTGTTCGGCGTGTCGCTCACGGACAAGCCCGTCTGGCAGCAGTTCCTCATCTGCTCCTCCGGGTTCTTCTTCGGATACCTCGTCAATGGCATCTGCGAGGTACTCTACGCGACCCCTTCTTCTTCCTCCATCCGATTCGCTGGCTGTTGATTACGAAAACATATCTAGCATTCGGTCTGTGTTCTTCGGATTCGATGGTATTGATGACAGTGATTATACACCCCGTCCGTCATTTCTACGAATATTATCCCCCGATATTCTGCGTCCTATTTTTGGGACTCGACGAGATCGAGTCCCACGGAAATCTCGAATCGCGTGCGCTAGGATATGATGAAGGAAACGGTCCGTTTCCACATTCCACGCCTCGTTTTCTTCGTGTGGACGCACACGGGGTCTGCCTGGTCAACGTGTTCTTTTTCTCTTTTTCTCCGAAACTTCTGCATACTGATCGAGTACGTTTCGCCCATTTTTCTTCCCCCAATTCGTACATTTTCCACACAAAACTGATGACAGACCTACCTTCGATTCGTCTCATTCTCCAAATCGTTTTCGAACACTTAATTCTGCGAGACTAATTCCTACGATTTTTCTCCTCCTCGTGCCGCTGCAGGAATACGTCTACAACCGGCTTCAGTTCAGGTGAGCTTACCATCTTCAGTTCAGGTGTGAATGATCATTGCAAAATACTACAGTACAACTAACAATCGGTCTGGCGCTGCAGCTACGGGTGGTACTTCACGTTCGTGCAGGGGTTCGTGTACCTGGCCCTCATCCGGCTGCAGGGGTTCACGATGAAGCAGATGGTGAACCCGTGGCGGACCTACGTGCGCCTCTCCGCCGTGCTCATGGGATCCAACGGCCTCACCAAGGGCTCCCTCGCATTCCTCAACTACCCCGCGCAGATCATGTTCAAATCCACCAAGGTTCCCCCAACTGAAACCCTTCTTTTCCGTTCGTTGCTCTTCTCTCTACATTGTGTTCAAAATTGTGTTTTATGGCGGCACGAAATGCGCTCTGTCTTCGTGCTAGAAACAGGGGAGCTTTCTGTGCTGGGAAACACTCCGATTCTGGAGTATAATCTGACATCGGTTGTGGTTGTGTGCAAGCTATCCGGTGCAATGATGTACTCCGATTCTAGTAGTATCTCCCTATTTCTGAGATGGGCAGAGTACTCCTTTGGCCAGACACACATCCTGAATGCCTCTTCCCTAGGCTAGGTGTCCAAGTTGATTTTTTGAAAAAAGAACAAAAAAAAAACGTGTCACTTTGGCTAACATTTTGTCAGTAAAAACTGGTTTTAAGATTATTGTCTTCTGGTGACAACGTAAACAAAGGTAGTAGGAGTAACACTGGTGCAAAGGTACAGTAGGCAGAAGGAGTTGACCTGATGCTAGTGGTAGCACTTCCTCATTAACTGTCCCTAAGTAGAAGACCACACATACCCATGTGAATGTTTAACGCTTGTCGTGTTCTGAAGCTTCGATTGGGTAGTGCATTGACTATTGGTGATTTGCTGATAGTAGAATTCACAATAGACTCGAAAAACAATAGAATTTTGATTTCTCCAAGTTAATTTTCCAAACTGAATACATGTAAAGTTTAATTTTTTCCGCGATTAAATGTCCGAAAGTGTTGTCAGTATTTTTTTTGAATTATTATATTTTGATGATATTGATGTATAGTTCGACTTTTTTAAGACAAGTTTGACTTTTTTATTAGAAAGAAACTTTTGGTGACAACGATAAACAATGTACTACTAGTAGTTATATTGCTGCAAAGGTACAGTAAGCTGAAGTGAGTTGACCTGATGCGTAGTAGTAATACTGCTGCAAAGGTACAATGCGCTGAAGGAGTTTACTTGATACTCGTAGCACTTCCTCATTACCTGTCCCTAGGGAGAAGAGCAGATACCCATGTGAATGTTTAACGCTTATCGTGTTTTGAAGCTTCGATTTGGTATCGCGTTGACTATTCGTGATCTACTGATAGAATTCACGATAAGCTTGAAACAAAAGAGAGTTTTAATTTCTCAAACGTTGCGGTTCTTACTTCCACTCAACCCTTTTAGTCTTTTACTTTGTCTTTCAGGTTTTGCCGGTGATGATAATGGGGGCATTTATCCCCGGTCTAAGACGCAAGTACCCGTTCCACGAGTACATATCAGCGGTGATGCTCGTCATCGGCCTCATACTTTTCACGCTCGCGGACGCACAAACGTCGCCTAATTTCAGCATGATCGGTGTGACCATGGTGTCCGCCGCGCTCGTCATGGATGCCTTCCTCGGTAACCTGCAGGAGGCCATCTTTAAGATGAACCCAGACACCACACAGGTACTCTCTATGTTCATTTTGATTGCCATTTGTTCTGTGAGAACTGAACTGAAAGACCATTGACACTGAAGCCTTACTCTCTGATTAGATGGAGATGCTGTTCTGCTCAACTGTTGTCGGACTACCGTTCCTTGCCGTGCCAATGGTGTTAACGGGGGAGCTCACCACGGCATGGAGTGCCTGTTCTCAGGTATAAAATCAACCAGAATCTCTGCTCCATGCTCTGTCAATGTCTTGGCATTTAATCATCAGATACTTTCGTTCAGAATGTGTACAAACCAGATTGTTGGGAAAGAATCAACTACACTTTTGTGTATAGGAATCCATCTTCAGTAGTAGTAGTAGTACATTTTTGTAGAGAACAAGACATGCCAGCACTACATTCTTCCTTCTGGCAATTTGATTCTGACCACGTTGTCTGCCGAAGTATCCGATCCACCTATAAAAGTTAAAAGTGCTTGTATCTAGTAACTTGCTGCTGTTGCACTTCTACCAATAAAAATGATAGCTAAAGAATATTGATCTGTCTGCTTATGCAGCACCTGTACGTGTACGCCGTTCTGGTGTTCGAGGCGATGGCGACGTTCGTCGGGCAGGTATCGGTGCTGTCCCTCATCGCGCTCTTCGGCGCCGCGACCACCGCCATGGTGACGACTGCGAGGAAGGCGGTGACGCTGCTCCTGTCGTACCTGATATTCACCAAGCCCATGACGGAGCAGCACGTCACGGGGCTCCTGCTGATTACCATGGGCATCGTGCTGAGGCTCCTGCCGGAGGACAAGGAGAAGAAAGACCTGGCAGAGCGCCGGCAGGCGAAATTGATGGCGCAGCTCGGCGAGGACAAGCAGAGGGGAGATGGAGTAGAGGAGGAGAAATCGCCGTTAGTATGATCGATGGGTTTGAACGAGGTGAACCAAGATGCAGGATAGGATACAAGAATAATAACACCTGTTTTTGTTGAACTCTCTTTGTAGTGTTGTTCGCTGCGCTGAACATGTTTTGGGGATTGTAACTTGTAAGTCAAAGGGTTCCAAGGAAGTTCTATGAGAAATGCCGGTAATCATAGATGTATTAGTTGTTGCTGCCCTTATTCTCACTCCCCGTGTGGAATTCAACATACTCCCTCCGACCCGGTGGCGGAGCGTGAATCTAAATGCAGGATGGGCCAGCTCCACATAGACTGGGCCAATTAATGTTAGTGGGCCGATTTATTACCAAATTTTAAGGAAAACGTGAGATATAAGGGTGGGCCATGGTTCAGTATGGCCTCTGCTACGTGCCGCCCCTGCTTCGACCCATATTAATTGACTTTGATTTATCAAAATTTGAATGAACTTATACTAAATAGTGTCTAGATTCATTCAAATCTAGACAAATTTGAGTGTATTAATATGGGTCGGAGGGAATACTAAAAAGCATCGGTGACATATTGCGATAACTTTGGGCGACATACAAAGAGTTGTGTTCATGACGCCAACAGGTGTGTCCCGTGGGTGACGGTTTGTACTGAGTGTGAGGCAATCTCGATTTTGTTATGTTGTGTTTGGATGTCTGAATTTAAGCTTGGAATCGTTTGTTTGGAATTACCGGACCGAATTCGTTTGTTTGGAGAGGCCGTGGAAACGCACCCTCGAAACAGAAGGAGATTTCGAGCGAAGGCCCCGCGTGAGCCCGCCCGGCCTCGAGACTTTCCGACCTCGGAGCCTCGAAAAGGCTCGGAATCTCTTCGCCTGGTACCGCTTCGACGCTGCGCTTCGTCCTCTCGACCCGCGACCAGGAGGCGGCCGCCGGCGGCTCCGGTGAGTACCACCCTGCCCCCTTCCCCGCTGTTCTTCCTCTCCCTATCACCCTCGTCTTCTCCCTCTCCCTTCCACCCTATCTCTGTCCCTTCCAAGCCCGCGCCTTGCACCCACCCCCCAAACCCTAGAGTTCCAGTGTGGCGGCCAGCAGATGGGGAGCGACGGCGGCTGCCAGCGACACGGGAAACGGCCACGGGATTGGGGACGACGGCGGCTCCTCAGCCATCCCCAAGTTGTTTTGTCCCTGACCCTTCGCTTCCCCTTTATTCTAGTCAATCTGAGAATTTATTTGGTGCCTAATACTTGATCTGATTGAACTGCAGATTTCAGGAGAGTTTAGTAGGTGGTAAGTCCAATTGAAGGTAAAAATTTTGTATTCCCTACTCCTAGTTTGTTGTTTGCATATGAATTTTTTATATGCATGTGTTGTTGCTTCATGTCAAATATGAGAGTTAAATAATATGTGAGTGATATGGATGCTTGATTTCAAGTGGTTATGCTCCGATTAATTCATCTACAAATGGTGTGTGCATTGTAGCATAATCATGTCTCAACAAGAGTTGGTTTCTTACATTACCGAGGAGAACAAAAGAAGAAAAAGGATATTATTGACCAAAAAGTTTTACGAGATGTCATTTCTTGCTCTAGCTCATCTTAGTACGTAGAGGGGGCCGAGGAACCTAGGATGCTTCAATGATGATGAAGAGAAGGTTGCATATAGGAAGTACATCTTAAAAATATATATGATGGGTCTGAGGCAAATTGTTATGATAAGCTATGCTTAATGAAAAGAAATTTTCATGATCTTTGTGCTATGTTGCGTGAGAAGTATGGTCTCAAAGATAGCACGTATGTGACGGTAGAAGAAAATATTGCTATGTTCCTACAAGTAGTTGGACATGGAATTAAAATGCGAGTGTTAGGTGGCACCTACCAACGCTCTATAGAAACTATTAGTAGGCACCTCTCTACTGTGTTGCCAGTCATCCTATCTCTAACTAATGAGTTCATCAAGCATCCCGATCCTTCTGTCAACCCTCAAATGATTACAAATGGAAGTGGTTCGGCAATGCACTTGGAGCACTAGATGGATGTCATATTCCTGTTCATGTTAAGGCCGCTGACAAAGGGAGGTACCAGAACAGAAAACAAGATATCACCACTAACATGCTAGGTGTGGTCGATTGGAACATGAAATTCCTCTATGTTCTACCTGGTTGGGAGGGATCGACATCATACTCGAGAGTGCTAAAAGATGCTATGAGAAACGATCGCCAAGAAGCATTTGTTGTACCACAGGGTACGACTCTTTCTCTTGGATTTTTATTTCTCATATTTAATTGTTAGCTAACTTATTTACTTGACAATAGGAAAGTACTATCTAGTTGATGCTAGCTATACCAATGGACCTGGATTTCTATCTCCATTTAGATCCATTCGGTACCACTTGAAAGAGTGGGTTGCAAGTCAACAACAACCCCAAAACGAAAAGGACCTGTTTAATTTGCGCCATGCTCGTGCTAGAAATGTTGTGGAGAGAACTTTTGGCTTGTTGAAGAAAAAATGGGCCATGTTGCGTTCTTGTTCTTTCTTTCCAATAGAGGATCAGGTAACACATGTCCATATGGTGTATAAATAATTAATATGACACAATAAATGCTGACTATGAACTAAATATTTGCAGATTCGACTTATTAATGCGTGTTGTGTGTTACATAACTATGCAAGAGACATGCAACATGCCAGGGATAATTTTTTGCTACAGGAAATCGACGCTGAACTAGCTACTATGGCTCCTGAACTTACAAATGATGCTACTTTAATTAGAAGCGTACAACAAACTGCTGCATGGTCCAATTTTAGACAACAATTCGCTGATGAGATGTATGTCGAGTACCTCGTGGCGCATGGTGAACTAGAGTTTGAGTAGACAAGTACTGGAGTAGATATGTAGTGGTTAGATGGGTTGGAGTAGATGGGTATGGCGCATGGTGCTTTTTTTGCTAGCTTCTTGATGGTGCCCTTTTGTGTGGTAGCATGCTGACACGTGATGGTTCTTTCTTTTGTGTGATCTTTTGTACATGCAAACAAGTAGGAGTAGGTGGGGGCATAGTCTTGGGGTTGGATAAGAGGGATGAAGGTGCAAACTGGAAAATATGAGAGGTCATAATGGTTCGACCCACATTGCTTATCAAAGTATGCATTAACCGGTGCCTTACACTGGCATATGCCAGTGTCTAGCTCAAGAAGAGATTATGGGTCTTTGTGTCTCATCCTCCACCAATGAGGACACATGGTTTTGCCAACAATCTAAACCTTAGGTCCATATCCTTTTGGTTGTATCATCTGAAACCTAGCTCCTTATTTTGTTGCGGAATCTACGTTCTGCAAGTTAACCTTATTAGAAATTGCATGCTTAGGTTGGTTGTAGCCGACATGTATAAGTACTTGATAAAGTACCATTTTCACTATGAAATTCCAATCGTCTATTCATCCCTCTAGTTGATAGTGGTCGGACTTGCAGTCTCGGCCTCACCGTTGCCCTGATGTTTATGTGTGTATTTTTTTGATGCCTAGACTAGCCCTACCAAATATTGTCAAGAGTTCGCTTGCCTTTTTTTCTTTCTTACACTAGTGTATGGGATTGCTTGGGCAAACCCTATTTGACGATGATCAAAAGAATCGATTCGGCTGGTTAACTGTTGATACGTGTTGTCAAGTCAAGGATTGATTAACTCTGCTTAATTAGGGAGGGGTTTTTTTCACGAGTTTTTTCCCCTAGGTCTCCTAGGGTTCCCGACTTCCTCTTGCGACGGCGAGAGTTCTATTCTTTACGTAGATTCGTTTCGGGGCGATCGACGTGGTTCCCTCGAGGATCTCACCCTTGCGATCTTGGAAGAACTTGGGAATCTGCCCCTCTCGCGTTGGGAGGTGTAGCATGGCTGAGAGTCTGAAGGAGAAGGCGGCACTGCGTGATGTTCCAGTAGTGCCGCCGGAACATATGCAATCTACGCACGGAATCGACGATCCAGGTGATAATGGAGGGAATTTGGAAGCTGCAAATATGGACAAGGCACTAGAGGATCGCTTTGAAGGTCTTAATCTATGCGGGGAAGAGGAGATTGACCTAGATTTTTAAGGAGAGATTGATGAATTGCTTGGTGAGGTATGTTGGCTGGCACTATTTAGGATTCATACCCCAAAACCCTTTAGCCACGCGGCAATGTTCAAGCAGATGAGAAACGCTTGGGCAGCGACAAAGGATGTTACTTTCAAAACTATGGGATCAAATTTGTTCTTGGTGCAATTCCAGTGTTTAGGCGATTGGAATAGGGTGATTGAAGGGGGACCATGGATATTCAGGGATGTTCCTGTGGTTCTAGTTGAGTATGATGGATTCTCTAATGTGCATGATTATAAACTAGACAAAATTCCGGTATGGGCGAGAATTCAAGGACTGCCAGAGGGACTGATGAAAAAGAAAGAGCTAGCTGAGAAGGTTTAATTAAAGGTCGGTAAACCGCCAGTTACTGTGATTGTAAATGAAGGGAGAATTAATCCTTCCAAATATCTACGAGCTAGGGTTTATCTTGATATAAACAAACCCCTTGTTTGTTTTGTTCTGATCAACTTGAAGGAAAGGAAGAAATATCTCGTACAATATGAAAAATACCAAATTTTTGTTTCTTTTGTGGGTTGATGGGCCATGTTGTCACAGAATGTGGAGATGGTGTACATGAGGATAGCAGCTGTCAGTGGGGTGAATGGCTACAAGTTAAATTTGAGCCAAATATCAATGTAAGTGGGGGCCGAGGCAATGGAGGAAGAGGAGGCTTTGGAGGCCGTGGACGTGGTAGGACGCCAGGGGCTCCTAATGAGTATGAAACAGATGATATGGAGGTTGGTATTGATGGCCTTCCAAAAGGGATACAAAATCCTAAAAGAAACCTTTGGGGGACGGATGATAATACCAACCATGCAAAGAGTGGAACACAAGATAGGGGAAGTGTGGCTGATAAAGTTCTTATGATTGAAAATGTAGTGGCTAGTAAGGATCTTGAGGCAAGTACCCCTTCAGCAACCGAAGAGACAAAGGAGGGTTGGGGATGGTGGTTTGGAGAATGATGAGGATATGATATCGGCGACCTCCTTCGAGGAGGATCGCCGGGAGCAATGAAACTCTGTGGGCTGAACTGCCGTGGGCTTCGTAACCGCCGGGCAGTTCGTGCGCTTCTGGATCTCCAGAAGCAAGTTAAGCTGGATGTGTTTTTTTGTCTGAAACACATTTGGAGAAATCTAAGGCAGAAAGCTTAAGAAGGAAGATGGGGTTTGATCATATGAGTATCTTTGAAAGCGATGGTTAGAGTGGTGGCTTGTTAATGTTGTGTAGGAGGGATTTGAAGATAATTGAGAAAAGTGTAACAAAAAATGCCATTGATGTGATTATTGAGGGGGATACTTCCTGGAGGCTTACTGGAATCTACGGTGATCCTAGATGGGGTCACAAAGATGTAATATGGAACACTCTCCGTGAACTCCATGGTCGCATGTCCATGCCATGGTTGGTTTTTGGTGATTTCAATGAGATTCTTTTTAATTACGAGAAGGAAGGAGGTAGACCGAGATCACAACAAGCAATGCAGGCATTCCACGATGCGCTAGGTGATTGTGATCTGGAAGATATGGGATATGTAGGGGATTTGTTCACATGGAGAAGAGGAAAGTTGCGGGAGAGATTGGACAGAGGAGTAGTAAATGAGCAATGGAATACCTTGTTCCCGTATGCTAGTTTAATTAACAGCGAAACAACACGGTCTGATCACAGACCTATATTGGTGGATACAGAGAGTTAACTCATGCAAACCGAAACTCAGTGAAAAGGTTTAAGGCGCGATGGTTGAAGGAGGATTCGGTAGAGGAGATGGTCAGAGCAACGTGGGAAAGAGCAAAACAAAGGGGTGAGGAAGTCTCTCTGATGCAAAAGGTCGATGATGTTCATTCCGAATTACATAAGTGGGACAAAGAAACTTTAAAAGGGCCTGCTATGAGACTAAAGGAGCTGAAGAGCGATTTAGAACAATTAAGAAGAGGTCCGATGACAAACACCGCACTGGCGGCACAGAAAGAAATTCAAATGCAAATTGAGCTTACTTTGGAGAAGGAGGAGATTTTTTGGGTTCAAAGAGCAAGAGCAAATTGGCTAAAACATGGTGATAGAAATACAAATTTCTTTCACAACCATGCAACGAGGAGGAAGAAGCAAAATACAGACAAAAGCTTGGTGGATGATAATGGAGTGAGACATGAAGATAGAGATGTTATGTGTGATGTAGTCCACAATTATTTTCAGGAACTTTTTACCACTAAGATCCAAGAGCCGGATGAAGAGGTGTTGGCAGATGTACAACGCACTGTGACAGATGATATGAATAGGGCCTTATTGGCTCCTTTCATGGTGGAAGAAGTGAAGAAGGCGTTGTTTAGCATAGGGGATCTTAAGGCCCCAGGACCAGATGGTTTACACGCGGTCTTCTACAAACGATTTTGGGATATGCTTGGAGAGGATGTTGTCAAGGAAGTTCTGATTGCAGTTAACACTATACAAGTGCCAGGAGGATGGAACAACACAACTATCGTGATGATTCCAAAAGTTGAAAACCCGGATAAGGTATCTCAGTTTAGGCCAATAAGTTTATGCAATGTCGTTTATAAACTCATTTCAAAAATGTTGGCTAATAGACTGAAGAGATATCTCACTGATATAATTAGTGACCACCAGAGTGCCTTTGTCCCGGGAAGGTTGATATCAGATAATATCTTATTAGCATATGAAAGTATACGTGCAATAAAGAGGAAGAAAGGGAAGAAAGGACTCTGTGCAGTCAAACTTGATATGCACAAGGCTTATGATCGTGTGGAATGGGCTTATTTAGAGAAGATCATGTTGAAGATGGGGTTTGAGAGGAGATGGATTAATATGATAATGGCATGTGTTTCCTCGATAAACTACAATGTTCGGTTTAACTCTATGGAATCTGACGAGATCAAACCGACGAGGGGTTTAAGACAGGGGGACCCGTTGTTGCCCTATTTATTTCTAATTGTGGCAGAAGGTTTATCTAGCATGATTAGATGAGCGAAAGGAAGAGGTGAATTATTAGGAGTCAAGGTATGCCGAGATGCACCAATGGTGTCCCATCTTTTATTTGCGGATGACTCTCTGATATTAATGCATGCTGATGGGGAAAATGCAAGGAAGCTAAAAGAGATTTTGGATAATTACTGTGCAAATTCAGAGCAGAAGATAAGTGAAACTAAATCAAGTGTTTTTTTCAGTCTGAATACAAGTGTGGATGAAAAAGTAGAGGTTTGCCAAATTCTGAATATTGTGACAGATTCTCTAAGTGACAAGTACTTAGGACTACCGTCCATGATAGGGATGGACAGAAGCGATTGTTTTAGACATTTGATTGATAGAGTCATTGCAAGAATAAGCGGATGGAAGGAGAAGCTATTGAGTTTGGCAGGAAAAGAAATTCTAATTAAGGCTATTGCTCAAGCTATACCGGTGTTTGATATGATGGTGTTCAAGATTCCGAAAAACATTTGCAAAGGAATAACGGATGCTATCTCTCAATTCTGGTGGGGCGATGAGGAATAACAGAAACATATGCACTGGAAAGCGTGGTGGAAGCTATGTTTTCCAAAGGCTAAGAGTGGAATGGGTTTCAGAGATCTACAAAGCTTCAACTTGGCGATGCTTGCAAAACAGGTGTGGAGATTACTAAGTGAACCGGATTCGTTATGTGCAAGGGTTTTACGTGTGAAATATTATCCAGATGGTTGTCTTTTAGATGCAAAGTTAAAGAGAGAAAGTTCATACACATGGCAGAGTATTCTGGCGGGTCGGGATTATTTTAAAAAAGGGTGTATTTGGAGAGTTGGAAACGGCTCACAAATAAATATTTGGGAAGATAACTAGACTCCGTCCAGTCACAATTTGAAGATCATGACGCCAAGAGGATCAATTTTATATACACAGGTAAGTCAGTTGATTAATCCTGTTGATGGTACCTGGGATGTTGAGCTAGTGGATAGCTTATTCTGGCCTGTAGATGCTCATCGGATCCTTCAAATTCCTTTGACACCGGGTAGAGAAGACTTTGTGGATTGGCATCATACAAAAACTGGGACTTTTACTGTCAGATCTGCTTACCATTGTCAATGGGAGTACAACTTCGGGAGGCATGAAAGGAATGCAGATATTGCGGAGAGAGCTAATAGCCCAGTTTGGAAGAAATTGTGGAGTTTAGAGATCCCTAGTAAAATTAAAATCTTTAGTTGGAGAGTTTTACATGGTATGATTCCATGTCGTGGAATTCTGGCTAATAAGCACATTGGCAATGAAGGCGGTTGTCCTGTTTGTTCAGCGGGGTGCGAGGATCTGAAACATATGTTGTTCACATGTGATAGGGCAAAGGAGGTTTGGCGCTGCCTTGGATAAGGAAATTCTATACAAGAAGTATTACATATGGACCGGTCGGGATCAGTCCTACTGGAAGAGATGATCATGAGAAATAGTCGGGTTGCTATGCTTGACAATGTTGGCTTTGCTCAAATCGTTTTGATTGCAGGTTGGTACATCTGGTGGGAGCGCCGGTAGTTAGTGCATAGGAGAAGGTTCAGAATCCGACTCGGTCGGCCATGTCTATAGCTGTTCTATCAAAAAACTATATGATTGCAGCTAAGAAACCTGAAGCAAAACAAATACAAGGATGGAAGAAGACAACAAAGGGGAATCTGATGATTAAAGTTGATGCAGCTTTTGATGTGGAAACAAGGAGAGGTGCTACTGGTGTAGTCATTAGAGATTACACAGGACAATGTATAGCCGCGGCGCAAAAGTTTCTTCCTCATGTGGTGGATGCCCTGATGACAGAGGCTTATGCTCTACGATAAGGTTTAGTCCTGGCACAAACCATCGGAAGTAACAAGTTCACCCTACAAACTGATTGTATGCAGGTGGTGGACACTATGAACAACGGGGGATTTTCTGCTACTTCATCAGCATATATGATGACTGCAACATTTTATGGTCAGGATTTGATGATGTTTCTATTTACCATTGTAATAGGGATGCAAATCAAGTAGCTCATGAGCTTGCTAGGGTTTCTTTTAGGTCAGGAAATTCTTATACCTGGGTCGATGAACCCCCTCTCTTTATCCTTAGCAAGCTCGTGAATGATGTAACAACTTTGATCTAAAGGCTACAGGTTTCAGACACACTCTTTTTCCTATCCAGGGTACCTAAGGGGACTGGAGGGTTTTAATGAGGCGGCCTGTATGCCTATTATATAATGGTTTAAAAAACACTATTTGAAGATTCACGCATCCCTTAGCACGTCGAAGCAATACCCCCTTCAGCTCACATTCTTCTAAGCGGGCCGGCCTAGGAGGCTACATGGTCCTTGATTTTTTTTCCTTGTTTTGGGAAGGTTGGACCTTCCAGTCATGTTTTTTAGCTTTATGTTTTTTTTCCTTTTCCTGTTTTTGTTTTCTTTTTCCTTTTTCCTATTTGTTTATTTGCAAAGCTGAACATTTTCAAATCTGCTAATTTTGAAAAAAAATGAATCTAAACTTTACAACATGAATATTTTTTAAATATAAAGGTTTTTAAAAATGAATATTATTCAAAATTCAATTTTTTCAAGCGAATCACCCTTGAGGCATTGCACTGAATAGAGGTTTCCAATTGCACGAGCATGATCTGCTCTGGACCCCTTCTTTCTCTCGCCCGTCCCTCTTTAGCCTCTTCCGAGCCTCGTCCACCGACGACCAGGCCTCGCCCATGTCCCCTCCGCACGATTAGCCGGCTAGAGGTGGGCAAGGGGAGGCGTCGGAGTAGATAGGACCCCTAGTTGTAGGTGTAGTGGCTGTTGAAAGAACATGTGGACCCCCATGTGTGGTTTTGGTAATTAATGACAATCTCTATGGACTAATGCTTGTATCAAGTTGTACGTGTAGGAATTGTCCATAGGCAATGCTTGAACCATTTGTTGGCTTCAAGGTTTGGAGAAGAAGTGAAGAGGATCATGTGGTGACCAAGGTGTTCAAAGAATGGGTCATGTGAGAGTTAAACCTATGGCAAGTATGTCTTGAAGAATAAGATGGAGTAATATCTCTGGTGTATCTTCAAGGCATCAACATAATGAAGAAATGATGTGCAAGCTAAAGATGTGCAATATCTAGAATATCTCATGCTTAAAGCTTGCCATCCTTGGTGATCATGGATCGATGAAGACAAGGTCAATGTAAAGGTTTCCCCATGTTGTATGGGGGAGTAACTTGCAAGTCTTCATCAAGCAAGTGCGTACAAGAGCAATCAAGAAAGGTGTTCCATCTTGAGAAGGACAAGATCGTATAAATCAAGATCAAGTGGAATATGCGCAAGGCAAAGGTATGATATTGACAGGGTTTCTTTCTTACCGGTCTCGTGGTGTTAGTTGGGGAGACCGGTTTATAGGATAGACAACCGTACTATCAAGAGGGGCTCTCAAGTGAGTAACTCGATCATATATTTCAAAGAGAGCTCAAACCTTTGCATACTTAGCATCATCCTTTCTTGGTTGATTTTTTGGATCCTATCCATGTGAGGTTTTAGAGCTTGTGGTAATATTCATAACAAGCTCTAGTTCATCAAAAACGGATTTCCCTTTTATATCATATTGCGTTTTTGATCTTTGAGGTTTTACGGTTTCTCACCAAGAGAGGTATCTCACATTATAATAACATGAAATGTTCTCTCTTGGTGGTATCCAATATTTCCACTTTTTGTTGGGTAGCCCTTGTTGTCCTCTTTCCAACAAAATTGGTTTCGGGTCAATCGGAGTTTCCAAACTCTAGATATCGCCATTTGAAGTTTGCCTCTTATTTGGTCCTGACCGGAGTCTCCGGTCTGTGTGGACCGGAGTCTCCGGTGTAGTCTGGAGTTTCTAGATGTGTCTCCGGTGGTGACTTTAGAATCAGGGCTGGGACATTCTATATGGGGGTCCAGAGCCAGGTTCGTAGGCTACCCCGGAGTCTCCGGTGTTTCCTCAGTCCGGAGTCTCCGGTGTTGGAAGACCGGAGTCTCCGGTCTTGTTGGGTCTTGGATGGCCCAGGTCATTCAGATGGGCGGTCCGGAGGCTGGTCCGGAGGTTGGGCCGGAATCTCCGGTGTAGACCGGAGTCTCCGTTGTAGACCGGAGTCTCCGGTCTGACTTTTCCCCAACGGGCAGAAAACGGTCAGAAATCTGTGGGCCTATAAAAAGGGGCCCTTCTTCCCCAATGTAACTGCTCGAGTTTCACAGGATTTCTCCTCCATTCTTGACCCTCTTGAGCTTGCTCCCCCTTCAATCCCTCCCTTGATTCTTGCATATACTTTAGGGATTTGAAAGAGGAGATCTAGATCTACAATCCCACCAATCCATCTCTCCTCTAAGTGAGGGGAACATCTTGGGATCTAGATCTTGGAGTATTTTGTGGATTTCCTCCATTGTTCTTCCTCTCTTATGCCCCCACAAGATTTTGTAGCTTTGGTGGAATTTGGGAGAGAAGGATTTGAGCACTACTTGTGTTCTTTCCATTTGCATTTGGTGCATCGGTTTGAGTTCTCCCCGGAGGATTTGGTGAGTGAAAGTTGAGAAGCTTTTTACTCTTGGGTTCTTGGAACCCTAGACGGTTTGTTGGTGTTGCAGGTTGTGGCCTTGGTGGCGTTTGTTGGGAGCCTCCAATTAAGTTGTGGAGAAGTGCCCCAACCTTGTGAGAGGTTCCGGTTTGCCACCGACAAGTGCACCGATAGTGGATGCGTGGATCGATCCCATTGGGGTGAGATTCACCGGAGAATAAGGGAGGCCTTTTGTGGCGTTGGTGGTTTTATACCACCCCCTCTCCAAACGAGACGTACTCCATGTTGGGAGGAACTCGGTAAAATATTGTTGTTCCCGCGTGCCTCGGTTATCTCTATACCCGAGCTCTTTACTTATGAACTTTACATTGTGATAGCCTTCGTGCTTGAAGTAATATATATCTTGCTATCACTTTGTTGCTTGTATTGCTTAGCATAAGTTGTTGGTGCACATAGGTGAACCTTAGTTGTTCTAGGTTGTGCTTTACAAAGTAAACACTAGTTTTATTCCGCCTTTGTTGAGCCACTCTAGGAAAAGTTTTAATCGCCTATTCACCCCTCCCCTCTAGGCGACACCCGTATCCTTTCAATTGGTATCAGAGCCCGGTCTCTCATTTTAGGCTTCACCGCCTTGAGAGTAAATATGTCGGCTAGAGGATTTGTGCAAAATGACATATTCACATTCGATGGCACAAATTATGATATATGGAAAATTCGCATGCTCATTCATTTTCGGGACATGCACCCAAATTTGGAGCGTATTGTAGATATCGCCATTTGAAGTTTGCCTCTTATTTGGTCCTGACCGGAGTCTCCGGTCTGTGTGGACCGGAGTCTCCGGTGTAGTCCGGAGTTTTCGGATGTGTCTCCGGTGGTGACTTCAGAATCAGGGCTAGGACATTCTGTATGGGGGTCCGGAGCCAGGTTCGGAGGCTACCCCCGGAGTCTCGGGTGTTTCCTCAGTCCGAAGTCTCCGGTGTTGGAAGACCGGATTCTCCGGTATTTTTGGGTCTTGGATGGCCCAGGTCATTCAGATGGGCGGTCCGGAGGCTGGTCCGGAGGTTGGGCCGGAATCTCCGGTGTAGACCGGAGTCTCCAGTCTGACTTTTCCCCAACGGGCAGAAAACGGTCAGAAATCTGTGGGCCTATAAAAAGGGGCCCTTCTTTCCCAATGTAACTGCTCGAGTTTCACAGGCTTTCTCCTCCATTCTTGACCCTCTTGAGCTTTCCCCCCCTTCAATCCCTCCCTTGATTCTTGCATATACTTTAGGGATTTGAAAGAGGAGATCTAGATCTACAATCCATCTCTGCTCTAAGTGAGGGGAACATCTTGGGATCTAGATCTTGGAGTCTTTTGTGGATTTCCTCCATTGTTCTTCCTCTCTTATTCCCCCACAAGCTTTTGTAGCTTTGGTGGAATTTGGGAGAGAAGGATTTGAGCACTACTTGTGTTCTTTCCATTTGCATTTGGTGCATCGGTTTGAGTTCTCCCCGGAGGATTTGGTGAGTGAAAGTTGAGAAGCTTTTTACTCTTGGGTTCTTGGAACCCTAGACGGTTTGTTGGTGTTGCAGGTTGTGGCCTTGGTGGCGTTTGTTGGGAGCCTCCAATTAAGTTGTGGAGAAGTGCCCCAACCTTGTGAGAGGTTCCGGTTTGCCACCGACAAGTGCACCGATAGTGGATGCGTGGATCGATCCCATTGGGGTGAGATTCACCGAAGAATAAGGGAGGCCTTTTGTGGCGTTGGTGGTTTGATACCACCCCCTCTCCAAACGAGACGTACTCCATGTTGGGAGGAACTCGGTAAAATATTGTTGTCCCCGCGTGCCTCGGTTATCTCTATACCCGAGCTCTTTACTTATGCACTTTACATTGTGATAGCCTTCATGCTTGAAGTAATATATATCTTGATATCACTTTGTTGCTTGTATTGCTTAGCATAAGTTGTTGGTGCACATAGGTGAACCTTAGTTGTTCTAGGTTGTGCTTTACAAAGTAAACACTAGTTTTATTCCGCCTTTGTTGAGCCACTCTAGGAAAAGTTTTAATCGCCTATTCACCCCCCTCTAGGCGACATCCGTATCCTTTCAGCTGTTTGGTCATAGTTTTGGGCGTGATGCCCGGATGTGGAGCTCTGGGTCATGGAGAACAGATCCAGGCACTAGGGTTCATCGGCGAGGCGTACAAGCTTCTATGGTTGAAGCTGGTGGCGACATCGATGGCCACCTCATCTTCAAATAAAGGTGTGGTTGTGTTATGCCTCCTCTTTCTCGCTGCTATTGCGTTTCTCCCTCTCCCTATGGCCAACCTTGGTGGCGAGGGGTCGTAGTTGGGGTTCGCGGAGCTGTGGGTCTTCGGAGGCAGTGGGATTTCTTCCATCCTGGTGTGTTCACGCGGCGCTGGACAGTGGCCTTCTCCGTCTACAGTGGACTCTCTCCTTTTTCGTCCTGCCATGAACGCGAGGGGAAGAAAGCAGGACTCCTACGGCGGGAGACCAGCTCCCTCTTCCTTGTGCACTGCCGTTGTTCCCATTGCGGCATTGTTGCTACTCCAACCAACCTGGACGGCCGTGGAGGCGAGGAGGTGGAGAAGAGTAGAGGGGCGGTTGCTGTCTCGATTCACATCTTTTGGGAACCTTCAGAGTTTCTGCTCCCGATGATGTTGCCCAAGCGGCGACCTCGATCCACCATCGCTATCTCTGGACAGATGGGTGGCCGCGTCACACTCGACAACGGTGGTTGTTTGAGCTTCGTCTTCCTCTACGTGAGGATTTTCTACAGCTTCGCAGTGGCACTTCAACCCCCCTCCCAACCAAGTGGTTACGTCCCCGGTTGGTGCAGGGGTAGCACCGTCGATGTGCATCTCGTCGTCAACGGTTTGCTTGGATCCGATTGCTTTTTGCAATCTTAGTTATGGTGCTAGTTGTTATTTGAAGGGGCCTCGATGTAATTTTCTTCATCTTTGTATGCCTCCTTGTAAAAGTCACCCCACGTTGGAACAAAACTCCAGGCCCTTCTAGGCCTTTCCTTGCAAAAAATAATTGCACGAGCATAGGCCCACGTGTATGTAAAAAATAAAGGTGACACAGCTGCTCACATCCTAGATGAAGCCCACAATGCTTGTCACATCCATTTCAGCCGCGAAGGCCTCCTTGATGGATGTGACAAGCGTCTAAGCCCAGATCGTTTTTTATCTCTCGCGGTGAAGCGCACATGGTTTCTCATACCCGCTATACTAGTCATCTCTCACACTTGGGGTGTGTTTGGTTGTTCGGCCCAAGATTTCCGTTTTTGGCACTTGGCCCGCTGGGTGTTGCATGGGGGGAGATTGAGCTTGGGTCAACTTGGGCGAGTTGTTTGGACTCCTGCATTCTTGTTTTCTGCAAATAGGCCTAGTTGTTTGGCTGCCTAGATTCTTGGTGTTTTTTCCTGATGATGCATTTGACAGGTGTTTCGTGTGGTGCTTTGCATCTGATCACATAGGTTATGATCACCCAATTTAAAATTTGGTGATTTTACCACCCCAGCACACACACAACACATGATCACAAGAACATTCAGATCCACACATAACACATTGCGAGCTAGATGATCACCATAACAGGTATAGGCAGACATAAACATTGCTAGCTACACCATAAGAGTCTTAATTGTCACCACAACAAGTAGCAATCAGGAGTTCTAAACTACACCCCTAGTCAAAAGAACCATCAGCAGGGGCATCACCTGCCTCTCAAGCACCAGGGGCTTAACCCCTGATGAAACAAACCATCAACATGGGCATCCCATGCCCCTGAACCACCACCAGGGGTTTTCACCCCTGATCAAAAGAACCATCAGCCTACTTAGTTCATCATAACTAGTTGTCCATCAACAACTACCATTACTACTTACAAACTTATAGAAGCATCAACATGAAGGCCGTCACTGGCTAGGCGTGGTCTGGGCAGGTGTACTGCCTGGCGCTGGAGGATCCCGCCTTGTAGATCGTCATCTTGATGACGAAGGGCTTCGGCTTGAACTCGATGATGTCGTCGCGCTCTAGGTCATACTTGTAGACCAGCTCCAGCCGGTTCTTCCTGAAGGCGACCTGGCCAGCAAACCAGTCCACCTGCACCCATTTGGCGCACCACCGACAGGCCGTGACCTACACGACGTGCGGCTGCGGTTGCTTGATCCAGGTCCTCAGGACAAACTGGAACGCCGGCGGGATCACCAGCATGTGGTGGTCCACCGTGTCCAGCTGGATGATGAACCGACAAGGGACCTCGACAATTGGGTGGTAGCCAAGCTTTGGCTGCCGACCTTCTTGCTCTGCGGCTGCCCAGCCGCCTCCATCCTGCCTAGGACCACCGGCTTGAATTGCCAGCGGTTGGTCGGGAGCATGTCTTGAAAACCCGATGGGGGTGCCAGCCCCTCCCCATAGTCTCGCATTCAAACTTAACTACCTTGGCAGCAAGCAAAACAAGGTCAGCAACGATTTGGCAACAAGCAGTGCCAAATTTGCCAATGTGCATGGTACAAACATGGAGGAATCCAAATTTAGGAATACTAACATGGTACAAACATGCACTAGTATCCCCAATCGGGCAATGTCCTAGGACAACATCCAAATTGAGGAATCGACTATGTTCCCCAATCGGGCAATGCCCCAGGACGACACCCAAATTGAGGAATCGGGTAAAATAAATCCCAAAATTTGTGTGCACACTACGAAATCTGTTGCTACGTACTACGAAAAGCTCCAAATCGCTTTATAACTATCGAAGATCGAGCCTTAACCACGTTTGTTTGGGGTCAAACCCTAACTACTATCTAGATTAGGAACTTACCCTGGTCGGCGGTGGCGCCTGAAGGGTTTCGCGACATAGTAAATCAAAATTTTCTACGGATACGAACAGAGGGAAGCCAAGATCTAATCTAGGAGATGCAAACAACAAGAGAGATTGGATTAGATCTTCATACCCTTGAAGATTCGCACAGCGGAACGTTCGTCGGAACATGGGTGATGTAGTCGTACTCGCTTCTCCTTCTCGCGATCCGATCCGATCTAGCTCCACAAGTGGCGATGCCTCCGTGAGATGCACACGTGCGGCACCTCGACGTCTCCTCCTTCCTTGGTCCAGCAAGTATGGTGGAGAGATGGGTTGGATCTACAACGCGACGGCGCGGTGCAATTGGTGGAGAATTTCTGCAGCAGGGCTTCGCCTACAAGCAGTCGGGAGGGAGAGAGGAGGGCAGGGGCGGCTAGGGTTGGAGGGTAAGGTGTAGGGGGTTGGTGCGCCCCCAGCCCTCTATATATAGAGGGGTGGGCGCAGCCCTAGCCCCTCCCCCAAGCCCAAACCGGCGGCCCCAAGGAGAAGGAGTGGGGGGCAAGGAAACCCCCCCCTTCTAGAAGCTCTATCTCGAGTTTAAAACCCTCTTGGCCGGCTGGGCCCTATGGGGCCTTGTGCCCCTGGCCCAATGCGGCCAGGGCACACCCTCATAGGCCCATGCCCCCTCCCGGAAGGTGGGGACACGTTGGTCCCCTTCCGGAAGGTTCTAGAAGCTTCCGGTACAATACCGATTAACCCGGAACAATTCCGAACTCCAAAAACTGCACTGCCTTATATGAATCTTATTCTCCGGACCACTCCGGAACCTCTCGTGATGTCTCGGATCTCATCCGAGACTCCGAACAAAAACTCATAAACCAATTATCCAATCTATCCTAGCGTCGAGACACGTTAAGTGTGTGACCCTGCGGGTTCGAGAATATGCAGACATGATCTTCTATCAATAATCAACAGCGGGGTCTGGAAACCCATATTGACTCCCACACATTCATCGATGATCATATCGGATGAACCACGATGCCAGGATTCAATCAATCCCATATATATATTCCCTTCGTCTCGCGATATTTTACTTGCCCGAGATTTGATCGTCGGTACCGTCATACCTAGTTCAATCTCGTTCACAGCAAGTACTTTACTCGTTCCGTAATCCGATATCACTTTGTGATTAAATCCTTAACCACATGCTTGCAAGCGGTGTTGATATCGATTATCGAGTGGGCCCGAAGTATATCTCTCCGACTTGGGAGGGACAAATCCCATCTCGATACATACAACCCAACAGATACTTTCCGATCACCTGAGAGACACCTTTATGATCACCCTCTCATAGGATGACGTTTGATGACCTCAAAGCTTTCTTCCGATACCAGGGAGTTGTATTATCTCATGGTCTAAGGAATACAATATTTGACATAAGAAAAGCTTCGCAAAGACGAACACGATGACACGATATAATTGCTTCGCTTAGTTTGGGTCTGTCCACCATATCATTCTCCCAATGATATGATCTCATTATCAATTGACAACTCATGTCTATGGTTAGGAAACCTTAACCATCATTGATCAATGAGCTAGTCTATAGAGGCGTACTAGGGACACGGTGTTGTTCACAAACCACACAAGTATTAAAGTTTCCGCTTAATACAATTCTAGCATGGAATATAAACATTATCCTGAACAAGAATTATAATAATAACATCTTTATTATTGCCTCTAGGGCATAATTCCAACAGTCTCCCACTTGCACTAGAGTCAATAATCTAGTTTACATTTGGCAACAATCTCACACCCATGGCACTGAGGTGCTGATCATGTTTTACACGTGGAAGAGGTTTAGTCAATGGATCTACGACATTCAGATCTGTATGTACTTTGCTAATCTTCAGATCTCCATCTGATATATAATCTCGGATTATATGAAACTTGCGGTTGATATGCTTGGTCTTTAGATGATATCTTGGTTCCTTAGCGAGTGCTATGGCACCAGTGTTGTCACACAATATCTCCAGTGGGTCCAATGCACTTGGAACCACTCCAAGCTCAGTGATGAAGTTTCTGATCCAAACTCCTTCACTTGACGCTTCTGCAGCAGCCATGTATTCCGCTTCTACTGTAGATCCCGCGATCACGCTTTGCTTGCAGCTTCTCCAGCTCACAACTCCTCCATTCAAAATATACACGTATCCTATCTGAGATTTAGAATCATCCTTGTCGGTGTCGAAACTAGCGTCGACGTAACCTTTTACGACGAGCTGTTCATCACCCCCATAGACTAAGAACATTTCTTTAGTCCTATTTAGGTACTTTAGGATGTTCTTCACGGCTGTCCAGTGTTCCACTCCTGGATCACTTTGATATCTGCTCGTCAAACTAAGAGCATTGGACACATCCGGTCTTGTACACAACATGGCATACATGATAGAACCTATGGCCGAGGCATAAGGCACTTTGCTCACAGCTTCCCTATCATTTACCGTAGCTGGACACTGAGCCTAGCTCAATATCTTACCTGACAACATAGGCACTGAACCTTTCTTTGCCTTATCCATTCTGAACCTTTTCAGAACTTTGTCTAGGTATGTACTCTGGCTTAAAGCTATCAGGCGTCTTTGTCTATCTCTATAGATCTTGATACCCTATATATAAGCAGCTTCACCTAGGTCTTTCATTGAAAAACACTTGTTCAAATAACTCTTCACATCGTTAAGCATGTTAATGTCATTTCCAATAATCAATATGTCATCCACATATAGTACCAGAAATGTCACCGAGCTCCCACTCACTTTCTTGTAGATACAAGCTTCGTAGCAATTTGGAACAAATCCAAAGCTCTTTATCACTTGATCAAAACGAAGGTTCCAACTCCGAGATGTTTGGTTTAGTCCATAAATGGAACGCTCAAGCTTGCATACTTTATCAGCATCCTTAGGATCGACAAAACTTTCGGGTTGCATCATATACAACTCTTCATCAATGTTGCCATTGAGGAACACAGTCTTGACATCCATCTGCCATATTTCATAATCATGAAACGCAACAATTGCTAATAAAATCCGAATGGACTTAAACATCGCTACGGGAGAGAAAGTCTCATCGTAGTCAACACCTTGAACTTGTCGAAAACCTTTCGCGACAAGTCGTGCTTTATAGACGGTAACATTACCATCCGCGTTCGTTTTCTTCTTGAAGATCCATTTGCACCCAACGGCCTTTCGGTCGCTAGGAGGGTCCACCAAAGTCCATACTTGGTTTTCGCTCATGGATCCCAATTCGGATTTCATGGCCTCTAGCCATTTCTCAGAGTCTGGGCTCATCATCGCTTCCTCATAGTTCGAAGGCTCACTGTCATCTACTAACAAGACAGTTAAGACAGGGTTGCCGTACCACTCAGGAGGGGCACGCGACCTTGTCGACCTGCGACGTTCAGTAGCAGCATCGTCCGAAGCTTCATGATCCTTATCATTAGCTTCCTCTATTGTTGGTGCAGGCGGCACTCGAACAATTTCAGGTGCTGCGCTACTCTCCAACTCAAGAGAAGGTTCAACAACCTCGTCTAGCTCTACTTTCCTCCCACTCACTTCTTTCGAGAGAAACTCCTTCTCAAGAAAGGAACCGTTCTTTGCAACAAACACTTTGCCTTCGGTTCTGTGATAGAAGGTATACCCAATAGTTTCCTTAGGGTATCCTATGAAGACGCATTTCTCCGATTTGGGTTCGAGCTTGTCCGGCATCAACTTCTTGACGTAAGCTTCGCATCCCCAAACTTTAAGAAACGACAACTTAGGTTTAGCACCAAACCACAGTTCATACGATGTCGTCTCAACGGATTTAGATGGTGCCCTATTTAAAGTGAATGCAGCGGTTTCTAATGCATAACCCGAAAATGATAACGGCAAATCAGTAAGAGACATCATTGATCGGACCATATCTAATAGGGTTCGATTCCGGCGTTCAGACACACCATTGCGCTGTGGTGTTCCGGGTGGCGTGAGTTGTGAAACGATTCCACTTGCTATAAGATGCGTGAGAAAATCATAACTCAAATATTCACCTCCACGATCGGATCGTAGAAACTTAATCTTTCTGTTACGATGGTTCTCCACTTCATTCTGAAATTCTTTGAACTTTTCAAACGGTTCAGATTCATGTTTCATTAAATAGATATACCCATATCTACTTAAGTCATCGGTAAAAGTGAGAAAATAGCGATATCCACCGCGCGTCGAAACACTCATCGGTCCGCATACATCGGTATGTATGATTTCCAACAAGTCCGTTGCTCGCTCCATCATACCGGAGAACGGGGTTTTGATCATCTTGCCCATGAGGCATGGTTCGCATGTGTCAAATGATTCAAAATCAAGAGACTCCAAAAGTCCATCAGAATGGAGTTTCTTCATGCGCTTTACACCAATATGACCTAGACGACAGTGCCACAAATAAGTAGTATTATCACTATCTACTTTGCATATCTTAGCCTCAATGTTATGGATGTGTGTTTCATCCCTTTCGAGATTTAGAAGAAATAAACCATTCACAATAGGTGCATGACCATAAAAGATGTTACTCATATAAATAGAACAACCATTATTCTCCGATTTAAATGAATAACCATTTTGCAATAAACAAGATCCAGAAATAATGTTCATGCTCAACGCAGGCACATAATAACATTTATTAAGGTTTAAAACTAATCCCGAAGGTAAAACTAAGGAGAGCGTGCCGACGGCCATCACATCAACTCTTGATCCGTTGCCAACGCGCATCGTCACCTCATCCCTCGCAAGCCGCCGTCTATTCCGTAGCTCCTGTTTCGAGTTACAAATATTAGCAACTGAACCGGTATCAAATACCCAGGCACTACAACGAGGGCTAGTAAGGAAAACATCAATAACATGTATATCAAATATACCTTTGATGGTGCCAGCCTTCTTGTCCGCTAAGTACTTCGGACAGTTGCGCTTCCAGTGACCCTTGTGCTTGCAATAGAAGCACTCAGTGTCCGGTTTAGGACCAGACTTGAACTTCTTCTCAGCAGGGGCAACGCGCTTGCCGCCGCCTTTCTTGAAGGGCTTCCTTGCACCCTTACCTTTCTTGAAGGTGGGGGGCTTGTTGACCATCAACACATGATTATTCTTTTTGATGTTCACCTCCGCTACTTTCATCTTAGCAAAGAGCTCAGTGATCATATCAGTGGAACCAATCTGATTGTGATCAACTAAAAAACTTTTGTAGCTAGGAGTGTCAATCTTGAGCTCCTCTGGAATCTTGCAGTCCAGTTGCTCAAGGCGTTGAGTGTATCCCGTCATCTCAATGGCGTGCTCACTAACGGAACTCCCTTCCTCCATCTTGTAGTTAAAGAATTTCTTAGAGATCTCATATCTCTCAGAACGGGCTTGAGTCCGAAACATGTTTTTCAGCTCCTCGAGAATCTCAAAGGGCCCGGCGAACTCCTCAAAACGATTTTGAAGATCCGATTCCATAGCATACAACATGGCGATCTTAATCAAATCATAATCATCCTTGCGCGACTGATAAACATCTTTTTCATCAGCCGGCACATCTATAGCAGGGGCGTCACCTAGCGCTTTCTCAAGGACATAGTCCTTTTGTCCGCCAGCGAGAATGATTCTCAGAATGCGGAACCATTTGGTGAAGTTAGACCCATTGTTTCTAAGCTTTTCTATCTCAGCAAAAACGTTGAAGTTGAAGTTGGACTTGGCCATGTGATCTACAGTATTTGCAAGTACAATTTAGACTATGTTCATGATAAATAGTTCAACTTAATCAAATTACTAGATGAACTCCCACTAAATTCAACATCCCTCAAGTTGTTTAGTGAACACGATCCAAATTCACCACACCTAATCCGATCATCACGAGAAGAGATGTGGTTTCAATGGTGGACAACGAAGTGTCGATCATATCATTCATATGACTCATGCTTAACCTTTCGGTTCTTGTGTTCCGAGGCCATGTCTGTACATGCTAGGCTCGTAAAGTTAGACCCAAGTATTTCCGCGTGTGCAAAACTGTCTTGCACCCGTTGTATGTGAGCGTAGAGTCTATAGCACCCGATCATCACGTGATGCTTGGACACGACGAACTTTCGCAACGGTGCATACTTGGGGAGAACACAGTTTTTATCTTGATCTTTAAGTGAGGAATCATCTTATAATGCTACCGTCGCGATCTAAGCATAATAAGATACATAAAAGGATAAACATCACATGCATATAACTTTATGTGACATGGTATAGCCAATCTTCGCGCAATGATCTCCATCTTGTGCGTTCCGGCATGATCTCCATCACTCCACCATGATTGCCTCCACCACGAATAGCAACTACAACTATTGCTAACTACTTAGCGATAAAGTAAAGCTATTACATGGCGTATAAGAAGTTGACTCGCAGGTCATACACAATTATAAAGACAACCATATGGCTCCTGCCGGTTGTGTACTCATCGACATGCAAGTCATGAAACATTACAAAACATGATCATCGCATACAATATACACATCACATCTTGGGCCATACCATATCACAGAAAACACTCCCTGCAAAAACAAGTTAGATGCCTCTACTTTGTTGTTGCATGTTTTACGTGGCTTATGGGAGTAGATGCTAAGAACGATTCTTACCTACGGAAAGCCACAACGGTGATATTATGGTTGCCAAACTCCGGTGTTAATCCCATGACAACTATAGTGAGAGAAACTGACATCCACCAGCCGCATGTGTCGAACAAGCCACACGTCAAGTGCGGAGCCGGTCTCGCGAACGACGTCGCGTAAGGTTGGCCTGGACCGCTTCAATCTCACTATCCCGCGTCATAAGAAGAACACAAACAAGAGGCTTGCAACAGAAAACATCAACGCCCGCAACAACCATGTTGCGTTCTACTCGTGAAACACATCTACGCATAGATCTAGCTCTGATACCACTGAAGGGTTTCGCGGCATAGTAAATCAAACTTTTCTATGGATGCGAACAGAGGGAAGCCAAGATCTAATCTAGGAGATGCAAACAACGAGAGAGATTGGATTAGATCTTCATACCCTTGAAGATTCGCACAGCGGAACGTTCGTCGGAACGTGGGTGATGTAGTCGTACTCGCTTCTCCTCCTCGTGATCCGATCCGATCTAGCACCACAAGTGGCGATGCCTCCGTGAGATGCACACGTGCGGAACCTCGACGTCTCCTCCTTCCTTGGTCCAGCAATTATGGTGGAGATATGGGTTGGATCTACAACGCGACGGCGCGGTGCAATTGGTGGAGAATTTCTGCAGCAGGGCTTCGCCTACAAGCAGTTGGGAGGGAGAGAGGAGGGCAGCAGGGCGGCTAGGGTTGGAGGGGAAGGTGTAGGGGGTTGGTGCGCCCCCAGCCCTCTATATATAGAGGGGTGGGCGCAGCCCTAGCCCCTCCCCCAAGCCCAAACCGGCGGCCCCAAGGAGAAGGAGTGGGGGGCAAGGAACCCCCCCCTTTTAGAAGCTCTATCTCGAGTTTAAAACCCTCTTGGCCGGCTGGGACCTATGGGGCCTTGTGCCCCTGGCCCAATGCGGCCAGGGCACTCCCTCATAGGCCCATGCCCCCTCCCGAAAGGTGGGGCCACGTTGGTCCCCTTCCGGAAGGTTCTAGAAGCTTCCGGTACAATATCGATTAACCCGGAACAATTCCGAACTCCAAAAACTGCACTGCCTTATATGAATCTTATTCTCCGGACCACTCCGGAACCTCTCGTGATGTCCCGGATCTCATCCGAGACTCCGAACAAAAACTCATAAACCAATTATCCAATCTACCCTAGCGTCGAGACACGTTAAGTGTGTGACCCTGCGGGTTCGAGAATATGCAGACATGATCTTCTATCAATAATCAACAGCGGGGTCTGGAAACCCATATTGACTCCCACACATTCATCGATGATCATATCGGATGAACCACGATGCCAGGATTCAATCAATCCCATATATATATTCCCTTCGTCTCGCGATATTTTACTTGTCCGAGATTTGATCGTCGGTACCGTCATACCTAGTTCAATCTCGTTCACAGCAAGTACTTTACTCGTTCCGTAATCCGATATCACTTTGTGATTAACTCCTTAACCACATGCTTGCAAGCGGTGTTGATATTGATTACCGAGTGGGCCCGAAGTATATCTCTCCGACTTGGGAGGGACAAATCCCATCTCGATACATACAACCCAACAGATACTTTCCGATCACCTGAGAGACACCTTTATGATCACCCTCTCATAGGATGACGTTTGATGACCTCAAAGCTTTCTTCCGATACCAGGGAGTTGTATTATCTCATGGTCTAAGGAATACAATATTTGACATAAGAAAAGTTTTGCAAAGACGAACACGATGACACGATCTAATTGCTTCGCTTAGTTTGGGTCTGTCCACCATATCATTCTTCCAATGATATGATATCATTATCAATTGACAACTCATGTCTATGGTTAGGAAATCTTAACCATCATTGTTCAATGAGTTAGTCTATAGAGACGTACTAGGGACACGGTGTTGTTCACAAACCACACAAGTATTAAAGTTTCCGCTTAATACAATTCTAACATGGAATATAAATATTATCATGAACAAGAATTATAATAATAACATCTTTATTATTGCCTCTAGGGCATAATTCTAACAGCGCCATCGATAACAACGGAGCGGTAGAAGGCGCCGCCGGAGCGAGAGAAGAAGCTTCGGACGTGGGGATTGGGGCCGTTGGCACGGGCGTAAAAACCCTATCCAATGAGTCGAGGGTAACCTCGACTCTGGAGGGGGCTTTTTTTTGGCCTGCTTGGTTTGTAGATGCCGCTTCCTCCGCGGATGTAGGCGACGCCGCCGCCGCCGTGGCCGCCCTCGTTCCGCGCGCACAGATGGGTGCGGGAGCCCTGAGCACCCTCGTGAGGGCCGCCTCATCGCCGCCGGCGAGCTTCTCTAACTGAACGACATCCCATAGGCTATGCGCGCTCACCTTGTCGGTTCTAGGGCCGTGGAACGGAGGGGGAGGAGGAGGAGCGGCTGCCATGGTCATGAATCAGGATGAGGGGAGTGGCCTGTTGCTTTTTTTACCAGTTTTTGTTTGACTTGCGTTTTCTACTGTTTTCCGTTTGTCTCGTACTTTTCTCTAGTTTTTCTTTGGGTTTCATATCTAACCTGTCTCAACTTGATTGAGACAAAAGGTTTCGTTGATGTTGTTGCACACTATAAGCCCAGACAAATCGTATTATTTCTTCTTTCTTTCCTTTTCTCTCTCGCGGTGAAGCTCATATCGTTTCTCGTACCCGTTCTACCCGTTATCTCTGGCCCTTGTTGTTGCAACACCATGCAGATGACGTGGCCTCTAGTTAATTTTTTTTAGGGTGTGGCCTCGAGTTAGTTATGCAGAGGCCATGACGAAACCACGTGCGGAGTTTATGGTGTATCTGGAACGAATTCTCGATCGACGGAGCTCCGATGACCACGGAGCGCGCCAAGGTAGGTAGCGTATCAACTATCAAGTATCGTCCCGGCCCGGGCGGAAGCGCATCAATGGCCGTGGTGGCACCACCACCACCACCACACGTAGAGACCGACACATGCAGGCAATGCAGGCCTGTTCCACATCGTGGCCTTTACTGCTCCACTCGCAAACTCGGCAGTCAGTCGGCACACTGATTGATGGCGGCCAACAACCAGGAGAAGGAGGTGGAACATGCCTGCATTGACCTGCGCGCGCGACGCGACACGACGGCTCGGTCCGCGGGGCGCGCGGGCGGGGCCGCACCAGGCCGATTGGCACAAAGTATGGGGAGAAGGGGAAGCTTTTCCGGTTTGGGTGTGCCGCCCTCGTGCCGTCTTGCTTCGCGGGACCGGCCCCGGCCCCCGGCCGGCCAGCTTTACGCCGCCTGCCTGCATGCCGCAGCGCGGGAGGCGCCTATGGGTTTACTCCCGCGTTGATGGGCGTCACGTGCCGCGCGCAGCCCCAGCCCCAGTCTCCTCTTTTCACGCAGCGCGACCGGGTCGCGGTCTCCTCTTGCCGACTTGCCGCGCCACCGCCACGCTGGCGCCGGTGCCGCGTCCCGCTCCCCGCTCGGGTGCCCGCCGACCGACGCCACGGCGACGACGAACCCAGGCGCTGTCTTCCGAGCGGATAACGATTGCGTCCGCGCGCGGCTCCCGAGGCCCGATCCACAGAGCGTGGGCATCGAGGCGCGCCGTGCCGTGGCCGTGGCATGCCGATGCGTGCGTGCTACGTCCTCGGTGCGCGCGATCGCACTCGTCGTATACCCACGACAGCACCGGGCAAAAGCGCGCCTTCCTTCCTTTTTCCCTTTGCTCCACGGCATCTGTCTTTGCGTCCATGCGCGTAAAGCTCGCTCGCTCGCACGGCGCGGACGTGGTCATGGTGTCCTGCCTCGCCCGACACATCGCGATGATGGAGACCAGACCTCACGTACGTAAACATAGAGTACTACTTCGACCTGAGTACACTACGTACTACTCCTTGTTTTTTTTGTACTACTCCTTGTACAAACGGGTTCGACGACATATCCATCCACTCATCATTTACTGGCTCGCGCTCTGCCAAAAAAAAAAAATACTGGCTCGCGCGCACGTACGCTATGCTGATCGATCTACTACTGTCAAACGGGGAGGAAACTAATCAAGTCTCCGTGTGAACGATTACCATCACTAGCTCGACGGGATAAACAAAGACCGTCATATTGCACATGGAAGTCAGCCCTCGCCGAACACATGCAGCTTTGTGGCATGGACCTACTTGTCGTCCTGTCCATGTCCACTCAATTTGGTTTCACGTCGATTTCGACGTTATTATCAAGAAAAGAAAAAATATGGACGACGTACGGGGAAACCCACCTAATTAATCTGTTTTATAGCTCTCAATTTGCATATATTTCACAATATACTTATAGAGACATTCATCCGGTATATCCTTACAAGTTGGAAAAAGATATTCCCTTCGTAGTATTAGCACAAATCCTTAGAACGTTTGGATCAAAGTGGTTCCTAACCTACCATTTAGTAATTGGTTCATTTGCAAGAGAAATAGCGGAACCACGACAAATTAGTAGGCTTGGAAGAAATGGCTATGTAATGTACATGCATCATTTGCCAACGCTACCTTTGCATGCCAGACGTTGCTCTACTATAACAAGCTTTGCACTTATAGAAGGGTGAAGACCGCAGTGCGCCTTCGGCTCGCTCAAGCGCTTGTAATCGTCGCTAAATGGACCAATGAACTTATAGAATTTTTTTTATTAATTTTAGGATTCCTTATACTTTAAGATTATAAATAAATCGGCGGACTTTTTGCAAGAGAGAGAGAGAGAGAGAGAGAGAGAGAGAGAGAGAGAGAGAGAGAGAGAGAGAGAGAGAGAGAGAACACTATATGTATGATATCTTTTTTGTTTTTATGAGAGTTCATGGTAAACTTGACCTCGCAATGCAATTGTAATAATGTAGATCATACCCTTTTAACTACTAATTGACCGACTTACTTTTATCGTCGCTATCCCAGAAGTAGTTATCTTTGCAACTAGTGACATGAAATTATTGAAGAAGATGAAGAACATCCCTTGCAAAATACGAAGGAGCGGGTTGTGATGGATCAAAAACAACAATTTATATATAACGCTCCCCTGGTGGTCATTAAGATAATAACGTCGTGGTTCACTAACCTCCAAAGCATGACTAGAGCCACTAAAATCACATAGTCCAAACCAACTGTTATTCCAACCTAATCGAGATAGGCACAACCCGTCGATAATGACAAGGCATTACAACGTGACGAGATCATCTTAAATTGTAGCACACGAGGCGAAAGAGAGTGTCGACACATAAAAGAAAACACGACTCGAATAAGGCCAAGTTTTCACAATTCAAACTCCATCGACTGGATAGCAGCCTCACTAAATCCATTTCAACAATAAAAAAATAAAAACCTAATAAAAAACCACCCATAGCACCCAAGAAAATTTTAAGAAACCACCAAAAGCCAACCAAAGAGGGTGGACTGGCCGACTAGAGGAGAAAAGCCCCAGTCAAACGGCAGATAAAGGCCAGAGCGAGGAGGAGGACCCTGCCTGCCTGCCTGCATCAATATTTAGAAGGAGGCAGCGGCCGAGCGAGGAGGACCAGCACAGCACCAAACCCCAACTCGACCCCTCCCTCCCAATGGCGGCACCAGCAGCAGCTCTGCCCGCCGCTGCCTCTTCCCCCCTCGCCTGATCCCCTTCCCCTCTCCCGCTTCTTCTTCGTCGTCGTCGCCGTTCCCCTCTTACTGCTTACCTTCACCTGCTCGTCCATTCCGCCACCCCGCGCCGCCGCCGTCGCATTGGACGGCAATGGATCAGGTAAACAGCTCGGCAACGGAGCGATCTGGTTCCATTCGATTCGATTTTCTGCCTCGTTTCCTCACGCGCGTACTGTACGTGTTTGTGTTTTTGTGCCTACGTGTGTGTGTGTACGCAGTACGAGAAGGAGGAGAAGATCGGGGAGGGCACGTACGGGGTGGTGTACAGGGCGCGGGACAGGGTCACCAACGAGACGATCGCGCTCAAGAAGATCCGCCTCGACCAGGAGGACGAGGGCGTCCCCTCCACCGCCATCCGCGAGATCTCGCTCCTCAAGGAGATGCAGCACGGCAACATCGTCAAGTGAGCCCACCACTCCCCTCTCCCCACTCCTCCTCCCGTTTATCGGCATTTGACTTTTCTGCTCACCTACTCCCGATTTAGTGTCAAGTTGTATTGATTAGCCCAAGTAGCTCGGACTGATAGATTGAATGACTGAAGTGGCCATTAAGCAGAGATTGACTGAAGTGGGCATTAAGCAGAGACGGATGGGCTCTGCTTTTATGCAACAGTAACCAGGCCGGATTTATTAGAACCGGTTGATTGTGCCATGTTAATGTCGTTACATTTGTGGTGAGAAACTGAGGATGAGATGGTTTGGGATGTTGCTATGCTGAGAAGCTCTCTACTCATTTGCTTGCAGGCTACACGATGTTGTCCACAGCGAGAAGCGCATATGGCTTGTCTTTGAGTACCTCGATCTGGACCTCAAGAAGTTCATGGATTCATGTCCAGAGTTTGCCAAGAGTCCCGCTTTGATCAAGGTGAGCAATGTGAAATTAATAAATGCGTTGCCACTGTGAGTTGCCTCTATTGCTTTCCTTGTATGGCAAGACCTTGAAGCACTCACTTGAACTTGTCTTGATCGATGACTCTATGTGTTGTACGACTCAACTCGGTAGTGTTGGGAAGAGCTTGTGACAGAACGGTGGGAGTGTTGAGCAGCATAAGTGATGCTACTCTTGGTTGTAGACTTATAGTAGACCACATTTTCAGTTTCGGTGCCTTCTCATTTCGTGTAAAAGAATTTTTAGCTCTCATATGATGTATTACAATGATTTAAGACTAAGACAGGTGGAACCCACATTACGTCTCGTGCACTCCATATATGGTGTATCACCTGTCTTCTTCTGTCACTCTGTTTTATATGGTAGGACAGTGCCCAGTTTGTTGGTCACTAGGGCCACACTTAGCGTAAACCAGTATGCACAGTTGGGGAAAAGTACCCATGTCGGTATTTCCATGTGCGCTTATTCACTCTTGAACTTGTTGCACTGAATGTCACTGATATTTATGATATATGTACATGTGATGTTTTTACATATATGTTTGTTTACTTTGGGGATACTGTATACTTACGTCGTTATGGTAAGATCAGACTTTTCTTAGTTTAGAACTAGCTAAATTCCTGTCGCAACAGATGCTAAATTGTATAGTTTGAAAACATACCTGACAGATGCAATGTCTATATTGGAAATATAGTTGTATTTCTTTTATGAATGTGAAAATATCTTCACTGTTGTAAAATGGGCTGACCAAAATAAACGATATAATCTTTCTCTATTTTATATGCTCGATGTAGGAATTTTGGACATCCCAAAGCAAAGGCTGTAGTTCCTTTTAACCCTTTTTGAATAATGTTAGTAAATGACTCGGTAACACAGATACACTATAGGAACAATTAACCAGTATTGCTTTTTAAGACCGCCTTGGGTTCTAGTACCGAACACGATAGCTGGCCAACAGAGGGCCATCTCCTCAAATCAGATGCACTGTACAACACTCCTTTGCTCTACAGTAACTCCTGTAAATAAAACATGGCTTCACTGTTAGTGGTAGCTTTGTTGCTCTAAATGATTGGCAGTGTGGTACCACCACCATCACCCCACCGCTGTATGATCCCCATGTGGGCACCGTTACTGTCATGTTTGTCGCTTTTGTGTAAGTGTAACTATTTACTACACAGAGAACTGGCACTATTTCCTTCAACTACCACTTCTCACAGCCATTGTCTATGGTCTTCGGCTCAAAGTAGTTAGTGCATTTCTTGATATGTTACTTTCTCATTAGTATTACCGGTTCCCTGGCATATACTCCGTCTCTTCCATTTTAATCTACATCCTAGATAAAATCAGACAGACTAGTACAGCATTTATTACTTATTAGTACTACTTAGATATGTGAACAACCAGTCCAATCGTCATTGAAAATAATGACATCCAACAGAGAGAGTAAAATCACTTCGTTTTCTGTGTTCTTGTTGACTAAAAGCTACAATGTAGTTTATTTCTTAACAAATTTTAGGGCTAGAACATTTTTTCTGTGTTCTGCAGTTCAAATTAGATTTTGCTTGCACCATTGAATTGTGGAAACACATTTTAGATCAACCAAATTGTATGTAAACATGAAGTTCATGCAAAATTACTTCTTATTAAGTGACTTATACTGTTATACAGAGTTATAAAGATAGCATGAGTGTCGTTACACCCTATTTTACTGTTTTTATGCCGTTTTTTCCTTTGCGTATTTCTGTTCTGACTCAAAATACACTAGCTTCTTCTGGTTGCATTTTGGTATGTGAGTATGTGACTGTTTTCTTCTTTCTCCAGTCATATCTCTATCAGATACTCCGCGGCGTTGCTTATTGTCATTCTCATAGAGTTCTTCATCGAGATTTGAAACCTCAGAATTTATTGATAGATCGGCGTACTAATGCGCTGAAGCTTGCAGACTTTGGTTTAGCCAGGGCATTTGGAATTCCTGTCCGTACATTTACTCATGAGGTACTTTTCTTGTATTATTACTAGATTACAAGGTCCTTGAAAACTGTTCCAGTGACATGCCACTTTTTGGAGGGATCTTTATCATAAATTAGTAGATGTGATTTTGCATCCTAGTATGTACATGTGATTTGGCATCTAAGCATGCTCATTCTACTTTTGTCTATACAACACCTTGGGTCTTTGGCACATCAACTCACAAGGGATGTCTGCGGGAAGAATTTTTCAGGTAGTAACATTATGGTACAGAGCTCCAGAAATTCTTCTTGGAGCGAGGCAGTATTCCACACCAGTTGATGTGTGGTCAGTGGGCTGTATCTTTGCAGAAATGGTAAACCAGAAGCCACTGTTCCCTGGCGATTCCGAGATTGATGAATTATTTAAGATATTCAGGTTCAGTTCTCGCCCTGGTTACTAAATTTCTCATCTTCTAAGTGCACTTCTTGCCTACTTTATCTGATTTTCTTTATGTGTTGTTGCATTCTGGTTATCCAATGAAGGGTACTGGGCACTCCGACTGAACAAACTTGGCCAGGAGTGAGCTCCCTGCCTGACTACAAGTCTGCTTTCCCCAAGTGGCAGGCAGAGGTGTGAGACCATGGCTTAAACTTTTCATTAGGCATATAGTGCCCTATGTATCATGTGACTGATCTTCCTTATCTGGAATCTTGACTAATCTCCAGGACCTTGCATCTATTGTCCCCAATCTTGGACCTATTGGCTTGGATCTTCTCTCCGTAAGTAAAGAGACCCATCTATATCATGAACATGGCACTGCATACCTTAACTGTGTTTAATCATTTGTTTATATTCTCTGACAGAAAATGCTTCGGTTCGAGCCAAGCAAACGGATCACAGCTAGGCAGGCTCTCGAGCACGAGTACTTCAAGGACATTGAGGTGGTATCATGAGCTGGCTATGTATTTGATGTTGCATTGGTTGGCATATGTATGAGCTGAGTTGCTCATTTCATTCCTTTTGTGAACGCTGTGCCTTTCTTCTCGGCATTTTTTTTGTCATTCAGCTGGATATTTGGGATCTGGTGTGTTCGAGGTGTATTCAGGAATGCTAAATAGATTACCATCTTGGTCTCTATTTGCTCAAAGTAAATATTTCCATGTGTTTGTTTTTCATTGAGCATTCAATTGTTTACTGTCCTTATGTTTTAACCAATGGCTTGTCCGGTCGCAAGAACGGCGATTGCTCATTGTATTACTCACCTGGTAGAGGATGTGAAACTGTGGCTCATGGAGATAGGGATATTAGTTTTTCTATATAAATATTAACTCGATGAGTAATGAACTTGCAAAGTATGCTCAAGTCAACGATTCAGACGGCATGCTGGATCAGTGCTTGCCTGATTACACTTGTTGTTTTGACAATTGAGGTTGTAATGATGTAATCCCTTCCTATCCCATCACAAAAAGAAGTTGACTTCACATGGTTTGATTTGTTTGCCTATTTAAAAAATAGTTTTATGTTGCAAGCTGATGTTACAGCTTTGTACATGTCATGTATGCAAGGCTTGTCAGCAAAAAATATGAAGAAGAATGTCCTTTCGTTGATTCAGCCCATGTAACGAATGAAGTCTTGTTTAACATCTCTAAGCAATCACGCTTGTCAGCAAAAGGTCATGTTGTGATATGAAGTCCATAGAGCATCAGAACAGTCATCACAGCCAAAAGAGATCACAAAAACTATCAAATATATTCCATTGGCTTATAAATGAGAGAATACAAGAGGCTATCAGTAAGTTTCAAACCATGTAAACCTCCTGGAGTGAGGCAAAAACACTAAAATAGCATGGGAAAAACAGTAATTCACAGACGAAATCACCCTAAATTACATGAAAAAACTCATCTTTACATAAGCTGAGTGCACTGCAGACAAGTTTTCAAAGATTAACCACCCCCAGTTCGTATTTGCCCTACCCAAGCTCGTTATCTTTTCTTCTTCATGATTGCCGACGTGCGCATCTCGGCGTCTTCCTTTGCAAAGCTCCACCAAAGGTATGACAGGGGGATAGCCATGGCGAGGCAGATTGCATGACCATCTACATATCCCCACCGTGGAGGGACATCTTGGGCTTCCAGGAACACCGACAGAATACCACCAAGAGCAACAAACATGATCTTCAGCCGTGAAGGATGCCTTGTGAAGGCTGCCCACAATGCCCACACAAGGAGCTGAGCAATGCTAATAACAGTGCAAACCTTCATGTTCAGGTCTGCATAGTTTAGAAGGTTATCAGGACAGCTAAATTTCAATTTCTCACATTACCACCATGAAATACAAATCTCAGAATTTTAGCAGTGTAAGTTAGCTTTTCTCAATTGACAATCATGCATAAGCGAAACAAGTCAATTACGAATTTGGAAAAACTGTGATCAACTAGCTTCCAGGTGGAGGGGGGGCTACCTTTGTTAAGGTCGTAGAAGTTTAGGTACAAAATGTGGGTTGTCACAAAAGCCAGAATTGGAGCTGCAACCATCACCCGTGAAGCTTCATCCCTTAAACTCGAAGTTCGCAGTATGGCCAAAATGAGGGAGTAACCCAGGAAGGCAGCAGTAGATGAGAAATATAGCTTCTCTGTCCAAGCAGTATCACTGCAACAGGTAGACGAACTAGATTAAGTAACTACTGACCAAAAAACCTGACTGAAAAGTTGATTTCATTTAGTACATTGGACCTACCAGCTGTGATATATGGCACTCCAGAACCACGAATTCATGGCCAAGTACCCGTAAATGTGCCACAGTCCGGTATATTCATAGTACGTCGCATGAGTTTCAGGTCTAAGAGGCAGCTTGTACATAAGCAAGAGGAAAAAAGAGAGCCATCCATTGAACTGCACGAGAAGAGTCAGAGCAGATAGAGCCGCCGAAAAAGGTTCCTGTGAACGAAACAGAAGCAGTTATTTAAAGTGAGCAAGTGAAAACGAGATATAAAAACAGCCGGTAAACCGAAACGTGCTTCGACTAAGATGGAGCTAATAGCTACCTGAAACACAGATGCACGCTTCAGAGGCCATTTGCCATGATACTTGACCGGCCCTAGCGCGAGCTCCTCCCTCTCCTTCTCTCTTTCCATCATACAGTGGTACCGGCACTCGCTGTTGCAGTTCCACTCCTTCCACTGCAAGTACAGCGGCTCGTGCGCGTACCACGACCTGTCAGCGGGCTGATCATCAGTCGGAACCATGCAGTGTTTGATGGAGTCCTCTTTGAGGGCGCCAGTCCTCTGGCATTCCTCCACGCAAGATCTGGCAACAGAAAGGAAAAACATGAGTAAGGTGCATGCTGGCTGGTTCCCGATCAAGTCATAAGCCCATCCCAATCGCATGACAGATCAAATAAGCATGTACTCGCAATGGTAAAAACAACGGCATGGGTTTCTCCTATGAGCCTGGATCGCCATCACCCCAATTTTGCCAGACATTACTGAATTCGAAAATCTAAAAACCGCATAGCCGCAGCCCAATGTTTCCCCAAATAGAGACAAGGGACAGATTCACCCGCAGCTTTCAAAGCAGAACGCTCGGTTTCTTAACACGAGATCATGCACGGCTGCGAGTCACGCAAACTCTTACCATGGCCTGAGACGACAACGCCATATGGGCAACAGTAAGCACGGTACTCAGCATCCCAAACGCCACCGATGGTATATTTGCCTCTTCTCACGAGCTGACAGTCCACATAGTTCAACCGGGGGCAAGTACGCAGTACGCTAGGCGAATCCCACCTCCAATTGCATGACAGATCAATCAATGGTAAAAACTACAGCACGGGTTTCTCCGACGAGCCTGGATCCCCATCACCCCAGTTTTGCCAGACATTACTGAATTCGAAAAATCTAAAAATCGCGCTGCCGCAATCCAACGTTTCTCCAAATAGGGAGGATGGACAGATTCATACGCAGGTTTGGAATTGCCCGGAATCTAAGCACGAGATCTTGCACGGCTGCGAATCATGCAAACCGTACCATGGCCTGAGCCGACCACGCCGTATGCGCAATAGTAAGCACGGTGCCCAGAAACCCAAACGCCCCCGATGGTTTATTTTCCTCTCTCTCGCGAGGTGCCAGTCCACATAGTTCAACCGGGCAAGTACGCTAATCCCAGCTCCGATTGCGAATAGTAATAGTAACTAGTTGAAGCCCCGGTTCCCCAGGAATCACTGTATCAATGTGAAGCAACCAGCATCTCGTAGTACTAGGAGTAGTACTAGTGAAAACCGAGGCGAGAGCTGGGTTCAACTAACACGAACCGCCCCAACCACCAACGAGGAAATAACGGCGGGAGGAATCTGGAGGAGAGGAACTGGTAGTACTCACCTGTAGAGCGGATCGGCGTCGCCCTCGGAGGCGTCGGCGGCAGCGCAGGCCATGGCGAGCAGACCAAGCAGCAGAAGCAGCAGCAGCGAGACCTTCCCGCCGAGGCCCATCATCCCGGCTCGCCGACGTTCCCTCTGCTCCGAATTGGGGGCGCGTGGACTAGCTAGCAACTGCCTAGCGGGAGAGCGGGGCGAGGCGGAGATCCATGCGCGCGGCGCTGCCTGCAAGGGAGGGGGAGGTTGGGGGAGCAGGGCGGGCACTAGGAGGGGGAGGAGGAGGAGGAAGAAGGTGCGTGCGCGTGGTTGATTGATTGATGGACTGACGCGGCGGAGGAGTTGGGAGGAGGAGGAGGAGTATTGTTTTCTGTTCCGCTGCGCTGCGCTCCGCGTGTTTGGGGGGAGCAAATCGACACGGAGGACGATGAGACGGGAGCGCACACGATGAGAGGGAGAGAGATGGCAACAGGTTTTGTTCCTCCCCCTATCTCTCTGGCTGGAGCTGGACTCTCTCTCTGTGGATGGACGTGCGCCCTGCGCCGCTCCCTGGCTCGCGCTGCGTCTGGTGGCGGGCCACGAGGCCGGCGTGGAGGAGGGGCCTGGCTGGCTGGATGCGAGTAAAATAAACCAGCACTTGCCTGACAGCCACGGCCTCGCCTCTCCCACGGACCGAGATCGGGACATGATGACGAGCACCTCGTGTTTTGTTGTATTTCACGTGTAGTAGTCGTGCAGTATCTTTCTTGAGCTCGATGATGAGTAAATCGTACTTTGGACTTGTTAAAAATAATAGACCCAAGTCTGGAGTTTCAAGGTGGATCAAAGCCACTCCCCAAATGTTACGGCATCGGGAACGCTCGAAAAAAAACTCTCGAGCTCCAACAATCCCCTTATTTAAAAATAAATTTACAAGTTTAAAAAAGGATAAAAAATAATTTTGAGCATAGTCAATAACGTATTCTACTACAAGGGTCTTCACGCATGAGGGCAGGAGAGAAGCGGTGGCGACCGTAAAAATCAATCTTGGGTTTCGTCCCTCTCGCCGGCAACACCGCCTATGAGCTCCGTCTCCGGTGACCTTGGTGCCTTCAAGGTGTGGATGACCACGGCCTCTATCCGGTGGGAAGGTTTAACGTTCTTTGTTTACATTCTGAAGTTGGAATAAAATCCTCTCCGTCCTATCCTTCCGTGGTGAGCCTAGCGTTGACGGAATAAGATCGTTTTTCGTATTCATTGGTGTGGCTTAAGGCCAGTCTCTTCCAATCTACGATTGTCATCTTCGGCTATGATTGCTTCTTTGGTGCGTTGGTCCTTTGGAGACGACTTTTCGTCCATCTATTACAACAAACTCTACTACGTTAAGTTTTGCCCGGCTCCGGTGATGAACGGTGGCGCACCTTCGTTGCGTGCTATTGTCTATAATCGTCGCTAGATGGTCCAACGAACTATTTATTAGTTTTATTACTTTTGGTCTTCTTTGTACCATTGATGGTAATTAATAATAGATCGGTGAAATTTGGCACAAAAAAATGATGTATTCTACAAGTATGCAAAATCTCAACGAGAGGTACTTTGTAATATGGATTGCACGAAAATGAATAAATCTGATAAAATTTGGGGATTTGAGAAAAAAATGCTTACAGAGATCTGACACTTTTGTTATTTTCGTGTAGCTCGGAGTATGTTGAATGTAGGTGGTACATTTTGGAAAAGAAAAAAAAATATGAACTAAGATTGCCAAATGAATTATAGGTGGAACATTTGCAGGAAGAACCCACTCAACACCTTGAAGATACAGATACCCATCCTGGTAATACAAGGAGGATCGATGCGCTATATCAGAAAAAACGGCGTGTTCCATCTACAAAGTTAGCCAGCTGAGAACAACAGACCAAAAGACTTTCGGTGATTATCCCGGTTTTTGTAATCGCCTGAGGGGCCCATCCGCGTGAGTGAGCGCACGACGCTTCACGACGTGGGGGAGAGACGAGAGACTCCACCGGCCCACCCTCTTCCCCCATCCGACGGCGCCCGGCGGGTCTCCGGAGCACCGGCAAGCCGCGCCGCGCCGTCCGATCGTGGCCCGTGGACCTCGCGCCGCCCACTGATTGTCTCTTATTTAGAAACCGCGATTAGTAGACTCATCATACGTTAGCCGTTGACGTAGCTTTAGTACGGACCAATGGCGACTGATTATGGTGGTCTATCACTTATCTTGTCATTATAAACTTAATTGGCGTTTCAACATCGATGGTTAGGGAGTAGTACACTAAGTACGTACGAGTAATCAACTGTTTTACCTCCCTAAGACTAAGATAAGAACAAGATGGTGTTGTTTATAATTTTGTGGAGGCCTGGGTCCGTTGCCCCGATGATGCTTTTTGGTTTGGAAATTATTGTTTGATGACTCGCTGAGGGTGACATGGTTTTTGTTTTGTATGCGGGGACGTGGATACGCTGGCGTCTCTCCTTCGCAAAAACAGGAGGAGCGATGTTGACGTCTCCAATCCAACGGTGACTCTTCTCTTGTTGGATTGTTGAACCAGACAGGACGGTTTTTGCTTGTTGATTGGACGACCGTACTAGCGCGACGCTGAAATTGTCCACAAACACCTCCCACGCCAAACTGAGGAGGCAAATCGTATGCACACATCGCTCAGCTCAGGTCGGTCGTTACCGTCCGCCGCAACGGAAATGCTATAGGGCCATCCATGTGCCGCACAGGGGAATCACACGATGGGCCAGCCAGTTCACTTTGTTATTTTTCTCGTTCTTGTTTTTTTCTTTTCTGTTATCTTTTCTCCTTTTTAAGTTTAGAATTTGATAAATTATACATATCTTTTGGAAAATGTTCATATTTTTTTTGGAAAATGTTCATAATTTTTTAAAATGTTGTTCATGGTTTTTGAATTTTGTTTCATGATTTTGAAAATTCGTTTATGATTTAAAAATTCGTTTATGATTTTTTTAGAATTGTTCATAATTTGTTCAGGATTTTTTATGATATTTGAAAAATATTTACAAACATTCAAAAAGACCAACAGACCACTGCCATAGCCCGAGCTGCCACAGCCTTTAGCCTTAGAAAAAAGAAATAGAAAATAAAAATAGCTGTAACTAGGCCGGCCCAGCTGCCACGGCCTTTAGGTGGCGCGCTGGGCATATAGGGTGCCGCACACCCCCGCGTGTAATATGGGCCGGCCAACAGACCACTGCACGTGGTTAGCAGATGTGTGGCGCTTGCACAACGTAGTTTAAAGCGGCGTATATGAGCCCTTGGCCCATAATACATTTTCAAACAAAATATGGGCCTAATATATTTACTTCAGCCCATGCAAATAATTAAAAGTGAAAAAGTGCTTGGAAACACGTAGGTTTGAGCTGGATGGAAGTGAGATTAACTTGGCGCGTGATGCCGTGCTTTCTTGGAAACCACGTATCTACGGACCGATCAACTATCTTTATACATATGAGGCTAATGAGGACGAAGCGTGTTTGTCCTATCCACGACGAACCCAAACACCAATGGCAGGCTAAAACTGTCGTCGTTATCTTTTTTTGTCACGAACTAGTAGATTTCAATGTTGGTAAGAAAAGTGTACTCGCATATGTTTTTTTAGAATTGAGGAGTCAGCCTCCGTATTTCATTTCGCAATGAAACCGCTGAAATATATCAGTTTTGTCACACACAACAAACCTACTAACAAACCACCGGCCTTTTTGAACCTAAGCTGGATCATTAGAGAACGGAAGCAGCTAAATGAAAGCACTACAACTAATAGACAGCTAAAACATCAACCTCTTTCTGTTACACATGGGATTACTATCATCAAACTTGTTTTTATGATAGCAATGAAACTATTGAACATCTCTTTATCTCTTGTCCTTTTGCTAGATTATTATGACGTATTATCTTCTTTACGTATAATATTCCATCACCAACTAATGTTACTGATATGTTTGGCAATTGGTTGAATGGCATGGATAAAAAGAATAAAGCTTCTATACGCATTGAGGTGTCAGCTTTATGTTAGGCTATTTGGAATGGCATGAACGACATGATCTTTAACAAAAAAAAGTTCTATTAAGTTTTTGCAGGTAATTCGTTTGGCTACTCATTGGATCCTACTTTGGTCCAACCTTCTTCCAGAGGACCAACAAGAGAGCATGACTTCTGGGTGCAACAGGCTGCTCCATGTTGCACAGGATTTCTACTACCTGGCTATTGGGTGGCGAGGCACTAGTAGAATTTAAAATGCTTAGTCCATTCTTGAGTTTATTTTTTAGATAGTTGATCCATGTCTCGACTCTTTGTGATCCATAAGTGTACTATACTGATTTTCAGAATCTTGCAATAAAAGGTCATGTGAATGGTCATGTTTTAACTTTCATTGAACATTACATGTCTTTCTTTTGCTGTAATGATGCAGAGGTCGGGGCTTTGCTCCCCATTTCAAAAAAAAACTATCATCAAACTTGTAAGCAACCATCGACCTGGCCTTCCAGAAAACTTCATCATCACCAATATGCCAGAAATTGGAGTGTCATCTATCTAATTAACCTATGTTTTATTGTTTCCAACCCTTCATCCTACTCCAATCCTCTTCCTCATCGGCGCTCAAACTTGTTGCATATTGAGCCTCCATCGTGGCCTTACATGACAGCAGCGCTGCGGTGGTTTGAACGCCACACATTTGGTTTATGTAAACATGAGCCAATACGAGATCTTGCGTACAGTACTAGAAGGATCACTAGGTAAAACATGATCAAGGACTGCAACATTCCTAGTTTTCTGCATAGTCTAGATTAAAGTCGTTACTCTAGCAACAACTACATATCTAACTCTGCTTAGGAAAACCCCACATCCAGGGCCTATCTATGAAAACTTACTGGGAGCATTACTTATAATAAAAGTAAATTCAAACAAACTCAATAAATATCGAGCAAAAGAGCATCCAAAAAACAAATAATCAACTATTTCATACCTCTCATAGAACATGCACTTAGAATCCTTACTCTTCCATTTTCTATGCAACAAATTTTCCTTACTCAAGATACTATTGTGTGCTGCCCAACCACAAAAAATTAACTTTTAAAGGAATTTCAACAGAACATATATTTCCATGTTCCCACTTAACTGGTACCATATTTTTAGGGCTAAGTACATTGATCTAACTGAAAACATCCTAGACTTAGTCAAAGTACATTTAGGCCTCCTCATTTAGTATGACCCCATCACAAATGGCATGAATTTGCTTCCACATACCAGTAGTTTCACCCCAAAGAGTCATCCTAAATTTAACGCAACTCCATTCTTCAGAGTACACCCTTGCCACACTAATATTATCACTAGAGGTCACATTATATAGTCTAGGATATCTTAACAAGAAAATGTTTCACCTACCTAGCAATCTTCCTAGAAACGAGTCATGTTACCATTACCTGTTTTTCTTTTGCAAAAATCTAAGTATAAGTCCTTTACTTTCATTAAACCCTGCTATAAATGTGAATGGTCATGTTTTAACTTACACATAGAAAGAGAGTTATTTTTAACATACTTTCCTCTAAGGATATTTTCCAGAGACCCTCGCTAGTCTCCAATTTCCATATCCACTTACTAAGAAGTCAAATATTTATAATTCTCAAATCTACCACACCCAGTCCACCCTGTTCTCTAGGTTAACATACTTTATCCCAACTAACAAGATGAAACTTCTTATTTCCTTCTTCTTCCTGCCACAACAGCCTTTTCATAAATAAATTAAACCTTTAACTGGTCCTTTAGGTAGCTTAAACAAAGAAAACATATACACATAGACATTACATAAACAAGATTTGACCAATGTTAATCTTCCTCCATAGGAATTCAACCTTCCTTTCCAAGCATGAGTTTTTTTCTCTAGTTTCTCCTCTATATATTTCCAATCTATATTACTCAATCGCATAGGATTAAGAGGCACTCCTAAGTACCTAAAAGGGATAATCCCTGCACCACAAGTAAATATAGATGAACAAGAACTTCTTTCTCTGGCCTTGCCAAAGCAAAAAATATCACTCTTAGGACAATTAATTTTTATACCATACATTTGTTCAAAGAGACAAAGAATAAATTTAAGATTCCTAGCACTCTTCAACTCATCACGGAACATGCAGATGGTGTCATATGCATATTGCAACATGAACACCACTTCATGAAGATACTAATATACTAGACCCCTAATAATACCACACTCAAAGCCTTTTGGACCATTAGAGACAAGGTATATACTGCAAAATTAAAAAGGATAGAGTACATCCAACAAATAGAGGAGGGAACCCTTTTCTTAGGATGACTTTTTCAAGAAACTCCCAACTAATTTTATCATAAGCCCTTTCAAGATCTACCTTAAACAGGACAACATCTAATTTTTTCCCTATGGACTTCATGCAATACTACCACACCATCTTTGGACCAATTTTAATTTGTGAGGAAAGTTCACTAGTTTCATAGTGTTTGCATTTTTATTCCGTTTATCTTGCATCACATTACTATACGTCGAATCTTCAGCTAAATAGGTGCACATTTTAAACATATGTGCGTAGTAAAAGCAAAGAAAAACAAAATAGGTGTTGTACACACAGATTGGGATGAAAGTAAAGTTCAAGACTTGTGAGCGACTCGAGATCGACTCATTTTAGTTTGACTCGAAAATGAATGAGTTGAGTATGGGTGTTTTATCTAACTAAATTGAAAAATGAGCTCATTTGGAGCCAACACTAGCTTTCCCGATTTTAGCATGGTGCGCGAAATAGTATGTTATGTATAAATGATTATATCATATATTAAAAGGAAAATAGGATAATTTGTTTTCTTAAGTTGTGGACCATTTCGTACGTCTGTTAAATTAATTAAACCCAAAGCAAGTTTAAGGCACTAACATGGAACATGATATGTCCCTTTGCTATATACTTATTTTCGGCCAAATTCTTTTGACCGATCTAGAATGTGCCAAGCTACTTTGGAGAAGTTTATATTATCATCGTTTTAAATGGAACAATAGCTTGATAGTATTTAGTGTCATTATGGTCTAACTTGATGAAAAAATTGGCTTCAAATATATGACTTTGCATTGTCTTGCTTGTTCGAACTAGAGTTTTCTAGAGTTCGACATAATTTGAACTCGCCCGAATTTTAATATATCTGAGTTGAGCCTAATCTAACTTGTTCGAATTTACACAACGATGAGTGCTATTTGTATAGAGAGGAGTGCCATATCTTTTGTGCTATTTGTACTGAAAAAATGTCGTGGAGAGAGATGAGTGCTTGTTCCCATGATCCCAAAGGATCGGACACTTTCTTCTCATCTTGTACTCGAGATCTTCATGAGGTGGCGGGGCAGTGCACGGTCATGAACAGGAGAAGATTCCACTCCCAATTCCAAAGCCGAAGCACGCGGCATGAAATTCCTAAACGAAGCAAAAAGGTTCCGGGGAGTAAAAAAGAAACTTGCCGGGAATCTATATTAACAAGTGGCTGGCTATATGTGTTTGAGGTTTCCAGCTTCGTGGGGCCGTGAAGGTGGTGGTGTGGACAAACAGCTGATGAGTGCCGTTATACTACCTGGATGTGGAATCGTTTCTAGATATCTGTAACTTAGGATCATTGACCTAACGACGAATTAATAGCTACGTCATCGTCATGTGAACTTTCATACTACCTACTTCACGGTTTGCAGGGCGCCTAATCAAATTTGGTTTTTTTCAAAACTGCAACGTTCCTAGGCGCGTAAGAATTAATTGTTGATTAATGTGACACTTTTTTTTTCAACTTTCTATGCATGCAACAGTCTTCCACCAATACATGCGCCTTAGCCGCTCACTAATAGGCCTAATTTTCAGCCAATACGTTCACGCCTAGGTCCATGAGATTTTTGTAAGGCGTCCTGCAAACCGTGAAGGAGGGAGTACTACTAGTACTACTACAGCTACTATTAGAAAATCAAACTTGCCAATTTAATTTGATTTGCCTCTGGCATTCTGAAAACATAAATTTATGTCTTTTTACGTACTCCTAGGAGTAGTACTCCATATTACCTTGCGCGGATGAACACTACACGCAAAACAAGGTGGCCGATTTCTCTCTCATTTTTCACTTTTTTGCTCCTCGGTTTTTTTTTGGACGTGTAGCTCCGTGTTTAGTCTACCCATTTCAAAAATTATACTCCCTCCGTTCCAAAATAGATGTCTTAGATTTATCAAAATTTAGATAAATATATAAATAGTGTCTAGATTCATTCAAATTTTGACAAATCAAAGACATCTATTTTTGGACTGAGGAAGTAGAATAAAAAATGAGAGAGAAATGGGCCGTCTTGTTTTGCGTGATGAACATTAACGCGTAGAGCTTTTTGGAACGGAGGAAGTAGTACTTGCTTATGAACTGCTTTAATTTATTTTATGGTGATGATGGAGCAGAAGATGGTGAACGCTGGTGTACTCGAGACTCAGCTCGACCGTTCCGGCCGAGTGAGACATCCTCTGCTGCGGAGCGAAAGGGCCATCATCCCATCATCCCACACGGACAAGGGGACGCCACTTGAAGCATTATTGAACCCACTGATGCGCCATTGTGGGCAGGGCAGCTAGCCGGTCACCGTTTTATCTACAGAGCGGGCGTCAAGTGTTGCTCGAATCGCGCAAGAAATTTAGGCCACTCAACCATGAACCATCTGAGTATAAAAAACCCCCAAAAAAGGAAGTTCAAATGTATATACATTCTCTAGAAAATTTGCATTCGTTGTAAGTACACGCCGTCATTTAGAAATCAGTAAAAAAAGAAATGAAATAATTTGTGTACGCCATATGATGAATACAAGCTTCCCACACAATCTTAAAGAAAAAGAGATCAGTTGTACCAAGCATAGTAGAACCATAAGCTGCTGAGTGTGTCGATTAGAATAAGCTTACCGTTTGTGCACGACAGCAGAGAGCCATCGTCGAGCTTTATCCTCCAACGGATAGTTGTACTCTGACAGTCTGACCCCACGCACTGCCGGCCTCCTCGTATAAAGCCCCCCGCCCAACGGGACGAAACAGCAGCAACTCGCCAGTCAGTCTCGCACCCCCGCGCACTCACCAGAGCAGAAGCAGCAGACCATCACAGCACCCAAGAGCGCCTGCTGTGCTGCGGCACTAGGCATCATGATGGCGAGGCAGCACGGCGAGAGGTGGAGGTCGAGGTCGCGCGTGGCGGCGGCGGCCGACGCGGCGTCGTGGTGCTTCGCGCTGTCGGTTCTGGCGGCGCTGCTGCTGGTGTGCGCGACCGGCGCCGCCTCGGGCGAGGAGGAGGTGGAGGTGGTGCGGGGCGCGTCGCTGGCGGCGCGGTGGCGGCCGTGCGAGGAGATGTACATGGTGGGGGAAGGGGAGACGCTGCACGGCATCAGCGACCGGTGCGGCGACCCCTACATCCTGGAGCGGAACCCGCACGTCCACGACCCCGACGACGTCTTCCCCGGCCTCGTCCTCAGGATCACGCCCTCCATCTCCAAGACCCGCTAGCAGCTAGCCCGTCGTACAGATCGATAGAGCAAGAAAGAGCGATTGCCTGAGCAAATCCAACTCTCGTCAGGGCCCCTGACAGAAATCCAGTTTGTGAAACAATAGTTGTGACTTGAGAGTGACCTCACTCTCCCACGAACGAGCTTGACCGTGGATAGATGTGCTCTGTTTCTTTCTTTTTTATCTCATCAACTTTGTGCATGACCATGTGCGAATTATTTGTGTGCTGCTGGTTGGTTGGTTTTGACATCCTCTGCTTTTACTGAATGTAGTAGAGCAGAGGCATAGCAGAACTGTGAGGAACATGTATGTAACAGACAAAATCCATAATTCAGCAAGAAGAACAGGACCCTCGGTACGATATATAGGCAGTGGGTACATCTCCAGCTACCCATAAGATACATCTCAGGCCAGACCGCTTTGGTTTCTTCTTCCTTAGCCAAACACATGCAAACCTCCAATGAAAATGCAAAAGGAAAAAAACACAAGGACAGCCACGCCCTCAAAATCCCAGCAGATGCAGTAGTGTACCTGCAGTTTTTATTCAATGTTAATTAATAGTAGTAACAATATATGACTGCGATCGTGCTGAGCTACGCGAGGGATATACAGTACCGAAAAGACATATAACCAGTCTTAGCATATCTGAACAGAAAATTAAAACAACATCCTGCACTGGGAAGCCAGGAACTGGTGCAGAAAGAAGAAGAGTTCACCAAGTTCTTTCACTGTCTGCTTGAATCGCTTCTCACGTCCAATTTCAATCCAGATCATCGCTTCTCAAGTCCAATTTCAACCCAGACATGAGCGCTTGGCATGCTTGGGCATACTCCTAAACGAGCCAGACGTGTTGTTCCGAATGAGCAAGACCGTACTTCCCTCTTTGTCACTAGGTCTCCTATGACATCGCAGCTCACCAAGTACCTCATCTCAACCCTTTATCAATTTTTGATATCTTGGGTACCTACAATTCCATAGATTGAGACAAGAGACAAAGAAACAAAGATATAAATCTTTATTAAAACAATACACAATGCTCTCATGGATTAGATACACATAATCGTTGCGAGGTTTCACCCCAACCCGCAGCCCGTGCTGACTACTCACTTATAACACTAAGATCAAGGATAAACAATACACAATGCTCTCATGGATTTGCGAGGTTTCACCCCAACCCGCAGCCCGTGCGGACTACTCACTTCTAACACTAAGATCAAGGATATAAAACATTGTGCAAAATACTTAGATTGAAATCAAATATTTTTACAATGGTCGCCAAATCACAAGGAGATCTCAAGTACAAACTAATGACTATGGCTATGGAGAGGATAGAGGGTGGAGAGGATGAACTATGGTGGTGGATCTCCTTCGGTGGTGTTGTGATGCAATCTGAGAATGGCGGCCCTCGGTGGCTGGGACTTCGAAATATATACATGTCTTTACGAAAGTCATAGGGTTTGATGAGACGAAGCCGTTGCCACCTGGTACAGGCAGGTCATATAGGCGGACCTTGCCCCTATTAGTGGCCGTTAAGGCCTCTGTCGACTGGTTTTAGCACCAGAGTTGCTTGGCCATGTAGACTTTCTCAAAATCTTCATTTATGGCTCCTGATTTCGTCTTAAAAGCATGATTTTCTGCAAATCACAATTCAAAACAATGGGCTGCACATCTTTGCAATAATTAGTCATTAGTAGCAAGGCAGGAGAGATTCTTGGTCAACTGGTTGACTAAAAAGAAGTTTAAACACGGAGAAAGATGACTATTTTCACAGCCAGCAGCAGGAGAAAATCTGAAGGGTAGTGAGGCCAGGGTTGTAGCCAAAAAAAGCGGCACGATGGGCTTGTCATTGAAATCTGCCGCCGGGACACATAATCTAGAATAAGTTCCTAGGGCCATCTGGAAGGAGCGGTTCTCATCGTGCTGCCCGCGACCTCCTCACCCTCCCACCGCCATGGCCGGCCAGGAGGACAGGGACAACTCGTTGTCCATCAGACCAGCGATGGTAGTGCAAATTTAATGGGGGGGGGAGGGGGTTCACCTCCACGGCGAAGTCCGTCTTCCTCCTCCACGGAGGCTGATGGAGTGCCTTGTTGATGATTGCAAGGAGCTGCGCCAGAGCACCCTAGCAGAAGAACACCTCCGCCACCTCCAGATCCGAGCACCAGCAAGCTCTCCTCCTCCCTCCCCTCGCCTCCATGGCCGACCGAAAGGAGAAGAAACAACCTAGCTTCAATACCAAAGAGGAGGCCACGGACGACCACCTTAGTCTCAGTTCCCAGATGTGTGCATTGCATTCATGCATAGAAAATCCGAATAATTTTTACACTTTTAAACAAAACTGGTCAAAGTGATTGGAGCTTCTCTTAACTTGATGGAATGGAAGTAGATCATCAAGTTAATTGCGATAAGTTTCCATATGACCTTTGCTAAAACCTTATTTGGTTAAACATGATTTGGCCTAAGGGTGGACCAGATATAATAAAATGTCACTCGTAATACATTTCTTAAATGATTCATATATGATCCTTAAGGGATCATATCATACTATTCATCATACCAACCTATGAATACTAAGTTAAGATTACCACTAGAATAATAAAAAATGCAATGATTAATGCTGACCTATCTTATTTTTATCTATTCTTACTATGAGTATCATAGTAATACCTAACCTCAAACTCTTTAATGAGTTGGAGTTGGAAAGAGACTAAGTCAAGATCATCCACTACATATCTTTCTTTCTATAGCAATCTTTATGGAACTTATCTTAATATCCGTTGTTCATCAATGTTGGATAATTCCCCATTGATTCACAAATTCTTTAACTAGCAATCATTGATCTACTATTTCTTGATCTCATCATGACATCTACTTAAATCATTTAAAGGGGGGGGGGGCATAGTCCATTAATAACTTTAATCCAATATGAGATCCTAAGAAGTTAGACAATGAAAAGTAGGATTGATAAAGCCTTGCTTACCCAACTAAGAACTTAAGCAATAAATGATTAAAGGATTATAATGGTAATGCTTTGGCCACCAATACTGAATGCTTATATTTAGTATAAGTAATACTGATGGGTAGAACATGATTGGAACCTTAGTAGAGATAAGTTACCCTAGAGTAGTCATTGCAGGCCACATAAATTTAATTAGTATTGAAGTAAAGTGAATATATGATGGTATTATTCAAGTAAAGCTAGTGTAGCATGGAGTTTTAGAAGTGGTGTTAGTCATTTTAAAGAATAGTCAACTTTAGAGAAAGGTAGTTGGATGCATACACCTATTAGAGATACTTTACTAATGAATAATTAAGGAAGATTATGAGTGGAGTTTGAAGGAACTATTTGTTGGATGGAAGGCTATCAACAGTAGAGTAGTAGGTGCAATCAAGCAAGGATATGTGGAAGTTATGAAATATTTTAGTATCAAACTCATTTGATTCATCCATGAGTTTAGAAGGTTAATCAGTGAATGAGAATAGTACTATGAAGTAAATCTCATCATGTTAATCATGATGATAAATAGAAAAAGGTAGTATATCTAGGAAAGGAATTCTTTAATAAGAAGTCTAGAATTATGAATTATGGAAGATAGTAATTATTGGTAAACAACCAAATTTAAATCTTAAGCCAAACATAATATCCATTTCATGTGATTGATCTATCATCTTATATTCATATCACTTCATAGAAATATTCTTCAAGAGCAAATCACATAAGCACATCTCTGTTAATTCCAACCATCATAACTATATGTGCTTAATTATATCTTTATCAATTCCTCTCTGTAAAACATTCAAGATATAACTTTCAAGTACTAAAGGTGATGTCAACAAATATCCCAAACATAAAACCATATGTTTAGTTATTGAATCTTTAACCACATCCACAAAGGAGTCTAAGTATTTTAAGAAAAAAACCTAAACCCAAAGGTAAATCATCATAATTTAAAAATCCTAAACCTCTTTATTTATCATAATAAAATAGATACATTGACATTTTCCAAATTAATGGGAGTAGTAATAACCATATCAATGTCTTTTATATTTCATGCATCAAATAATGATATAGGCTCATTATACATATAAAAGTTTCTATTCAAACTATGAGCCAATTAGAGTTAAGTTTATAAACAAATAAGAATATATCATTCAAGAAATCCCTAACTAAAATAGGAGAGAAAAATAATAAGAAAAGTTTCTACAAACTATTAACAAGGGGGTTCATATTGAGTAAATAAAATAAATGCAAAAAGATGATAAAAATTCACAAATGATACAAAATATATTTTAGTATTGTTGCAAATATCCAGCAAATAAATCATACAAAGAAACGTTCATCTGAATAAGAAAACAGAAAATAAAAAAAAGGATAAAACAAATAAAAACACTACCTGACCGTGGCCCGACACCCCTACACCTATCTGACGCCCCTGTGCAGCCCACAACAGCCCAGTAACCAGCCCAGTTCTTTCCTATCTGTGACTGACAAGTGGGGTTAGGAGAGGACCGCGGGTTGAGCTAAAAGAATCGCCAGGGGGTTATCCACAAAACAACCATTGTCGTCATCGTCATGCACACAGACAGCTCACTGGCGGAGCTCGCCGCCGCCCGATGTCGTCATCGTCGTCGTTGCGCCAAGATCAACGCCACCGCTGCCAGGAGAGGATAAGAAGGCAGTCACGACAACCCTGCTCGTCCTCATCCTCAATATCGTTCCCCAGACTCACTTCCCTCCTTCACCCGAAAACCTAGCTCGTCGGAGTTCATCATTTCGGCCAACTCCGACCACCCCTTGTCTCGTGATAGCCACCATTATACGCGCCGTCGTGGACTGAACCATCTAGGACCAAGCACGGAGGCCCGCTCGCCGGGAATCATGTGAAATCGATCGTTCCTCTTCCTCGGCCGCCGTGTCCATTACCGTCGATTCGCCGTTGTCACGCCTCCCCAAGCCTCCTCGAACACTCTATCATCATCAAGGTGAGTTCCTGAACCTTCTAGTAATATTCAATCGTCCGATCTTACTGTAAATCGTTGTTTCACCTTGTATCATCGTCGGCCACCGTCGGAGCTCGTCGGAGCCAAGGCTCCGATGACCATTTCCGAGCGGAGCCGCCACTTTAGAGTTCAGTATGTTGCAGTGAATCACACTAGGCTAGTTTCATTTGCTGGGGCGCCGTAGATCGTCGCCGGTGACCACTCACCAACGACGGTGGTGGTGTTGACGCCATCGCTGCGTCATGATCACCTCATGATCGAACCACGTCAGCTCGTTTGACCAGCCTTTGCCCGCGTGGTTGATGACATGGCCTTGGGCCCATATGTCATTGACTGGGGGTCAAGGCAGGGCCAGTAATAAATGGATTTTTTTACATAGCGTGCTAAGGTGGTCACTGGCCCACTAGTCAGTGACTGGGGTTAGCTCTTGGTACGGTGTAAAAAGTATTTTCTATTAGGAAATAAATAAAATGTTATAATTCAATTAATAATATTCCAGAAATCTAATAAATGATTAAATCTTGTTTAATTAATAACTTCTGATTTATAATTCAGAAAAAATGTATAATATATGAAAATTTTCAGAAAAATAAAATCTACAACATAAAACTATTATAAAATATTATTATGATAATTAATTAAATAAATATTATTTAGTAAAAGTTTTATAAGTAATAAAACTTTGATAATTCATATTTTTATAATGATAAATGTTAATAATATAAATAAAATACCAAAAAATCTTAGAAAAATAAGAATTCTAATTTAAAACTATAATAATGTATTATTATTTAAATTAATTAAATATTTATTATTTATTAAGTAATTATAAAGTAATAAGAATTATAAAAATCATATCTTATTATTTATAAATCATAAAAATAAATGTAATATACCAAAATGATCACAAAAATAATATCTATATGTTAAAAATCTAATATTCTACTTTTGAGTTAAATAAAAATTAAATATTTTAATAACTCAACTTTAAACTTATTTACTTCATTAATAATTCATATAAGGATAAATAAAATTTATTAATATTCCTAAAATGAGTAAATTAAGTTTAATAAATAGTATTAGTCTTAAATATTAATAAAATGAAGCTTAAATGGTTTAAAACATTATAAATATCTTTTTTATTAAATTATCATCAACCCTAAGTAAAGATTATATTCTCAAAGTATTTCAATTCATGATAAAAAACCTTAAAGAACACCTTGTGAATAAATCGGATCCTTTCCATCCATGTTAACTACCAGATTACCAAAAACTACTCCAACATTATAATAAGTCCATTAGTAGTGAATCAATATTATATTTTGGTTTATAAAAACCACAACCACTCCTTTATAAAAGATAAATGATACTACTCTATTATAGAACCAAGAAACCATTACACCAAGTAAAAGAATAACCATTCTTAAATAACTTAAAGAAAACATTCCAAATACACAAAGTACAAATATCATAAGCATTATACTTTCAAACTATCTTTGTTTTAAAATTAACTTTAGTCTACAGAATCTTAATACAACACTATAAACATTATTATATGTTTTATAGTTAACTTTGGTCTGAAGTAATTAAGTTATAAAGCAACTCAAGCCAAACCATTTAAGCAAACCAATAACATCAATCACCACTAACTAACCACAAAGTTTGTTTAGACCTTAGAAGAGAAACCTTTTCTTCGAAGGTTATCCTTCTTGCCACTTCAAACAAAAAATCTTGTATAAGCAATCTTGACTAGCATTCCATAAGTGTATATTTTATTGGTACATAAATATGTGTTGCTCACACGCACTCATAAGCTCTAATAAAAGCACAAATGTGAAACTTATCTAAAAGGACCACACATTCCAAAATAACCATTTTCGGAATCCAAACCCTAGGACAACGTTATCCCCAGGAATTGCGCTTAGAACGTGCATCACATTACTTATGCATAAAAGCATATTGTTTCTTTAAACATTAGTCCTTACCGGACCAATGATGTTGATTTCAGATTTTGAATCTTATACTGACTCGAAGACCGTGAGTGTATAATCTTGCAACCACAAAAGGCAAGTTCACACTTGCTCATGTCCTATGCTTATTTTCTGTAAAGTATTTTACAAATCCAGTGTTGTTATCGCCTGCATTTGAAAAATGTCTTAAACCCCTTTTTTGATAATAATGTGAACTATTGGTTACTGATCCAGGGTGATCAGCTAATCTATTAAATCTGACAGTTGGAATACCACTGTTCAGAACTATATCACCTAGGACTTAACAACCAATGTCGCCAGTGATTCTTGCGCCGTATATTACGCGTTGATCATGAGATTTGGAATGGGACGGAGAAGTCAGCTGTATCTTCTTCCTCTCGCATGAAGCCGGATGTGCAGGTCGTGGCTGTTATCCTCGTAGCGTGCATATTAATTGGTAATTCGTAGAGGATATGCAGCATATGGGTGGAAACCCTCAACGTCCCACGATAGTTCTGACATCTAACAGTTTGTACAAACCATTGTCGTAATTCTTTATGTGGGCATGGTGTACACCAAGGAGGCATGCGTCCCGGTTGTGCAACAAAGAGTTGATCTCTGATGGGTAAAGTAACGCACCTCTGCAGAGTGTAAAAACTATAACTTGTTACTCCCTGTTCCGGGAAGGAGCTGCGAACGCGGTGGGAAAGGAACTCCATGAAAGTTCTGGTAAACCCGTGAAGGCTGATGGACATAGCTTTTCAGAATAAAAGCAACCTGTGAAGAAACGTTTATGAAAACTTGCATTGCTTATGACCTACGGTCTGTGGCGGTAGTTATAGTGCATCGAACACTCCTTTTCTAGTGAATTTACTGAGTACGCTCGTACTCAAAGTATCTTCTTAACCCTTGCTAGATTCTGAAGCCATTAAGACGATGTCTACACCAAGTTATGCTCCAGGAATCATCAAAAGCTAAGGCTTTTCAATGAAGTCAAAGAAGTCAATATATTCATCAACTCAAGAGAAGACAAAGTTACAAATTAGATAGGGATATAATCTCCAGCCAAAGAACCTATTTCTGTAGCGCGTTGCAATAGCAGCAATGCCAACCTCTTAAGCCAGAATACTAGACTTAATAGTATATTAGCTCTTGCGTTGTTTATCTTTGATTCTTCTCAGTAATAAGTTCTTTATCTCTCTCTTTAACCTAGAGTGTTCTATGGATCTTATGTAAAAGAGTGAGTTGTAACCTTTAGCCATGTATTGGACCCGATGTGTATCTGTTGTGCCATTCTGAGGGATGTAATACTAGTGAACGGTGTTTCATTGGTGTTATGTCAACGACTATAGTATACTACATCATGCAGTGGTATGCTGGGTCACCGCATAAAACTAACTACTGCTATAAAGAGAGGGACTCCTGCCTGCCTGAACATCGGCTCATGCCGTAGAAGAGAGGGAGAGGGGCCGGTCTAGCTTGAACCGAGAGAGGACTATGGCTGCGGTTGGTATGAGTGCAGGTCAGTGACCAGCGAGGTCTAAATCAGATAATTCTTGAAATAAAAGATGGAATATCAAGAAGATCAAAAGAGGCTAACATTAATATAAGAACTGTTGTTGAGTAAGGAAAAATCTAGGGAGATGTTATTCCTGTTGGGGAACGCACTACACAAAACAATCTAGCGCATAACCAAGATGCAATGCGAGAAGAGAGGCAACAAATCATACCCTTGAAGATCTAACTAGCGGAAATTTGTTGATGACGTGGTTGATGAAAACAAGTGTCGATCCCTGCAACAAGTCTTAGCAAGTCGTGAGGAGATATATTATCCCACGGACGGTGAAGGGGTTTGTAGCAGAAAACAAAAAAATTCTTAGCTAGCACAACACCCGATGCCAGGATCTATCTACGAGTTGATGCAGCAAGAGGGATGAAGTTTTGGTGACATACCCTTCTACTAAAGCAGCGTTACGTTTCACGGAGAACGTTGTTGATGTAGTAGAATGCGTATCCGACCTCAAGGTCGTGTTGCTCCTTGCTAGTTACCTCCTTGTCCTTGCACGACAGCACAGCGCCACTAGTGGTAGCGCCCTCGAGGTTTCGCACATGTACGGTGTTCGACGACGACTCCCATTCTCCTTGATCAAGCCGAGATGCGGAAATAGACCCTCTGGAACTAGGATCCAGCAGCCCGACGACGTGCCGGTGTTTTTCGTCTCCCACGTGCATAGTCCTTCTTGGAACCGCACTCGCGAGATTCAACGGAGAGAGAAGCGAAAATTCCCTAAGAAAACTCCCTTAAAAAATCCTCTTTTTATTTATTGTTGTTTTATTCCACCCATACCCTTCCCCTAAAGTCCTCATGTGTTACTAAAGCAAAAAGGGGAAAGAGGCAACCGGCCGGCGGGTGAGGTGGTGGCCGGGTGGGTGCCCCACGCCATCCCCGCGCCCACGGCCTAGCAGTGGCCTGCGGTGCAGCGGCTGGCCGGGTGGGCCTCCCGAGCATCCCGCCAACGCCCAGCGCTAGCCTGCGCCCGCGTGGGCCGAGGCCGCATCCCACCAGAGCCTGTGCTCGCCCGCATGGGCTGGCTGGCCAGTTCGGCCGAGCTGCTGCCCACATCGAGGCCTTCAGCAGATCAATGAAGCTTCGTTGGCTATGGTTGCAATGGGATGCGAAGGATCGTATGTGGAAGGGGACAACGGTGCCATGCGACGAAAAGGACAGAGGGATCTTCTTGGCCTGTTCTTTGATTGTGCCGGGGGACGGCAACAGAGCTCTTTTTTGGATTGACAACTGTCTCGAGGGTTTGGCTCCTGCGAGCATTTCTCCAAGGCTCTTCAAGATGGCATTTAGGAAGAAGTTGCCAGTAAGTGAAGCGTTGTCTAAAGGTAAATGGATACGAGGGCTGCACAGAATTAACAACGCCGAAGACTTGGAAGTCTTTGTGATGCTGTGGAACAAGATTCAGCGGATTCAGCTCTCGGCTCTCCCTGATAAAATCGTGTGGAACCTCACTGCTGACAAGGTGTACTCTGCTAAATCGACCCTATGATGCACAGTTCTATGGCAGGATGGAGCTTTTCCATCTAGAGAAAGTGTGGAAAACAAAAATGGAGGACAAAGTGAGATTTTTCGTGTGCCCATTACTGCAGAATAGGCTTTGGTCTTCTAACATATTGAGAGATCGAGGTTGGGATCACGACGATGCATGTTGTCTATGCTCACAAGTTTTGGAGAGTGCAAACCATCTTGTATTGAATTGTCCTTTCGCAGCCACTGTCTGGGCTGAATTCAGTGGAACGAATCAGCGAGTTGTGCAAGCGGCTACCCTGACATCAACGCCTGGTGGACGACCTTAAATCAGGGAAACAAGAAGATTGTTTAAAGGGAGTTGACAGTGGCTGATTACATAATCCGGAACATTTGGAATGAAAGAAACAAGCGTACTTTTCAGGGTGTTCAGTTGCAACCAAGGGCGGTAACTGACAAGGCGCAGAATGACATATCGTTGTACAGGAAGCCTCGTCAGGTTGTAGTGTGAGTTGTACTAGGTGTTAGTGATTATTTTTCGGTGTGGTGGCCTCTGGCTGTCAAGTTGTAATATATGTTTTTCCCTCATCTATAATGCAAGGAAAGAGCTCCTGCCGCTCAGTTAAAAAAAAACAATAACACTGACCATGAACTTGTTTACATTCCAAAAAAAGCCCATGCATGAACTAGCAAATAGCACATGGTCAAAAGTATCAGCATAATTATTGATTTCCCGCTCAACCAACATTGTTAACATAAAATGTATATGGGCATTTGTAACATCTGAAGGAACTGAAACAATGAGAATCAAGATTACATAGAAGATGTACTCTCCTCGTCTAGAAATATAAGACATTTTAGATTTGTGAAACGAATGTATCTAAACGATTTTTTATGTATAGATTCGAAGTGATTTTATATACTAAAACACATGTAGATACATTTGTTTCGTGAAACTAAAATATCTTGTATTTGTGAACGGAGGAAATACGTGCGTGGAGACGATACAACCCGGCCGGGAGGGCCGTAAGCTAGGTAGAAGGATCCAAACTGGCGTTGACCGCTGAACCTTCCTACATGGAGCTCCGCGCAACCACGTTGGTTGCCGCGGCGATGAGAGACGCAAACCTCCCCATCGCCGGCTCTGGCAAGCACATGGGCACCACGACATACTCCACGCCGTTAGCGTCTTTGCAGCTCATATAGAAACTAATAAGTCTGTCCATGATTTCCCCGGCCATCGGCACACCGCCGCCAACACGCTCCGCCCAGCCTAGGTCCAGCGAGTCGTCCCCGCAGCGGGTTATGTCCGACACCATGAACGTGCTATCCAGCTGATCCAGATCCGCTCTACGGAACTCGCGGTGGCCCCTCGCCATTAGGTCAAGCACAGAGCGCACGTGTTCATCCTTCATCACACGGAGCTTGGCCTCATGCACGAGCTCGACCGCGCGCATCGGTGATAGCTCGCTGAAGGTGGCCTCGGCCGTCATGATGAAAAGTGCGTTGCCGTAGAATCCTGGCGGGAGCGGCCGGTCGCGCTTCCACCTCCCCCTGGCGTTTGCGCTGAACCTGACGCGCACCCGCTCGTCGGGCCCTTGTTCTAGGGCCGCCGCCCTGCATCGCCATGCAGCCCCCGTGATGAGCTCGAACACGGTGGCTGATTGACCGAGGCGCGCCGGCATGCCTCTCCGCAGCGCGGCTATCGCCCTTGGGCAGAAGAGGAAGGAGCGGGTCACCATTTCGTCGAGGACGAGTGGTGCTGGCGGTATCGCCGCTGCTATATGCTCTGAAGAGTCAATTGCAGCAGCAGCCTCTGCTACCGAAGATGTGAGAAGGTGTCTGTCCCACAATGGCAAGACGGCGGGAAGTGGTTGACCTCGTGCGAGATCTAGTATGCATCTCAAGACCTGGACCGTGCCAAAGGCATCAACGATGCTGTGGCACATGGACAACACCAGGACGACCCCTCCGCATCTGAGCCGCGTCATCTAGCACATATGCATATAACCAACAATCAATCTAACTAGAAGTATTGAACGAATATGGATGGACATATACCTGCAAGTAGAGCAACGGCATGCCTATGACGGCTGTAACGTCGCCGACGTCGCATATGAACTGGTCGACGCAGGGGTACGGCGGCACCAGTGGCTCCCCGAACTCCTCCAGCCGCACGTCGGCGTGCGCCTCCACGAACACCACTCCTTCCGCCGTGCAGTCCACCGCCAGCTTGTTTCCACCGGGGAGCTCCCGCAGGCGGCCGGCAATAGGATAGTAGTGCACCAGGGCCTCGGCCAGGGCAGCCTTGAGTGAGCTCGCTGGGTCGCCTCCGGGGACGCGCCGGCACCGGAAGAACTCGATGATAGAAACGTACTTCCGCAGCCCCGGCTGGTTGTCGAGATCGGAGAGCGACTTGACCTCGCGCGGCGTCGCCCGGGCGGGCACCACCAGCTCAGCCTTGCTCCGGCACGCCGTGAAGGTCACCATTGCGTATGGACGCTGAGGAGGAAGCGCTTGCTAGCTAAACGGTGTTATATGCCATAGCTAGTCCACCGGCGCGGTCGTAATCTAGTGCTATTGCGCTTTCATCGATGCTTACCTCTGTGCTTTCATCACTTGCACATGTCAGCTGCCAAAGAAAAATGCGTGCAGGGCGTGTCAGCTTTGATAATCTAATTTCATCTGCGTACAAGCTAAATGGTTGACTTTCTTTGTTTTTCCAGGAAGCAACCAGCATAATTTATTCCTTTAGCTCTAAGGCCTTTCACAGTCGACATGTTCTTAGCACATTGTCGTAGGTAGTAAGAGACATCGATCCTTCATGATTCATTGTCTCTAAGGTTGTATTTATTTTTAGCGATTTTGGAGGCATGCATGGAGACATCCTTCATGATGCATTGTCTCTAAGGTTGTATTTATTTTTAGCGATTTTGGAGACATGCATGCATCGGATTGATCTAGCTATCTATTTTGCTTATGGTTCCGTGCAAGCGTTATATCTTAGCTAAGATAGAACACCACACTTTCTTTTCATTAGCTATAGTGCCACATAAACATTGTGCTAAGAGACGTCCATTGTGAAAGATCTAAGAAAGTGCTTTACTAGCTTTGCAATTTAGAAAACACTAGGGAGGTTCCCCAACTTGCCCTATATATAAATTATACAATCACATGCACTTCTATCACAATTCACAACGAAAGTCAAATATGCTTGTGGGTGAACACCATATGAGTCGGTTTGTCGTTTGTTCGTATGTTCAATTCCTATGAATAGGAATGATTCCAACAACGGAAAAGGGTGCGATCAGTTATTCGGCGACTCGGTAATGGGTAGAAAACCAATAAATACGAGAATCCATGTCAGCAATCCGTTGCTCCTACTCATCTTGACCGTCCATCCTTTCCCATCTCTCTCACTCCCAACAAGCAGCAGCATAGAGAGGTACTATATGTACGAGTTGGTTATCAGTGAGACGCATAACTTGTGATTTTGGACTTTGGCAAGGCAAGGCAAGGCAAGTAGAGTGGAGGGGGTACGAAGAAAAAAAGGTCATGTGCTCCTCCCCCCCCCCCACCTCCCCCGTGGGCGACGGGAGCACCAGCCCCAGATCCCGGTGGCCAGGCCCCTTCCCTGCTCCCTCCCCTCTGTCGCGGGCCGTCGGGCAAAGCCCCTACGGCGCTGGCGGACTTGACCTTCCCCGGGCGCAAGGCGAGGAGATTGGGGGCTCCTCGGCCTGGTGGCGGTGCACCATGGCGAAGGCGCGGAAGCTCGGGCGACGGGGTTCTAGTTCTGGCGAGTGCGACTGGCGGTGTGCGGCGTGGCGGCGTCGCCTGCCCTCTCGGCTGCAGGGGCGGCCCAGGTGGTGCGGGCTCTTGGCAAGATCGGCCTGAGCTCCGGCGGCGGCCTGCCAGCGCAACGGTGGCGGGGTTTGGGCCTGCTCGGATTGCAGGTGTCCGATGGCGACGATGGCATGGCTGCAGCAGCGCGTCGGCGGAGCTGATGGGGTCGATCTGGGCCTAGTTGGCGGGCCGAGCATGATCTGGGTCTGCTCCGTCCATAATTGGTACTGCTGCTTGTAGGGGTTCGTAGCATGGAAAACAAAAAATTTCTACCGCATGCACACAAACAAGCCAAGATCTATCTACTAGATTGTAGCAACGAGTCGATAGAGGAACTCACCCTCGAAGATTCCAAAGCGGTTAACGAGAGCAGATTCTCGTGGGTGATGTAGTCGTACACTTGCCGATCTCAAGATCGCGTAGACGATCCTTCCAGCGCTGCGTTCCGGCAGCGCTTCCGCAGTCGGTCACACGTTCAGTACTCGACGAAGACCTTCCTCTCCCTTGTTCCAGCAGGCAGCGAAGGTTGTAGCACTCTCCTCATGATTCCGGCAGCACAACGGCGTGGTACCGGAAGTAGAGGGGAGATCTTGCAGGGCTTCGCCTTAAGCCGGAGCGAGTATGGTGGACTATGAGAGAGATCCTCGGCGATCTAGGGTTTAGACGCACCAAGGAGGAGGGTCTAGGGCCGGCGGCTAGGGCTTGGAGCAGCCCAAGTCGGCGGCTAGGGGAGAAACCCTAGGCAGCGGCTATGGTGGGCGGCGGCTAGGGTTTAGGTTTAGAGGGGCGTGGTGTTGTGTCCTTGGAGGGGCAGCCCTGCCCCTCCTTATATAGGTGGAGGGGCGCGCCAAGGGGAGGGGAGTCCCTCCCCAACTCGGTCTCCAAGTGGGCCGGCGGTGGAGGGAGGGAACTGAAGGGTTTCGCGGCATAGTAAATCAAAATTTTCTACGGATGCGAACAAAGGGAAAGCCAAGATCTAATCTAGGAGATGCAAACAACGAGAGAGATTGGATTAGATCTTCATACCCTTGAAGATTCGCACAGCGGAACGTTCGTCGGAACATGGGTGATGTAGTCGTACTCGCTTCTCCTCCTCGCGATCCGATCTAGCACCACAAGTGGCGGTGCCTCCGTGAGATGCACACGTGCAGCACCTCGACGTCTCCTCCTTCCTCGGACCAGCAAGTATGGTGGAGAGACGGATTGGATCTACAACACGACGGCGTGGTGTATATGGTGGAGAATTTCTGCAGCAGGGCTTCGCCTACAAACAGTCGGGAGGGAGAGAGGAGGGCAGCAGGGCGGCTAGGGTTGGAGGGGAAGGTGTGTGGGGGTGGTGCGCCCCCAACCCTCTATATATAGAGGGGTGGGCGCAGCCCTAGCCCCTCCCCCAAGCCCAAACCGGCGGCCCCAAAGGAGGAGGAGTGGGGGGCAAGGAAACCCCCCCTTCTAGAAGCTCTATCTCGAGTTTAAAACCCTCTTGGCCGGCTGGGCCCTATGGGGCCTTGTGCCCCTGGCCCAATGCATCCAGGGCACTCCCTCATAGGCCCATGCCCCCTCCCGGAAGGTGTGGCCACGTTGGTCCCCTTCCGGAAGGTTCTAGAAGCTTCCGGTATAATACCGATTAACCCGGAACAATTCCGAACTCCAAAAACTGCACTGCCTTATATGAATCTTATTCTCCGGACCACTCCGGAACCTCTCGTGATGTCCCGGATCCCATCCGAGACTCCGAACAAAAACTCATAAACCAATTATCCAATCTATCCTAGCGTCGAGACACATTAAGTGTGTGACCCTGCGGGTTCGAGAATATGCAGACATGATCTTCTATCAATAATCAACAGCGGGGTCTGGAAACCCATATTGGCTCCCACACATTCATCGATGATCATATCGGATGAACCACGATGCTAGGATTCAATCAATCCCATATATACATTCCCTTCGTCTCGCGATATTTTACTTGCCCGAGATTCGATCGTCGGTACCGTCATACCTAGTTCAATCTCGTTCATAGCAAGTACTTTACTCGTTCCGTAATCCGATATCACTTTGTGATTAACTCCTTAACCACATGCTTGCAAGCGGTGTTGATATCGATTACCGAGTGGGCCTGAAGTATATCTCTCCGACTTGGGAGGGACAAATCCCATCTCGATACATACAACCCAACAGGCACTTTCCGATCACCTGAGAGACACCTTTATGATCACCCTCTCATAGGATGACGTTTGATGACCTTAAAGCTTTCTTCCGGTACTAGGGAGTTGCATTATCTCATGGTCTAAGGAATACAATATTTGACATAAGAAAAACTTCGCAAAGACGAACACGATGACACGATCTAATTGCTTCGCTTAGTTTGGGTCTGTCCATCATATCATTCTCCCAATGATATGATCTCATTATCAATTGACAACTCATGTCTATGGTTAGGAAATCTTAACCATCATTGATCAATGAGCTAGTCCATAGAGGCGTACTAGGGACACGGTGTTGTTCACAAACCACACAAGTATTAAAGTTTCCGCTTAATACGATTCTAGCATGGAATATAAACATTATCATGAACAAGAATTATAATAATAACAGCTTTATTATTGCCTCTAGGGCATAATTCCAACAGTCTCCCACTTGCACTAGAGTCAATAATCTAGTTTACATTTGGTAACAATCTCACACCCATGGCACTGAGGTGCTGATCATGTTTTACACATGGAAGAGGTTTAGTCAATGGATCTGCGACATTCAGATCTGTATGTACTTTGCTAATCTTCAGATCTCCATCTGCTATATAATCTCGGATTATATGAAACTTGCGGTTGATATGCTTGGTCTTTGGATGATATCTTGGTTCCTTAGCGAGTGCTATGGCGCCAGTGTTGTCACACAATATCTCCAGTGGGTCCAATGCACTTGGAACCACTCCAAGCTCAGTGATGAAGTTTCTGATCCAAACTCCTTCACTTGATGCTTCTGCAGCAGCCATGTATTCCGCTTCTACTGTAGATCCCGCGATCACGCTTTGCTTGCAGCTTCTCCAGCTCACAGCTCCTCCATTCAAAATATACACGTATCATGTCTGAGATTTAGAATCATCCTTGTCGGTGTCAAAACTAGCGTCAACGTAACCTTTTACGACGAGCTGTTCATCACCCCCATAGACTAAGAACATTTCTTTAGTCCTATTTAGGTACTTTAGGATGTTCTTCACGGCTGTCCAGTGTTCCACTCCTGGATCACTTTGATATCTGCTCGTCAAACTAAGAGCATTGGACACATCCGGTCTAGTACACAGCATGTCATACATGATAGAACCTATGGCCGAGGCATAAGGCACTTTGCTCATAGCTTCCCTATCATTTACCGTAGCTGGACACTGAGCCTTGCTCAATATCTTACCTGACAACATAGGAACTGAACCTTTCTTTGCCTTATCCATTCTGAACCTTTTCAGAACTTTGTCTAGGTATGTACTCTGGCTTAAAGCTATCAGGCGTCTTTATCTATCTCTATAGATTTTGATGCCCAATATATAAGCAGCTTCACCTAGGTCTTTCATTAAAAAACACTTGTTCAAATAACTCTTCACATCGTTAAGCATGTTGATGTCATTTCCGATAATCAATATGTCATCCACATATAGTACCAGAAATGTCACCGAGCTCCCACTCACTTTCTTGTAGATACAAGCTTCGTAGCAATTTGGAACAAATCCAAAGCTCTTGATCACTTGATCAAAACGAAGGTTCCAACTCCGCGATGCTTGCTTCAGTCCATAAATGGAACGCTGAAGTTTGCATACTTTATCAGCATCCTTAGGATCGACAAAACCTTCGGGTTGCATCATATACAACTCTTCATCAATGTTGCCATTGAGGAACGCAGTCTTGACATCCATCTGCCATATTTCATAATCATGAAATGCAGCAATTGCTAATAAAATCCGAATGGACTTAAACATCGCTACGGGAGAGAAAGTCTCATCGTAGTCAACACCTTGAACTTGTCGAAAACCTTTCGCGACAAGCCGTGCTTTATAGACGGTAACATTACCATCCGCGTCCGTTTTCTTCTTGAAGATCCATTTGCACTCAACGGCCTTTCGGTCGCTAGGAGGGTCCACCAAAGTCCATACTTGGTTTTCGCTCATGGATCCCAATTCGGATTTCATGGCTTCTAGCCATTTCTCAGAGTCTGGGCTCATCATCTCTTCCTCATAGTTCGTAGGTTCACTGTCTTCTACCAACAAGACAGTCAAGACAGGGTTGCCGTACCACTCAGGAGGGGCACGCGGCCTTGTCGACCTGCGACATTCAGTAGCAGCATCGTCCGAAGCTTCATGATCCTTGTCATTAGCTTCCTCTATTGTTGGTGCAGGCGGCACTGGAACGATTTCAGGTGCTGCGCTACTCTCCAACTCAAGAGAAGGTTCAATAACCTCGTCTAGCTCTACTTTCCTCCCACTCACTTCTTTCGAGAGAAACTCCTTCTCAAGAAAGGAACCGTTCTTTGCGACAAACACTTTGCCTTCGGTTCTGTGATAGAAGGTATACCCAATAGTTTCCTTAGGGTATCCTATGAAGACGCATTTCTCCGCTTTGGGTTTGAGCTTGTCCGGCATCAACTTCTTGACGCAAGCTTCGCATCCCCAAACTTTGAGAAACGACAACTTAGGTTTAGCACCAAACCATAGTTCATACGGTGTCGTCTCAACGGATTTAGATGGAGCCCTATTTAAAGTGAATGCAGCGGTTTCTAATGCATAACCCTAAAATGATAACGGCAAATCAGTAAGAGACATCATCGATCGGACCATATCTAATAGGGTTCGGTTCCGGCGTTCAGACACACCATTGCGTTGTGGTGTTCCGGGTGGCGTGAGTTGCGAAACAATTCCGCTTGCTTTAAGATGCGTGAGAAAATCATAACTCAAATATTCGCCCCCACGATCGGATCGTAGAAACTTAATATTTCTGTTACGATGGTTCTCCACTTCATTCTGAAATTCCTTGAACTTTTCAAATGTTTCAGATTTATGTTTTATTAAATAGATATACCCATATCTACTTAAGTCATTGGTAAAAGTGAGAAAATAGCGATATCCACCGCGCGTCGAAACACTCATCGGTCCACATACATCGGTATGTATGATTTCCAACAAGTCCGTTGCTCGCTCCATCATACCGGAGAACGGGGTTTTGATCATCTTTCCCATGAGGCATGGTTCGCATGTGTCAAATGATTCAAAATCAAGAGAATCCAAAAGTCCATCAGAATGGAGTTTCTTCATCCTCTTTACACCAATATGACGTAGACAACAGTGCCACAAATAAGTAGTATTATCACTATCTAATTTGCATCTCTTAGCCTCAATGTAATGGATGTGTGTTTCATCCCTTTCGAGATTTAGAAGAAATAAACCATTCACAATAGGTGCATGACCATAAAAGATGTTACTCATATAAACAGAACAACCATTATTCTCCGATTTAAATGAATAACCATCTTGCAATAAACACGATCCAGAAATAATTTTCATTATCAACGCAGGCACATAATAACATTTATTAAGGTTTAAAACTAATCCCGAAGGTAAAACTAAGGAGAGCGTGCCGACGGCCATCACATCAACTCTTGATCCGTTGCCAACGCGCATCGTCACCTCATCCCTCGCAAGCCGCCGTCTATTCCGTAGCTCCTGTTTCGAGTTACAAATATTAGCAACTGAACCAGTATCAAATACCCAGGCACTACAATGAGGGCTAGTAAGGAAAACATCAATAACATGTATATCAAATATACCTTTGGTGGTGCCAGCCTTCTTGTCCGCTAAGTACTTCGGACAGTTGCACTTCCAGTGACCCTTGTCCTTGCAATAGAAGCACTCAGTGTCCGGCTTAGGACCAGACTTGAGCTTCTTCTCAGCAGGGGCAACGCGCTTGCCGCCGCCTTTCTTGAAGGGCTTCTTTGCACCCTTACCTTTCTTAAAGGAGGGCTTGTTGACCATCAACACGTGATTATCCTTTTTGATGTCCACCTCCGCGGCCTTCAGCCTTGCGAAGAGCTCGGTGATCGTATCATTGGAACCAATATGATTATGAGTCACTACAAAACTTTTGTAGCTGGGAGGGAGTGATTGCAGAACCCTGTCAATCTTGAGCTCCTCTGGAATCGTGCATTCCAGTTGCTCAAGCCGTTGAGTGTAGCCCGTCATCTTAATGGCGTGCTCACTAACGGAACTCCCTTCCTCCATCTTGCAGTTAAAGAACTTCTCAGAGATCTCATATCTCTCAGAACGGGCCTGAGTATGAAACATGGTTTTCAGCTCTTCGAGAATCTCAAAGGGCCCGGGATAGTCTTCAAAACGATTTTGAAGTTCCGGTTCCATAGCAAACAACATGGTGCTCTTAATCACACCATAATCATCTTTGCGCGACTGATAGACAGCTTTCTCATCAGCCGGCGCAGTTGCAGCAGGGGGGTCACCTAACGCTTTCCCAAGGACATAGTCCTTTTGACCGCCAGAGAGAATGATTCTCAGATTGCGGAACCAGTTGGTGAAGTTAGACCCATTGTTCTTAAGCTTTTCTTTCTCAGCAAAAACGTTGAAGTTGAAGTTGGACTTAGCCATTTGATCTACAATATTTGCAAGTACAAATTAGACTATGTTCATGATAACTAGTTCAACTTTTAATCAAATTACTAGATGAACTCCCACTAAATTCAACATCCCTCAAGTTGTTTAGTGAACATGATCCAAATTCCCCACACCTAATCCGATCATCACGAGAAGAGATGTGGCTTCAATGGTGGACAACGAAGTGTCGATCATACCATTCATATGACTCATGCTTAACCTTTCGGTTCTTGTGTTCCGAGGCCATGTCTGTACATGCTAGGCTCGTCAAGTTAGACCCAAGTATTTCCGCGTTTGCAAAAATTGGCTTGCACCCGTTGTATGTGAGCGTAGAGTCTATAGCACCCGATCATCACGTGATGCTTGGACACGACGAACTTTCGCAACGGTGCATACTCGGGGAGAACACAGTTTTTATCTTGATCTTTAAGTGAGGAATCATCTTACAATGCTACTGTCGCGATCTAAGCATGATAAGATACATAAAGGGATAAACATCACATGCATATAACTTTAATGTGACATGGTATAGCCAATCTTCGCGCAATGATCTCCATCTTGTGCGTGCCGGCATGATCTCCATCACTCCACCATGATTGCCTCCACCACGAATAGCAACTACAACTATTGCTAACTACTTAGCGATAAAGTGAAACTATTACATGGCACATAAGAAGTTGACACACAGGTCATACACAATTATAAAGACAACCATATGGCTCCTGCCGGTTGTGTACTCATCGACATGCAAGTCGTGAAACATTACAAAACATGATCATCGCATACATCATACACATCACATCTTGGGCCATACCATATCACAGAAAACACTCCCTGCAAAAACAAGTTAGACGCCTCTACTTTGTTGTTGCATGTTTTACGTGGCTTATGGGAGTAGATGCTAAGAACGATTCTTACCTAAGGAAAGCCACAACGGTGATATTATGGTTGCCAAACTCCGGTGTTAATCCCATGACAACTATAGTGAGAGAAACTGACATCCACCATCCGCATGTGTGGAACAAGCCACACGTCAAGTGCGGAGCCGGTCTCGCGAACGACGTCGCGTAAGGTTGGCCTGGACCGCTTCAATCTCACTATCCCGCGTTATAAGAAGAACACAAACAAGAGGCTTGCAACAGAAAACATCAACGCCCGCAACAACCATGTTGCGTTCTACTCGTGAAACACATCTACGCATAGATCTAGCTCTGATACCACTGAAGGGTTTCGCGGCATAGTAAATCAAAATTTTCTACGGATGCGAACAGAGGGAAAGCCAAGATCTAATCTAGGAGATGCAAACAACGAGAGAGATTGGATTAGATCTTCATACCCTTGAAGATTCGCACAGCGGAACGTTCGTCGGAACGTGGGTGATGTAGTCGTACTCGCTTCTCCTCCTCGCGATCCGATCCAATCTAGCACCACAAGTGGCGGTGCCTCCGTGAGATGCACACGTGCAGCACCTCGACGTCTCCTCCTTCCTCGGACCAGCAAGTATGGTAGAGAGACGGATTGGATCTACAACACGACGGCGTGGTGTATATGGTGGAGAATTTCTGCAGCAGGGCTTCGCCTACAAACAGTCGGGAGGGAGAGAGGAGGGCAGCAGGGCGGCTAGGGTTGGAGGGGAAGGTGTGTGGGGGTGGTGCGCCCCCAGCCCTCTATATATAGAGGGGTGGGCGCAGCCCTAGCCCCTCCCCCAAGCCCAAACCGGCGGCCCCAAAGGAGGAGGAGTGGGGGGCAAGGAAACCCCCCCTTCTAGAAGCTCTATCTCGAGTTTAAAACCCTCTTGGCCGGCTGGGCCCTATGGGGCCTTGTGCCCCTGGCCCAATGCGGCCAGGGCACTCCCTCATAGGCCCATTCCCCCTCCCGGAAGGTGTGGCCACGTTGGTCCCCTTCCGGAAGGTTCTAGAAGCTTCCGGTATAATACTGATTAACCCGGAACAATTCCGAACTCCAAAAACGGCACTGCCTTATATGAATCTTATTCTCCGGACCACTCCGGAACCTCTCGTGATGTCCCGGATCCCATCCGAGACTCCGAACAAAAACTCATAAACCAATTATCCAATCTATCCTAGCGTCGAGACACGTTAAGTGTGTGACCCTGCGGGTTCGAGAATATGCAGACATGATCTTCTATCTGTTTGACACGAGAAAAACGTTTTGGAAAAGTCGAACGTAGGCTACTCAAGGGGAGAAGGATGGTAGCGTGTTTTTCTCATGCGCTGGGGTAAAGAAAATAAGTGCGGGCGTGCCAGTGTACCGTAGTACACAAGAAAAAGGTAGGGAAGATGCATTTCATTAATCTCTCATGGAGAAACAAAGTACATATTCCCAATACAGTGCGCTTCGTGGCCTGCTTGCGCGGCCAGCTTGACTATGGCGATTGCGATCTCATGGTTCCCGGGGCCTCGGAAGGCACCCGGTTAATTACTCCCGCGGGTTACGCCACGAGACACCTCCGATTAAGCCGTGTGGTCGTCTTTGTCGTCTTCGCTTCGCGTTCTCCATGCATGATGTGGTGGTGGTGTGTGTGTGGGCGCGGCAGAGCCGTGTCCTCGTCGGTACACACGTCGCGAGTAGCGTGGCCTTTACTCCGGCCACGCCCGCCCTCGCCGTCGTGCCTCGTCGGTCTTGACGGCGTCGATGTAGTTGGAGTTGGAGTAGCATGGGTCCGCTCAGCTGGGACTTCTCGACGACCAGCAGCCTCGTCGGTGTGCGCAAGGGGTATGCCTCGCAGAAGTAAGTGTTGGTGGAGATCAGCGTCGGTGCAAAACCGACGCGTGCGTACAAGTCGGTACAGCCAGCGTGGTCGACACCTCGTCTCGGTCCGACGCCGAGTTCACGGCTGTCGTCCTAGACAAGAGCGTCGTCTCACGGGCTCGTGAAGGTGGAGGTGGGGTATGCCGCCGGATTGCGAGTCGGCAGTGCTTTCTCCCATGCCCGACGGCTTCACGGAGATGGAGCTAGCACCGGGCTGTCCGATGGACACCCCGACGCTATCGCCTATGGCTTGCGGAGGTGGAGATGGCGCCGGCTTGCATACTAGCAGCCCCGCCATCACTCGTCTTCGGCACGCCTCGCTGGAGTGAAGAAGGCACCGGGCTCGATGGGAGGAGAGATGGCGCCGGGCTGCGCGCCGGCAGCCGCGCGCCCTCGGGGCCGTTGTCTTGTTGGCGTTCGTAGGAGATGAAGAAAGGTTGGGCTACACGCCGGCAGCCCCATCGTCGTCATCTTCGGCGCGCCTCGCCGGAGTGAAGAAGGCACCGGGCTCCTCGCCTCGAAAACTCATGACCGATGGTCGCGCTCTCGCTGGTGGCCACTAGATAGCACGTGCCTGGATCATGTGGGAGGTTCAGGGGGTCGTTGGATGGGCCCATAACCATCACGGGAGAGGGCCGCCGGTTCATCGCAGCGGGCCACCGATCATCGCAGCAGCCCAGCCCGAGCACTTCACGTGGTTGAAGTGAACAGTCCGTGTGCATGTTTAATGCATGTATACACGTAAGCCCAGCTCTCCTCTTTTGCTTATTCCTTGTATTGACTCGTACATGACAGGTTAGTCACGTTCCGAGTCAGCTGCCTCACGCTGGAGACACCGTCTCCTCTGCACAGGCCTGCTCGACATGGTCGCCTCGCCGCACCGCGCGGATCTCTGCGCCATCTAGACGACGACCCTCCAATGTCATCGGGCGTCTGCCGGTGGTGAACGCAGTGGCCTGCCGGTGGCGAACGCGTTGATGGAGATCGAGTTGGCAGCCTCGTTGCCATTGCCCTCAGCTGCCTGGGTCGCGCGGATGGTGGTGGTGCCGAGATGCACGCCGGCAGCCCCGTCGCCGTCATCTTCGGCGCGCCTCGCCGGAGTGAAGAAGGCACCGGGCTCCTCGCCATCGTCGTCTCCGCCTCCGGAGCGCTTCGCCGAAGTGACGGAGGCACTCGGCTCTACGTCGCCGTCGTCTCTTTGACGCCGACGCAAATCATGGCCCGATGAGAGAGGACATAGCGCCGCAGCGGCATGCCGTCAGTCACAAGGCCACCGTCTTTGGCGCGCCACGCTGGAGTGGAGATGGCGCTGCCAGCAGCTGCGCGCCCTCGAGGCCATGCTCTTGGCGGCGGCAGATATGGAAGTGGCGCCGGGCTGTACGCCGGCAGCCGCGCGTCCCCGGTCCGTCGTCTTGGTGGCGGCGGAGATGGAGATGGCGCCGGGCTGCACGACGGCAGCCGCGCCGTCTAGGCCGTCCTCTTGGTGGCGTTGGAAATGGCGCCGGGCTGCACGCCGGCAGCCTCACGTCCTCAAGGCCGTCCTCTTGGTGGCGGAGATGGAGATGGCGCCGAGCTTCACGTTGGCAGCCGCGCGCCCACGGGGCCATCGTCTTGGTGGCGGCGGAGATGGAGGCGGGCTTCACGCCGGCACCCGCGCTGTCGAGGCCGTCCTCTTGGTGGTGTTGGAGATGGCGTCGGGCTGCACGACGGCATCCGTGCGCCCCCGGGTCCGTCGTCTTGGTGGCGGCACCGGCAGCCGCGCGCCCTCGAGGCTCATGGTAGTGGAAACGACGCCGGCTTGCACGCCGGCTGCCCCACCGTCGCCCGTCGGACGTATCCGCCTTGGCGCGGCAGCGTGTGCATGTGTGTGTATATGCTGTAGAGAGAAAAAAAAAGAGAGAGATTCAACCATGATTCTCACCATTAGAAAGCTCCATGGCCTCCTTTCTTGCTCCCGACGTGTTTCACCGGCTTGGTTGTGTATGGGATTTTATATGTGGTATACTCGGCTTGTGTATGGATCGGGAAGTGCAGATGGGTTCAGGCGTACTGGTGGCGTGGTGATGTTGGAGGTGTGTGAGCTGTGCGTGTGTTTCTTCCGATGCGATCTCAGGTGGGAGAGCTCCGCCTCCGATCGGGTGTGAACCTGGGGGTCCTCCTTCTCGGTCAGGTACGTATCTTTTATAGGCGTTGGCCAACCGACAACGGGAACGGATATCGATGGGTGCTCAATCTTCGGGACGTCGACGCTTATCTTATCACCCCACGCATGTAGCTCTCCGATGAAACCGGAGCCGTTCGAGAGTTCGGCTGCTAGCCCAAATAAAACTCGTTAGGCGCGTCCAGTAGCCACCACCCACCATGTACTGATATACACGAATGTGCCGGCCGGCCAAACTGTATACATACATCTTAGAATTTTAACTATACATGTACTCTGCAAAATAAATTGAATTATGATTAGTAGCCCTTTTCTTTTCACGTCTTGCTTAGGGTCATGTCCATGTTGGTAGCTCGGACGTGCGCATGCACTTTGATGCATACTAGCCTTACATTTGGGCTGATCCATCGAGAATGACCAGCTTCACATATGAATATACATTGCTTGTCATTAGAGTCTTAGCCTAATTCTGATACAAATTAGGGTCGAACACTATCAATAATCAACAACAGGGTCTGGAAACCCATATTGACTCCCACACATTCATCGATGATCATATCGGATGAACCACTATGCCAGGATTCAATCAATCCCATATATACATTCCCTTCGTCTCGCGATATTTTACTTGCCCGAGATTCGATCGTCGGTACCGTCATACCTAGTTCAATCTCGTTCACAACAAGTACTTTACTCGTTCCGTAATCCGATATCACTTTGTGATTAACTCCTTAACCACATGCTTGCAAGCGGTGTTGATATCGATTACCGAGTGGGCCCGAAGTATATATCTCCGACTTGGGAGGGACAAATCCCATCTCGATACATACAACCCAACAGACACTTTCCGATCACCTGAGAGACACCTTTATGATCACCCTCTCATAGGATGACGTTTGATGACCTCAAAGCTTTCTTCCGGTACCAGGGAGTTGCATTATCTCATGGTCTAAGGAATACAATATTTGACATAAGAAAAACTTCGCAAAGACGAACACGATGACACGATCTAATTGCTTCGCTTAGTTTGGGTCTGTCCATCATATCATTCTCCCAATGATATGATCTCATTATCAATTGACAACTCATGTCTATGGTTAGGAAACCTTAACCATCATTGATCAATGAGCTAGTCCATAGAGGCGTACTAGGGACACGGTGTTGTTCACAAACCACACAAGTATTAAAGTTTCCGCTTAATACAATTCTAGCATGGAATATAAACATTATCATGAACAAGAATTATAATAATAACAGCTTTATTATTGCCTCTAGGGCATAATTCCAAAAGGAACTCCTCCCCAAGTAGGTTTCCTACTTCCCCTCCACCTCCCAAAATAGCCGTTTGACTTTTCAAATTGGCGTTTGACTTTTCAAACTAGGATTTGATTAAACCCTTTATTTTGTTCAGCGATGACACTTAGTACATGATGCAATCATTCCAACTTGATATGTCACATTTATGTACCCTTCCCCTCCGGAGTACCGGACATTCCGGAACCTTCTAGAACATTCCCGATGAAAACACCGGAACCATTCTCCAACCCCGAAACAGGACTTTCCTTATATGAATCTTATTCTCCGGACCATTATGGATCTCCTCGTGATATCCCGGATCCCATCCGAGACTCCGAACAACATTCGGTCTCTCACTCATCATTCCATAACTACTCAAACAACTTCGAATCCTTAAGTGTGTCTCTCTACGGTTCGTGAATTATGCGGACATGACCGAGACACTTCTCCGATCAATAACCAATAGAGGAATCTGGAAATTCATATGGCTCCCACATATTTCTACGATTACTTTGCGATCGAATGAACCACTTACATACGATACTAATTTCCCTTTGTCTCACGATAGTTTACTTATCCGAGGTTTTGATCGTCGGTATCACTGCATACCTAGTTCAACCTCGTTACCGATAAGTACTCTTTTCTTGTTCCCGTGATATGTGATCCCTTGTGAGCCAGTCACATGCTTGCATGCTAATTGGATGACATTCCACCGAGAGGGCCCAGAGTATATCTATATGTCATATGGATGGACAAATCCCACTCTTGATCCATGTGCCTCAACCCATACTTTCCGAACACTCAATGCCACCTTTATAGCCACCCAGTTACGGTGTGGTGTTTGACGTCATCAAAGTATCCTTCCAGTGATGGTGATTAACATGATCTCATGGTCGAAGGAATTAGGTTACTATGTATCAGAAAGCTTATAGCAAATGAACTATTTTAAATGACTTGATCTTTATGCTACGCTTAACTATAGGAGTATGTCCATCACATCATTCTCCTAATGATATGACCCTGTTGTTAATAACATCTCTATGTTCATGATCAGGAAACCATGATCATATATTAACCAACAAGCTAGTTTAACAAGAGGCTTTACTAGGGACTCTTTTATGTTTACAAATCACACAAGTATTAATGTTTCCTGTTAATACAATTATAGCATGGTATGTAAACATTTATCATAAGTATGAAGATATGATAATAACCACTTTATTATTGCCTCTTGGGCATATCTCCAACACTGTTGTGTTCGGATGACACTCACCACGGGTGATGGAGGAAAGTTCCCCTCCCCCAAGACGTCGGGTGCCTCGATGCCTGCAAGCCCGGGAGACCTACCTGTCCCTCTCATCGGTGATGCGATATGTCGTTGGTTGGAGCTTTGTCTAGAGTTCGTGGATGCTGGGGTGGCGGCCCCAGTAGGTGGACTGCGCGGGCGTCTCTTCGGCGAGCGTCGTGGTAGTGGTGGTGGTTACTACCCTCGGTCATGTGGATGGCGAGGAGAGGGCGTTGGGAGGCTTTGGTGTTGGCGGCGCTTCGATTTCGGCATCTTCCAGATCATGTTTCGGAGGCCTATCTTGGGGACAATGGGCGTGGCGGAAGACGGGGAGTGGTACGAAGATTTTTCATGGCGAAAGCTTAGTGCTTCGGCACCATCGGCGGCAATGCATGCGGGTATCGTTACCCGCTTGGGGGCGCTGATGCGGCTACCTTCCTCGCGACAGGGCTCCGAGTGAAAACTCTTTACCATTGGTCTTGGCGGCGGCGGCGCGGTGCGTCATTACCCTCTTGGGGGTGTCGTTGTGGATCCCCGGCTCATCTCTGTCTTAGCTCTTTGTCTTCGGTGGCAAGTTTAGGTTTTTCACGTTTTTCTTGTTTACTTTGATCTGATTTGTAAAAGGGGTCCTCCCTCCACCTTGTATCTGTTCGGTCGATACGGTTTTATTTTATAAAACGGAACGAAAGACTATTTAGCAAGTAGAGTGGAGTGGAGAAAAGAAGGACACAACACTACTTGGACTGTTGGGGGTGGAGAGGCGAGCACCGACGACATGGTCGATTCGATTACCGTCCAAAGCGGGCATAGCGCTACGGATCGCTTCGGCGATGTAGGCAAGGCGAGCACCAACAAGGAGCGAGTGGCGCGGACTTCAGTTTGCGTGTAATTTGCTCTGGAGAGTTGTCTTTCTGGGCTCTAGTCATTTGTGAAACTAGTTGATCTGTGAGTAACCTCACTCCAACAAAAGAGTTGACCATGAATCACTACGTTTTCTTTCTTTATAATCTTATATCAACTTTGTGCATGAATATGTAGGTTTCAGTGCGTGTACGTCTGTGCTGGTTGGTTTTAATTTCCTCTGTTCTTTACTGAATGTAGTAGAGCAGAGGCAGCGTGGAACATCTTCTGAAACAGAACTGTGAGGTACATGTATCTATCAGACAAAATCCATCATTTAGCGGTACAACAGGACCCTCGGTTTCAGTTGGGCATCATCTAGGATACATAGGCAGTAGGTACACCTCCAGCTACTCATCTACGTATGTCAGATACTACATCTCAGGCCGTTTCTGGTTCTCCCTTCACCAAACACGGCTCCCGAGAAGACATATAACCACTCCTAGCCTATCTGAATAGCCTGTCAGGAGCAACCCAAGCAAGCGCTGGGAAGCAAAAGATCAGAAGTTACCAAGTTCCTTCACCGGATGCTTCATTCGTGTCTCGAGTCCAATTTCAATCCAGATCGTCGTTTCTCAGGTCCAGCTTCAATCCAGACAAGAGTGCTTGGCATGCTTGGGCATACTCCTAAGCAAGCAGACATCAGTGCATGGCCAGGGAAAATACAGCGCAGAGAATGGAAAACACAATGCCACTGCCGCAGCAGCTCACCTTCGTCAGTATCAGAGCTGCTGCTTGCTCATAGCAGGAATTTGACAGATCCATCTCCATAGCTCTGTAGGTATTAGCATCAGCCAGAGCCTTGTCCTCTTCACTCAAATGCAGCCAGCAGAGGCTCCTCTTTGCATACAAGGTTGAATCATCAGGGTCGGCCTCCATAGCCTGCAGACATCAAATCACGCCTTATTCGCACCAACCATCAAATTAGCTGCAAACTAAAGCCCTTGTATTAAAAAACAAAATAAGATAGAGCTGATTCACAAGAGTCGGATACAAGGGATAAACAGTCTACACGGAGGTAATCTAGCAAAACACTTAATGCAACTCCCATGATTCAGAGCATTGTAGGCCAGAAAGGGGTTGATCAGCAAGTAAAGTGCACAACAGAACTAATGAAGAAGTATATGATGCAAGAATATACCTTGGTATACAGAGCCACCGCATCGGCATAAGCATTTTCCTCAAATGCAGCATCCCCTTGCATTTTTAAAACCATGAACTCAAATGCGGCATCCCTTTGCTCTTTCAAAGCACATCCATCATTTTGACCAAAGATGGGATCCTAAATCTAATGAACAACTGAAAGTCAAACATAATATAAAATGCAAATTTACTCATGAAATCACATCGTTCTTATGTTCAATTATTACATCAATGCCTGCAGACGTAAGAGGGGAAAGAATCTCAACGCAATGTGTCCATCCTCGGGCTACAGCAATTTCTGCTGGCGTTCTACCACACTGTTAAGAAGGATATCAAGGGTAAATCTCACAAGTGAACAAGGGAGAGCTTAAGGATGAAAATGATTAGGTGTTCCATCCCGCAAAAACAGAAGAATGTGGAGAAGTCATTTATACTCATATCACTATGAGATTCAAAATATGACAAATTTTAGACGATTGTGCAGAAGAATATGAATGTCTAGGTAAGTGCGTGTAGCCAGATTCCCATTATATCTGGACATGCTTAGAGAGTGAACAGGTGTATGAATGCTTAAACCAGCATATTTCAATCAATTTGCTCTTTTTTTCATGTGGTAAGGAAACATCATGCGGCTTCAGTATTCGCTAGAAAAACATTTTCCTAAGATCAGACATACGCCTTCATTGTGGGACATTTTAGCCCAAAGTTCACCAAGTTATGAAAGAATTTCACTAGTTACAACAGAATTTCAGGATGCCTTAGTTTGCAAGCAGCCAATTGCAACATTTCTCAATTTTATTTTAGTATTCAAAACAGATAAGAATAATATCCCATTTTCTAGGCTAATCATAACTGTCCAAAGCTCTCAATTCTACAATACAGCACTTTTTTTTCTTTACTTTCTTGTGGAGTCAAAAATCAATATTGGCCCTTAGCAGGGTAGTCACATTCTTTCTTTTGAAGTAACAGCCTTCAGCCATTTTCATGGGCCGAATTTATTACAAAATGAAAACTACACTTAAAACAGGCTAGCAGCAAGCAATGCTTTAACAAACCCAATTAACCACAATACCAAAATGTGGCATCATTCTACATTAAGCCATTAGTAGCCAACTCAGAGGGTCAACAAGAGTGACAAGTACTCCCTCCGTCCAGAAATAACTGACTTGTGTTTGTCTAGATTCGAATGTGATGGAGAGAGTATAACTTAAGCAGCAGTACGAAAACTCACTTTACTAGGAATATTTGCATCCGCGCCAGCTTCCAACAAACACTTGATGCAGTCAGTGAAGCCATGAGTCGCAGCTACAACTAATGGTGTAACAGGCCTACCAGCATTGACATCAGCACCAGCCTAAAACAATGAATATGTAATACAGAATGTTGAAGATAGAAATATGCAACAGCTTGTGCTTATGTTAAAAATAACAGAACCAAATTCGTTCAACTTCTTTGGCAAAAACTTATACGTTCAGAGATTTAAAGGGATAAGCCACTGCACCTTAATAAGTAGTTCCACGCGTTTCACAGAAGAAGCGGAGATAGCCAGTGTCAGCGGTGTATAGTATACGCACACAACTCTGTTAGGCTAGAGAGAAGGCAGAGAAAAGATTATCAGACAATAAATTATCAAAGTTTTATATGCAACCTTTAGAAGAACATGTAAAATGTTACCCAAAATAGTTTGCATACCAAAAAACACAAAAGAAAACAACAATGCTCCATCAATTTGTTTTTTTTTCACTGTATCATATTAAGTATGTACATACTAATTAGTAATCAGAGGCTCCTTTCAATCAGTACACAAATCCAGGGATATATTCTTACATTAATCTAGAAAGCAAAAATTCTCTCACATTCTGCTAGGCCGTCATAATTTTCTGGATGGTTAGATCTCAATTTTGCGGTATAATTAGTACACACAAAACTCTCTAATGGAGAAAAACGTAGCTAGTATGTTGAGTCCAGCTAATCGTTCAATGGTAGACTCCAACTGACTTACGTAATAAAAAAAATCCATCTAGCAGCTCACAGGAGGCTGATTGTTCAAACAAACTGGCAGCTTAAGAAATGCAATTGGAGACAGAAGTGTCTGTACATGAAACACTGTTTAGTTGATGTCAGATAGCTCCTTTACCGGATAAATAATACATGAGCAAACAGGATGTGGCCAAGTACCGATCTCATTAATCAATTAATAGAAGTATAATCCAGCAAATATTTTCGGGTCAGATCTATTCTAATTTCCTATGACAAGGAATAGGCGCATAATATTACAGGGTATGTGTCGATCCTGGCTCAATCAATTTACCTACTAATATAGAAGACTAAAAATGTACATCTATAATAGCATGCCAGTACAAGTTAGAATGCGATATCAAGTCAAGCTGAACTAAAGAGATGCATCATGCAATCACTTTCTGTTCTGACAGAAAATCAAATATGCAAAGCTAAACAAAAAGATGTACATTCTTCTTGATTTGCTCTACCTATGTATCAAATGTCTAAGTTCACTTTGTGATAACAGTAAAAAAATAGTTTCTAAGATACATATATGTAGCCCATGCGGATACACGGGTTCATCTAGTTGGTATACTCTATACATTTTTCATCTCCATCTTGTATAACAAAGATTCATGTGCAACTGACAACCACATGGGCAAATAACAATCAAACGGCACAACACTCGGAATGGCCAGTAAGTAAGCGAGTAGATAAGGTGGGAAGAAGCAGGGAGGACAGGTGAGCACCATCACGCTGGTACAGTAGATTAATCTATAATTTGTATGGCAACGACTTACCTTAATATGAATACGCAGAAGAATCATGGTGTAACCAATGTTATAATCTAGCACGCAGTCATCAAGAATATAATACATTTTAAGCAAGGAAAGATCCAAAGATTAAATAAAACGATAAAGGGCGCTTTATTACTTAAAGATGTTTTAAGTGATCCAAAGATAAATGAAGAGATACAAGATAAAAGGATGCAAAGAGCCATAAGATCAGAGTAAGGTGACACCATTACCTGGGTACAGTAGATTAAGGTATAAATTGGTCTAGTTACTTTAATGTGAATACGCAAAAGAATCATTTTTAAGCATGTTATAATCTAGTACACGGTCATCAAGAATCTAAGACATTTTAATCCAGCAAAGATCTAAAGATAAATAAAGAGATACAAGATACAAGATACAAGATACAAGGATGCAAAGAACCATCAGATTAGAGATGGCCAATAAAAAAAAGTCCTGGCTCAGCCAGTCAGGGAAGTAAACATACGTTCCACCTTGACATCTTTGGATTAGGCAGGATTGATAAAGGGGGAAACATATAGGAACACTACTAGGCCCAATGTCATTCATCCAGCCATGACTTCTCAGCTATATTGAGGAGAATACTGTAGCGTACACAATACACATAATAGTGACCATAAAGGGCAAACCAAAGATGGGAAAAGGGATATTACATGCAACAATAATTCAACCATTCTCACATTTCCACTTTGAGCAGCAATGTGCAGCGGTGTTCCTCTTATGCATATAGGGTCAACACAAGCTCCCCTCAATAATAATAGCTCTGCTATTTCAGAGGTATCTGGATGAATATGTAATGAAAATGCTCATGTCACATTACTATCAAGGATACATTAAAACCAATATGGAAGATAGTCTATTACCTCGGGTGTTGGCTGCCCACATCCTGGCTTCCTGTGGTGTGTCGGTATGTGTGCCTGGATGAATGATTTATTGTGCGCCAATATGGTTAGGACAGCTAAGGAAACTGGAAAAACTTCAAAAAGTACAGTCTTTTCTTCTTGGTAGGTAGCATTTACAATTATATTCCTTTTTTTGCCTTGTGATCTCTGTTGATTGAAATTAGAAGTCACCACATGTTTTCTATTTATATGTTTATTAATAAGTAAAACCTAACCATGGCCAAGTGCCTAATATTTCAAATATATATCTACGGTATTTCTACAAACCTGAAAGCTAAATTTACTATGTAGTAAGATACATAAGTGGTTTTTACAAGCAGTTGCAGACTGGGAAAATTACTACAACATAGGTAGGACCTAAACAGGGTTTTGAGCAGCTGACCAACAAAACTTCATCCAGACCAATGGTTAAGCATAGGCAAAAATACATCAAGCAGAATATAAAAAACTTTCCGCACCCAACCAGACATACTAAAATAGATTTTCCAAGCCGAGGACTAAGACTTAGTTTGAGTCTTGTTCAACTGTACCTATGTGTATTGTTCAAGGGAAAAAAATATGCATGTGGCATACTATTGAACTAGCTATCACCTATCAGAACAAAAAAAAAACATCAAATGGCGATGGTTCCTATAGCCTCTCAGCGCCTATTACAATGTGCAAGACAAAAAACAACTTAAGGGCTGAAATTTACTGCAGGACAGACATCACAGCCAGCAACAGGTTAAAAATGAATCAGAACAGATTAGGTAGTATGGATAAAACTACAGGTAATAAAAAAATGAAACTTCATATATATGCAGGGGCATAGAGAACCTGTCATTGTAGCATAATGGAGCACGGTAATCCCTTTTGCATTTGCTTTGTTTGGATTAGCACCACGGTCAAGAAGAAACCTTACAACTGATGTAGATCCACAGCCAAATATTGCATATAACAGAGGCGTTGAACCTAGCAGAGCACAAGAATTCAGCACGCATTTCACAGAAGCAACCTATACGAGAAATACTTTCTCAAGAAAACAAACTAAGCACCATCAATCCAAATCTGCAAAGTCCAAATAGTGCTAGTAGTAACAAACAAATTACCATCGTTGTCAGCCACGTTGACCATGAGGCCGAGATCCTTGACCAGAAATCTGCACATATCGAGCCTCCCGGCCCAGGCTGCCATGTGAAGCGGCCCACGGCCGGCGTACTGCCGGTCTTTGACCGCCCCCAGCGCCTCCTCCAGGCTTTTCCCCGACCTCCGCAGCTTCCGTACAGCCTCTGCGTGTATAACACCACCCGACAAAAAAGAAAAGAAAATTTCATCAAAATCACGAGCACCAAAACCCGAAAGCGGCGGCGAGGGGACTTTACTCCTCACGGCGGGGATGTTGCCCTCGATCGCGTCGTTGACTATCACTAGGGCCGCCGAATCATCCTTGGAGAGTCTGCGGTTCCCGGGCATCAACCGCGGCTGAAGCTGCGGCATCCTGGGTCCTGGATAGTTCGGAAGCTTCTAGAAGGCTAGGGTTTTGGGGGAGCTCGAGGCGGAGTGGGAAAACGGGGGAGAAATGAGAAACGGCGGGAAGCGAGGGGAGGGGAGTGCCGTGCTTGCTTCCGTTCCGTCCATAGTGTGCGACTCTGCAAGTTGCTGACAGTAGCCGACAAAGGCATATCAGGACCGTGTATTTCATGGGCCGAAAAGTATTGGGCTAGCATACGAGACTGCGTCGGCCTTTGTTCGTGCTGCCACGACAATCCTGGATTATTTATTCCAAAAATCTCCAAGCTCAAAACAAAAATATTCCAAAAATCTATTCCTTGCCTGGGCTCTGTCTTTTCTTACAAGGTGCTAGAACCATTTTCCCTAGGCCCTAACAAATATACTCCCTTCGTCCTAAAATAGATGTCTCAGATTTATCAAAATTTAGATAAATCTAGACATTATTTAGCATATAGATTTATTTAAATTTTAAAAAACTTGAGACATCTATTTTAGGACGGAGGGAGTATTTGATTTATGAACAAAATCTGGTTTTCGTTCGTGTCAAATTTGAGCTCTAGAACTAAATCTAGAAATAAAATTAGAAAAAGATAAAGAAAAATTTATCAACAAAAAGGATGAAGACCGAACCAAACCGACCAAACCAGGGCCAGCTCGAAGACGAGCCAAGCCAAACCAAGCTGAGAGCTATGTTGAGCCGAACTTGAAGACGAGCTAGAGCCTAAGAATGAGCTGACAGCCAGACCGATCTAAACTCTAAATTTACTAAATCTTACAAAATTTATAATTAAATAACTGCAACTTCCTTTTCGTTGAATATTGTTGTGTTAGTTTCATAATTTTGACATCTATCCATTGGCGTCGGATTTTCAAATTTACGATCTACTGATCCGCCTAGTGTTAATTTTGAAGTTTGAACCGAGTTATGAATATATTTGGTGTAATAAAATGAATCGCAGGTGATATTTGATCATTGTGTCATCCCTAGCACATTAGGCATATTTTTTTATCGAACTAAAAAGGTATATTTGCATACTATCATGTTGCATGCATGCATGAGTAATTAGTTTTGATAATTTGCTTTTGAGTGTTTTAGTTGTATTACTCTCCACTTCGCATCGTCCTCGGCCTTGGCACCGGGATCAAGATTTTGGGTGGGTTCTCTGAGGGGTAGATCGGTTTTGGCGTGGTAGCAACTTGGGATCAGGGTGGAAGCTCCGGATGATGTTGTGTGGAGGAAACGCTACTAGTAGAGGCAACAAGATGGATGGTCAGTTTTAGGGTTCTTACCGCGGTGAGTATGAGGTCGGCATGGTATTTGGCGCAAGCACATGCTTGGGCAAGAAGGTTACTGAAGACAGACCTTGGGCTTTCATGAGCAATCGAGTGTTGATAAATCTTTACAATGGCTTCACTAGGCCATCTACTATTGAACTGCTCCATCTAGATATTTGGATGCAGATCCATGATCTTCTGGTTGATTATGCTCACGTGGTCAAACCCCTAGCGTCAAAAGTTAGTGATTTTTTTTGACTATGTACACCCGTGGGCATACGTTACTTGTATTTATAATTGTAGCAATACAAAGATGGTATGCAAACAAGTAAAACATAACAATAAGAAAACAAACGGTTGGACAGCTGCAAACAGTCCTCGCCGCACCTACTAAGAACACAAATCCTTCGCCATCGTCAGAGAATAAGAAGATCACCAGCAGTTGGTCCATACTTTGGCACTGAAGAAACCTCTAGCCATAAGAAGTTAACAATAACCACCAGTCCCGTAAGATTGGATCTAGCCTACTGCTAAAGAACATCATTCGGAGGAGCTCTCCGAGCATCTTCAACGTCGGATTGGTGCCAGGCTTGTGGACATTTTGGGTCATATTCAAAGAGCACGGTGACGGTATCCACCCACCGTCGGCTTTGATTTTTAAGAATATGTGTGTCACTTAAAACTTTGTGCTTCTTAGGAAAATGTCACCTTTTTGTTGCCGTATAATATGATAGTAGCACGGCCGGCACCCATGAAGGTGCCGTAGCACTAGATCTACTTCACGGACATGGACGTGGAATATAGGAGATAATCATTTGAAGTGTACATTTCAACAATCTTCTACTTGCGTTTTGGACGATGTTCTCTTCTTTGTAAGAAACACCAGTGGTTGGTTGTAAGTTATTTAGTCTATCGGTTCTTTTTATAAAGATGAACATGGATTTTATTAGTGTCCAGATCTCAGGCGTCTGAGAACTTTTTATATCTAAATCACCGATATCATCCAATATTTATGCTAATTCTTAGTTGCAACTAACTTACAAGATTTATACTAATTCTCAATTGCAACTAAGTTGCAGCTCATTAAATTCTCAGTTACAGCCGAGTTGCAACTTATGTGTAATTTTCACATTGCACGAATCACGAGGTAAATCGCGTTGAAAGAGGCGACTAAGACTTAAAAAGTTCTCACGCGTCCGAGAACTAGCAAAACCGTTTTATTTAATCTCCCAAATGTTGCATCTCACACGCAATTTATCTCGTTACATGCGTAACAATGTGTGTGTAATCACAGTCCACAAAACAATCTCTAGAAGAAAGAAACAAGAACCCTGAAGGAATCCCAAACTCCCAATCAGAGGAAACCATCGGCACTAGAAGGAATTATGCACACTTGGAGCCCACATGACCCTGGGTAAATGAACAAATGAACCCTCAACCCCTCGTCATTATTTCCCTGTCAAGGCCTCCTTCTGAATCTTCAGCCCGATGTATCTGTTGGATCGAATTTCGGCCAAACAAATGGTCAGTAAACACGAAAACTCGAGCATTTCAGTTTGGTCAGAGCAAGATGACGCAGGAGCAGAGTTCAAGCAGAACGATAGACTGCCCTGTTCTTTTTTACCTGCCGAGCATCATGACGGTGGCCTGCGGGTTGGTGCCGGGTGAGTACTTGAAGGTGGAGCTGTCGACGACGCGGAGCCCCTCGACGCCGATGACCCGGTAGTCCTGGTCGACCACGGGCCCGACGTGGCAGCCGCCGTGGTAGTGCCAGATGGTCATGACCGTGTCCCTGCAGTACTGCTGCAGCGGCCTGGTGTCCCTAGGGTGGCGCGGCAGCAGGTTGAGGAAGTTGGCGAGCTTGGCGCGGTCGAAGACGGCGTCCATGGCGGTGGCGTTGGCGTAGGTGAAGCGGGAGAATGCCCGCGACCGCGCCACCCGCTCGATGGTCTGGATCCCGCGCACGCACCGCTCCACGTCCTTGGGGTCCTTGAAGTAGTTGAACGTCACCGCCGGGTTCGCCCGCGGGTCCGTCGACCGCAGCTCGATGTGCCCCGTCGACAGCGGGCCCAGGATCTTCTCCAGGATGAATCCGCCGCGGAACGCGCGCCGGTCCAGCGCCCGCATCGCGTCCGCCGCTCGCCGCATCGCCTCTGGCGTCCTCTCGCTCGGCGGCAGCGCCCCCAGCTGCCCCGTCTGCAGGTCACCAACTGGTGTCATGCCATTGCCACGTTGGAAGTTTGGAGAAGGTGTCGATGAGTGCGTGCGTACCATTGGGGAGAACATGCCGAAGGTGTGGGAACGGCGGCGGGAGCTGCGGTCGTGGAGGGGGATGCCGAACTGGGAGCCGCTGATGCCCTCGATGAAGCTGCCGAAGCGGGTGACGCCGACGATCTGGACGAGGGAGAGCGTCACGGGGACAGGGGACGGGACGAACACCGAGTTCATGGGGTTGTCGGCCACGCCCTGCCCGACCATGGGGTGGTCCAGCACGGCGCGGATGCCGTGCTTCTCCAGGTGGCCCCGCGGGCCGACGCCGCTCAGCATCAGCAGCTGCGGGCTCCCCAGCGTCCCCGCCGCAAGGATCACCTCGCTCTTCCCGCCGCCCTGCAGGTACACCCGGTGCTGCACCCCCGTCGGGTCCACGAACACCACGCCGTACGCCACCGGCTTCGCCGACCCCTCTGTACATTTGCATTTCATCAATTATTGGTATACATGCATATATAGCAGGCGCACGCACTGCGTGTTCATGTAGCTACGTACTTACGTACCTCTGTGGCGGAATAGGATCTGTGACACGGTGGCGTGGAGGAACACGGTGAGGCGCCCGGGGTTGGCGCTGCGGAGGAAGTTGGCGGCGGTGTGTCGCCTGCCGGCGCTGTCGAAGATGGTGCCGCCGATCTTGGTGCCGTGGACGTGGTCCAACGTGTACCCGTTGTCCGGGGTGACGCCGGCCTGGAGGAGGCCCTCCCGGAGCGCGCACTGCCACTTGGGCACGTCGGGCCGGAACACCAGCTCCTTCTCCACCCACCGGTACGACGCGTTCACGAGGCGGGCGTCCCACCCGGCGGCGCGCACGTACTCGCCGCTAGCTCGCGTGTAGAAGCCCGCGTTGAGGCAGCTCCCGCCTCCCAGCACCCGCGCCCTGGCGTTCACCACGCCGTCCTCGGACACGAACCGCTGGGCGGGGGAGCTCGGCGACGTGTCCGCCAGCGCGTCCGCGAAGTGGTACTCGCTGGACACGTTGCGGTTGCCGTACGGGTACCCGCCGCGCTCCAGGAGGAGCACGCGCGAGTTCTCCGACAGCGTCGCCGCCAGCGGGCACCCCGCCGTGCCGCCGCCGACCACGATGTAGTTGAAGTGGGACACCAGGGGCGCGTCCCGCGCGTGCCGCACGAACCGGAAGTTGTACCTCTGTTGGCTCTGGGCTTCCTCCTCGCCTTTGTCCTCCCCCTGCTGCTGCTGCTGCTGCGCGGCGGCGGGTCTGACGCAGAACGACACGACAAGTGTTGCTGCCACGCCCACTGCTAGTGCCGCCACTGGTGAGCCGCGATGGCCAGGCGCCGCCATGGATTTTGTCAGAGTAATCTTCGCCGCCGTTGCTGGCACCGTGTCGGATTTGTCTATATAGTCGATCGGGGATCGTGATTGGATTATTAGATAAAGAGTAGTTGCCGATTAGGGGTGCAGATACGTGCGGATTCCTAGCGCAAAGATGAGCTCCGAGGGATCCGGGCGAGTGGCGATAGAAAGAACAGCGGCGTCGTCGAGAGCCTTTGCATGCGGGCAAAATTAATTAGACCTCTTATAATGATGATGACGACTGAGTATATTATCATGATGATCGGTCGTTGTCGTCGGATGCAGGAGAGATTCAGTGTGGACGTCTCGTCACCTTGAAATCTGGAGTTAGTACTAGACTAGAGATTCAGTGTGGACGTCTCGTCAGATGCAGTATAGATTCAGTGTGGCCTTAATTCCTGTTGCTCGTTCAGAGTAGACGCACGAAACGTTTGCTGAGATAATAAGACCATCTCAACTGGTTGGGCGTTTAGGCGTCCGGCGCTATTCGGCGACAGATGAATAAAACTTTTAGCTTAAAAATGATCAGTTTTCCGTTCATGTATCCAGTAAATAAATCTAGAAATCGACGATATATTTTAAAAAAAAATCATACTGCCAAAAAACAACACGAGTTCGACAGACTCTCCCCAACACGCAGCTCGGCGGGCAAGCATCCCAGGTTTGGCTTTCAAATTATTACCAAAAAAAGATCACTCATCCATCGGGATAGGCTCCTCCGTCGTAGCAATCGGCGACGTCTCGGTCATAGTAGTTGTGGCAGAGCTCGGCGATGGGTTGGAAAACGTGGAGGCAGAGCTCCGCGATGCAGTGGTGGTAGAGAGTGTTGGCACATAGCTCGACATGGGTGTCGGCATGCCCGTGGCAGGGAGATCCTCGTACAGAATGGCGTTGCAGCGTGCCGTGTACCACGCCTTGACCTGGGGGCTCATCGTCGAAGTGTCCTCGCCACCCATGAGAAAGGCCAGGTTCGTGTTCCTCTTCATCACGTCGAAGTTGGCCTTGAGCAGGTCGAGCTTCTTGCCTTGGTTCTCCAGCATCTGGCTTCACCTTTCTTCGGACTTCTCCTACCTCTTGTCGGCATGGGCCTTCGCATCGGCACACTACTTGATCAATGCATGAAGTCGTTTGGCAAGCAGACCCATAGCCTTCAGTGTCTTGGACTTCTTCTGGCCGAGCTCTAGCCTTCCTTTGGTGACAGCTGGGGGTGGCACTTTGGGGTTGTAGATGTTGTCATTGGCCTTGGCGAGCGACTCGCGAGTGTCCAACCACTTCTGGCACTTCTTGATCCTATGGAACATATGGTGAAACTTGAACTCGGTATTAGTGTCGTCGCCGTACATGCCGAGAGCAGGGTCTAGCTGCAAGGCGAAGTGTCAGTCGCAAACATGGCATGAACTTGGCGATGGGTCGGCGAATTGATTTACCTTGTTGTCCATACTGGCGTTGATTACTAGGCGATGATCGATTTCCTCTTGGATTCCATTCCATTTGCTACACACTCGTTGCACGGCCCCCCTTCCCCAATTGTTTCTCATGGCTTTCTCGCTGCGATCCATGCGGACCTTGTTGAAGTATGGATCCATTAGGTTGCGCTCATCGAACGCCATCTTGATACGTCTCCAATATTTTTCGGAGTTTTGGTTTGAACTGGTGATCGCGTCGAGGCTCACCGACTTCCATGCTTCGATGAGGCACTCGTCTTTAAGGGCGGTCCACTTGATGCGAGGCTCAGCCAATGGTGTCGTCTTCGGCTTCCTCTTCCTCTTGCCCTCGCCCTTGATCATCGTTGGGGTTTCAATTTCGGATTCTCCCCTTCCTCTTCCCCATGCATCTTCTTATCGTCAGCTTCTTCATTCGTCTGGTTGTCAGCGAGATCCTATGAGTCAAGGCTGTCCTTGTCATCAATACAGGACTGATCATGTGTGAAGAACGAGCCCGCGGAGGTGGCAGAACCAGAAGCGATCATCTCGGCCATGTAGGAGTAACCCGACATTCCGCCGAACACTCTGCATGCGTCTGTGTCGCCGAGCTGGATGGAGGAACCAACACCCTTGTTTTGTACGAAAGTTAGGGGGCACGACGGGAGATATGCCATAGGGAACGCTGATGTTTGTTAGATGTATGTATCTGTATATTGTAGTTTTCCCATATGTTAGGGGGCTTCCTGCATATTTGCACCTGTACCTGTATTATATATTATGGTCTTTGGCCCCCAGAGGAATACATGTTGCATATTCCTGACATGGTATCAGAGCTAGGTTAGACTGTTTCTCTGCAACATCGTCACAGCCGTCATCGTCCCTGTCGTCGTCGTTATTCCGACGTCGCCGCCGCCGGTCGCCGCTGTCTCCGGCAATCTCTCCGGACGCCTCCTTCCGTCATCTGCCTGTCCCGCTCCGTCTGCTGGTATCCGGATCGGATCTAGGCGGTTGCATCCCGATCAGATAGGATCTGATCTGGGCGATCTGGAGTCTTCAACCGCGTTACGATCGAACCAAGTCCCGTCCGTTGCGTCTGGCTCCGCCCGCACCTCGACGCCTGGCTGCGTCTGCCTCCTGGCGCCCGCTCGCTCCCTCCCGCTGACTCCTAGCGCCCGCCCGCGTACGTCTGCCTCCCGGCGCCCTCCCGCTGACTACCGTCCTGCGCCCGCCCGTCTGCCTCCCGGCGCCAGTCGCTGTTGGAATTATGCCCTAGAGGCAATAATAAAGTTGTTATTATTATAATTCTTGTTCATGATAATGTTTATATTCCATGCTAGAATTGTATTAAGCGGAAACTTTAATACTTGTGTGGTTTGTGAACAACACCGTGTCCCTAGTACGCCTCTATGGACTAGCTCATTGATTAATGATGGTTAAGGTTTCCTAACCATGGACATGAGTTGTCGATTAATAATGAGATCATATCATTGGGAGAATGATATGGTGGACAGACCCAAACTAAGCGAAGCAATTAGATCGTGTCATCGTGTTCGTCTTTGCGAAGCTTTTCTTATGTCAAATATTGTATTCCTTAGACCATGAGATAATACAACTCCCTGGTATCGGAAGAAAGTTTTGAGGTCATCAAACGTCATCCTATGAGAGGGTGATCATAAAGGTGTCTCTCAGGTGATCGGAAAGTATCTGTTGGGTTGTATGTATCGAGATGGGATTTGTCCCTCCCAAGTCGGAGAGATATACTTCGGGCCCACTCAGTAATCGATATCAACACCGCTTGCAAGCATGTGGTTAAGGAGTTAATCACAAAGTGATATCGGATTACGGAACGAGTAAAGTACTTGCTGTGAACGAGATTGAACTAGGTATGACGGTACCGACGATCGAATCTCGGGCAAGTAAAATATCGCGAGACGAAGGGAATATATATATGGGATTGATTGAATCCTGGCATCGTGGTTCATCCGATATGATCATCGATGAATGTGTGGGAGTCAATATGGGTGTCCAGACCCCGCTGTTGATTATTGATAGAAGATCATGTCTGCATATTCTCGAACCCGCAGGGTCACACACTTAACGTGTCTCGACGCTAGGATAGATTGGATAATTGGTTTATGAGTTTTTGTTCGGAGTCTCGGATGGGATCCGGGACATCACGAGAGGTTCCGGAGTGGTCCGGAGAATAAGATTCATATAAGGCAGTGCAGTTTTTGGAGTTCAGAATTGTTCCGGGTTAATCAGTATTGTGCCGGAAGCTTCTAGAACCTTCCGGAAGGGGACCAACGTGGCCCCACCTTCCGGGAGGGGGCATGGGCCTATGAGGGAGTGCCCTGGCCGCATTGGGCCAGGGGCACAAGGCCCCATAGGGCCCAGCCGGCCAAGAGAGGTTTAAACTCGAGATAGACCTTCTATAAGGTGGGGTTTCCTTGCCCCCACTCCTTATCCTTTGGGGCCACCGGTTTGGGCTTGGGGGAGGGGCTAGGGCTGCGCCCCCCCCCCCCTCTATATAAAGAGGGGTGGGGGCGCACCAACCCCTCACACCTTCCCTTCCAACCCTAGTTGCCCTGCTTGTAGGGGTTCGTAGCATGGAAAACAAAAAATTTCTATCGCATACAAACAAACAAGCCAAGATCTATCTACTATATTGTAGCAACGAGTCGATGGAATAACTTACCCTCGAAGATTCCAAAGTGTTTAACGAGAGCGGATTCTCGTGGGTGATGTAGTTGTACTCTTCCCGATCTCAAGATCGTGTAGACGATCCTTCCGGCACTGCGTTCCGGCAGCGCTCCCGCAGTCGGTCACACGTACGGTACTCGACGAAGACCTTCCTCTCCCTTGTTCCAGCAGGCAGCGGAGGTTGCAGCACTCTCCTCGTGATTCCGGCAGCACAACGGCGTGGTACCGGAAGTAGAGGGGAGATCCCGCAGGGATTCGCCTTAAGCCGGAGCGAGTATGGTGGAGTATGAGAGAGAGCTATTAGTGGTCTAGGGATTAGACACACCAATTAGAAGGCTCTAAACCGAAGGCTAGGGCAATTAGAAGCTCTAAACCAAAACGGCTCTAAACCGGAGATTAGAGGATAGGAACTTGTGTGTCTAGAGGAGGAGGCCCTGCCCCTCCTTTTATGGGTGGAGGGTGCGGCCAAGGGGAGGGGAGTCCCTCCCCAAGTCGGCCTTGGTTGGCGCGCCGGCTTGGGGAGGAGACTCCTCCCCCAAGTCGGTTCCCAACTCCTCTTGCTTGTTTCCCACAGTTTCTTGTTTTAGCCGTTTGACTTTCAAACTGGACATTTGACTTTTCTGTTTTAGGATTCAATTTAATCCTTTATTTGGAACAGCAAGAACACTTAGTACATGATGCAATCATTCCAATATGTAATGACACATTCATGTACCCCTCCCCCCTCCCGGAGTGCCGGACATTCCGGAACCTTCTAGAACATTCACCGGAATCATTTCCGAACTCCAAAACGGGACTTTCCTTATATGAATCTTATTCTCCGGACCATTCCGGATCACCTCGTGATATCCCGGATCCCATCCGAGACTCCGAACAACATTCGGTCTCTTTCTCATAATACCATAACTACTCAAAACAACGTCGAATCCTTAAGTGTGTCTCCCTACGTGTGGCATCCCGCAAAACCACTACTAGAAAATCGCGTTGTTTTTTGTGCATTGCATCATCATGACCGCATGCTCATGTCATCATGCCACATTGCATTTGAGCATCGCCATCATCTTGCATTTTGCTTGCATAAAACTATTTGCGGAAAAACCGGTTCATGTTTTCTAAACGCCCCGTCTTTGTTCAAACACAAAACCCCGGGTCTCCGGATTATTTTGTTTTGTCTGCTATCGGTTCGCAAACGGCCCGTTTAAAACAAATAAAATGTTTAATTATTTTTAGTGGGGGCAGTCGAACGGGCCGATTCGACCCGAACGACCACCCCCGGTTCAAAAATCGGTCCACCTAAAATCCTACATCTACCCAACCTAACCTACCCACACCCCCTCCACCTCACCCCAGCCAATCCCTGGCTGCCACCTCACCCTCTCCCCTCCCCCTAGCCTATCAGACCATGCCACCTCACCTGGCCTAGCCCCACTCCCCCCTGGCGCCTGGCCCACCTGCCCTCTCTCTCCACTTCCCCCCACCAACCCTGCTACCCAGCCTCACACCTGCCCGACCCGGCCCCGCACGAACCCCACCCCTGGTCCCACCTCCTTCTCTCCCAACTCTCTCTCCTCCCTCCTCTCGTCCTCACCCCGACGCTCCTCCTCCGCTCCGCCGCCCCGGCCGCGGCCCGTGCCGTCTTCGGTCTCCCCCGCCGCGCCTCCGCGCGCTCGCTCCGCCCGCTGCGTCGGCCGCGACGCCGCCACCCCCGAGCGCTCGCGACGCCGCCCCAGGACGCCTCCCTCGTCCGCCGGCGACCCCGCTCCAGCCGCCTCAGCAAGCTCGCCGGCGACCCGCGCGACCGCCTCGCCGCCGTGCTACCTCCTCTGCCCGACGCGCGCGCCGCCATGCTCCCCGCTCTCTCCTCCGCCTCCGCTCCCTCCCCGCCGGCGCCGCCGCGGCACACCCTCCGCGCCCCTCTGCCTCTCTGGTCTCCGACGCCTGCGAGCCTCCCCGTCCCCGCTCGGCCTCACCCCGGCAGAGCCGCTCAACCCCGGCCCGCTCCGGCCTCCCTCGCCGTCGTCCTTCCGCCGGCCCGGCCCCCGTTGCTGCACGTCGCCGCCACCCCTGCAACCTCGCCTGCGTTGCCTGCCAGCTGCCTCTCCTCTTCCCTTGGCCCCTCCCCATCTTCCGCTCTGCGCGTTCGAACTCGCCGGGGAGATTAGTGACGCTGGCGGCCGCACCGGTGGTACGGTTCCCGGTGTTCGGTCTCGTCCGGCTGCTTGGCTTGGCCGCGTCAGCGGCCATCCTCGTCTGGGCCGTCCACTTCCGCGGCGGCATGGCGCTCTCCTCTGAGAAAGACAAGCTCCTCATATTCAACATGGGTATAGTGTTTCTGTGAAGATGCTTCAGTTAAGACCGAGACAACCATATCCCGAGCGAGGCTGCGATGCCAAGGTCGTCTCATCGACAAGATCTCCATCGGTTCGGTGCCATGCCATGGATGCCGACAAGATCTCCTTCCGGGTACCATAACCCCGAACCGTCGACGAGGAACCGCGAACCGAACCCGGAGGTCTCCGTCACGGAACCACAAGACCTTTGGGGGTGGAACCGACAAGATCTACCTCACGGAGCGTCAAGATCGCCTCACGGAATCCGAAGCGCGGACCCGACAAGAGCCTCGCAACAACAAGACCGACCCGACACGAGGACACGACAAGATCTTCGCGACGACAAGATCGACCCTGACAGATGAAGTTCGACAGCGACAAAGGCAGAGCAACAAGTACCCCTCATGGATCCGATGCCCCGACGCCAGACCAAGTGCTTCCTCCCGGAACGCCAAGGTCTACTCCGCTATCCGAGAACGTTTCCGACGAACCCTGGACCCTGAGACCGACCCCGAACCCTCGGACCAAGTTCGTCGAACCCTAATGTGTGAACCCCTTCCCGCAAACCCTATTTTTATAATATATACAACTTGTCGCATATTAATTGTCCATGCATGCATATTGTCTTGTGGTTTGGGGGCCTTATGCCGATTCACCTTATACTTAAATATGGGGCCCATATGCGGGCAAATCTAGTCTTATATTGGCCTCATTTAAATTTGTGTAGCGAACCGGTGATATATTCTGCCTTGTTAAACAACATTTAAATTGCGGGGTAGCTAAACAACATGAACCACCTAATTAATTGTCGGGACCCTGGTTCCACTTAATATGACCTAATTGCATCGCATCTTTGCCATGCCATACCTCATACATGCATCATGCCGATCTTAAATATTGCATCCGGTGTTCCTTCTAGTGTTTTGCTTCTTCGCGGATTGGACCGTTGAGTTGATGCGAGTGTCGACCCGATCTTCGGATGAACTTTCGACGATGTTTTCAGGCGAGCATCTCCCCCTTTCTACCTATCTTACTTTATAGTATTTATTCCCTCCTGTTGATCTATTGCTATCTGTGTTGCGATGCTCTAGTTTCCGTACCCGTGATATCCCCTTGTAGCCCTATATTGCCTTGGACACCTCCTATTACCCGTTGATTGGTAGATAGTTGGACTTGCGCGCCGTAGTCGCTTGCTCATATGCTGTTGCGTGTCGCCATGTACCACAGTTGTTGGAGTATTGCCACATGTTTGATGTTGGAGATGATCCTAGTTTTACTTATCATTCACTTTAATTCCTGTTTAACAACTAAAATTGAAGTAAGCAGAGGCATCGGTGGGTGATAGATAATATTTGGTTTCCGAACGCCCACTTGTGTCCCGTAGGACCCCGAGTACTTGATACATGTTCCTTGATTTATCGCGCTATCCACATCTGGGAGGTATATGGGACCCCCCTGAGCCAGAGCTTGATTCAGTCTTATTTCTTGGGGCCACAAACTAGTTTGAGGTTTTATTTACGATCCTGTACTTATGCCATGCTACTGCTTTATTTACAATTGTGCGAGGAGCACACTGTACTGTTTAGGATCGGGACACGATTCCGCGGTGTCGACAAGCTCAGTTTTGGGTTCCCAGTCGTTCACAGCCGTCCACCCAAACCTCGGGTCCGTCTCGGAGCTAGCTTACTTCGTTGCGGGTGTACTCCAAGGGGTGGCCCCCTGAAATATTTCTGAATCCTGTGATTGCTTTGTCGTGAAAGCCTCGTTGGGTTTTGATTTGGTTTTTCCGAGGTTGATCGAGTGTGTGTTGCTATTGGTGCACCCCGGTCGGGTAAAACTTTCTGAAAGCCGTGTCCGCGGTTATGGACGACTTGGAGCACAGTATCTCGACCATAGACAAGCATAACTAAAGTAGTGCTATAAATTTGACTTTATAATGACTAGTAATCAGCTTCACTATAATGGAATGGCTAAATAATCCTGCCAACAATTGCTTGTTGAGTTGTCGCTTGCGACCCTTGTACCTGACGAGTAAGTATTGCAACTACAACGGAATGGCTTAATAAAAGTACCAACAACTGCTGGGTTTTTGGGTCATCTCATGCTATTTGTATCTGATTAGTAAGTGTTGCAACTACAACGGAATGGTTAACTAAAAGTGCCCACTGCTTACTTTATCAGGATGATTATCTAAACCTGACTAGTAATTGCTGCAACGATAACTGAATAAGTAAAACTGCCAACTGTGTGAGTTCCTCGGTTGACCTCCTCGTTTGGTCTCGAGGGGGAAACGCCAGGATGGGTTTGTTTGATGATAGTATCAGGTTGGTTCCGGATAGGTCCTTCTTCCCCTCTCTGATTGCCGCCAGTTGAATCGAGTCTCTATAGGTTGTCTAGTGCATGCTGCCGCTGCCGCTTCAGTCCACCATACCTATGTAGGCGAGGACCGCCGAATTCTAGCCTCGCCGTGTACTGGCCTCAGTACTGACGCTCCTCTTTTTTCCTTTGCCCTTTGTCGGCACCCCTTTTGTTTAAGCAGGTTTTGAGATCGACGCCGTTAGCAGGGTTACCCTTCCGGCTTGGCCTGGGCAGGGTTATGGACGCCATCGGTTATTCTTCAGGGCTCTTAGCCCCATTTGCATCTTGTCCGTAGTCGGACGCTCTATCATTGTTTCAAGGTGATTTGAATCTTTGTATTTTATATCTGTATTCTTGACTCAATGAGTCGCTGTTGTATATATATCTGTTCTGTGGGTCCCATCGAGGACTGTTGTGTAATGTTATTACTTCGTTTTCCACCCGCACGAAAGTGCCTGGTGGGCACCTTTGAATCGTTTCTATGCGGGTTTGGCGAATTTCGCTAAAACTTGCATAGGGCCGATTCTGAGGGTGTTACACTACGGTTCGTGAATTATGCGGACATGATCGAGACACTTCTCCGAACAATAACCAATAGAGGAATCTGGAAATTCATATGGCTCCCACATACTTCTACGATTACTTTGCGATCGAATGAACCACTTACATACGATACCAATTTCCCTTTGTCTCACGATATGTTACTTATCCGAGGTTATGATCGTCGGTATCTCTGCATACCTAGTTCAACCTCGTTACTGATAAGTACTCTTTTCTCGTTCCCGTGATATGTGATCCCTTGTGAGCCAGTCACATGCTTGCAAGCTAATTGGATGACATTTCACCCAGAGGGCCCAGAGAATATCTATCCGTCATATGGATGGACAAATCCCACTCTTGATCCATGTGTCTCAACCAATACTTTCCGAACACTCAATGCCACCTTTATAGCCACCCAGTTACGGTGTGGTGTTTGATGTCATCAAAGCATCCATCCGGTAAAGGTGATATGCATGATCTCATGGTCGAAGGAATTAGGTTACTATGTATCAGAAAGCATATAGCAATTGAACTATTGAAATGACTTGATCTTTATGCTACGCTTATCTGTAGGAGTATGTCCACCATATCATTCTCCTAATGATATGATCTTGTTGTTGATAACATCTCAATGTTCATGATAGGGAAACCACAATCATGTATCAACCAACAAGCTAGTGAAGTATAGAGGCTATACTAGGGACTTCAAATTAAGTTTACAAATCACACAAGTATTAATGTTTCCTTGTTAATACTATTATAGCATGAATGTAAACATTTATCATAAACACAAAGATATAATAATAACTACATTTATTATTGCCTCTAGGGCATATCTCCAACAGTCTCCCACTTTCACTAGAGTCATCTAATCTAGATTACATGGTAATATACCGAACACCCATGGCAGTTTGGTGTTGGTCATGTTTTGCCCTCGGGAGAGGTTTAGTCAACGGATCCTCCACATTCAGATCTGTGTGTACTTTGCAAATCTTTATATCCCCATCCTGGATATGTTCTCGAATAGCGTGAAAACGTAGCTTGATATGCTTCAGCTTCTTGTGTGACCTTGGTTCTTGCGCATTGGCTATGGCGCCCATGTTATCACAGTAGATAGACATTGGGTCCAGCGCACTAGGAACCACACCCAGCTCTGTAATGAACTCTTTCATCCATATCGCTTCTTGTGAAGCCTCCGAAGCAGCCATGTATTCCGATTCAGTTGAAGATCTCGCCACAACGCTTTGCTTTGCACTCCTCCAGCTAACTGCTGCACCATTCAAAATAAATACGTATCCAGATTGTGATTTAGAATCATCCGGATCGGTGTTCCAACTAGCATCGGTGTAACCATTAACAACGAGCTGTTCATCACCTCCATAAGAAAGAACCATATCCTTAGTTCTTCTCAAGTACTTAAGGATGTTTTTGACCGCTGTCCAATGATCCACTCCTGGATCACTTTGATATCTGCTAGTTAAACTAACAGCATATGCGATGTCGGGTCTAGTACATAGCATGGCATACATTAGAGATCCTATGGCTGATGCATAGGGAGTCTTACTCATCCTTTCTCTATCTTCTGCCGATGTCGGACTTTGAGTTTTACTCAAGATCGTATTGGGCAACATGGGCAAGAACCCTTTCTTGCTTTCTTCCATTCCAAACCTCTTTAGAACTTTGTCCAAATATGAACTCTGTGACAATGATATTTGGCGTTTCGATCTATCTCTGTAAATCTTTATGCCTAATATGTAAGCTGCTTCGCCAAGATCCTTCATTGAAAAACTATTATTCAAATATTCTTTGACACTATTAAGAAGGTCTACATCATTCCCAATCAACAATATGTCATCCACATATAGTATTAAGAATGCTACAGAGCTCCCACTCATTTTCTTGTAAATACAAGCTTCTCCATAAGTTTGTATAAAACCAAAACTTTTGATTACCTTATCAAAACGTTGATTCCAACTTCGGGATGCTTGCTTCAATCCATAGATGGACCGTTGAAGTTTGCATACCTTGTTAGCATCTTTAGGATCGACAAAACCTTTGGGTTGCATCATATACAACTCTTCATCAATATCTCCATTGAGGAATGATGTTTTGACATCCATCTGCCATATCTCATAATCATAATATGCAGCGATTGCTAACATAATCCTCACAGACTTTAGCTTCGCTACAGGTGAGAAAGTCTCATCGTAGTCAACTCCTTGAATTTGTCGAAACCCTTTTGCGACAAGTCGAGCTTTATAGACAGTAACATTACCATCAGCATCTGTTTTCTTCTTGAAAATCCATTTGTTCTCGACAGCCTTTCGGCCATCCGGTAAGTCCACCAAAGTCCATAGTTGGTTTTCGTACATGGATCCAATCTCGGATTTCATGGCTTCTTGCCATTTATTGGAATCTGGGCTCATCATCGCTTCCTCATATGTCTCGGGGTCATCGGTGTTGTCCACCAACATGACACTCATAACGGGATCATACCAATCTGGAGTGGTACGAGTTCTCGTTGACCTCCGAGGCTCTGTAGCAACTTCAACCGAAGTTTCATGATCACCATCATTAGCTCCCTCTCTTATTGGTGCAGGCACCACAGGAACTTCTTCCGGTGCTGCGCTACTCGCAATTTCGAGAGAAGGTTCGACAACCTCGTCGAGTTCTACTTTCCTTCCAGTCACTTCTTTCGAGAGAAATTCCTTCTCTAGAAAGGATCCATTCTTGGCAACGAAGGTTTTGCCTTCGGATCTATGATAGAAGGTATACCCAATAGTTTCCTTTGGGTATCCTATGAAGACGCATTTTTCCGCTTTGGGTTCTAGCTTGTCTGGCTGTAACTTCTTTACATAGGCTTCGCATCCCCAAACTTTAAGGAACGACAATTTAGGTTTCTTCCCAAACCATAATTCATACGGTGTCGTTTCAACGGATTTAGACGGTGCCCTATTTAAAGTGAATGCGGCTGTTTCTAATGCATAACCCCAAAATGATAGCGGTAAATCTGTAAGTGACATCATAGAACGAACCATATCTAAGAGAGTTCGATTACGACGTTCGGACACACCATTACGTCCCGGCGGGGTCAATTGTGAAAGTATTCCGCATTTCTTCAAATGCTCGCCAAACTCGTAACTTAGATACTCACCCCCACGATCAGAACGTAGAAATTTAATCTTCTTGTTACGTTGATTCTCTACCTCACTTTGAAACTCCTTAAACTTCTCGAAAGTTTTGGACTTATGTTTCATGAAATAGATATACCCATATCTACTCAAGTCATCCGTGAAGGTAAGAACATAACGATAACCACCGCGCGATGCTACACTCATTGGACCACACACATCGGTATGTATGATTTCCAATAAGTCCGTAGCTCGCTCCATCATCCCAGAAAATGGAGTCTTAGTCATTTTTCCCATCAGACATGCTTCGCGTCCTTCAAGTGATTCGAAATCAAGTTATTCAAGAAGTCCATCGGAATGGAGTTTCTTCATACGCTTCACTCCAATGTGACCAAGACGACAGTGCCACATATAGGTCGAATTATCGCTTGATTTCAAACGTTTAGCCTCAATGTTGTTGATATGTGTATTTCCACTATCGAGATTCAATAAGAATAGACCATCTATCAAAGGTGCATGTGCGTAAAACATATTACTCATATAAATCGAACAACCATTATTCTCGGACTTAAATAAGTAACCGTCTCGCAATAAACAAGATCCCGATATAATGTTCATGCTCAACGCAGGCACCAAATAACAATTATTTAAGTATAAAACTAATCCCGATGGTAGATGAAGGGGTAGCGTGCCGACCGCAATCACATCAACCTTTGATCCGTTTCCCACGCGCATCGTCACCTCGTTCTTTGCTAGCTTCCTTTTATTCTGCAGCACCTGTTTCGAGTTACAAATATGAGCAACCGAACCAGTATCAAATACCCAGGCACTACTACGAGTACTAGTGAGATACACATCAATAACATGTATATCAGATATACCTTTCTTCTTGATGTTGCCGTTCTTCAAATCCGCCAAGTACTTTGGGCAATTCCGCTTCCAGTGACCTTCTCCCTTGCAGTAAAAGCACTCAGTATCAGGCTTAGGTCCAGCCTTGGTCTTCTTCGCCGGTGTGGTAACTTTATTACCACCCTTCTTGAAGTGTCCCTTTTGCTTAGACTTGCCTTTCTTGAATTTGGTGGTCTTATTGACCAACAACACTTGGTGCTCTTTCTTGATCTCCACTTCTGCAGATTTCAACATGTCAAAGAGTTCTGGCAACGTCTTGTTCATGTTCTGCATGTTGTAGTTCATCACAAAGTTCTTGTAACTTGGTGGTAGTGATTGGAGGACACGGTAAATCCCCAAAGCATTAGGAATCACTATACCCAAGCTTTGAAGTTTGTTTGCGTGCCCAGACATCTTAAGCACATGCTCACTGACGGAGCTGCCCTCTTCCATCTTGCAGTTAAAGAACTTTTCAGAAGCCTCATAGCTTTCAATTGCCGCATGAGTCTCAAAAATCAATTTGAGATCCTCGACAATATCATATGGGTCTGAATCCTCAAACCTTTTCTGAAGCTCCGATTCTAAACCATATAAGATAGCACACTGAACTATGGAGTACTGATTCTTCCGAGCGAGGTAAACATTCTTTACTTCATCGGGAGCATCATCTGCAGGTGGGTCACCCAGCGGTGCATCCAGCACATAGGTCAAATTACCAGCTGTGAGGACAATCCTCAAATTGCGGAACCAATCCGCGAAGTTGCTTGCATTGTTTTTTCAACTTTTCTTTCTCTAGGAACGCATTAAAATTGATGGTAGGGGCTGCCATTGATCTACAACATATTTGCAATAGTTTAGACTAAGTTTATGACAAATTGAGTTCAAATTAATAATGAAATTAAACTAGGTGAACTCCCACTCAAAACAATATCCCTCACATTGTTTTAGTGATCACACGAACCAAATCCACCATATCAACACCGATCATCACGAGAGTCGACATAGTTTCAATGGCGAACAATCGACATGTTCATCATATCTACTATATGATTCATGCTTTACCTTTCGGTGATCCGTGTTCCGAGACCATGTCTGTACATGCTAGGCTCGTCAAGATCAAACCTTAGTTTCCGCATGAGCAAATCTGGCTTGCTCATGTTGTATACACTTGCAGAATCTAACACACCCGATCATCACGTGGTGCTTCGAAACAACAAGCTTTAGCAACGGTGCTAACTAAGGGTGAACACTTTATGACTTGAAATTGATGTGCATGAGGGATCATCTTATAATGCTACCGTCGTCTACTAAGCAATACAAGATGCATAAAGGATTAACATCACATGCAATTCAATATATATGTGATATGATATGGCCTTTCTTCTTTGTGCTTCCGATCTCCATCTTCAAGCACGAACATGATCTCCATCATCACCGGCATTGCATCAAGGTCAATGACGCTTCTCCATGGTTGTCGTCCACCGGCTTCAACTATTACAACTACTTTGAATAGACACGCGGGTCTTAACATAAATTAAAGACAACCATATGGCTCCTGCTGGTTGCCAACTTACAATAAGGAACATTGCATACATCAAATATAATCACAATCATGGCCATATCACATCACTGCACACCCCTGCAAAACAAAGTTAGACGCCTCTACTTTCTTTGCATATTTTACGTGGTTTGGGGCTTTCAATAAGTGTCGTTCTAACTTACGAACAAGAACCACAACATTGATACTAGCATTGTTGATCACCCGTTGTAAATTGGATCTTAACTATGCTAGGAGAAACAGGCACCCGCAAAGCCACTTATGCAATACAAGTTGCATGTCAAGCGTGGAGCAAGTCTCATGAACGATGTCATGTAAGGTTAGCCCGGGCCGCTTCATCCCAACATACCGCAAGATGCAAAGTACACAAGAAGTAATCGACAATAAAAGCATCAACGCCCACAATGACCATTGTGTTCTACTCGTGCAACAGATCTACATATAGACACGGCTCTGATACCACTGTAGGGGTTCGTAGCATGGAAAACAAAAAATTTCTATCACATACAAACAAACAAGCCAAGATCTATCTACTAGATTGTAGCAACGAGTCGATGGAATAACTTACCCTCGAAGATTCCAAAGTGTTTAACGAGAGCGGATTCTCGTGGGTGATGTAGTCGTACTCTTCCCGATCTCAAGATCGTGTAGACGATCCTTCCGGCACTGCGTTCCGGCAGCGCTCCCGCAGTCGGTCACACGTACGGTACTCGACGAAGACCTTCCTCTCCCTTGTTCCAGCAGGCAGCGGAGGTTGTAGCACTCTCCTCGTGATTCCGGCAGCACAACGGCGTGGTACCGGAAGTAGAGGGGAGATCCCGCAGGGCTTCGCCTTAAGCCAGAGCGAGTATGGTGGAGTATGAGAGAGAGCTATTAGTGGTCTAGGGATTAGACACACCAATTAGAAGGCTCTAAACCGAAGGCTAGGGCAATTAGAAGCTCTAAACCAAAACGGCTCTAAACCGGAGATTAGAGGATAGGAACTTGTGTGTCTAGAGGAGGAGGCCCAGCCCCTCCTTTTATGGGTGGAGGGTGCGGCCAAGGGGAGGGGAGTCCCTCCCCAAGTCGGCCTTGGTTGGCGCGCCGGCTTGGGGAGGAGACTCCTCCCCCAAGTCGGTTCCCAACTCCTCTTGCTTGTTTCCCACAGTTTCTTGTTTTAGCCGTTTGACTTTCAAACTGGACATTTGACTTTTCTGTTTTAGGATTCAATTTAATCCTTTATTTGGAACAGCAAGAACACTTAGTACATGATGCAATCATTCCAATATGTAATGACACATTCATGTACCCCTCCCCCCTCCCGGAGTGCCGGACATTCCGGAACCTTCTAGAACATTCACCGGAATCATTTCTGAACTCCGAAACGGGACTTTCTTTATATGAATCTTATTCTCCGGACCATTCCGGATCACCTCGTGATATCCCGGATCCCATCCGAGATTCCGAAAAACATTCGGTCTCTTTCTCATAATACCATAACTACTCAAAACAACGTCGAATCCTTAAGTGTGTCTCCCTACGGTTTGTGAATTATGCGGACATGATCGAGACACTTCTCCGAACAATAACCAATAGAGGAATCTGGAAATTCATATGGCTCCCACATACTTCTACGATTACTTTGCGATCGAATGAACCACTTACATACGATACCAATTTCCCTTTGTCTCACGATATGTTACTTATCCGAGGTTATGATCGTCGGTATCTCTGCATACCTAGTTCAACCTCGTTACTGATAAGTACTCTTTTCTCGTTCCCGTGATATGTGATCCCTTGTGAGCCAGTCACATGCTTTCAAGCTAATTGGATGACATTTCACCGAGAGGGCCCAGAGAATATCTATCCGTCATATGGATGGACAAATCCCACTCTTGATCCATGTGTCTCAACCAATACTTTCCGAACACTCAATGCCACCTTTATAGCCACCCAGTTACGGTGTGGTGTTTGATGTCATCAAAGCATCCATCCGGTAAAGGTGATATGCATGATCTCATGGTCGAAGGAATTAGGTTACTATGTATCAAAAAGCATATAGCAATTGAACTATTGAAATGACTTGATCTTTATGCTACGCTTATCTATAGGAGTATGTCCACCATATCATTCTCCTAATGATATGATCTTGTTGTTGATAACATCTCAATGTTCATGATAGGGAAACCACAATCATTTATCAACCAACAAGCTAGTGAAGTATAGAGGCTATACTAGGGACTTCAAATTAAGTTTACAAATCACACAAGTATTAATGTTTCCTTGTTAATACTATTATAGCATGAATGTAAACATTTATCATAAACACAAAGATATAATAATAACTACATTTATTATTGCCTCTAGGGCATATCTCCAACACTGCTGCCCTCCTCTCTCCCTCCCGACTGTTTGTAGGCGAAGCCCTGCTGCAGAAATTCTCCACCATATACACCACGCCGTCGTGTTGTAGATCCAATCCGTCTCTCCACCATACCTGCTGGTCCGAGGAAGGAGGAGACGTTGAGGTGCTGCACGTGTGCATCTCACGGAGGCACCGCCACTTGTGGTGCTAGATCGGATCGGATCGCGAGGAGGAGAAGCGAGTACGACTACATCACCCACGTTCCGACGAACGTTCCGCTGTGCGAATCTTCAAGGGTATGAAGATCTAATCCAATCTCTCTCGTTGTTTGCATCTCCTAGATTAGATCTTGGCTTCCCTCTATTCGCATCCGTAGAAAATTTTGATTTACTATGCCGCGAAACCCTTCAGTGGTATCAGAGCTAGATCTATGCGTAGATGTGTTTCACGAGTAGAACGCAACATGGTTGTTGCGGGCGTTGATGTTTTCTGTTGCAAGCCTCTTGTTTGTGTTCTTCTTATGACGCGGGATAGTGAGATTGAAGCGGTCCAGGCCAACCTTACGCGACGTCATTCGCGAGACCGGCTCCGCACTTGACGTGTGGCTTGTTCCACACATGCGGCTGGTGGATGTCAGTTTCTCTCACTATAGTTGTCATGGGATTAACACCGGAGTTTGGAAACCATAATATCACCGTTGTGGCTTTCCGTAGGTAAAAATCGTTCTTAGCATCTACTCCCATAATCCACGTAAAACATGCAACAACAAAGTAGAGGCGTCTAACTTGTTTTTGCAGGGAGTGTTTTCTGTGATATGGTATGGCCCAAGATGTGATGTGTATAATGTATGTGATGATCATGTTTTGTAATGTTTCACGACTTGCATGTCGATGAGTACACAACCGGCAGGAGCCATATGGTTGTCTTTATAATTGTGTATGACCTGTGTGTCAACTTCTTATACGCCATGTAATAGTTTCACTTTATCGCTAAGTAGTTAGCAATAGTTGTAGTTACTATTCGTGGTGGAGGCCATCATGGTGGAGTGATGGAGATCATGCCGGCACGCACAAGATGGAGATCATTGCGTGAAGATTGGCTATACCATGTCACATAAAGTTATATGCATGTGATGTTTATCCTTTTATGAATCCTATTATGCTTAGATCGCGACGGTAGCATTATAAGATGATTCCTCACTTAAAGATCAAGATAAAACTGTGTTCTCCCCGAGTATGCACCGTTGCGAAAGTTCGTCGTGTCCAAGCATCACGTGATATCGGGTGCTATAGACTCTACGCTCACATACAACGGGTGCAAGCCAGTTTTGCACACGCGGAAATACTTGGGTTTGACTTGACGAGCCTAGCATGTACAGACATGGCCTCGGAACACATGAACCGAAAGGTTAATCATGAGTCATATGAATGATATGATCGACACTTCGTTGTCCACCATTGAAACCACATCTCTTCTCGTGATGATCAGATTAGGTGTGGTGAATTTGGATCGTGTTCACTAAACAACTTGAGGGATGTTGAATTTAGTGGGAGTTCATCTAGTAATTTGATTAAGTTGAACTAGTTATCATGAACATAGTCTAATTTGTACTTGCAAATACTGTAGATCAAATGGCTAAGTCCAACTTCAACTTCAATGTTTTTGCTGAGAAGGAAAAGCTTAGAAACAATGGGTCTAACTTCACCAATTGGTTCTGCAATCTAAGAATCATTCTCTCTGGCGGTCAAAAGGACTATGTCCTTGAGAAAGCGCTAGGTGACGCCCCTGCTATAGATGCGCCGGCTGATGAAAAAGCTGTTTATCAGTCGCGCAAGGATGATTATGATTTGATTAAGATCGCCATGTTGTATGCTATGGAATCGGATCTTCAAAATCGTTTTGAGGAGTTCGCCGGGCCCTTTGAGATTCTCGAGGAGCTGAAAAACATGTTTCAGACTCAAGCCCGTTCTGAGAGATATGAGATCTCTAAGAAATTATTTAACTACAAGATGGAGGAAGGGAGTTCCGTTAGTGAGCACGCCATTGAGATGACGGGCTACACTCAACGCCTTGAGCAACTGGACTGCAAGATTCCAGAGGAGCTCAAGATTGACACTCCTAGCTACAAAAGTTTTGTAGTTGATCACAATCAGATTGGTTCCACTGATATGATCACTGAGCTCTTTGCTAAGATGAAAGTAGCGGAAGTGAACATCAAAAAGAATAATCATGTGTTGATGGTCAACAAGCCCCCCACCTTCAAGAAAGGTAAGGGTGCAAGGAAGCCCTTCAAGAAAGGCGGCGGCAAGCGCGTTGCCCCTGCTGAGAAGAAGCTCAAGTCTGGTCCTAAACCGGACACTGAGTGCTTCTATTGCAAGGACAAGGGTCACTGGAAGCGCAACTGTCCGAAGTACTTAGCGGACAAGAAGGCTGGCACCATCAAAGGTATATTTGATATACATGTTATTGATGTTTTCCTTACTAGCCCTCGTTGTAGTGCCTGGGTATTTGATACCGGTTCAGTTGCTAATATTTGTAACTCGAAACAGGAGCTACGGAATAAACGGCGACTTGCAAGGGATGAGGTGACGATGCGCGTTGGCAACGGATCAAGAGTTGATGTGATGGTCGTCGGCACACTCTCCTTAGTTTTACCTTCGGGATTAGTTTTAAACCTTAATAAGTGTTATTATGTGCCTGCGTTGAGCATGAACATTATTTCTGGATCTTGTTTATTGCAAGACGGTTATTCATTTAAATCGGAGAATAATGGTTGTTCTATTTATATGAGTAACATCTTTTATGGTCATGCACCTATTGTGAATGGTTTATTTCTTCTAAATCTCGAAAGGGATGAAACACACATCCATAACATTGAGGCTAAGAGATGCAAAGTAGATGGTGATAATACTACTTATCTGTGGCACTGTCGTCTAGGTCATATTGCAGTAAAGCGCATGAAGAAACTCCATTCTGATGGACTTTTGGAGTCTCTTGATTTTGAATCATTTGACACATGCGAACCATGCCTCATGGGCAAGATGATCAAAACCCCGTTCTTCGGTATGATGGAGCGAGCAACGGACTTGTTGGAAATCATACATACCGATGTATGCGGACCGATGAGTGTTTCGACGCGCGGTGGATATCGCTATTTTCTCACTTTTACCGATGACTTAAGTAGATATGGGTATATCTATTTAATGAAACATAAATCTGAAACGTTTGAAAAGTTCAAAGAATTTCAGAATGAAGTGGAGAACCATCGTAACAGAAAGATTAAGTTTCTATGATCCGATCGTGGAGGTGAATATTTGAGTTATGATTTTCTCACGCATCTTAACGCAAGTGGAATCGTTTCACAATTCACACCACCCGGAACACCACAGCGCAATGGTGTGTCTGAACGCCGGAATGGAACCCTATTAGATATGGTCCGATCGATGATGTCTCTTACTGATTTGTCGTTATCATTTTGGGGTTATGCATTAGAAACCGCTGCATTCACTTTAAATAGGGCTCCATCTAAATCAGTTGAGACGACACCGTATGAACTGTGGTTTGGTGCTAAACCTAAGTTGTCGTTTCTTAAACTTTGGGGATGCGAAGCTTATGTCAAGAAGTTGATGCCGGACAAGCTCGAACCCAAAGCGGAGAAATGCGTCTTCATAGGATACCCTAAGGAAACTATTGGGTATACCTTCTATCACAGAACCGAAGGCAAAGTGTTTGTCGCGAAGAACGGTTCCTTTCTTGAGAAAGAGTTTCTCTCGAAAGAAGTGAGTGGGAGGAGAGTAGAGCTAGACGAGGTTATTGAACCTTCTCTTGAATTGGAGAGTAGCGCAGCACCTGAAATTGTTCCAGTGCCGCCTACACCAACAATAGAGGAAGCTAATGACAAGGATCATGAAGCTTCAGAAGATGCTGCTACTGAACGTCGCAGGTCGACAAGGTCGCGTGCCCCTCCTGAGTGGTACGGCAACCCTGTCTTGACTATCTTGTTAGTAGAAGAAAGTGAACCTACGAGCTATGAGGAAGCGATGATGAGCCCAGACTCTGAGAAATGGCTAGAAGCCATGAAATCCGAATTGGGATCCATGAGCGAAAACCAAGTATGGACTTTGGTGGACCCTCCTAGCGACCGAAAGGCCGTTGAGTGCAAATGGATCTTCAAGAAGAAAACGGACGCGGATGGTAATGTTACCGTCTATAAAGCACGGCTTGTCGCGAAAGGTTTTCGACAAGTTCAAGGTGTTGAATACGATGAGACTTTCTCTCCCGTAGCGATGTTTAAGTCCATTCAGATTTTATTAGCAATTGCTGCGTTTCATGATTATGAAATATGGCAGATGGATGTCAAGACTGCGTTCCTCAATGGCAACATTGATGAAGAGTTGTATATGATGCAACCCGAAGGTTTTGTCGATCCTAAGGATGCTGATAAAGTATGCAAACTTTAGCGTTCCATTTATGGACTGAAGCAAGCATCTCGGAGTTGGAACCTTCGTTTTGATCAAGTGATCAAGAGCTTTGGATTTGTTCCAAATTGCTACGAAGCTTGCATCTACAAGAAAGTGAGTGGGAGCTCGGTGACGTTTCTGGTACTATATCTGGATGACATATTGATTATTGGAAATGACATCAACATGCTTAACGATGTGAAGAGTTATTTGAACAAGTGTTTTTCAATGAAAGACCTAGGTGAAGCTGCTTATATATTGGGCATCAAGATCTATAGAGATAGACAAAGACGCCTGATAGCTTTAAGCCAGAGTACATACCTAGACAAAGTTCTGAAAAGGTTCAGAATGGATAAGGCAAAGAAAGGTTCAGTGCCCATGTTGTCGGGTAAGATATTGAGCAAGGCTCAGTGTCCAGCTACGGTAAATGATAGGGAAGCTATGAGCAAAGTGCCTTATGCCTCGGCCATAGGTTCTATCATGTATGCCATGCTGTGTACTAGACCGGATGTGTCCAATGCTCTTAGTTTGACGAGCAGGTATCAAAGTGATCCAGGAGTGGAACACTGGACAGCCGTGAAGAACATCCTAAAGTACCTAAATAGGACTAAAGAAATGTTCTTAGTCTATGGGGGTGATGAACAGCTCGTCGTAAAAGGTTACGTCGACGCTAGTTTCGACACCGACAAGGATGATTCTAAATCTCAGACAGGATACGTGTATATTTTGAATGGAGGAGCTGTGAGCTGGAGAAGCTGCAAGCAAAGCGTGATTGCGGGATCTACAGTAGAAGCGGAATACATGGTTGTTGCAGAAGCGTCAAGTGAAGGAGTTTGGATCAGGAACTTCATCACTGAGCTTGGCGTGGTTCCAAGTGCATTGGACCCACTGGAGATATTGTGTGACAACACAGGCGCCATAGCACTCGCTAAGGAACCAAGATATCATCCAAAGACCAAGCATATCAACCGCAAGTTTCATATAATCCGAGATTATATAGCAGATGGAGATCTGAAGATTAGCAAAGTACATACAAATCTGAATGTCGCAGATCCATTGACTAAACCTCTTCCACGTGTAAAACATGATCAGCACCTCAGTGCCATGGGTGTGAGATTGTTGCCAGATGTAAACTAGATTATTGACTCTAGTGCAAGTGGGAGACTGTTGGAATTATGCCCTAGAGGCAATAATAAAGCTGTTATTATTATAATTATTGTTCATGATAATGTTTATATTCCATGCTAGAATTGTATTAAGCGGAAACTTTAATACTTGTGTGGTTTGTGAACAACATCGTGTCCCTAGTACGCCTCTATGGACTAGCTCATTGATTAATGATGGTTAAGGTTTCCTAACCATGGACATGAGTTGTCGATTAATAATGAGATCATATCATTGGGAGAATGATATGGTGGACAGACCCAAACTAAGCGAAGCAATTAGATCGTGTCATCGTGTTCGTCTTTGCGAAGCTTTTCTTATGTCAAATATTGTATTCCTTAGACCATGAGATAATACAACTCCCTGGTATCGGAAGAAAGCTTTGAGGTCATCAAACGTCATCCTATGAGAGGGTGATCATAAAGGTGTCTCTCAGGTGATCGGAAAGTATCTGTTGGGTTGTATGTATCGAGATGGGATTTGTCCCTCCCAGGTCGGAGAGATATACTTCGGTCCCACTCGGTAATCAATATCAACACCGCTTGCAAGCATGTGTTTAAGGAGTTAATCACAAAGTGATATCGGATTACGGAACGAGTAAAGTACTTGCTGTGAACGAGATTGAACTAGGTATGACGGTACCGACGATCGAATCTCGGGCAAGTAAAATATCGCGAGACGAAGGGAATATATATATGGGATTGATTGAATCCTGGCATCGTGGTTCATCCGATATGATCATCGATGAATGTGTGGGAGTCAATATGGGTGTCTCGACGCTAGGATAGATTGGATAATTATTGATAGAAGATCATGTCTACATATTCTCGAACCCGCAGGGTCACACACTTAACGTGTCTCGACGCTAGGATAGATTGGATAATTGGTTTATGAGTTTTTGTTCGGAGTCTCGGATGGGATACGGGACATCACGATAGGTTCCAGAGTGGTCCGGAGAATAAGATTCATATAAGGCAGTGCAGTTTTTGGAGTTCGGAATTGTTCCGGGTTAATCGGTATTGTACCGGAAGCTTCTAGAACCTTCCGGAAGGGGACCAACGTGGCCCCACCTTCCACGAGGGGGCATGGGCCTATGAGGGAGTGCCCTGGCCGCATTGGGCCAGGGGCACAAGGCCCCATAGGGCCCAGCCGTCCAAGAGAGGTTTAAACTCGAGATAGACCTTCTAGAAGGGGGGGTTTCCTTGCCCCCCACTCCTTATCCTTTGGGGCCACCGATTTGGGCTTGGGGGAGGGGCTAGGGCTGCGCCCCCCCTCTATATAAAGAGGGGTGGGGGCGCACCTACCCCTCACACCTTCCCCTCCAACCCTAGCTGCCCTGCTGCCCTCCTCTCTCCCTCCCGACTGTTTGTAGGCGAAGCCCTGCTGCAGAAATTCTCCACCATATACACCACGCCGTCGTGTTGTAGATCCAATCCGTCTCTCCACCATACTTGCTGGTCCGAGGAAGGAGGAGACGTCGAGGTGCTGCACGTGTGCATCTCACGGAGGCACCGCCACTTGTGGTGCTAGATCGGATCGGATCGCGAGGAGGAGAAGCGAGTACGACTACATCACCCACGTTTCGACGAACGTTCCGCTGTGCGAATATTCAAGGGTATGAAGATCTAATCCAATCTCTCTCGTTGTTTGCATCTCCTAGATTAGATCTTGGCTTCCCTCTGTTCGCATCCGTAGAAAATTTTGATTTACTATGCCACGAAACCCTTTAGTCGCGTACGCTCGCTCGCGCGTGCAGAGCTCCAGCGCGCGTGCCCAGCTCGCTGGACTACTGCCGCCCTCGGCCGTCCTCACCGCCGGGAATCGATCCCCGGTGGCCTGAATTGGACTCCCGACGCCCAGCTGCGTCCGCCTCCTGCTCCGACTGGCCGGATTTCGGCTGCCATTTGCCGGATTTTCGGTTGACCAGATCTAAAAAAAGAGAGAGAGAGAGAGATGTCTTCTACATCGGGTTATGTTGCGGTTCCTCGCTGCCCAGTGATCTTTGATGGCGCGACGCATCCACATGCGCGGTCTCCGTCTTTGGGGTGTGCTCTTCGGCGAGGTCTCCTGTCCGTCGTGCCCCCCTGCTCGTGTGGCTCCTCTTCCACCGACACCGATTGTTCTTGGCGCTGATGCCTCTCAGGAGGCCAAGGATGCTGCTCAGAGTGTCGATGATAGTGTTGTTGCTGCTTATGACCTGAAATTCAAGCAATACTCTTCTGATCTCGAGGCCTATCGCCACGATCTGACTGCCTACACTTAGTGGGTCGATGAGGATGCTCGTGCTGCTGTTGTCCACACTTCCAGTGTTCTGCCCCAGTATGCTGCTGAGTTCATGAGTCTCCCCACTATTGCCGCTTAGTGGGCACATCTTCGTCAGCGCTATCAGCCGTCTGGGGATGCTCTTTACCTGTTGTGGTTCGCCAGGAGCATGCTCTTTAGCAGGGTGACTCCACCATTGATGAGTTCTATACTCAGAGTGCTGCTATCTAGCGTCAGCTGGACTCTCTTCGTAGTGTTGTTTGTGGCACATGCTCGTGCTGCCAGATTGTGCGCTCGGATTTGGAGTTTCACCGCATCTATGAGTTTTTGTCTCGGCTCCGCCAGGAGTTTGAGCCCCGGCGTGCTCAGCTGAATGCTCGTGGTCGTGTTCCGCTCTCTGAGGTGTTGTCTGAGCTTCGGGCTGAGGAGACCCGTCTCCGTGGTGCGGGTCTTCTTGCAGTTCCATCTGTGCTTGCTACTCGTGGTCCTCTTATGCCGTCTGCTCCCCCGACTCAGCTGCAGTCCTCTATGCCGCCGCCGATACTTCCCACTCCTCCAGGTCAGGGTCAGAGTCAGCACCAGCAGTCTCAGGGTCAGATTCAGCACCAGCAGGTTCGTGGTTAGGGTCGTTGTGGTTCTCTTCGTCACTGCTCTTACTGTAATAAGGATGACCACACTTGGGCCACCTGTTATACACGGGATCCCAGTTTACATCAGCAGCACCAGATGGCTCGTGGGCAGTCGGTTCCTTCCGGATCTTCAGGAGTTGCCCTCTCCGATCAGGACATTATCAGGAGTCTTCGCGGTCTGCTTGCTGCTACAGGCTCTTGTTCGACAGGCACCGCTGGTTCAGTGACTGATTCTTCAGGCACTGTGCGACCACCACCTTCTACACAGTCAGGTACGTCCCCGTGGTATCTGGATTCTGGAGCTTCTTTTCATATGACTTCTGAGTCTTCTTTTCTGTCCGCTCTTCGTTCTCTCCCTTCTCCTGTCCGTGTTTTCACGGCTGATGGTACCTCTCTTCCTGTCTCTAGTCGGGGTACCCTTTCTACTTCTTCTTTTTCTGTTCCTGATATTTCTCATGTTCCTCTTCTTAAGCTGAATCTGTTCTCTGCTAGCCAGCTTACTGACTCTGGTTGTCGCGTCATTCTTGATGCTGATTCTTGTGTTGTTCAGGACCGTCGCACACAGGCCCTGGTTGGAGCTGGCCCGCGCAGCCGTTTTTTTTAGGGTAAAACAGTAGGGCAAAATACCCCACTGCAATTTTATATATCATAGAGTGTTACAAAAAATATTTACAAACTCAATCCACCTCAAAAGAGGGATAACATTCTAAGAAGCTATCTCCTGTCTAAATTATTTTCAATCCAATCTTTGAGGCCCTGATAATACTTCTTCTTAATTCTATATAGGACCCATCTTAATTCCTGAGCGACAATAGCTCTCCATTCCTCAAGCGGAGCATGCTTGTTGTTGAAGATTTGATTGTTTCTGCAAATCCAAATGCCCCAAGCTCCAAGTATAGTAATTTATATTGCAAAAGGGACTTTAAGATATTTTTTAATACTGGCTAAAGCTTCAAAAAGATTTTGATCAGCCACTTGGACATGCGAGATTTCAGCCCAGCAAGCTCTTGCAAAAGGGCTGTCCCAAAATAAATGTAGAATGGTTTCTTCACTGATGCAGCCATGGAACACACATTCATATGATGCCAGAGAAAAACATTTCCTTTTCAGAAGGTTTCTTGTGTTTAGCCTATCAAGCAGTAATAGCCAGAAGAAGAATTTGTGCTTTTGTTGACAAGAGGATTTCCACAACCAGGAGAAATGTGGCTGTACAGGTTGGCAGCCAGATAAAGAATAATAAGCCTTTTGGACCGAAAAATTACTGCCCCAAATGTAACTCCAGTTGTCAGCTTCCCCCTGCCTGCCAGTATTACGAATTTTCTCAAGACTTTGATATTCCTGGTAAGCTTGTTGTGACAGAGGGAGGTAAAAAAGATCTTGAGTATTATCCGTCTGCAGGAACTCACTGACAGAGATGTGTGGGTTTTTTGCATAGGAGAGGAGATGAGGAAGCTTATGCTGTAGACAACCATCATTCCACATATCAGACCAGAGAAGTGTGGATTTTCCATCTCCCACCAAGCACTTTGCAATTCCTTTAAAAATGTCAATCAATTTCTGGCCCGTGCAGCCGTGATTCTTCAGGGCTTTGGGAGTTAGATTGGCTTCGTGTTCCTTCCGCTGCCACGTTATCTACCAGTTCTTCTACGGTTGTCGCCTCTGCTATCAGCTCCTTTCAGCAGTGGCATCATCGTCTTGGTCACCTTTGTGACTCTCGCCTGTCGTCAATAGTTCATCGTGGTCTTCTAGGGTCTGTCCTAGGAGATGGGTCTTTACATTGTCAGGGTTGTAGGTTCTGCAAACAGATTCAGCTTCCCTACCCTACTAGCGCGTCTGTATCTCAGCGACCTTTTGATTTAGTTCATTCCGATGTTTGGGGTCCGACTCCTTTCGCTTCGAAAGGGGGCCATCGCTACTATATTTTATTCATTGATGATTTTTCTCGGTACACTTGGTTGTATTTTATGCGCTCTCATAGTGAAGTGCTCTCCATATATCAGCGTTTTGCGGCCATGGTCCACACTCAATATTCTTCCCCCATTCGTGTGTTTCGTGCTGATTCTGCTGGTGAGTATATCTCCCAGATGTTGCGTAGTGTTCTTGCTGAGCAGGGCACCCTTGCTCAGTTCTCCTGTCCTGGCGCACATGCCCAGAATGGCGTTGCTGAGCGTAAGCATCGCCACCTTTTTGAGACCACTCGTGCCATGATGATTGCTTCTTCCCTTCCTCCACATTTCTGGGCTGAGGCTGTCACTACGTCGGCTTACCTCATCAATATTCAGCCTTTTGCTGCTCTGCAGGGTGGTATCCCTCTTGAGCGCCTATCTGGACAGTCTCCAGACTACTCCATGCTTTGCTTGTTTGGTTGTGTTTGCTATGTTCTCCTTGCTCCTCGCGAACGCACCAAACTGACTGCTCAGTCTGTTCAGTGTGTTTTCCTTGGATACAGTGATGAGCATAAGGGCTATCGCTGTTGGGACCCCGTTGGTCGTCGGATGCGTATCTCTCGTGGTGTTACTTTTGATGAGACACGTTCTTTCTATCCTCGTCCCACCGCCGGTACCTACCCGGTGGACGATATTTCTTTTCTTATCTTTCCTGCCACACCTCCTTCTACTCCTAATGTGTCTTCTTCAGGATCTCCTCCCCCTGATGTCCCTTCTTCGACACCGTCCGCCTCTGCTCCGTCTAGTTCTCCTAGTTCTCCTTGTTCTCCGGAGTCTTCCTCTGCTATACCTTCTTCTTCCTCGTCGTCTCCTGAGGCGTCTTCCTCTGATGAGCTTCCCTCTACTCGTCCTGTTCAGCAGCGTCGTGCCCCCAACCGTTACTCTCCCAGTCAGTATGGTCTTTCTGTTGCCTCTGAGCCGACTTCTTATCGGGATGCCGAGCATCATCCCGAATGGCAGCTTGCCATGGCTGAGGAGATTGCTGCGCTTGAGCGCACTGGCACCTGGGATCTCGTTTCTCCTCCTCCCGGTGTTCGTCCTATCACGTGTAAGTGGGTCTATAAGATTAAGACCCGCTCTGATGGATCTCTTGAGCGCTATAAAGCGCGTCTTGTGGCTCGTGGTTTTCAGCAGGAGCATGGTCGTGACTATGATGAGACCTTTGCTCCTGTGGCTCATATGACCATTGTGCGTACTCTCCTTGTTGTTGCTTCTGTCCGTCACTGGTCTGTGTCCCAGCTTGATGTTCAGAACGCCTTTCTCAATGGTGAGTTGAGTGAGGAGGTGTATATGCAGCCTCCTCCTGGGTATTCTGTTCCCGAGGGGATGGTTTGTTGTCTTCGACGTTCTCTTTATGGCCTCAAACAAGCCCCTCGTGCCTGGTTTGAGCGCTTTGCTTCTGTAGTGACTGCTGCTAGTTTCTCTCCTAGTGCTTATGATCCCGCGTTGTTTGTTCACACTTCTCCTCGTGGACGCACTCTTCTTCTTCTCTATGTTGATGATATGATCATTACTCGTGATGATTCTGAGTATATTGCCTTTGTTAAGGCTCGTCTTCGTGATCAGTTTCTTATGACTGATCTTGGTCCTCTTCGATACTTTCTTGGGATTGATGTTTCTTCCACTTCTGATGGCTTTTACATCTCCCAGGAAAAGTATATTCAGGATCTTCTTGCTCGTGCTGCTCTTGGGGATGAGCGCACTGTTGAGACCCCTATGGAGCTTAATGTTAAGCTTCAATCTACTGATGGTGACCCTCTTCCTGATCCGATGCGTTATCGTCATCTTGTCGGGAGTCTTGTTTATCTTGCTGTCACTCGTCCTGACATCTCTTACCTTGTTCATATTCTGAGTCAGTTTGTTTCTGCTCCTTCCACTGTTCACTATAGTCATCTTCTCCGTGTTTTTCGTTATCTTCGTGGTACGATCACTCATCGCCTTTTCTTTCCGCGTTCCAGCTCCCTCCAGCTCCAGTGCTATTCGGATGCTACGTGGGCGAGTGATCCTTCGGATCGCCGTTCATTTTCTGCTTACTGTGTGTTTCTTGGTGGTTCGCTCATTGATTGGAAGACGAAGAAACAGACAGCGGTTTCCCATTCGAGTGTCGAGGCTGAGTTGCGTGATATGGCCTTGTTGACTGCTGAGGTGACCTGATTACGGTGGTTACTTGCGGATTTTGGGGTCTCTATTACTACACCCACTCTGGTTTTGTCTGACAGTACAGGTGCTATTAGTGTTGCACGTGATCCGGTCAAGCATGAGCTTACCAAGCATATTGATGTTGATGCTTTCTATACACGTGCTTAGGTGCAGGCACAGGTTGTTGCGCTTCAGTATGTGCCTTCAGATTTACAGCTGGAGGATTTCTTTACGAAGGCACAGACCAGAGCGCAGCATGATTTTTTACTCTCAAAACTCAGTGTTGTGGATCCACCATGAGTTTGAGGGGGGGGAGGGGGGTGTTAGATGTATGTATATGTATATTGTAGTTTCCCCATATGTTAGGAAGCTTCCTGCATATTTGCACATGTATCTGTATTATATATTGTGGCCTTTGGCCCCCAGAGAAATACATATTGCATATTCCTGACAATGTTGAAGTTGAAGTCGGGCGGACCGCGAGGTGCAGGGCAGTGGGGGAGACCACATTGAGGTTGAATTTTCCGAGCTGGTCGTCGTCAAACTCGGGGGGCATCGAGAACCTCGAGCGCGACGTCGTTTGGCTCTCCTTGAACAACGCTGGCGAGCATGGCAATAAACCTGCAGAGATCTAACACTAGCCTGGCTTTAGGTCGTACTGCCACGCGTGGAGAGGCGGATGGCGCATGGCCGCCATTTTGCGTTCGGATGCCGCTTTCGCCTTCTTGAGCACATGTGCCTTCGCCTCGTCGTCGGCGTCATGCTTCTTATTCGCCCTCTCCCTCTGGCCCTCTGTTTTAGTTTTATTTCGCCGGCAATCCTTCGCCCATGCCGTGTCGGTCTAGCCGTCCGGCTTCGGCTGCGACGCTCTTGGCTTTCTCTGCTTTGGTTGCACATGATCTCCGGTGGTGGTGTGAGGATTGGTGAATTTCTTGGGCCGCATGGCGGGCAGAGCTTGGGTAATTGGCGGGAGTTGTGGTCGTAGGTGGGGAACGGGGAGTTTGAGAGAAGGGGGAAGAAAGGCGGGAACTCAGCATTCGATCGTCGATAGCTCTGGCCCACCAGCTTTTTCGCTTCATTCGACATTTCCAGGCAAAGCGTGTTGGGATTGGCATGTGAACGCTGGATAAAAGTTGGCTAAATCCGGCGAAAAACAGCGCGACATGACTCGACGAATTTTCGCCATCCAAATTTTTTTTCCTGAAAAGGCCCTCGTGGAGGTGCTCTAAATTGCGCGTCGATGCAGCATTCGCGAGATAAAACCCACCACTATGTTCCAGCGGAAAAAACCTCCGTCTATAAACTTGTATCTGAGGGCCCTCCAGATGGGGCGCCCAGGGCATGGGGCAGGGCCTGCTTATGGTTCTGGCCTATTCAGGTTCTATTTGTGCAAGCAAATGCTGGTCTTCAGACTTCAGCAGATAGAGCTTGGTCCGTATAAGGATTTTCTATATGGACTGCATCGGCCCATTAACATGTACAGTTATTATATAAATCTAGGATTTTGTATTATTTTATTAATCAGTTAATAATCTAGAAAAGTTCACATATATATAAATAAACATTTACATAAATATAAAAGTTGTTTATGTGTTACAAAAAGGTGTTTCTATACACAGTAAAAATACTCATATAAATCAAAAGGTTGTTCAAGTATAAAAAACTCCATACATGCAAAAATTATTGTTGTATGTATCTTTGGATCGTTAATAATGTACTGTACTCCCTTCGTCTCGAAAAGTATGCCGCAACTTTGTTTAAATTTAGGTGAATCTATATACTAAATAGTGTTCAGATATATTCGAATCTAATCAAATCTATGACATCATTTCCAGGACGCGGGGGAAGGGGGGAGGGGGGAGTAATTAAACGTAGGGGAGCCCTTCAGGCGGTACCTCACTTATTTGCTCCTTAGCTTCTATGCTTTTCATTTTCATTAAGTCGATTTTTTAATCTAAATACTTTATAATGTACTAATTTCATAACATAAATTTATTATCATTGGATTTATATTCTTTTTTGGGAGACATCATATTTGTATTTGAAAACAATAATCATAATTTTAACTTTATATATTGTAAACAGTAAACTAGCAACCGTCATAATTTTCGGTCAACTCTTCAATCAACACAAGGTCTGGAAAAGAAAGAGATGGTACTATCGTAAACAGAAGAAAGTATACTATAAAGTTTCTTTCTAAGTTTATCATGTTACACATTTATAGTCTTCATGTTTTCTTGTTGGATTTGTAATTTTCAGTGCGTATGATAAAAAGTTTCTTTCTAAGTTTATCATGTTACACATTTATATAAATTTAATTTGGTCACCAGCAATGGAATTGCTAAGGACGTGTTTGATAGACTGGGCCACTTGGAATTCACTCTCCCATTATAGATATCTGACCTCATACAGGTTGGTCTCAGATTTTGCGAAGTGTTTGGTAGAGCGGGTGTGTTGAGAAAAGTTACACTGATACTCTGTTTGGTAGGCCGTATAAGGCGAGATTGGCCCAAAAACTGAGAAATTGCAGAACAACCCAAAATTTTACACAAAGCCCCCTAAACAGAAACATAAAAGCAATCAGGCCCTCTTCTTCCCAAATCTTTTGCTGGGAGCCTGTTCGTCGCTGATGACGAGCTGTGGGGCGCCGACGGTGGGTGTTGAGCGGTAGGACGACATGGTGGTGGGTGGTTGACGCGGCGGTGGGCGACGACACGACCTGGTGCTGCTGCTCATGACGGTGCGACTTGCACGTTCTTCTCTGTTCCTGGCCAAGCCGAGCTCCGCCCTCGTCGCCCCGGCTTGTCCTCGACCAGCGCCCTCGGCCCCTATCTCGCAGGCGCCGCCCACCTGTCCACTTGGTCGTCCGGGTTTATGGAGCTCGCCCATAGGACCTGGTACTGCTGCTCATAGGACCTGGTGATGTTGCTCGGGCCCTTCCTCCAACTGGTGCTGCTGATCATGGCGGTCGACGCGAGAGGAGGAGCTTCGGCGGCGGCGGGGCCCGACGTCCCTTGTTCCTGCTAGGCTGGCCCGGGAAAGAGGAGAGACGGGAGGGAGGGCGGTTGTCGTGGATGGAATCGAGGAGGCGTTCAGGCGGGCGGTTGCGATAGAGGAGAGTTCGGGGGAAATGGGGAGTGGGGCGATTGACCCCTGCGAGATTCGGTCAAGGGTGGGCCGCGGGGACGATTTTCCAGGCGAGGTCAATTCTGTCCACATGCGAAGCTCGTTTTCAGCTTCACAACCAGGCAGGACTGAGGGGACGTTTTCGTGCGAGGTGGGCACTACCGAGGGAAAAAACCCGGGCTAACAAACACCTAAAACTCGGTTAAGATGGGATTTTCTGGATTGGACGGATCTACCAAACACACCCTAAGTATATTCTATGGGTAGAAAGTACACACGATTGCCTCCCGTCAGAGAAAAAGGAGCCATGAACTTCCTACAGTAAGGATGAAACTGTGGAACTGGAACAATATGTCCAGCTACCGTTAGAAAAGAAACGACCATTCATCAGACGTAGAAACAATGTTAGTTGAGTCACGGCTGCACACATGCCTGCGACCTTATTGTTTCTCTGTTGCGTTGATGCATGTTGCTTGATGCTTGGAGTACCTCGGTACGTTGATTAATGTGGTCAAAACAGAGGTTCAGCGCGACTTCAGCATGGACGCAGCCGCTCTGACGTGATCCGACGGCCGGAGCGACAGTGACACGGTGACCCTACTCGTATCTCCGTCGCCGGCGGCCGGTCCCTGTCAGGCTCCCGGTCGTACACCGGTAATCACAGATTCAGAGCGTCGTCGTTACGTCCCGGCGGCCGGGCGATCGATCGACGACCCACCCGACACCCGCGGACCTGGTCCTGAAACGCCTAGACCAGATCTGCACGCGAATTCATGGTCTTTTTCTGGATCCGGGCGTGGCCTGATCCCGGGACCGACGGAAATAAATCCCAAGTGTACGTATCTCGTCGGCAATCGGCCGGCTAACCGCCAACCGGCGCGCGTCCTCACTGTCTCCCCATGCTGTCTCCATGCGGCGGAGCTGCATACCACGCAACAACGGCACTTCGAGCCGAACGCGCGCTGCTCCCTGCGCGGAGGGCCCTACTCTTTTTTAACACAGTACAAATGCACCCTCTTTTACTATCACCGGACATTCGCGTCTAATCGGATCTTGATCGTTTCTTATGTCAAATGTGCAGCAGTAGTTTTTGACAAATCTGACTCTTTTTGACAAACTTAAAGCTAATCTAACTTCTTCTAAAAACTAATTTGAAATCTGACCCTCCTCAGTCCTACTTGCAGTTCGACTTTATTCTATTTAGCGCTGACCCAGACCTCAAACCAATAAGTCTTTTGAAAAAATTGTGCGGGCCTAACCAAAAGCTGCACATGTTCAGCTTTATCCTCTTCGGCGCCGACCCAAGGGTCAGATTTCGAAATCTTTTTGAGGAAGGATCCGATGTGCGTTAAGTTTCTCAAAAGGGATAGATTTATCAAAAAATACTATCTAGGCAAATTGATGTCTATACCATTCTTCTGAAATTATAAGGACAAAACATCGGCCATCCGGGTCTGTTTGGTTTTGCTAGATTCTAAATACTTAGGATTGAATAGCTTGTCATATCTTACAAGCATCGAAGACTCTGGAGACTCTAATAGAAGTTATTTGGTTGCACTGTTTGAAGAAATAGATGTGAAACAAAAGAGAATTTCCGTGAAGTTAGGTCAAAAAACACAAAACTAAGATTTAAAAAATAAACACAAAAGAGAGTCCTAAAAAATTCCTTAGGCCATAAATACCTTTTATAGCTCAAAATTGCATACCTAGCTCGCGATATGGACCAATCGATGGCTTCTATATACCGCATAGGTATATTTTGAAAAAAGAGCATCTAGGTTGGTGTGTTAGTAGACACTAGCACATTAGTGGGAACCAATTTTATAACAAGTCAACACATTGCAATTGTAGCATCAATAGCATAGCGACTTTATAAACCGTTGGGTGGCAACTTTTAAGATGGAAAATATCGTAAAAAAGTACCAATATGATATCCAGTTTTAAAGCTCTTGTTAGAATAAAGAAGAAAATGGAAGCACATCGTAAATCAGTCCCAAGATTTTAGAGCTAAATCAAATAGAAGTTTCAAATTTACCATAATCCGAATGATGTCATAAAATCTTGTGTTTCAACATGCAAACAATCAAAGGTGAGAGCCACATGGTCATTAACCCCCATGCGGTAAAGATGTCTAGTGCAAGTTCACTAACTATTTATTTCCAATTTTTCTTTTTGTCAAAAAATGTGTCTCCTTATCTTTCGATGTGGATGGTGTGGACATCCAAAAATATCACCACTGGAGTGTATAAAGTAGCAACAATAATGTGGCATGAAAAAATAATTGATGCAAGAATGAATATAACAATAGACATAAATACAGCAACACCAAACTAAAGGTTTGTCCAACTAGTAAAATCATTTTGATGCCCGAGGTTTATTTTGTCTTGCAATAAACACGTTCATGAAGTGGGGCACACTTGCATCCGGCGTTGTCAAATCCAATCATATACACATGATCATCGGTTATCATCATAAAAAGTTATTCAAAAGTAATGATCATTCAACCAGTAAAATACATTTCAAAGTTTGGGGATATCTTATGTCATTTCCCAAACAACACATTCAGGAAGTGGGACTCACGTGCAAACGACGCTTGTGGGATATTACCAACATATACCGGATCATGGATTATCATCATATGACAACAAACATATACAAAACTATCCCAAAGTGATGGATGTTCCTACCGGTAAAAGGCATTTTGAAGTTCAGGGATATTTTATATCATCTTTGAATCAAACATATTCAAGAAGTGAGACAAGTGTGCAATTGAAATTGCGGAATTTGACTAACATATACTATATGTTAAGGAAATTTCATCCGAGAACAACAAAAACCGGCAAAAAATTCCAAAAATGACGATCGCTCGATTAGTAAAATCCATTTCTAAGTCTAAGGATATTCTGTTATCACATTTCAAGCAACATTTCAAGCAACGCAATTCAACAAGTGAGACACATGTGCAATTTTTAGTTGTTGGATTTGACCAACATGTATAGGATCCTAGATTATCATCATATAATAGATAACCAGAAAAGGCCATTTCTAAGTTCAAGGATATACTATTATCTTTTTCCAAGTAACATATTAATGAAGTGGGACACACATTTAAACAATGTTGTCGGATATGTTAAATATATACCAGATCATGGATTGCCATCGTATAACAACAAACATCTAAAACTATCCCAAAATGATGGATGGTCCTATTAGCAAAAAACATTTTACGTTATATTTTGTTGTCATTTTCTAAGCAACATATTTAACAAGTGGGACACAAGTTATTCAATTGTATTGTCGGATCCAACCAACAAGTACTGAATATTGAATTATCATCATATAACAACAAATGTTTACAAAACTATCCAACAATAATGAGTGATACAAGTAGCAAAAGCTATTTCAAAGTCTGAGGATGTTTTGTTACCATCTTCCAAAGGAACACATCCAAAAAAGTGTGACACGTGTAGAATTGATGATGTCACAACACTATTCAAAAACATTAAGCGATATCATGTAAGAAATTGTAATTGGTAATCTTGAAGCTTAGCGAGTCTAGAATTTTAGTACATGTGTGTGTTTATGCACTACGGTGATATATTTTGTGCATGTAAATCTTTAGAAAAATCGAGTTAAGAATAATCTCGATTATGTCACCAAAGCTTGTATTTTCTGCATTATGTCATTATGCAGGCAATCAAAGCACATATCTATGGACCTTTGCGCTAAATCCATGAGCATGCCTTGGCGCTAGAAGGGCGCCAAAAGGTCATCAGGAAGAATATGAAATGCATGAGCCTTAGGCAGTAAACATATGTATACTCATACACAATTAGCATAAGGTAGTCCAGATGAAAATATATAAATATTGACTATCTTGAACCTCGATGTGGGTTTATACACGTGTGATGATATTTCTGTATGTGTAAACCATTAGAAGTTTCAAGTTTACAATTATCTTGATAATGTCATCAAAATTTGTCTTTTCTTCATCATTCCATCATGCCAATAGATATCCATGTGGCCACGACCGTCATGCTAAGGATATTTTGAGTACTTTTTGTGCTAATTTATCCCTTTTCCATTTAGAATAAGCATTTTTTTTATCTTCCGATGTTCATGGAGGAGACATCCAAAGTTATCACCACTGTAGCATATAAAGCAATTATAAATACGTTGCTAAAAGGAAGAATACCAACAAATGTGCATAAGATTATCCAAAAATGATGGTCGGGTCAGACTAGGAAACGTCAGAATGCAAAAAAAATATTGTCATCTTCCAAGCAACACATTAAGAAGCATGATACACGTGCAATAACGATGTCGGACCCGACCAAGGTATATCATTGACCCCTTGGAGAATAGCTTAAACGAGGAGACAAGTATGTAAGGAATCACTACCGGATCCAACAATCAAGGGCAAAAGCATGAAACGACATTCATAACTACACCATACCCGACCAATGGAGGCCAAAAGCATGAAACATCATTCATCACTATCGGACCCGACCAATCAAGGTCAAAATCATGAAACAACGACTATGTACATCATCACTAATAGATCTGACCAATGATGACTAAAAGTATGAAACGACATTTGAGGCACCGAAATATCACCTCCAGATTCAATCTTACGACTAAACCACTTTATAGACCTTTAGTGGACCAACAATGGTGACTTATGTGGTTGTCCAATCCATAGCGTGCCACCACCATAGCTCCTCCACCAACAAGTGAAAGTCCCTGCATCACCAACAAGCATCCTGGCCAAGAACGACCACCCTGGTACACACGAGGGAGTCACCATGAGATAGGGCTAGGTTTTGATGGCATTATCTTGATGATGTCATCAAATTTTGTTTTTTTATTATGTCATCATGCCAATAATAAAAGAATAGATCCACGTGGTCATGGACCTTGTCGTGCTAATGACATCTAGAGTATTTTCAGGCGCTATTTCAGCCCTTTTCCCATTATAAGGAGTAGTTTTGCTATCTTCCAGTGTTGATGACAAAGAAATTCAAAGTTATCACCTATGTAGCATATAAAACAACCATTAAAATGTTGCTAAAACAAAGAATATACCAACAAATATTCATAGAGCTATTCAAAACTAACGATCGGTCAAACTAGTAAATTCGGTTCAAATTCTAGAAAAACAGTGTCACCTTCCAAGTAACACATTAAGAAGCGGGATACATGTGCACTAATGTTGCCAGACCATACTGAGGTATACGATTGAATTAGAACAATAGCTTCAACGAGGAGACAAGTATGCAAGGAATCACTATCGATCCAAGCACTGAAGGGAAAAAGTCTGAAACTATATTCGTCGCTACCAGACTCGACCAATTAAGTGAAAAGGCATGACACAATGTTCTACGAGGATGACCACTGAAGGGCAAAGTCATGAAATAACGACTATGTACATAGTCATTACTGGATCTGATCAATGATGGATAAAAGCATGAGAGGACACTCGAGGCACAAAAATCTAACCACCGAATCAAGCAACCAATTAAAACCAAACCACTTCAGTGCACCAACACTGGTGACCTCTATGATTGGCGAGTCCACAGTATGCCACCACCAGAGCTCCTTCACCAACAAGTGAAATTCCCGACATTGCCCTCATGCCCGGTCAAGAACAGCCAACCATGGAACACAAGGAGGGAGTCACCATGAGCTTGATCTCTTTTTTGATGACATTATATTGATGATGCCATCAAAGTTTGTTTTTCTTCATTATGTCGTCGTGACAATAATTGGAGGAGAGAGCCATGTGGTCATGGATTATCCCACGTTAAGGATATCTTTATTACTTTTCGGGGTACTATTCTAGCCTTTTCCCTTTGAAAGTAGTAGTAGTTTTGTTACCTTCCGGCGTTGATGTTGTAGAAATCTAGAGTTATCACCACTGTAGCATATAAAGCAGCTAAAAAATATCGCCATGGGAAACAATACACCAACAAACATCCATAAAACTATCTTCTGACAAAATTCATAGTAATTTTCCAAGAAACATATTAAGAAATGGGATACATGTGCAATGGTGTTGTCGAACCCGACCAACACCATTAACCCACAAGACAATACATTCAACGAAGAGGCCAATATGAACAAAATCATATCGCTACCGGATCCAACCAATGAAGGGTAAGAGCATGAAACGACATTGGTCGCGACCGAACCAGACCGATGAAGGGCAAAAAGTATTAAACGACATTCATCGCTAGTGAACCCGACCAATGAAGGGCAAATTAAGGCATGAAACATCGACTATATATGTAAATCATCACTACTGGATCCGACCAATGACGTCGACTCATAGTCGTCTTCCATATTAAGAAGCGTGATACTTGTGCACCGACGTTGTCGAGCCCGACCAACACCTTTGACCCCTAGGACAACAGCTTCGACTAGGAGGCTGGTGTGTACGAAATTGCTACTAGATCCAACCAACGAATGTCAAAAGCATTAAACGCATTAAACGTAATTCGTTGCCACCGGACACGACCAATTGAGATTGGAGGGCAAAATCATTAAACGACATTTGTAGCTACCGGGCCTGACCAATGGCGGCGTCAAAAGCATGAGATGACGACTATGTAACTCATCACTACCGGATCCGACCAATGGCGGCCAAAAGTGTGAAACAACATTCAAAGGCACCAAGAAATCTCATGCGATGACCCAACATACCACTGCATGATGTAGTACACTATAGTCATTGATATAAGACCAATGAAACACCGTTCACTGGTATTACATCCCTCAGAGTGGTACAACAGAAACACAGCAGGTCCAAGACATGACTATAGGTTTCAACTCAACTCTTTACACAAGATCCAGAGAACACTCTAGGTTAAAGAGAGAGAAAAAACTTCTTACAAAGAAGAATCAGAAATAAATTACTCCAAAACTGTCATACTTATTAAGACTAATATATTAACTAATGGTTTGGCATTGCTGCTATTGCAATACACTACAGAAATAGGTTTTATGGCTAGAGATTCTATTCTTATCTAATCTACAACTTTGTCTTCACTTGAGTTGGTGTATATGTTGACTTTCTTGACTTCATTGAAGAGCTTGGGCTTTTGATGATGATTTCTGGAGCATACTTGATGTAGACATCGTCTGTACTAGCTTTAGAACCTAGCAAGGGTTAAGAAGATACTTTGAGTACGAGCGTACTCAGCAAGTTCACTAGAAAAGGAGTGTTTGATGCACTATATCTACAGCCACAGACCATAGGTCGTAGGCAATGCAGTTTTCGTAAACATTTCTTCAAAGGTTGCTTTTATTATGAAAAGCTATGTCCGTCAGCCTTCGCGGGTTTACCAAAACTTTCATGGAGTTCCTTTCCCGCCGCATTCATAGCTCCTTCCCGAAACAGGGAGTAACAAGTTACAGTTCTTACACTCTACAGAGGTACGTCACTTTATCCATGAGAGATCTTAGCTTTGTTGCACATCCGGGCCGCCAACCCGTTCACACTTCCTTGGTGTGAGGCCCACACTAAGACCCAAGCCAATCACTGCGTTCTCCGCGACCCCGCATGTCTCCTTGGTGTACGCCAACCCACCTATTGAATTACGGCAATGGCAGTACAGACCGTCAGATGCCAGAACTATCGTGGGACGTTGAGGGCTCCCACCCATATGCTGCATATCCTCTACGAATTACCATAAATAATATGCACGCTACGAGTGATAACAGCCACGACCCGCACATCTAGCTCCATGCGAGAGGGAAAAGATACAGCTGACTTCTCCGTCCCATTCCAAATCTTATGGTCAACGCGTAATATACGGCGCAAGAATCACTGGCGACATTGGTTGTTAAGTCCTAGATAATATGTTCCTTTACCACCGGAACTCTTATAGTAGGTTATTACCTCATGGTAAATAACCTATAATCACATTATTATGAAAATAGTGTTTTCTGACCTTTTTCAAATGCAGGTGATGAAAACACTAGATTTGTAAAATACTTTACAGAAAATAATCAAAGGACATGAGCAAGTGTGAACTTGCCTTCTGTGATTGCAATATTATGCACTCACGGTATTCGAGACAATATAAGATCCAATATCTGAAATCAGCATCATTGGTCCGGTAAGGACTAATGTTTAAAGAAGCAAGATGCAGTTATGCATAAGTAATGATATGCATTTTGTAAAATTCCCAAATTGAATCCCCAATACTTTGAGTGAAGTGAATTCAAGTGATTATTTTAAGAGTTGGTTTATCTTCAAATTTTACTTTATAAGTAATGATCTTTATAAGGAACCTAAGTGATAATAATTTTTAATACACAGGTAAACTATAAAGTAATGTGATTATGTTTAATTGTTATTTGGTGACTAAGGTAAGAGTCCTTGGTTTTAGTTGTTAAGAGTTGAAGAATTTATTATGAGATTATTCTTTGAAGTGGCAAAAAGAATAACATTTGAAGAAAAGTCCTGTTTCGGGGTTTCCTTTCTAAGGTTTAAACAATCATCATTGTTAATAGAACAGGATTAATGTCTTTTGGTGTTTGATTTATTAGCTTGGACTTGAGATGCTTTATGTCTTAAGTTAAATAGACCAAAGTTAACTATAAAAACACAAGTGATTTATTAGACCTGATGTTTATAAGGATTGAGACTAAAGTTAACTTTAAAAGGTTAAGTAAACTTAAGATGTAATATATTTTAATTATTCCCAAGTTTTAGATTTATAATAGGTATAACTAAGGTGTGGAATTATTCACTTTCTATTTAAGTGAATGATAAGATTAAATTTGTTCTGCTATTATGAAAGGAATATGTATTTATTTAATGGAATCATAATTAGATGGTCTTAGTAATTTGTTAGAATTTAAAGTTATGTTAATAGTGGTTAAGATATAATGATTATTCACTATATTATATAAATGGGTGATACCCAATGTTTATTTCAAAGGATTCTTGATAAGATTTTTAAAAGATATTTTAAAGTTAAAAGTTATACTTAAGTTTGATTATAAATTCAAGTTATGGGTTTGGAATTAGTACCAAGACACTAATTGCTCAAGGTTTTATAAGAATTGTGATTATTTCTTACTTAAGAATTGTTTTAAAAAAATTCACAAAATAGGTATTAGGTAAGGATTTATTTTTTTAAAATATTAAAGACTTCTATAATAATATATTTAATATTTTTCTAGTATAATATATTTATTCAAGACCTTAAAATGAATTTTATTTATTTTTATGTATTTTCTTTATTTTTATAAAATTCATCAAAAAATTAAGCGTTTTTAAATATTTGCTTTATGTTTTATTTGTAAAACTCTAAGTTAGTATTTTTATAAAATAGTAAAGTTATTTTGATACATAAAAATGATTTTTATTTTTTTAGGGTTTTTGTTTTATTTTATAAAATTTCATTTAAAATTTAATGGTCTTAATAATTATTTTACTTTATATTTATTTTAAATAACTAAAGTTATCTTTTTATTTGGTAGATATTATTTTTGTGGTCATTTTGATATATCATATGTACTTTTGGGATTTTTTATATTTTTTCTAGGGTATAAATTATGTTTAGGGGTAGTTTGGTCATTTAGTGATTTGATAAATATTTTATTTTCTTATTTTTTTCTTTGAAATTGGGCCAGGCTTACCAATGGGCCCATTTGGACCCAACTTGGCCCAACGGGCTCAGGGTCAAACCCACCCCGGCCTGGTCTCCCTCATCCACTCTCTCTTACACCTCACGCTCTCACTTTCCCCTTCTGGCTGCTGGCGACGCCGACGCCGTCACCCGCCCGATTACGGCGAGGTAGGCCGTTGTGGTCGCCGCTGATGGTTGTCGGGGCTTATCCTCCCTCAGGCCGACCTGGCTCTCCAATTGGATTTGTTCTTAAAGCCCCCTCGAGCTCGCCCCTTCCATCTTCTGTGCGTCTAGGGTTTCGGTAACCTGGTTCCGCCGAGCTCCAGTGATAGTTTGATGTTGTCCTGGTGGTGGATTGATGGTGGTGAAGCTGAGGTTCTTCCTCTTCTAATCTGATGCCGGTGGAACGGCAGTAGATGCAACTCCGGCGTCGGAACTACGGGGCCATTGATGTGGTGTTGAAGGTTTCTTCAGGTTGGCATCATTGTGGCCGTGCTAGCACTGCCACTTTGTGTTCATCGTCGACTCCCTTATACGCCCTTTTCTACCTCTCCTCCTTCTCTCTTCTGTAGTGAGGTATGACAATTGCCCCCTTTTTGTTTAGGTTCCGATCCATGGAATATACCCCCATTGCTTGATTTAGCTACCTTTGATGATCATACAATTGATTTAGGATTAGCTAGCATTGATCTAGTAGTTCTTTTGATAATGGTTATGTTGAATGATAGTGTCAATTTCTTGTATGGTGGTGTGTTTGTTATTAGTATCTATGATGAAAATCTGTGACCATGTGTACTACCAGTGAACTCCTATTCTTTTAAGATAGAGAATGCATATTGTTTTCTTTGTGCAAAATTGAATATGATAAGTAGGAGCATGTATATGGTTGTCATTTGGACATATACTGATGGTAGTGATAAGATGGTACTAGTCCAGATAATTAAGTAGTGCATGGATAGCCATTGATTATTTACAGATGGTATATCTTTTTATTTTGTCATGAAATATTTGTATATATACTTAACTGAATCTTTGATTCAGTTCTATGATTAGTGCTTCTTTGGCTCAATGTGATCTCGAGCCATTCTTACTTGTAAAACAAAATGGTATTTATAATAATATTTTTGTTGAGGAATGATTCCTAACTAACTAGCTAGGAAAATAATTTGAACACTTCTATGGTTGCTTGCAGATGGTTTTGAATGACAAATCACTATCTGATTCACACCTATGCATGATATAAGTAGTTCCTACACCTATTACTTGATATATTTTATTTACTGTTCAAGTTATTGGATGTTCTTAATGATTTTCCTGATGTGATTAAATGTGTTGACTGAGTCTTGGGTTTCCTGATTAAGTTCTAGTTGTAGCTGTAGCTAAAATTGTTGTATGAGTAGATCCTCTACATAGAACTATATTGTGTGCAATTGCAATGTGCACACCCATTTCATCAAGTAAATGTGTATATGATGTTTGATTAACTGGATTCTTATTTCAGGAACAAGTCTAGATGAATTTTATCTGTCCATGATGTCAGAAGTAAAATTTTAAATGATCTCTAGTAATTTTAACTAGAGAAATGATTTAGAATAGCTTTGAATGGCTTGAAAACCTGAGTTATTTCTGCTAGCTTGTTCTGGTGGCTTCTGCTACCTGGAGGTTCTTGCTGTGGTGCCTCCTTTTGGAGTGTGCACAACAATCCTTCTTGTAGCATGATTTTGAGTTTGATTTCTTGTGGTTGTGGTTATGGTGTTTGCCACTCTGGTGCCTTCCTCAGAAGTGTGCATAGTGGTGAACACCACATCTATTGACATGCTACCCGATTGACTAACTAAAGATCCATAGTTAGCTGCCGATGATGCATAGGCTGAGGCCAAACACTATAAGAACATATGCTAAAGTGTGGCTGTCAAATTCTCTGTGATGCCTCAACATAGCATTTCTATGTGAGTCTGAGAGAAGTACTTTTACCAATCTCCTGTTTTTCCTTTGTACCTTATATGGTGATAAAAAACAGATTCTATATGATGAACTTTGTGTTGGGTAGCAACCTGATGTCGAAATTGATGTTGCTATGATAGCTGGTGCTGGTACTTGATCAACTAGCCATCTTTGTACTTGTGATATTGTTGTTGCCTACTCCTCCAAATGTTGTTGGAAGCTTCTAATGCTCCTAGACTTCTTCTTGTGCTCCTGCTCTTCTCCTTATGCTCCTGGTGATTGTGATGAGATGGGATGATGTTCTAGTTGTGTGGTGGAAATAGATATGATATGGATCAGGGACACAATAGTAGTGTTTCTTGGCTGCAAATAAAGGACCTGTTGGTCTGGTTGTGTGTGTGTGTGTGTGTGGAGAGGATATGGTGGCAGCTCAGCTACGGCTGGTAGTCTCTCATTTTGCTAAACTCTTGTGGTGTTGACATCACACTAGTGCATGCTGGTGAGTGAGCAGCTTGTTTGCCTGTTGTGGTGTGGGGATCAGATCAAGTAAACAGCTTGATATTTCCTGATGTTTTACCTCTTTACCTTCTTATCTGGCTTTGGTGAAACTTGCCCCTAAGCCAATGATGTTGTACTGAGACCATAATCTGATTAAGAACAGATACTATGATTTGGCCCCTTTTTAATAAATACTCAATGATGAATTCAGGCTCTAGCAACTCTAGACCAAATATGAGAGTACAATAATAAACTAACCCCCCTTATTCTTGTACTGTTGTTAGTCTGCTGTTTTGTTTTGCAGAAATCAGGATCAAAGGGAAGATCAAGAATTAGATAGAAAATATAGTTTAGGTTTTATCCTATTATTATCTTGTAAGAACAATGTAATATGTTCATGTACAGAATTTAAGAATCCTTGTAACATTATTGATGTATTAATTATTATTTCTTTTCCTTTGTATAATATTGTTATTTCCTTTTCTATTTGAATAATGTAAAGACATTGTAATATTGTATTACTTTCAATAAAGTTTACTTGTTTTATTTTTCTTTTATAATTTCATTTGCAAACAATGTAATATATATATCTTATTGTAATAAAGTCTGTTTAGTATGTATTTATGTAATTCAATTTTATATTTATTTGTTTTATAGTAGTGTACTTTTATTGAAATTTCCACTATCTTTCTATTTGAATAAAAGATTATACCTTGTTTAAAAATGAGAGTTCACCTCTTATTTTTTATTACAATTAGCTTACAATTATTATTCCATTTCAAATTCTTTTAGGATTCAAATTCACCAATTGATTATTCAAATTTGAATTCCTTCCTCCCAAACACAGAAGTACAATAGAGATCATGTCGAAATCCATCGCACATGTCCTCGTGTTTCCATCAGAACAAGAGAGATATCAATCCCTCTATAGCTCTTTTAGTTTTGTGCGAAAATTCCCCGGTTTTTCTTATGCATGAATGCAATGCACAACCCTGTGTCCTCTTTATTTCTAGGTGCTAATTTCTGAGATGTTACATCTCACCACCGGATCCGGCCAATTGAAAGCACACCACTTTACCGCATCGACATTGATGATCTTCGTGATCATCCAGTCCGTAGTATGCCACACCAGAGCTGCTCCACCAACAAGTGAATGTACCGGCATCGCCGACATGCCTGGCCAAAGAGCGATCACACGTGGATCACAAGGAGTGAGTCACTATGAGCTAGGGCTAGGTTTTGATGATATTATCTTGATGATGTCAACAAAGTTTATTTCTTCTGCATTATGCCATCATCATGAGAATAATCAAAGGAGGTATCGACGTGGTCGTGGATTGTCCCACACTAAGGATATCTAGAGTACTTTTGGGGTGCTTTTTCAGTCATTTTCCCTTTATAAGGGGTTGCTTTGTTATCTTCTGGCATCGATGACAGATACATTCAAAGTTATTAGCGCTGTAACATATAAAGCTGCCAAAAGTGTCGCTTCATGAAAGAATACACCAACAAACATCCATAAACTATCAAAAAATAACGGTCGATTGAACCCGTAAAAGTCGGTTAGGGTTTGGACAAAAACTCATAGTCGTCTTCCATATTATGAAGCGTGATACCTGTGTGCACGACTTTGTCGAGCCCGACCAACACTTTTGACCGCTAGGACAACAATTTCGACTAGGAGACCGGTAGTATGTACGAAATCGCTACTCGATCCAACCAACGAGCGACAAAAGCATTAAATCGCAATTCGTCATAGCAATTTGTTATCTTCCGACATTGATGACGGAGACATTCAAAGTTATCACCGTTGTAACATATAAAGCCGTCAAAAATGCGCTTCATGAAAGAATACACCAACAAACATCCATAAACTATCAAAAAATAACGGTCGATTGAACCCGTAAAAGTCGGTTAGGGTTTGGACAAAAACTCATAGTCGTCTTCCATATTATGAAGCGTGATACCCGTGCACGACTTTGTCGAGCCCGACCAACACCTTTGACCGCTAAGACAACAACTTCGACTAGGAGACCGGCAGTATGTACGGAATCGTTACTGGATCCAACCAACGAGCGACAAAAGCATTAAATCATAATGCGTCGCCACCGGGCCCGACCAATGGAGATTGGAGGGCAAAGTCACTAAACGACATTCGTCGCTACCGGGAGCGACCAACCAAGGCATCAGAAGCTCGAGACGACGACTATGTAAATCGTCGCTACCGGATCCGACCAATGGCGGCCAAAAGTGTGAAACGACATTCGAAAACACACACAAAAGAAACTCACCATTCTTGATCCAGCCAATTAAGAGCACTCCAATTTACCTCACCGACATTTGTGACCTCCGTGGGTTATTATGCCACAACCGGAGCTCCTCCGCCCACGAGTGAAGATCCAAGAAGGACCACGCGTGGAACACGAGGATGGGAGTCGCCGTGAAGAGCTAGGGCTAGGTTTCCGCGTGCCTGAATCTGGCGCCAGAGGTCCACCTGGACGAATCCACGATTTTGTTTGAAGCCGGTCAAAATCCAACGGTACAGATTCGAGGGGAAAAAAACTCGAACGGGACGGACCGGACCAGGACTCACCCGCTCCTCAGCGCGAAAGCCGCCGGCCAAACGCCTCGGGGCCGAGGAGCGCACGACGACGAGAATCGGGGCGCCATGGGGAACGCGAGGCCCACGTGTCCGAGTCCACGAGGCGACAGACGGTCGATACTACCGAGGGAGTCAGGGATCCAGCAGGTCTCCCGTAAGCCGGAGTAATTACCACCACCACCACCTACCGCTCGCTCGATCCGAGCCCCAGGTCGCAGCCAAGGGGGAAAAAGAAGAAGAGGAAAATCCTTTTCGAAACAAAGCGGCGAGCAGCGTATATATACGGCGCAGAGCCTACCACCACCACCACCACCTCCACCTCCACCTCTATCCCGCCCGCATCTCTCTCGGCGATCCGCCTCTCTCTCCGCCTATCTGCTCTCCTACTCTCACTGGTACAGTGCCGTCTCCCAATCTACGATTTGGTTTTGGGGAATAGTCCTCGCCGTCCCCTGCCTGTTCCGTTCCCGTTTCTTGCCTGCATGTTTGTTCATGTGGTCTCGTTGGGTTGCAGCCAGCAGCTCGAGATGGCGGCGGAGAGGGTCAAGGACGTGGGCATCCTCGCCATGGACATCTACTTCCCGCCCAACTGCGTGCTCCAGGTATGACCATACCCACACATCACACAACCTCTCTCTCTCTCTCTCTCTCTCCCATAGGCGTGATTTTATTGGGTCACCGTAATTTCCCTTTTCCTGCAAATAGGAAGGGAAAGAAACAGAGCAGTGGCTCTGAATGTTTCGCCTTTCTGGCCCTGTTTCTGTTCGTTAAAACACCGTGGAATTTACTTACGGGTCAAGAGCACGCTCTTCGTGTGTGGTTGGTTGATTTCATTTTTCTTTTCCCCTGGAGCCATATTCAGCTCGTTCAGGGTTTCCGTTGGTCGAGTGCTCGCACGCGCTGCAGCAGACAGTCTCTCTTCCGGAATCCGGAGGCCGCCGGCCGTTATCTGTCCATAGCTTGTCTAGTACTACTAGTGTACTGCTTTGGAACCCACACAGACAGGTCACCCTTCAGCTCTCCACCTCTTCTTCCACTTACTTGTAATCAATCAAAGTCATTGCCTAGGTTCCAAAAACAAAATATCTCCATTCAGCCTATTCCACAACTGGTCAGATTCAAAGATGGCAACAATGAATACTTTCGAACTAAATTAATGTACTCCAGTATGTATTCTAGTAGTAGTAGCTGTGTGGGGATGGGAAGTAATGCCATGGGGATCAGGTAGTAGATTGGTAACGTAAAAAGCAGCTAATATTGGCACTCACTGCAGCTATTAATCCGTGCTGTACGAGTACAGGGTACTCCAGCTAGTACTAGCGCAAAGAATGCTTGCTGGGTGTTTCCAGAATGCGCAAGCTGGTGATGCTTGCTTTTACATGGGGAATGTTGTCACACTCCGAAAAGAAAAATATTGTCTACAAGGAAGATGCCAGCTGAACAAAGCTTTGTGCGAGTGGTAGTAGGGCCCTCTGTCTTATGTTTAAGTTTAATTAAGGTTGCCTGTGGACAGTTAATTAATCAGCTGATGCTGACGGCTGTCGAAAGCGTCTCTTCCCTTGGCTTGGCTTGGCTTGTAAACCGAGCTGGCCTCTCCTCTCGTGCACGTGCAGCCAGCAAGATTCGGAAGCGATGCCGACCGCTCGGAGGATCTGCTGAATTTTCTGAATTTTGTGGCTGTTAGTAGACGTTTTGCGGAAAGGTTTTCGTATATGTTATCCTATATATTAGGTTAGGTGAAGGCTGGAATGAAATACCATGGGATGTGGACAAGGTTGACCCCCAAGAAGTGAGTGGGGTCTGAACTTGTGTAGCGTAAGGCAAGGACACAAGGTAGTATCAATAATTCAATACTGATTCTTGTCTGTTTATTAGATCCTGCTGACCATAAAGGAATCTATTTATTTTTAAACCAAATAATGATTTTAGAGGCCACTGTACGACAATCCATCACTATCTAACGGTGTTTTCGTACACGCACGGTTCTCGTTCTCATCTCTTCTAGAACCTCTTTTCAGTCTTATTTACCGATCTCACTCACAGATCGATATTCTGTTTAATTATCTATTTACTATTTCCCAAATATTTTTTTATTAGCTTGAAAATTTACATGATGCTGGTTGTAGGAAGAACTGGAAGCTCATGATGGCGTGAGCAAAGGCAAGTACACCATTGGGCTTGGGCAGGACAGCATGGCCTTCTGCACTGAAGTGGAGGATGTCATTTCAATGAGGTATGATTATTTTCTTCAGTACAAAGTAGTATGTTTATTCTCCTATCTTTCTTCTCTGTTCTCCTCCGAAGGACTTGTGCTCGTACTAGTATTTGATACTAGTGTTCTATCAACTATCAGTAATGTTAGAGAACAAGTACAATACAGTTGGCTGTGAACATAACTGCACAACCTTGGAGATACCTTATATTTGTCTCTGAAGTCCAAACAGTTCATAATGTCAGTGTCTGGACATCAAAATCGGACATGAACGGTTTTGTGCTTTTAACGTCTGACCAATATCTTCTTTACCATTTTATTATTCCTGTTTATATCATATAGCTGATTAAGACTTTGTTAATTAAAAATCCTTATTTAGGTAAATAACTAGGTAACAAAGTTATTTGATTTACCTTTTGAATTTAACTAATTAAACCCATTCTTATTTTTTGATTATTTCTCAGCTTGACAGTGGTGAAGTCCCTCCTGGAAAACTATAAGATCGATCCAAAGTGCATTGGACGTTTGGAAGTTGGCAGTGAAACTGTAATAGACAAGAGCAAGTCTATAAAGACATGGCTGATGCAGATTTTTGAGGTTTGTTTCATCCAGAAAGAACATGCTACATAATAAGTTTTTATTGTTTCTTGGTGTAACTTGGTCTAACACATCTTATGTACATAACCAAAAACTGAAAAGTTGTACTTCATTTTCAAAATTCTTAGGCATTATCTTAAGATTTCTGAAGCACTAGTACTTTTACTTACAAGCAGACAATTCCTTTTGCTAAAGTATTTCCGTAACACTATTCTCTAAATGCAGGAATGTGGTAATACTGATATTGAAGGAGTTGACTCCTCCAATGCATGCTATGGTGGAACTGCTGCTTTGTTTAATTGTGTTAATTGGGTCGAGAGCAACTCATGGGATGGGCGTTATGGACTCGTTGTTTGCACAGACAGCGCGGTATGTAATATTCTTTTTCCTCTTTAGTATCCAGTTTTATACTGCGAAACTTCTCAGACTAGTTCACAACCTTGTGCCTGTTTTGGAATTCAGACCATAGGTGCATACACTAATGTCACCATGTCTGGGGCTTCATCAAACTTTTCAACACTTAGTTTCACTTACTAGTTTCATTTTTCCAGTGTTCAGGGCAAGTAGATTTGCCTGATCTATATTTATATTTTCTTACTTCTGACATTTTACATCCATATTGGTCCAAGCATGACATCTGATTTTGTGACTAGAACACAATACTTTATTACTTGACCATGACAATTAAGTATTCCTGATACTAGATCCATGTGGATGCCTTATCAGGTTTATGCTGAAGGGCCAGCTCGTCCTACTGGTGGTGCAGCTGCTATTGCTATGTTGATTGGACCAAATGCTCCTATTTCATTTGAAAGCAAATATAGAGGATCTCATATGGCACATGTTTATGACTTCTACAAGCCTGATCTTGCGAGTGAATATCCGGTAAATCACCATTTCATACAATTCATGCAACAAAACTCTGTTTAGACAGAACAGAATTGAAATATACTGGAATGCATTTGTGTGACCTGCCATTGTGAACATCCCATTTTACAACATAGAAAAATTGCACGCAGGTGGTCGATGGGAAGCTATCGCAGACATGCTATCTCATGGCACTGGATTCCTGCTACAATACCTTTTGCAAAAGGTAAGTTGTAATGCAGTCTCTTGCACAGGTTTATCAAGTTGACCAGGTGATTTAACCAGGACCCATCACTTAAATCTTTCAGGTATGAGAAGATTGAGGGAAAGAAATTTTCAATTGTCGATGCAGATTCTTTTGTGTTCCATTCTCCATACAACAAGGTATACTAAAGCCCAATATTATGTGCCTTTGGCATTTTAGTGACATCGTCAATTACACCGATAATGTTGTGAAAGCAGTTTGCCATCCGCATTTCTCTTCAAATTGCAAGGCTATTTATTATAGCCACTGTTTGGGCATCAGAACCTTGCTCTTCAGACACACTTCATGTATAATCATCTGTTTTGTAACGTTTATAATCTTTTCTACGTTTTTGCCATCTGCAGCTTGTACAGAAAAGTTTTGCTCGTTTGTACTACAATGACTTCTTGAGGAACTGCAGGTTGGTCAGCTAGACAGCTAGAAACTCTGTGCATGTATGTTGTTTAGTATGTGTTTACTAACTAAATTTTCTTCTGTGTCAAATAGCACTGTTGATCAAGACTCAAGAGAAAAACTGGAGCCCTTTTCAGGCTTGTCATCCGAGGAAAGCTACCAGAGTCGAGACCTTGAGAAGGTACCAACAAAAGTTAAATCGTATAAAATTATTCCTCCATGTAATGGCTCATGCTTGTAAGTTGATTTGTGCTACCTTGTAATGTATATTCAGGTTTGTCAGCAAGTCGCGAAGAACCTGTATGGTACTAAAGTTCAGCCAACAACATTGATCCCGAAACAACTTGGGAACATGTACACGGCATCACTCTATGCTGCATTTGCATCAGTTCTCCATAACAAGCATGATACTCTGGTATAAATCATCACACTACTGTATTTCTCCGGTTCTGAATTCTGAACGTTGAACTAAATTGGCCTTTCCCATTTTTGTTTCTGTAATGTCCAGGCTGGCCAGAGGATTGTCATGTTCTCTTACGGCAGCGGCATGACATCGACAATGTTCTCCTTCAAAATTAACGAAGGCCAGCATCCGTTCAGCCTGTCGAACATTGCAAGCATAATGGACATTTCCAACAAGCTGGAGTCTAGGCATATCGTAAGTCTTTTGTGAAGTTTCTCCATTTAGCATCAGTGTTCACTGTGGTTGCTAGGGCTAGAATACTACCTCTCTCGCTGCATTGACCTTACAAGACTCGAACATGGCTCTGCCTCACCGTGTATATCTTCTACGCAGGTCCCACCGAAGCAGTTCGTCGAGGCACTGAAACTGGGTGAGCACCGCTACGGCGCCAAGGATTTTGTCACCAGCCAGGACACGGCCCTGCTCGTCCCGGGCACCTACTACCTCACCCACGTCGACTCCATGTACCGGAGGTTCTATGCCGTGAAAGGCAAGTGCGCCGCCACACCGATATCCAACGGCCACTGATTGACCGTGCACCGGCTGCTTCAGGCTGCAATAACAATAAGCGTGCAAAACCGCAAACGCTGTTAGGTTATCTGGTAGAGAAGGGGAAAGAAAGCTGGGGCCTGTCCTCTCGAGTTGTTCTAAGCCTGTAAAGTTAGATAGAGCTGCGTGCGTCATTGTTGTAATGCTTTGTCAGTGAAAAAATGTTTGGCTATTTAGTGGAATATTCAAACCCTGCTGGGTTGGGTTTGTAGGTAAGTTGTAAGATACTATCTGAATAATCTGCCGATTTATCGGGAAGCTTTAAGGTGCAATTACATGATGGATGGGCTGTTTGGGCACCAATTGTTAGTATCAGTTGAATTACAGTTCGGCCATAGCAGTCATTATTCTTGTTACCATGCACTCCCTTGTAAAATGTCAAAATTTATAAAATTTGATCAAGTTTGTAGTACTCCCTCCGATCTATAGTAAGTGTCATTCATTTTTTACTAAGTTAGTATAAACTTTGTACTACTTGAACGACATTTATTGTGGATCAGACAAAGATTCATATTAATTGTCACTGACTTCCATGCGCTCCAAACGGACCTTCGTCCCATTAATAAATCCTTCATTGTCCTTCTCCCTAAAAAAGAGGGTGCCAACAAGGCAGAAAATTTCCGACCTATCTCCCTTCAAAATAGTTGTCTTAAACTTCTTACCAAGTGCTTGGCTTCCTGCTTACGGGAACTTATACCCTTCGTGGTTCATCCTGATCAAACAGGGTTTATTTCCGGTCGTTCGATTGCCGAAAACTTTATCTATGCTGCTGATATCATCCAATCTTGTCATAAACGCTCTGCCCCTGCCGCGGTCTTCAAACTCGACTTCCGAAAAGCCTTTGACTCCATTAGTTGGGAGGCCCTTGATCGTATCTTGCTGGCAAAAGGGTTCCCTCAACTTTGATGCCAATGGATCAAGATCCTAAACAACTCTAGCCAAACTACTGTCCTCCTCAATGGTATCCCTGGGCGATGGATCCAATGTCGCCGCGGTCTCCGGCAAGGCGACCCCCTTTCGCCCTTCCTTTTTAACATCGTTGCGGATGTCCTGCAACAACTCCTTCTTCAAGCCTCTCTCGGCGGGCTCCTTCTCCACCCTCTTGTGGATGACCTTCCCTGTCCCATTCTTCAATATGCTGACGACACCCTCATCATCATTAGGGCTGTCCCGGAGCACGTTAAGAATCTAAAAACTCTCCTGGACAGATTCTCTTCGGCAACAGGACTGGAAATTAACTTTCACAAAAGTACTTTCGTTCCCCTAAAAATGGACTCTTCTGATGCCTTGGCTATGGCTTCTTCCTTTGGCTGTGCGGTTTCCTCCTTCCCTCAGACCTACCTTGGCCTCCCCTTGTCCACTCACAAACTCCGCCTCTCTGATTTTGCTCATATCATCACCAAAAGTGACATGCGCCTCTCCGGCTGGCGTGGCCGCGCCCTCCCCATCGGGGGGCGTCTTATTTTGGTCAACTCTGTTCTCTCTGCCATGCTCTCCCACGCTATGAGCGTTGGCCTTCTTCCTGTTGGTGTCATTGAGGCTATTGACAAACGTCGCCGTGCTTTCCTTTGGACTGGGGATGAATCTTGTTCGGGGGGGGGGGGGGCAGTGCAAAGTTGCTTGGCCCACAGTATGTTCCCCAAAAAACGTTGGTGGCTTGGGCGTCCTCTCTCTCCACACTCAAAACTCTGCCCTCCTCTCCAAGTTCCTCTCGAAACTTCACTCGTCCACAAATGCGCCTTGGGCTTCATGGTTTCGTCGTCGGTACGGATGGGCTCGCAGTCAGGATATGGGAGACCACCACTATCTTGACACTCCGGTCTGGAAAGGCATCCTTGCGGGTCTTCCCACCTTCCGGTCTATCACCACTGTGCTGGTCGGCAATGGGGAATCCACGGCCTTCTGGTGGGACTCCTAGGTTAATTCTTCCCCTCTCAAAGACCAATTCCCTGCTCTCTTCTCCCACACTTCCAGACCTAACGCTAGTGTGGCCTCTATCTTCCAGCTTGGGCTTGCTAGCCAACTAGCCCCCCGTCTCACAACTGCTGCTAACTTGGACCTCACCACTCTCAATGATGCTCTTGCCACCTTCACCCTTCGGTCAGACACGCCGGATACTCGTCTTTGTCATAACACTAACAAAAGCCTTTCGAACAAAGATTTCTATGCCCATGCTTTTAAGCACCTGCAGGTTGATGCTCAGGCGGACAATATTTGGAGAAGCGCTGCCCCTCTCAAGTGCAAGATCTTTGTTTGGCTGGCTCACAAGCACCGCCTCTACACAAACAAGCGCCGCTTTCGCCACTGTTTGGCTGCTACGGCGACATGCCCTTCTTGCCCTCTGGATGAAGACACCGACCACCTCCTCACACGATGCCATCGTGCCCGCGAGGTCTGGAGATTCTTCGTCTCAGGTGGCAACCTGTCTCCTCCTGACAGTATCGACGACATGCTCTCCTCTCCCCGCACGCTGGAGGAACGAACCATCTATACCGCTATTGCTTGGAGCATTTGGAAGAGACGCAACGCGCAGGTCTTCAATGCCAAGGATGAGCCGCTTCAGGTGGTTGTCCGCAACTGTCTTGAGGCTGTGCGGCTGTGGACCACTAGATGTTCCTCTACTACTTCCTCTTCTTGGCTTAATTATTGGTGTAACGGATATGATCCACCCTGAGCCTCTTTTCTCCTATCCTCGCCACCTCCTTGTAATCTGTTGTAACCACCAGGTTTGAGATATAAAATGGTTCAGGCTGGCGTAAGCCCGCCGTAGTCATGCTCAAAAAAAAAATTGTCACTGACTTTTTTTTTTTGAGGGAAACGGGTGTATTTTATTAATCAACCAAATAGAGATTCAATACAAATTGTTTCTCGGATACAATGACACCACGCCACACATAACTAGACAAAGACTCACAAGAACGTGCTAAACAATGTGCAACAACATTCTAAAGACGGCTAACATGAATAATAGAGCAGGAGCCAAATGCAGCTACCAAAACCTTTATGTCCTCAACATTAGGAACACAAGCTGAGCGATCCCTATAGCTGGAGTATACCCGTTGGACTACAGATAGGCAATCTGTGGCAATAACGAGATTGTCCAGGCCCCCTCCTCCTGCGCAAACGTGAGAGCCACACGTAGTGCAAGAGCTTCAGCAAGTTCAGGCAGCAGAACATTATTCAGTTTGTCACGGCACGCCGCAATACAAACACCTTGACAGTTACGGACGACCACTCCCGCGCCCATACTCTCCGAGGAAGCGAACAAGGCAGCGTCGACGTTGATCATCAGGGTTCCCTCTGGCGATGGAGCCTAGGGACGAGCAGTAGTGTGTTCACGCCTAGGGTTGACGCCTTGTTTATAAAGATGATCGATGATCATGTCAACATAGGTTCTGATCTTCACTGCGACCGAAGAAGGATGAACAGAACCACCGTCCTCGCGCAGCCTATTCCTCGTATCCCACATAAACCTGTGCATACACGGTTTGGCCGTTTTGGGCTAGTTCAAATTTTTATACTACATCTAAACTTTAAATTTCATTTATAAAGGAAAATGAACTAGGCCGTAACTTTCCGGTTTAACCGGTTTGGCTGGTTTCAGTTTTTGCCCACCCTTAATCCCACGAGGGTTGTCGCTTGTTGATCGCTGCAACTTTTCAGAAAATCAAGTGTCAGATATATCCAATTCAACGTTATTTAATATATACGTACTATTCCCTCCGATCCATATTACTTGTCGCAAAAATGGTATCGAAAAATAGATGTATCTAGACATGTTTTAGTGCTAGATACATCCAATCCAATGACAACTGCTTTCTCCGTTTCAAAATATAACATGTTTTAGCTTTGTAAAGCAAATGTATCTAGACTACTTTTAGTACTCTCTCCGACCCATATTAGTTGACTCACATTTGTCAAGATTTGAATAAATCTAGACACTATTTAGAATATAGGTTTATTCAAATTTTGATAAATCCAAGTCAATTAATATGGGTCGAAGGAAGTATGTAGATTCACTTAGATTTAAAATTAATCTACATAGTAAAAAAGTCTAGATGCATTTTTCTTCACAAACCTAAAATATAGAGGGAGTAATATGGATCAGTACCTATGTTTAGAATTATTAGTCCAAAACACTTTATAACTCTATTCATGTTATCTAGAGTTTTATGGAATATTCTTTCAAAAAAAAGAGAGTTTTATGGAATATATGGCCAGCCGCCCAGCCTTGCACTAGAAGGTTCCGTGTGGGTCGCGCGTGTGGGGGAAGCCAAGGAACCGATTCGACCAGACCATCTTCTCCCCCGAACCACACCGCCATCTGCTACCTCCATCCCCAAGTAAACCCCTCTGCCCCTGCCGCCGCCTCTTCCTCCTCCCTCCCCACCTCCATCGTCTCCGGCCAGCCACTTCCTCCATCACCATGTGGCGAGCCGAGGAGATCGAAGACGAGGGGACCCTGACCGCGCTCATGGAGGCTGCCAAGACGCGGGAGGGCCGGGCCGCGCTCTCCGACGCCCTCGCCGACACCCTCTGCCTCCTCCCCGCCTCCCCGGTGCCGCTCCTCCTCCTGCGCCTCCGCCTCATCCGCAACCTCCTCGCCGGCGACTCGAACAACCAGCGCACCTTCGTCCTCCTCTGGGGCCCCGCCGCGGTCGTCTCCTCCGTGCTCGCCCTCCCCTCGCTCACCCCCGACGTTGCGCGCGCCGCGCTCCAGGCGCTGGGCAACGCCGCACTCGGCGGGGACCAGAACCGCGAGGCTGTCTGGGACGCGCTCTTCCCGGGGGCGCTGCGGGAGTTCGCGAGGGTCTGGGACGCGGGGGTCGTGGACCCGTTCTGTATGGTGCTCGACACCTGCTGCTCCGGCAAGGCCGGCCGCGGGAGGCTTCAGGAGCTGTGCCATGAGGACATGGGGCTGCCCATACTCGTCGAACTCGTCACTATCGCCTCGCGAGGTGAGTACGTCGCTAATTGTTACCGGTTTATGATTTTGCGAATTCACGCATGTCTGCTGCTAGATGCCTAGATTTGCAATTTGTTTCATAGCTGTACCTGCTACTAAAATATTAGAGGTATGGCTTGTTTATAATTATGAATCTGTGTTACAGTGGCCATATTGTGGCTTGGATCGACACAAGTAGGATGTGCACTTTGTAGGTTATTTCAGCAACTGGAAGATTTGGCCAAGTGTGTTAAATAAGTCAGCAACTATGAACATGAATTTGGTCCAATTGGCTGTATAGATGTTGAATGGTTATGTGTAATTGCTAAGAAACTCAGTAGTATTCAGGTGGTAGTGCGGTCATGGTTAGATTATGGTTGTCTAGTAAATACTTGTCAAACTCGTCACTACTGCCTCGCGAGGTGCTACATGTCTGCTGCTAGATACCTAGATTTGCGATTTGTTTCATAGCTGCACCTGCTATTTTCATAGAGTATGGGTTGTTTATTTTTATGAATCTGCGTTATGGTGGCCATACTGTGGATTGGTTCAATAACTGAATGGTTTGGCCAAGTGTTAAATAAGTCAGCAACTATGAACATGAATTTGGTTCAATTGGATATATCAGATGTTGAATGCTTATGTGTAATTGCTAAGAAGCTCAGTAGTATCTGGGTGGTTGTGCGTTCACAGTTAGATTATGGGCAATGTTCAGTAACACATGTTCTTTTGGTTCATCTTTTTGAAGCATGTTAGCATGAGTGCACGACCTGTTCCAACTTCTTGGTAAGAAACAATGTGTTCTCATAGGTTTGACATGTTACTGAAGTATTCGTCAGTTGCTTGATAGTTGGAACTGTTACAATGTGTTTCCTCAGATAGCTGCATTCTTCATTTCTTGAAGTGCAGAGTCTGAACTTGTCTGTGAGATACTACCTGATAACCAAATATGACCTTTGGAAGGCAATTTTTACTTAACGATGACGTATGAGATGTTATGGTTACCTTTTCTGTTTACTTATTAGCCTGTAGTCAAAAGCCACACTGTGTTATCTGGTTGATTCATTTGGCTCTCTCATTTCTTCCGTGGTTGCTTGTATATGATCCTAATCTAAAATTATGAATTGCAGTGGGACACAAGGAAGAATGGTTGGAATGGCTTCTCATCAAAATCTGTGTTGAAGAGGAGATGTTTGAAATCTTGTTTACAGCCTTATGTTCAACTGATAGTGCTGAGCAGAGTGATGGTGGTGAATCTGGGAGTGGGTTTACTGCTAGGCATTCGTTTCTTCTGGGTACACTGTCAAAATATTTGACTGAACGACCTGAAGAAGTTATTGTCTCGAACAGTTTTGCACTTCATGTTTCCAATGTACAGAAGCATGCTGCTGAGATTGTGGATTTTACTTGCCGAGCTAGCTCTGCTCTTCCAACTGGTTGCCCTGGAATTGATGTCCTTGGATATTCGTTGCTGCTCTTGAAGGACATATGTGCTTGGGAACCCGCTTCATCAGAGACTGAAGCTCCTGTTGACTCACTGTTACAAACTGGTCTAGTAAAGCGCCTTCTAAAATACCTAGGTGATCTTGAGCCCCCAAGTACAATCAGAAAAGCGATGGCAAAGGAACAAGGCGATCAACAACCAGCCCTTGCAAGTGCAAAAGTCTGCCCATACAACGGTTACAGGAGAGATTTAGTCGCTGTCATTGCCAATTGCTTGCATGGAAGGAAACAGGTGCAGGATGAGGTTAGGCAGCTAAATGGGATTATATTGCTACTGCAGCAGTGTGTCATTGATGAAGGAAATGCGTACCTGAGGGAGTGGGGTCTGTTTGCTGTGAAGAACTTGCTTGAAGGGAATGTGGAGAATCAGAAGGAGGTCTCTGAACTTCAGATGCAAGAACCTATCTTAACTCCAGAGATTGCAGATATAGGCCTTAGAGTGGAGATCGACAAGAAAACAGGACATCCAAAATTGGTCAATTCCTCCTCCTGATCTAAAAAGGTAAACCGGAATCTCAAGTATATATGTAACTTCATCTGTATTTGCCCACATCTTGTGCTGTTATCACACTAGTTATTTTCATACAGTTGCTTACATATAGATTTCTCAAGGGTTCAGTGAAACATTTATGGCACATTTGAAATCTGAATCATACTTCTGCTGTCTAAATTTGTGATTGTCATATTTGTGCAGCTACTATCTTGTCATCGGCAATGCCTAGACATACTATCTGGATACATGTTTTTTGCATATGAAGAAGACACTACTAGTATTCGAGCTATCTAGGTGAGCATTAAATCTTCTCCACAATCTCGAATGCTTATGCTTTAGAATGTGATCTGGCTACATAGAAGTTCCCACTGTTGTATTGCTGTCATCTGAGTGTTCTGTTTTGCAGATTTTTCACCTTGGTCCTGCCCTGTTCTGAGACGAAAACCAGGGGAAACTTCTACTGTCATGGTTCCTGTAGACATTAGCAGTAGGGGAAATGTAAATGTTGGTGCTGCTGCCCCATGGGAAGTAGGGGTTATATTCTCATCAAGTCTGCCATCAGCCATCTTGAACTTTATGCTACCAGATTTAAACAGTCTTTCATTGTAAACTTTGGTGCTCGGGGGCTGGGCTATGACCACCAGATTCAAACAGTTTATGTGGACACTAAATGCTTGCATATTTGCACCGCTGTGATGTAGGAATGGGCCGTTATTGTTTTGTTACTGAAGTCGGTGTGTGGTAAACATTGGTAACTATGCCTGCAATGTACTCTCTCCGTTTAAAAATATAAAATGTTTTAGATTTGTGAAGAAAGTGTATCTAGACCATTTTTAGTATGTAGATTCACTCCAAACATGAGTGAACCTACGCACTAAAAATGGTCTAGATACATTTGCTTTACAAAATTAAAACATCTTATATTTTGAAACGGAGGGAGTATATGCGCTAGCATTCGCTGGCTCACTCCTCTACTCCATTTTTTCTTAGTTTGTGTGTTGAACAATAGAATAGTTCTCACTCCGGTACCGGTCCATATTAATGTTCTCAACTTTATCTAGATTTTTATAAAGTAGATGCATTTATATCTAGACAAAGTTGACCATCATATGGACCGGAGGGAGTATCAGCAATCATTTCCAACATTGCACTGTCAAGCTCCGCTCTGGGACACTCTTCTGTTCTCGCACATATAAGAGGGTCCACAGAACCCAAACTTATCGTGCGCTAGATAGATTCTTGGTCTGAAACCTGCTTGAAGTGCCCTTTAGCTAAGCAAATACAACATCTGGACGGGGCATGTACTTGAAATTCTTTTTCATAACGCTGAGCTTAATGCAGAATGCACAAAGTAGGTGGAGTAAAGCCATTCCTTGCACCGAAACAACTTACATGCATTCAATGAGACTAATATAAGACCAGCTAGCTTTGGCAGCACGCCATTACTTCAACCATGTAGGACAAGATCTCTTCTTCATAATCTAACAAAATATAATGAATATGTGCATCTGATACTCTCTCTCTTATTTCTCTTGCACATTATTCTCCAGTTCTTACCCTTGTAGTTACACCTCGTAGACAAAAGAGATAAGATAGGAGGTGGATTACAAATCCAATTACTACCAAATACAGGCACGTCAAACAACGTTGAGGCCGAAAGGATCGGCCGTGGGCTTTGGACAACCTTTCGACAATCCTCTGCTGGATCGATGAGGCAAGCATATCTACTATGGCTAGGCCGACTCAATAGCTGTCTGGCTCTGGCTCTGGCTCCTCTTCAGAGTTCGCCGAATAACGTATTGCTTCCTCGTGGCTTTCTTCCTACCTGCCGGAGTGGTGTGATCTTTGGGTCGAGCGGTAGCTTCAGATGCTAGCCATATATTCGACTTGCTCCGTCTCGTTACCATGCCAAGCTTATGACTTAAATGTTAAATGCATGTTTAAAAGGGTTGAAAATGTTCCATGGTCAGAGAGCTAACATCATCAAACATGATTTTCAGCCAAAAGAACCGTCGTGGACAAAGAAATATCATAGGGTGCCAGGTGGGATCCCGACTAAGTCCCACTTCTAGTTAATTTGTCAAATTCTAGTGCAATTTTTAAGTAAAAATTTACACTAAATTTAATAAACTAGAAATGAGACTTAGGCTGGATGGCTAGATCCCACCTGACGCTAATCACAGAGGTTTCGGTAGCCTCATGGCTGAGCAACCGAGTTTGTTTCGATAGATACTGCAACCTTCTTTGTGACGATCTGCCATGTTCATCTCGAGGCCAAGGTTACGATTCAAAATGGAAAATGCCGCGTGGGGTTAATATCTCAAACCCAGCAAACAATATATGCTGGCTATACTGTGCTCTCACCAATGCAGTCTTGCATCCACGTGAACTGCGCGTGTGCTGTTTTGCCTGCTAATATCATTTTCTAGCTCACGTATGAATTCACACGGACCACGTGCGAAATTTAATCTACAGTCGTTGTCTGCCACTAACATTCATGTGGCGCTCTCACCGAGAGGGAAGGATTCTCGATCATGTGCCTTTGTCTAATTGTCTTTGTGCGGTATGAGTCCATCGCATCTGACTTTTTTCGACTCATTAACCACCACACTTCCTGCACAAGCATCTCACAGCGTCTCTAACCCATCCTACAAAAATCGGTTAGAGAAGTAAATTTAGTCCTCTATCTATTGAAGCCGCACCTAACCGAAATCCTAAAACCGGTTAGAGGACTAAATATATTAAACCTCTTCCTAAAATCTTCCCCCTCTTCTATTTTTGCTCGGTGGTCAAAGTAGTGACTAAAATTTCCCTTCCACTTTTCTCCCGCCGAGCTGCCAACGCTCCCGCCCAATCTCGCCGCCATTCGCCGTCGCCCGCCACCGTTCTCCCCTTCCTCGATCGAAATTTCACCGAAGCTCGGTTTCGCAGCCCCGCCGGAGTTTCCCGCCGACGCGCCACCGCCAGAATCGACCCTCACGACGCCTCTGATGCTGCGGAAGCGGTTGAGCACTGCCATCGTGGTGCGGGCGATGGGAGCGGCGGACAAGGCCACTGGCAAGTCATCAACGATGGAGGGGAAGGTGGGACGACCACCACTTGTGCCGATGTTGAGCAGTCCGCGTGCACGGAAGCCGATAGAGGCCATGATATCCCATTCATAGGAGGCGGAGGAGAAGAGGAGGAAGGCCATGACGCCCTCCACGCCCAAGTTGTCGACCGTGATGGCTAATTGCAAGACCAAGCCGTCGTTGGCATCCTCCACGACGACCTTCGTAGCTCGAGGCGCCACCTGCAAGGTGATCGATGAAATGCCCGAGACTCAAGAGAGTGCGGTCGAGCTACTATCGCCGAATTCATGTCGCATCTCGATTCTTCACACACTCAAGGGCACAGCGACCTCAACTTTAGCGGTGACGAAGAGGCAGACAATGAAAAAGCGGTTGATGAAGAGTATGTGGGCAAGGATGCTCGTGAGGAAGAAATGACAGAGGTGGAGGCGCCAACACAAACCAAAGCCAATGGCGGCAAGGGCAAGAGGTCCGCCAACTATAGCAAAGAGGAAGATGTTGCGTTGTGCCATACTTGGATGAACATCTCTCTTGATGCATCGGTTTGCGTGGATCGATCAACGGAGAAGTTTTGGAGGAGAATTGAGGAACACTACCACAAGACAGTCACCATTCCATCATACCAAACCCAAGGCTCACTTGGTCGTCATTGGGGAGCATTGCAACCGTTGGGACAGGGCCATTGACTACATGAACAATGCACCACCGAGTGGGGTGGCAATCACCGAGTATGGCCCTCTCCAACAAGACGTCTACAAGCACCGCAACAAGGCGGACACAAAGCCTTTTCTTTGCACCATTGCTACAAGGAAATTGCTCCCAATGAGAAGTGAATTCGAAAGTACTACGAGACCACACCAAAGAGGACTAGAATTAGCCAAACCATTGGTGTCGATGGATATGAGGATGGACACCTCAACAAGAGGCCGAAGGGTGCCAAGATAGCAAAAGAGAAGAAGACGAAGAAGAGGGGAGGTGTCGGCGTCTACAAGGAAGAGTTCAATGCTATCATTGAGGCAAAGAAAGCATTGGCAGACGAACGCAAATAAAAAGGATAAGGAAGCTAGGTGGAATGAGCTCAAAGCACTTGAGGAGGAGAAGTGGCGGTCCAAGTTAGCGGTGGAGCAACCGAGGATTGCACTAGAAGAAGAAAGAATGTCGAAGGAGAAGAAGATAGAAGAAGAAAGAATGTCGAAGGAGAAGAAGATAGAAGAGCAACGGCTTGCACTTGAGGTGAAGAAGTTGGCCAAGGAGAAGGAGGATGCCAACCATGCCATCATGTTTATGAAGCTAAGCACCTTGGATGATAAAGGTAGGTCATATTGGGAGATCTCTTGTGCAAAGATCTTGGCCCGAGAGAGTGTTAGTGGTGGTAATGTTGGTGGTGGCCGAGATGGTGTTTGAGGTGACCGAGATGGTGGTGGCCTAGATGTTGTGCTTTTGAATCAAGCTTGATCGATGTGATGTTTTTTGGATAATATTTATGCATGTTTGAATTATGTTTATTTGATATGGTTGATGGAGGTTCCAAAATGATGCCAAAAAATTTTAGTCCTTTAATTTTTTGAGGATAGGTTCCGGCGGCCACATTTTAGAGGAGAAAATTTTGCTCATCTATTATAGGAAGGCTTTTAGTCCTCTAAGTTTTTTATGGGTTAAAGATGATCTTAGTTAGTATTTCGCAAAAAAAGATGCTCTTATTTTTTTTAACGTAACCATAAATTTCATTAGACAATCCGCTAACAAAGATTACATATATACTAGTCACCAAAAGAGAAAAATTTGCGTGTCACGCAACTTTGCACAAAGTATCCCGCAAGTAGAAAAATTACAGTTCCAGTCGTGAAGAAACTTGTGCCACGCCGGAATATTATCCACCATCGTCCTCCTCCGCCACCATGGCAGCGCCGAAAAAGAGGCGTACAACCATCATACCAAGATCTGGGAGAGCACCTTCGCATAGAACAATGCTTTTTGAGCCGATGAACCGGACCATCACAAGCGACGAGATCGAAACTTTGTGGCACGTCGACCGGGGATCTTCCCCGTGGTCACCAGATCCTGACGCCGTCATCTTCATCCAACGTAATTGAACAAGAGGAACATCGTCGCATGCCGTCATCCACGCGCCCAACTGCAAGACAGCAAATACACCTACGACAAGTCGACAATCGACACGACCATCACCCGCGAGAGTGCCGATCGCCGACCACCAGACATGAATCTCGCCGGATCTATAGATCGGCGAGACGACCAGGCCACCTGCCCCTCGACGCCACCTATTGAAGTGATGCCGAGATGGAAAAATAGCGGAGACAAATTATTCCGACACGACGCAGTCTCCTTCATAGAAGCAACGGCCCAAGAAAGCACGAGACTAACCCTACCTACAGGCCGGAGCCGAAGCAACGAGATCCCCGCCCCCTTTCGTCGCCGGAGCGGGTGGGGGAGGAGGCAATGTAGATGGGAGCAGATGCGATCGCCTCCCGATCCCTTTTTTCCAAAGCGAACAACGTTTTTCGCCTGTATGCGTATTCTGTAAAAGATGCTCTTATTAATTAGGGACTGGGCGGTATACGTCGATCATACCATGGGGGTGCTCATGAAATAAACACCGCCCCTGCTAAGACCCTTTAAAAAGCCTACCCATCCATGCCCAGTAGAATTCACCGAGTCGAGCAGTCAGGCACAGGGTTTCCGCTTCCGGCGTTGCGATGGCTCGCTCTGTCGGCGTCGAGTCACTTGTCCTCGTCGTCCTCCTCCTCCTCCTATCATCTTCCGCCAGCGCGTCCGACACGGTGCTTGGCCGGAGGGCCGGCATCTCCGCGGAGGCGGCGGCGGCGCTGCCCGGGAAGTACGCTGTGATCTTCGACGCCGGCAGCACGGGCACGCGCGTCCACGTCTTCAGGTTCGACAGGAAGATGGACCTCGCCAAGATCGGCAAGGACATCGAGTTCTTTGCCACGGTACGCACGCGCAGCTATATATACATGTTTCTTTCTTACTTACATCTCTTTATTTATCTCTATATATATGTATTCAATTTTCTGCATGATGCGTGCAGGTAAATCCAGGGCTGAGCTCGTATGCCGGACGGCCCAAGGAGGCTGCCAAATCTATGCTGCCTCTGCTTGACAAGGCCAGCAGTATTGTGCCTCGGAGGCTCATGAAAACAACACCCCTTAAACTAGGGGTCCGTTCCTAGCTAGCAAACTTAATAATAAATAAATAAATAGCTTTGCCCATACTATATATGCAGTTTACAACTTCACATAAAATCACAAATTTAGACCTGGAACAACAACCTTTTGACGCAAACTTTGCAGGCCACGGCTGGACTCAGACTTATCGGAGACGATAAAGCACAGCAAATTCTTGAAGCGGTAAATTAATCTTCATCTCCCTGAAGCCTTGCTCTCAGCTAGCGTATACATATTCTACTCTTGTTTCAATATCTGGATCGTTTTGAACACTGATTAATTCCTGATATAATAATACAGGTCAGGGATGTTGTCCACACCAAGAGCAAATTTCAGTACGATCCTAATTGGATAAATGTTCTCGAGGGATCACAAGAAGGATCTTACTTATGGGTACTAGCTAGTACTACACAACCTTAATTTACATCATCTCTATTCATGTACCAACTGCTTTATATGTAGTATTTTTTTCTTCTAATTTTACGACATACATATATAGGTTGCTCTAAATTATCTGTTGGATAAACTGGGAGGAGATTACACCAAGACGGTAGGTGTGATTGATCTCGGAGGCGGGTCCGTGCAAATGGCATACGCCATTTCTCCAGATGCTGCCGCTGCCGCTCCCTCGCCGCGTGACGGGAAGGATCCGTACGTTACGAAAGAGTATCTGAAAGGAAGAGACTACAATGTGTATGCTCACAGGTTGGACCCCTGCTGTATTGGTATTGCTTACACAAGATCTAGCTAGAGCATTTTGATGATGAAGTTCGACCCACAATTGAGTGACTGACTTTCCATTTCAGCTACTTGCACTACGGTGCTCAGGCTTCTAGAGTAGAGATCTTCAAGGCAAAGAACGGACCATTCAGCTACTGCGTGCTGGAGGGCTACAACGGTGATTCATGAACTACACCTTCCTCCTTTTTGGTTGAGCTACTATGGCCATCCTGATCTAGGTAATATTTATTTGCCGATCCTTGAAGGTAAATACACCTACCACGGTGAGCAATACGACGCCATAGCGCCGCCAGAAGGAGCATCCTATGACAAGTGCAGAGAGGACGTCACCAAGGCGCTGAAACTGACCGCGCCATGTGAAACCAAGAACTGCACCTTCAACGGCGCCTGGAACGGTGGCGGCGGGGCCGGCCAGGCCGACCTCTGCCTCGCCTCCAGCTTCTACTATATGGCATTGAAGGTTAATGACACGAAACGACCCACATACTGATCTGGATGCATTTGCATCGAATCGAGTGTTGTGACAAAACTGATGAACTGTAACTCGCTCAATAATCTCCGACAGATGGGCTTTATCGACAGCGAGGCGACCAGCGGGAAGACCACCCCTGCGGCTTACAGGGCCGCCGCCGAGAAGATATGCCCGCTGAGCTTCGAGGAGGCAAAGGCCGCGTACCCAAGGGGCCGAGCCGTTGACGCGCCCTACATGTGCATGGACCTCATCTACCAGTACTCCTTGCTTGTGGATGGATTCGGTAAGCAACTCTACTATGGGTTATTACTCATCAGTCAGTCAGTCTTAACAATGAATTAGTATTGATTCTAATGCATTTATATATGCCGTTGTGGTGTTTTTTAATGTGAGGCTGATTAAGTAGACCTGGCATAATTATTACTAGCTGATATGATATGGTCGATGCAGGTTTGGACCCAACCAAGGAGATCACAGTAGTACAGAAGGTGAAACACGGGGAGTACTTCATAGAAGCCGCCTGGCCTCTCGGAGAAGCGATAGAGGCTGTGTCGGCAAAAAAGCGGAGCCAAGATGCTTGAGTCCCTCGAAACAGTGTGCTTGGGTGCATATCTATTGGTGATAGTAGTTCCCAGAAGATGGGGATGGGTGTCCCAAAGCTACGGCCTAGCATCTTATCCTTTTCAGTAAAAGTATATATGCAGAGCTTGCCTACTAGTAGATCTCACTATTTATGAATTTCTATCTTATCTTCTACGTACATCTTGTTCATCTGGTAATTCAAGACGAACCATGCATGACGGTCGTCATCCCCAAGTGGATGATGATTTCTCAACTTTGTTGACGGTGAGAGTACCGGTAGTTTCAATTATATTTACTTGACAAACAGCTTACCAGCTAGACATTCATGTCATTGCTACTCCCTCCGTCTAGAAATATAAGATATTTTAACTTTGTGAAACAAATGTATTTAAATGATTTTTGCGTATAAATTTGGAGTGAACCTAGGCTAAAAAAGCAACCTACCCATCGCTACCAAAATCGACGTTTGTAGAGTGTGGCGCTATTTTTTGCTGAGCGTATATTCTTTGACACCCGGCATTCTGCAAAGACTTAGCCAAATCGCGTGTCAGAGAAAACACAGGATAAAGGCAAAACACTAGCAGGCAACGAATAACCTCTTTACTCAGTGTCCACCCAACAACTCTCAGGCAAAATGGTGCGCCAGCTACGTATCCCTGCTCGTCGTGGTTGACGGTTGATGGCGCGTTCATGTGTAAAGCGGGTGATGCTCGGTAAAGTATGCGGTCGATCATTAGCAATGTTCATGTTTGCCCAGTGTTTTTCCATGGCACATGGCAATTTACTTTTTTACTTTCTTAAAGACATGTGTAAATGTTGGCATATGTATGAGCTGATGTTGTGACTCCTTCCTTTAACATTCATAATGAGTAATGTGACTTAAAATCATCATTTGTTATGTAAAAATATTTACTTACTCCCTCCTGTCTATATTAATAGTCTCAACTTTATCTAGTTTCGTAAATATATAGTTAAGTATTTAGACTAGATGCATTCCTATCTAGACAAAGTGAGACCCATTAATATGAACAAGAGGGGATATTATTTTCTAAAGGTATTTATTAGAAAATTGAAATAATATGTAAAACTTGTAAAAAAATAAGACTTCTTTTGCATGGAGTCATAATATAATTATATAATCTTGGATACATAGGAAAAGTCGATACACAAGTTCAAAGTGGTACATGTTTCGCAAAATGCACTATCTACCATGAAATTTCTTAACATTCAATGAAAACCTTCAACATGGAATTACCCAAACAATGTTTTGTAATTTTTTATGAGTTAGTCTTGTAACTAGGCCTTCCTTTAACATCAGTAGTGAGTAATGTGAATAAAAATCAGTATTTCATGTAAAAATATCTATTTCTCATTTTCTAGAGTTGTTTAAAGGGAAAAAATAAAATTACACCTAAAACTTATTAAGAATTAATTTTTTTTGGCATGGAGCCATATTGTTGCTTTGGCGATGGCAAAGGAACAAGGAGATCACCAACCAGCCTTTGCAAGTGCAAAGGTCTGCCCACACACAATGTTTACATGAGAGATTTGGTCGATGTCGTTGCCAACTGCTTGCATGGAAGGAAACATGTGCATGATGAGGTTAGGCAGCTAAGTGGGATTATGTTACTATTGCAGCAGTGTGCCATTGATGAAGGAGATGCATACTTGAGGGAGTGGGGTCTGTTTGCTGTGAAGAACTTGCTTTAAGGGAATGTAGAAAATCAGATGGAGCTCCTGGTGAACTACTCCAAAAGCTCGGCCACGCTGCTACGGTGCGAGGCTGACGAGGCCGCCACTATTCTGCAGCCCCTCGGATGCCCCATCATCGAGTTCCCCATCACCTACCTTGGAATTCCACTCACAATCCGCAAGCCCACGTCCGCGCAGATGGAACCCCTTGTGGAGAAGATGGCCGCCAGATTACCGACCTGGAAAGCGCGCCTAATGCAGAAACCGGGTAGGCTGGCCCTGATCAAGTCCGTCCTCGGCGCTATCCCCATCCACCAGCTGCTTGTGCTATCGCCATCCTCCAAGACCATCAGAGCGATGGAGAAGATCGAGCGTGGCTTCCTATGGGAAGGAAAGAGAGAGGCCAAAGGCGGCCATTGCCATGTCAACTGGCGCCTTGTTTGCAGGCCCACCAACCTGGGTGGCCTCGGAATCCAGGACATCCAGCTATCCTGCATCGCACTACGTCTACGATGGCTATGGCTCAGCAAAACTGACAATGCTCGGGCCTGGAGCGGCCTCGACATGCAATTCACCGGCCCTGAGCGGGACATGTTCTTCGCTTCTACCTACATCGATCTTGGGAATGGCCTGACCGCGCGTTTCTGGGAGGACCGCTGGATCAACGGATACTCTGTCCGTGAGATTGCGCCGGCCCTCTACGCCTGTATCCCCAAAGGCAGGCGCGGCAGGAGGACAGTTGCTGATGGCCTCGCTGGAAACGGCTGGGCCCGAGACATACAAGGGGTCCTAGGGTATCAAGAGGTGGGAGAATACTTGCAACTCTGGCAACGTATTCTGCCCACAGTGCTCACCCCCGACGAAGACAAATGGGTCTGGCGATGGACTGCAGATGGCGTATACACTGCCAAGTCGGCTTACCTCTTTCCACGGGTCTACTAGGTGCGCTGCTTGGAGGCTTGTCTGGAAGACTTGGGCGCCTAACCGTGTCAAGCTCTTTCACTGGTTGGCGAACCTTGATCGCTGCTGGACGGCAGATCGGCTCGCTAGACGGCAACTACAACACCACCCCAGGTGCATGCTATGCGACCAGGCCATGGAGACAATGCACCACCTCATGATCTCCTGCCCCTTCTCCAAGCAGATCTGGCAAGAGATCCTTGCTTGGCTGCGCTTGCCTTGCACCCCACCCCATGACGAGCTCTCCCTCTTTGATTGGTGGACGGCAGCGACACGACAAACCCCCAAGCCAATGCACAAAGGCTTGGCCTCGATCACGCTGCTGGTGCCCTGGATGATCTGGAAGCTCCGCAACGACTGCGTCTTCGAGCGCGCCCAGCCGCGCCCCCTGCCCCTGATTACCAAGATCAAAGACGAGGCATCAGCTTGAGTGCTTGCAGGAGCCAAGGGACTTGGTGTCCTTCTCCCGACAACTTGGGACGTGCATTGAGTTTTTCCTTTTCGTACCTGGATTGTAAAACCCTTCAGTGGGCTGTAACAAACTCTACCTTTGCAATATAATGAAACGCAAAGCTTTTGCGTTTTCTCAAAAAAGATGGAGGTCTCTGAACTTCATATTGTCTTAGCTCAAGAGATTGCAGATATAGGCCTAAAGTTGGAGATCGACAAGAAAACATGACATCCAAAATTGGTCAATTCCTCCTGAGCTAAAAAAGGCAAACTAGAATCTGGGGTATAAATGTAACTGGATCTGCATTTGCCCCACACCCGTTTCTGGCACATTTGAAATCTGAATCATACTTCTGTTGTCTAAATTTGTGCAGCTACTATCTTGTCAACGGTAATGTCTGGACATTCGTACTGTTTGGATGTATGCTTAATTTTGCACAAGAAGATGATACTACTGGTATAGAAGCTATAATATTGGTGCACATTAAATCTTTTCCACAATCTCGAATTCTTATGCTTTGGAATGTTAGCTGGGTGCATAGAAGTTCCCACTGTTGCGTTGCGTTGCCTGAGAGCGTTTTATTTTGCAGATTTTTCACTTTTGTACTACCTTGTTGCAGAACAAAACCAGCATAAATCTCTACTGGTCATGGTTCCTCTAGACATGGGTGCAGTGAAATGTAAATGTTGGTGTTGCTGCCGCATGGGAAATAAGGGTTATATTCTAGTCAAGCCTGCCATCTTGAACTTAGTATTAGCTATGTCTACCAGATCTAAATGTCACAGATTTGCGCCGCCTCAGTAGAGGGGTGATGTGGGAATATGTATGGTTCAATTGAGAATCGTGTTTCGTTACTCAAGTCAGTGTGTGTGGTAAACAACGGTTACTATGTACTGGAGTGCTTCTGTACCATAATATAAGACGTTTTGGTAGGCTAGGCTAAATTACCCTACCAAAACGTCTTATATATATGAGGTAGCATGTCTTATGTATGCGTTGACAGTTATTGTCTGCTCCATTTTTTGTTACTTTGGTGTTGTACATTTGCAAGCTCACCATAGGCTTTGCAGTTTGCACTTGCCTTCTAAGAGATGAGGACAAAAATGGCATCTGATTGAACTCGAGCTAACATAATACAGGCAAGAACGGAAGCTGAATGGGTCTTAATTTTAGAGTCTGAATACAGATTATGATTAACAGCATATGCTGTGACAGACAATAGAACACAGGCATTTCCAACATTGTAACTGTTACAGAACCAACAAAGGTGCAAAGCTGTAACACAATTTTGATGTTAGGTGAGTATTTCCAACATTGTAATGTCAAATTCCATACTGGGACTTCTATTCTCACACATATCACAAGATTCACATATCCCAAACCTATCGTGCCTCATGTTGATACTGGTAGGAAACCAGCTTGAAGTGTTGCTTCAGCTAAGAAAATACAACATCTGAACGAAGCACGTACTTGACATTCTTTTTCACAAGGCGAGCTTCATGCAGCATGCACCTGGCACCATGCAGGTGGAGTAGAGCCATTCCTTGCACTGGAGCAACCTACATGCAGGCAACCTGAGATTAATACCAGCTTGGCAGGACTCTGCTAACATTTATAATCATCGTAAGCACAAAACAGACCATTTCAGTGTTCACACAGCATCAGAATATCTCATAACTCTAAACCATGTACAAGATCTTCTCGGTTCTCATAATGTAACTGGAGCTGACAAGACTCCTAATGCAATGAATATGTGCATCTGATATTCTCTTCTCCCAAACATAATTCCCCGGTTCTGACCCCCATAGCTAGAGCTGATCAGAGTTTATATGTGCACACCTTAGTTTCAATCTTAACCACAAGCTGAGCAAGTCCTAATATGTGCGACAAACTAAACACAAGACATAATGTATATCGTTCCTACAAGAACTGGTTTTCCAGAACAGGGGAAAAGGTTGACAGAGCAATCTGGCAAACATTTATTTTAAACAGATGGAGTTTTGGAATCAGAAGGTACCTCAGCAACAATTCCTCCCCGATTATCATAAAAGACTGTCTCCCCTCCAACAAGGGCTTGTGAATCCTTTGCACTTCCCTTGCCAGAAAGGTATATCAGCAATGTATACTGTGTCCTGGAACCATCCCCAAGGTTGACACTCTCATCGATATGCCTACCAAAGCGCTGACCTTCAACATACCTATAAAGCAACAAAGTAAATAACTCGACCTGTCCAACAGCGCAACACTTGTTAAATCAGATCTTTCCTCAAGTTATAATACCATATACCTGTAAAGCCTGATATTTGGATTCAAACTGGTTGCTACTTTGCCAGCGATATTGATGTCCGTGAATATTCTGTTTATCCCTGTTTCCCAGAGGGTCTGAGCGAGCAAGGGGTCCGTGACAGATATTCGGTCATTATCTCTAAAGGCTTCCCCCTTGAGTGGCCCAAGACTGCCCTGGTGCGTGAAGCCCATAGATTCAGCGACGTCGACGAAAGCCTTAGCCTCCGCGGAAGTGAGGAAATCAGGCACCTATGTCAAGTGTAGGAAGTTGTCCATAAGTAACACAACTTAGTAAAGACAGAATTCGACACACTGTCATATCAATTCAAAAGCTTCATATCATTCGTTCATTTTAATCTAACTACATGTCACCAGAGAACAACATCTCCTTCCAGAAGCGTTTCGCTGGCAGGATGCTTATATCATTTTTTTAGTGGAGGCAGGAGGCTTATCAGATCATGTACTTCCTAGGTCATAATTGCAGAAGTGACACGGCAAATTGATAGTATATGCTAATTCCCTCTTAGACTAGATGCTCAAAAACAGCAGCAATCCTAATGGTAATCCCCTCCTAGTAGAAGCAGCAGATCGAGCTACTTGATGTCTGGATTTAATCATGCGACAAGGTCCCTAGCTAATTGGGTCAACAAACTCAATTTCTGAAAGGGGATTGGCTCACCGTGAGGAGCTGGGTGCCCTTGAGGCGATTGACCTGGAGATCCGTCTTGGGCTTTACCACCGGCCATGCCCCTCCGCCGCTGCTGCCGGTGGCGCCGCCCTTCTTCGCCTTCTTGGCCGCGGAGGATTTCTTCTGGCGCTGCTGCGGAGCGCCGTCCCCTGCCGCCGTGGCTTGCTCCATGGGTGGGTTCGGTGCTGGGGGTTGCATCGGGTTGTTGAGGCGTCTGGGCTGGACCGGTCCTGTTGGGCCGGTGCTGATGTGCAAAAAGAGCACCCACATGCGGTGCTATACTGGGAATATTTTATCATTTGCCATATTGACCACCACATGTCAGTAACACACGGTGTGACAAATGATAAAACTGAAAAGTACAGCATGGCAAATTATAAAATCCCCCGCTATACTGCTATGTGCTAAAACCTCCCTCTGTACCGACCATGGCGCCGCGCATGGTCGCCGCATCCTAGCGCCGGCGACGGCGCTCTCCCCTTAGCCCGCGAGCCCATCTACCGCCCTGCACGCCCCGCTCTCTCCTGCTCGTCCTGCATCCCGCCCGCCGCCCTGCACGGCCCCGCTCGGCCCGGGCGTGCTCGTCGCGCCCTGCCCTAGCTCGCCGACGACGGAGGGCTTGACGAGGATACATGCACGCTGACGTACGGAAAGACGCCCTTCGCCACTCCCTGCCCAGGCTCCTCCATCCTCTGTTCGGTCAGCGCCACCGAGTTCAACACCGACGTTGCACTGTTTTAGGTATGCTTCTTCTCTCAGTAGAAATAGATGTACTCCCTCCGTCTCAAAATAGATATCATGTCTTAAATTTATCAAAATTTGGATGAACCTATAAGCTAAATAGTGTCTAGATTCATCTAAATTTTGACAAATCTGAGACATCTATTTTGAGACGAAGGGAGTAGCAATTTTAGAATTTTATTTTTGAGATCTACTTTTGAACAAGTTTAGTCCGTTGAGAGATCTACTTTTGATGTGGTGTATGTTGAACTACTAGTATCATCTTTTTGGCCATCTTTGAGACATGAAATTAGCATGCTCTATGATCAACTATTATGTGATGTTTTTAGCGGAAAACTGTTGGAATGCTGTTGGAATTATGTGAAAATGCTGTCATTACACTGCTGTACTGTTGGTGGAAGGCTATCAATTTGTTGCTGAAAATGCTAGTATTGAAAGAGAGTAGAAATGAGAGACCGTGGTATCCGAAGAGGTAAGGGCATATAAGTCTTTTTGTCTGGGTGTTAGTCCCAGTTAGTGCATAGTGGTATTTTGGCAACAAAAACCAATCATGTAATGGTATTTTGGCAAGTTTGGTTTTCCCAGTGTTATTTTGAAACTTTTGGTTTTCACTAATGGTATTGTGACTATTCTCTCCTATTTTGGAACTTCCTGTTTTCAATTATGGTATTGTGGACAAATTTTCTTCCGGGAGCTCTCTGAAGTCTGAGCTGGGAGGGGCTGTTCCGCGAGGAGGCACAAAGAGAGGGGCTATCGTGCAAAAGTTGCCTTCTCGTCGCGCTAGGGTTTAAGGTTTTCAGTTCGAAGGCGCCGCCGGCGAGCTGAGATGGCTGATGCGGTCGTGAGGTGCCTTCGGGACGGGCGCCTCGACGGCGAGCACGCGCCCGCTCTAGCCATCCAGGGTTCACTCCAGTGCTGCCCGCTCGCCGCGCGCACCATGCTCCACCTTGCTGCCGCCGTCGCCTCCAACGCGGCTGCCGGGAAGGCGCAAGCCATGTATTGTTCATGTCCTTTGTGGTATAATGCTTTAGATTGGCCTCGTCTGGCTGATGAAGCAAGTTGTTGGCTTGGTTGGCAAATTGTGGTGGTGCAGGGGAGTTGTGGTTGTGGCATTTGATCGGAGCCCGGAAGTTTATCTGGATTTCATGCGGCGAAGCGGACTTGATTCAAATGCTTTGGGTCGATGGTAAGATCTGGCAGAGCAATTTTCTTCTAGGAAAAGGAATGAGAGCTTTAGCATAACCGGCAATTCAGTAGAATTGACATGTGAAAATTTAAGCTGGACTGTGAAATCAGAGATTATTTTGTGTTAACTGTTCTACTGTAAAGTGTGAACTGTACATAGTATGTCCTTAATGCAGGCCATAGTTTAAATGTTTGTGATGGTAGAATTGATATGAATGTCTAATACTATGTCTTATAATTTTTTGCATTGTTCCAACAGTGTTAGGATATTGGATTGCTATTCGGACCCACTTGGATGGAAGCAGAATATTCGAATCCAGTCTCACCAAGAGGACACTAGAACACCATGCTCAAAAAACAAAGACAACATCACAATTTTTAGAAGCGTGAAGGATGTTGCTAAATTGTTGTGCTCCATAATTGATCTTGGAAGAGGTAAGTCCGCCATATCACCTTTTGAACTTGTTAATTTATCTTATTTATGATAATGAAGCTAATGCTGCACTAAATGCTATGGATATCAGGGTTTGAAGGGGAGAGCAAGACCTATTTTTCGGTTGCTGTCGATTCAGTATGTACCTTGATGGAAACTTTTGCATTCCGTGGAAACCATAAAGCTTACTTGGGGCAGATTTAATACAATGAAACTGGGTTGTATTGTGTTAACTGCATCTAGGGCATACATTGCATCACATATTACTATATGCGTACTTCTGTTTTAATTTATTATTATCGATGTTTATGGAACTGCCTGCATTAAATTAGGAATTCCAGATATTTGTGCCAAAATTGAACAGTACAAACCTATAGCCTTATAGTTAGCGGTTTGTGTATTGAAGTTAAGTAGGTTTGAGTACCGTTTGGAAACACTTTACTCCAAACTCAATAACATCAACCTGTCACTCACATGTATTCTACTCTTTGTATTTTCCGATTACAAGTCATTATTTATGTATTGTTTAAAGCAAAGAAATCTTTGCATTCTTTGTAATCAATAGTTCATTACTCTTTAACAATATTACTTAATTTCTTTCAATGCTTAACAGCAAATCCTTAATGATATTTCAGATTAGCACTATGTTAAGGTATGCTTCACTGCAATCAATTTCAAGCCTTCTTAGTAATCTTCAAAGCCATGGTATTATTTCTTATATTTTCTGTTTGTGTTACGGAGTCATGCATTCATGGTACACTGGACACAATAAAAAAATTCAGCATTAACATTGGATATATATCATATATTGTATAAAAGGCATGTTGAATATATCTTATAATGTTAAGGATACATGTTATCACCTGAAAGACCACCCTTGAACATACAGTCAGCAGCATGCGAACATATGTCTAAATGCGTTGTAATATTAGTAGGATGCATTCTTGTGGTCCAAAAGGTTTATATACTGTTCTTCATGTGTTGCTTACTGTAGTAATGTGGGTTATCCTTGTGTTGCAGATCAGATATCATTAATCCTCTGGCTAATGCATTTAGACCTCCATGAACCCAAGTTTTCCCGAGCTTTTGAGTGTCTTTCTACCATGGTTGCCTGTGTAGAGACAGAAGTTGCAGATTCAGGATATGGAGAAGAACGTAGAGGAAACTTATCATTCCTTGAGCATAACTATTCTAAAGCAAAGTTCCATGTGCGCCTGAAACGAAGGAATGGACGGGTAAAACATCTGGTAAGGTTCTTGGTTATTTGGTGCTCAAAACTTGACTTATTCTAAATACCACACGTTGAAGAATCTGGATTGCAACTATACCTGCCTGTGCAGTATGAGGAGTTACATGTCGAGGGATATGATGTTAAATTTGTTTCTGCTTCTTCTTTAAGTTCGGAAGTGAACCAAAATCTAGTGCCTAAGGTTAGTTGATACATCCCAACATCCATAGCCCACACTTATCCTATTACTTGTTTGGTTTCTGAAACAAACATTGGTTATGAATTGTGATATGTTGGCTCAACAGGTTCAGTTCAATCTTGAGCTGTCAGAAAAGGAACGAAGTGACAGGGCAAATGTTGTTCTTCCCTTTGAACATCAAGGTTCTCTCATAAACTAAAGTTTTTTACCAAATTTAAGTATCAGTTACCGCATTAAGCAGTCACAATTCGATAGAAATATGCTGAAGATGCAACTAACAAGCCTTGAATACAGACAGCTTTGTGCAGATCTCATGCGCACAGCTGTTTATCATGAAGAAGAAAATTTAATTGAACTCCGACTCGAAGTTGGATCACTTTGGATCAATGAGACGGTCATTCAGCATGTTCTTGACATGCCTCGTGGAAGTGATAAGGAGCCTCAAGCTTCAGAGGCTGAGGTGGAAGAAGAGTACAGATCAATGTCGAAGCTACTACATGCCGTATCTTCTAGGTACCCAGAGGAGTACTCCTTTGGGGAGGTGATTGCTGCTGTACTCTTTTGCTTCTGCCTTTAGACTCCTCTAGGTACCTAGCAGATACGGCATGTAGTAGCTTCCACATTGATCTGTACTCTTCTTCCACCTCAGCCTCTGAAGCTAGAGGCTCCTTATCACTTTCACGAGGCATGTCAAGAACATGCTGAATGACCGTCTCATTGATCCAAAGTGATCCACCTTCGAGTCGGAGTTCAATTAAATTTTCATCTTCATGATAAACAGCTGTGCGCATGAGATATGCACAAAGCTGTCTGTATTCAAGGCTTGTTAGCTGCATCTTCAGCATATTTCTACCGAATTGTGACTTCTTAATGCGGTCAACCAGGAACTGGAGGATGCACTGGAGAAGATGAACGCAAGAGGAAGGCGTTGTTTTATCGGTTGTATACTCGTGGTTTTATGGTTCATTTCTTTCTGTTTCGCTGTGTTTCTTGGTTGTGTTATGGAAGCTGGTAAGAACATGTAGTTAGGACAAGTGCTCATTTTATCCGACACATTTTGACTGCCTGAGATGCATTGATATGAATCAGTAAATGATTGTTCCTTGTTCTTACCTTAAATCTCAGGAAAAAGTGAGCCAATTCGTATATATGATGGGCGGCGATCTCTCCTGGAGGCTCAGCAATATCCAAATTTAACTACAACAGCTCTCCTCGATGAAACAAAGGTTCCTAAATCTGCAACTTCGAAGGGTGAAATTCATTACATTCGTGATTCTGATGATGAGCGACCTGACTCGGATGAAGACCCAGACGATGATTTGGATATTTAACCACAATATGAGCTCAGTTTAGCTTACTGGGCTATCAAATCCAAGGTAACCATTGGCCCCACTGAGAAGAACTGCAATACTTTGTCGGTAGTCATTTCATTATTATTTATGCCGATCACAGACCAGTAGGGTTCACGGGGCTAGAGCGAGAGAGTGGTGTTGTTAACAAAGAATCTACTGTTGGAGATATGCCCAAGAGGCAATAATAAAGTGGTTATTATCATATCTTCATACTTATGATAAATGTTTACATACCATGCTATAATTGTATTAACAGGAAACATTAATACTTGTGTGATTTGTAAACATAAAAGAGTCCCTAGTAAAGCCTCTTGTTAAACTAGCTTATTGGTTAATATATGATCATGGTTTCCTGATCATGAACATAGGGATGTTATTAACAACAGGGTCATATCATTGGGAGAATGATATGATGGACATACTCCTATAGTTAAAGCGTAGCATAAAGATCAAGTCATTTAATATAGTTCATTTGCTATAAGCTTTCTGATACATAGTAACCTAATTCCTTCGACCATGAGATCATGCATATCACCTTCACCGGAAGGATGCTTTGATGACATCAAACACCACACCGTAACTGGGTGGCTATAAAGGTGGCATTGAGTGTTCGAAAAGTGTCGGTTGAGACACATGGATCAAGAGTGGGATTTGTCCATCCATATGACGGATAGATATACTCTGGGCCCTCTCGGTGGAATGTCATCCAATTAGCTTGCAAGCATGTGACTGGCTCACAAGGGATCACATACCACGGGAACGAGAAAAGAGTACTTATCAGTAACGAGGTTGAACTAGGTATGCAGAGATACCGACGATCATAACCTCGGATAAGTAAACTATCGTGAGACAAAGTGAAATTGGTATCGTATGTAAGTGGTTCATTCGATCGCAAAGTAATCGTAGAAATATGTGGGAGCCATATGAATTTCCAGATTCCTCTATTGGTTATTGTTCAGAGAAGTGTCTCGATCATGTCCGCATAATTCACGAACCGTAGGGAGACACACTTAAGGATTCGATGTTGTTGAGTAGTTATGGAATGATGAGTAAGAGACCGAATATTGTTCGGAGTCTCGGATGGGATCCGGGATATCACGAGGAGATCCGGAATGGTCCGGAGAATAAGATTCATATAAGGAAAGTCCTGTTTCGGAGTTGGGGAATGGTTCCGGTGTTTTCATCGGGAATGTTCTAGAAGGTTCTGGAATGTCCGGCACTCCGAAGGGGAAGGGTACATGGATGTGTCATACCAAGTTGGAATGATTGCATCATGTACTAGGTGTCATCGCTGAACAAAATAAAGGGTTTAATCAAATCCTAGTTTGAAAAGTCAAACGCCAATTTGAAAAGTCAAACGGCTATTTTGGAAAGTGGAGAAGAAGTGGGAAACCGAGTTGGGGAGGAGTTCCTCCTCCACCGTCGGCCCACTAGGGATCCGAGTTGGGGAGGGACTCCCTCCCCTTGACCGGCGCCTCCCTCCACCTATATAAGGAGGGGCAGGGCTCCCCTCCTAGACACACAAGTTGCCTCCCTCTAAACCTAAACCCTAGCCACAGCCTAGGGATTTCTCCCAAGCCGCCGAGTTAGAGCTTCTAATTGCCCTAGCCGCTGGTTTAGTCCCTTCTAATTGGTGTGTCTAAACCCTAGATCACCAAGGCTCTCTCATAGTCCACCATACTCGCTCCGGCTTAAGGCGAAGCCCTGCGAGATCTCCCCTCTACTTCCGGTACCACGCCGTCGTGCTGCCGGAATCGCGAGGAGAGTGCTACAACCTCCGCTGCCTGTTGGAACAAGGGAGAGGAAGGTCTTCATCGAGTACCGAACGTGTGACCGACTGCGGAAGCGCTGCTGGAACGCAGCGCCGGAAGGATCGTCTACGCGATCTTGAGATCGGCAAGTGTACGACTACATCACCCACGAGAATCTGCTCTCGTTAACCGCTTTGGAATCTTCGAGGGTGAGTTCCTCTATCGACTCGTTGCTACAATCTAGTAGATAGATCTTGGCTTGTTTGTGTGCATGCGGTAGAATTTTTTTGTTTTCCATGCTACGAACCCCTACAGTGGTATCAGAGCCGTGTCTATATGTAGATCTGTTGCACGAATAGAACACAATGGTCATTGTGGGCGTTGATGCTTTTGTTGTCGATTGCTTCTTGTGTACTTTGCATCTTGCGGGATGGTGGGATGAAGCAGCCCGGGCTAACCTTACATGACATCGTTCATGAGACTTGCTCCACGCTTGACATGCAACTTGTATTGCATAAGTGGCTTTGCGGGTGCCTGTTTCTCCCAACATAGTTAAGATTCAATTTACAACGGGTGATTGACAATACTTGTATCAATGTTGTGTTTCTTGTTCGTAAGTTAGAACGACACTTACTGAAAGCCCCAAACCACGTAAAACATGCAAAGAAAATTAGAGGCGTCTAACTTTGTTTTGCAGGGGTGTGTTGTGATGTGATATGGCCATGATTGTGATTATATATGATGTATGCAATGTTCCTTATTGTAAGTTGGCAACCGGCAGGAGCCATATGGTTGTCTTTAAATTTTGTTAAGACCCGCTTGTCTGTTCAAAGTAGTTGTAATAGTTGAAGCTGGTGGACGACAACCATGAAGCGGCGCCATTGACCTTGACGCCACACCGGTGATGATGGAGATCATGTTCGTGCTTGAAGATGGAGATCGGAAGCACAAAGAAGAAAGGCCATATCATATCACATATTATGAATTGCATGTGATGTTAATCCTTTTATGCATCTTGTATTGCTTAGTTCACAACGGTAGCATTATAAGATGATCCCTCAAGCACACAATTTCAAGTTTTAAAAGTGTTCATCCTTAGTAAGCACCGTTGCTAAAGCTCGTTGTTTTGAAGCACCACGTGATGATCGGGTGTGTTAGATTCTGCGAGTGTATACAACGTGAACAAGCCAGATTTGCTCATGCAGAAGCTAAGGTTTGATCTTGACGAGCCTAGCATGTACAGACATGGTCTCGGAACACGGATCACCGAAAGGTAAAGCATGAGTCATATAGTAGATATGATGAACATGTTGATTGTTCGCCATTGAAGCTACATCAACTCTCGTGATGATCGGTTTTGATGTGGTGGATTTGGTTCGTGTGATCACTAAAACAATGTGAGGGATATTGTTTTGAGTGGGAGTTCAACAGCAATATGATTAAAAGTTGAACACTATTTATCATAAATCAAAGTGAATTTGCATAATTGTTGTAGTCATTGGCATCCGTTTACCACCTTGCGCTTAGTTTTAATTGAGATGATAGAACTATAGATTTCTGGTTAGTTACTTTATGAACTGGTATCGTATTGTTTTGAAGTGTTAATCTAAAGTTTAAAAGTCCTATTGCAAACTTTCAGTAAGTTCCGGTTACTCCATGAAGTTTAATAATTGGTATTAAAACAAGAGTGACAATTCCAAGAGTTAGTGTATGAGTATCATGTTTGTCTCCATGATTCTTGATATTCAAAGGATTGTCTTAATATCAAGGTTATCTAGGATCTGAAAGAGTTGTTTCAGAAACCATGATGTGTGGAAGATATTGTGATATCTGAAACGAAGTTTTGGTTGCAACATGATAGAGTATAATATGGCAAAAGTCATGTTCTCATATTTGATGAGAATTTGCAAAAGGTTGGAGACACTAGTTGTCTTAATTCTCCAAAAGGTTTTGGAGAGCAACATTATACTCGCGATTCACTACAATAAGCTAAAGTAGCTTGCTCATGAATAATTCCATGGTAAGGGTGAATATTTGATGTAGGTAAAATGTTTACTACACCAAGAGATTACTAAAGAAAGGAATTTGAAAGAACACCAAACATTTGATAATGGTGATCTACTTCAAAGTGCAAGTCCAAAGACATTGGTATTTAACTATACACGCTTTGGACTATGTGTCGTGTGTATGGCTCCACTATTGATGTTGATAGATTCTTTCAAACAGAAAAGGAAATACTGAAAGAGAATCTCATAAATATATGGCAGAAAAGGAAAGACTAGAATTGTTCAGTTTAAGTATATAGATGATATACATGTTATCGCTATATTCTTTGGTTATTAAACAATGTGGTTCTTAAGTATTTGATACTGAATTTGTTGGTGTGAATCGTCATACAAAACAACACAATTTATGAACTACAATGGCCTAAGTAACTAGCAAAAGAATATGTGATAATGTTCATCGAGAACAAATAAAGGGTTATTGTGTTGCTCGTTAAACATCAAAGCTTGCCTTCGATATTTGTTTCATCAGGTATTATGAGAACAAAAGGGTTGTTCAAATAATTGCCGTAATCTATAAAAGATGGATGATTCACAAATCTCGTTGGAGAAATCACATCCATAAAACTAGTGCTAAAAAAATGTCGAAAGACAAATTGATTGAAAGATCACTTAGGAAGTGACATCGCCGTTTAAATTATATTGGAAAGAAAACATGAAGAAACTCCATGTGGATGGAATTTTGGAGTCTTTTGATTTTTTGATCACATGACGCTTGTGAAACTTTCCTAGAGATAATTAAAACTTCGTTCATAGGCCAAAAAGGAACGAATGACTAGCTTATTGGAACTTGTACATATTGTTGTACGAAGTCCATTATGTGTAGTCAAGAGCGAAGGATTTCAACTTCATATGCTTTCTCCGAAAAATTTAAGTGAATATATGAATATTTACTTAATAAGGATGAAGTATGAAACATTTGAAAAGTTCAAAGACTTTCAAGATGAAGTCAAAATCATTTGTAACAAGAATATAAATAGTTTATGATAAGATCATAAAGGAAGATATTTGAGTTACAAGTTTAGCATAATACCTAAGATTTAAGGAATCGTTCCGTGAATTTACATGTCCCGAAACACCATAAGAGTATGGAGCGTTCGAGATATGTAATTAAACCTTGTTTGACATGGTAAGATCGAAGGTGTAAATCATAAAACTGCCATTATATTTTAAAGATTAAAAGCTATAGAGACTACCGTTTTTCCACTGAAAAGAGCTTCATCATAATCCGTTGAAATGACACCATATAAAGTTATGGTTTGGGATAAAACCCAGGTAGTCCTTTCTTAAACATTGGTATGCTATGCATATGAAAGATATTTGCAACCAAAGTCGGATGAACCTGTCTTTGTATGTTATTTCGAATAACTGTTCCTCCATAACATCGGAGACAAAAGTGTTTGTCACTCAGAACGTCAAGTTTCTTTGAGAAGGAATTTTTCGTGAAAAGATAAGTGGGAGGACAATAGAACTTTGATAAGGTTAAAGGAACCTTAGCTATATGTGCAAAGTTGCGCAGCACCGAAAAGTGTTCTGGTAGCATCGAATAGCAACTTTTGGTCGTCCCAGAACACATTGTGCCCTTCTCCGCCAGAGCCAGCATCTTGTCCGGGATCTCGTACAACTCTTGGTTCTGGTTGTACTCCGTGCTATACCAGTTCACATCTCGTTATCCATCCACTGGTAGAGAACGCCCCATGCGTCCCGGTTGGTAAGGGCCATTAGTCCCGGTTGCCCAACCGGGACGGGGCAATCGGGACTAAAGCTCTAACCTTTAGTCCCGGTTGCCCCACCAACCGGGACAAATGGGGGCACACGTGGCGGCATCAGAGCGCGAGGGGGGGTAGAGCATTTGTCCCGGTTCGTAACACGAACCAGGACAAATGGGGCACACGTGGCGGCATCAGAGCGCGAGGGGGGGGTGGAGCTTTAGTCCCGGTTCGTAACACGAACCGGGACTAATAACCTGCTGCCGCGGCAGAGATTTGGCCCATTTCTCTGCCGCGGCAGAGAATTCATTTTGGCACATTTTGTTCCCGCGGCAGCATTTTCGCCACTTTTTGTGCCGCGGCAGAGAATTCATTTAGGTTGTTTTATTGTTTATTTAGTGTTTTGCACTTATCAATGAAGGAACCTTATATTACACAAGATCATCATGACAACATTTTACATTCAATACACGGATCGAGTTCATGCACTACATACAAAAGTTGCTATTCGATGCTACCGGCCAATTCCTTGAAAGTTGCTATTTTTACAATCCCTATTGTCTATACACAGCCGAATAGTATTCTCCTTTTGGGTCTAGGACTTCTGCATCCAAGAATCCCGCCAATTCCTCCTGTATTGCTCGTATGTGATCCTTTGGCAGAAGACCGTCCCGTAGACGTTCGATCTGATTTAAAAAAGGAGTCAGCCTATATGAATATGAAACTAAACACAATTTGATTGTAAATAAAAACTATAGAAATTGTTTACATACGTGGAGTTGCTCTAAATTTCTGCCCTTCTCATCGCACGTCTGCCGGATGAACTCGCATACATAGTATCCACATAGATTGTTACCTGGTCCCTGCGTCAGGCACTTTACGACAACAGAGTTCAATCAAAATAATAATCAAGCATGATAATAACTGTATCAAAACTAGAATCAAAGAGATGCGCGGATATAGCTAGTGGTGCTTACATCTATTGCTTGAAATGTAAGCTCCTCTTTCCAAACACCCCTAGCCTTCTTGGTGAACCGTTTCCAAGCGCTGCCCGGCGTAGAAAACGAATAAAATAAGTTATTAAGTACTTGATATCATAAAATTCACGAACGTTGCCGATATAGTGTCGTAATGATTAGAATTACCGCTGGAGAAGTATCTGCATGTCCTTCCACGTCTCAAGGGGTTTATGTTTCGAGTCCATGACTAGTACACGCCCTTTGTCAAGTTGAATGATTAACAGAATATAGTGGTACCTGCGAATGCAGAACTAATCAATTATATACTTAACATCGAGTAAGCGAAATAGAAAGTGTATACAAGACAATAACACTCACTGGAAGTTGTAAGGAAATAATATTTCCCTTTTGGTTTCTTGAAACCTTAACGCGTGTACTATATTATCCTCCGTATCCTGTGGGCTTATTTTGAGATTAGCTTCATGAACCCAATATGGGTCAATGAAGCCAATGTCATAGATTTGTCCTCTGCTGCATTCGAGAATCTTCATTCTGCATATTAAAGTATGATTATATACATGCAATAAACAAAATAATATAGATGGAGACTAAGTTAATTACAGAATTAGTACTTACAGATAATAGGCACTCATGATCGATTTGTCCAAGGCGTCTTGATTAAATAATTGAAATAGTTCATCAAATTCAATGGATATCATGTCATCCCTTTCTTTCCCATGATGCTTTTTTGTAACCCTCAGCACTATCCAGTTAGCCCCGGCCTTTGTGGCATGCAAGTACCAGTTATGCAATCTTCGCATTTTTGTTGGAAGATTGTTTACCTCCTCAGGTTTGACGAGAGGTTTTCCGTACTGGTATTGGTATGCTACTTCACTCACGGGGAAGAACTCTAACTGGGATAAGTACTGGGCAATACTCATACCTTGAGCAGCGGCAGCTTCTCCGTATTGTGCAACTACCTCTGGATCATACTGCTCTTCGGCCCCATATTTGCTCGACCCCACATTGGTTTGAGAAATCACCTTGAGAGGGGCGCAAGTCTGTTTTGCTTGTTCTCCGAGCTGGGCAACAGATTTCCCGCTTGCATCAGTACTGCTCTTCGAGGCTTTTTGTGCCGCATGTGACTTGAGAATAGAACGCTCATAGTCTGATGACAGCTTTGGCTCGGGTTGATGAAGAGTCTTTAGCATTTTCAACACTTTGGCTTTTTCTTCTTTGGTGCTGGGGAACTCTGGCTCTTTCGGCCGCCTCAGCTTAGCGAAAAACGCTGTCGTTTCCGCATCAACGATCGCCGCAGTCTCCTCTTCAGTACAGTCATAAGCTCTCTTGGGAGGAACCGTTGGTACTTTTGGAAGAGGCTCTTGTCTACGTTTCGGCGATCGCTTACGACGCACAGTAGCGGTACGCTTACGCTTTTTATCCTGAGGCGCCGGCGATGGCTCCCGCGGCGATGGCTGCACCGGAGACGGGTGAGGCGACGGAGCCGGGTGAGGCGACGAAGACGGCTGCCGCGGCGGCGACGACCTCGCTGGAGGCGGGTGAGGCGGCGGCGAAGATGGCCTTGGCGTGTGATTTCGAAGCACGATACAATCCTTCGGCCATAGAATGGTGACGTTTTTTGCGTCACCCAGCACAGTCACATCCCCTTCACCAGCAGGGTAGTGAAGATCCAAAACCTCAAAGGTGGGCATGATTTCATCCACGCCGACAACAGCGTAGCCCTCTGGAACCGGACGACTGTGGTAAGTTGGTGTGGGTCCAATTGGTAAGGCATAGCCGACCGCCACCTTCATTGATATGTTCACAACTTTGACATGTAGCTCGCAGTGTGTCATCTCTGTGATATCATCCACTGGGTAGCCAATAGGAGCCATCGTCGGTGCATCATCGGCATCGCCATTGTCATCACCCGGGACCTCGGTGGAAGCCACACTGCTTTTTCGATTATTCGATAGGCCGGTAGCATCGAATGCAGTGTGCTGCTGAGATGGGCCGGTAGTACTTTGCTCTTTAAGTGAGTTAATTTCATCTTGTTGTTGCTTTAATCGTTCTTCAATTAAACGCATTCGCTCTTTCTGACTTTCTGCTTCAACTGCCGCCCTGTCCTTACTCCTCTGACGGCTTCTATCAGGATATTTCTTCCTCTCTTCGGGAAACCCAGTCCTCCATGATTGGGAGCCTATTGTGCCTCGTGTTCGTCCATCATGTTCCTTATTTCCAAGGGCGAGTGTGAGCTCATCATTCTCTCTATCGGGAATGAAGTCCCCATCTTTAACAGCCTTTACTGCTTTTCTCATCCTCTCGATTGGCAAGGGGTCTTCTTTATGTCGTATGTTATATATACACCTCCCTTCCGAGTCCAACGTGCCCCCATGCCCGTAAAACCAATTCCTTGCACGTTCTACCCAATCGTCTGTCTCTGGAGTGATCTTTTTAGCACGCAGTTCTTCCTCAAGTTTCTCCCACTTAGGAATGCCAGCCCTGTAGCCACCTTGCCCCATAGTATGGTGATACTTCTTGTTAGCAGCATTCAGCTTATTCTTTGCAGACATTTCCTTAGCTTTTTCCGATGTCTTGTATTCCACAAACTCAGCCCAGAATGGTTTTATCTTCTGAAACTGAGTCTTCTTGAAATCTGGAGTCTTCTCTTTCACGACATAGTCAAGGTGCAATCTTTTCTTCCAGTTGGTGAAACACTGGGCCATCTTCTTCAAAGCCCACTCCCTGACCTTAGCCTCCATGGCTCTCCCATGTTGTAAGGCGTCCTCAACTGGATCCTCCGCATTTGGATCCAGCTCTATCTTCGGTAGTTTGAAATTAACCATGAGCCTCTTCCACAGTAAATCTTTGGCGTGGTTAGGGACAAATAAACATGTTCCCTCTTCATCCGCTTTAGCAGGCCTATTCCAATTTCTAATGGTGATCGGGATTAAGTCCCTAACGATTACTCTGCATTGTGCCACAAATTTGGTTGCGACAACTTCGGGAGCTGTCGGTCTGCCGTCTTCAGCGACATCTTCGATCCTAAACCTCTCATGGTCTTGCAACTTTTTGGTTGGGCCTCGTCTGCTCTTTTCAGTAGATTCCTTCGATCCGGAGGGCTAAAAGAAGAAAGATCATCGTTACTATTTCTATATAGATAGCAGATGATTAATTAATGAATTGATTTATATTACATGCACCTCGCCGGAGCGGTCGTCTTCTCGATTACACAAGGCATCGCCTTCTCCCTCGCGGGAGGCAACACCTTCAACCTCAAACAAGTTGTCTACTCCGGTAAAAAGAGGATCACCCTCACCGGAGTTGTTCAGAAACGTTGATACGTCTAAATTATCTTCCCCACGGATCACACCTTGGATCAACTCTTCCTTTTCTTCGTCTCTGACGTGTGGGTCCATATTTTCTGCATAGGTGGAAAAACGAATAAGTCAAAGCGGCTAAAGGAGAAAGTTACGAATAAGTCAAAGCGGCTAACGAATATTTTCCGGATCGAAGGTGAAACCCTAATATATACATACACAATAATAAAAATGAAGAGAAACCCTAAACCCTAAGGCTATGAGAGGGGAACATGAGTATAAGGCTACAAAAGGTCTTCGATCTATCTATGGTCTTGATCTCGGTCTTCAATCTCAATCTCGATATCGTATTCTACCGAGAAGAACCAAATCACCAGAAAGAAAGGGAAACAATCAACACATGGCATCGATGCAATGCTCAAGCAATGATGATGATACGACAAGTTAATGTGCATTGGAATGTAACCCTAAAGCATTCTCGACAAGTTAATCGGGGTTCCGAGGGGCGCAAACCCTAACTCAAGGAACTCTGGAATCACCTGTTAGGGTTACTAGGGTGTTCTAATTAAACTTGTGATTTAATTAGATCTATCTATGGTCTTGATCTCGGTCTTCGATCTCGATCTCGATATCGTATTCTACCGAGAAGAACCAAATCACCGGAAAGAAAGGGAAACAATCAACACATGGAATCGATGCAATTCTCAAGCAATGATGATGATACGACAAGTTAATGTGCATTGGAATGTAACCCTAAAGCATGCTCGACAAGTTAATCGGGGTTCCGAGGGGCGCAAACCCTAACTCAAGGAACTCCGGAATCACCTGTTAGGGTTACTAGGGTGTTCTAATTAAACTTGTGATTTAATTAGATCTATCTATGGTCTTGATCTCGGTCTTCGATCTCGATCTCGATATCGTATTCTACCGAGAAGAACCAAATCACCGGAAAGAAAGGGAAACAATCAACACATGGAATCGATGCAATGCTCAAGCAATGATGATGATACGACAAGTTAATGTGCATTGGAATGTAACCCTAAAGCATTCTCGACAAGTTAATCGGGGTTCCGAGGGGCGCAAACCCTAACTCAAGGAACTCCGGAATCACCTGTTAGGGTTACTAGGGTGTTCTAATTAAACTTGTGATTTAATTAGATCTATCTATGGTCTTGATCTCGGTCTTCGATCTCGATCTCGATATCGTATTCTACCGAGAAGAACCAAATCACCGGAAAGAAAGGAAAACAATCAACACATGGAATCGATGCAATGCTCAAGCAATGATGATGATACGACAAGTTAATGTGCATTGGAATGTAACCCTAAAGCATGCTCGACAAGTTAATCGGGGTTCCGAGGGGCGCAAACCCTAACTCAAGGAACTCCGGAACCAAGCGACCATGGTGGTGGCTTGTGGTGTGTAGGTGTTGGCTTCCTGTCGCGGCGGTTTCGATCCGGGAGCTTCTCTCCGGCGGCTTCTTGGCGGCTGATGCTTCGTCAACACGTCGGACTCAAGGGCAGTAGGGCTGCGCTCCTTCGCTGCTTCGCCCTGTGTGTCGGTCGTCCCCTGTGGCAAGGTGCGGGCCGATACCGGAGCTTCTTCGTCGATCTGGAGGAGGAAGAAGATGGTGGACTTGATTGCTTTTTCAAGTTTCTTTTAGGGTCCTCGGTGCTTATTTTCTGGGCCTCTGTGTAATTTTTATTTCTTAGGCCTCCTGTACTCCAGCGACATTATTGCAGCAATATATTTCGGGTGCTCTGCACCCGTAATCCGTTCAAAAAAAATCAATCTAATTCGGGTGCTCTGTTTTGCCACCAGCAGCAGAGGGAGGGGGAGGACAGAGAGGCAGGGAGGGGCGGCGCCGTACCTGACGCGCGGCGGTGGGGGAAGGAGACGCGCGGCGGTGGGCGCGTCGTCGACGGTAAGCAGAGACGCGGGCGCGGCCGGCGGTCGTCGGGGGAAGGAGACGCGCGGGCGGCGCGGTCGTCGGCGCGCGGGAAGAGACGCGGGCGGCGGCCGGAGGCGGAGGCGTTGACGACGGAGCCGCTACGGGGAGCGCGCGGCGGTGGCGGGGGCAGCCTGGCGGCGTCGTCGTCGGCGAGGGCGCGGGCAGAGGCAGAGAAGTGAGTGGGGAAGGGAAGAAGAAGAGGAGGCACGGTTATAACTAAAGGGCCTTTAGTCCCGGTTCGTGGCTCCAACCGGGACTAAAGGTGCATACGTCCCGGTTGGAGCCACCAACCGGGACCTATAGTCCAATTTTCAGCAGGTGAAGGGGTGCGCGCGCAGGGGCTCTTCCGTCCCGGTTGGTGGCTCCAACCGGGACGTATTCCCCTGTTTTCAAATTTTTTCAGTTATTTTCTCTCTGTTCCCGCCTTTTTTTTATTTTGGGGTTTAAATTTGTAATGTTTTTTAAATGATAATTAATTTGGAATTTAGAAAAACTTTAAACATAAAAAGTGTTTGGATTTGAATAAATAATTCGAAACCATTTTCTGTTTTGAAAAATAATTAATGTAACCATTTAAAATATGAACCATTTACAATTAAAAATGAATTAACTTATATTTTTTTAATATCAATTTGGAATTTAGAAAAACTTTAAATATAAGAAGTGTATGGATTTGAATAAATAATTCAAAAACATATTCTATTTTTAAAAAATAATTAATGTAACCTTTTAAAATGAATTAACTTATATTTTTGAATATTAATTTGGAATTTAGAAAAACTTTAAATATAAGAAGTGTATGGATTTGAATAAATAATTCAAAAACATATTCTATTTTTAAAAAATAATTAATGTAACCTTTTAAAATGAATTAACTTATATTTTTGAATATTAATTTGGAATTTAGAAAAACTTTAAATATAAGAAGTGTATGGATTTGAATAAATAATTCAAAAACATATTCTATTTTTAAAAAATAATTAATGTAACCTTTTAAAATGAATTAACTTATATTTTTGAATATTAATTTGGAATTTAGAAAAAATTTAAACATAAAAAGTGTTTGGATTTAAATAAATAATTCAAAAACATTTTCTGTTTTAAAAAATAATTAATGTAACCATTTAAAATATGAACCATTTACAATTAAAAATGAATTAACTTATATTTTTTTAATATCAATTTGGAATTTAGAAAAACTTTAAACATAAGAAGTGTTTGGATTTTGAACTTATATGCCGGTTTTTTTTGAATTTATTATGCCCGTTTTGAATTATCTGAATTTCTAACTATGGTCGAACCGGTGTGCATGAAGATAGGGGACGGGCATCGTTAGAACTTGCATTGGATCTCTGAAGAAACCACATATTGCGAGTCTAAAAATGATTTTTTTCAAAAAATCACGGGCGATAGATCATGTACCTGTAGTACAAACCGGACCCACTTCCTACCGATTCGGCAGACATTTGTCCTTTTTACCCGGGATGGACGAAAAGGTTTGAGATGTACCGGTTGGGATATAGTCCATGTAAGGTGGTCTAGTATTTTAGGAAAATAGGACGGTAGCATTCTGAAACGGCATTTTGGTGGTTACTTCACAAAACGACCCGTTTTTTGCGCTCGGAAAATGGAAAAGGGATTTTCCATGCGACAAAAAGGAAAACTTCCTCCTGCAACATTGTTCTACATACCAATGTCCACACACATGCATAATATGGACACAACATCACAAACTATGCCGTGATTCAGCACATAACATCGGTCATTTGGACCGAAAGCCATGAAACCTCGAACATGATAGGTCATTTTGTGAAGGTTTTTTCGAAACATGATCAATATACCAAGTCTGGTATTTTTCCTTTCAACTATGTAACATAATATGACACCACGCGAAGGATTTTCATTGTTCGGGGTTTTTTTGAATTTATTATGCCCGTTTTGAATTATCTGAATTTCTAACTATGGTCGAACCGGTGTGCATGAAGATAGGGGACGGGCATCGTTAGAACTTGCATTGGATCTCTGAAGAAACCACATATTGCGAGTCTAAAAATGATTTTTTCAAAAAATCACGGGCGATAGATCATGTACCTGTAGTACAAACCGGACCCACTTCCTACCGATTCGGCAGACATTTGTCCTTTTTACCCGGGATGGACGAAAAGGTTTGAGATGTACCGGTTGGGATATAGTCCATGTAAGGTGGTCTAGTATTTTAGGAAAATAGGACGGTAGCATTCTGAAACGGCATTTTGGTGGTTACTTCACAAAACGACCCGTTTTTTGCGCTCGGAAAATGGAAAAGGGATTTTCCGTGCGACAAAAAGGAAAACTTCCTCCTGCAACATTGTTCTACATACCAATGTCCACACACATGCATAATATGGGCACAACATCACAAACTATGCCGTGATTCAGCACATAACATCGGTCATTTGGACCGAAAGCCATGAAACCTCGAACATGATAGGTCATTTTGTGAAGGTTTTTTCGAAACATGATCAATATACCAAGTCTGGTATTTTTCCTTTCAACTATGTAACATAATATGACACCACGCGAAGGATTTTCATTGTTCGGGTTTTTTTTGAATTTATTATGCCCATTTTGAATTATCTGAATTTCTAACTATGGTCGAACCGGTGTGCATGAAGATAGGGGACGGGCATCGTTAGAACTTGCATTGGATCTCTGAAGAAACCACATATTGCGAGTCTAAAAATGATTTTTTCAAAAAATCACGGGCGATAGATCATGTACCTGTAGTACAAACCGGACCCACTTCCTGCCGATTCAGCAGACATTTGTCCTTTTTACCCGGGATGGACGAAAAGGTTTGAGATGTACCGGTTGGGATATAGTCCATGTAAGGTGGTCTAGTATTTTAGGAAAATAGGACGGTAGCATTCTGAAACGGCATTTTGGTGGTTACTTCACAAAACGACCCGTTTTTTGCGCTCGGAAAATGGAAAAGGGATTTTCCGTGCGACAAAAAGGAAAACTTCCTCCTGCAACATTGTTCTACATACCAATGTACACACACATGCATAATATGGGCACAACATCACAAACTATGCCGTGATTCAGCACATAACATCGGTCATTTGGACCGAAAGCCATGAAACCTCGAACATGATAGGTCATTTTGTGAAGGTTTTTTCGAAACATGATCAATATACCAAGTCTGGTATTTTGCGAAACATGATCATTGTTCGACACACATTTAGTCCCGGATGTAGTCACAAACCGGGACTAAAGGGATTGCGGCAGAGTGGGCCAGACAACACTAATAATAGGGGTGAGTGTCGACATTATGCCGTGCGGCTTGTACCTTGTCCCGGATGGTGTCACCAACCGGGACTAAAGATGAACCTTTAGTCCCGGTTGGAGACACCAACCGGGACTAAAGATGAGTCAGCACTAATAATAGGGGTGAGTGTCGACATTATGTCGTGAGTGTCGACATTATGCCGAGCTGCTTGTACTATAAATATGCATCCTTGTGAGTCCAGTCCTCCAGCCAGTTTGAGGCATCTCCAAGATGGTTTTCGAGAGCAGGGACACCACTGCGGCCAGTTTCAGGGAGATGCCGACGGAGCCCAGTCCTCCGGCATCTCCGAGAAACTGGTCATAGAGGCACTCCCTAATATGTGAAATTAGTTAGCTCCTAGGCGTATTGATCTAGTTAGTGAAGTTACAAGCTGCAAGATGGTTTTCGAGAGCAGGGACACCACTGCGGCCAGTTTCAGGGAGATGCCGACGGAGCCCAGTCCTCCGGCATCTCCGAGAAACTGGTCATAGAGGCACTCCCTAATATGTGAAATTAGTTAGCTCCGAGGCGTATTGATCTAGTTAGTGAAGTTACAAGCTGCAAGATGGTTTTCGAGAGCAGGGACACCACTGCGGCCAGTTTCAGGGAGATGCCGACGGAGCCCAGTCCTCCGGCATCTCCGAGAAACTGGTCATAGAGGCACTCCCTAATATGTGAAATTAGTTAGCTCCGAGGCGTATTGATCTAGTTAGTGAAGTTACAAGATGCAAGATGGTTTTCGAGAGCAGGGACACCACTGCGGCCAGTTTCAGGGAGATGCCGACGAAGCCCAGTCCTCCGGCATCTCCGAGAAACTGGTCATAGAGGCACTCCCGCTCCAGCCACAAAATGGGACTAACACTCAAGACATTTATTAATATTTAAAAACTGAGACTACAAAACCGGGACTAAAGGCCACAAACCGCGAAAGATATCCTTCGGTCAAGCCACAAACCGCGAAAGACATGAACTAGAGTTACATAATATGAGCATGAACTTCTTGGCATATGTCATTCCTTATGACCGCTTCAGACGTAACCATGGAGCATCTTCTTTACTTAACGGAATGCTTGGGTCAGTTTTCACTGTGAAGGGCGGAATTTCATCAAACTTATTATAATCTTCTGACATGTCTGTCTTGTCCTCGATTCCCACGATGTTTCTTTTCCCTGAAAGAACTATGTGACGCTTTGGCTCATCATATGATGTATTCGTTTGCATATTTTTTCTTTTTTTCGGTTTGGAGGACATGTCCTTCACATAGAAAACCTGAGACACATCATTGGCTAGGACGAATGGTTCATCTCTATAACCAAGATTGTTGAGATCCACTGTTGTCATTCCGTACAACTGGTCTATCTTTACCCCTTCCCCATTCAGGTTGACCCATTTGCAGCGAAACAAAGGGACCTTAAAAGAGACTCCATAGTCTAGTTCCCATATCTCCTCTATGTAACCATAATATGTGTCCTTTTGTCCATTCTCGTCTATTGCATCAAAGCGGACACCACTATTTTGGTTGGTGCTCTTTTTATCTTGGGCGATCGTGTAGAATGTATTCCCATTTATTTCGTACCCTTGGAAATTCAATACAGTAGAAGATGGTGACGCGGCCAACAAGTATAGCTGATCTCCAACAGTGGTGTCATTCAAGAGATGTGTCCGCATCCAACCACCGAAAGACTTCATGTGTTCATCTGTAATCCATGATTCAGGCTTCCCCGGGTTTTTGGAGCGTACAATATTCTTGTGTTCCTCGATATACGGAGCTGCCAAGGTGGAATTATGTAGAACTGTGTAGTGTGCTTTAGTGAAAGAATCCCCGTCCCTACATATCATTGCTTTCTTTCCCAGCGTGCCTTTTCCACTTAGTCTTCCCTCATGCCGCGAGTCAGAAACACCAATCGGCTTAAGGTCAGGAATAAAGTCAACACAAAACTCAATGACCTCCTCTGTTCCATATCCCTTGGAGATGCTTCCTTCTGGTCTAGCACGGTTATGAACATATTTCTTTAAGACTCCCATGAACCTCTCAAAGGGGAACATATTGTGCAGAAATACCGGACCGAGAATGGCAATCTCTTCCACTAGATGAACCAGGAGATGCGTCATAATATTGAAGAAGGATGGTGGGAACACCAATTCAAAACTAACAAGACATTGTACCACATCCTTCTGTAACCTTGGCAGAATATCTGGATTGATTACCTTCTGAGATATTGCATTGAGGAATGCACACAGCTTCACAATGGGTACTCGAACATTTTCCGGTAGAAGCCCCCTCAATGCAATCGGAAGCAACTGCGTCATAATCACGTGACAGTCATGAGACTTCAGGTTTTGGAACTTTTTCTCTGCCATATTTATTATCCCCTTTATATTAGATGAGAAGCCCGACGGCACCTTGATACTGTAAAGGACTTCAAAAAAGATTTCCTTCTCTGCTTTGGTAAGAGCATAGCTGGCACGACTTAAGTGACGCCCTTTATCCGTCTTGTTATCTGTATGCATGTTCTTTGGGTCTTTCATAATTTGTTGGTCCTCCCGTGCTTCAGGTGTATCTTTTGTCTTACCATACACGCCTAGGAATCCTAGCAGGTTCACGCAGAGATTCTTCGTCACGTGCATCACGTCGATTGAAGAGCGGACACGCAGGACTTTCCAATATGGCAGCTCCCAAAATATAGATTTCTTCTTCCACATGGGTGCGTGTCCTGTAGCGACGTCGTTCGGAACTGATTGACCGCCGGGACCCTTTCCAAAGATTACTTCTATGTCCTTGACCATACCAAATACATCATCACCAGCAGGGAGTTCAGGCTTCTTCCGGTGATCTGCCTCACCTTTAAAATGCTTGCCTTTCTTTCTTACGGGATGATTGGTCGGAAGAAATCGTCGATTCGCTAGGTACACAACCTTCTTGCATTTATGCAAATATGTACCTTCGGTCTTATCTAAACAGTGGGTGCATGCCTTATATCCTTTGTTTGTCTGTCCTGAAAGGTTACTAAGAGCAGGCCAATCATTGATGGTTACGAATAACAACCCTCGTAGATTAAATGGCTCCTGTTTGTTCTCATCCCACGCACGTACACCTGGTTTGCCCCACAACTGTAAGAGTTCTTCAACTAATGGCCTAAGGTACACATCAATGTCGTTGCCCGGTTGCTTCGGGCCTTGGATGAGCACTGGCATCATAATGAACTTACGCTTCATGCACAACCAAGGAGGCAGGTTGTAGATACATAGAGTCACGGGCCAGGTGCTGTGACTGCAGCTCTGCTCCCCAAAAGGATTCATGCCATCCGTACTTAGACCAAACCATAAGTTCCTTGCGTCACCTGCAAAGTCTGGGAAGTCTCTCTCGATTTTTCTCCACTGTGACCCATCAGCAGGGTGTCTCAACTCCCCGTCTTTCTTACGGTCTTCTTTGTGCCATCACAACAACCTGGCATGCTCTTTGTTTCTGAACATGCGTTTCAACCTTGGTATTATAGGAGCATACCACATAACCTTAGCAGGAACCCTCTTCCGGAGGGGCTCTCCCTCAACATCACCAGGGTCATCTCGTCTGATCTTATACCGCAACGCGTTGCATACCGGGCATTTATCTAAATTCTCATACTCCTTACCGCGGTAGAGGATGCAGTCATTAATGCATGCATGTATCTTTTGCACATCTAATCCCAGAGGACAGAGAGTCTTCTTTGCTTCGTAGGTACTCTCGGGAAGTTCGTTATGTTTTGGAAACTTCGGCTTCATTATTTTCAGCATCTTTTCAAATGAGGAGTCAGTTAGACCACACTCTGCCTTCCATCGCAACAATTCCAGTGTGGTACCGAGCTTTGTGCTGCCATCTTCACAATTTGGGTACAACAATTTCTTGTGATCTTCTAACATGCCCTCTAACTTCAACTTCTCATTTTCTGTTTCACAGTCTCGCTTTGCATCAGAAATGACCCTACCAAGTTCATCAGCCGGCTCATCTGATGCCCGTTCTTCACCTTTTTCCTCTCCATTGTCTTCCATAGCAGTATCACCGTATTCAGGAAACATATGATGATAGTTGTTATCATCATCTTCTTCTTCACCATCTTCCATCATAACCCCTCTTTCCCCGTGCTTGGTCCAGCAATTATAGTTGGGCATGAAACCTTTCATAATCAGGTGGCCGCGAATGATTTTCGAGGAAGAGTACTCCTTGTTGTTCCGACATTGAACACATGGACAACGTATAAATCCATTCTCTTTGTTTGCCGTAGCCACATCGATAAATTTATCCACGCCTTTGATATACCCGGCTACCCGCCGGTCACCGTACATCCATTCCCGACCGTTCATCTGCATCATATAAGTAAGTTTATCAAAAAACAGGACATCATAAATAGTGAAATAACCAATTCACACCGACACATGAATTGTATCAATGACCTAGAAAAGATAGGATTGCTAACCTCGATCGAGGGAAATAAAGAGGAGAAAGCTCAAGTGCGTCTCGGACACCTTCTATATTTTTGTTCTATGAGAAATTCAACTGGATTTTTCACTCAAACATTTCAACAAACACCTTCAATGCATGCATGAGAAAAAACTAGCACACACCCTCACAGCTTACACCATTCGAAAAAAACAGAGTGGAGGCAGAGGGGGCTGGGGCGTTGCATTTATAGAGGGCAAGGGGTATTTAGTCCCGGTTGGAGCCAGCAACCGGGACTAAAGGTGCGTGCCACGCCACGTGGCTGTGGCCAAACCTTTAGTCCCGGTTGGTGGCTCCAACCGGGACGCATGCCCCCTTACCAACCGGGACCCATGCCCCCTGGCCCCGTGCCCGCTCCAACCGGGACGCGTGCCAGCATTAGTCCCGGTTGGTGGCGCAACCGGGACTAATGCTCCCAGGGGTGGCGAACGGATGGCCCTTTTTCCTCTAGTGATCGCTGCCACCGTGACGTGAACCACTTCTCGTACTCTGGGATGTCCAAGATCTCCTTTGTCATTGCGTTGTCCAGGGGGAAACCCTGGGCCACCCTCTCCGGGGACAACTCTGCATCCGGCAGCACCTTGCCGCCGGAGTCGTGGACGGTGATCTTTACTTTCTTCTTGCGCTCCTGCATTCATTTTAGTTTCAGTTGCGGAGCCATGCATGGAGTATTTATGTTTCTTTTGCATTGATTATTTTAGCTAGTGTCAGCGTTGTGTAAATCAAATGGGGATTAATTAATACCTTGGCAATAGACTCATCGCGATGAGACTTCCATTCTTCGAAGCTGAAGGGTTGCAGCGCCATGCTATCCACCATCAACTCCGTGGTTACATTGGTCTGCAGTTTTGCACGTTAATTAATCAGTACAGTGGTACACATCCACATGCTGTGATGCCATCTCATTAATGATGTATCATGCGTGATTATCTAACTAGCTACGTACGTTACACAGCTCAAAGAAGAGCCCACCCTTGCTTGCAGCCAATGCAAGGAGGTTGCGCCACAATCATGCCTGCGGTGTTGAAGTTGCTATCGGGGGTCACCAAGACGGCCCTCGCAACACCGGTGCTCTTGGAAAGCTGCAGCCAAGCTGAGGTCAAGCACAAACGTTTGGTTAGAAAGCAGCAACACCTAGTTTGTTGTCCTCAATCAGTCGATCGACTTGATTCCTGCTGCATGACCAATCATGATGGAGGAATCAATTACCAGAGAGGGCGTAATGAGCGTGGAGCCCTTCGCTGGGGCGCTCTTGCTCTTTGCCATTAGGAGCTTCTTGCCACCAGCTGACACAGTGGCTGGTGCCTCAGCGCCGGTCACCAGCCTGAACCTGTTAGCCCTTGCTCTCAAGGAAATTATGTATACTATGTTAGATAATCACGTGTCCTACACGTATTGGAATTGCAGTCCGAGTAGGTGTAGGTGTCCAGGTAGTATACGTATATGTGTTAGACTAGGTTTTGGAATAGTACACCGACTCCTAGTTGATTAGGTCCTAGTAGTGCATATATATACACACACACCTGGCCTTGTAATCTTGTACCGGACAACACCGTGGAGTTGAGCAATACAAGAAAGAAAGCAAGGCTCGACAAGAGCCTTTGGCAATCAAAGTTGTTTTGCGTGTGCGTGCGTGAGTATACTAGTTAGATCAAAAGAATCGATCGGCTAGCAGTACATGCATCTCGGCGGAAGTTATCGGATACGTGCGTGTCGTCTCGTCGAAATTTCCTCGTCGGTGTCGTCGGAAAGTACTCGGCGGCAAGGGCTGTGCTAACAATTGGTATCAGAGCCAAGGTCGTCGCCTGTGATCTTCTGAAAGTACTAGGAGGTCATGGCGATGGTGAAGTTTGGCGAGAGCTCGGCATCGACACCGGTGACAGAGACGGTGGGGGCGGCTTTGTATCCGCGCCTCGATCGCAAGGACTACGGGCTATGGGCTCTCAACATGGAGGTGGCCATGGAGGCTCAGGAGGTTTGGGAGGCCGTCGATCCAGGAGGCGACGAGTACGTCAAGGGAGGTGCGAAGTACCGGAAGGATCGCCAAGCGTTAACGGCGCTCTATTCCGTCGTGCCGAAGGACGTGATGCAGCACCTCGTCGGAAAGAAATCGGCGAAGGATGCATGGGAGACGATCAAGATCTTGCACCAAGGTCATGCCCGCATGAAGGAAGCGCATCTTCAAACTTTGACAAAAAGCTATGAAGATCTGAAGATGGAGGAGAGCGAGACGGTTGATCAGTTTGCCGCCCGTTTCGTTACCCTTGTCAACGCAATCAGGGGATATGGCGAGAAATTGGATGAGATCAAGAACGTCAGAAGGTTCCTGCGTGCGGCGCCGACGCGCTACATGCAGATCGTTACATCGATCGAACAATGTCTCGACCTGAATACATTGACGGTTGAGGATCTCGTCGGAAGATTCAAGGCACACGATGAGAGAATCCGGATCAGCTTCGGTGATCCAGAACAGGTTGAGCACCTGATGCTCACAAAGCAGCAGTGGATGACTCTTTCAAAAGAAAAGCAAGGAGGCTCCACGAGCAGCAAGGAGAAGCAACGCCCAGCGAAAAAGTACATCGCGGGGCAGGAGGACGAAGATGACACCCCGCCGCGGAGGAAGTTTGACATAAAGAAAGTAAGGTGTCATAACTGCGGCGAGCTCGGTCACTTCAAGGCTGATTGCCGGAAAGCACCAAAGGAAAAGGAGAGGGCTCTCATCGCCCAGGAAGGAGATGATGGACCGATGATGCTGATGCTCGAAGTAACTGAGTTGAAGGATGAGGAGGATCCTCCATCACCGGCTATGGAGATTGTGGCGCAAGTGGATCACGATCTACCGTGTGTGCATCATGAGGAACAAAGTGCCCTGTTCCCATGTGAAGCCACGTTTGAGGCAAGTGAAGCCTCGGAACTTGTTCATGACGATCTATGCGTTGGAATTTCACCTGCAACTCCGTCCGGCAATAAGTTCTTCATGCTTGTGGTGGATGATCATAGTAAATACATGTGGATTGTGTTGCTGAAAAGTAAGGATCAAGCTCAACAAGCATTCGAGAAGATCAAGAAAGCCGAAGAGTTCAAGGTGGAGGCGAAGATAAGAGCCCTACGCATTGATCAAGGGGGTGAGCTGCATCAAACTGTGTTGACCATGGCACGGAGCATGATGAAGAGTAAAGGCTTGCCAGGAAAATTCTGGGGTGAGGCAGTCAATACGGCTGTGTATTTGCTGAACATGGAATCTACTGAGAGTGGAGTTGGTACAACACCGTACGAAGCATGGTACGGATGGAAGCCCTCGGTTGATCATCTTCGTACTTTTGGATGTGTGGCGCATGTAAAGGCGGAAGTGGCGGAGCAACGTATTCCAATGATCATGACAGGCTATGAAGGCTCAAAGACATACCGCTTCTGCAATCCTTATACCAATAAGGTGGTTTTCAAGGGAGACGTAATCTTTGAGGAAGGCAAGTCATGGAATTGGGGCTACAACGAACCGGAATATTCAACTTTTCACGTCAGGTGGGATCTTGAGTATGAAGAAAATATGGATCAATCGAGCTTATCCTTGTCAGCAAGTTCGGGCCCAGAAGACATTGAAGGCCTAGGGGCAGCTCCAAGCGTGGACACCAGGCCAGAAGCACTAGGGATTCTCCCAGAAGACAAAGAGTTTGAAGAAAAGGCTAGTCTGTGGCCAGAAGATACGGAACTGGAAGGGTGTACAGATGCATGTGCAGCGATACCTGCACTTGTTTGCCCAAAAATTAGAGGAGGAGGGGGAGCTGAAGTGAGCCCAGCAAACAGGCCAGCAAGGCCAGAAGGCGATGGTCCAAGAGTGTGGACTGGTGGCCAGATAGATGGAGAAGACCCAACAATAGGGGGTGCAGATCCATCAAAAGGCTTTTCACGTGGTATAGAGAAGCTAGAAGAAAACAAATTTGAGTTACCTCCTACTTATTTGTTCTATTGCATCCAAGAGCACCGGCAAGTAGTAGATCAAATATGTGAAGCATCGATGAGAAAGTACTTTATCGAACCAAGTATAATGTCTCAAGGCGTGGACAAAAAGGACTGTCGGCGTAAAGGCGTGGAGAAGGGCGTGGACAAAAAGGGTTGTCGGCGTGAAGCCATGGAGAAGTCGACAAAAGCAAAGTCGGTGACATGGGTACTGAGTAAGGGTGCGGCGAAAGCAATGCCGTGGATGACGCCCGCGAGGAGCAGCTGGCGCATTTGGGACCCAGGTCGATGTAAAGAAGCACATCGTGATTAGGGGGTGATTGTTAGATAATCACGTGTCCTACACGTATTGGAATTGCAGTCCGAGTAGGTGTAGGTGTCCAGGTAGTATACGTATATGTGTTAGACTAGGTTTTGGAGTAGTACACCGACTCCTAGTTGATTAGGTCCTAGTAGTGCATATATATACACACACACCTGGCCTTGTAATCTTGTACCGGACAACACCGTGGAGTTGAGCAATACAAGAGAGAAAGCAAGGCTCGACAAGAGCCTTTGGCAATCAAAGTTGTTTTGCGTGTGCGTGCGTGAGTATACTAATTAGATCAAAAGAATCGATCGGCTAGCAGTATATGCATCTCGGCGGAAGTTATCGGATACGTGCGTGTCGTCTCGTCGAAATTTCCTCGTCGGTGTCGTCGGAAAGTACTCGGCGGCAAGGGCTGTGCTAACATACTGTATATATGCATATGAAACAAGAATGCATGCATCTACAGATGATGCATAATGCACAGAATGTTTGAACCTAAAACTGTGCAATTTTGCACGGACTTGAGAGATCGACTTGCTATTATATGATGCTAACATAAGTGGCATCATGACCAAATGACTAAACACATTTAGCTGATTTATCCGAGTTCTCTGACTTCTCTGATTTTTCCGACTTATCTGGTTTATAAGATTTAGCCAAGCATCCTGCTTTGAGAGGAGAGACGACAGTTATATATTAGCACCCTGATTGGTATGTTCACAAACACCCGTCAATTATAGTACAAGACAACAGAATATTTATTTTTCTCAAATCTAACACCCACAAAATTCCATCTGTTCTTATGTTTCCTGATCTAAATTGTACTTCAGCACAGAAACTGAAATTTCATAGCTACCAGCCATGAATATATGGCATACGTAAATTTAGCGTATGTTAGTTCACATATTGTGATTTTAAAGTATACACCTTGTCACTTTGTTTACTGCAAAATTCAGACAATATTGATCAATATATTTTCTCTTATGGATACATAAACAATAATTTACACATTAAGATATCCAAATTGGAACTAACCAGGAATAACTAACCTTCAAAGAGGAGGACAACCAACAAGATCAGGACCAACTTCCCTGTGAAAACCTTCATATTTCCTATGCCACTGGCTGCAATTGATGTGGGTGGTAGAACTTGAGACTTTGAATAATATAAATGTGGGAGGAGAGAACATTTGAGAGCAATAAGGTACTATGTTCAGTTTCGCCAACAAGAAAGAGCTGTCATAAAAGGAGATAAAAATGGTAGGAAGTCAGTTTCACATATGTGGAGCTAATTAACCCATAGCATTTAGCCATTGTCGTTAGATGCATGGCCCGGCGGTTCTCTGTTGTCATTTGACACATCAACGAGGCCTGTATGGTGTGCGGTTCTCTGTGGTGTGCGGTCTTTGCCGGTTTTCCCTTAATTAATCGTGCATGTATGGTCTTCGGGTCCGGTTTTCCTTATTAACTAGACCATTTTCCCTCTTCTTACAATGCAATGCGGGAGCTCCCCGCCCTCTGACGAGGTTCCGTAAAAAAAAAAACGAGGCCTCCAGTTGTTTTTTCTTCTATTCTATTTGCATGTACAACACATATGCTTAGATGGGTGATTATGTAAAAATAATCCATTTTCTTTTGCCTCGTCAGGTACATTAGGTGCTTGCAAAAAGTACTACTAGGAGGTGATTCACTTTGCCTTGGTGCCTGAAGGAGTGCAAACTTGATGGTTGTATAATTTGAGCATATGTGCAGCTTTGTCAGCATTGGAGGAGAACCTTTGTGAAAGGGTTGAAATTATTTGAATGCTCAAGACTAGATCTGTTATCAGTAGCCTGTTGAGTTAAACTTGTCACGTAGTGGGTATATGCCAAACCCCTGGCCTCTGTAGCGTGACTCTGGCCGTGGAGTGGTTGTGGCACAATAGAGGCAGAGGTACGTGGGGATAATAGATTGGTTTATTTGTGCTGCCCTTATTGAGGGAGAGATTGGCATTATATAGTAGCCAACATAACATGACTTGAGGCCTAAGTTTCATGATAAAAATATATTTCATGATGTATCAAAGAGTATGGATTTTATATTGTAAATATTAATTTTTTTCTAAAACTTTGTCAAACTTTACATAGTTTGACTTTTGAAAAAAAATACTGTATATATTTTAAGCTTTGGGATGGAAGTAGTAGCTTCTTGCAGCGGGTGTGACCTGGGCCAAACTGCTCCCTCAGAGTTAAAACATAGGAGATGATTTACCATCTCTGCCTGAGATAGCGTGTGTCGTTGGCGGCGCTCAACTCGTGCCACAACCACTCCTCCTGGTGGTGGGAGAGACAGATCAGGGAGGATTTTCCTCAAACAAACCATTAGCGGCTTTCATGGTTGGTTCTTGAGTTTGCCCGACGTTCACATCTGCGCGCTAAACTCATCGCCGAGAGAGAGAGAGAGAGAGAGAGAGAGAGAGAGAGAGAGACGGCTACCACAACTCCACATCAAGTTTGAGAGGCTCCTGAAGATTAGTGGTGTAAATCAGCTGGTAGGCGTGGTGCACGACCAAGTATGCCATTGAAATGCTTGATGAAGTGTGCCACCAGGATCGTGCGCTTGAGGGAGATGAGCTCGTCGAGGGCATTGCTGCGGGAAGGTGGACCAAATTGGTTAAAAATTGGTTCCATGTAGGAGTCTCGTAGGCGTTCTTGTACTTGTTGTACCACAACTGGGTGTCGCCCACCAGATGGAAGGACGCGAGGCCTACCTTCTCAACTTCCACTATCCATTGCGCGTTGAAGAAGAGATCGTGGCGGTTTAGCTAAGACAGCGGGTCAACCTCGCCATCGTGATTCCTGATATAGATCCATCGACGTGAATATCGGTAGGTCTCACCAGAAGCCACGGCAGTAATAATCCTTGAAGACATTTGATTGCATGCAATGGAAAGGCCGTATTATTTCCGAAGCACACCACGGCAGCTGTAAGTTTTGCAAATGGAGGGGATTAAATCACCGATCGATCGGCCCTCTCTAGGCATTTATCAGGTGCGTCCAGCAGCAGCTAGTTGAAGCAGAGTATGGAGGAGCGTCGTCTCCAATTTCAGTACTATCTGTAAATCGTGGTTCCTGATGGCATTAGCAATACTAATCAGTTCTCTTGTTTGTAGTTCCCTCAATCCCAACTCAATGCTAGAATTTTGCTGTAGAAACTGAAGTATAGGATATTGCGTCGATTGCCAAGGCGAACTCGAAGCTATCGGAAATTCGTTAGCGATCGGTGCGGTATCGTGTCATTCTCCTCACACTAGTTCGTTTGATAATATGGATTAAGGATGAGAAATCGTTCGTGCGAGCAAACACCCGAATTTTGCTTCCGAATAATAAAAGCACACAACCAAACACCCAGCGGAATTTCTGTCAGCCTCATGTAACAGTAAAAGAGCGGGTAACCAAATACAGGGCAGAACTTTTTTTTTTTGAAACGGAGGCAAAAGCTTTGCCCAATCTATTAATTAAGACTTTGACGAACATAGCAAAGAAAAGAAAGGTGAATATTACAATAAACCTACTCTCCCGGCATTATTTCGCCCAAATGTTTGGCGCCCGCAATAACCCACAAGCGAACCTCATTCTTAATTCTATCTAACACAACAAAAGGCGGTGCGTGCTTGTTGCGGAAGATCCGTGCGTTCCTCTCGTTTCATAACTCCCACGTGATAAGTAAGGTTAGGGAAGCCAACGTTTTCCGGTTGGGGATTATTCCATTCGTTATCATGCTCCACCAAGTCTTGATTGAGAGGCCCGCACCTTGCCATTGTTGAGGTTCAATGTCGTTTATGCCTATCCAACTCTTCGTGAGGTTCCAAACCCGTATGGTATACCGACAAGATATAAAAAGATGATTAACCGTTTTGATGGTTTGCTTGCAAAGAGGGAACAAGCCACAATTTTGCCACCCCCTCTTCTCCAATCTATCCGCCGTCCAAATCCTATTTTGAGTTGCAAGCCATGCGAAGAACTTGACCTTGGGAGGGGCCCAAGCCTTCTAAACCGTCTTTTCCATGTTAGATAAGGTGGAGCCCAAAAATTGCACCTCATAAGCCGACTTTGTCGAGTACTCACCATCGTCCGTGAGCTTTCATAAGATGTCGTCTTCCACATTGTCATCAAGATGGACATGATTGATTAGCCTCCAAAGCTCCACAAATTGCTCCAAATGTTGGAGAGTGAATCGAGGCCCTAGCGCAATTTTATCTATCCAAGCACCTCCATGTAAGGCTTGGAAAACATTCCATTTCTTTCTCTTGAACAATGCAAAGATGAGGGGGGCAATGTCTATAGGTTTTCTTCCTTGAAGCCATGGAGCATGCCAAAATGGCGTTTTGCGCCCATTGCCCACCGAAATAGACCAAGCCACGTTTCTACTCAGCCGCTCCAAGAAGATCTCGCTGTATCTAAAAAAAGACTAGGACTTTGCTACCCGGCTAACATTCTATGGATTGCAGAACCTGGCCGGCGTTCAGATCAAACAATGCGTGGACGGTCCCTGCGTCCATGCCACATATATCCATCCATAATCTCTCACCGGTTGATTAATCTTTGCATGCAAAACAAACAAAATTGATGACGTCAGTAGCATTAAATACAAAATAGAATATTGAAAAAGCTTTATATCTCAAACCGGTTTCCCGATTTAAAATCCGATTTCACCGTTGGGCTAGTCGCGATGAGATCTTCGAAATTAGATCCCATAATGATATGTTTCAAGAATTTTTTGGACCCAAAAGTTATCCACCTATAACATAAAAGTTATTCCGTATGTATTATGTAAGTTATCCACCTCGTAACACATAAGTTATCAATTGTATGAACAAGTTATGTGTTTAAGTTTTTGTACCCATGCAAAAAACACAAATGTGAATTCCTCCGATTAAGGATCCGTTTTTACTATGTCGATGACGAAGAAGACTCTGTATCCTACCACCTAGCATATCGCATCCAAATCAAATAAGTCTATCCCACATGTAATTAACTAATAAGTCTATCTCACATGTACTTAACTAAAAATAGGAGGGTAATCAAGGCATAAAAAAGACCCACATAGATTAAAAGAAAGTTATCCATGCCACTATACAACGATTATCGACATGATTAGGGAGTAGTTATCCGGTCTATACTATGTAAGCTACCCACCTGGTAACACGTAATTTACCCATCATATGAACAGGTTGTGCGTTTGAGTTTTTATATGCATGCAAAAAAACATAAATGTGAACTCCTTCGATTAAGGATCTATTTTCACCATATCAACGTGACAAAGACTTGGTACCCTAATACCTAGACTACCGCATCTAAATTAAATAACATCTAAATTAAATAAGTCTATCTCACGTGTAATTAACTAAAAAGGAGGGTAAGCAAGACGGAAAAAACAGTGACCCACAAAGAGAACTAAAGTTATCATGGCAATTGTACAAAAGTTATCCACGAAGATAAACAAAAATTATCCATAACATTATACAACAATTATCCATATGATTAGAAAGTAGTTATCAAGGCTTTACGCTATAGTTATCCACAGAGAAACTACAAAATTATCCACCTCAAGTACATCTCTTTTGCATAAGGATATAAAACTGTTGAGATTAATTACATCACTCATATCCCCACCAACCCTATGTTATATTACACACAGATAACATAATTTATATTAATTAAATCACTAGTCTAACGGCTCGACTTTATCGCTTGTCGTTGCCCTTGGCGTACATGCAACTCAATCTCGAAAGGCTACCTCGTCGAACATTAAACACATATTTTTAAAGAAAGTAAATATAGTTTTTTTTGTATACGATATAATAAATAGAGTCTCATGCCCATACACCCAGCACCCTAAATCATAGTGAATAAACGTAAGGCACAACCAAAAGTACACCGGCTCGCTCGTTACCCTAACACCTTACGTATTTTTAGGATGCTCTGAATGTACTCTGTTTACAGGGTAGGTAACCTATGGATTACAATATGGATAACTTACATATTATAGCCTGGATAACGCATGTGCTAGAGATAGGTAACCTTTTGATAAAAAAATCATCAAAAAATATCAATATGGATCTAGTTTCGAAGATCTCGTCGCGACTAGCCTAACGGTGAAAACGGATCATAAACCCGATAAATAGTTTGATCTATAAAACATTTTAAATTTCAAAATACCCACATTTAATACAGATGACATCAGCTCTTTTGTCACTTTATGATTAGAACGCTGGGTCTAGCACCACCTCCCGGCACATGTCCTTAATTTTCGTTCCTTTGTGTTTAGCATGCAGAGTACACGGACATGTTATCTTTAGATCCAATGGACAAGGTAAGCCCGCCGCGTTTGGATAACTTCAGACTGGTCGGCAGATAGATTTTCTAAAAGACTATCCGCAATCAAACTGGCCCCAATATTCGTTGTTGACTGGCTTCAGTTGACAAACTATCGCCTAGATTTTGCAGTGTTTGGTGACGTGAACGCACAATGACTTTATTTTTCCTAAATGGATGTGATACCCTCTACTCTGCATCAAAATGATATACACAACTTTTTATTTATTATTCAATAAAATCTTACAAAAAATATCAATCCAAAGCCACATTGACGAAGTCACAACTCCTACAACTTGATGAAGGGGTGGCCATGTCGGAGCCAGCACTCTAAGATCACACCAACACACATCATCACAAAACTGGAGGCCCGATTCTCGGCGTACACCAACATGCACGCTCAAACAGCTGCCACCGCTAGGGCTAGGCATAAAGCTCGAAACTCAGCAAGTTTAACGAGCGCTCGTCCGCTCGACTCGTTTGAGCTCGGCTCATTTTCTTAAGAACTGAGATGAACAACATTTGTTGCTAATTAACGTTAACAAGCTATACAATCGAGTTAAAGAGTTCCGTGAGCTACTCATTAAGCTATGTAACAATCAAGAGCTTAGAAAGTGTGTTCGTCAAATGCATACATGCCAGTACCATGTACATTGGTACATGTATGCACGTTGTGTCTGCTTGTTTTGCTTACTTGCATGTGTATTTTTACCAGCGTGACATAAATATTGATGAAGTACATAACTATATATGTATGATCAGTATATTGGTTGCTCCTTAATGATTCTTAACTGTTTTGCCTCTGCCTTGTACACATGTTTTAATTGTGTTCAAAATAAGAATACACGGAGTCTTCAGTATATTCAAAAGGGCCATGTGTATTTTCAAAATATTTTGAACCTGTTTGTTATTTTAAACAATCCAAAACATAAAAGGTTTTGAAAATAGGAAATATAGGTTGAGAAATAAATAGAGAATGTTTTCCTCTCTCTCTCTCTCTCTCTCTCTCTCTCTCTCTCTCTCTCTCTCCATCATGGACCCCTTTTGGCATGGCCCAGCTTGCCCTCTCGATCCTATCCTCTGCCCAGCGCAGCAGCAACCCTCTCTTCCTCTTGCTTCGATGCAGCCTAGTAGCAGCCCACCCAAAGCCCGTTTGCAGCCCAGCTAAGGCCCATACTGACGAGGGGTGACCTCAACAATGCCCATGATTATGGACTTGGGTTGATGAAAAAGGAGAGCGTTGGTGATATCGTTGGCATGTCACATAAACAAGGGAGTCGAATCTTGTCTGAGCTTTATTGCAAAGGGATGATTACAAAGTCGTCGAGTCGCTAGATACAATCTAACTCACGAGAAAGAGGGTCTTCGCTAGCTCTTTTGAGTAAGAAAAGGTCAAACAATGGGAAAGAGGGTCTTGGCTATGTCTCCAAGACAAAGAAGAAGAATAAGAACAAAAAGAAGAAGGCCAAGCCTACTCAAGCAAAGACAGGCACCGCTGTAGGAAATGACACCACGAAGAACAAAACTGCTCATGATGGTTTTGCAGGAACCACTAACCCCAGTTATGTTTTGTTTCGTGATTATTATGGTGATGCCTATGCTATATATGTTGGACCTTATGATGGTTATATTGCTTGGTCTATTTGGGTTCCAAAGACCCTTGTTGCTAACAAAAGAGGACCCATTAAAAATGGGTATCTAAAACCAAGAATTAATTTCTTATAGGGCTATGATTATAGTGGGTTAAAATGGATGCTTGATAGTGAATGCACAAGTAATATGACCGAAGCAAGGAGATTATCACGGAGATGAGGCCTAATCACAATCAAATAACCATCTCCTATGGTGATAAGTCGAAATCAAAGGTATTGGGTCTTGGCAAGGTTGTGGTCGACAATGCCCATGATTATAGACTTGGGTTGATGGAAAAGGAGAGCACTCGTGATATTGTCGGCCTGTCACACAAACAAGGGAGTCAAATCCTGTCTGAGATTTATTGCAAAGGGACGATTACAAAGTCGCGAGTCGCTAGATGTAATCTAACTCACGGCGGGTTGTGTCTACTCAAAATCTAGGGTGCCCTCTCTACTGGCTCCTCCCAGCCTATATATGAGAGGCTGGGTCTCAGAGTCCAATACGGATCGGTTACAAGTTCAATCACAACTAAGTGTCTATGTCGGTTGACACTTCTTTCTTGATCAGCATGTTGAGTTCCCGGGCTTTCGGATGCTTCCAGGAGTCTTAATTATTTATGGGATTTATGGGCCATAGTGCAAGTATGTACCAGATATATCAACTAAGGGATCCCAATAAATCATATCCATGTTAGTAGCCCCCGAGACTCCATCCTAATTGTAGTTTCGGGTTGAGTCTCAAAGACATTTTTAGTATTTGGACCCGAAGATTTATTCAAGTAAACTTTTATTCATAGATATTTTTGCCATGGGGATTTTGGTAACACAATTGTGTTGCATCCGACAGATCGGGAACATTGCTCTTAGGAAAAGACATTGTGAACCTACTTCAAACTCGAGTCCTCGGACTCGAATTTGGTATATTCTGTCGCAATTCAGCTCGGTCCACAGGGTCTTATCAGGTACTGAACTCCGGGCTCATGTTTTATGGGTACCCAACGCGTTAGTCTAGATTTGTAATCGTATCGTTGATATAGATAATAACTAGCAGAGCGCATTCAGGTGCGATTACTAGGTCTCGCATGACGGATCCTGGGGCCTTACCTCCATGTTGAGAGACACGATATTTAGACATGTTATCGCGGCAGATGCGGTCCGAGAATTTTTTTTATATTTTATCGACTCTCTTGTTTAGTTGTTGTAATTTCTGAAATTGTCAGCTTGTTTTTATATTTATCAGGTGCATTTTCCAACGCTCCCGATGGGAGTGACCGATTTAGGATACATTTGTGTAATGCTCATAGGTTATTTTATCTTCTCTGTAGGGGAATTCTTGCCTTTTCTATCGAATGCGCGGCCAGCGCTTCTGATGGAAGTAGCCCCTCAGGCTATGTTCGACTGCTTGTAACCGAGTATGCTCAAAAATCTTCTTCATCCGAGAAGATTCTAGACTCGGGTCTTGATTTTTATCGGGTGCACGACCAGCGCTCCCGGTGGAAGTAGCTTCCGAGACTATGTTTGATTACTTGTAGCCGAGCATAAGCTCGGAGATCTTCTTCATACGTGGAGATTCTCAACTCAGGTCTTGTCTTTGTCTTCAATACAACTGTCATTGTATCGATTAAGCGAACTTATGAGTTCAATAAGTGTTCTGTCATGGGGATATTGGTATAATGAGTGTGGTGCATCCGACGGATCAGAACCAGTTAATTTCTCTTGGGCAAAAACATCGTGAACCTTCTCAAGCTAAAGCCCCTAGACTCGAATTTGGTACATCCTGACGTAATTCAGTTCGGGCCGCGGAGGACTTATCGAATCTAAATTCCACTTTTGTGTTTGGATACCCAACGCGTCCATCAGGATTTTTTTTATCACATCGTCGATATAGAAATTTACAAGCAGAGCACATTCGGGTGCAATTACTAGGCCCCATAGTACGGATCCTGGGGTCTTACCTTCATGTCATGACACGACATTCAGACATGTTATCAGACGCGGTCTGAGAATTTGAAGTTTTTATCGACTCTATAGGAGGATTTTGCTTTTTTCTATCGGAGAATAGGATCGAAGACGATCTTCATCCGGGAAGGTTATCTACTTGGGTCCTGTTTGTAGAGGTGTAAGTTGTTTTCCTCGACTCCATTGGAGGATATATTTTCATCAGGTGCACGACAAGTAGTCTTGATAGGAGTAGCCTTGGAGGCTATGTTCGGGTGCTTGAACCGGAGCATAGGCTCAGAGTTCATCTTCATTCGATGAGGTACTCGACTCGGGTCTTGGTGTAATTTTGATGCGGGTGGTGTTAGTCGACTTTGTTGGAGGACCCGATGTAATAGATCGATGTAGTTGATATCCTTGGGAAAAACATAAATAATTATGAAATACTTGCATCTTGTAAAAAAATATTTTTCTTTCATCTTGTTATAACAATTTCTGGTGTCATTGGACTCAACACTTTTGCACTGTATGCGAGACCTTTCCGTTAGCCCGACGCCCTTAGTCTTAGTACCTTGCTGACCTGTCAGTTGGGCTGCAACTGGATCAGAGTTTTTAAGGATCCGATGCTCAGATAGATTCAGCTACTCGGGAAATCGCGTACAAAGTACTCGAGCGCATGGAGTCGATGGCACTTAGGATATTCGAAGAGGGCACAACCCCCGAGTGTTTTGAGTGCGATTTAAAAAGAATCAGCTCTAAGTAGAAGAAAAACTTAGCTGTGTTGTTTTCTATCATCCCATTGAGATTAAAAAAATACTATGGCACCTTTAAAATTATCGGAAGAGTATTTTACTGATATATAGCTAAGCGAAACTACCTGCTTTCTTTCCTATATGTTGTTGCGAGCTTAAAAAATACAATGGCCGCTTTAAAACTATATTCTATTTATAAATAATAAAATAGACGCGTGAAGAAGAATTTAAAAAACCCAAAAAGGTTTAGTTAAGATGAATAGTTTTGTGTAGGTTTGTTTCACCCACTTCTTTATGCTATACTACTATTACTCTATTAGGACTATGCCATTCAGTTATATAAAAAACTACAAAGCCATGGGTTTCACTAATCTCCAATGTCTCTACTGCAATCTTACCTAGCTAGGTTCAACATGTCTAATGATATTTTATTGTATGTATTGGTACGAAAGAAGTGATGATGGATTTGGAATTACTGGTTTCTCCTGGAACTATGTTTTATTAAACAATGTTACATAGTGAATTCGAAATTTCTTCCTAGCTTTAAGGAACTCATTATGAAAGTAATACCTGAAAGTCGGGTGCGTTAGGTGGTGGTTTTGCAAAATTCAACGCTTACTATTACCTTTTAAGTGAATGGCCGATGTGAATAACTAGCTAACTCTTGAAGCTTCCGCTGATGTGTTTAATTGGTGGTGTCTCAGGAGGCCGGATCTGACAGGCGGGAACTCTAGTACCGACAACCTACAGGACATTCTGGTATAGAAGAGGCATGGGCCGTCAAGGGGTTTGGGGATTGAAGAGGTAGCGGCAACGAAGATCAAGTCTTTGCAATCCTAAGTTTTATTAGGGGGGATGATTCTTGCCCCGTTCAATGCTTTCGGAGCATTGCCTTATTTGTGTTTTTGCCCTGGAAACTTCTGTTTTGCCGTTTAAACATGTGTTGAATTATTAATGAGAGTTCTTGGCATGAAAGGCGCTTCGGTTATATTTCACATTGATGGTATCTAAGGCACACATGCTCTTGGTTCGCACTACTACATTTGTATGCTCAAACTAAAGCTGCTCTCTAAAGAAACACAATATGATGTTACTCAAGTAGTCTTAATGAGGTTTAGTATTTGTTTTCGTATTTGCAAGAGTATGAAGAGGCAAAAAAAGAATCAAGGAGTGTACATGAGAGTAGTGCTAAAATGTGTTGGCAAAATCCCTTCCATAAATAAGGTGCAGTTTAAACCTGTTAGCTTTTTATGTATTTTTTGGTCTAACAATAATATTGGATAGAGAGAGATGGGCAATGAAGTTGCGGAGACGAAGGGGGGCAAGGGATTTGTGTGGAAAGTCTATTGAGCAATAAGTTGGGATTGTTTTATTAAATGTTTTGTTCCAATTTCATTGCTTTTTTAGAATTTGTGGATTTACTCAGCATATTAGATAACCTCCATATAATAACTGACTATGGACTGAATTATACATATCAAGTTGAAGTTGCGGTAGAATCTAGGATCAGGACATGACAATTATTACTTTTCCATATCAAACCAATGGAAAATATATGTTTCTTATAGTTACTTATATCAATTGTTACTTTACTTAAGAACCAACAAAAAAACATCATAGCAATCTAAGGCGGTGTAAAATAGTAGTGCATCCTTCATGTTGCAGTGTTGAAATAGATCCATAGGATAGCATTAATTCGAGTATCCCACGTTGCGTGCTTGTTGATTAGAAATGTGTCTTCGTTCTAAAATCCTCTAGGCCATAGAAATTTCTCACTTGTACATTACTTTTACATGTGCAATAAGAAAAAAACTCGAGAACCCGTGACAAAGCACAAGCATTCAACTAATTTCGTAAAAAAAAGGTAAGAATAAACAAGAATTCTAGGGAACATACTAGTATACCAAGTTGCCTTGTAAATTTTGGTGTCACAAGTATAACAAGAATTCTAGGGTGGTGCTGCTTGGCACCGCGGTGGTGTCGGTAGCTGGTGTGGCAAGACTATGCATCGATCTACATGCTGACGACGGGTTGGTGAAAGATAATGAAGGCGGCGACATCCAGAGCGTGTGCGTGGGCATCGCTATGTGGATATGCTGTGCGGTTCTAGGGCTCCTTTTGCTTGAGTTCGAGCTACCGCGCCGAGACACTCCAGCTTCTCTTGACGAGTGGCAACAGTGTGAGTGACCATGGGACGGGGTCGAAACAGGCAGCTAGGTGTTTGATAGATCTCGTTGGAAGCTAGCGATACAGTTATTGAAAAAAAAGATTGGCAATGAAGTTGCGGAATCGAAGGGGCCAAGGATTTGTGTGGAAAGTCTATTGAGCAATAAGTTGGTATTGTTTTATTAAATGTTTAGTTCCAATTTCCTTGCTTTTTTTGCAATTTGGACTGAATTATACATATCAAGTTGAAGTTGCGATAGAATCTAGGATCAGAACATGACAATTATTACTTTTCCAGATCAAACAAATGGAAAATATATCTTTCTCATAGTTACTTATATCAATTGTTACTTTACTTAAGAACCAACAAAAAACATCACAGCAATCTAAGGCGGTGTAAAATAGTAGTGTGCCCTTCATGTTGCAGCGTTGAAATAGATCCATAGGATAGCATTAGTTCGAGTATCCCACGTTGTGTGCTTGTTGATTAGTAATGTGTCTTCGTTCTAAAATTGTCTAGGCCATCGAAATTTTTCACTTGTGCATTACTTTTATATGTGAATGAAGAAGAAAAATCTGGAGAACCCGTAGCAAAGCACAGGCATTCAACTAGTTTGGTAAAGAAAAATGTAAGAATAAACAAGAATTATAGGGAACATACGTATACCATGTTGCCTTGTAAATTTTGGTGTCAAGCCCCAATGCTGTAGATCCGGCCGTGTATAAATAGAAGTCACACGTGACACTTGTCGATACAGGCAGGCCACGGCTGTGCATGTACAATTGGGCCCTGGAGGAGAAGCTGCTGCATGGCGTCCCCCCCTGCATTTCAGGGGAAGGAGCGATCCGCCAGCACGGGCGCAACGAACAACGGAGAGAGACACACGCGCGGCCAAAGGCGATGATCATCGCGCGGCCAACACGAAAACACGGATCAGACTAGCAGCCTAATCAGATCAATCGAGACATCGACGTCGTCTACGCGCGCGCGGAGTATCGGTCGATCGATCCAGCGATGTCGCCGGACGACGAGGACGGCAGCAGGACGGACGCGTCGTCGTCATCGTCGTCGCCATCGCTGCGGGCGGTGCTGCTCCACGGCAGCCTGGACATCTGGATCGACGATGCGCAAAACCTCCCCAACAAGGACATCATCTCCAACACCATGGGCGGCCTCCTCAAGAGTTGCACCTCCGCCCCCGAGGGCGCCGCGTCCACCAGCGACCCCTACGTCACCGTCCAAGTCGCGTCCGCCACCGTGGCGCGCACCTATGTCATCCAGGACGACGAGAACCCGCGCTGGGCGCAGCACTTCCTCGTGCCCGTCGCGCACCAGGCCGCCACCGTCAACTTCGTCGTCAAGGACAGCGACGTCTTCGGGGCCGAGCTCATCGGCACCGTCGCGATCCCATCCGACAGCCTCCAGTCCGGTGATCGCGTCGAGGGCGTCTACCCGGTGCTCGAGCCGTCCGGGAAACCGTGCGCGCCGGGCGCCATGCTCCGGCTGTCGGTGCAGTACGTGCCCGTGGCCAGGCTCACCATGTATCACCACGGCGTCACGCCGGGCCCAGACTTCCCCGGCGTGCCCAACACCTACTTCCCGCTCCGACGTGGCGGAAGGGTCACGCTGTACCAGGATGCGCATGTGCCCGCCGAGGGGTGTTTGCCGGAGATCAGGCTCGGGAACGGGACGGCCTACCGGCACGGCCAGTGCTGGTACGACGTGTACGACGCCATGTCGCAGGCGAAGAAGCTCATCTACATAACCGGGTGGTCGGTTTTCCATACGATCCACCTGATCCGGGACGGTGTCGACGGCGACAAGTGGCGGTCGCTGGGTGATCTGCTCAAGAGGAAGTCCAAGGAAGGTGTCAGGGTGCTGCTGCTCGTCTGGGATGACCCCACGTCCAGGAGTGTCCTTGGAATTCAGATGGTACGCATTACTACTACATTGTATGTATGGTTAACTGAATCTTAATGCTGCTTTTTTGCTGAATTTAAGTCTGAGAATTCAGAGTTTATGTTCATGAAACTTGTTTGAACTCTGCTGCAATACCATCCGTCAGTTTGATTTTTTTTATATGTATATGTGACCAACTACAAGAATTTTTTCCATGTAAATTAGGAAGGTTACATGGGCACACGAGACGAGGAGACCCGGAGATTTTTCAAGCATTCTTCAGTTCAGATACTGCTCTGCCCACGAACTGCTGGGAAACGGCACAGCTGGGTGAAGCAACAGGTTATATTCAACTTCACAAATAAACTCTCCTGATGGCATAGGCATCCACATGTATACAATTTTCTTTTCTTGGGGCCATGCATGTTCTGATGATTAGTACTCTACTGGAAACCAGGAGACAGGAACTATTTTCACCCACCATCAGAAAACCGTGATCGTCGATGCGGATGCTGGCAACAATAAACGGAAGATAGTTGCTTTCGTCGGAGGCCTTGATCTATGTGGTGGGAGATATGACACTCCAAAGCACCCGCTATTTCGCACTCTTAGTACGTTGCACAAGGGGGATTACTATAACCCAAACTACGCGGTGAGAACTCTGAATTCCTGGCTTTCTGGTCCAGGAACACTATCTACACTTTGGTCTACCAATGTGCTACTTCTATGCAGGTGACTGATGATCGTGGCCCGAGAGAACCATGGCATGATTTGCACTCTAAGATCGACGGTCCGGCAGCTTTTGATGTCCTGCAAAACTTCGAGGAGCGTTGGTTAAAGGCATTCAAACGGTCCGGGGCTAAAAAACTGTCAAAATCATCTAATGACACGTTACTATCGATTGAAAAGATACCTGAGATTGCAGCTATTGATGATGAAATCTATACAGGTGACAGTGATCCAGAGAGATGGGACATTCAGGTAAGGTCGCTCCTAGTAATCCACCGCTAAAAGTTTGTGGGCGGATGCATGTCTTTGATATTAAGAAATTTCACCTTGGTGCGCAGATTTTCCGATCAATTGATTCAAATTCTGTCAAGGCTTTTCCTAAAAATCCACGAGAAGCAACCACTAAGGTGACTAGAATAAAATTTACAGAAGACCATATTATGTTCAGTAGACTTCATTATTTTACCTGACAGATGCAACTTCTGCTTCCAATGACAGAATCTTGTTTGTGGAAAAAATGTGCTAATCGACATGAGCATACAGACGGCTTACGTCACAGCCATCCGTTCAGCGCAACACTTCATCTATATTGAAAATCAGTATTTCATTGGTTCTTCATTTCACTGGGATTCACATAGAGATGTCGGTAAGCAAGGACTTCTTTCAATCCTCTCATTTATCAGTCATTTGAATTATTTTCCTGCCATGGCATTTTAGTATGTTACTTCTGTGTTGTTTCGGTTAACTTTGCTATCTTTGTTCTTCTTGATGAAATAGCATAAAATAAGGCAAATACTTGAACAATTGTCTTTCATTCCTGTTGTTTATCAGTCCTATTTTTTCAAGAAATAGGCCAGATACTTCAATTCTAGCTACTAATAAATCCAAGACTCTGAAATACGCAGGAGCTAATAATTTAATACCGATTGAGATAGCCCTCAAAATTGCCAATAAGATCTACGCGAACGAGAGATTTTCGGCGTACATAGTAATTCCAATGTGGCCTGAAGGAAGTCCCACTGGTACTCCTACACAGAGAATTCTTTACTGGCAGGTTAGATTCTTCATCTCTTCCCCATGATGTGTAGCTGCTTCCGTTGGTTTTGTAATAGTAATATAATACAATTCATATGTGCCCTATTTGTGGTTGCAGAAAAAAACGATGCAAATGATGTACGAGATAATTTATAGGGCACTGCAGGAAATGGGATTGGATGGTAAATACGAGCCACAGGATTACCTGAATTTCTTCTGCCTCGGCAACCGTGAAGCCGAAGAAACTCCTACTAGCAGTTCCTCCGGATCATTTTCAGCAAGCAACCCACAGGTGATTGAGACTGAAACCCGCAATCAATCATGTTTCATGTTGTTTCTGAAATAAATAGATGCAGAGCTCAAACCTGTGTTTCCTTTCTTTACCCGAAATGTGGTCCAGGATCAATCTAGGAAGTACAGGAGGTTCATGGTGTACGTGCACTCGAAGGGCATGATCGTGGACGACGAGTACGTGATCATCGGGTCGGCCAACATCAACCAGAGGTCCATGGAAGGGACCAGGGACACCGAGATCGCCATGGGCGCGTACCAGCCCCACTACACCTGGGCCAACATGCTCTCTGCTCCCCGCGGACAGGCAACCCATCGACTAACCAAATCCATTTCCCTGAATCTCACTCAGCTCCAAAAAATCGTACTCCATCTGACGAGACTTACTGTGCGCGCAGATCTACGGGTACCGGATGTCGCTGTGGGCGGAGCACATCGGTGGCCTGGAGGCGAGCTTCGAGCGGCCGGAGAGCCTGGAGTGCGTGCAGCGGGTGCGGGGCATCGGGGAGAAGAACTGGAGGCGGTTCGTGTCGGAGGAGGTGAGCGAGATGGCGGGGCACCTCATCAAGTACCCCGTCAGCGTCGAATGGAACGGCAGGGTGGCGCCGCTGCCGGGGTGCGCCGCGTTCCCGGACGTCGGCGGCAACATCTGCGGCTCCTTCTCGCACATCCAGGAGAACCTCACCATCTGATGGAACGATCGAGGCCTTCCACACGGCTTATCCAAATCTTGGATTTTGTTGCTATGAATCTCTTAGTAGCAGTTATACTCTCGTCAGTAGAAGGAGGATGAATGCAAGTGAAGGTTCGTTTGAGTGTGTTACGAGGAAGGATGTCTCAGGCTTAGTACTGGTTAGCACTCGTAATTTTTTTTTTATTTTTTTTTAGATGCAGGTGATTGTTAATACTCCAACAGGTACCTCCCCTGTTGGTTTGTTTTGAGTGTGTTACACTTTCACAACTTGTTGAGCTAAGATTTTTCTATTCACTAAGAGGAAGACCTGGTCTCTACATCGATTAATGAATATAGTCATTTTTTATTGGTACCCGCCACCGTAAGATGAAAGCCACTTCGCGGCCAATAAAAAAAACTAGTTAAACGTTTTTCTGGAGAAATCTAACTACTGAATGTTTACTAGCTTGTCGAATAGAGAAAACATTTGGTAGCCATTATATAGTCGGTGTAAGGGAAGGAGACAAAAAGAGAAGGGGGATTCAACCGACGAGTTTAAGAGCGATGGATGAAGATTCACTGGAAGGACGACAACAACATCCTCGGAGGCATGGAAAGAGTGACGAAGACCTGTCAAATGGACAGGTAACACTGATGCCCACCTTACTTAGAAAGTTGCTTGATCTGGCAACACAACTTACTGGTGATGAAGACCTGCCAAATTTTGCAAAGCAACAACTGCTGAGAGACATGGAAGGAGTGACGAGTTGGAAAGGAATAAGAGTCCATGTCCCTCCCTATGTTGCTACACCAAAATTCTAGTTCTTCGGCTTCCCTTATTCTCCCTCTTCGGCAACTGCAACTCCTTCCTAGTGATTGGGGATCACCATGTGAACCACACACCGGTTGTCTTCCTCGCCAGGGGACGGTGACGTCATTGTGCTTCCTCACCACCCTCTCTGACTTGACTGCCATTCGATATGTTTTTATTCTAATAGATTCACCATCTCTTGTTGTAACCTGCAAAATTGGATTCTTCTAGAACCTTTGGGAAGAATCAGTTAATCCTATGGAAGACGTGAGCAAATAGTGCACTAGAATTTTGTTGCATTCATGTTGAGAGAGAGGAGGAGATAAGTACGGAGGGGGGAGCAAGAGAGAGAGAGAGAGAGAGAGAGAGAGATGGTGACGTCATTGTGCTTCCTCACCACCCTCTCTGACTTGACTGCCATTCGATATGTTTTTATTCCAATAGATTCACCATCTCTTGTTGTAGCCTGCAAAATTGGATTCTTCTAGAACCTTTGGGAAGAATCAGTTAATCCTATGGAAGACGTGAGCAAATTGTGCACTAGAATTTTTTTTCATTCATGTTGAGAGAGAGGAGGAGATAAGTACAGAGAGAGAGAGAGAGAGAGTCACCCTGTATTCCGTGGTGCTCGGAGTTTGGCGAGGTTAGATTAAAGGGCATGGGTTCTACTAATATGTGTATGCTCAATTTGGTATAATGCTAGAAAAGGGAGAAATGAAAGAGAGGACATGAGCAGCTCCCGTCATTATTAGGAAAATAACTATAGGTAATTCAGATAGTCATGACGCACATGATTGGTAGTGCCCCACGGATAAATAGCCATGGCGCATGGTTGGTAAGTGCCCCATGGGTAAGTCGCATACCTGTAGTGCGCCACCATTACGTGTGGGCCAGGGCACAGGTGGTCAAAGGCCACTTATCCGTAGGATACCACATAGTGGTGCAACACGGGTCCTGCACCAACTCCACCCCCTGCGTGGATCGCCATTTAAGTTTTATAAAAAATAAAGAATGATAAACACTTGGCGATTATATAGATTCTCAAAATTCGAAAAGGATAAAAAGTTATGGCAGAAAGAAGATTTTTTCCCAAAGGAAAAAATGGAGGCCACGAGTAAGTGTGGACGGGATTCGAAATTCGAATCCGGACAGCCACCTACCCTCTCCTTTTTCCCTCTCATTCTCCTCCCTTCTCATTATCCTTTCCATTTTCCTTCTCCTTTTCCTTCTCCTCCTTCTCCTTCTCCTTCTCCTTCTCCTTTTCCTTCTCCTCCTTCTCCTCATTCTCCTTCTCCTCCTTTTCCTTCTCCTCTTTCCCCTTCTCCTCTCTCTGGCCTCCTATCTCCGGCGTCCTTGCTCCGACTTCCTCCTCCTTGCAATGACGACAAATATGGCGGCCTCCTTCTTGCAATGACGACGGTGACCTCCTCCTCCTTGCAATGACGATGACAGCCTCCTCCTCCTCCTCCTCCTTGCAGTGACGATGACGGCCTCATCCTTCTCCTCCTTGTAGTGACGACGGTGACCTCTATGATGAGGCAACGACGGAGACCTCTGACGAGACAACGGCGACCGCAGTGACAACAACCGCTCCGACGAGGCGGCAATCTCTCCAACGAGGCAACGATGACGACTGCTCCAACAAGCAACGACAGTGACAATGACGATGACGACGGTGACGATATCCAGATCTCCCGCTTTTTTTTGGAAATTTGACATTTGTACCTGTGGCGCACATTTACCCCTACCTGTGGCGCACCGGGTAGTGCACCACATTAGCGTTTTTACCATAGCGCACCATGCAATGCGCTACGGGTAAATTTTACCCGTAGCGCGAATCTTGTGGCGCACTGCAAGTGTGCTACGGGTGCCCAAAATCGGTGCGCCACGGGTAGGCATTTCTCTAGTAGTGCGTGATGCTACGGGCGATGGGCGACCTAGTGGCGGGCACCACTCCGACGCTTGTCGGCCACCTCACAGCTAACCCTGTCACCCACCCAACCCTGATGAATGAGTCCCTTGCTTCAAACCATGGGGGCTCCCTGGCTGTTGTTGCTCGCAGCGGCGATCGAGGGAGAACAAATATTGTGGCAGGCACCCCAGGTGAGAGGTTCCAGTCCCACATCCTTGAGAAATTCCAAACCCTTGTTCCTTTAATACCCTAGATCCTCTGTGCTCCTTGCCGCCTAGCGATTTGTGGCTCATGGCGTCCTTTCCGTCCCCGTGTTTTTTGGCTGAATGTGTGGAAAATCTTCTCAATGCCTCCCCTATGCCCCTCCTGAATGGCTTATTTCCAACAATTCGACAAAATGTTTTTAAAACCTCCTTTGCTAGTATTCACATTGTGAGCTACGGTTGTGGTTTTGGGCCCCTAATAATTGGGAGGATTTAAGTTTGCTCTACATTTGGATCTGGTGACAACCATGGAAGCTGGGCTTCGTTTTCCTGCTCGGGAGCGGTTATCGGTCATGGAGAAGGTCGGGCCCACAAGTTCACCCACCATATTTAATGTCGGCATATGGAAAGTGCCTGAATAAATCATGCAGCTGGCGTGCTTAAACTCCCTATTAGTTCAATTGTCTTCTCACCTGAGAAAGAGATGGCAGACGTGGGTACATTGCTGTCATGCCTATCCCCCGGAAGAAAATCTTATATGACCCCGGGTCGTACACTCCCTCACTGGACCAGCTCGGTAGGCTGACACCTGGCAAAGATCTTGTTTTGAGGGAATGTGCACGGGGATGATTAAGTCAATACTCAAGAAAAGATTTGGCCAGAATGGGTTGTACATTGTAGATGTATACTGTACTCACCATGGGTGGAGGAGCTGTGCGCAGGGAGTGCTTCGGTGGATCGGCTTCTATGTCCGTTCCATGGCTGCCTGTCGTGATGTCGTCGTCTTCGATGCCAGTCGCCATCTTGAGCGCCGCCACAAGAAAAAAAGGGCACAAAGATGAATTGCAGGTAGACGAATGGTTTGGAACCGGTTGGATTAGGGATTTGATTAGGTAAATTGGGGAATAAGTGACTAAGATGGCAGAAAAGCTTTGATATTGGTAACGCTACGTGTCAAATGGACAACTGGTTCCACGGTCGGATGGTACGACCCAGGGTCGTATAAGATTTCCTTCCCTCTGTTCTGAGGCTACGGCGACCCCGCCTCACCGTGGGAGGAGCATGCGAAAATGGCATAGGGCGCGAGGCACTAGTCATCCCAGCAACTGATCGTACTTGTGGGATTTACTCTCCCCCATTGCGCCCTCGTAGCAAACGCCCACCAAAATCTCCCGCCGTGTTCCCTACAAGAGAACTGCTTCTTCTGCGTTACTCCTCTCAAACACCATAGTGTCTCCACCAGCTATAACCCAATCTACTAGCGTGGGTGTGGTCAGCCTAGGAATCGCCTCAAGGACTGCACTCTATGACATGGGTAACCCACCATTATCCCCTCCTCGCCCTGCCCCCCACTACGCCCTCCTCGATGCGTCCTACCATCCTTTTCACGTACGCTTTGGGATCTCCACGCATCCACCTCTCCTCTGCCCCACTCCCCATACAACCCCTCTCTCCCACTTCTGCGCGTCGTGACTCCGGCTCTGCCTCTGGCCCCAATCAAGTTTGGGTGGAAGACCTGTCCCTGATGTGATACATCAAGGCCATCTGTAGCGGGTGCTTCCCCAACACTGTTCCTAGTCACACGCTTCCACCGAGGCCCCTACCCCCTCGCCTACTGCGTCGTATTCTCTCATCTCTAGAACCACACGCTCTGGGAGCGACAACGAGTCTAGAGATGTCGTGAGCGCGCTCTCGATGCCAACAAGCTCTGAGCATCTGGACTATGTGTAGGTTTTCATGCCACCTAGAGATCTGGACGGAGTGTGCCGCATCGCGGTGGTTTAGCTTGAACTAGCCATCGGCTTCTCCGAACCTCAATGTTCCATGATGGTGGCTCTATTCAAGGCCTTCTCTTACCCAAAGCTCGAGCTTGTGGCCTCTAGGATTGGCACATCGTATGTTAGGTTTTGATCGCATGCGATGCAGGAGATGTATTTGGTGGCCATGCATCCCTTCATCATGCACGAGGGCGTGCACATCACACTTCATCACGAGGACGAGGATGAGCACACTCTGGAGCGCACCACTATTTGCGCCCTGCTGCAGGCCTCCCCACTAGCTGCTGAGCATGTGAACCCGGAGGGGATTGATAATCCCCAAGAGTAGGGAATCTGCGATGACCCAGCATACCACTGCATGTGTAGTACACTATAGTCGTTGACATGACACCCACAAAACACCGTTCCGTAAATATCACATCCCTTAGAGTGGTACAACAGAAACATTGCGGGTCCATATTACAAACATTCACACATTATTATTATTACAACACCAGAAGTTTAAGACTTCAAAAGGTTTCAACTTACAAACCAAAATATAAAGTGTTTCAGCGGAATTTAAAAGTAGCAACTCCGACTAGGAGTTGATCTCACCAGCTTATTCTATAGAGTTCATGCTGCTCGGCTCCATTTGTTACTACTAACTAGGATACTTAGTTGGACTCATTATCGTCAACACCATAGCGGATTTCGTAATCCACTCCTTCAACACCTCCTGACAGGTCAGGCTCCTCGTATAACACATCTTCTTGACATTCAGCTGCATACACTGGCACGTCTTCGGGATCCTCAGAGTCTAATCAAGGGATCAAAGGAAAGGATGAGTAACAGCGTTACCCAACAAGTTCATTATATGCAATGTGGGAAGTTTGATGCTCTAACTACCACCTTGGATTATAAATCCTTGGCACTATGCAGTTTTTGTAAATCTTTCTTCAAAGATTGATTTTATTATAAAAATCTATGACCATCAGCCTTCACAGGTTGACCAGAACTTTCATGGAGTTCCTTTCCTGCCGCGTTCGTAGCTCCTTCCCGGAACAGGGAGTAACAAGTTACAATTCTTACACTCTGCAGAGGTGCGTTACTTTACCCATGAGAGATCAACTCCTTGTTGCACAACCGGGCGTACTTTCCCATCCACAATTCCATGATGTGGGGCCCAGTAGTTGGTCCAAGCCAATCACTGCCCCCTTCGTGACCTCGCATGCCTCCTTGGTGTACACCATGCCCACATATTGGATTACGACAATGGTTTGTACAAACCGTTAGATGCCAGAACTATCGTGGGACGATGAGGGTTCCCACTCATATGATGCATATCCTCTACGAATTACCAATTAATATGCACGCTATGAGGATAACAGCCATGACCTGCACATCCGGCTTCATGCGAGAGGAAGAAGATACAGCTGACTTCTCTGTCCCATTCCAAATCTCATGGCTAACGCGTAATATAAGGTGCTAGAATCACTGATGTGAGGGGTTATTAAGTCCCTAATTGATCATCATTATTGCAATTAGAATCCTAAGTTCTATTGCTCCATTATATCATCACTTAGGATGATACCTAAGATTTCTTTATTTGTGAAAATAATATTTTCTTTCTTTAGAGTATATATGATAACACGCCATTTGCAAATACTTTGATAAAGACTCTTCAAAGGATATGAGCAAGTGATGAACTTGCCTTGTGATGGCAAGGTAGTGAAGTCTGATGCTTGCACTGGACCTTGAGCTTCTATGTCTATAAAAACATCATTATTGCCCGGTAAGGACAATATTTAAAGAAGCAAAATGATTATGCAAAGTAATGTAATGCATCATTTAACTTGATGTGCCTTCTCCCCATTATTATAAAAAATCTTTTTAATAATAAAGGATTTATAAATATTACTCTAAATGATAGAATATTGTATTCTTTTATTTTATTTCCTTTTTATTTGTATTTTATTTAATTAATAATTCCTTTAAGAATTATCATTAAATACCAAAAATGGATATTAAATATTTGTTTAGTATTTTTTCTAAAATACTACAATATTAATATATAATGAAAGTGATTTTTATTTATTTTTATCATCTTCCAATAATTTTTTAAAATTCCATAAGGATTGTATATATTATAAAATTCTTAATAAAATTTATATGTTTAAAATTTTATTTCTTAATTGATTTGATTATTGTGAGTCCAAAAATATTTTATTTATAATTTTTGAACTTTTATTTTATTTTCTAGAATTTATTTAAAGTTTAGGGGCATTTTGGTCTTTTCCTATTTATTAAAAACAGGCTCTAAATGGTTTGGGTTGTCTGTTTGGTTTTATTGGGCCCTTGTGGCCCAGTAGGGCAAGATCAAAATAACACCCCAAAGGGTTTTCGGCCCACCCAGCCCAACTCACTCTTTGTCTCTCCCTCGATCTCACCTCTCTTCTTCTCCTCTCCCGACCCCGTGGTCAGTGATGCTGTCGCCGGAGATTTGCACCGCCGTGGACCGTCCTGGACGCCGCCGTGGTGCGGGGCGAGGTTGTCGACCACGCTCGTCCATCTGGTCCAGTTATATTTGATTCTGGGGTCCTACCATGGTCAGGCTAGCCCTTTCCCGAACCCTAGGGTTTGGGAATGGTGCTGCTGCCGCCCCCACGGACCCTCCTGTGGTGAGGTGTGGTGCCTGTGTACTGCTGTGGCCACCGCCATGGCTGGTGCGGGTTGCAGCGCCCTCTGGGGTGCTCCCCATGCCGCCACGAGCTCGTCGGCCATTCTGCTTCCTCTTCAATTCGTCAGTGAGGACCCTGGTGAGTTATGCCTTCGTGGATCCTAGTTCATCTTATCACCTTGGATTCCTTTGTGTGTATCTAGTGGCCAGTTATAGTTTGTGCTTGTATTGCTACTAGGGTTCATCTTTGGTGCTTGTAAGATGCTCCTATGATCTGATTATGCTGTTTAGTGGGGATTTGGGTGCTCTGCACCTCGGTGCTTGTGGTCACCCCCCTTTGATTGTGTGGTGCTGTTGTTGATTTGTGACTAAGGTTAGATTAAATGCTAGGGTTGCATAGTATTGCCTCTGGTTGGCACTCTGGTGAATGGATGTGTTTATCTGTTGTCAGTATCTTGATACTGACAATGATCTAGTCAGTGAGAATTCACTAACCTAGTTATTGTTGGCTTGCCAGATTATGCTTGGTATGAATTTTAATCAATAGAATCTAATGATTCTTTGATCATGAATAAATAATTAGGATATGCTCCATGTATCTAGTTTCAGGGAGATGATTTGATAGATGATTTGTGTAGATTGGACTATTTGATTGTCTTTGTGATAAGGTCAGTGCTTATGAAACCTTCTTAAGATGGTACATAAGTAGATCTTGTTACTGACTATACTTATAGTCATTTCTGGGTCTTGATGGATGTTGATAGATAAGTTGGGAAACTTATTGTTTGATCCAGCCAATGATGCTGGTTTGAGGCTCTAGGAACTAAGTTCCTATGTTGCTGTCATTTTTCCAAATTGGTTAAGACATCAGCTGCTTACTAGATCTTGGATCCTAGTTTTTTAAATATATATGGTTTTGTTTGTGGCTTATAAAATCTGAGGTGTTACTCCTACTTGGAGATGTGCCTAGATTTTGTAAGAACAAATGATAGATATAAAGGTTGCCTTTGGTATCACCAATTCTGTGAGGCTGGTCTGAGAATTTGGTGTTTTTAATAGAGTTTGATCATGATCCTTATATTTGAAAACCTCTAGGATAGCTTCACCCCACTTGGGTGATTATTGATAGGTTGACTTATGCATCAGCACATATATTTTGCTTGGATAAGATAAACAGATCATATGGTTGTTTATGATGCTCACCACAAAATCTATGCTTGTGATGACTTGATGTGCTGGTGGTGTTCCTGGTCTGGTCCAGTCCTTCTCCTCTTGATGTTGTTCTTGTGTTCCCTTGATGCTTGTGCTTGGCCTTGAGGAACTCTGCTCCTCCTAGCTCCTGTGAGCTTGGCCTTGCTATTCACCTGATCCTTCCCATCCTTATGTCACCATCAGGTGATATGTGGCTTGATCTGGTGTGAGATGGTGTTGCGGGTTTATTTGGATCTGGCTAAGCTAGATGTTCTTGTGTGGTGTGAGCAGTGAAGAGATGCACTAGTGCTTCCCCACGGCTGTGTTGAGCATTTTTGTGTGATTGGGCTATTGTTATGGTGCTGACAACACACACCATGCAGTTTGGTGTGTGTGCTGCCTGTGTGCTTGCTGTACAACTTGTGGATATGTTCTAAATTTGAGAGTTACTGTTATCAGGTTACTTTTACATGTCTGGTGGAACTTGCCCCTCCTTGCTGTTTATTTGACTTATGGCTTAAAATTATGAAAGATACATTCTTTCATATTGGTGAAACTTGCCCCTTAATTACTCAATGATGAAAAAGTGAACAGTGCACTTCACTGTCAACTTCTGAGAGTAAAAATAATTCTAATCCTAACCTTCTTTTTCTTTTAAGTTTATTTTTATTTTGCAGGTACCAGATTTGAAGATCAAGACTTTAGTTTAGGATTTTTATTTTTCTTTATAGATTAGTCACTTGTAATAACTCTCATATTCAATTGTAATCTTTAATTTATTCTTTTATACTCTTTATTTTATTCTTTTGTAATAAAGATTGTACTATCATCAATAAAGAAATATTATTATTTATTTATTGCTATTGTAAAGATTGTTGATGATTTTCATAAGTTACATTTTTGTAGCTTATTTATTGAATAAAATTATGGAATGGAGATTCATATTCTTAATTGCTCTCTTTATATAAAGTTTGAGTTATTATTGGTTAGCTCTTAATTAAATCAAATACTCAAACATTATTCAAAAGTTCTTTTGAATTATAATTCAAACACTCAAGTTTTAAATTCAAATTTTATTTCCCAAAACACATAAGTCCACAAAGATCATATCAAAGTCTATAACAATCATCCTTCAAGTCTATACCTAATCTCAAAGTCTGAAAGAAACCTTGATCACTTTAGGTTTTATTTGGCGAAAAATTTACCCACATTTTCACAGATGAATGCATGCAACATTTCAAATTCCTAAATCTACCCTTTGTTAGTTCCTAAATGCTGGGATGTTACAGAATCATTGTAGTATAATTCGATAAGTATTTGAGTGTCGAACCCACGAGGAGCTAAATGTAAACTATCTATTCTCTAAAGCCCTACAACCCACTTATATGGCTCTTCGTGCAAAGCAAGGAACTAGAGTGTATGATTGTTTTTACTACTAACTAGAAACCGGTATAGTGCTCAAAGTAAATATTACAAGTAAACTATTGCAAGCAAGTAAAGTGAGAGCTAGTGAAGTAGGAGCAAGTTTATCAAGGGAGAAAATGTTTAGGCAAATTTTTATTTTCGTTTGGTTGTCACAATTAGTGAAGCACATGGATAGTCTTTTTATTGTTTCTTCTAGAGAGGAAACATAGATAGTTGCAGCCATATACATGAGTAAGTACACCCCTAGTGATTGATCCCAAGGACAATTAAGAGCAAACAAGAGAATTATTAAGACATAAAAGTCCAACCACCGCATTTAGATTTAAGGTCTCCATAGTTATACCTCCTGTTAATTAACCATGAATTAATAAACATGCATATCTAAGACTTGGAATTCAGTTTCTGTCAAACTCCGGCTATTCCTCCTCCTATCATCATGCAGTGATGACAACCTTATGCATCCCCAACATTTGTGTGCAGTCATATATTAGTACATAATATCATCATAGAAGATAACATATATTTTTATGCAACTAACAACGAACTATTTCACAATTTCCATAAACAATTCACTACTCAACACCAACACCAAGAAGAATTATGTTTACCAAATCACAGAAAAATGCTGATATAAGTGGGGGACTTATATCATTTCCACTCCTAAGGTGCAACAAAAATCGATAAGTAAATTTTAAATTACAATCGCATACATGAACTTACAAAGGGAAAGATAAAGGTTGTGGAGCCACCGAGGTTGCGGCCACCGCATCGCTGGCCCGTCAACGCCTGAGCTAAAGTAGCCGATGCTGAGCAACATTACAATATTTTTCCCGCAAACTAAGAGTCAGATTGAGTTATTCTCTACATAAAATAAGCTATTACCATGATCATAAAAGCAATAGTAGATGAGATACCTTGAGTAATATCACACAAAAAATCTGTTCTTCTTGTATCTGCATCTCTATTTGTCTCAATCACAGGATCCACTCCTACTCTTTGTATTTCTGTCATAAACATACAATACCACCACCGAATACACTAACTTGCTAGAATGGTCTCCATCATCTCTTCCACGGTCTCACATCGAAACAAAGAATATGTCTCTCAAATATCTCTCACTTCCTATCAGCAATAGTAAAATAGCAGCCGCCTCTCATCAATTCATCTCTTCAACTTTGCAACTAAAAGCAAGCAAAAGCACTACGTAGCGACGGTGGCAAGTAGCGATGGTGTTTTCTCCTCTCCCCCAACACTACTTCCTCCTTAGAAGTCGCTTGTCCTCAATTCCTCTCACTTGCCACCCATTAATTTGCAGCAAGCAGAAGCACCATACCAACACATTGATTAGGTGCGGAAAGCCCAATATACTCTATAGAAACGACTTTTAGATTAACCATGTCTAATAAGTGGGTACTAAAAATCACCTACTGTTATACAAAAGCATAGGTCATGGCCCTGATAGTAGCATGATGGTGAAGCTGTACCTCATTATGAGCTTGTCCCACTTATTGAACCGTTGTTTCTTGAGTTTGTCCATAGTGACGCCCTCCTGGCCCTCGCTACACCCGCTGAGCAGGAAGGTCTTGAAGCCGAGCTAGCACACCTCCTTGTACCGCGTGATACGTCGTAAACGTATCTATAAATTTTGATGCTCCATGCTTGTTTTGTACCAACTATCTTATGTTTTATCTACACTTTGGGGCTATTTTTATACATTTTATGAAACTAACCTATTAACAAGATGCCACAGTGTCAGTTCCTGTTTTCTGCTGTTTTTCGTTTCAGAAAAGCTAGTAAAGAAATATTCTTGGAATTGGATGAAACAAAAGCCGAACTTCCTATTTTTCAGAGGCGGACATGGAGTCCAGAGGCTAGAGGGAGGCGCACCCTAGGGCGGCCACACTAGGACCAGGTGCGGACAGGGGGGCGCGCAGCCCTATGGTGTGGCCCCCTGGTACTCAACCTACCTTGCCCCTTCTCCTATATAAATCCCCCGAGGAGAAAACCCTAAGGACCCGATCAGAAATCCATAAAAAAGTTCATAGCCACCGCCACCATCGTCCCTAGATCGGGAGGGATCTGAAGCTCTTCCCGGCACCCTGCCGGAGAGGGGAGATCATCTCGGAGGCCTTCTTCATCACCATGCCATCCTCCGGAGTGATGTGTGAGTAGTTCATCCTTGGACTATGGGTCCGCAGTAGCTAGATGGTTGTTTCTCCTCTTTTATGCTACCATGTTTAGATCTTGTGAGCTGCCTATCATGATCAAGATCATCTATTTGTAATCCTACATGTTGTGTTTATTGGGATCCAATGGATATTGAGTACTATGTCAAGATTGATTATTTATTCTATCATGTCTATGTTATTTGTGATCTTGCATGCTCTTCGTTGCTAGTAGTTATCTGGCCAAGTAGTTGCTTGTGACTCCAAGAGGGAGTATTTATGCTCGATAGTAGGTTCATGCCTCTAGTAATCTAGGGGCATGACAGAAACCTCTAAGGTTGTAGATGTGGTGTTGCTACTAGGGAGAAAACAACAATCCTTTGTCCAAGGGCAATTGTATTATTTACTTTACACACTTTGCTTAATGCAATTATTTGTTGCTTGCAACTTAATACCCGAGGGTTGTTCGGATGATATCCCGGAGGTGGGTTATTAGTCATAGATGCAGTTGGATTACGGTCTATGTATTATGTTGGAATGCCCAAACAAATCTCATAGTGATTATCATGCCATGTACATGCATTGTTATGCATTCTCTATCTGTCAATCGCCCAACTATAATTTGTTTACCCAACATGTTATTTATGTTATGAAGAAACACTTCTAGTGAACTGTGGACCCTGGTCCATTCCTTCCCACTGATATTCAATCTACTGTCTACTGTTTACTTTCTACAATTACTTCAAGCAATTACTTTCTTCCACGCTATATGTTGAATCCTTTGTTTTCAGCAAACCTATGAGCTTGACAACCTCACTGTAAGTTGGTGCAAAGTATTTTGGTTGTGTTGTGCAGGTTCCACGTTGCTAGCAACACCTTGGGAGTTGTTTCCTTTCTCCTACTGGTTCGATAACCTTGGTTTCACAATTGAGGGAAAACTTGTTGCTGTGCTCATCATACCTTGCTCTTGGGGTCTCCCAACAGGCTCTACAGTAACCGAGCCACATCAAGATTTTCTGGTGCCGTTGCCGGGGAGATATAGGACAGCTTCAATATTTTCCTCCTCGTCAAAAAGCTTTTCTAGGATAAAGAAGATTTCTGCAAGGAGAGTCTCTCGCAAACAATCTCTTTACTTTGTTTTTGTTTTGCTTAGTTTCTTTTGCTTTGTTTGGTTTACTTATTTTTATCAAGAACACAAAACAATTAGTTCCTACTTTAATTGCTATTTCTGTTGGCTTGATTTAATCTTGCAAAAATGACTACTCTTGAAAACACTAAGTTGTGTGACTTCACTAGCACACACAATAATGATTTCATTTGCACACCTATTGCTCCACCTGTTCCTGGAGATACTTTCTTTGAAATTAAACATGCTTTGCTGAATCTTGTTATGAAAGAGCAATTTTCTAGTGCTAGTACTGATGATGTTGCTGCTCACCTTAATAATTTTGTTGAACTTTGTGAGATGCAAAAATATAAGGATGTAGATGGAGATATTATTAAGATTAAATTGTGTCCATTCTCTTTAAGAGTAAGATCTACAGATTGGTTGCTATCTTAACCTAAAAATAGTATTGATTCTTTGGATTAAATGCAAAGATGCTTTCATTGGAAAATATTATCCTCCTGCTAAGATTATATCCATGAAAAGTGACATAATGAAATTTAAACAATTCGATAATGAACATGTTGCTCAAGCTTGCGAAAGAATGAAATATTTAGTGAAGAATTGCCCCACTCATGGACTAACTACTTGGATGATTATCCAAACCTTTTATGCAAGACTGAATTTTCTTCAAGAAATCTATTGGATTTGGCTGCTGGAGGTACCTTTATGACCATCACTTTGGGTGCTGCAATAAAGCTCCTTGATAATATGATGATAAATTATTCTGAATGGCACACTGAGAGAGCTCCACAAGGTAAGAAGGTAAATTCTGTTGAAGGAACCTCCTCTTTGAGTGATAAAATCGATACTATAATGGCTATGCTTGTTAGTGTAAAAGCTCATATTGATCCAAATAATGTTCCCTTGGCCTCTTTGGTTGCTCAAGAAGAGCAAGTTGATGTGAACTCCATTAGAAGTAACAATTTTAGCAACAATGCTTATAGGAAGAATTTTGGTAATAATAATTATAGACCATATCCTTATAATAATGATAATGCTTATGGAAAATCTAATGGAAATTCCTACAAAAAAAATAGAAGTGCACCCTCTAAACTTGAAGTCATGCTTAAGGATTTTATTAGTAAACAAACAGCTTTCAATAAAATTGTTGAGGAAAAGCTTGGAAAAATTGATGATCTTGCTTCTAAAGTTGATAGTCTTTCCCATGATGTTGCTTCTAAATGAAGATTGTGTGAAGTTTTGTATGAAGGAAATTTCCAAGTGTAGGGAGAGAATGATGTGATGAGATGAAGTATGGACAAAAGCTCAAGCTTAGGGATGCCACCTGTGTCACCCCAAGGAAATATTCAAGATGTACAAGCATCAAAGCTTGGGGATGTCTAAGGCATCCCCTGCATCAATAAAAATCTCAGGTCTTCTTTAAAGACACTTTATTTTAATTGCTTCATACACTATATGTTGTTCTTGGAGTGTCTTTGTTTTTGTTTTTAGTTTTATTTTTCTTTGTTTGCTGCAATAAATTGGTTGGACCCCAACATACCTATTTAGGAGAAGTCACTCCTAGTTCTTCATTGTCTAGAACACTTTAGTTTTCACTCTTATTGTTTTATGAGTGTTCACTTTTGCTAGCACTGCGCTTAGCTTTAGTTTTCTTATTCTTTTTTCTTAGAACTTTTTAGTTCTTCTTTGTAGTTAGGTGATACAATATCTCGGATATTTATTTATTATTATCTTTGTGAGTTGTTTCAAATAAGTCGATTGGTGTTGGAAAAGAGTAGAAAGTTTCATGCCTATAGTGGTACAAAAGGAAGCTTGTTTTGACCATGGCTTAGACTTTATCATGCCATGCTAGATGTTGCTTTGACCATATGCTTAGTAATTATTGATGTAGCATGACTTGTCTCAAACGATTGAGATTGCTTAATGTGCCATGAAAGAATCATGTGTTGTTTGAACATACAAAAGCATAATATTGTGGTATTCTCCTTTGACGCTTTATTTGGGTTGACTTGGCACATGCTTACACCATGTTAAGACTATGAACCAGTCACCTTAGCCTCTATGATCATTTAGTTTTTGACTTGTGATATCACTTTATGCTTTGATTAATAATGTTTTCTCGCTCTGGATGATTATGTCCATTATTGCTCTCTTAGTTGGTCGCTCCCAGTCTTTTGCTAACCTCCACCTGTACTGAGTATGAGCTCTACTCGTGCATCCAACCCCCAAAAAACCAAGTTATTCCAAAGAGTCCACTATAAATTCCTATGTACTAACCTTACTAGGACTATTACATACTTGTGATTAAACCCCTTGCAAGCATCCGCAACTACAAGAAAGCAATTAAGATAAAAACCTAACCAAAGACTTAAAATCTAAGATCCTACACTCCCTTGTGCAAAGGTTTCCTAACGGGGGTTCAAGTTTCGGTCACTCCGGCAACCCCACAATTAGTAGCCAAATACATAATGCATTCCCCTAGGCCCATAAATGGTGAAGTATCATGTAGTCGACGTTCACATGACACCACTAGAAGAATAGCACTACAACTTAAATATCAAACCATTGAATAATACCTCAACACAATTCCAGTACTAACAACATGACTTCTCCCATGTCCTCAGGAACTAAACGAACTACTCACGAGACATCATATGGATAAAGATCAGATATGATATGATGATGAATAACAATCTGAACATAAACAATAATTCAATGGTTCCACTCACAAGCATCAACTACAAGAGTAATCAACACCGGGAAAGTTTCGTCTAAGAACTATGCAAGATTCAACATAATTGTTACAGCGGGATGGAGTGGTGATGAGGGTGCTTGTGGATATGATGATGTGGATGATGATGATCCCGATGAAGTATAGCTTGATGACGATGTTGATGGCGACGATCTCCCCTATCTAGGAAGGAATTTCCCCGGCAGAAATCTATCTACCGGAGAGCTCTTTCTCTCTCTGTAGTTTCCGCCCCGCAGAGGTGGCGGAATGTTTTTGTGGTCGCTCCCCGAACTTTAGGGTTTCGGGAGGAAGTTATAGGCGAAGAGGCGGAGCAGGAGGTGGACCAGGGTGGCCACACCCCCTGGTGGCACGACCCAGCGTGGCCCGCGTCTGGGATGGGTGTGGCCCCCTGTGTCCCAACTCCGCCTCCCCTTCTGGCTTCGTTCGTCTTCTGAAAAAAATATTTTCCATGTATTTTCTGGTATTTTCTGATCTTCGCAAAAATTTCATCCAAACACCGCCTTTTCCATCAGAAACCTAACTCCGGCGGTTCATCCTCCAAGAATCATCCAACATGCAAAAATAGATGAAATAACATAAGTATCACCTCTTAATATGAAATATATCAATGAATAGCAGTAAATTATGATATAGAATAGTGATGCAAAATGGACGTATCAACTCCCCCCAATCTTAGACCTCGCTTGTCCCCAAGAGAAAACTGAGCTCAGTAAACATGTCCACAGGTTTATGGAGTGAAGTGTCGATAAAAAGAATACGGACAAGAAGCATCACACTTACCAATACACAACTCATAATAGAAAGCAACTCACCATTATATAACTTAACTTGCAACGAGTATGGGAGTAACAATAAAGATGCATAAAGACAAATCATAATTGGTAATGGCAAACTTTGTTCTTGGTCAGAGAATAGTTGACAAATCACATAGTTTGCAAGCAAAGATTTTGCAATGAAGTTTATAACAAGAGTCCTTTTGCTCAAACATAAAAGGCTTTTCACAATGATAGCTTTCAAAGTAATACTCATTCAGATAAGAGTTATGTGCAAAACAAGGAAGATGAGGAACATGATTGAATAAAACATCATATGAATGATTGAAACACAACAACTCAAATGCTTTCTGGAGAAATAAAGGAATAGGTTTACTGACTCAACTAAGAAGTAAAAGAAAGTGCCCTTCGCAGAGGGAAGCAGGGATTCCAAGTTTCATAAAGAGCTTCCAAAATATTATGGTACTTACCAGCTTTGAGCTCTCATTGCCCCTCTCATAAGCATCTTGAGGTGTTTAAGGTTAAAGTGAACAAATTTGGAGTATATGCTTGACAAAGTATAAGTTGGCAATCTCATGTCCCTTGAGTACGAGGGCCGCTCCTCATGCTACTCAACTTTAGTTACCGGTAAGTTCTTGTCATAGTAAATACATGTGTATCATAGAGAACCGCCAACGGGGTACCCCTTGCCCAAATGATACAGGAGCTATCCCATATCAAAATGACCAGGCAAGCAGGCAATGAGCATCTCAGCAATCTTCTTGTTTACCATGAAAAAATGGTGCTTTTTTCTCTTCTTTCCTCTTTTTAACTTTTTCTCTTTCTCGTATCTCTTTTTTTATAAGAAGAATGCTTCATAGATTGCTCATTATGGTTATGCTACAAGTTTCCACCATGATTAGGCATGGCTTAGGATAGCGGCCCAGGCGTTTCTCTAACACATATACATAACTCCATGGACTTACAAGCTCCCCTTTTATTTCACACCGACGACATTGATCCGTCGGAAACGCATCTATAATTTTTTATGCTCCATGCTTGTTTAGTATCTACTTTGATCTACTTGTCTACACTTTGAGGTGCTTTTTAAATGTTTTCTGGTACTAACCTAGTAACAAGTTGCAACAGTGCCAGATGACTATTTTTTGCTGTTTTTGGTTTCAGAAAAGATAGTAAAGAAATATTCTCGGAATTGGACGGGACAAACGTCAAAGTCAATTACTTTCCGTGGGGAACAAGAAGTCCAGAGGGGAGCCCAGGAGGCCAGCCAGGGGGGCAGACCCACCCTAGGCGCGGGTGGGCCCTAGCCCGCGCCTGGCTAGGGTTTGCCTGCCATGGCCGCCTCCTCGGCCTCCCCCTTCGCCTATAAAAAGCCCCCGATGCAGAAACTCTGAGGACCCGATCAAAAATCCACGAAATCGTCTATAGCCGCCGCCACCATTGTCCCTACATCGAGGGGGGATCTGAAGTTCTTCCCGGCACCCTGACGGAGGGGAGATCATCCCGGAGGCCTTCTCTCTGGTATGATGCGTGAGTAGTTCCACCTTGGACTATGGGTCCATGTAGTAGCTAGATGGTTGTATCTCCTCCTTTGTGCTTTCATGTATATATCTTGTGAGCTCCGTTCATGATCAAGATCTAATCTATTTGTAATCATGCATGCTGTGTTTGCGGGGATCCGATGGATATTGAGATTATTATGTTGGTTTGATTAATGGTTTTGTCTTTATGATTCTATCATGTCTGTGTTGTTTGTGATCTTGAATGCTCTCCATTGCTAGTGGTTATCTTTGTAGGGGTTCATAGCATGGAAAACAAAAAATTTCTACCGCATACAAACAAACAAGCCAAGATCTATCTACTAGATTGTAGCAACGAGTCGATAGAATAACTCACCCTCGAAGATTCCAAAGTGTTTAACGAGAGCGGATTCTAATGGGTGATGTAGTCATACTCTTCCCGATCTCAAGATCGTGTAGACGAGCCTTCCGGCGCTGCGTTCCGGCAGCGCTTCCGCCGTCGGTCACACGTTCGGTACTCGATGAAGACCTTCCTCTTCCTTGTTCCAGCAGGCAGCGGAGGTTGTAGCACTCTCCTCGCGATTCTGGCAGCACGACGGCGTGGTACCGGAAGTAGAGGGGAGATCTCGCAGGGCTTCGCCTTAAGCCGGAGCGAGTATGGTGGACTATGAGAGAGGCCTCGGTGATCTAGGGTTTAGACACACCAAGTAGAGGGAGCTAGGCCGGCTGCTAGGGCTTGGGGAATCCCAAGTCGGCGGTTAGGGTTTGCCCTAGGCGGCAGCAGCAGGAGGTGGTGGCGCAGGCGGCTTGGGGCTAGGGTTTTGCGGAGGCAAGGTGTAGTCTTGGAAGGGCAGCCCTGCCCCTCCTTATATAGGTGGGAGGCGCCGACCAAGGGGAGGGGAGTCCCTCCCCAACTCGGCTTCCATGGCCGGCGGGTGGAGGGAGAGGAACTCCTCCCCAAGTAGGTTTCCTACTCTCCCTCCACCAAGCAAAATAGCCGTTTGACTTTTCAAAATGGCGTTTGACTTTTCAAACTAGGATTTGATTTATCCCTTTATTTCGCTCAGAGATGACACCTAGTACATGATGCAACCATTCCAACTTGTTATGACACATTCATGTACCCTTCCCCTCCGGAGTTTCGGACATTCCGAAACCTTCTAGAACATTCCCGATGAAAACACCGGAACCATTTTCCAACCCTGAAACAGGACTTTCCTTTTATGAATCTTATTCTCCGGACCATTCCGGATCTCCTCGTGATATCCCGGATCCCATCTGAGACTCTGAACAACATTCAGTCTCTTACTCATCATTCCATAACTACTCAACAACGTCGAATCCTTAAGTGTGTCTCCCTACGGTTCGTGAATTATGCGGACATGATCGAGACACTTCTCCGAACAATAACCAATAGAGGAATCTGGAAATTCATATGGCTCCCACATATTTCTACGATTACTTTGCGATCGAATGAACCACTTACATACGATACCAATTTCCCTTTGTCTTACGATAGTTTACTTATCCGAGGTTTTGATCGTCGGTATCTCTGCATACCTAGTTCAACCTTGTTACTGATAAGTACTCTTTTCTCGTTCCCGTGATATGTGATCCCTTGTGAGCCAGTCACATGCTTGCAAGCTAATTGGATGACATTCCACCGAGAGGGCCCAGAGTATATCTATCTGTCATATGGATGGACAAATCCCACTCTTGATCCATGTGTCTCAACCAATACTTTCCGAACACTCAATGCCACCTTTATAACCACCCAGTTACGGTGTGGTGTTTGATGTCATCAAAGCATCCTTACAGTGATGGTGATATGCATGATCTCATGGTCGAAGGAATTAGGTTACTATGTATCAGAAAGCATATAGCAATTAAACTATTAAAATGACTTGATCTTTATGCTACGCTTATCTATAGGAGTATGTCCATCATACCATTCTTCTAACGATATGATCTTGTTGTTAATAACATCTCAATGTTCATGATAGGGAAACCACAATCATTTATTAACCAACAAGCTAGTATTATGAAGAGGCTTTACTAGGGACTTCAATTTAAGTTTACAAATCACACAAGTATTAATGTTTCCTTGTTAATACTGTTATAGCATGAATGTAAACATTTATCATAAACACAAAGATATAATAATAACTACATTTATTATTGCCTCTAGGGCATATCTCCAACAATCTTGGCCAAGTAGTTGCTTGTGACTCCAAGAGGGAGTATTTATGCTCGATAGTGGGTTCATGCCTCTAGTTTCCAAGGGAAGTGACAGAAATCTCTTCGGTTGTAGATGTGTCGTTGATACTAGGGAGAAAACAACGGTCTCTTGTTCATGGAACATGTGGACTGTTTACCTTACACACTTTTCTTAAAGCAGTTGTCTGTTGCTTGCAACTTAATACTGGAGGGGGTTCGAATGATAACCTGAAGGTGGACTTATAGTCATAGATGCAGTTGGATGGCGGTCTATGTATCTTGTTGTATTGCCCAATCGAATCTCATAGGATCTTTCTAACTAGTAATTGCATTATTATTCCTTGCTCAGTTCCTGTCAATTGCCCTGCTGTAATTTGTTTACCCTTCATGCCATGTTGTTTATCTAAGGAGAGCACCTCTAGTGAACTATGGACCCCGGTCCAATATTTACCATTATTACATCCTCCATTGTTGCTTGTTTACTTGTTGCAAACCATTGCCTTTCACACCATATGTTTAATCCTTTGTTACAGCAAACCAGTGAGCTTGACAACCTCACTGATTCGTTGGGCAAAGTCTTGAGTTTGTGTTGTGTAGGTCTCCGCGTTGTTTGCAACACCTGTGTGACGTTTCCTTCCTCCTTCTGGTTCGATAACCTCGGTATCAACTGAGGGAAAACTTGCTGCTTTCTCTTCATACCTTACGCTTGGGGTTACCAACGAAGTGCTCCACGTCAACCTACCGAGCATCATCAAGGCTTTTTCTGGCGCCGTTGTTGGGGACACAGCTTCGACCTTTTCCTCCCTGTTGAGCGCCAACAGACATCCATAAACAAAATAGCATGATATCTACTGGGTAGATATTTACAGGTGTTGAAAGCGTTCCCCGTGACCGCACGGTTCTGCTAATCCCAACGTATAAGTGCAAGCATATACAACATAGATGACACAATGGTTCAAGTTTATTAGGGTGGGAAAATAAGGTGTGCCATAAAGTTCGTGAGAGCTTTACTAACTATTTTTAACATAACAAAAGAATTTTTAATTTGAAAGGTAGATGAAACCCGAGAATTTACTTGGAATAGCAATAATGCTAATAGGTAGATATGGTGTACACAAATGGCATAGGTTTTGGTTTAAAGGATTGGATGCATGAGAAGTGTTCCCTCTCAATACAGGTTTTTGGCTAGCAAGGCTGGGTAGCAAGCAAAAGAGTTGAAGGAAACAAGCAAGCATACAAGTGATAAAGACAAACATGCAATCTTTCTTGAAAACACAAAAGATCTTAACTAAATAATACTAATCTTATGAGCCAATCAAGAAAGAAATAAAATTATTCAAGAATACCTGTAAGTGCTTTTCTCTTTTCCTTTCAAACCTCAAAAAGTGTTGCTACTGACCAGAGCTCGGTTTGACAAAACCAATTTAGATTTACTTGATGCTCCCAAAGTGATACCAATACTAATCAACAAGATCAATCATATAATAGAGATTGCAAACTAAAATAAGAAATGCAAAAAGTAAATGATGAAACTTCTCATTAATATTCCATAAAGGCACTCACACCAAGGGATACATAGATAACCAACTAAAGGAGAGATACTTCCACAATGCAAACCATCCTATATGATAACTTCTCTAAAAATTATATGACCCTACTAAAAAAAGGTAAAAGATAATGATATGATACCGCAGAACTCCCCCAAGCTTGGAACAAGCCAAGGGGATTCCAAAACCTGATGACGAATTACTCCTTCGGTGGTGGTGGTGTTCTTTTGATAAGCTTTTCAATCAGTTTCCTCAAATCCTCAATCCCGAAGGCTAGAGTACGAATCATCTCCGAGTTATGCTCAATGCGGTTCATGATCATGTCGGACCGAGAATCCTAGTCCTTGTGATTCTTTCCCCACTCTTCCTCCTTAGAGTGTTCTTTCCCTGCATGGTTAGAACGAGGCATATCCCAACTAGAAGGCAACTTCCCTTTGAGCAACTTTTGGAATTCCCGCTCATGTATAAGAGTATGGAAGGGGTTCTTGGTGCGTGGAGGAAGTGACCATGGATCGAGGATATGACGCGGAGTTTTCCCTCCTGTAGACATCCGTGCTGTCCTCCTGAGCTTGATAGGGTTTGCCACCACTCCAATGCTTGTTACGGTAGCGCGGGTGTCCGGATGCTTGTCTTCCTTCACTTCTTCATCCTCAACTAAGATCTCCTCCTCCTTCTTGGGGTCTTGAAGATCATCTTCCACGGGCTTCTTGCCCTTGTCGTTGGCGGAGACCATGATGCCTCTAAACTTGAGATTATTTCCCGACAGAAATAGATCGAAACAAAAACACGACGAGAACACGATATACGAATCTCAGGGGGTCCGGGTGATTATATATTACGAAGTTTTATGACATAAGAAAGGTATAGGGCGAAAACGGTACGGAGACAGGCTCCGGGGTGATCACACCCCCTAGTGGCGCGGCCACGGGGGCCCGCGCCACTGGGAGGTGTGGCCCTCCCGGGCTCCATTTCCTCCTCTTTTTCATCTCGTAACCTTCCATATGTAATAAAAACAACAAAAATATAAAGAGAAAAGTCTTTCGCGAACCTTTAATTTTCAGCACTTTTACCTATTCGAATACGGAGTTTGGTCTTAAATAAATTCTTCCGGAGTCTCCATTTGAATTACATCAACATCTTCATTATAAGAATCTCCAGAAATATAATGTCTGAGCCTTCAACCATTCTTCATCTCCTTACATCATTGTCTCCCAATACTTAAAATTTCTTTCATACAGAGATCTACACAATCTTCATTAGCAACATTAGTGCACACAAAAAAAATTAACCTTTGGGTTCAAATTTCAACTGAAAACCATAAAAACAAAAACCACTGAAACAACTCCTTTCAAAACCCCAAAAAGAATTTAAAAGGAAATCGATTTAAGAGGCAAATGCAAATAATGGCAGAAATCTGTCAAAATAGACCAACAGGTAAATATTGATTTTTTGAAAATATTAGGTTGATCAAATCAAAAAGTGTTGAACTAACGAAAGTTGGATAACAACTTGGGGCATAAGCACATAAAATTACAGCTCCTTCCGGCATGCTGGGATTTTTCACGAGTTTTTACAGTGAAGCCCAAAAATCTGTTCCAGGACATCAACTTCCCACAACTCACCTACTCCTCAAAGGAGGTCGATCTTGACACAACAACCAAACAAAAATTATAAGGAGCGGTTATTACAGAGGTAATAACTTCCAAGACTCAAAGAAACAAAAACCGAAAGCAAACTAAAATGGGTTGTCTCCCAAAAGCTCTTTCTTTATAGCCATTAAGATGGGCATGATAATTTCAATGATGCCCACAAAGGAGATATGAATTTGAAGTGTAAGAGGGCATCAAGAAGCAAATATAAAACACATTTAAGTCTAACCCACTTCCTATGCAAGGGAGTTTTGCAAGAAAACAAATTATTGAAACAAAAAGCAATCAGCATAGGAAGAAAAAACAAGTGTAACTTCAAAACTTTCAACATAAAGCGGGGAAACTTAATATTATTGAGATGCATAAAACCATGTTTACATCTCTCATAATAAATTTTAGTAGCACTTTGAACAAAGTTAACAATATAACTCTCACAAGAAACATTCTTAACATCAGAGTGAGCATACTTAAAATCATCAAAAGGAGGTTTAAGGTCATAAACTGGATCAATAGAAGCAAGTTGCTCAACTCTAGAATCCAGGCAAATCATTTTCAAAAGGAGTTTTAGCAAATTTGGAAAAATTAAACTCATAAGACTCTCCATCAAACTTGGTTAAAATTTTCTCCTTCCTACAATCTATAATATCTCCACAAGTGTTCAGAAAAGGTCTACCAAAAATGGTAGGATAATTTTTACTAACTGCTGAACCAAGTACTAGAAAATCAGCAGGATACTTGATCTTACCACAAAGAAATTCCACATCTCTTACAATACCAATTGGACAAATGGTTTATTTATTAGCAAGGTGAATAACCACATCAATGTCCTCAAGTTCACAAGGACCAATTTCATGCATAATTTCTCTGTAAAGCTCATAAGGAATATCACTAGAACTTGCACCAATATCACATAAACCATAATAGAAATGATCACAAATTCTAACAGAAAGCACATGAACACTAGATCTCCTGGTTTTACTAGGATGAGAGACAATATTAGAAGCATCTTCACAAAAGATAATGTGCACATCCTCTACATTCTTAGTGACAAGGTCTTTCACAATGGCTACCACAGGTTCAATATTTATTTGTTCATCAGGTTCTACAACTCTCTTTGTACTTTTGATAACCGCACTAATTATCATAGAATGCTCCTTTACCTTAGCTGGGAAAGGTGTTTTTTCTCAACATAAGGTTCAGGCAAAATACGATCAATAGTACAAACTTTAGTATTTCTAGCAGGAACATGATCAACAACATCTTTATAAGGTGCATGGTACTTGTTCCACTTCTTTTTGGGAATTTCTATATAAGAGGAAAAGGCCTTAAAACAATTGGCAATACTTTGAGAATCAAGACCATACTCAGTACTAATATCATGAAAGTCATCAGTTCCCATAAAAGATTTAATGCATTCATAATCATAATTTATACCTGAATTTCTTCCTTTGTCATTCTCCCATTCTTCAGTGTTTTCTTGAATACGGTCTAGAAGATCCTATTTAGCTTCTTCCTTCATACGTGTGAATGATCCAGCACAAGAAGCATCTAATACATCTTTATCATGAAGAGACAGCCTTGTATAAAAGTTATTAATCATAATATTTTTAGGGAGTTCATGAATAGGACATTTAAGCATTAGTAACTTCAATATCCCCCAAGCCTGGTTTGTACTCTCTCCATCAAGAGGCCAAAAGTTATATATTTGATTCCTATCCTTATGAATCTCACTGGAAGGATAGAATTTAGAATAAAAGAGAGGTACAATTTCCTCCCATTCCATAAATTATCCATTCTTCAGCAGCTTATACCATTCTTCAGCTCTTCCTTTCAATTATATATAGAGTAACTTTTTCTTAACTTGTTCTGTTGTGATTCCTGCACACTTAAACAACCCGCATAATTCATGGATAAAAATAAAGTGATCACCAGGATGGACAGTTCCATCCCCAAAATAATAGTTATCCAACAATTCTTGTGGGTATCTTAAAAGGATCTATCTCAGCAGGTGGTGATTCATCTACTACCCTAACAGTGGTAGTAGCTTTCCCAAATAGGAAACCAAGTGGGTTATCCATATTGGAAACAAAGTAAAAAACATAAATAAAAGCAATAATCACAGTAGAAGTTTCCTTTACCAGTTCCACTCTTCAATAGGGCTTCACTCCCCTGCAACAGCGCCAAAAAATAGTCTTGATGACCCACAAGTACAGGGGGTGTATCGTAGTACTTTTGATAAATAGGAGTGTCGATCCCAATGAGGAGAAGAAGGTGCTGACTACTGATACTGGCTCAAGAATTCTCTGTAAATACTAGCAAACGGATTTTTAGGGGGTTTTGATAATGCAGATAAATAAAGTGCAAGTAAATAAAGACAACAAGAATAATTTCATCAAGTGGCCCAATCCTTTCTTAGCAAAGGACAAGCCGGTGGTAATACTTATGAGGACCAAATGTTCTCGAGGACACATGGGAATACTGTCAAGTGCTTTTGCTTCACATAGTTGATTAATCTTCGTTGGTTGGGTAAGTGTTGTGTGGGTGAACCTGTGCTAATGTACTGACCTTACTAGGACTAATATATACTTGTGATTAAACCCCTTGCAAGCATCCGCAACTACAAGAAATCAATTAAGATAAAAACCTAACCACAACCTTAAACTCTGAGATCCTACACTCCCTTGTGCAAAGGTTTCCTAACGGGGGTTTAGGTTTCGGTCACTCCGGCAACCCCACAATTAGTAGCCAAATACACAATGCATTCCCCTAGGCCCATAAATGGTGAAGTATCATGTAGTCGACGTTCACATGACACCACTACAAGAATAGCACCACAACTTAAATATCAAACCATTGAATAATACCTCAACACAATTCCACTACTAACAACATGACTTCTCCCATGTCCTCAAGAACTAAACGAACTACTCACGAGAAATCATATGGATCAAGATCAAATATGATATGATGATGAATAACAATATGAACATAAACAAGAATTCAATGGTTCCACTCACAAGCATCAACTACAAGAGTAATCAACACCAGGAAAGTTTCCCCTAAGAACTATGCAAGATTCAACACAATTGTTACAGTGGGATGGAGTGGTGATGAGAGTGCTGGTGGATATGATGATGTGGATGATTATGATGATCCCGATGAAGTCTAGCTTGATGAAGGTGTTGATGGAAATGATATCCCCTCTCCGGGAAGGAATTTCCCCAACAAAAATCTAACTGCCGGAGAGCTCTTTCTCTCTCTGTAGTTTCCGTCCCACAGAGGCGGCGAAATCTTTCTATGGTCGCTCCCCGAACTTTAGAGTTTCGAGAGAAAGTTATAGGCGAAGGAGATGAGCAGGAGGTGGACTAGGGTGGCCCGCGCCTAGGCCAACTCCGCCTCCCCTTCTGGCTTCCTTCGTCTTATGGAAAAAATAATATATTCCATGTATTTTCTGGTATTTTCTGATCTTAGCGAAAATTGCATCCAAACACTGCTTTTTCCATCAGAAACCTGACTCCGGAAGTTCATCCTCCAAGAATCATCCAACATGCAAAAATAGATGAAATAACATAAGTATCACCTCTTAATATGAAATATATCAATGAATAGCAGTAAATTATGATATAGAATAGTGATGCAAAATGGACGTATCATGCTTATAGGAATAATTTTGGTAATAATAATTATAGACTATATCCTTCTAATAATGATAATGGTTATGGAAAATCTAATGGAAATTCCTACAACAACAATAGAAGTGTACCCTCTGAACTTGAAGTCATGCTTAAGGATTTTATTAGTAAACAAACTGCTTTCAATAAAACCGTTGAGGAAAAGCTTGGAAAAATTGATGATCTTGCTTCTAAAGTTGATAGTCTTGCCCATGATGTTGAACTTATTAAATTAAAGGTTATGCCTCATGATGTTAAATAAAGCAAGACTTTGAATGCCATACAAGTTAGAATTGATGAAAATGTTAGGATGTTAGCTAAATTGCATGCTAGATGGGAGAGAGAAGATGAAATTGCTAGAAATAATAATATGACTAAAATTTGTACTATCACCACCACTAGTAATGTTGATGCTAGCAAACCACCTAAAGCCCCCATTCCTTATGCAACATTGCCTAAACCCAATGGAACCTTTTCTAATAAAAATGCTGATTGTTTTTTGAAATATGGGAAACAATAGTTCTACTACTTTGAATGATAATTTTTGATTTTGATCTTGATGGTTGCAATATTTCTGAAGTAATTATGTTCTTGCAAAATCTTGCTAAAAGTCCTAATGCTAGTGCTATGAATATGGCTTTTACAAAACATATCACAAATGCTCTCATGAAAATTAAAGAAGAAAAATTGAAACATGAAGCTTCTATTCCTATGAAATTAGAAGATGGTTGGGAGCCCATCATTAAAATGAAAGTGAATGATTTTGATTTCAAAGCTTTATGTGATCTTGGTGCTAGTGTCTCTATTATGCCTAGAAAAATTTATGAAATTCTTGATTTACCACCATTGGAAGATTGTTATTTAGATGTCCATCTTGATGATAATGCTAAAAAGAAACTCATGGGAAGAATTAATGATGTTATTATTATGGTTAACCATACCTTTGTCCCCACTGATTTCTATGTTTTGGATGTTGAATGCAAAAATTCTTGTCCTATTATTTTGGGAAGACCTTTTCTTAAAACTATTGGTGCCATTATTGATATGAAGGAAGACACTATTAAATATCAATTTCCACTCAAGAAAGGTATATAACACATCCCTAGAAAAAGAGAGAAGCTATCTTTTGATTCTCTTATTAGAAAAAATATTGATGTTGATACTTCTTCATTTAAAAATACTTGATCGTTGCTTTATGTGCCTAGCTGAAAGGCGTTAAAGAAAAGCACTCTTGGGAGATAACCCAATTTTTTTTATTTCAGTAAGTTTTTATTTTGTTGACTCTTGGAAGTTATTGCCTCTGTAATAATCTCTCCTTATCCTTTTTGTTTGGTTTTTGTGCCAAGAATAGCCTCTAATGAAAGGGAAGTAAGATTCGGGGAAGTTGTTGTGCCGAAACAGATTTCTGTGCTTTACTATATTAAATTTTAGCCGAACGTGTGAACTCAGCGTGAAAACGCGAGTGGGCTCTTCTCCTATTCTATACCTAATTCTTTTCCACCCATACGAGACACCTAATTTGCCAAACGGCAGTTTTTTTTTTAGATCACCAACCAGCAGTACTCGAAAAGCAGCTTTCCCTCCTAGCACAGCAGCCAGCCATAGCCACCCAAAACAAGGCCCTTCAGTTGGTGAAGTTGCTGCTACTGGATCTCAGTCTTCCCTATCTTGTTGGCTGTTTTGGCAGCGGCGTGCTTCCCACTTACTCCGGCGGTGGCGGCCACCGCGGCGACGCAGGTTTTTATTTCGAATCCTCTGTTTTTCCCTGGATTTACTGACCCGCGGTTCTTAATACTACTCTGTTTTTACACGATTTACTGATCCATTTTCCACTTGATTTAGTGATCCGCACTTCTTCTTCCTCTGTTTTCCAGTCGTTTTACTGATCCCCTTCGATCCATTAACTCCTACGATTTGGGATGGAGAGCAAGGTGCCTCCCTTGGCTCCGACCGGAGGACGGAAGCGCAAAGGCCGGCCTATCCCTCCCGTGGCGCAAGTAACCGGCTGGGCGTCCCTCCCGGACGACATAGCCCGCCCAGTCACGGAGCTGCTGCTGAAGTGCGACGTGGTGGACTACACTGCCTTCCGCGCCGTCTGCTCCGGATGGCGCGCCTGCGCCCCCATTCCGCGCGACCCCACCCTGACTTCACGGTCTCTCCGCCCGGTCGACTGGATCCCGCTCTGCGACGGCGACGCCGTCCGCCCTGACGACGCCTGCCAGATAACCTTCTTCAACTGCAAAACGGCGAGGTCCCTCCGCGTCCACCTGCCTCAGCTCCAGCGCCACAGGATCGTCGGCTTCACCGACGGCCTCCTCATCCTGCTGCACAAGCGACGCACCACAGTCCGCGTGCTCCACCCCTTCACAGGCGTCTCGGTCGATTTCCCGCCACTCTTCCCGGACAACCCTGACGGCGTGCTTCGCGTGAATGCTGCAGTTTGTGCAAGTGTGTCCTCCACCACTTCCATCGCCGTCGTGGCCTGGTTCCCTTGGAGGCCAGTGGTGGTCAGCGCTGATGCTGGACACCAAAGCTGGGAGGTCATCCACAATAGCATGGATCTTTTGAACACCTTGCCCTTCCAAGGTCGGCTCTACGGCTTCCTCAAGTTATCAACGCAGATTGTGCAAGTCTACCCCCTGCAACCGCAACCACCCGGTGCCGTTGCTGCTCAGGTTCCACGAAAGTTTGGCCATCCCAATTTTGTTGTTGCTCAGGTTCCACTAAAGTGTGGCAAACCCCATTTGTGCAACTACTATCTTGTGGAGTCTGATGGCCACATGCTACTTGTTGTCAAGTCCTCAAATGCTGTGGGCTCTGATGTGGAGGAGTGGCAACGTTACACCTTTGCGATCTTCAAGGTGGATGCCGGCCTCCGCCGCTGGAAACTGTCTCAGATGAGCAGCCTCGGCGACCGGGCATTATTCATTTGCATGGACAGGTGCCTATCCGTCTCAGCCAAGGACCTGCCATCTATTAGCAGCGACTCACTTTACCTCACAGTGCCACTCCCGGATCCGGTCGTTGTGTATAATCTAAGCAGAGGATCGTTCGAGCGGCCAACAACATTGTGTCAGGTCCACAATGGAAAGGAAAGGATTCGCCCGTCCGTGCAGCCCTTCGCCCTTGCTGATCATCTTCTCACCTACTGCAATCATCGTGAATGGTACGGTTTCTTAATTCGCTTTCTAGCTCCTCACTGGCAACACCATGCATTCTGTAGATAACCCCAAATAATAATGATCTATTTTCCCCTTTCATCCTAATGTAGGACGAACGGACTAATGTTTCATGAGTACTACTTTATACCCGAGTCCTTTGAGGAGTTGTGGAAGAAAATAAGAACGCGGGATTCTGAAGTGGGGATTTCGCGTGTGAAAGATTGAATCAGGAAAAAAGAACAAGGCTTGTCGCACCGAATAAAATAGTAGACCCTATGTATTTTGGACTACTCTTTGGAAATGAGAATATTATTTAATATTCTTATTTCCTAATGTTTCCAATGTAATCATTCATCAATGCTGATGATGTAACTGGCATGAGGAAAATCTGTTCTCACTTCTCAATGAATTGAGCTTATTTATGAATTGAAAAATGAGCAGTGGTGTCAGTTTATGCCTTTATGGTATAACAAGAGCAAGATGGTCAGAAAACTGGAAGTGTTGAGCTTTTTGGTATACTGTTCCGCTAGTTAGGATCTGAGCATGTAAGTGATATTGACATCCTTCCACTTGGCAAGTCTTCGGGTTCATTTAGTGTACTTGCTGCTAAGTTTGAATCCCAATTCTGTTTGTTACAGTTCTGCGTTATCTGAGAGGAGGTCAGGATTACTCCTACATTCCTCAGCCTTGATAACTTATGGAGAGACAGCCAGCAGACCAGCACCAAGGTAATGCTCATTCTTGTCATTTTTAGATCAAAACTCATGCGAGGCACTTCTTTCTTGCCCCTAACTGTTCCTCCTTTGCTTTTTTTTTTGTTTTTCTGTGGCACGGCAGTAATCTAGTCCTTACTGTTTTTTCACAAGAAAAGAGATTGTTCCTGAAATGTTATCTTTGTCTTGTTCCTGAGTAAACATGTTACCTTTCATGTCCATCTGTTGGTACATGTGCATTTTGTAACGCTGTAGTTAGCTGGCTGATACAAGATCTGAGCAGTTACAGCGAATTAAGTCTTTGGAAGTTGGAACAGAATTTTTGTGATGTATATTTTACTGACCATTCTTTAGCAGTACATCACTTCAAAATGTAAAAGGGGTACCTTACTGAAGTGATGATCTTCAGAACAATAAATGATGATCTGATTTGTTAGTGATTACACTGAATTGTAGGTTGTTTATCAGTGATAAAAATCTAGGGATCTGGTTATGCTAGACTATTGCTGATCTTGTCTAAAATGCTTATCTTATGGAAGAGAGAAAAGCTGGCATAAATTAGCATACTTATTAATTCTCTGAAGCTGTAACATCGTCCCAGGGATGTAAGTATTTACAATTGAGAATGTAGACATTTTTGTTTACCTACAGTGCACCTTTTTCACTATCCTTGAATGGATTTGCCGAGCATGAGACTGGTGTAGTAGTAAACCAACACTTGTGACTGGTTTTGAATTTTTCGCCTGTATCTACCGTTCCAAATTAATTGATGCAGATTTGTCTAGATACGCATGCATCTACACCTTAAAACGTGTCTAAATAAATGCGTATCTAGACAAATCTATGTCAATTAATTTGGAACGGAGGGAGTAAATGTTAAAGCCGTGAGGATAGTGTGAAAAAGTGCAAATGTATGCAATTGCTCATCTGTGACCATGCGGTAATAAGAATGACATTTTTTTGTGTGCTTGTAGTTTAACTCTCTATCCTATATATAATTGCAGGCAAGTTTGTCAGGAACAGTATGTTCTGCCGTTAAGAATGCCCAGCAAAGATTCAGTTCCTGAGGAGAGATGACAACCGGTGGTGCAATTCTGTGGACAGATGACAATGGGTGTCAGGTGGTATATTTCTGAGGAAAGAATGTCCAGCACTATCAGCTACCTGCATGCAGGGAGAAACTGAATTGGTCTTCAAGATCACGTTATGGAGACTGGCTGTGTTATGGACTAGGAAGAGAGGAAACAAAAGATAAGTATTGAACCCAGCATGTGGGAACTTACTAAGTATGTTGGTATGCTCTCAAAGATCTTTGCCATTATATACAACTTCGTGCCTAATACGATATGCATGACTGACGATATGTGCATGCTTATATACATGAATACTTCAATCCTTTTGATAAAAACATGGAAAACTGACACATCATACTTTTTTGTACCATGATCTCTAGTTTGAGAATATTTTTGATGGGGTTTAATATCAAATAGTTCCTTCTGTTACAAGATATGTTGACGTACACAGTATGTGATTGTGATGTGCACAGTTCGTGTAGCGAACTCTTATAGTTATGTGTATTCTAAATAGATAAACTGGTATCTTTGCTGTCAGTACTTGAGCGTTGTGATTAAAACAAATTTATTGGTTCTTGAAAGTATTTTTACCGTCATTTTTTCATTTCTCTTTATCACCTTCTACCTAAGAATTTGTTCGATGTTTAAAGCCTACTTTCCATATACAATTTCCATGATAAGTATGTGAGAAAAGCTTCTTTTCGTGCTTTCAAGTTACAACAGAGAGCTATATAACTTGTGTGATTTGGCGACCCCTACTGAATTATGGTGTCTGGAGGGAAAATAGTCGATGTACCTTATGGATCATTGATTACAGGTCCAAGTACTTTTGATCTTCCCAATAGTGCTGACCACTATGATGCTTTGGGTGCTACCAAGGTCGTGCATGAATTAGGGAACGCCAATTATCATGGCTTCTTTCTGGAATCAAAATTGACAATCAAAGTTTAAACCTCTTCTCCTTATGCATGTTGAAAGGAAATCATTTGAACAACTGAAACAACAAGCTTGCCCATTTGAGAAACAACCTGTGGTTGGATGGTTAGGAGGGAGTGGTGTCCCTAGCCCACTAGAGTTCAAATCTCAGATTTGACGCTTTGGTGTCTTATAAAGACAGAGTATTCTTTCAGTGGGAGACGACGTTCCCGTCGATAGCAAGGCGTCTACGGTGACTTCGTCAATCTCAAGACCCGCCGGCTCAGTCTCTTGAAGTTGCTCATAGGTGTGCGTGTGTGTTCATATGGATGTATGTACCCATTATGAGCGTCTGTGTGTTTGTACCGTGTTTCTCAAAAAAAAAAGCTTGTCCATTTAATCGAATCTGCAGTTACAATTTTTTCCCATGGCATGTGACACATATGTTTCTTGCTTTGATTCTTCTAAATGTTTGCCTGTAGTAGCATTAATCTAAGGTTGTTCCACTGCTACAAAATTGTGCTACGGCTACCGTTGATGCGGCATGCCTTGCAGATTAAAAGTGGGAGTTTGCTATTTGATCAAAGACGACAGTTAGATCTATTAGAGTCGTATTAAAAATTATCGTATTAGAGTTTGCAACCTCAGTAGGAGAGAAAAAAAATACCGCGAACAAGTTTGCAATATTTATATTTTCTCCGATCCATATTAGTTACTTGGATTTGTCTAAATTCGAATATATCTAGAAATCTTTTAGTATAAATTACATCTAGACAAATTTGAGCTAACTAATATCGGTAGGAGGGAAGACTAATTTATTCCTAGCAGGTAATTTCTGAGTCCAGTAGATAATTTCTGACGGTGTGCTTTGAGATTTGCAGTTCAAGGTGTCCATCTTTGAAGGTGGTCGTTTTCGTGAACCGGTGTCCAGGTCCGATAGAATTTTCTCCCCGCAACGCCGATAAGACACACCGCCTCCTGTCAAAGAAAGAAAGAAAAGACACACCGCCTCCACCCCCGTCGCCGGCGAGTGTCTCTTCGGTGCAGCTGAAGGATGCCTGCGCGTGCCTTCGCCGGTTCCTCCACGCGTTGCCCCCCGTCTCCCTCCGCCACCGAGCTCTCCCCTGCCTCCATCCCTTACGAGCTCGCGCCGGCCGTGGTCTTCTCCGCCACCTGACCCACGAGCGCACGCGCCGCAGGAGGACAGTGGGTCACCGTCCCTTCTCCCGTCCTCATCCTCTCCCCTGATACGCCGCGGGAAGGCGAGATGGCCTAGCACCATTAGGACGGCGCTGCCGCGGAGGGTGAGGTCGGCCCTTCTCAGGCGGCATCGGGCCGCTCCACTGAGGTTCTTATTTCGAATCCTCTGTTTTCCCCTCGATTTACTGATCCGTTTTCTACTCGATTTAGTGATCAGCGGTTCTTATTTAAAAATCCCCTGTTTTCCAATTGATTTACTGGTCCCCGTAGTCTAAGGACGGGCGCCACTCGGATTCCCCTTTAATCCACTAACTCCTCCGGTTTGGGATCGCAAACGGATAGAAGGAGGCCATATGTACTTAGCTGAGTAGCTCCGGTCGTCGGGCGAGAGCAACGGTTCTGAACAAGCTAAGGCGCGTGATGGGGAGAAAGAAGCCTCCCTTCGCTCCGACAGGACTGAAGCGCAAAGGTCCATCCTTTCCCCTTCCACCGCCCTGCAAACGCCGGCGTATCCCTGCTCCGGCGCAGCCAACCACGGGCTGGGCGTCTCTCCCGGACGACATTGCCCGTCAGGTCGCCGTGCTGGTGCTGAAATACGACGTGGTGGACTACATAGCCTTCCGCGGCGTCTGCTCCGGTTGGCGCACCTGCGTGCCCACTCCGCGCGACCCCACCCTGCGGGCACGTTCTCTCCGCCCGGTCGGCTGGGTCGCGCTCTGTGATGGTGACGCTGTCCGCCCCGATGATGCCTGCCAGATAACCTTCTTCCACTGTAAAACAGCGAGGTCCCTCCGTGTCCACCTGCCCGAGCTCCAGCGCCACAGGATCATCGGCTTCACCGACGGCCTGGTCATTCTGCTGCACAAGCGAGACACAACCATCCGCGTGCTCCACCCTTTCACACGCGTTGTGGTCGATTTCCCGTCACTCGTCCCGGTGTACCATCAGCTGATCAAGAACGCCAACTGCCTGCTTCGCATGAATGCTGCAGTTTGTACTAGTGTGTCCTCCACCACTTCCATTACCGTTGTCGCCTGGTTCCCATGGACACCAGTGGTGGTCAGCGCTGATGCTGGACACCTGAGCTGGGAGGTCATCCACAATAGCATGGATCTTTTGAATACCTTGCCCTTCCAAGGTCGGCTCTACGGTTTCCTCAAGTTATCAAGGCAGATTGTGCAAGTCTACCCCCCGCAACCACTCGGTGCCGTTGTTGCTCATGTTCCACAAAAGTTCGGCAGCCCCTATTTTTGCAACTACTATCTTGTGGAGTCTGATGGCCACATGCTACTTGTTGTCAAGTCTTCAAATGCTGTGGGCTCTGATGTGGAGGAGTGGCAACGTTACACCTTTGCGATTTTCAAGGTGGATGTCAGCCTCGGCCGCTGGAAACTGTTTCGAATGAGCAGCCTTGGCAACCGGGCATTATTCATTTGCAAGGACAGGTGCCTGTCCGTTTCAGCCAAAGACCTACCATCTATTAGCAGCAACTCACTTTACCTCTCTATACCACTCCCGGATCCGGTCGTTCTGCATAATCTAAGCAACCAGTCATTCGAGCGGCCAACAACGTTGTGTCAGGTCCACAATGCAAAGGAAAGGATTCGCTCATCCGTGCGGCCCTTCACCCTTGCTGATCATCTTCTCACCTACTGCAATCATCGTGAATGGTACGGTTTCTTAATTTGTTTTCTAGCTGCTCACGGGCAACATCATGCATTCTGTAGATAACTCGAAGTAATGATCTATTTTCCCTTTCATGCGTTATGCAGGGCGACCGGACTAATGTTTCATGAGTACTACTTCATACCTCAGTCCTTTGAGGAATTGTGGAAGAAAATAAGAATCCAGGCTTCTGAAGTGAGGATTTCGCGCATGAGAAAATGACTCAGAAAAAGGACAACAGATGTTGCACCGCAGAAATAATTGCCCCTCTGTATTTTGGATTAGTCTTTGAAATTTAATAATCTTATTCCTAATGTTTTCAATGTAATCATGCATCAATGCTGATGATGTAACTGAAATTAGGAAAATCTGTTCTCACTTCTCAATGAATTAAAAATGAGCAGTGGTGTCAGTTTATGGCATAACAATAGAAGGATGGTTAGAAAACTGGAAAAACTAAGTGTACACTTAGTCTTTTGGTGATATTGACATCCTTACACTTGGCGAGTGTTCAGATTCATTCAGTTTGAATCCTAAATCTGTTTGTTACGGTTCTGTCTTATCTGAGAGGAGGTCAGGATTACCCCTACATTCGTCAGCCTTGATAAATTATGGATGGGTGTCACTGAGCAACAGCCAGCAGACCAGCAGCAAGGTAATGCTCATTCTTGTCATCACAGCTTCAACCGTGTTGATGCCTTTTGCCATTTGGCTTCCATTCCAAATGATGCAAGAGTATCATGTGCACTTCTTTCTTGCACCTAAACTGTTCCTCCTTTGATATATGTTATTGTTTTGTTTTATTTTGTGGCATGGCAGTAATCTAGTCCTTACTGTTTTTTCACAACAAAAGAGATTGTTCCTGAAATATTATCTTTGTCTTGTTGCTGAGTAGACATGTTCCCTTTCATGTCCACCTGTTGCTACATATGCATTTTGTAACGCTGTAGTTAGGTGTCTGTTACAAAATCTGAGCAGTTACAGCGAATTAATTCTTTGGAAGTTGGCACAGAATTTTTGTGATGTATATTTTGCTGACCATTCTTTAGCAGTACATCACATCAAAATGTAAAAGGATACCGTACTGAAGTGATGATATTCAGAACGACAAGTGATGATCTGATTTGTTAGTGATTACACTGAATTGTAGTAGGTTGTTTACCAGTGATACAAATCTAGGGATCTGTTATGCTAGACTATTGCTAATCTTGTCTGAAATGCTTATCTTATGGCAGAGAGCAAAGCTGGCATAAATTAGCATACTTATTAATTCTCTGAAGCTGTAACACCATCCCAGGGATTTTACCTGCTAATTCTCTGCTACTATATGCTTTTGTTTTACCTGCGATGCACCTTTTTACTATCCTTGAATGGATTTGCCGAGCGTGAGATCGGTGTAGTAGTAAACTAACACCTGTGACTGGTTTTGATTTTTTCGCCGGTATGTCCTGTTCCAAATTAATTGACACTGATTTATCTAGATACACATGTATCTAGACACGTATCTAGACAAATCTGCGTCAATTAATTTGAAACAGAGGGAGTAACTGTTAAGGCCGTGAGGATAATGTATTTTTTCATACGACTCCCAGTTAAGGGGCTGGGTTCCACTATGTGAGATAACGTAACAGCATCCACAAACCCGTGAGGATAATGTGAAAAAGAGCAAATACATGCAATTGCTCATCTGTGACCGTGCGGTAATAAGAATGACCTTTTTTGTGTGCCCGTAGTTTAACTCTATCCTATATAATTGCAGGCAAGTTTTTCAGGAACAGTATGTTCTGCCGTTAAGAATGTCCAGCAAAGATTTAGCTCCAGAGGAGAGATGACAACCGGTGGTGGAATTCTGTGGACAGATGACAATGGGTGTCGGCTGGTATATTTCTGAGGAAAGAATGCCCAGTACTATCAGTTACCTGCATGCAGGGAGAAACTGAATTGGTCTTCACGATGACGTTATGGAGAGTGGCTGTGTTATGGACCCTGATGAAGAACTTGAAAGAATTAGAGAGACCATGCTGGGGCTAGGAAGAGAGAAAACAAAAGATAAGTATTGAACCTAGCATCTGGGAACTTACTAAGTTATGTTGGTATGCTCTCAAGATCTTTGTCATTATATACAACTTCGTGCCTAAGACAATATGTGGATGCTCATATACACAAATGCACCAATCCTTTTGATAAAAACATGGAAAACTGACAGAACATACTTTTTTGTACCATGATCTATAGCTTGAAAATATTTTTGATGGGGTTTAATATCAAATAGTTGCTTCTGTTACCAGATATGTTGGCTCTTTTTTTGTTGACGTGAATATATGTGATTGTGATGTGCACAGTTTGTCTAGCGAACTCTTGTAGTTATGTGTAATCTAAATAGATAAACGGGCATTTGTGCTGTCGGTACTTGATTGTTGTGATTAAAACAAATTTATTAGTCCGTGAAAGTATTTTTACCATCATTTTTTCATTCTCTTTATCACCTTCCACCTAAGAATTTGTTCAATGTTTAAAGCCTACTGTCCATATACAATTGCGATGATAAGTATGTGAGAAAAGCCTACTTTCCATATAAAATAGTCGATGTACCTTATGAATCATCGATTACAGGTCCAAGTACTTTTGATCTTCTCAATAGTGCTGACCACTATGATGCTTTGGGTGCTACCAAGGTTGTGCATGAATTAAGGAACACCGATTATCATGGGTTCCTTTCTGGAATCAAAATTGATAATCAAAGTTTGAACCTCTTTTCCTTATGCATGTTGAAAGGAAATCATTTGAACAAGTAAAACACCAAGCTTGCCCATTTAATCGAATCTGTGGTTACAGTTTTTTCCCATGCCATTTGACACATATGTTCCGTGCTTTGATTTTTCTAAATGTTCGCCTATAGTAGCATGAATCTAGAGCACCAGCAAAACAAGGTTGTTCCATTGCTACAAAATTATGCTACGGCTAACGTTGATGCGGCATGCCTTGCAGATTAAAAGTGGGAGCTTGGTACTTGATCAAAGACAACAGTTAGATTATAAGACTATTAGAGTCATACTAAAAATTATGGTATTACATGGATCTAGGACATTCACTTGAGGAGGTTAGCCATTTTTGGATCGGCTTTATGGACATTGTTTTCCAAGGTGTTCTTGCAAATATACGGCTGTGCAAATTGACCTCCTGATATCCTTTCACTTAAGTTTGCTAAATCAATGCAGGTTGAAAGCGCTTCGATTTTGCCCGAGATGTAGGGCCATGTGCAATTGCAGCCTCCGAAGATGTGCAAATTCATACTCCCTCTATCCCAAATTAGGACGTATATAATTTTTAGTCAGTTAACAAATTCAAAATTTGATCAACTATATAAAGAAAATTACCAACATCTACAATATCTAATGCACACCATACGAAGATATTATTCTATGGCTTAAGCGTGAGCAAAAGCGAGGACTCTCAGCCATCTAATCGTGCGTCCTGCCGCAGCATGTGGGCCTGACCTCGTGGTCGTCTTTCCCAAGCTCTTCCCTCCCTCGCCACCGCCCCGCCTCAACACCACCTTCCCTCACGCCCCCCTTCTCCCCTCCCCACCTCCCTCTGTCGCCACCGCCGCCCGCCTCAACACCACCTTCCCTCACGCCCCCTTTCTCCCCTCCCCACCTCTCCCCTCCCGCCGCCACCTTCGCCCCTCCCCAATCCACTGCCATCTCACCACCTCTCCATCCTCCTCCGCCACCACGACCTCTGAGGGGGACGCGAGCCAGGACCTCTTCGCCCTCTTCTTCGATGAATCCACCAACGCTGCCTCTGGATCGGGGTCCAGGGAGAAGCGGTCGAACAGCGGCGCGTCGAGCATCCTGTCGGCATCGGGGGGCGGTTGGAGAACATCTGCAAGTCGTACAAGGGGTGACCTCCTGAAGGATGTGTCTTGGGAGGTGTAGTTTACTCATTATGCCTTCTCCAGCGCCCCGCCACCAAGGAAGGGTCGCCGCTGCCCTCAACCTCACGCCTACAGTCCATCACCACCCCCACCTCCACCTCATCCCCTCCCCTCTCCCGTAGTCTGCAGCTCGACTCATGAGCATCGTCACCACCTAGGGTTCGACTGCTTCCGCCTCATACTCTTCCATCTGTGCATGGGTAGACTTCCTCTTGAAGGCCTTGCACGCATCGATCTGCACCCATGGGTGCCACCGGCAACGTCGCGGCATCCCGACAACACACGTGTACCCGTTGGCAGACACCATGTGCACCTGCATCTCCGGGAAGATGTCTGACCTACAGATCACAAGGTGACCTGCAGATTGATGCATTACCGGCAACCATCCTTCACTGTCTCTCTCCCCAATTCTGTATATCTAATGTTTCAGATTTTTTTGTTGCCTTTAGGATTTAATATTGAGATATTACGTAAATTTTCTATATACTTACCTCAAAACAAAATGATCTGTAACGATTGGTCCACTTAAGAAACGATTGTGCTACACTACTTTCTCAGATTTAGCCACCAAGTTGAATTCTACATAATATAATTTGGTCAGTTCCCCTTTTAAGCATGTCATATTGGGACACTGAGTTCATTTCTCAGCGCATATGGTACATGCCTGTAGCATCATTGATATCAAGTAATTCCAGGTCATGCATTGAGTTTCCACTTGAAGTGGACACCTAATAAAATGTGTACTCCTTTCCTGAATGCCTATATGTATGTTAGATTGAAACTAATAGTTTTTGTACTGGTTTGGCAGTCTTGGCAGATAAAGAGAAGTTTCTACTTTCTGCTCGAATATTCAGACTCGGGGCACATACAAAATATAACATGTATTGTGACTCGGATGATCTGTATCCATGAAGAAATTTGGGTGTCGGAAGGCTGAGATGAGGCTGAGCTGGGCGTCAAACAAGACCAGTCCCATGCGACAGTCCACTCAAACCGGGATTCGACAGTCCACTCAAACCGGGATTCCAATCTATATTAATTCCCATGCCCATATTCTGAAGGCTGAACGACTTTATTGTCTTATGTCTCTTTTCTGCTGTGCATTGCTCCCAATTTAGTTTTTGATAATGAAAAACTAGGTAATATATCATCCTTCACTTTGTTTCTGAAGTTCAGCCTCATGTCCAGTTAGTGCATTACAAACGATGAGGCCTCATGTACAGTTAGTGCATTACAAAGGACCAGCCACGGCATCATTCTCTTATTGTACGTTTTGCTCAGAAATTTCTTAGTATTTTGAGAAGTTTGGCTATTGGCCATGCTCATTGGACATTTGACATACTTCCTTTTAGATACTACTAAGACTTCATGTTGCTTTGTTTTTAACAGAAATAAATTTTAACACTGCCAGCGTATGATTATCATGTTTATGGACTCATAGTGTGTATTAGTTGAATAACAAGCATATAAAATATATCTTACTATATCAATGAGTATATCAAATTTGGTTGTATATACATACTTACAATTCTTTTGTGTGGTGTTCTTCCATGTGGTAATTCTTTGGCGCAACCTTAGTGAGGGCGAGGTTTGTTGCTAGGATTTTGCTCTATTGTATTTTTGAGTGTAAAGTGTTATTTCACAAGTAAATAATTAGTATCTGATATGATTTTATCGCTGAGAATATTCAAGAAAATACCTTTTGTAGCATCCTTTGCGAGAATAATTAGTATTACAATGGCATAGTTCATAAAAGGAAATGACATGAGTTATTTTTCTTCCCAGGGTTAGTTTTACATGGCGAGCATCCAGGCAGGCGGACCATGCCACCACGAACAGATAGATCAATGGCGGGCTGGCGACGGCAGCAGGAAGGGTGTCCGCGCGCCTGACCTCTAGGCTCTAGCCCCCTTGGGCAGTTCTTGCTCCATCTCGAATTTGAGGTTCCTTGTATTTCTTGATTTTTGTCAGATCTCAGACATTTCTTGCATTTTGTTGATTCATCAGATCTCTTGTGTATTTCTTGCTCCAGCTCACAGAGTCTTTGTTTACTTATCGGATTTTTTGTCAACGAGTGCAACAAAATGCAGAGGAAGGATTGAAGGGGAAGGGAGCAACAAAGAGGAGAGGTAATTTTCTTTTCTAATATTTTGCAATTGTGTCCATCGGTGACTAGCAACAGTGCTAGAGGATTTGTCTTATTCACTAATTGTGTTCATTTTTAATTAGATAGTGTGCTTACTTGTCGTTTTTTTTCAAACCTTCAGGGCATGCCGCATTCCTCGAAGGTTCATGCTATCTGCTGGCTGTGTTGATGATTACCAGTATAGCACATCCTGAATTTAGAGCTTCCGTTAATGTTAGTGGTAAAATTAGCACTATATATAAATTTCATCTGGTTCCTATTTAAATCAGATCAGGGATGATTTTAAAATAATTGGCTGTCCATGGACCTTGCATGTGTCATATCTAGCAACAAGAGAGTTCCCACAGGTATGCCTATGTACCTTTTTATCTGCTCAATAGTAGTACATGTTTCCAGTTTAACTTAAAGTGTACATGTTTAGGAATGCTTCCACCTCAGGTATAAATGCAGGTATTATTCTCTGACTTAAGCGTGAGATGGGCGACGCACTCTCAGCGATTTGAGGCGTCCCGTGCGATCGCTTCTCTTTGCGTGTGGGCCTCGCATGCGTGGTTTCCTCTCGCGCCACGTCGCTGCTAGGCTTCGACGTTTGCTGTGGCCGGGAGTTCATCTGGGGCGTGCCTGTGTCTTTTGTTCCTAACTAACATGTGGGCTGCTTTTTCAGGGCCCCTTATGTCAGCCACTTTGTAATTTGGGTGGGTTGTTTTTGGTTTGTTTGTTCGTGGGGACGGGGGAGGTTGTTGCCTGGTTATCTCCGGGGTTTGACCCGCTTCCTTTCTTTCTTTGCCGGTGGAGGATTGGAGACGGTTTGGGGTTGGAGACGGAGGTGCTGTTCTTGGTTTGTGATTTGAGGCGTTCCTTTCTTTCTTTCCTTGCAAGTGGAGGATTGGAGATGGTGTGGTGTTGGGGACGGAGGTGCTGTTCTTGGTTTGTGGGATTGGAGACCGTGGGATTCGATGCGGCGGCGCTGTTCTTGGTCTACTCTGCTCTGTTTTGTCTTCGGTCTTTCCGCCGCTGAGCTGGTGCTGCGTCGCCGTTCGGTCGTCCTTCCTTCTTCAAGGTTCGTTTTCTTCTTCTCTTGTTGTTTTTTCGATTTTTTGTGTGGCCGCTGTTAGTTGGGGCGAAAGGTGGGTGCGCAGTGTGAGTTACAGTTACGGGATTTGTACTTGAGTATTGTTTCTTTTTTGGTTTTTTAGGTGTAGGGGAAATCTTAGAATATCAATGCATGTTGTTGGGTTTCTGCTGATGTATGTAGTTGGAGTTCACCATGGTAGAGGGATTGCATGTTTTTATTTTTTGGATGAATGAGAAGATTGAATATAGGTGCAAGTCTGTGAGGTAGATTACTGAAATCTGCACTTGCACCCTCACCCTCCCTTTCTGCATGTTCAAGATTGTAGTTACCGGGGATACAAAGCGGTCATTGTTCTATTCCAATAGTAGGAAAGGCAGAAAGTAGACAGCTAATTGTTTATTCAGGTTGAGATTTTGTTCATAAGAGATACTTCTTACATTACACTGAAAAGGAATCTAAGTTGGCTGTTTTTATCACCACTTACTTAAATTTACTAGATATTACTGTAAAAACTTCATTCGTTATATATGCAACATCAAGTTTCTAGCTCAAGTTCACCATGGAAGAGAGCGGGATTGCATGTTTTTATTCTTCAGATAAATGAGGAGACTGAATATAGGTAGAAATTTGTGAGAAAGATTACTGAATACTGCAATATTGTATGGTTTTGTTTGCGTAAAAGGTTGGGAAAGGTGTTTTGCTATACTTATTATCTGGTATATGGTGAAAATCTGTGTATTGTATGAGCTGAGAAATGCAAGTAGCCCATCAGGCTTTGTGATTTTCTGCCGCACAGATTGCTATGGAACAGGTAAGAGTCTATGTGTGTTTGTGGAAGGGATTTATTTTGTTTATATGAAGTATTAGTTTTGATTTGTAGAGGTTGTGTACGGAGAAAGAAAAAGTTAGCAAATGGAAGAAGGGAATTTATCTAGGCCCTTTGGTTTGCATGATGTTTAGCTGGATAAGTTGTTTTGGTTCAGTTAGTTGTTATTTGTGGGTTGTTTGGTTTTGTTCTCTTTTCTGTTTGTTGGTCGATTCCTGTTGATGATGTTCATTTCTTCCTATTGGTTTGCTAGCTGCCTGGATTGCTTGTTGTTCTTTGGTTTCCCTTGATAAGTTGATTTGGTATTCTGATGGGCGATGTTCCTGGTTGTTCGCGGGGGACCGGGAGGAAGCGTCCTGGTATGTTTCTTCTGTTGCCATTTTTTCCTTTTTAGCTGAGGTATGATATGGTTAATTTGTGTAATGTTTTCCCCAGCGGTTGCGGAGGGTGTTGCGCGACGCTGTGTAGTGCCGCGTTTGGTTTTGTCTTTTGTTGAGCCGGACTCTTCGGTTTCTAATGCAAGGCGTCGGTCTGGTCGCGGCGGGGGTTGTTTCTGTGCCGTTCACGTTGGTGCATTTTTTTTGTTAGTCTGCCTGTTTCTTTACGGCCTGCCGGTATGTGTGTTCAATGCTTTTTTGTTTTCTTGTTGGTGTTTTGTTTTTTGGTTTCTTAGAAATTGTTTTTGGTCGCAGGCGATCTGTTCTTTTCTTATTTGTCTGCTGAGATGTCGCGGGTGAATCGCAGGAGGCGTCGTCTTCGGAGGAGACCTCATCTTTTTGGTGATTGTTTTGGGGTTTTCTTTCATGTTTTCTTCCTCTGTTTTGGGTTTTAGGTTCTTCATATTCATATGTGTGGTTTCTGTTTTGTGTTTTAGGTGTTCGGCCTCCTGTGTTGGTAGATGGCCGGCCTGTTAGGATGTAGCGAAATAATCTTTCAAATTATAAAAATCAAATTTTGCGTTCGTGCCAACTCTAGAGCCAGCGGAGTTAAAAACAAAGCTGAAGTTTGTTCGGTTTGTGCATAGCGTACCTGTGTGTTTGATAGGTACACAGTCATGTGGACTAAAGGGAAATTACTGTACGGTGGTTCACCACATGCGCCGCCGGTATGCTGTATATTATACAAAAAACAGGTATCTGCTGTTCGCGCGCAGGAACGTCCAACTGCTTATACAAGGGGCTGGTATATTATGTTTTTTAATGAGGTATATACGTTTTTCATCCCACAACTTGCACGCCGGGTGCAATTTAGTCCCACTACTTGCAAAGTGGACAAAAGTAATCCCACAAGTTGCTCTCCGGGTGCAAACTAGTCCAATTCTATCAAAATCGATCGTTTGACATATTTCGAACGAGGTCAAATTCCTGCCATTCACTTTATGCAAATAGGTCCAGAAAAGTGAGCCGAACCTAACGGCGCCCTCCCACGTTGCGGCGATCCAGACTCGGGACCGAACCAACGACTCGGGAGAAAATTCTGGCGGGGAAGGTGGGGAAAAGGAGGGCTTGGCGTCCGGTGCCGCGATTCGCTGGGGTCTCCTGCTCTCGCGTGCTTCGCCGGCGGCTCCTGCCCTCGCACGCTCCGAGCAGCCGTCGAGGACAGGCCGGGACGAGCGGCGCCGTGGGGCGGGGACGAGCGGCAGAGCAGGCCGGGGACGAGCGCCGCCGCGGGCCAGGGACGAGCGGCAGAGCAGGCCGGGGACGAGCGCTGCCGCAGGCCGGGGACTAGCGCCGCCGCGAGCCGGGGAAGAGCGCCGCCTGGACAAGTCATCATCCTGACGATGTCCCAGGGGCTGGCTGCTGCGTACAGGTGCCTATCCTATTCTGTTACCGATGTTTTCTTGTGCACTCGATTAGATGCGGGCACTACCTCATTGCAATTTGTATTTGTAGTGGAAATAGACACAACGCTTAATATAGTAGAATTAGAGTCAGGCAAAAATTCAGTTTTCAACTTGTGCTATATGATCTGAGTTATATTTAGTGCTGCTACCTTGTCAGATATATTCAGTGTGGCTGTCTTGTAAGATATATATTCAGCATCGCTACCTTGTAAGATATTTTTTTTGAGGGTTGTAAGATATATATTTAGTGTTGCTTGTAATTCTGATCGCTTTGCTTGTATTTGGCAGAATTGCAATTGCGAGTGTTATGCAATGGGATCAATTGGCAAGAACATACCTAAAGTTGGTATGAGGTTCAGAGATTCGGATGAGGCTTGGGAGTTTGGGTAGAATATGGTGGTCACATCGGCCGACCAAAAAGGGAGCAAATGTATGTTGCAATTGGTACAAGATATGTTGTTATTGTTCATTTGTGAACTAATTGGTACAAGTGCAAGTACAGGAGAAGAAAGTAGAAGAAGAGGAGAAGAAGACTAGAATTTACCCATGGCAGAAGTGTAGGCTTGTAGTGTTTGCTTCTGAAAAGTTGTGTGTGTAGCATCAAGTGTAATGGATCTTTGTGCAATGTTATGAATATCAAGTGTAATGGAAAATTGTGTGTTTTTTTTTGTCCGAGTACTTGTTCTGAAGTTGAAATATCTCAATGTTTATTATTCAGTTTGTTTCCATAGATGTATATGTCCTGGTATATATATGATATAAATTAGATACATGGCCTGATAGTTGTGTTTGTATATATCATCTAAATGTCCTATCATATATCATGTAAATAGCTACATGTTCTTGCAAATATCATCTAATTAGCTATATGTCCTGGTACTGATAATATGCTCTCATTTTTCATCTAAATATATGTATAGTCTAGGCATATATCATCTAATTAGGTGCATGTCCTGGTAATAAAATCAGCTGCAATGTCAAGTGTTATTTATAACACATTATTCTGCAGATTGCAGCTCTAGCAAACCAAAGTGAAATGGTCTTCTTCTGAAAGGAGGAAAAGAAGCTACGAGATCAAACACAATGTTACATAAGGTATGATACATATATTACGGTGTTCTTGGTAATGCATCAACATGGTTTAGCTTAGTTGTTGTGTTCTTGGTAATCTATCAATTTATTGATGCTTATTAGGTCTAAGTTGGATGAGATTGTTGACTGAACTCCGGGCTTATAAACTGGATGCACACTGTGCAGCTTGATGATCTTATTGACCTTGTTATTGCAAGAGGCAATAATAAGCTTGTTTCTTAAATCAAAGCAACAACCAAGACTCATGTTCTTGGTCATGCAGGTAAGCCATTTTTATCACTGAACCAAGATATGTCATCTCAGTTCTCATCTAAATATGTAGTACTGCTATACATGATCCACTTTGCTACATGAACTGCTACTGGATATGTCCTGCCAGTTCTCATCTAAATATGTGTACAAACCATATGGGAATGCAATATGATAGAAAATGAATAGAACATCCATAATGTTGAAATAATTCAAATATAAGGTAGATATGTGACTACATCAAACTGGAGCATCCATCAATCACCTAGTGCAGTAGCAAATGAAGAGGAAGAAAAAGGATTGCAACATATGTGATCTAAATAGCTAAATGTCTTCAACTGGTGGTGCATTTTGAGTCAGAGGAACTTCTTGTGCATCATCATTGTGTGAGACGTCAACATTTAAATCTGGTAGCTGACTTCTTCTCTCCTCTTCATCACCAAAGAGTAAATAATGTGCACTGCCAGGACCTGTCTTGTATGATCCCCTCCTTGCTTTCCTTCCTCTCCCCTGATCCTGAGCAGTAGGAACAGTGTTGGTACCTTTCTCTGACTCTAGTGGTGTACTTTTTCTTTGCCTTTTGTTCCCCTTTCCTCTATCTCTGTTGTTCATTCCATGACCTGTTGTACTAGCTGGTGCCCTAGCTGTACTACTCCTGCCTCTGCCTCTACCTCCTCTTAGATTTCCTCTAGTTGATGCAGTAGTTACCCTCTGTCTTGATGGTGGAATGCTCTCTCTTGCATCTGCTACAAATAAATTTTCTGGTAATGGGCCAAGAAACCTGTTGATGGGCACATGCTCCTTCTCCTGCAAAAAATGGTGTTCAAGTAAGTATGAAAAGACTATATTTTATAAATAACATGTTGCACATAAATAACATGTTACCACTTGTTGAATCATGTAGACCATGCTATCTTCTTGCTGTGTAGGATCCATAGAAGGGTTTGGATTGTGTGGAATAACATGCTGCACATAAACATAGCAGAAATTACTTAATGCATTCACTGGTTGCCTTAGTTTAAATACAAGCTAGGCACAAAATGAAAATATACCTCTAATAAAGATGGGATGTTTATATCTTCATCCTCCCCAATAATGTTATTTTGATTTTGCTCTGCCAAGCTGTCAAGATATTTCTGATGGCCCTTCTTGTTGTGGTCAGCTTTACCACATATGGAGCAATGAATCGTCACACCTGCCTTTGTGAACACTTTCACTCCCTTCTTTATTTTCTCCTCAGGTGCCTTCTTCCTATTTTTCTTAGGCCTTCCCATAACTTTGGTGAAAAGAGGTGGATGTATAGGCACAACATTCATGTTTTCCCAAAACACTCTCCCTCTTAGTGGTGCCAACTTGTATGCATAAGCTTTGTTGAATGCATCAACAGTGTAGCAGCTATGGACTAAATTTTCAGGATTAATCCTATCTTTCCTACAACATGCTATGACATGGTGACATGGAATTCCAGTTAATTGCCATCTCTTGCAATCACATGTTCTAGCATTAAAATCTACAGTGTAATCTTTCTCGAACTCATGGCTGGAGACAGAGTAGAGAAAGTTACCAGCAGGAGTAACAACACATTCACCACTCCATTCAAAGAATTTGTCCAACTTCTTCTTAATCTTCGGACAAATTCTTCCAGTCATCTTCTCAGCTTCCTTCTGTTTGCTTTCAGTCCTCTGGAGAATTTTGTAGAATATAGTTTCTAGCATGCATAAGAAAGGCATCTCCCTTGCTTCTAGAATATAGCTGGTTACAATGTAAAAGAATAATATATCAGAACAAAATGAGACACTGTATTAACTTAGCAAGATGATTAGTAAACTTTTTAAACTGTACCTATTGAACACCTCTGAGTGATTGTTCAACAACATGTCACACTTAGGGAATTCACTGAAAAATGCCTTTATCCATTGTGAGGGGACAAGCTCTTCAATCCATGAATAAGCTTTTTCACTGTCAACTTTAAGCTTCTCCATGCTTCTATTCCATTTGGGAATAGAAGTTGATCTTGCGATAGCCCAGATATCATTTTTTAGTGTCTCTCCTCTATGGCCAGCCCTTTGGAAGTTTTGAATCATATGCCTAACACAAAATCGGTGTTCTGCATCGGGGAACACCTTCTGCACAGCATTTATTAAGCCCTGCAAATGTTTGCATCATTTCTCAGTACCACTCAAAAACATAGGAAAAATATAAATAAAACAATAGTTACTACATCATTTCGAGTACCTTCTGCTTGTCACTCATAATTGTCCAGGGAGCAGTGTTGGTAATGTTGAGATCATCTCTAAGGTTTGTCAGAAACCATTCCCAAGATGTAGTGCACTCGACCTCAGCTAGACCAAATGCGACTGGGAAGATGCAATCATTGGGATCAATACCAATTGCTGTCAAGAGCACGCCTTTGTATTTAGTTTTGATGTGGCACCCATCTAAACAAATAAAAGGCCTACAACCTGCAAGAAAACCCCGCTTGCAAGCATCATAGCTCCAATAAACAGTGGCTAAATGCTCCTTATGCTTAGAACTTTCAGGGTCACCAACTGAATTTGTTGTGACAAAGAATTTAGAACCAGGATTGCTCCTCCTTAGCTCTTGCCCATAGTCCAAGAGCTGCCTGAACTGTCCTTCTTCATCTCCATGAATTTTTAGCAATGCAGCTTTCCTAGCTCTGCTTAGCTTCCATCTATCTGGGCACATTTTGAATTCCCTTAGCACCTTTGCCGCAAAGCTTTTGAGATCTAATTTCTGGTTATCTCTGAATTCATGCATGAACTTCTCTGTTAGAACTTTGGCAGTTATTGCACTAACTGGGAAGCTGCCCTCACACTCGTGGGTTCCTTCATATTCAGTTATTATGAAGCCTCCTGTCCTTCTTGGATCATCTGAAGCTTTAATCCTCCAAGTACATCCAGGAGCACAAACAGCTTCGTATCTTCTTCTCTCATTCCTCAACTTCTTGACTTTTACCCTATTCCTGATAGCATATGTCGTCACTGCTTTCCTCAACTCCCCAACACCACTGAACACCATCCCAATTTTGAAAGTGGGATTGTCCATATCAACTTCTGGATTAAATGCTTTGATGCTCTTCATCAAGTGTTGTCTACTTTCTGTTTCAAGGTCAAGAGTATCATCCTCGAGGGCATCCTCATACTCACTTTCCACACACATTTCCTGCTCATTATTATCATTGACATATTTATCAACATTATCAGCGAAGAGGTCATCATCCCCATCTTCAGCATCAAAATCACTGTCATAGAACTCAAAGTCATCCTCATCACTGGCACTTCCATCTGACTCTACAAACTGCATATCTGTCTCTTGTGCAACAACCAAACTTGATGAACGTGAAGATTCAGTAGTAGCAGGAATTGTTGGCATCATGCTAGAAGAAACATAAGCTTCAGCGGGAATAGTTCGTGCAGGCCTTGGAGCAGATGGTGCTGGCATTTGAGTAGCAGATGGTGATGGAATTGGAGCAGCTGGTGCTGGTCTTGGAGCAGATGGTGCTGGCATTGGAGTAGCAGATGGTGATGGAATTGGAGTAGCTGGTGCTGGTCTTGGAGCAGATGGTGCTGGCATTGGAGTATCTTGAGCTGGCCTTGGAGCGGGTCTATGGCCAATAATTACATCTGGTCTGAGTCCCTTCATGAAATTAGTGTGATCAACAAACAAGACAAGTGTCTTATGGTACTTGCTGGAATTTATCATATCCCTAATGTGTGACTGCGCCTCAACAAGCACCAATCCATCCCTAAGATCTTTGCCAGGCAACAACCAATAAACTGAGGTCCTCTCATCTCTCTCATGGTTTAATCTTCTCAGAATTTGATTGATCCATGTGAGTGACCAAGTGTCCACAGTCAAATTGTCAAAATGAGATGTGGTTGCACTAACATACTCCAGATTATGCCTCAATCCACAGAAAAAACCATTGTGCAATACTTCCACTGAGAACATACCACATTCTTCACTTGGATACATAACTGCAAAAAAATGCACACTATAAGAAAATATTCATACTCATGCATAAGGTACAAGACAATATTTAAAGAATGGGGGGGGGGGGGAGGGGGAGGGAGGGGGGGGGAATCTGAAACAAACTAGGTAGACTAAAAATCTCAAGTGGCTACGTTGACTAGTAACCATCTCACGCGTCATGGAAAATGGTGAGAGAATAATGGCCGGGAAATCCAAATATGAACCTACACAGTTCGGCATAATTTTCCAGCAGTAGGTAAGAGATACAAATTTCATTCAAATTTGTCACAGTGCAAACTGGCAGCAACAGTTATAAAGATTCAGTTAAGTAACAGATAGATTCAGCTAACTTAAACTGTAGCTACCAGTTTCCACTCCACGAATTTGGGTGAAATTTATATACTTTTCAGCCTAAAAATTCAAACCGTTGCCCAAAAACGTAAACCAACAATGAGCATGACCAAAATCTAACACTTCTTAACCTAGATCCATGGAATTCATAACCAAAAATAAAACCACGAGCACATTAACACTTGCAGTACACAGACAGTACAAAGACAATGAGCAGCCGGGTACAGTACTGATTGAATCGGACGAAAATCGGCAACAAAATACTACCTTTACACTACTAATCACTCCGCCGGTGATCGGTCTACCAATTCCCACAGATTTTTGACTCTAAAACACAGAACGATCAACTTGATCAGGCGCCTAAATACACACACCACCGACACCGTAGTCAGAGAAAGAAAGACAAGAGGGGAAATACTCAGGTACCGTAGCTTGGCGGGTCCTCGCCATGCTCCCGGAGACGCATCGTCGTCGATATCGCCGAGTCGCCGCCACAGATGGATCTTGCCGTCTTCCTGTTCTTCAAGGAAACGGGGCAAACAGCCTAGCGTAACTAACGCCACCTTCCTGTTCTTCAAGGAAACGAGGCCAGGAGGTTTCCTTAGCGATCGCCGCGACGTGGGGGGGGGGGGGGGGGAGGGCGTAGGTTCGGCTCCCTTTTCTGGACCTATTTGCATAAAGTGAATGGCAGGAATTTGACCTCGTTCGAAATAGGTCAAACGACGGTCAGATTTGATCGATTTTGATAGAATTGGACTAGTTTGCACCCGGAGAGCAACTTGTGGGATTACTTTTGTCCACTTTGCAAGTAGTGGGACTAAATTGCACCCGGCGTGTAAGTTGTGGGATGAAAAACGTATATACCTCTTTTTTAATAAGAATTAGGCAGGGGCGTTGTGCGATCTGCCAAGAGCTGATAACTGACGAACCGTCCAATTTGACAGCTTCTGTTGTGTGTTCTAGCCATCTTTTAGAGAAGATTACGACAGATTAGGAACTCCGTTTTGAACAATGCCTAACGCGTTGGATATGTAGTCGTACCAGGAACAGAACAAGATGAATTGCTACGGCTATGGTGAACTATGAAGATCACAAAGTTGGCTGGATCAGAGAATGAAAAATAACCGTTTCTGTGCATGCGCTGATAGTGAACAGATTGATCTAACTTCTGTCGATGGCTGCTCGGTACATCAAAATGACTATGGTTTGTTCCAGTCTCGAGATGTTACATCTAGAAAGAAGCAGCCATGAAGAGAAACACCGGAGACGTACTGAGGCTGTCGTGAACTTGATGGAAACAGATGAAGAAACAATGGTGCGCGCTGACTGTAAACTGACAGCAGCAGTAGTGAGATTGCGCCGACTTCACCAGAAGATTTTGAGCGATTGGAGTCACCGTTTCGTGTGCCGTTTGATTCCAAGAATTTCTGGATGTGGCCTCTACATGTACGTATTCGGGTCGGCGTCCGAGGAGTACGGATACCGCTGGAAAATTTGGAAGAACAGAGTGCATGCACAATGTTGCTCCCGTGCGTGCGACGGCCGCCTTCGTCTTTCGCCAGGATTGAGAAGCCGTTTGAGCTAATTAGTTCGATCGTGCGACAAGAACAATCGTTTGTGCCATGCACCCCGCCTTCGTATTTCGCCAGGATTGAGAAGCCGTTTGAGCTAATTAGTTCGATCGTGTGACAAGAACAGTCTTTGTGCCATGCACTAATAACCACCAAATGCAAGGACTACCAAACAACCTCACAAAGATAAAAATCCATCACGACGCATAGACACAGAGGCAAGAGAACGCATGCAAAGACGCAAAGCACAGAGCGCGGCGTAGCGCGCCAGCCCATCTAGTATTTCATAATAGTTCATTAGTTGATTAAACTTTAAAAAATATGACTTTGACAAAAAACTATATACATCCTATTTTGGGATAGAGAGTACTTTAGTGTAATTTGTCTGTAGGGAGCGTAGTCGTTAGCTTAGGAGCGGGTAAAGTTATTTAAGACGTCATAGTGCTTAATGGCATTACTGAGATTTAACTTTGTTATCTGCTGACAAACTGTTATTTAAGACGTCATAGTGAGTGCTTAATGGCATTACTGAGATTTAACTTTGTTATCTTCTGACAAACTGATGTCACGTAAAAAGAGAGTTTACAATCTTAGTTGCAATCACATACTACTACGTAAAAAGATACTGCTTACAAGGGTTGCGCGAACCTTTCTAGTAGGATTCTAACTCTAGGAGATAATTTCTGATGGTATGCTTTGAGATTGAAAGAAGTTTACAAAACCCATAAACCCCCTAATAAGTATTGAGTTTAGGACACTAACCTTCCGCAAGTTTCACTAGTGCACACACAGGCTTCTAACACCGGTTTGGACCAGCCTCTAACAGCGGTTGTAGAACCGCTATTGGCGGTTCGGTGTTAGAGGCCCCCCTTTAACAACGGTTCTTATACGAACCGTTGTTAAAGGGTGGCGCACGTGGGGCTACCGCAACGCTCAGCCCCTCCCCCCTGTTAAATGTTCTCTACCACGGCAGGAAAAATGCATAAATCTCTGCCGTGGCAGGAAAACGACATAAATCTCTGTCGCGGCAGAGTTCTGCCGCCGCCCCGTTCTAGGCATATTTCTGCGGCGCGCCGGAGACGGGGAGGGGGAATCGATCGGGAGAGGTATACATATACATCGTCGGTACATACGAGTACATGAATAATTAAGCAACTATTATTATACACAAACATCGTCATTGTGGTATGTAAATGTTGAAGCATCAAGTACAAGATAAACACGTTCAAACATATATACAATATAACATTTCCGTACACATTCATTTTGGTGGATATCTAAAGAGTTCTTCGCCAGGCGTGACGACCTCATCAAGTATGAACCCCGCCAATTCCTCTTGAATCGCTCGTATGCGGTCAAATGGTAGGAGTTGGTCCCGCATCCGTTCGATCTAAATATATATGAAGAATGAGGTCAATATATATAAGAATAAAACTCAACAAAATTGATGGTAATAAAATAATGTTGTGTACTTTGTTTACTTACTCTAAGTTGTTCTAGTGCGTCTTGGCCCGTCGCACATATCGTGTTGCGAATGAACTCGCAAACATAGTATCCACATAAGTTATTGCCGGATCTCTGATGCGCGTACTTTACGAGAATAGAGAGTTTAATCAAAATAATAATCAATAAAGCATAATATAATGGAATTGGAAGCAAAATCAAAGAGATACGCGGACCTAGATAGCTAGTATTACTTACATTTTGGTCTACAAATTTTAGTTCTTCTGACCATTCACCCACGACCCTGCTCGTGAACCTTTTCCAAACCCTGTCCGACAAAGAAAATGGATAAATGAGCAATTAATTACTTGTTGTCACGAAAGTTGCCGATCTAGTGCGATAATATGATTGAAATTACCTCTGGACCATCTCTTTAAAGTCTTCCCATAGCTCTTGGTCTTTTCGCAACGAGTCCATGACAAGAACTTTTCCTGAGTCAGGTTGAATGACTAGCAGAATAAAGTGGAACCTGTGCAAGCATAACTCATCATCGGTTACACTCAAACATCGAGTAAGCCAAAACATAATGTATACAAGAGAGGGTAACAGTACTCACGAGAAGTTGTAAGGCAATAGTATTTTCCTTTTGGTTTGTTGTCTCAGTAAAGACCTTAGCAAGAAATCTTCTGTTTGACCGGGTATGTGTTTTACCACTTGTTCATAAACTCTATTTGGGTCAACGAACCCAATGTCAAAAGGGCCTCCTTTCATGCATTCCATAAACTTTTTCATGCATAATAGTATATACATATATGGTGAACATATATATACATGCAATTAATGAATTGAATGAGATGAGATAGAAATTACAGAAATAGTACTTACACACAATAAAGGCTGATGACAGCTTTGTCGAGTTCCTTCTGATTGAATAGAAAATGCAAGTCTTGAATGTTGAAGGCGATCTCGTCGTCTCCGCACAAGAAAATCTCATCTCTTATATGCGCCGTGATCCATTCTTCCTTTCTCGTCTTGCAGAAATCAAGGTACCACTTGTGCAATCTTCGCATCTTTGTTGGTAGATTCTTGAGCTCCTCTTTCTTGACGAGATTCTTCCCATACTTCCATGGCTGTATGGGGTTGACATCGCCTTTGGGCAAGTTGTATCCCATGATGTTCAAGTATGCAATGTAAGTCATCCCCATTTCATTGGCCTTTCTTTATAGCTCTGCCTCGTAATCATTTACAGGAGGAGCTATCCGTGTGTTGAACACTTGGAGCGGGGCACATGATTGGTTTTCCTGCTCTCCGAGCATGGGAACTATTTTCTGGGGTGCCGCATGACTGCTACTTTCAGTCTCCCTCCGCCTTGCATCCCCCTTCATAATCTGGCACTCGTAGTCCGACACAAGTGGGGTTTCAGGTTTCAAAAGATTATTGTAAAACTTCTCCACCACCGCCGGATCTAGTTTCTCCTTTGGCTCGGCCCGTCTAGGTGCAAAGAATTTCTTGACCTCTTCTTCCGAGATCCTATTGGTCTCCTCGTCGCTGCGATTCCATGGTAATACCGGCAATGGCTTGGCGGAAGGCTGCGGGACGTAGTTTCTTGAACTCTGGCGTATAGTTTCCTGCGGATTTCTTCATGGCAGTGCTAGTGATGCTCTTCGTGGCAGTGCTCTTCCGCTTACGCTGAGGAGATGGGTGAAGCACCGGAGATGGCTGACGTGCAGGAGATGGCTGGCGCGCTGAAGATGGCTGACGCGTAGGAGATGGCTGAAGCGTCGGAGACGACAGGGGAGTATTCTGATGACTTGGAGATGGCTGATGCGGCTCAGACTGCTGACGCTGCGGAGACGGCGGGGGTGCCAGTGGCCACCAATTTGGAAGCACGATGTGTTCCTTCTTCCAAAGAATGGCTGTTTTCACTGCAAATTTGAGTTGAGTTTCCCCTTCACCTGTAGCATGGTCAAGCCGTGCTTCATCATATTCCTTCACAACCTCATCCACCCCGACAATAGCATAGCCATCTGGAATCGGTCGGCAGTGGTAAGTTCCACCAGCTACAGGAGGTAAGGCATATCCGTCCGCCACCTTAATGGATAAGCCCATTAATCTCACATGCAGCTCAGCGTGTTCGCTCTTCGTGATCTCATCCACAGGGTATCGAGAACCCGCAATTTCAAGGGTGGGCTGCACGTTCTCCGTGGAAGCCACGCTGATTTTCCGCGCAGAGTCTAGGCCGCCGGCAGCTTCCAATGCAGGCTCTTCGTGCCGCTGAGATGGGCCGGTAGCTTGCTGGCTCTTTTGTGCATTCACTTGCGCCTGCAGCGCCACAAGTGAATGTTCTATCTGTGTCATCCGGTTTGTACGCTCTTTTTCTTTTCTGCTGCGCTATCTGTAAGAGTCGCCCCACTCGGCAAACCCATCCTGCCACGTCATACCCCCTGTGTCTCGTGCAAGTCCAGGGTGTTCTTTTTTACCGATGGCGCGTGTCAGATGGTCATTCTCTCTGTCGGGATGGAAGGTCCTGGCGGCTGTTTCCTCGTATGCCGTGATGAGTTCAGTGACGGGTTTGGCAAGGAGGGTTGGGAAGATACACAATCCCGTTTTTGGGTCCAACCTTGCCCCGATTTCGTAGAACCAAGTCTTTGCACGTAGGTCCCACCCATGTGTCTGGGGTGTGATCCCTCTATCGCGTAGGGCCTTCTCAACTTCCTCCCACTTAGGCCTCTAAGATATGTAGCCACCTGACCCCGTCCTCTGGTGATATTCCTTCTTCTAGGCATTTAGCGTATTGGTTTCTGACCTCTTTGTAGCTATAGCACCTTCCTTGTACGTCACAATTCGGGCCAGTGAGGTCTTATCTTCGCATAATATGCGTCTTCGAAATCTGGAGTCTCACGAGCTTTGACAAATTTGTTCAATTTTGTCTTCCAGTTGCGGAAAGTGTCAGCCATCTTCTTTAGAGTCCACTCTTTGACCTTTTCCTTTATAACCGGTTTATTTTCATCCTCCTCTGGCGGTAGAGTGAAATTTACCAACAGCGAATTCCAAAGCGTTTCTTTGGATCTTTCATCGACAAAGGTACCGTCGCCCTTCTTTGGATTATTCCAATATTAAATTATGATTGGGATTGAGTCCCTAACAAGAACTCCAGCCTAACGTATAATTTTTTTGCGGCCTTCTTGGGCTCCATCGGCCTGCCATCAACACGGACTGCTTCGATCGTGAACTTTGCACGATCTTTCAACCGATGGCTCGCGCCTCGCTTTCTCTTTTTTGTAGAAGAAGATTGTTGCTGGCTGGTCGATCCGGAGGGCTAAAAGAAGAAAGAAGCATTAATATATACAAATCAATCGGTGCAAGTCAGCAGAGGCTTAATCCATGCATATATATACCTCGACGGACTTTGTAATCACTAAAGTGCGTTCATCGAAGTCGTCATCTTCTCCATGACTACTTGAGCTGTCATCATGTCCCTCCAAGTTCAGATATTGTGAGGTGTCCTCGTGGATCATATTCTCCATTATTTCTTCCTCTTCAAGGTTTCTACTGAGTGGATTCATAGTTCCTAAAACAATAATATTATCTAGAGTAAGAGAGTAAACATTCAAGTGGACTTGGATTCATACACAAATATACATATTATTCATACAAAAATACACAAATATTATCAAGAGTAAGAGAGCGACCTAGGGCGGGTGAGCAAGCGCGTTCGATTCAGCGCGATGCGGCCTACCTAAAACAGGCGGCGCCGCTACCTAGGGGTCACCGGAGCGACGACAACGACGACGGCCAGCGGCGGCGCTTGCAGAGCAGCGAGGCGACGACGGCTCCGAGCGAGAGGGAGCGAGCAGAGGGGTCGGTGAGCACCGTGGGCGCGACAGCGACGGCGGAGTGGGTGGGCGCGACAGCGACGGCTCGTCTCTCTGTGCTCCTCTGCTCCTCGATCTGGCTAGGGGAAGAGGAAGAGGAGGTGCGCGCGTTATCATAGGATTGATATCATAATTATTAATATCACAAAATATCCATATATCCAATTAATATCCTAAAATCAATTCCCTAACACTAAATTCCTTAAACAAAATATCCTATGATTATGATTATTCTCTAAACTTAATTATGATTATGACACAAAATATCCTAACATTAAAGTCCTAACAAAATATTCTCTAAACTTAATTATGATTATGACACAAAATATCCTAACAAAATATTCTAACAAATTTGCTAAACAAAGTTATCTAAACAATCCTAAAACAAAATATTCTAACAAATTCTCTAAACAAAATATTATAACAAATTCTCTAAACAATCCTAAAACAAAATATTCTAACAAATTCTCTAAACAAAATATTCTAACAAAATCATATAACAAAATATTCTAACAACTTCTCTAAACAATCCTAAAACAAAATATTCTAACAGATTCTCTAAACAAAATATTCTAACAAAATCCTAAAACAAAATATTCTAACAAATTCTCTAAACAATCCTAAAACAAAATTGCTAAACAAAAATCCTAAAACAAAATCGTAAACCAAAAATCCTAAAACAAAAATCCTAGGCGCGCGCGGCTCACCTAGGGCACGGCGGCCGATGACGGTAAGGCGGCGTAGACGACGAGGAGGCGCGATCGACGACGGTGGTGCGCGCGCGGTGCGGACGGCGAGGCGGGAGAAGACGTCGAGGAGCACGGTGGTGGACAGCGCGGGCGCGGTGGCGGCCGTTTTGGCGCAGCGGCGGACGGCGACGGCGCGGTCGAGCAGCCTGCCGCCGTCGTCGTTGTTCTCCGCGCGCTCCTCTGCTCGATCGATCCCAAAATTTTCTAAGTGTCTGGTTGAGGTAGAGGATGCGCGTGTTGCATTATAACCCCCCCCCTTTAACACCGGTTCTAGCCACGAACCGGTGTTAAAGGGGGGGATTCGTTTCGTGCGCACCCCCCTTTAACACCGGTTCGTGGCTGGAACCAATGTTAAGGGAGGGGGGGGTGCGCGCGTGAAACGAAATAAATGTCCCTCCTTTAACACCGGTTCTTGGCTGGAACCGGTGTTAAAGGGGGGCATTTATTTCGTACATTAAATGGGTGGGGGCTTTTTTAATTCAAAAAATAGGATAGAATTAAGAAAATTCATATCTTTTTCATTGTAACTCGGAAAAATATGAATAATATATCATACTTTTCAGAAAAATAAGATCTATCCATTCATATAAAAACATTTTATAGTTACTGTAGATGAAATTTTTCAAAATGATTAAAACACTTACATATAAATTTTGATTATTCAATTAAGACAAAATTAAAATAGTCAAACCTAAAACTTTGAACTTAAGAAATATTAAGCATCTGAAAAGAAATGTAACCATATTTTATTAGAGAAAATCATATTTTATTTTGTATTAACATTTTTGAATTGTTTGGATATTTAAATTTAGCATCTTTTGTACACTTTGAAATCTGACAAAACTTTCAACATGAAAATTGTTTGTATTTGAATAATTAATCCTAAAACATTTTTTGTTTTGAAAAAAATAAAATTCTAACTATTCAAACTAGTAACATATGGGAAAGGGCGGGCAGAATGCGCGGGAGGAAAAGGGAGGGAAGAAAATTTTATTACGATAGTACTGGAATTAAAGTACATAACGCAACTAACAAAGCACGACTAAAAATTAAGATACATAGAAGAACTAAAAATTAAGATACATCCAGATTAAGTCACAATCGGCCGAACTTGTTTTGGAATGTTGGAGTGATTCAGTCATGCTCCTGCCTACACCTGTAATACTCGCCACTGTAGTCGTCGTACTCGCCGTGGCCATCGTCGTTGTCGTCGTCGGGGTCGCCATAGTTGAACCTTGAAGGCTGAGTACGTGTGAGCTGGACTTGAGGGTAGCGCAGACGGGGATTAGAGTCGGCGGCTGTGTCGTAGGCCATGACGCTCTGGAGAGTCCGACCGCACCACCACAGCCGACAGCCGGCCTCGTTGAAGTTCAGAGGAGGTGGGCCGTCCTCCTCGTGCCTGCCGAGCGCCCTCTCACGCCGATCCCCGAAGAAGGCTTCCCAAGTCGGGATGCCATCTGGGATTCCTCCGCTGCTCCGGCGTGAGCTCGAAGTAGTAGTGGTTCGTGATGGCCATCCGGCGCGCCACACCTAGAGGGACAGGAGGAACCGGCACGCCTCCGGCGCTCAGAAATGGCGAGAAGAAAAATGGCTCATTTAATACATATAGTATTAACAGAAGAAATATGACATTGATTTCCATTTTGAGATACATATGTGTGCCAAAAATGGCTCAATTAATACATATAGTCAATCTTATGATCGCGTCGGCCGTAACCATGGAGTATCAGCACCGTTTAACAGGATGGTTGGGTCAGTCTTCACTATGAAGGGCGGAATTTCATCAAACTTATTATAATCTTCTGACATGTCTGTCTTGTCCTCCACTCCCACGATGTTTCTTTTCCCTGAAAGAACTATGTGACGCTTTGGCTCATCGTGTGATGTATCTGTTTGCTTATTTTTTATTTTTTTCAGTTTGGTAGACATGTCCTTCACATAGAAAACCTGAGCCACATCATTGGCTAAGACGAATGGTTCCTCTAAGTTCTTGTCTACCTTTATAAGATTGTTGAGATCCACTGTTGTCATTCCGTACTTCTTGTCTACCTCAACCCCTCCTCCTGTTAGCTTGACCCATTTGCACCGAAACAAGGAGACCTTAAAATTAGGTCCATAGTCAAGTTCTCATATCTCCTCTATGAACCCATAATACATGGTCTTTTGTCCATTGTCTTCTGCTGCATCGAAGCGGACACCACTGTTTTGGTTGGTGCTCTTTTTATCTTGGCCTATCGTGTAAAATGTATTCCCATTTATCTTGTATCCTTGGAAAGTACGTACAGTCGAAGATGATGTCCTGGCCAACAAGTACAGCTGATCTCCAACTGGAGTTATTCGTGAGAAGTATTTGTAGCCAGCCGCCAAAACTCGCCATGTGTTCACTTATAATCCATTCATCAGACTGTCCCGGGTGTTTAAGGCATATAAAATTCTTGTGTTCATTTATATACGGGGCAACCAAGATAGATCTTTGTATTACCATGTAGTGTGCTTGATTAAGAGAATGTCCGTCCCTACATATCATTGTTTTACATCCTAGGATGCCTTTTCCACGCAGTCTCCCCTTATGTCGTGATTCTGGAACACCAATCGCCTTAAGGTCAGGAATAAAATCAACACAGAACTCAATGACCTCCTCTGTTACATAGCCCTTGGAGATGCTTCTTCTGGCCTAGCACGGTTATGAACATATTTCTTTAAGACTCTCATGTACCTCTCAAAGAGGAACATATTGTGTAGAAATACAGGACCGAGAATGACAATCTCTTCTACTAGGTGAACTAGGAGATGCGTCATAATATTGAAGAAGGATGGTGGGAACACCAACTCAAAGCTGACAAGACATTGGGCCACATCTGTCTGTAACCCTGGTAGGATTTATGGATCGATTACCTTCTGAGATATTGCATTGAGGAATGCACATAGCTTCACAATGGGTATTCAAACATTTTCAGGTAGAAGCCTCCTCAATGCAATCGGAAGCAATTGCATCATAATCACGTGGCAGTCATGAGACTTCAGGTTTTGGAATTTTTTCTCTGCCATATTTATTATTCCCTTTATATTCGACGAGAAGCCAGACGGGACCTTGATACTACTCAGGCATTCAAAAAAAATTCCTTCTCTCCTTTGGTTAGAGCGTAGCTGGCAGGAGTTAAGTGGCATCGTTTACCCTTCTTGTTCTCAGAATGCATAGGTTCTTCAGGGTCTTTCATACGTTGCTGGTCCTGCCGTGCTTCCGGTGTATCTTTTGTCTTCCCATACACTCCTAGGAAGCCTAGCAGGTTCACGCAAACATTCTTCGTCACATGCATCACGTCGATTGAAGAGCGGACCTCTAGGAATTTCCAATAGGGTAGGTCCCAAAATATAGATTGCTTCTTCCACATGGGCGCGTGTCCGGCATCGTCATTCGGAACAGATAGACTGTTAGGACCTTTTCCAAAGATTACTTCTAGGTCCTTGACCATACCAAATACCTCCTCACCAGTACGGAGGACAGGCTTCCTCCGGGGTTCTGCCAGACGTTTGAAATGCTTGCCTTTCTTTCTTACGGGATGCAGGTTCGGAAGAAATCGACGATACCCTAGGTACACAACCTTCTTACATTTATCCAAATATACACTTTCAGTTTCATCTAAACAGTGTGTGCATGCATTGTATTCCTTGTTTGTCTGCTCTGAAATGTTACTAAGAGCAGGCCAATCATTGATGGTTACGAAAAGCAACGCTCGTAGGTCAAATGGCCCCCCTTTGTGCTCATCCCACATACATACGCCTGGTTTGGCCCACAGTTTAAAAGTTCTTCAACTAATGGCCTTAGGTACACATCAATGTTGTTGCCGGATTGCCTTGGGATTTGGATGAGCACTGGCATCATAATGAACTTCCTCTTCATGCACAACCAAGGAGGAAGGTTATAGATACATAGAGTCACCGGCCAGGTGTTGTGACTGCAACTCTGCTCACCAAAAGGATTCATGCCATCTGTACTTAGACCAAACCTTAAGTTCCTTATGTCACGTGCGAAGTCCGGGTACTCTCGCTCGACTTTTCTCCACTGTGACCCATCAGCGGGGTGTCTCAACATCGCGTCTTTCTTACGGTCTTCCATGTGCCATCGTAACAACTTGGCATGCTCTTTATTTCTGAAGAGACGTTTTAACCGTGGTATTATAGGAGCATACCACATAACCTTGGCAGGAACCTTCTTCCTAGGGGCCTCGCCCTCAACATCACCAGGATCGTCTCGTCTGATCTTATACCGCAGTGCAGTGCATACGAGCATGCATCCAAATCCTCATACTTCTCACCGCGGTAGAGGATGCAGTCATTAATGCAGGCATGTATCTTCTGCACGTCTAATCCTAGAGGGCAGACAACCTTCTTTGCTTGGTATGTACTGTCGGACAACTCATTATTTCTTGGAAGCAGATTCTTTATTTTTACCAACAACTTTGAAAATGCGCTGTCAGTCACACCGTTCTCTGCCTTTCATTGCAGCAAATCCAGTGTGGTACCTAGCTTTTTGTGGCCATCTTTGCAAGTTGGGTACAACAATGTTTTCTGATCCTTTAACATCTGCTCCAGCTTCTCCTTCTCCTTTTCAGTTTCACATTCTTCCTTTGCATCAGTAATGGCCCGACCAAGATTGTCATCAGCGGGCCCATCTGCTGCCTCTTGATCTTCATTATCTACCCCCGTTGCAGTATCATCGTATTCATGATACATATTATGATAGTTGTCATCATCCTCTTCTTCTTCGTTGTCTTCCATCACAACCCCTTTTTCTCCGTGCTTGGTCCAACAATTATAGCTGGACATGAAACCGGATCGAAGAAGGTGGGCGTGAATGGTTCTGGTATTTGATTAGTCTTTCTTGTTCTGACAGTAAACACACGGACAACACATAAAACCATTATGGCCACGGTTTGCATTAGCCACAACGATGAAATTTTGGAGGCCCGTAATGTACTCGGAAGTGCGTCGGTCACCGTACATCCATTGCCGGTTCATCTGCATTAATATATAGTATATCAAAAAATTAATATGGAGATGACCATTTATATAGTACATCAATGACACATGAAAGGATAAAGTTGCCGACCTCGACCGAGAAGGAAAGAGGAACGAGAAAACTTATTTCGAGCTCTCGGGTATTTCACCGAACACCTCTTGTGCATAGGAAAAAAACACAAACTAGCACACCTCTCACCCTCTTTCTATGCTCCAAAATGAGAGAGTGAAAAAATGAGAAAGAGGGGTGTGGGCTGCGGTGTGTTATATATACGCACCCCCTTTAACACCGGTTCAAGCCACGAACCGGTGTTAAAGGGGGGGCTGCGTGGAACCGGTGTTAAAGAGGGTGCTCCTTTTTGCTTTCTAGACCACGCTGGTACGGGCGCCCCCTTTAACACCGGTTCATAGGAGAACCGGTGTTAAAGCCCAGTTTCGACCTCAACCAAAGGCCTCGTTTTCACTAGTGTGAGCACTTACCCCCCTAAGTATCAAATACCATGCATATTAACCCCTCAGGCCGTCGATGGCAGTTTTGGTAGCTGTTTTAGTACATGTGGACAGTGGTTTTAGCCAAATGGTGGAAATTAGCGGTTAAGATGCAACGTGTTTTAAAACAGAACAGAGACAAAGCTAGAAGGCAGTCAGGCTGGATAGAAAAATTATGCGCTAGCTAGATTATGTAAAAAATAGCTAGCTTGTTTGAATCGTGGAACTGATCTATATGGCGGCAGCTGGTGTGTGGCGTGCTGTTCGTGGACGTGCGTGTGCTCGGTGTGCCGCGTCATGTGCATGTGGACAAAAAGCAAGCGACAGGAAGCCGCAGCCGCATGGACGTGCTCAACCATGGCACGTTCATGGCGTGCGTGCCCGGCTGTAAGCAGTGATGTGGACATGGTCACAGACAGAGGCGGGAAAGATTGGAGGAAGCGAAGCGGAGCTCACCGTGATCAATTGGCTGTCTTGGCGAGGTCAGAGGCGACCGGAAGAAGAGGTGCTCGACTGAGACCTCTACGGCATAGGTAGAGCTCGAAACTGCCGTCGCTGACCCCGTCTCCCAGGTCGAAGCCCTGTTCATCGCACTCGTGGACGCGTGCATCCCGCCGATCCCTGTCAACGTGGCTTGCCTCGAGGTGTACGCCTCTGACGCGCTCGACCACCCGCTCCACCATCTGATCTGAGGCTCTTCCCGTACTACAACAACTACGTAGGCCTGAGCGACCTGGAGCACAGGCTCCTGTCCCACGATGTCCGGATTGCCTCGCCACGCTGTTCGTCGGGTCAGGCTTGCTGCCGCTCAGCTTGCTCCTGCTCACTGCACGCCACATGCCGGACGCCGTCATCGACAACTTCGACCCATGCAGGTATCGGAGGCTCGAAGGCTGCTCCTATTTTTGGTCCAGTCCAGAGAACGCGGGACCGAACAATCAATAGTTGATTTCCAACGTGACTAAAACCAATTGTTCACGTGGACCAAAACAGCCATTAGCTAGCTGTCTCAATCTAAACTTGTGGGGGTTAGAGCATCTCCATCCGCGTTTCCATGACGTTGTTTATAGGACGTTTTTTTTGTCCAGACGGTAAATTTTTGCCCAATCGTGTTTCCAGTTTCGTTTGATTCGGTCCAACTTTCATCCGGAGTTCACAGGCCGATCCCGAGTTGCTGGAAACACCCTGGAAATGCTGGACGAAGCGAAAACGCTGGTGGGCGAGCCAACCCTGTCAGCGACTATAGGCCGAGCTCCCGCACTTTTCTTCTTCCCCTCCCGCCTTTCCTCTCCATTCCCCCCAACTCCCGCCAGTTCGCCGAGCTCCCGCCCACCATGCCGCCCAAGGGTTTCGTCAAACCCCGATCCAACCTCGGCGAACCAGAGGAGAAAAAGGAGAGGAAACCGAGAGCGCCAAAGAAGAGGCCGGTAGGCTTGACCAACGCCTAGTGGCTGACCCTTGTACAAAATAAGAAGACGGTCGAGTCGGACGGCTGCATGGACAGGAAGGCGAGGGCAAAAGCGGCGAAGACGCTCACCGAGGCCTAGGGGCTTGCCGACGAACAGGTGATGAGGGCAAAGCAAGCAGCGGCGTTGGGTGCAACGATGTCGCGCCCGAGGCCGGTCGTCCCCCCGCAGTACGGCGCCCACTGCGGAGCCAGCCAAACATCGGCTCGCCAGCCGGGTTCTCGCCGATCTCGCCGGTCGGCTTCCAGGAGAGCCAGGCGAACCAGCGGAAGAGGTACTCTGCGGTGACCCAGCATACCACTGCATGATGTAGTACACTATAGTCGTTGACATAACACTAATAAAACACCGTTCACTAGTATTACATCCTTTAGAGTGGTATAACAGAAACACAGCGGGTCCAATACATGGCTAAAGGTTACAACTCACTCTTTACACAAGATCCAGAGAACACTCTAGGTTAAAGAGAGAGAAAGAACTTCTTACAAAGAAGAATCAAAGATAGACAACGCAAAAACTATTATATTATTACGACTAGTATCTTAACTAAAGGGTTGGCATTGCTGCTATTACAATGCACTACAGAAATACGTTCTTTGGTTAGAAAGTATATTCCTATCTAATCAGTAACTTCGTCTTCACTTGAGTTGATGTATATGTTGACTTCCTTGTCTTCGTTGAAGAGTTTTAGCTTTGGATGATGATTCCTGAAGCATAACTGGATGTAGATGTCATCTTAATGGCTTCAGAATCTAGCAAGGATTAAGAAGATATGTTGAGTACGAGCGTACTCAGCAAGTTCACTAGAAAAGGAGTGTTTGATGCACTATATCTACAGCCACAGACCGTAGGTCGTAGGCAATGCAGGTTTTCGTAAACATTTCTTCAAATGTTGCTTTTATTCTGAAAAGCTATATCCGTCAGCATTCACGGGTTTACCAGAACTTTCATGGAGTTCCTTTCCCACCGCGTTCGTATCTCCTTTCCGGAACAGGGAGTAACAAGTTATAGTTCTTACACTCTGCAGAGGTGCGTTACTTTACCCATGAGAGATCAACTCTTTGTTGCACAATCGAGCAGCTTATTCCCGTCCACAATTCCATGATATGGGGCCCAGAAGATGATCCAAGCCAATCACTTCCCCCTTCACGACCTTGCATGCCTCCTTGGTGTACACCATGCCCACATATTGAATTATGGCAATGGTTTGTACAGACCGTTAGATGCCAGAACTATCGTGGGACGTTGAGGGTTCCCACCCATATGCTGCATATCCTCTACGAATTACCAATTAATATGAACGCTACGAGTGATAACAGCCACGACCTGCACATTCGGCTACATGCGAGAGGAAGAAGATACAGCTGACTTCTCCGTCCCATTCCAAATCTCATGGTTAACGCGTGATATACGTCGCAAGAATCACTGGCGACATTGGTTGTTAAGTCCTAGATAGTATGTTCCTTTACCACCGGAACATTCATAGTAGGTTATTACCTCATGGTAAAATAACCTATAATCACATTATTATGAAAATAGTGTTTTCGGATTTTTTTAAAATGCAGGCGATGACAACACTGGATTTATAAAATACTTTACAGAAAATAATCAAAGGACATGAGCAAGTGTGAACTTGCCTTTTGTGATTGCAAGATTATGCACTCACGGTCTTCAAGATAATATAAGATCCAATATCTGAAATCAGCATCATTGGTCCGATAAGGACTAATGTTTAAAGAAGCAAAATGCTTTTATGCATAAGTAATGTGATGCATTTTATAAACGTGAATCCGGGGATAATGTTGTTCTAGGGTTTGGATACTGGAAAGGTTTCCTTGGAATGTGTTGCCCTTTTAGATTAAGTTTCACACTTGTGCTTCTTGTTAAGGCTTGTGAGTGGGTGAAACAACATGTAATTATAATAACATAAAACAATGACATACACACCAACGTGAAATGTTACTCAAGATTGCTTACATTATAATTGTTTATCTTTAAATTTTACTTTACAAGTAATGGCCTTAATAAGGAACTTAAGTGTTTACAATCCTAGATATACAAGTAAAGTTTGAAACAATGTGATTGTGATTAATTGTCATCTGTTGATTATAATGAGAATTCCTTGAATTTAATTTGTTAAGAGTTGGAGATATTATTATAAGGTTTGTTGATTGAAGTGGCAAAACGAATAACTTTTGAAGAAAAGATTCCTTTTTAAGGTATAAACAATCTTTGTGGTTAATCAAACATGTTTGAGGTTGTTTGTGCTTGCTTGAATAGCTTGGACTTGAGATGCTTTATGACTTAACTATTTTTTTTTGCGGGTAAAAAAAATAAAAAATATAACTATGTCTTTAGTATTATATTTAAAGTCTTGTAGACTAAAGTTAACTTTAAAACATAGATGGATTTAAGGTGTAATGCTTATGATATTTGTACCTTGTGTACTTTATAATGTTTTCTTAAGTTACTTAAGAATGGTTATTCTCCTAGTTAAGTAGTGGTCTCTTAATTTTATAATGGAACAAGATCACTTATTTCCTTATAAAGGTGTGATTATAGTTTGTGGATAAGTAAATAGTACTAGTGACTACTCATGAATTATCTTTGGATTCAGTCCATTATAAGGTTATGAGTGGAATAATGGTAAAAGATTGTATTTGACTAAAATATCATTCTTGAAGATTTTATAATTGTTAAATATCTTTTTAGAAAATTAAACTACACATATGGTTGAAGGATAATTCAATAAAATTGTATTTATAATGTTTTGAACCATTATGACTTCATATTATTAATATTTAAGACTAGTATTACTTATTAGACTTTAATTGGTTGATTTTAGAATATTAAGAATTTTTATTTACCCTTTTATGGATTATCTGTTAAGGAAATAGTTTTAAATTCGAGTTGCTAAAGTGTTTTAATTTTTTATTTACCTCAAAAGTGGAATATTATATTTTTAACATGTAAGTATTATTTTTGTGATTATTTTGGCATATTACATTTATTTTTATGATTTATAAATAATAAGATATGATTTTTATAATATTTATTACCTTATAAATAATTAATACATAATAAAATTGAATTAAGTGGAATAATAATGTATGATTATAGTTTTTAAAGTATTTTTTTTATTTTTATAAGATTTTTGATATTTTATTTATATTTTTAATATTTACCAATACTAAAATATGAATTATCCAAGTTTTATTACTTATAAAATCTTTATTAAAATAATAATTATTTAAGTAACTATCATAATAATGTTTGATAATAGTTTAATGTTATAGATTTTATTTTTCTAAAAAAATTCATATATTATACACATTTTTCTGAATTACAAAACAAAAGTTATTAATTAAACAAGATTTAATCATTTATTTTATTTCTGGAATATTGATATTTGAATTTATATTGTTTTATCAATTTCCTGAACAGGAAATACTTTTTGTACCGAGGCTAAACCTACCCAAGGTCACTGACTGGCGGGCCAACGGCCACATCATCAGCCACGCGTGCAAAGACTAAGTCAAAATGGCTGACTAGACATGGGATGATGCGAGCATGATGTCATCGTGATGTCAGCAGAAGATGAACACCATAGATCGATGATAGTGCATACGCGGGGCTGCGGTTAGGCTTGTTGGAAAGAGGACGACGCGAGGAGCCTAGGAGTGGTGGCGCTGCTAGTAAATGGTCGTCGGAGGATGGTCAACGACGGTGGACAACGACGGAGGTGTCGGGTACTCGTGGTGGAAGCGATCTAGAGCGAAATACAGAGAACAAAAGGTACTGTTAGAACCGGTGGCTCACCAGGATGCTTGTAGTGACGACGGCGAGGAGAGGCGAGCTTAGACGACGTCGCCATGGTCGACGGCGAGCGGCGGGCAGACGCGTTCGATGCACATGATTCCGGCATTCCGGCTCGATTCCTCCTCCGAGTAGACGTAGTCCACTACGGCGGAGCTTGTGGTATCACCAGTTGGTCTTGGGGTGGTCTCAAACGGCGACGACAAGCGACTCTGACGAGCTAGGGTTTCGGGTCCTATGCGAGAGAGAGAGATAGAGAGAACGAGAGGAGATGAGATAGGTATGAGAGCATAGAGGAGGACGCGGCGGTCTTATCTACACCCCTTAGGGTCGGCGGCGAGCATCACGGCGGTCGAATTTTGATGACGACGGCGGACGGCATCGACTGTACGTATGCAGGTGCCTGTGTGCGTGAGGATGACGATGATGATCATTTTGGCGAAAACCCCCTACGCTTCTTCGAAACAAACCCATGGTCCCTGGCAGTGTCCCACCTGTCAGTCACAGAGTGAGATAAGCTGGACTGATTTCTAGGCCGAGGTGGGCTGCTACGGGCTACGTGTGAGCAGTGGATAAAGAGATAGAAAATGGGCCATGGGTCAGATCTGGTCTCCTTCTTTTTCTTTCTTTAATCTTTCCTTTTTTCTATATTCTGTTTTGTTTTCAGATTTGAATTTTAATCTTTGATTTAAACTTTTCTAACAAAGTTTATTTGCTGAATACTTGCAGCAACAATTGATATTGATTGAGATTTATTTTGTAAACCTTTATGATAAATATTTTTATATTTCTTTATTTTCTTTATATGAACCCCTTTTAATATTTTTTAGAGGCCTTTGTTATTAATTTTCTTTCTATACTAAACCATGGCTTTATTAAATGATATTTCCTTATTTGTTTATAAAACTTAATTCTAGTTAGCTCATAGTTTGGATGGAAATTTTTATATAATGATCCTATATCATTATTTGATGCATGATATACAAAGGAAATTATCTGGTTAATATTACTCCCATGAATCTAGGGAATAATAAGGTATATATGTTTTATTATAACTAATATAGGAATTAGGGTTTGAATTGCAATTGTTTACCCTAGGGTTTAGGGTTCTTAATGTACCTATTTTCTTTTGTTGATAAAAGTTTATGGCTAAGCATATTGTCTTTTTATTTGTGATCTTTAATGATATCACCCTTTTAAAATAGAAAGTTATTAACTGGAATGTCTATTGGAAAAGAATTGATAAAAATATCTCCTAAATACATATGGTTAAGACAATTGGAAATGTCAGGGATGTGCTTAAGTGATTTCCTATAGGAAATATTCCTATAAAGCATTGTGGAAATAATATGATTTATCCAACAGATGAGCTGGATGTTAAGCTTGATCATAGATTTAGGGTTTAGTGTTTAAAAAAAATCATATCTTCTATAATTCATAATTCTGGACTTCTAATTAAGGAATTACTTTCCTAGATATTCTACTTCTTCATATCCATCATCATGTGCTAACATGATTAGTTTTGCTTTACAAGCATATTCTTATCCACCTTTTATTCTTCTAAATCCATTTATAAATCCAATGAGCTTGACACCAAAGCTTTCATAATCTTCTCCATTAACTCCATGTTACTCAAGCTTTAGCTTAATAATACTATCTTATATCTACTTAACTCTAGTATCTTATATTCAACCTTCACATCATATCATGGTGACTTAACATGGCTAACCTAGGATAACATATCTATACTAGGGTTCAATCATGTTCTATCCACCAATATCACTTATACATGATATAAGCATTCAATCTTGGTGACTAAAGCATGTTCATTACAATCCTTTGATCCTTATGGTTTAGGTTTCTAGTTGGCTAATCAAGGCTTTCATTCATACAACATTACAATTGTATTATAATTATCTTCTGTTTATCTCTATTAGGTTAAGAGATATGATTTATTGACTATACATACTTGATCCCATAAGATTACTCCTATTAACTATCTTCAATATTCATCCTTGTAATCTGTATCTCAGGTACTCTTTTATCATTTCAGGAGTGAGTTAACTCCATCAATAATCCTATTGATTTAATTCTCTTCCAATACTCCCATACTATAGATGATATTTGAATCTAGCATTACCATATACCTTTCCCTACCTCCTTCTTTAAAGGATTTTAGGTGAATGCTATGATAAGAACAAGAGTTAATAGCTCAAGTTTTGATAGTTTAAGAATTGGTGAATCTATAGTTGATTACTCAACATTGATGAACAACAAATATGAGAATAGGGTTTAATAGGGATGATAAGAATTGATATGGAAAGAAAGATATGTGGTGAATAATCTTAACTTGATTTCCTTGCTACTTAAACTCACTAAAGGGTTGAGGTTAGATATTACCATGATACTCATAGTAAAAATAGATAAGAATAAGATAGGTCAGGATTAGTCATTACATTCTTATTACTTGAGTTGTAGTCTTAACTTGGTATTCATAAGTTGTTGTGATGAATATTATGATATGATCCCTTAAGGATCAGATATTAATCATTTAAGCCATGCATTATGATTTACATTTTATTATATTTGGTCTATCTTTAGATCAAATCATGTTTACCCAGATAAGGTTTTAGCAAAGGTCATACTGAAACTTATCGCAGTCAACTTGATTATCTACTTTAATTCCATCAAGTTGAGAGAAGCTTCAATCACTTTGACAAGTTTTGTTCACAAGCACGAAAATTATTCGGATTTTCTATGCATGAATGCAATGCACACATCTGTGTTCAGCTTATTTCTAAGCTCTAATGCTGGGATGTTATATACTCCTCCTCCCCCGAATTCGACGACGGGTTCAACCCGAACATGCTCTTCCCCTGCCCCGCGCCTCGCCCTCCTCCGACCTTCAACGTCGACATCAACGTCTCCTACTCCACCTCTCCGGCATACACAGGCCCTTCGTCGTCCATGCGCCGTGGCCCTCTTCCGTTCGGCGGCATATCCTCGCCCACAACCTTCGGGCCCACAACGCGTTCGGCGACGCCCACAATGTTATTTTACTGATCCGTGGTTCCCCTTATTTCAAATCCCGTGTTTTTCGATTGATTTACTGATCCCCGGAGTTTAAAGACGTTAAATCCTCCGATTTGGGATCACAAACGGATTGAAGAAATCCATATATAGCTCAGGTCAACGCGCGAGAGCAACGGTTCTGAACAAGCCAAGGCGAGTGATGGTGAGAAAGGCGCCTCCCTTCGCTCCGATCGGACGGAAGCGCAAAGGTCCATCCTTGTGCTCCGCGGTCGGTGAGGTCACCCTTTCCGAGGACAAACCGTTGCGCCCTTGTGCTCCGCTAGGGCCATCTCGTCGATTCCGAAGTAGGCGGCATCGGGTCACTCCACTGAGGTTCTTAGAGCAGCTCTAGCAGCTATCGTATAATAGGCTGGGCTGAAACCGTAAAATTCCGGCGACATACAGGTCGGTTATAGTTTCTCGCGCCGATTAGAGCCCGTATTCGTGGTCCTTCCCGTAAATGGTTTATGGTGGCCCATAACACGGCCCGCACGAGCGCTATATCTATGGCCTGCACGGTCGGAACCGTATCCCCTCCGCCGCGAACCCTAACCCCCTCTATCGCTTCCCTTGCCAAATCCTCCGCCACCGGCCACCCCTTGCCAAATCCTCCTTCGCCAAGACGAGATGCAGCGCGACATGCCACCCTCGTCCCCGCGCTACGGCTCCTGAGGGCAGCGCTTCCTCTCCATCGCCGGAGCCACTCGGAGGGGGCGAAAAAGTGCGCCACGAGGAAATATGTCAAGTGGGACCAGCCCGCGCCAGCGTCCCTCGCCAGGTTTGCCGCCCTCTACACCGCCGGTTCCTCCTCTTCCTGTGCTGGGAGCATCCACCGCCGCCCTTCCTCCCCGCAAGCTCCGGCGAGCGATTCATCGGGCTACCGCGAGTACGTGTCCGAGGAATCGGATAGCTTCAACGAAAGCTCCGGCTCCGGCGTCGGCGAGAGGGACTTCGTCACCTCCGACGCTGCCGAGGAGCGCGCGTTGGCGTGGCTGCAACGCCGCTCCGAACGCACCCATTTCAACGAGCAGGCGCGGGAGGAGCATGAGCTCGCCGATGCGCTCCGCTTGATAGAGCGGCAGAAGGAGAAGGAGGAGGCGGTGGAGCAGCTCAAGCGCTAGAAGGAAGAGGCCGAGGGTCAAAATCCCCTGTTTTCCAATTGATTTACAGGTCCCGTAGTCTAAACACGTCGCTGGATGGTTCCATCCAGGCGTGGCTCGGATTCTCCGGTTTGGAGTCGGAGACGGATCGAAGGAGTCCACATATATGTAGCTCCGGTGGACGGGCGAGAGCAAACTCTTCTGAACAAGCTAAAGGCTCGTCATGGGGAGAAAGGCGCCTCCCTTGGCTCCGACCGGACGGAAGCGCAAAGGTCCCTCCTTTCCCCTTCTACTCCCCTGCAAACACCGGCGTATCCTCCCCGCTCCGGCACCGCCAACCACGGGCTGGGCGTCTCTCCCGGACGACATTGCCCGTCAGGTCGCCGCGCTGGTGCTGAAATACGACGTGGTGGACTACATAGCCTTCCGCGGCGTCTGCTCCGGATGGCGCGCCTGCGCGCCCACTCCGCGCGACCCCACCCTGCGGACTCGGTCTCTCCGCCCGGTCGACTGGATCCCGCTCTGCGACGGCGACGCCGTCCGCCCTGACGACGCCGGCCAGATAACCTTCTTCCACTGCAAAACAGCGAGGTCCCTCCGCGTCCGCCTGCCCGAGCTCCACCGCCACAGGATCATCGGCTTCACCGATGGCCTCGTCATCCTGCTGCACAAGCGACGCACCACGATCCACGTGCTCCACCCCTTCACGGGCGTGGTGGTCGACTTCCCATCGCTCGTTCCAGTGTACCAGCAGCTGATCAGGGACCGCAACTGCGTGCTTCGCATGACCGCTGCAGTTTGTACCAGCGCCTCGTCGGCCACTTCCATCGCCGTCGTGGCCTGGTTCCTCTGGTCACCTGTGGTGCTCAGTGCCGATGCAGGCCACCCAAGCTGGCAGGTCATCCACAATGACATGGATCTTGCAAATACCTTGGCCTTCCAAGGCCAGCTCTATGGCCTTTTGAAGTCTTCAAAGCAGATTGTGCAAGTCTACCCTCCGAAACCACTCATTCCTGTTGTTGCTCGTGTTCCACGAAAGTTTGGCAACCCATTCTTCTGCGACCACTATCTCGTGGAGTCCCATGGCCATATGCTGCTCGTTGTCAAGTCTTCCAACTTAGTGGGCCGTGATGTGGAGGAGTGGCGACGCTATGTTGTTGTGATCTTCAAGGTGGATGTGAGCCTCAGCCCCTGGAAGCTGGTTCCGGTGAGCAGCCTCGGCGACCGGGCGCTGTTCGTCTCCATGGACAGGTGCCTCTCCGTGTCGTCCAGGGACCTCCCGTCCATCAGCAGCGACTCGGTTTACCTCACGGTGTCACTCCCCAATCCGGTCGTTGTGCACTCTCTGAGCAGTCGATCATTCGAGCGGCCAACGACGTTGTGTCAGGTGCACAATGTGAAGGAAAGGATTCGCCCGTCCGTGCGGCCCTTCACCCTCGCCGATCATCTTCTCACCTACTGCAATCATCGTGAATGGTATGGTTTCTTAATTAGCTTTCTGTCTGCTCACTAGCAATTCACTCTGATAACTCTAATTGATGATCTAATTTTGCCTTCCATCCTACTGTAGGTCAACTGGACTAATGTTTCATGAGTATTACTCTATTCCCAAGTCTTTTGAAGAGTTGTGGAAGAAAATAAGAACCCAAGATTCTGAAGTGAGGATTTCACGCGTGAAATATTGAATTCAGGAAAAAGAACAAGGCTCGTCGCACCGACTAAATAGTAGCCCCTCTGTATTTTGGACTACTCTTTGGTAAAGAGAATATTGTTTGCTAATTTCCTTATCCCTAACGCTCTCAATGTAAAGAGAAAATTTGCTCTTGCTTCTTGATGAAGTGAGCTTAGTTATGAATGATCATTGGTGTCAGTCTATGGCATACACGCTTCATGAGTACTACTACTGAAGATTATAATGTGAGGCACTTCTTCTTTCTTGCCCCCAAAACTTTTTGTCTTTTGCCATGTGTTGTTGTTTTGTTTTATTTCGTGGCATGCCTAGTAGTCCTTACTGTTTTTCACAACAATTGTTTTTTGAATTTAATCTATGTCTTCTTGCTGAGTAAACATGTTTCTTTTCATGTGCACCTGTTGCTGTATATGCATTTTGAAACGACCGCTCTAGTTAGGAGGCTGATACAAAATCTAAGCAGTTACAACAAATTAAGTCTTTTGGAAGTTGGAACAGAATTTTTGTGATGTTTATTTTACTGACCATACTTTATCATTACATCATTTCAAAATGTAAAAAAGTATTTACCTTCCTGGAGTGATCTTCAGAACATAAGTGAATTATGTCATGCTCTGATTTTTTATTTTTTTTGAGAAAGTCATGATCTGATTTGTTAGTGATTTACTCTGAGTTGTGGGTTGTGTTTGGTTATCAGTGATAAAGAGCTAGAACTGTTTATGCTAGACCATTGCTTATCTTGTCTGAAATGCTTATCTATCTCATGGCAGAGGGCGGTGCTATACTCGCAACCTTTAGTTCTGCCTATATGCTGACATATAGCATATTTGTTAATTCTATGAAGCTAGCTTTGACTAGCTGTAACATCATCCTAGTTTAACTCTATGACCATGCTGTAATAGCTCGTCTATGACCATGCTGTAATAAGAATGACCATTTGTTTTTGTGTGCCTGTAGTTTAACTCTCTTATCTTATATAATTGCAGGCGAAGTTATCAAAACGCTGGCTGCGTTTGCTCAACATGTACCCATTTTGCACAATGCACATAGTGGATAGGTGGACAGCGAGAGGAGAATTAGCACACTCTTCTAGACAAAAGCACCTGCATTGATCGTGGTGATCAGGATGGAACAGTTCTAACTTGGGCAATGGGCCTACTAGACCCGATCCTATGCCATTCGCCTGATGCTTGTGTTATTCTGAGCGGCACGGGGTCAATCTGTAAGGCAAGAAACAGAAGAAGACAGAGCGAGATCCCCCATGCAGATCGTGCAGGCATGTAAATGTGCAAGGGGCATGGCGGCTGATCTGATAAACAGTAGCCACACCTCTCAGCCATAAGCTCTCAGGTGTTTCAGGGAGGTGAGCAGGCTCATAGTAGCCGGAAACGCGAAACAGTGGACCGGCTCTTATACCGGAGTCGTCGTACCGGAATCAGATTCGGAAACACGATATGAAACGGTGCGATTTGGTTGCCGAAATGTATCCTCGGAGAATAGATACACGAATCCGATTCGGCGACTCACGCGATCCCGATTCAGCACCTGGTAAACATGTGTAAACATGCAATTTAGCATGACACGTCTACCCGCCGTCGTTTTTTTCCCTCTGGCACCCCAATCCTTGCGCCAACTCCTCGATTTCCCTCTCTATCTCCTCTATCTCCCTCTCCATTGACTGCAATCGGCAACTCCCAGAGCATGCAAATCAATGGATCTTGCTGTTGGGGAGAAGACGACCCATCTACTTCTTCCCATGGATTACTCCCATGTATATACCGTACTGGGTTCACGTTTCTCGTCCCAGGGTACCGTACCAGAGTCACCGTACCGAAATTGATCTCGATTCGCGTCCTCCATTTACGAAAATCGTCCGAGAGATGTATACCCACACTGTCCCCTGTTTTTGCCAGGCTCCGACTCCCGTCCCCCATTTCCGTCCCCTGTACCCGTCATACCGGAAACATGGCTACTATGAGCAGGCTAAGCCGGTTCGTCAAGGCTCGAGCCATGTATGAGTGATGACTCTGGCCAGATTCCAGAATGTTGTAACTGCTGAGGCTATTTGACTGGAGCGCGGATCATCCTTGAGGCAGAATAACAGAGGTGGTCTCTGTGGTAAGTATACCAGAGAGTGAGCATTATTATTCCGATTCTCAATCTCGATTAGACAGCCTTTTGATAATTTCAACTTTAATAATATGTCTACTTTTTAATATGTCTTCTGCGACCACTATCTCGATTAGACAGCTTGCACGTGTGGTCATCCATAATATGTCTTCTTTTTAATTCTGCAAAGCTTGGTAGGATTTGTTTCAACACTGTCCACAAAAATACCATAGTATCACTTTTGGAACAACTTTAAGCATCTAGAGTTCTTCTTTTTCCAAAGGCCGGCTCAATATACTCTAGAGCATCCGACAATATCTTCGGCTAGTCCAACATTTTGAACCAAAAGCCTGATTTCTCCTCTGGCCATGACCAAATGTCGTGAACCCCTTCTAGGCATACTCAGAAATAGCATGAGCATTATGAGCGAAAACATAGTTCTTATGAGCATTATGAGCGAGACATAGCATGAGCATTATGAGCGAAAAACTCCTTTTATAGACATTTTTAAAATCCCTCCACATTGTTGATGGGCCTGATATTGCATCTGTGTGCTCAAAAAGTTTAACTATGTGGCATGTTCTGATTAGTTTTAAAATGTTAGACTTATTTTAGTGAGATATTTTTTTGTTGACATGTTGTTTTGCATTTGTTCACATTATGAAATATATGTGTAAATATATTGTCGACTAATTGTGTTGTTAAATGTTTTAATGTGTTGTAAAATATTTAATTGACATTGGAAAAGGATTGGTTAAACATATTGCAAACGGTACTTCAAGATCTATCTTACCATATGTGTTTATGTTAAAAAAGTCTTAGGGACAAGATTAAATTCCTCTATTGCCGATGAGCCACTCACATCGGTGTCACATTCGTGGCCACGGAGCCATTCTTCATTTCTAGAGGGGGTTTGACCCGTATGAATTGAGTTTGTATATATTAGTATTTATTTTTGGTAACTACCATTAATTTTTTTTGTTTTAATAACTACTACAGAGCATGCCCACTTTTCATTACTGAAGACAATGTAACTTGCAAGACATATGAAAAGATCTCTTTTAAGATATTTGTTAGACTAGATGCTTTAGATATCTCTGCCATAAATATGTATATAATATATAGTTTATGTAGTTATCATACATTACATAATGAAGAAATAATTTTACAAACTACTATTTAAATCTAATTTTCAATATATGCATTACAAATATACAAAATTATCCAATTAGCATTTTGTAACCGTGGTTAAGTATGTCAAATACCAAAATATAAATACTCATTAAGGCGGTAGCATGTTAACTTAAACTTTGTAATAAGTATACAAGTTTAGTATAAATTAAGTTAAGCTCGGATTGTTTACCACAAAGGATAACCATGCAATTGTTGACACGTTTTAGATTTGGAAAGAACATGTCGATCAAAAGGCCTCTTAATTCGCAAAAAATGAGAGACGGACCGGATGAACTTCTCGTCGAGCTTATATTCGGCGTTGCCATCAAAGACGTCTCTCTTATCTGTTGCACATTGTCTTCTATGTCCACACGTGCCGGTGAGCCGCGATGCAGCGGTGGTCAATATGGACCGGAGGAATCTAGGGTAGCAGGTGCTGGTCACCAGATGCAAAGAAACTACCTATGGTCGAAGAAGAGCACTACAGGATAACCATCCAGTTAGGCTGATTGCACTGATAATCAACCTAACATGAAATCAAGCATTCACACAACCAATTAACTAAAAACAATGACAAAAAAAATTATGTTGGAAACCCTCTCCTTTGACAACATCAATACAACACAAATTCTTGATTACTTGCCCGTATACAAAAAAACACAAATGGTTCTAAAAAGCGACTACTCCTAACAAGGAGGACACACAAACACTTGCCTTGTTGCATCCAACCACTGAAGGCTACTAGTAAGTTGCACGTACCTTGTATGTGAGACTCAGATAATAGAAGTATTACGTATCATCACTATATAAAATATAATAGGTAAAAACTTAAAAATTACAAATTTAAGCCACATCCATAAAATATAGGTGTATATTTGGTTATTGTACTTTATACCATGTAGAAGTTGACGTTTATTAGATACATAATACTTAAAAAAATTATATCATGGTCTAGAGAAACGATGGAGAAGATTCTAGAATGATGGAGAAAAATGTTTTAAGGTTTGTGCATAGCGTTTATTGTGCTAAAGACTATCAATAGAATCTTCTACTCTCTCCGTTCCAAAATATAAGATATTTTAGCTTTTTTAATAGTATGTGTCTAGATGTCTTTTGGTGTGTTAATTCATAGTGAATCTACACATAAAAGCCGTCTAGATACATTTGTTTCACGAAAGACAAAACATCTTATATTTTAGAACGGAAGGAATAGATGCTTGAATGAAACGAAGATCTAACCGATGATAATATTGGGATTAGCGAGTCTTAATTTAATGATCAATATTCAAAATTATTCGTACACTATATAGTGGTAAGATATCTAGAACTTTCGGTGGCTATCATATAAATATATAATATAACATAAACATCTATGATACTATGAACTTATTTCTCATACACTTTGAAGTCTAAACACAGTAAGACGATGCCCTCACATCTGCGAGGGGGGTGTCACTGTGCTAGTTTTAGTTGTAAGGAGTAAAAATATACTACTTAGCTAGGAACTATTAACATTAATATTATACTTACTTTGCGGGGAAACAACATTTTTATGCTAAAGCCGGGAAATAAATTTGTACGTGTTGAACAATAATAAACAGTCATGACATCTTCATCGCGTGTTTATATTTACTCACGAAGCTACTAGTACTCATGGGGCTTGTGTACTAAGGGGCTGTTTGGTTCCTAGCCAAAGTTTGCCAAACCAAAGTGTGGCTAGCCACAGTTTATTTGGCATGTGTTTGGTTTTAGCCACACTTTGACTTGCCATACTTTATTGCAATTATGGCCCACTTATCATAGTCTTATTGATTTTGCCAACTTTTACCAAAGTTTGGCTTCAAAAAAGTTAGCCACACTTTTATGGTTAGCCACATTTTGGCAAAATGTGGCTAGGAACCAAACAAGCCCTAACTCACGGCGGCAACCTTATCAGTTGGACATACTAGAACAAACCAACAGAGGTGTTTCCTCGATCGCCCCAGCCCCGTGGTCGAGTAGAATAAATATGTACAACGGAAAGAGAGTTGCGCAATTGCGGTTGCACGTACGGACACAAAGATACACTGGTCAAGTAACAGCGCGTACATGCAACGACGCAGGACTGCAGGAGGAAAGTAATCAGTCCATGGATGTGACCGCTTGCTCGACGTACGGCTATACATCGGACAGGAAAGCACGCTCGAGTTCGATCTTGAGGCTTTTCCGATTCTCAAAAATCTGAATATGCTCGCTCCCAGCTTTTTCAGGAGATGCGAACGAAAGTAACGGCACGGAGCCGCATTACATCGCTCGTCAGACGTCACCAGACACAGACAGGCTTTAAACTGTCACCCCGAGCGGACAGGTTTCGAATCAACTTCAGCTCTATTTTACTAGTGTCTGAGGCGTTCAAGTCCCAACTTACTGAATCTGTATCATCAGTAGTGCAACGGAGTTCTAGCTCCACATGTTTTACCGACTCATTTCGGGTTCTAACTTCTAACCCAACCCAACAGGTTTTACTAGTTACCGCCAACTCTTGCTCGATCCTGGACTAGTACACGGCACACGCACTGTTCTATCTTCTGAGCTACTAGTACTCAGTATCACGCACGCACGCCACGGAAACTTTCTTTCTGCACGCCTCTGTATGCATTTCACCTCCGGACTCCTCTGCGCGCACGCTTTATCCAAAAGCAGAGCGAAATGCGAAGAATAATATGGGCTCCATAGAGACACGGAGGTGGATCCGTGGACGCACAGGCGCCTCGCAGTGGCAGCCTTCTTCTATTCCCCCATGATGGATCCATCTGCACCATAGGGCCCCATCCCTCTGGATCTGATCCGAGCAACAGCTCTGCTAGCTGCCCGAAGGGACTAGAGCTCAACTCGTGGTCGTTCTCAATATCAATCGCATTGGGTTGCGTTGCGCCCCTCCCTGCGCTGCCTGGCGTCTCTGGTCCAGGACGAGACGAGCAATCCGGCATGCAGAAAACGCAGACTCTCATGCATTTGCTCGCACGCGCACGCACGCACGCACAAAGAACTGACTGTTACATTTGTCTTTTGGATCTTCTAGCCTAGATGATTACAGTAGCGCTCTTTGAGTTGGATCTGAGAGAGTAGAGAGAGATCGGAGAGGTACTACCTGCGCCTTGGCTCGAGGAACACGAGCCAGAGGAGATGCCAGAGGTGGTGTCCATGACGGAGAGGGGCGACGGCGTGGGCGTGGGTGGTTGAGAGTGGCGGCGGCGGAGCTTCCCGTCGGCCTAGCGCTAAACCCTAATCGGTGGGTATGTAGGTGGGGGCCTGCGGCGCACGGTGAACCTCGTACCGTGTGCGTCCCCCCCCCCCCCCCCCCCCCCACCTCTTTATATGCGCGCTGCACCAACCATGATAAGGTTGGGCGCCCCCGATTAAGGCGCGTTGAGGGACTCCGTTCGGGCCAACGTGGGAGAGATCTATCTAACATTCTCCCCCTAGATCTCGACTTTACTTTTAACCTTGTTCTTTACTTATTCCATCACAGAATGATACATAGAGCATGTTTCATCGTCTCAGCTCAATTGCCGATAGAATCAGACAGCCACTATATACCTTCATGTTCTGAAACAAATCCTGTTACTTTTGGGCCTCTTCGGTCCAGGAATCATAGGCTTCCCGTTAAACCCATGCCGGCTATGTGTTCCTTGAACACATTGGGTGGTAAGCCTTTCGTTAGCGGATCCGCAAGCATATCCTTTGTCCTTATATGCTCGAGTCTTATAGTTTGATCCTGGACTTTGTCCTTCACAACATAATACTTTATATCTATAGACTTTGTAGCATTACTCGACTTGTTGTTGTGAGCATAGAATACTGCGGGCTCGTTGTCACAGTACATCTGTAGTGGCCTGCTGATGCAGTCAACCACTTTCAAGTCGGATAAGAATTTCTTTAACCATAACGCCTGTCTCATGGCCTCATAGCATGCTATAAACTCTGCATACATCGTAGATGATGCAACTATCGACTGTTTGGCGCTTCTCCATGAAATAGCACCTCCTGCGAGAGTAAAGACATACCCTGTCGTGGACTTTCGGTCGTCTTTATCTCCCGCAAAATTAGCATCTAAATACCCTTTTAACTCTAGGAAATCAGATCTTCTGTATGTAAGCATGAGGCCTTTTGTGCCTTGCACATAACGCAAAGCTTTCTTTACCATCTTCCAGTGCTCTATGTCTGGATTCTCTTGATATCTACCGAGTACCCCGGTGATAAATGCTAAGTAAGGGCGAGTGCACACTTGTGCATACTGTAAGCTTCCAACAGCCGAAGCATATGGTACTGACTTCATTTGATCGATCTCATATTGATTCTTTGGACATTGGGATTTTCCAAAACTATCGCCCTTGACAATGGGAGCAGGTGTTGAATTACTCGCATGCATATTGTATTTCTTTAAAATCTTTTCACAGTACGCTTTCTGCGATAGTCCTAACACTTCATTCTTTCTGTCTCGGTGAATTTCTATGCCCAAAACATAAGAAGCTTCACCAAGGTCTTTCATGTCAAAGTTTGATGACAAGAACTTCTTTGTCTCTAGTAGTAGACTAACATCACTATTGGCAAGCAGAATGTCATCCACATACAAAATTAGGAAAATATATTTCCCACTTTTAAACTTTGCATAAATACAGTTGTCCTTCTTTGAATCCAAATCTTTTAATGGTATCATTAAACTTTAAATACCACTGCCTAGAGGCTTGCTTTAACCCATAAATGGATTTCTTTAGGCGGCATCCCATATGTTCCTTCCCCTCCATGAAAAAACCCTTGGATTGTTTCATGTAAACATTTTCTTCTAAATCTCTATTTAGAAATGCCGTCTTGACATCCATTTGATGTAACTCTAAATCAAAATGTGCAACTAGTGCCATGATGATTCTGAAGGAGTCCTTACATGAGACCGGAGAAAAAGTCTCATTGTAATCTACGCCTTCTCTTTGCGTAAAGACTTTTGCCACGAGTCTAGCTTTGTACTTTTCTACATTCCCATTGGAGTCATACTTTGTTTTGTAGACCCACTTGCATCCTACTGTTTTGGCTCCTTTGGGAATTTTCTCTAAGTCCCAAACATCGTTGGAACTCATCGATTTCATTTCATCTTCCATTGACTCCACCCACTTGGCTGAGTGAGGGCTACTCATGGCTTCTTCATAAGAGGTAGGATCGCCCTCCATATGAACTACATTGTAAACTTTGTAGATTTCTTTGGAAATGGCTGGTCTTCGTTATCTTTTAGACCGTCTGAGTTCATCAGACTCTTGCTCATTTCTTGCCTCGGGTTTAGGCACATTTACAGTAGGTGGCTGTTCTGGCTCCCTTTCGTGCTCAACAGTGGGTTCAGGTGGCTCCTGATGGACAGGTTCCGAACTTTCGCCCATTGTTGTCACGTGTGGAGTCACAACAGGTGCCGGCACCACAACCTCAGGGGTTGTAGATGGTGTCACAATAGGTAGCGAGAAAAATGGCTCCTGAATCATCGGATTAGGTGCATGCACCCTCTTATCCTCAAGATCAATTTGCCTGGCTACCGTGCTCCCACTCATCAATTCGTCCTCCAAGAAGACTGCATGTCTTGTTTCTACAAACTTTGTGTATCTGTCGGGACAGTAGAAACGGTAGCCTTTTGACTTATCTGGGTAGCCAATAAAATGGCAAGATACTGTTTTGGGCTCTAACTTTGCAATGTTTGGATTGAAAACTTTTGCCTCAGCTGGGCTCCCCCAGACCCTCAAGTGGTGCAGAGAGGGGACTATGTCTGTCCACAATTCATACGGTGTTTTGGGCACCGACTTGCTTGGTACTCTGTTGAGAATGTGAATGGCGGTTTTAAGCGCCTCCATCCACAATCCCAATGGGAGGGTGGAATAGCTCATCATGCTGCGCACCATATCCATAAGGGTACGGTTGCGCCTTTCAGCTACTCCGTTTTGCTGAGGTTCGCCCGGCATAGAATACTGGGCGACTATTCCATTTTCATGCAGGAACCTTGCAAAGGGTCCTGGTACTTGACCATATGGAGTATTCCGACCGTAGTACTCCCCCCCACGATCGGACCGAACTATTTTAATTCTTTTATCGTGCTGATTTTCTACTTCAGCTTTGAAAATTTTAAATTTATCCAATGCTTCAGATCTTTCTTTAATTAGATAAATATAACCATACCGGGAGTGATCATCCGTGAATGTTATGAATGAATCATAGCCATCCACACTTTTCACCGGAAACGGTCCACAAATATCCGTGTGGGTTATTTCTAGTGTAGCTATGCTTCGGTTTGCACCCTTTTTAATTTGTTTGACATACTTTCCTTTAATGCAATCTATGCATTGTTCTATGTCGGAGAACTCTAACGGAGGAAGAATGTCATTTTTAACGAGGCTTTCTATTCTTCCCCTCGAAATATGGCCTAGTCTACAGTGCCACAGTTTCGATGAGTCAAGAGTTCGCTTTCTTTTCTTTTGTTCTTTGTTCGACAAGGGAACTTTTTCATTCACATCACACACAGAAAGTACTTTCTCATGCAGGGATAACAAATATAACTTATCATATAATGTAGCAACACCCACACACTTGTCTTTCAACCAAATGGCACACTTGCCATTTCCGAAATAACATTCATAAGAATCTTTGTCCAAACAGGAAAAACTTATTAAATTTCTATGTAATGAGGGAACAAAAAGCACATCTTTGAGCAAAAGGAAAGAGCCATCAGCCAGCTCCAGAGGGACGTCACCAATGGCCTCTACTTCTGCTTCTATTCCATTCGCCACTTCAATGTGTCTTTCTCTTCTTGGCGTGATCCTTGTCGAATGGAACCCCTGTAAAGAGTTGGCAACATGAACAGTTGCACCAGAATCAATCCACCAAGTAGATCTAGTAAACTTTTCATACAGAGATTCATTAACAAAAGAAACTATATCTTTACCATTTTTGGCCATGATGTACTTCAGCCAAATTGGGCAGTCTTTCTTGTAGTGGCCAGGCTTTTTACAGTGATGGCACTGGTCTTTCTCCCCAGGGGTGGACTGGTGATGCTGGTACTGGTGCTGCATTGGACCCTTGCCATGTGGCTCAGAGGGTGAGCCACCATGGTTGCCGTTTGTGAAGCCTCTCTTCCTATTGTCCTTCACGAAGTTCAGGGAACCGCCGTGAAGGGCCTTCAGCCTTTCCTCTTCTTGGGAGCACATCCCAATGGTCTTTTCTATGTCCCACTTTTCAGGGGACATATTATAGTTTATCACAAAATTTTCGAAAGGCTGTGGAAGTGAGGCCATCACTAGGTGCACCAAGAGTGCTGGCTTTAGCTCGAGGTCCTCATCCATGGGCTTGAGCTTCGCTGCCATGTTTGACATCCTCAAGATGTGCTCTCTTATTCTGTGGGGTCCCCCCGTATACTTTTCAGTCACCAGCTGCTTTAACAGCTGGGTCGCATACATCTTTGAAGAGCCAGTAAACTGGCTCTTTATCTTGGCGAGATGCTCGCCCACGGTAGCACACTCTCCAATTGAGCCCACTATTGCGTTCTCAATTGTGTTCTTTAAGAAGGCCAAACACTTCTTGTTGGCGTTCACCCATTTCTGATTATCAATCGAGTAGGCCAGCTCCAATGGAGCATGGTCCCTCTTCCTTTTCTCAAACTCAGCACTTTCCTCAGCAGCTCCCCTGACCGGGTCAGCGGGCTTGACTGGTTGCTTGGTGTCAGCCACCCAATCCACTTCGGCGCATACGAACGCCAAATCAACTTTCTTCCTCCATTCGGAGTAGTTGTCCCCCCTTAGCAGCGGGATGTCCTTCAAACAGGCCATGAGGTTGAGACCTCCTGAAAACCACAAAAGATGTGAGATCACCAAGGAAAACAACTATATGCATTAATTCAACGTTGGTATAAATTAAGCATGCAATCGTTTTGTGCTATTTAAAATTACATCACCGTTGGGCAGAAATAAAGTTAAATGCACCTTTAATACTCAAGGAAAAACGATCATGGTCATGTTTATTAATAACGTTGGTCAATTAATAACATGAGACATAATCATCTTTAATTACTTTGTCACATCTTTATTACAAAAATTAAACAACTTTGTTGCATCATTGCAATTTAAAACATACATTTGCAGCGGAAACTTAATCATGACTTTTATGATACTTTGGACTTTACAGAAAAAATTCTGCCTTTACATCATTCTCTATCAAAATGTACTTGCAACAAGATGACTAGAAAAAACTATGAAAAAAACGCTTAAAACTCTAAGCAAAACAATTAAAAACAACTCTGTAAAAAAAACAGAAAAAACTGTTTAAAACCGGCCTACTGGGCCAACTCTGTGGGCAGCGCGCAGCGGCCCAAAGCGGCCTGGCGGCTCCCGCGCCTGGCTGTCGCCCACGCGCGCGCCAGCGAGCCAGCCCCCGCAGCCCAGAGGCGCGGCCCAGCAGCGCCCGCCCCCGGCCAGCAAGCTTGGCCCAGCAAGCGGCCCGCCTGGCCCGGCACCGCCCGCGCGCTCGATCCTGGCCGTCCATGCGCACCTGACCTAGATCCGACGGCCGGCCGTCCTCTTCGGAGGTATAAAGGCCGGCCAGCACCGCGGCACCACAACCCTAGCTCATTCCGCCCCCATCCACTCCGCGTCCTGCCCGCGTGGGCTCAGCGGCGGCGCCGCGGGGACCCCGCGTGCACCCCGCGTGCTCACCGGCGGAGGAGCCGCGTGAGGCCGAGGCGAGGCGTCCGCGTGACACGCGCCCCTCCCTCTCCCTCTCTGGCGATGCTGTGGGGTTCGGCGAGGCGGCTGCGCCGCCCGGCAGTGTCTCCGGCGGCGAGCCCCTCCCTCCCACGCCCGATCTCTCCTTCTCCCCTTTCTGTTTCCTCTCTCCCATCCACCTCCCCACCAACCAAAAACAAAGCGGTGCTAGAGGAAGACGAGGAGGTTGGCGGCCGGAGCCACGGCGCCCCCCTGGCCCCCTTGCCGGCGGTGCGTCCACCCGAGGGTGGGCGCACGACCGTCAAGAGGACTAGCGGCGGTGCCCCTCGCCGGCGCGCGGCGGCGGCCAGTGGGTTATCCCACTTCCCCTTTTTTTTGAATCGGGCTTTGGGGAAAAACGAAAACCAGGGGATTTTGGGGATTTGTTTGGCTTTTCCTTGCGGGATCTGGGAGGGAAAAAGGGACTTTGGGGATTTGATATGTGGTTTTCTTTGCCCCAGAGGGGTGTGTTCTTCGTCTAGATGCCTCGCATAGGATGCGCATCTAGATCGAGCGGAACGGCGCGGCCGTAAGGGCAGGCGCACTATAGATCTAGGGTTCCTTTTCTTCTTTGCTTTTCTACCGAAAAAATAGGACTAGAACCGCGCTCTGATACCAATGTTACATTTGCCTTTTGGATCTTCTAGCCTAGATGATTACAGTAGCGCTCTTTGGGTTGGATCTGAGAGAGTAGAGAGAGATCGGAGAGGTACTACCTGCGCCTTGGCTCGAGGAACACGAGCCAGAGGGGATGCCAGAGGTGGTGTCCATGACGGAGAGGGGAGACGGCGTGGGCGTGGGTGGTTGAGAGTGGCGGCGGCGGAGCTTCCCGTCGGCCTAGAGCTAAACCCTAATCGGTGGGTATGTAGGTGGGGGCTGCGGCGCACGGTGAACCTCGTACCGTGTGCGTCCGGCCCCCCCACCTCTTTATATGCGCGCTGGCGACAGGGGCCCACCAACCATGGTAAGGTTGGGCGCCCGCGATTAGGGCGTGTTGAGGGACTCCGTTCGGGCCGTTGGGCCCGAACGTGGGAGAGATCTATCTAACACTGACTGCTCCCGTGCAAACGACAAGCTCACGCGCTGCGAAGCATGTAGACTTAGCTAGAAATGAAAGGGCGATTCAGGCGAAGGCAAGAAGGATGGGCAAGATAAGGAAGGCCTAGCTATACATTTTTGGGAGTTATATATAATATGTAATGAATAAACTAAAACTATTTGTGAAATATGGAATGGAACAGAAACTAAAATTTTCTTTAGGAGATGTTTTGGTGAACGTATAATGTGTAGGGTTTCGTAGCATGGAAAACAAAAAATTTCTATCGCATACAAACAAACAAGCCAAGATCTATCTACTAGATTGTAGCAATGAGTCGATGGAATAACTTACCCTCGAAGATTCCAAAGTGTTTAACGAGAGCGGATTCTCGTGGGTGATGTAGTCGTACTCTTCCCGATCTCAAGATCGCGTAGACGATCCTTCCGGCGCTGCGTTCCGGCAGCGCTCCCGCAGTCGGTCACACGTTCGGTACTCGACGAAGACCTTCCTCTCCCTTGTTCCAGCAGGCAGTGGAGGTTGTAGCACTCTCCTCGCGATTCCGGCAGCACAACGGCGTGGTACCGGAAGTAGAGGGGAGATCTCGCAGGGCTTCGCCTTAAGCCGGAGCGAGTATGGTGGAGTATGAGAGAGCTCCTCGGCGATCTAGGGTTTAGACACACCAAGGAGGAGGGGCTAGAGCCGGCGGCTAGGGTTCCGGGGACCCCAAGTCGGCGGCTAGGGCAAAACCCTAGAGGGGCGGCGGCGGCTATGGTGGGCTGCGGCTTCTAGGGTTTGAGGTGAGGGACTTGTGTGTGTAGAGGAGGGAGCCCTGCCCCTCCTTATATAGGCGAAGGGGCCGGCCGCGCCAAGGGGAGGGAGAGGAGTCCCTCCCCAACTCGGCTTGGAGGTGGTACGCCGGTTGGAGGAGGGAACTCCTCCCCAACACGGTTTCCCCCTTTCCTCCTCTTTTCCTCTTTCCAATTTTAGTCGTTTGACTTTTCAAACTAGCTATTTGACTTTTCAAACTAGGATTCAATTTAATCCTTTATTTGGAACAGCGAGGACACTTAGTACATGATGCAATCATTCCAACTTGCAATGACAAATTCATGTACCCCTTCCCCTCCGGAGTGCCGGACATTCCGGAACCTTCTAGAACATTCCCGATGAAAACACCGGAATCATTCCCGAACTCCGAAACGGGACTTTCCTTATATGAATCTTATTCTCCGGACCATTCCGGATCACCTCGTGATATCCCGGATCTCATCCCAGACTCCGAACAACATTCGGTCTCTTTCTCATAATACCATAACTACTCAAACAACGTCGAATCCTTAAGTGTGTCTCCCTACGGTTCGTGAATTATGCGGACATGATCGAGATACTTCTCCGAACAATAACCAATAGAGGAATCTGGAAATTCATATGGCTCCCACATATTTCTACGATTACTTTGCGATCGAATGAACCACTTACATACGATACCAATTTCCCTTTGTCTCACGATAGTTTACTTATCCGAGGTTATGATCGTCGGTATCTCTGCATACCTAGTTCAACCTCGTTACCGATAAGTACTCTTTTCTCGTTCCCGTGATATGTGATCCCTTGTGAGCCAGTCACATGCTTGCAAGCCAATTGGATGACATTCCACCGAGAGGGCCCAGAGTATATCTATCCGTCATATGGATGGACAAATCCCACTCTTGATCCATGTGTCTCAACCAATACTTTCCGAACACTCAATGCCACCTTTGTAGCCACCCAGTTACGGTGTGGTGTTTGATGTCATCAAAGCATCCATCCGGTAAAGGTGATATGCATGATCTCATGGTCGAAGGAATTAGGTTACTATGTATCAGAAAGCATATAGCAATTGAACTATTGAAATGACTTGATCTTTATGCTACGCTTATCTATAGGAGTATGTCCACCATATCATTCTCCTAACGATATGATCTTGTTGTTGATAACATCTCAATGTTCATGATAGGGAAACCACAATCATTTATCAACCAACAAGCTAGTGATGTATAGAGGCTATACTAGGGACTTCAAATTAAGTTTACAAATCACACAAGTATCAATGTTTCCTTGTTAATACTATTATAGCATGAATGTAAACATTTATCATAAACACAAAGATATAATAATAACCACATTTATTATTGACTCTAGGGCATATCTCCAACATAATGATGCAGTGGGGAGAGTTAAAATCCATTATGGAGCGGTTGAATTTATGAGAGGAACCTGGCCAGATGGTGTGGAAGTTGCACGAGTCTGGAACATATAATTCTCACTCTTTGTATGCTGTCATTAATTTAAGAGGAGTGAAACATGTCTTTATACCGGCTATATGGAAACTGAATATACCTCCTAGGGTGCAGGACTTCCTCTGGTAAGTTTCGCATAATAAAATCCTAACTAGCGGTAATCTGGCGAACAGACAAAGTGTACATGACACTAGGTGTTTGTTTTGCTCGAAAACTGAAAGTGTAAGACATTTATGTTTTGACCGTGATATCGTTAAAATTGTGTGGAGCGTTGTGTCTGATCTTGTCAACAAAATAGTGGGTACAAATTAAGAACAGGTCGCTACACTCTGGGTTAGTAACGAAACAAATGGCGCAGTGAATATTATTTCGTCTGCGGTTATCTGGAACATGTGGAAAATTAGGAATAAGATTCACTTTGGTCGTCTAATTTGGTCTGGTCTATAGGTGATATGGAGGAGGACTGCAAATTTACTCAGTAAATGGATGCCAATGTACAAGGACAAGTGGAGAGTAACAATAGGAAGCTGGAGTGAGGAGCTAGAGAAGAAAGCAAAGGAACTTCCCCAAGTTGGATGTTGATAAAGAAAAGAAGATTTAATGTCAAAATGCTTGGACCGGTGACCCCTGAAGCCTGGGGAGAACTAAAACGAAGGCTTGAAGTTGAAATTTGTAGTTTGAATTCTTCATGTAGTTTCCCGAAGGTGTGGGTGGTTGTTTATTTTCTGGAGTGTTTCCTCTGTAAGAGGTGTAAAGGTCCAAAACTAACGCTGGAACCTGTTGTTTTATTTCAATTAAAATGGGACTAGGAAGAAATGCCTTTTGTCTAAAAAAAGAAGGTTGGGCCGACATAGGGTTCTAATCACCGGTGCTAGCTGGCTGGAGTGCGTGCCACTGCCATGGTGCGGTCTCGCATCGACTATGTTCACTGAATGAATCCTAATCCGTTTCTCCGTCGCCTCCGGGTATGCACATCTCAACCGCACAGCTCACCGCAATAAACTCTGACCGAGACACCCTGTCCTTGCCCAATACACTCAGGCGCACGTTTGCTAGACTGCGTGGTTTCTTGGCCCAGTCCGAAAAGTGCTGAGATGGACAGTGCCAGGCTGAGACAGCTTCTGGGTCATCTTTCTCAACTCGTTTGGTAGCCTGGGTTACATAAGTTGGGATGAGATTTCATCCCATTTGGTCAATGGCGGAGCGTGACTGAAATATAGTATGGGCTGAATTGTCAACCGTGAAGGTAGTATGGACCAATCAGGCCAAATCTGTTTGATGGTTCATTATTTACCAGATATGATTGGTTAAATAGGATAATAAAAATAAATTTCAGTTTGATAAGACTGGGCCATCACCCAGTTGGCCTCCAAGAGGATCCACCCCTGTGTTTGGTTGCCTGTTTTTTTCGACATATGCAAAAAAAGAGTGTTTGGTGCCCAGCCAGATTTCCTCTCTTTGCACACACAAAAAAAGAGTGTTTGATCTTACCGTAGCACATCAAACACACCACATTGATATGAACATAGCACAAATAAGAACATAGATTAAAAACTATATACTAGTTAGGGTAGTTCATATCTAGGTGCATCCCATGCTACTTGATAAGTTGTTCACGCCAGGAGTACACACACCTGGCCCAAAAGATAGTGGTTCCATACTACATCCACCAAGCACAAAACGGAGACTACTAATATGTACAACGAACATCAGAGGGACCTCAGACGACCATGTCGCAGGTGATCAACTCCTTAGTGCTCTTGAAAGCCCTAAAGAGAGTCACCTTGAAGACCTTCTGCTTGTTCATGTACTACAAGGTGAGGACGTCACCAACCCACAACTTGATATTCAATGCAAACTCCTTCCATCCCTTCATGAAGTACATCTGCCCCTCGAATATCTGCTTCTGCACACCATACTCACAGAAGGAGGAGGTATTTAGGGGGACATTGCAGACCTGTTTCCTTATCTACAACTGCTTTAGCACCACTGCCTTCATGTTGTCCGGGAGATGGAGTGCACTCATGTCCGTGGGCTTGATCTATATGTAGAAACGATGATGGAGGTCGTCATTATTGTGGTGACCAATGCGAGGAGTGAGGCCCTAATGATACTTCTTCTTTAATTGCACTTCCGCCAGCAAGCGGTTGAGGGATGGTCTAGCCATTGAAGGAGTGGAGGTCTCAGATGAAGTCCTCGTACCACGGCATAGCAGGAATTGTGTTCCCGCACAAGGTGTCCCATTCCTACTTAGGTACCTTGCCGATCACAACTGATCCTAATGCATTTTATACTAGCAAATGCATTATGCAAAAACAACTAGCTACATTGCATACTAGCAAATGGCATTGATCAAGCAACTTACAGATGGTGATGTCAGTGATAAAGCAAATACGAATGAGCAAGAAACATTCGGATGGTTATGGCAGTGATAAAAAATGGCATTGAGCAAGCAACATACAGATGGTAATGGTAATGATCAAGCAACATACAAATGGTAATACAGTGATCAAGCACATAGGAATGAGAACGCAAGTGGCATTGATCTACACATGCATAATGGCTATGGCATTGATCTACACATGCATAATGGCTGTGCCATTTGATCTACACACATGCATACACTTCCACAAGATGCTAATATAAAATTGTGCAACATATATATGCTAATCTACAATTGTGCAACATATCAAGCAACAAGCATATGCTAATCAAGCAACAGAGCCAGACATTGTGTAGCTAATCTACAGTGTGCCACAAGAACAGATGGGGAAAAGAAAACCCTCATTTGTGGCGGAGCAGTTAACGACCTAATCGCCGGAGCTGTGGGCGAAGCCAAGGCGGATCGGGCCGTCGTGGTAGGGGCTGGAGCAGTCGTCATGACCGCGAACTGCCCGGAGGGGACGCCGCCCGCTGCTGGTGCCACAAATCCGGCTGGTAAGGCCGTAGATCCATTAACATGTTATTAGGATATGTGGTGAATGGTCTTAGTTAAACTTCCTTCCTTCTCTATTTGTGATAAGGGATTAGTGTTTAGGAACTACCATGATGCTCATGGTAGGAATAACTATGATAAGAATTTATACCAGAATTTATTTATTGAGTTTCTTTACTTGGGTTACATATTTGATTTAATGTCCATGGGTGGTTGTAAAGAATACCTTCATATAGTCTCTGGAAGATTAAGTATTAATCCTTAAGTAATGTGTTATGATTTAGGTTTATTCTATTTGATCTATCCATAGATCAAATTACCTTTTCCTAAAAATAAGGTTTAAGCAAAGGTCACATTGAAACTTATCAAACTCAACTTGATGATTTACTTCAGTTCCATCAAGTTAAGAGAAGCTTCAATCACTTTGACAAGTTTTGATCAAAAGTGCAAAAAATATTTAGATTTTATATGCATGAATGAAATGCACACACCTGAAGCTCAGCTAGCTCCAAATGCCCCTCTCTCTCTCTCGCACGAATTGAGAAGCACCGCTTGAGAGCTTCCTCCTCGAGACCGGTCCCCTCCCATGGCGCCCTCGCCGGAATAGCCGGTGAGTGGTGGCCGGGAGTCGGCGCCGGAGTAGCTAGGGTAGTTAGGTGTTGTTCTGGCCTTCTGCCAGGTTTGGGCTCCATGCCCGTTAGTCGAAGCAAGGCGCGAGATCTGGCCACCCAGATCTTGCAGTTAGGGTTCCTTCGTCGCCGGTGGCTTCTCCAGTGGTCGGAGCAGAGCGGATGGAGAGGGAGCGTTGCTTTCCCAAATAAATTAGAGGCGGTTTGTTTCCTTTCGTGCTGGGTGAGCCTGGCGCTGCTGGTTCTCCTGGCCAGCCGAGGCGGCGGGGGGGGGGGAGATCTGCGGCGACGAGGCTTTCGGATTGGTGGTGCCCCTCCCGGCCGGCCGTGGTGGCGAGGAGGAGGTGGTCTGCTGTTCGGCGGTCGCCGGTCTTGATTGGAAGCAGTGTATCAGTATTTTGCTTTTAGGTGTTGTCGATGTGGAAGATTCGAAGCCTCTTCTTGCCGTTCTGGTTGCGGGGAGAAGGTGGGGCAGAGATTTCTTCCTCGATCTGATATCATCTGAAGCAGGCGGGGTAGTTGGTGGGACGACGCCGAGCTGTTCGAAGTGGGGCTCTCAAGCAGCGATGATGGGCTGCATCTGGAGCATCTAGAGCGGCGTGGTTCCTGGGAGTTCTCTCTCGGCGGTGGTGTCACCGTCGACTGCTTTGGCCGAAGGACGGCCACTCCCTCCCTCAAGGCTGGCGCTTCAAGGCTGGCGAAAGGGTTATCTTAACCTCCTTCGACGGAGGCCTCTCTGCGTCATCTTGCTTGGCTCCTCACAATTGGTACTGCCGCTGATTCTCTCCTCACAAAAATGAAACATGCACAATTTATTTTTTCAACAATCTCATTTGATAATTTTTATTCTTATACTTTTTATTTAACGTTATTTAGACACTCTTACTTTGTTTCATCCTAGATTCATAAGTTTCATACAAGATTCATATGTTTTACAAACTTGTGTCTGCCAACTACAAAACTTGTACACTAAATATTTTAAAGATTTATAAATATTAATATATATTTATTATTCACTAAACATTCTAGATTCATAAATTTAATCAACAATTTTTTCTACACGCACGATTTATTTTTCTTTTTCACCTCATTTTTCTCTTAAAATTTTAGGAATATTAAAAAATGTTTTTATGTACATTTTTTATTCTAAAAATGAAACAGGCACAATTTGTTTTTTGAACAATCTCATTTGATAAATTTTATTCTTGTACTTTTTATTCAACAATATTTAGACACACTTACTTTGTTTCATCCTAGATTCAGAAGTTTCATACAAGATTCACATGTTTTACAAACTTGTTTCTGCCAAGTACACAACTTGTACACTAAATATTTTAAAGATTTATAAATATTAATATATATTTATTATTCACTAAGTATTCCAGATTCATAAATTTAATCAAAAAAATTCTACACACACGTTTCTTTTTCTTTTTCACCTCATTTTTTCTCTTAAAATTTCAGGAATATTCAACAATGTTTTTTATGGACATTTTTTATTCTAAAAATGAAACATGCACAATTTTTTTTCAACAATCTCAGTTGATAATTTTTATTCTTATACTTTTTATTCAACAATATTTAGACACTCTTACTTTGTTTCATCCTAGATTCAGAAGTTTCATACAAGATTCACATGTTTTACTAACTTGTTTTTGCCAAGTACAGAACTTGTACACGAAATATTTTAAAGATTTATAAATATTAATATAATTCTAGATTCATAAATTTAATCAACATTTTTTCTACACACGTTTCTTTTTCTTTTTCACCTCATTTTTTCTCTTAAAATTCCAGGAATATTCAACAATGTTTTTTATGTACAGAACTTGTACAATATTTTCTTTTTCACCTCATTTTTTTAAGATAATACAAGTTTCATACATTATCAAACCAGAGTGGTTTCATATACAATTCAATGATACATACAAGATTCTGAGTGGTTTCACATAATTTTCTTCAAAGAACATTCATACAATTTCTATACATATTTCACTACAGTTTGATAGAAAATCCATACAATATCCATCATAAATTCAACAATCCAAGGAAGATTCAGAGCAGTTTCATACACTGTACATCATGGAAAATAAGTATCAAATTCACATATTCAAACCCGTTCAAGAAAAAACACGGTTTCATAGAGGATTAGTACTAAAGAACATTTTCTGAATAGAAAGAGGTTCAGAAAATGATGTTTGGAAAATAAAAAGATTAGTCCATGATTCAAAGAGGTTTCATACACAATCTGATCTAGAAAATAAGAAACTACATATTTCATAGATCTACACTGAAAATTGAATAATTATTTTATGAAAGATTGGTCTATGATTCAAACAAATAACAAGAGATATCATAGGTTCCATATACCTGAAGATTCATACAAGTTCCATACACCTGAAGATTCATACAAGTTCCATACACCTGAAGATTCATACAAGTTCCATACATTCATGTAAGAATCATTAACGGTTCTTCCAACATAGGGGAAATATTCATATACATGACATATAAATTTGATAAATTCATGTAAGATTCATTAACAATTCAGTATGATACCAGCCAAATAGGGGAAAATCCATATACATAACAAATCGTTGCCGGACTTATAATAAACACGAGATACAAGATCGATAGAAGATACATACCTAATTCTTAGCATAATCATAGAAAAAATCTACCCAAATCAGACTTCACAAAAAAATCAACCTAAAGAAAATACGAGTAGAAGTATGAACACCAACATGGACGGGAATTTTTTTGGAGAAGAAGGAAAATTATATGAACATCAACATGCTTTTTTCGGATCCAATATGCATGGACATATTTTTCATCCAAGAACCAACATCGAATCTTTACAAAGAAATAAGAAGCCCTCTAAGAATATTTGGAGAGAAAGAGGAGGATCTGAACTGGACAAGGAGGCTCCACAAGACGAGGCCTGTCGAGGCCGTGTTCTCCACTTCCGACGGCCAGAGGAGGTGCTGGCCGGAGATGGAAGAAAGAGGAGGCCCGTCGGGACCTGGGGAGGAGGCACCACGCCGGGATCTGGGAGGAGGCACCACGTCGGGATCTGCAGCCTCCATGGCTATGTGGTCGAGACCTCCATGGTTGTCCTCCCCAGACCTGTATGTACGCGGGGGGTGCTGGTGGTTATCCTCTTCCTAGACCGGATCATGATATAAAAATAATATGAGGACCAAAATGTAAAAATATTTCAGACAAATACTAGTTGACTTCCGCACGAATCTTTAACACAGGGACGACACAGATGCTGCCGGGGGCCCAACTTACGCTGGGGAAATCCACTCTTACCTTTAGTCCTGGTATGATACACGAACCGAGACTAAAGGGTTTTTGGCAGGTTGGGGACCGAGTTCATCCCTATTTTTTACAAGATTTGGCGGCGTCCCATCTATCCAAGGGTTTCTAAAAGGTTAGCAACTTAATCTTTCATTACTAGTTTAGTTTATTTCATGCTCTATAAGTAGAGGGATTTGTGGGTTTAATTTGGGAGTAATTTTTGCAATAATAACACAAAATGAACTTGCGGATTCTTCTATTTCTCGTACGAGATCCATGACTCAGAGTATTATGACTTTGAAAACCATTCTCTTAGGTAGAACTAGTCTTCTAACTTTGAAGACCACTCCGGTAGGTAGAACTAGCTAGATAAATTCAATATTAATTTTCTGTTAGTTGTTGTATCGTTGTATTGTGAATGATATCCAACATTAATTGTTGTATCATGTTGTTATATTCTGAATGATGTCTAGTATTGTTAATATCCTATTATTTGATATTGCTGCTATAATAAAAAAATTAGTATTTTTTAATTTTCGGACTAGTTACGGGTGTTCGGAAAAAAGCACGAACACCACTAGAGAAACGCCACTAGAGGTTAACTAAATGGTGGCGTTCTGAGACACGCCACTACTGCCTAATTTAGTGCACTACAAGGAAACCCCCTATACCAATACATACTCTGCAGCGACATATATATATATATATATATATGTTGCTGGCCATATCCGTTCTCCGCTATGCACATAGCAACCGATACAATGCATTGCTGTTGGTATGTGTTCTTCATCGTGCATACAACAACAGATATATGGCGCGTTGTAATATATGTGTTGCAACTTCATTGTGACCATAATCATGTCATGCTGTCGTCCATGGGCCGAGGACGCCGCGCCGCCCGAGGCCTCCGCGCTGCTGCGAGGGCGGCGCCGCCACCATCAAGATGCGCAACCAACGTTCAAAGCTGCCACGCCGTCGCCGACCGCGCCGACGCGCCCCTCGCCGAGCACGCCGCCAACCACGGCCGCCATGTCCCGCGCCGTCGCCTCCATGCGTGGGGGAAAAGGAGGCCTCGCCGCCGCCAGCGCCTGGGTTCGCCCGACGGCGCCGTCCTGTTGCGGAAAGGAGGGGAAGGGGAGAGGGGGGTGTTGGGTGGCGGGAGCCAGGGTTCCCGTCGTGGGCGACATGGAGGAAGAAGAATTGCAACATTTATATCATCGACCTCCATGAATAATATACAGTGTGCTAGAATTCATTTTTATAATTAAATGTAAATGCATTTGAATATTTATTACTCGCTTCTATACAAATTAATTGACCTTGGTTTTGTCTAGATTTGAATGTATGTAGCAGTAAAACATGTCTAGATACAGCCGAATCTAGACAAATCTGAGTCAAATAATTTAGATCGGTGGGACTATATATATTCATAATGTTATTGTAAGTAATCATTAGCAAAAAGGTTATTTTAATAAAAAAATTATTTCTCGTTTAAGGAGAACGAAGAACTTTGCAGCCGAAAATAAAATTGTATGACCGAGACATTGATTTCGACTCCCTCCATCTTTATTCTAAAATAAGACTCTCTTTATCTTTTCGCTTATTTTTTTGCTCCACCTTTTTATTTCCCTCCATTCTTTCGCTCCAGGTAGTCTCTAATCTGGTAAAAAATAATTGGTTGCCTGCGCTAATGTAGGCTGACCCCATTTCTCATAGGAAGTCCGCAAGGAAATTTTGTCCCGGGTAAAACTTAGAACCGATCGAATCTGCCCTCAAAATCAGCTACCAGACCGCATAAACGGTGGTTCCTTATATCTACTCGCATCTCATCATCTCACGCACAGGTGGTCACCCGCACGGCCGCCGGGTGGCAGCAGCATCCCCTTCGAGTTCATCAGGTTAGCGGCCTCCCTTCCGATCCCTTCTCTTCTCTTGATCCCTTTACCCCAGATCCACTTCTCTAACTCAAATACCATGGATCTCCTAGGAGCAGCAGGCCGTTGTCGATAGCACCCCAACGAGTTCATCAGGTCAGTCGGCCTCCTCTCCCGATCCCTCATCTTGCTATTCCTCTGCTATAACTCAATTTCCATCGGTGGTCATCGCAGGCAGAACCGGACGGTGGTGGCAGGGACTCTGCGAATTTGTCAGGTCAGTGCTCTCCTCTTCCCGATCCCTGATCCGTATCCCACACAATTTTCGTGCCCCCTTTCTCTTCATGCGAACAGATTTTTGTGGTTCGAACACGGACAAGTTCCGTTTTCATTTTTTTTCTATCTTAGTAGGAGTTGAGATGAATTGGATGGTTTAGATTTTGGAGCCCAGCCAGCCCCATGCGTGAACACACTAGATAGGAATTCGGTCAGAGAGAGAGAGAGAGAAATCCTAGATCGCTAGAGATAGGTGTATCGGGGACCTTGGGCAAGAAAAATCCTGCCATACTAAGTCCAAAGTACAACGTTGGCCACAATTGCGGTCTGCTTTGCTATACTCCTCACACCACCAATAGTAGAGTAAGAACAGCAAACTGAAAGATAATGGGGTTGAATTCAGATATTACCTTCGCTCCATATTAGTTTTCTCAACTTTGTGTAGATACGAATACATCTAGTCTAAATTTTTAACTAGATATATATGAATCTAGACAAAATTGAGAACATTAATATGGATCGGAGGGAGTAGCAAGACACGCCTTGGAATGTCACTCTGATTAAATATGAGCAGCTTTCAATAACAAAGTCAAACCAGAGTTACACCAGATGACCAATATATTCAATAAAACCTCACTTTGCACCAATAACCTCAAGTTATTACACTCGTTGTTCCAAGAAATATTACCTACATCATTTTTGTCATAAAATTGAAACTATGCATACATAATTGTTCAGACAAATATCTTGGCCATGTGTGTGATCTGAAGGTTAGCCATCTCTATACAAAACCAATCAGCAGGCGGTCTTCGTGGTACCATGGAGGTAGACGATAGCCGCTGCACCTTTGACTTGGATGGCAGCACATATTCACGGTACCTGCCAGCTCAGAGCGAGAGAGAGACAAATAGTTTGCCCGTTGTATGTGTCATTGACTGACTCTTTGCAAGGTTGTACACAGATATGACGAGGAAAAAATGCATGTTGTGGACTCCAGTGAAGAATATTTGGTGGAGGAACAGATCGAACAACAGAATTGTATTGAACAAGTTCCAGAATCATCTGATCTCCGGGTAATAACAAGTAATATTGAAGAAGGCTTCACAAATTCTAATGGTGATGATGGTGATAATGGAGAAGGTAATTTAGAAGTTATTCCTTATTCACTGCAATAGAAAATTAGTCATCACCATCAAACAAGCGGGATGCTCGGGATAAGGTTTGCTCATTAATTATTGTCTATAACCTAGCATTGTTCATGATAAAAAAAATTATGCTTGAATTGTTCGCATTGTAATGGCTCACTTCTTTTTTACCAAACTTGTGATGTATTCCTTTACCACAGAACAAATAAAGTTTGGTTCCAAATGGAAATGCTCGACAACGGGAGAAAAATGCCGTTGCACACAATGTTAGTTCACTCTTACTTTTGTAAATTATTACCATTCTGAATTTTGAAGTATCACATTTCTGTTGGCAATTTATTATTGCATTACAATTGCATAACAAGGAAATATTCTTCCAACATAATGAAAAACAAAGATTCACTAAAGTGTCAACATCAAACAAGGTATGTCTGCATCATCATATGAAGATCTATGTTCAAAATTATGTTCAAAATTTGGTACTCCAATGATTATTACAACAATTCAATTTGACATATGGCTATCAGCATGATGTCCTGAACAAGAAGAACTCAAAAGGGGCTAATGCAGCCATGCTTTCTAATGTAAACACACACCTTCTAAATATGTTGTTTCTAATATTTTACTTGCATTGGACACTTACATCTTACATGATATCTTTTATAGAAACAACAAAGTGGTTCACTAGGATGTTTGGGTGCCGGTTCATGGATGTGTGGCAGTCCACTGGCGGTAAGATTGCTCAACTTTGTTGTGTGCATGATTACTTGGAAAATGTTTTTGTTATATAACATATTTTCTCATTTCATTCCTTCTGTTTAGATTGCTTAATTTTATTATGTGTATGATTACATGGAAAGAAATTTCTTTATATCAAATATTCTCATGTTCATCCTTTCCTGTCAGATTCACTTGATGCGAGTGATAATTTTTTAACTTAGTTTAAGTTTGATTACATTCTTAAAACAAATCTATTTTTGTAGTTTTCTTTGTGGAGGATGGGCTTGAGCCTACCAATCCTAACTTTTTTTTAGTCGAACTAACAGGTAGGCACTAACTTATTCTTAAAGAGCCTATCAAGTGGAAACAAGGACGTTGCTATCGTGACAATTGTAAGTTGTGATCCAAAATATAAACTTGATGATGTTGAAATAACAAATCAATTTTTGGATGTACATGTCAATGCCGCATTTGTGAAAACGGAAACGGAAAAACTACACAATTCTTGGTAATGCTGGAGGAACAAGAATTGCATGGCCATCAACCTTTGTATGTAATAACTATTTTACCATCTCACTATTTGCATTATGTTATGTTGTTTCTTCCAAATGTTGTGCTAACAGTTTACCTATTTTTTATAGATTCAAAAGATAAATGGATGATAATATGGGTGCCATATTGAAGGCAAAGAGGGCCACGTTGTTGCAGCTGGATAAACTACTTCACTGGATAAACTACTTCACTAGATAAACTACTTCACCTGGCATCTTTAGTTATCTCAAAGGGTATTGATGTTGTCAAAAGAATATATTTATATAATGTACCACGTGGATGGTGTTCCTCTTGTAATGCAACAATATTTATCCAATATATGAGATGGTTCTCTTGTGTATATAGTGATATTAATTTTTCTCACTTCACATATGCCAAAGCACCGTGTGGACCTATTTTGGCAATAAAAGTTTAGTATTATGCATGATTACGTAGACCTATTTCAAGTTATTGGAAATAAATTTAATAATAACTATTTCAAGTTAATTATTGACAATAAATATATTAATAGACCAACGCTTGTAAACGCTGCAAATATTTAGTTATATCTGTTGTATAATAACAACTATAAAATTCAATCGGATAGTGCAAACACCAACAGATATAAATGTTATCCACCACTAGTTCTATACGTTGCTACCTAGCAACACCCTTGTTATCAACTGATTGATAAGCGTTGCATTGTGCCCTTGCAACACCCAAAAACGCAACGCATCATAATCTATTGGTATATGCGCTAGCAACGCCTATATAGACATATAGATACAAATGAACGTGTTGCTGTAGGGGGGGTCTTTTAGTAGCGGTGGTGGCGTTCTAGCCATGTGCCACTAGTACGTGTTACCAGTGGCGCAAAGTTAGAGACGTGTTGGTTCAACGCTAGTAACCCCTTTTACCGAACGACACCAATAAGATTTTTCCTACTAGTGCTTGAGGCGACATGGCTAGCACAGGTTCCCTCATGGATATCAGCCAGTAGCTTGCGCCCTTCTTCTTTCGGGATACACCTCAGCCAAACTCCATTTTCCCTCCTTGGGTACAAGCTTGCATCAATCATCACATATATTTTTGACTGGTGAGACATGCGCTCCGCCTCTTGAACTTCGCCATGAAGAATTTTGCACCGTAAAACTTGATAAACTCCATGGCCCATGGCGGAGAGGGTCCTTCCAGGGCGACGATGTGATTCACTCGTAGAGGGGTGACCTCTAGGCCCGGGCTGTTGGGGATGAGTTGCAGTTCTGGTGTAGGAGCCCCTGTCCCCTGGCCCGCAACTTCTGTTGTCGCAGCTTCCATAGGTGCTACTGAGGGACAAGTCAACTTCTCCATGAACACTCCTAGCGAGATATGTTGACGGTTGTTCGTTATGGCCTTTGCCCGTATGTGTAACATCGTCGAGCTTCTGTCTTCCGGTGGATCACCAGTGCCACGTGGCAGAGAGGTATGTCTACGGTCGTCGGCATAGCTCCAGTTTTTTTTTGGAAATGAACGCTTTTATTACTTTGAGTAATGTTTACACCCGGCCTTTGCATAGCTCCAGATACTCCGACAATCAAGTTACGCCGACGATGGCCGTCCACACGTTTTCCTATAGTGGCTTGTGGTGCTGCATCCAACCATTGAGGGCGCGTTTGGTTGCCTTTTCGTATGGAGGCATGTGATACGTCGGAAACGTATCTATAATTTTTCATGTTCCATGCTTGTTTAGTATCTACTTTGCTTTGCTTTGTCCATACTTTGAGTACGCGATATCTTTCCGTGGAGAACACGAAGTCGATATCTTTCCGTGGGGAACACAAAGTCTAGAGGAGAGACAGAGAGGTAGGCCAGGGTGGCCAAAACCCCCTAGGCGCGGCCAGGGGTGGGTCCGCGCCTAGGCAGGGTGTGGACCCCCTGGTCGCCTCCCAACCTCGCCTCTTCGCCTATAAGAATTCCCCGATGCAAAAACCCTAGGCACCCGATCAAAACTCCACAAAACCGTCTATAGCCGCCGCCACCATCATCCCTAGATCGGGGGATCTGAAGTTCTTCCCGGCACCCTGCCGGAGGGGAAATCATCCCGGAGGCCTTCTTCTCTGGTATAATGTGTGAGTAGTTCCACCTTGGACTATGGGTCTATGTAGTAGCTAGATGGTTGTATCTCCTCCTTTGTGCTTTCATGTATAGATCTTGTGAGCTCCGTTCATGATCAAGATCTAATCTATTTGTAATCATGCATGTTGTGTTTGCGGAGATCCGATGGATATTGAGATTATTATGTCAGTTTGGTTAATGGTTTTGTCTTTATGATTCTATCATGTCTGTGTTGTTTGTGATCTTGCATGCTCTCCGTTGTTACTAGATATCTTGGCCGAGTAGTTGTTAGTGACTCCAAGAGTGGGTATTTGTGCTTGATAGTGGGTTCATGATACGTCCAAAACGTATCTACTTTATCAAACACTTTGCTATTGTTTCTCCTCTAAACTTGTGTGATTTGGATGCAACTAACACGGACTGACGCTGTTTTCAGTAGAATTACTTTGGCGTTTTGTTTTTTTTTGCAGAAAATCAACTATCAGGAAAAATTCCGAAAAATATGCCAAAAATAATATCTCACCAGAAGATCCACGGAGCCAGAAGGAGAGAGGGAGAGGGGGCCTAGGGGGCCCAGACCCACCCCAGGTGTGGGCCCACCACTGGCCGCGCCTGGTGGGGGTGAGGCCACCCCAGGCAGCCCCTCGGCCTCCCTCTGCGCCTATAAGTTGTACTTCGACCTAAAAACAGAGGGGGTTCGATAGTTTTCCAGAGAGAGTTTGCTTCGCCGCCGCCACCAGAAACCAAGATTCGGATCCAGAAACTCTGTTCTGGCACCCTGCCGGGACAGGGAATTTGGAGAGGGTCATCGCCATCGTCATCACCAACGCATCTCCATCAACCACCGATGTTTCCCTCATCCATGAGTGAGTAATCCCCCGCAGTAGGCCTGGAGATGGTAGGATTTGGATGAGTTCTATCATGTAATCGAATATGATTGTTAGGGCATAGTGCCTAGTATCTCTTATGCTATTTGACTTTGTTGCAACTTGTTGTGCTTAATGCTTGTCACTAGGGCCCGAGTGCCATGATCTCAGATCTGAACTTATTATTGAATCATTATGATAGTATTGTTTGTGATCTTATCTGCAAGTTGTGTACACATATCATTGTCCGGATCCAAAGGCCCCAAAGTGACAATAATTGGGACAACCGGAGGGGATGGCTGTGGTGTGAGGATCACATGTGTTCACGGAGTGTTAATGCTTTACTCTGGTGCTCTATTAAAAGGAGCATCTTAATTGCCAGTAGTTTCCTAGAGGCCCCGCTGCCACGGGTTGGCTGGACAGAAGATGTTGTGCAAGTTCTCATTGCGAGCACGTATGACTATATTTGGAGCACATGCCTAGGATTGTTTAGTATTTGGATGCTTATTATTATTTATCTGCAATGTCCTAGATCTCGAATTTACATGTTTAGACTCGTCCATGCAACGCCCATCTATCCATCCCTATGTCTACCGCACTCGAATCTTACTGTTACCGTTACTGTTACTATTGCTACTGTTCACTGTTGTTGTTACTGCTGCTGTTGCTTTGCTGTTGCTACTACCAAACTGTTGATACTGATAAACTTCTTTGAGCGAGAACTATTTTCAGGTGCAGCTAAACTGACAACTCAGCAGTTAAGGCTTGCAAGTATTCTTTGGCTCCCCTTGTGTCGAATCAATAAATTGGGTAATACTACCCGCGAAGACTGTTGCGATCCCCAACACTTGTGGGTCATTAGTTCATGCCTCTAGTTTTCAAGGGAAGTGACATAAATCTCTTCGGTTGTAGAGTCTTGTTGCCACTAGGGAGAAAACAACGGTCTCTTGTTCATGGAGCAAGTGGATTGTTTACCTTACACACTATGCTTAAATCAATTGTCTGATGCTTGTAAGTTAATACTGGAGGGGGTTCGGATGATAACCCAAAGGTGGACTTCTAGTCATAGATGCAGTTGGATGGCGGTCTATGTATCTTGTTCTATTGCCCAATCGAATCTCATAGGATCTTTCTGACTAGTATTGCATTATTATGCCTGGCTCAGTTCCTGTCAATTGCCCTGCTGTAATTTGTTTACCCTTCATGTCATGTTGTTTATCTAAGGAGAGCACCTCTAGTAAACTACAGACCCCGTTCCAATCTTTACCATTGATACATCTTTCAATGTTACTGTTTACTTGCTGCAAACCATCATTACCTTCCACACCATACAATTAATTCTTTGTTACAGCAAACTGGTGAGCTTGACAACATCACTGATTCGTTAGAACAAAGTCTTGAGTTTGTGTTGTGCAGGTCTCCACGTTGTTTGCAACACCAGTGTGATGTTTCCTTCCTCTTTCTGGTTCGATAACCTAGGTCTCTACTGAGGGAAACTTGCTGATGTGTTCATCACACCTTGCTCTTGGGGTTTCAGCAAAGTGTTTCACGTCAACACCGGGCGTACGCATCAGCAGGCCCAAAAAGAACCCACGTTTTTCCCCTAGCGAGCATGTCCAGCGAAAAATGATGCAAAAAACACCATTGTCGAGTTGTTTGGTAGCCTGCATGGTGATAGGTGAGGGTTGGTGAGATTCTCAGCAGAGTGTTTACTTGTAGCGGCTTTTTGCATGAGCTGTGAAAGAGACATGCAACCTGACACCGAAAGTAATGGAGTCTTTCCCTCTTCGTAGCTCGCGCCAGCCTGTCCCGAGAGAAACGCTCGATTCGAGCGTTGTCCTCCAGCCTTCCCCGGGGTGTTTTAAGAGGACGGGTTTTCTACACACATCTTGTTTAGTTGCTCGCGAAAAAGGGCATCTTTCTCTACTCATACGATCTACCAACCACTATGCAGGTACCAAAAGCCTCTTGAATGATTACATATTCGTAGTACTTCATATAATATGACATAAATATTAGTATAAACTTATTTCTGATACACTTTAAATTCAGTAGACTTTGAATTCACTAAGACGATGTCCTCGCTACAGCCCGTGGTCGAGTAGATACACCGGAAAGAGAGATACCCGCCAATTGGACTTTCACGTACTCAGACACAAATAAGATACTACTACACTGTTCAAGTAACAGTGCATACATCGGTTGATGCAATGACGCACTGATTTGGACAATTCCTTTGAAATTAGCAAGTCCCGTGAAGCATTCGAGGCGTATGCTGCATTTTGCTTCGCGTCTCCTCCCTATCGCGTACTAGTCTCTTATATTATGCTGCTAATCTGCTGTGCAGTGTCTCGCGCCATGTCGACCCTGTCGTCCTCTGTGTGCATCCATCGGCTACGCAGCACGACGAAAGCAATCAGTCCATGGACAAGATCATGAGTGTGATCGCTTTCTCGGAGTATATCGGACAGGAAAGCATGCTCGAGTTCTTCGGGCTTTTCCCCTTCTCAAAAAACTGGAATGTAGTAGCTCGCAGCTTTTCAGGAGAAGCGAACGAAAGCAACAGCACGGAGCCGCATACATCGCTCGTCAGATGTCATCAGGCAGGCATTAACTGCCATCCCGCTTGGCAGTTTGCTCGGAGTATATCGGACAGGAAAGCACGCTCGAGTTCTTCGGGCTTTTCCCCTTCTCAAAAATCTGAATGTGCGCTCGCAGATTTTCAGGAGATGCGAACGAAAGCAACAGCACAAAGCTTCATACATCTGTCCTCAGACGTCACCAGGCAGGCTTTAACTGTGATCCCGAGCGGAGAGGTTTGGAATCAACTTCAGCTCTCTGTTACTATTTGAGGAGTTCAAGGGCAACTCCAACGATCCCCGCTAACCATGGCCCTTTTAATCGTTTCGGTCCGTTTGCGAGACGGGTGGACAAGAGCCCGGCCCAGGTTCGTGCTGGCCGTGTCACTGCTTGGCCATGTTTTGCTGCGTTATGTCAGTCCCTTTCTCCTTTCTCCTTCCTCCCACCGCTCTCCTCTCCCCATCTCTCCACCTAGCTTCCTTCCTCCCCGGGGCTGTTCGGCCCCTCCCCCTCTCCTCTCCGGCGATGGCCGGCGTCGAGACTGGGTGAGGGACCCACCCCTGTATAGTTTAGTTGTAGTTGACTTGTCCCTGGTGGCGTCTGAGGGTCGGTTGGTGGACTCCGGTGGCCAGATCCACCACGCCTCGTCGCTCCTCCGCTTCGATGTTCCCCGCCGGTGGCAAGCGGTGGTCCAGAGGAGCGGTTCGAGCGAGTGCATCCCTCTGAATAAGGCCCCCTTTGGGTGCTTCGGGCAGATGGGCTCGGATCTCCCCTCTCCCGATGTGGTCCCTCTTCTCTCCTCTGCGGTGCTCTCATGGGGAGAGCCGAAGGCGGCGGATGTGAAGACCACCACTCACCCTTGTAATAAGATCCATGTTGTGCTGGCCTTCTGTTGCTATTTTCTTTGGCTACCTGTTCCGGCTTGTGGCAGCAGTGCGGATTTAGGTGGCCACTGCTTCGTCTCGCAGCAGCAGAAGATCGGCGGTTCTGGTGAGGAGATGGTCTGGTCTTCTTGCCTTTCCCTCCTTTGCAGCCACAGTGGAGGTGGTCTAAGTGATGGGAAGGGAGGAACTGACTCTCTCCCTCGCCGGTGGGAATTGGTTGCTGCGTCTTGCGGAGTTCCCAAGCGACGGCGAGCTTGCGCCGCCGCTATCCATGGTCAAGGTAGCCACTCCGCGCGGCGGTTCTGGACGATCCGCGGCTTCAACCTCCAGGCTTCTATGCCAATGCGGAGGCCCCCCTGCTTCTCCGTCATGGCGCTCTCAGTCTCTCCCCCGCCAAGTGGTCTCGTCCCCGGCGTGGGTGCTGGCTGCCATGGCGTTGTGAGCACCATCGTCCTCGGTGGAGAAGGCCTTGATTGTAATCTCCTTTTTTCTTTTGAGGTCTTTTCTGTAAATGACCAGGGCCTATGTGCTTACTTGTTTTTCTTTGAGGTCCTGTATGTAATTATGCCACCGATTAATGCAGCACTGGACCCTTCTGGGTCCTTCCCTTGCTTCAAAAAAATATATAAAAAACTAGAAATTGTTATATGTGTACTTTCATTCATTATTGGGCAGGCTTGCAGAACACTCAGGAAAGGGAGGTGCTGGTTGCTGGTGCTGATCGACTACAACAGATGGTGCATGAGATGGCCAGGCAAGCTGCGACTCTGCGTATCAAGAACGGTAAAGTTGACGAAGATGTTGATGTTACTGGAGATTGCACTAGTGAAAAAGGGACATCAGTCCCTGTTCGGGGGGCCATTAGTCCCGGTTTTTGAACCGGGACTATGGTTTTGGGACTATAGGTCCTCCTCTAGTACCGGTCCCTCCCCGAACCGGGACAAAAGACGCTCCACGTGGCTGCGGTGCAGAGCGGGGGTGGAGGACAATTAGTTCCGGTTCGTATTACGAACCGGGATAAATTGAGATCTGTCGCGGCAGCGTTTTACGTGTTTTGGCTGCCGCGAAAGCGGGTGCCTGTGCGGCAGCAGGTTCTGCCGCGGCAGAGTTTTGGTGTGTTTTTCTGCCGCGGTAGAGGAGGCACAGCGAGCGAGGTTTGGCGTTTGTGATAGGAACCATTACAGAATCCTGTAATGAATATAGATATCGAAGAGTGAACTAATGTGAGCTGTGCCCCGTGCGTCTTCATGGCCTTACGAATTGGGACAAATGTGAGCCCTAGTCCCGGTTCTTGAAGGAACCAAGACTAATGGCTCGGAGTGGGATCGACAGAAGGCTTGTTTTCTACTAGGGTTGATTGGGATCTGTGATACCAGGTGTAAGCTGTCACTGGTGTTCTATGTTGTGGGCATAAAAAACTTTAGCTGGTTGTGGGTGTGGTCTGGTACTGTTTGGGTTGATGTGAGGTTTTATGATCCTTATGTGTTAAAATATGTTCTCTCTTTGGGTGTAGATCAGAGTCCAGGTTTTTCTTATCATATTTTGTTTTCCGTTGGCTTGTAAGTTAAAGACATTTGTTTTATTATCGCTATGATAATGGAACACAGCTCCGTGGAGTCGTATGGAAAAAATACCCACTCGAAATAATAGGACCACTTGCCCAATCTTTTTCTCAGTCCCGCAAACCTAAAAGAACGACATACATAGTTCATACATGCACGGAAATAAAGATAAAAGATCAAGGATCATGCATCTCGATCAAGGGTGAACTTCCTCTTCCTTTCGAACAAAGCCCGCCGCGTTGGATCCATGGCATTGACATCGGCGGTCATGATCCTACTTTCCTCCGCAAGTATGGAGAGCTCCACTTCCTTTTGCTTGAGATCCAATTTTCTAACTTTTGGCAGACATTTAGCTCTAATAGCTATAGCTTCTTGGATTGAATCTCATAGTAGCTCTTCACGGAATCCTCCCTCTCTTCGCGCTTCCTTTATTCCGTCTTCTCCAAAGACACCTACTTCTCGGTCATCATCTCCTTCAATGTCTCTTGGATGGCAATTCACGAAGCCTCACGCTTGGCATCGACTTTTTGTTTGTCCTTGCTCTCGGCCTTTTCGCTTTACCTCCACTTGGGGTTGGCTCATCAACGTCCATGACTGCGGAGCTTCCTCCCTTTCCCCCGTCACCATAATAGAGCTCCTTCCATATCTCGCCACCCACCAGTGTCACATTGAGATCAATGTGTGGTGGTGGCGTAGGGAAGGATTCGCCCATCTCCGATGAGGGATCCCACATTTTGCGGACCCGGGATGGCACCGCATCCATGTCGGGCACTGATGGCTTGTTGGCTGACGAGTGGGAACATTGCATCCATATCGGGCACTGATGGCTTGTTGGCTGACGAGTGGGAACACTGCATCCATATCGGGCACTGATGGCTTGTTGGCTGACGAGTGGGAACTCGTCGCGATAGCGTACGCCGCAGCCTAGTGATGCTGATCCTTTATGTGATGAAGGGTGGCCGCTAGCATGGCGAGGGCCTCCACGTTGGCCTTGGCCTGAATGACGGCAACGACCTCAAGCGCTTTGGACCTTTATTTGGCGAGGGCGGCCGCTGCTACGCGCGCCCTTTGCCTTTCCCGGCACAGGCCCTGCTTCCTCGATTGCTCCAACCATTGCTTGGTCGTCCACTCCTTTTTCACCCTCGCACTGTCGGCGGCGGCAACGGTCCTGGCTTTAGGTTCTGCCGACAGGGGAGTATCTGTTGCGGCCAATGGAGCTAATCCAGGCAGTACGAATGGGGCCCGGCCAGGGGCAACGACGGAGGGCGCGGATGGAGGGGTTGTCAGCCATGGTGTAGCTACGGGTTGGAGGCGGTGGAGTGCGTGCGGGGGAGTGGGATGTTCTACCATTGCGGGATGGGCCAGGGGAGGACATCGGTCGGACGCGCGAGCCGTCCTCTCCCCGCAAACGTGCCCCAAGTTTAGGCCGTGGATGCGTCAAAATGGACAAATCCACGGATCCGGCTCCGTTTTCAGGTGGCCGTTGGACCATGACATCGGTCTGTTCAAACTGCTTCGAACCCGTTCGATCCGTTTGCGAGGGGTCCCTAAGTCCCAACTTACTGAATCTATATCGTAGTACAAGAGAGTTCTATCTCTACATGTTTACATTACAGGTTTACTTCATCGGTTCTAAAATATAAGCCGTTTTTGCTTTTTTAAACACATATATTTAGACACAATTTTATTGTGTAGGTTTACTCATTTTACTCAGATTTACGCAGTATAAGGTGTCTAGATAAAAAAAATTAAATACTAAAACATATATATTTTAAATCAGGCAAAGTACTAGTTACCGCAAACAAATCTTGCTCCTGTACTAGTCCACGCACACAGTGTTCTACTTTCTGAGCTACTGGCTCCGTCCAGAAATAAATGTATTTCTAGCTCTTGTAGTAAGTTAAATTTAATAAAATTTGGATAATTTTATAGAAAAACATAATAACATTTATAATATTATATTAATACTACTAGATATGATTTGAAATATAGTTTAAAATATACATGTTTAACATCATCTACGTTGTTATATCTGTATATAAAGTTGGTCAAAGTTTTGAATGGCTGTTGTTTTAATGTGCTTGTTTTTTAGGGTCTTAGCATGATGACTCTCGTGTGTCTACTATAATAAGCTCTACCATGCCAAGCTTTGTTTGATGTTAGTGATGGAGGGACAATGACGGCGACGTGTCTTCGGCTCATGCTACTATATATATATAGTCATTGCATTGTAATGTGTTCTACTTTTGGAAAAAAATTAGTAAGTCGGTGAAATTTTGAATGAAAAAGTTACGAAATTTTGATTTAAGACAAAAGATTGAAGTTCACGGCAGACAGAGTAAGTAGTATCGCGCACACTGCCACACGCACACACTTTTTTATCTGCACGGCAAACATGACTTGTCTGAGCGCATGCTTATCCAAAACATAGCGAAATACTCCACGAAGAATATGGCTCGCAGACACGGAGGTGGATCCGTGCAGTCACTGGCGCCTGGCAGCCTTCGTTCTAGTATTCCCCCATCCCTGTGGGCCTGTGGCTCTGATCCGAGCAAGAAAGAGCTCTGCCCTGTGGGAGACTACAGCTCCATTCGCGGTCGTTCTCGTCCCTCTCCCTGCGCTCCCTGGCGTCTCTGTTCCACGAGACGAGACGGCCAAATCGGGCACGCAGAAAACGCAGACTCTCCCATATGCATTTGGGACTACGGCTGCTCTCGTGTAAACACAAGCAGCTCGCTCTCGCGCTAAACTGAGAAGGATGTACTAGTAGTAGAGACTGCTACTACAGTCTACACGGATATATACGTATTGCGATTCAGGCGGAGGCAGGCAGGATGGGCCTGCCTAGGGTAATGATACCTGGCTCCGTCGTCAGCGGGGCAATGATATATACCTGGCTCCATCGTGTCCGGGCATGTCTGAACGGGACAGCTCACCACAATATATAAACGCTAACCGGGACGATACACTCATTGTCTCTCGTGCATGGGCACGCTCGCAGCATCAGCAGCGGTAAGGCTCGTGCTGTCGCTTCGCTTGTGCCGTGCGTGCGTGAGTTGCATGGACAACCTGCTGCTGTACGTGAAAAAATATGGGAGTGTCTAGATCTCAGGCGCTTGAGAATTAGTTATGTCTAAGTCGCTGATATCATCCTAATATTTATATTAATTCTCAGTTGCAACCTAGTTGCAACTCATAAGATTTGTACTAGTTTTCAGTTACAACCTAGTTGTAACTTATTAAATTCTCAGTTATATCCGAGTTGTAACTTATGTGTGATAGGAATCACGAGGTAAATCAAACGATGAAAGAGACGACTAAGACTTAAAAGCGCCTGAGAACTAGCAAATCCGAAAAAATATATACCGTGGAACGTGCCGTGGTGACAGGCCATGCAGCATGTCGTCGTCATCGTCCGATCGTATCGTGCTAGCTGGCCAAGGAGACATCATCATATCCCATTCGTGCAGCGCGCCGTTCAACGTTTCGTCCGCTAGCTAGCTTAGCGCTTTACTCATCTATTTACTCGGGAGTAGCTAGATGCTTGGTCGCTCCAAATGATTGATCCGTCCGATAATCATTCCAGATGATTCGATGAGACGGACAAAACAAACGAACGAAACGCTTTGGAAAGTAACAATATACTATGTTTTTTAGGTAGTATATAATAAAAATATATTATATTGAGACAAAAAGAAATTATAATGAATACCCACCCCTGTTTGCCGGCGCCGCCACTGTGATGATACTATACATGCATGCGATTGCGACGGTTACCTGGACGGATACCGTCTACCGGGTCGGTTGGGTACGTGGTCCTTGTCTGTCCATGCATGTCTCTTCGTCGGCTCGATCGGGGCACTCCTTTCACGACCCCGTGGAAATACCCGTGCAAGCTAAGCTGTTATGTACATGTGCGTGATGCTTGACAAAAACGACAGGTGCATATATGCATGGCATGGACTGGAGATTATCTGAAAATGACTATTATTCGACGCACATAGGTCGACGACGCAGCATAGGCTAAAAGGCTAAGCCCCGTGCCCATGCACTCCTACTTATCACAACGATCTATTTGTAATTAAGGGTTAATTTGGATTTTTGCAAATCAAAAGCCGAGTAGTCGTCGGGACCCAAAACAGTCACGAACATTCTGAAAGCGCACGGCACATATCCATTCGGCCCATGGGATTGATGGCGTTGTTAATGTTGTCATCCATGCCATCCCCTGCCCAGCCCAATAATTGGTATGGATGCAAATCATTACTACCGAATTTCTCCGGTTCACTTTGGTGGAACGTAGGCAAGAGTCTTTTGAGACGATTGGACTGAAGATACCGCTAGTATGGCGGCGATATATACTATAGCTAGTGCATATCCTACGCTGAACCTAACTACAATCAGTATTAGTAGGAGCATCGGAGCAGCTAGCTAATCATGTAGCGGTCTAACCCTTTAAAGCTTTATTAGGTTAGGCAGAGGCCAGACTGCAGTGGCATGGCCAGCAGGACGCCCGAAACCATTTGTATCCCTTCATATATATAATATATTTGGGTATTCTGTCAAGTAGAACTTGGACCGGGCTACCTTATTATCCACCCAGACGCTTTTCAGCCGCCTCGAATAATAAGAACCACGAAGGTAGGCAATGCAATGGGAACATACACACCGCTGAAAGTGAACGGCAGACCGGCAGACCGGCAGAACGGCAAACCATCGGTTCTGTCTCTGTCATCATCACCAGAGGTATTTGGCAGATAAGATAAGTGCTAATCGGCTGTGTATGTAGGTTCCGCTGCTCGATTCAGTGGATATGGAGTCGTACGTGTCACGAGACGGCGCGCACCTCAGCTCCGTTTCCGAGGGTCAGACGAGGCGGCGGCTGAGCTATCCAGGCCAGCCCCATCCAGCTGCTGCAGACTCTGGATATGACCTCGTCCGGCACGAGGGATTGACTCGAGGAATGAAAACAAGCTTTGCTCATGCTTTGCGGCAGAGCCGGTGAAGGGTGAAGGCAGGAAACCCGTGCGTGTGCCCGTGCGCGACCGCAACGTGTTTGTGTGGAGCAGAGCAGTTGTTTTATAGTAGGAGCCGCGCTCTTACCGTACAGGTGATTTCCTCTGCGCTCTCGCTGGCTCGCACGCCTCGACTCGAGAAGCCACGACCATGCATGGCCATGCTTCGTCGCATGGGACGGCGCAGAGTACACCGGCGGTGGTGGTATGATCCGAGTGACCGAGTGGCAGAGAGCAGTGCACCGATCGAGGATCTCCCAAGAAAAGAGAGTGGTGGTGGTGCACGGAGGAGCTAGATATATAGGTGCGTGCGCGCTGTGCCTGTACTTACGTGGTTTGCGCAGAGGGACATGTTGTGTTGGGGGAACCGACCAACCGAGAGCTAGTGGGGCGGCGGCGCGCGGCTGCCGGCCGGCCGGCCGGAGAAAAGGGAGGGCCGGCACTCCGCCCCTTTCCCCGCGGTTCGTGCGGTGCCGGTGGGTGCGCCCCATCATTTCCATATACGCGTATGAAATTCTGGCGCAAATCGATCGATCGACGCCTGACTTCATGCGTACGTACCGAGGGTAGGTATGTCAATGTGCTCCGGTTTTAATCGACAGAGAACATGGAGATCCGTCATGCACATATATATGAGGCGGTACGTAGTACTAGATGAAAGCTTTAATTCCATGATGACTGTCGTTCGATTTCTATTGTACTGGTAGTACTACTACTGTACAAGAATAAACCAGTTTGACGGACGTCGTAATCACTTTCCTTTTACAGTAAACCATATGCATATTCACAGTTTCAGACCGCGCTTGGGTTCTTGCCAAAAAACGCTTAGCACTCCATACGATGCATGCTCGCGTTTGGAACCCTGTTCTCCACGTATACTCCATGCTTCGTTCGACACAAGGCACGGCCACCACAGTGTACAAACTCCAAGTATTAAATCAGACAAAGCAAAGTGGGAATAGAGTCGATGACCAATAAATAAACACTCACTTCACCACGTACACTTAATAAGCATCCATCACACGAAGTGCCTAATTCCCTGCAATTTTATAATGACGCCATTCCCCCACGCAAAAGCGACAAACAAGTTCCGTCGAGAACCGGTTCCCGGCCCAGACAGACATGTGTCGCCGATGACTGACTGACGGCCCCGCCGTGGTGGAGTCAAAGAATGATTGACCCTCATCAGCTCTCAAATCTTAACATGCCTATGGGCCCCACCACAGATATCATTGTCATTAGTACTGTCCCCGACAGCCGGGCCCCGCGCTGAAAGCACTTGCACCGATCGCCATCGGCCGGGGAGACCACCGCGAGGCAGCGACCGCACGCGATCGAATACGACGGGAGCCGCTACCATCCGGGCGTCCAGCGAGGCCGACGCGGCCGTGGGAGCCAAGAGCGGCCAACAGCGGCCGGCCACGAAATCGTTTGGAGCTGTTTTCAGTCTGGTTCCCGCAATGGTCGTGGCTACTAGCTACTGCCGGTGCACGTGACTACTCACTCCGTTAGTAAATAAGTGTATTTTTAAATTTGTTCTAAGTTAAATTTAGTAAAATTTAACTAACTTTATAGAAAAAACATAATAATATTTATGACACTAAATTGATATCACTAGATTTGTTTCTAAATTTAGTTTCATAATATTATAATTTCATATAATATATGTTGATATATTTATCTAAATGGTTGGTTAAATTTAATAAAGTTTGACTCAGTCAAAATCTAGAAGTATAATTATTTACGGACGGAGGGAGTATGCCTCCGTTTTAAAATATAAGATGTTTTAGCTTTGTAAACCAAATGTATCTAGACTATTTCAGTATATAGGTTTACTCAAGTTTGGAGTGCATCTACACACTAAAACAAGTATAGATATTTTTTCACGAACCTAAAATTTCTTATATTTTAAAACGGAGGGAGTAGTACGCGAGTAGGAGTAAATCTAAATGCCGTGTGTACGCCCTCACCCGTTCCGAGCGCGGGACGAGTTTTACTTTTTGCGGGCAAAAATAAATCTTTCATAAAGAGTATAGGGTTTATATTCGATTCGAGCTCAGTCTCCTGCAAAACGACATCAAGAGCCAGACGCAACCAGATCTTAATTTTGAAACAACTAAATTTGATTGGATCCGGCCCTTGATATAGGGTTTACATTCAATTTGATTTATGTCCTCAATCCATTTTTACAATCTAGTAGACTCTAACATTACTAGCTAAAGCTTTAATTTCCGAAACAACACACATGTTCCCACATTTAGTGGCACTCAAAAGTACCTCTAATATTCAAATTAGTGACACAAATGATTTTTTAAGGCATTGTAAAAAACACCACAAAAATTTGTGTAGTTAAATATCATTAGAGGTAGTTTTAAAAAATGGCTCCAAATCCTAATTAGAGTCATTTTGAAAAGTGTCTCTAAAGCTAACCAATTAAGACACTCTTAATAGTGCCTCTAAAAGCTAATTATTTAAGGCATTCTCAATAGTGCCACTAAAAACTACCCACTTAAGACACTATTGCTAGTGTCTCGAAAGCTAACTATTTGAGATTATTTGGGTATGCAGTTTAAGACTCGTTTCCTTATTCCATTTAGAACCTAAATCGAGATTATTTGTGTGTGCACTTGAATACCCTTCAATTGAAGTGGGCACGCCCCTCCTGCCCACAAATTTTGTACATTGCCAATTAAAAAAGTATATTTTACACTAAACTTTAATATTTATTTAAACATACTTTTATCATAATATAGGCTTAATAAGTATAAGTTTTTATTATTTATATGCCATAGTTAACTAGATAATAATGTTTCGGAACATGTTATACTCCCTCCGACCCATATTAGTTGACTCAAATTTGTCTAGATATGGTGAATCTAGCATTAAAACTTGACTAGATACATCCGTATGTAGATGAATCTAAGTCAACAAAGATGGGTCGAAGAGAGTAGTATACTTTGTTTTACATTTGTAATGTAGATAAATACAAAGTTTGCTTATAGCAAATTTAAATTCTAAGTTGTACTATAAGTTCCCCTTCAACTACTCTTCATGGAGCATAGTGTATGCATTTTTATTTGTGATTGTATGGATCTTTGTGTATTTATATTGTACCTTCAAAATCACTGTCGAGATAAAGTGCATAGTTGAACAAAATATCTCCATCATAGTTCTAGTGTATTATTAGGGAAGTATAGCTATAGAGTGCATAGTTAAACAAAATATCTCCATCATAGTTCTAGTGTATTATTAGGGAAGTATAGCTATATAAACTATTAGAGTATAAAAATTATCTTTGGCGAATTTCTTGCACGTTGGGTTTAAAGATGAGAACACGTGCATGCTCCAACTTGGCATTTTGCAATAGCATATCTTATAGAGAAAATTCCTTATTCGACACTACTTCTCAATATAGTTTCTTATTTAACACTACTGAAAAATTACTTCCTTATATGACCATTTGTGTAATTTTTTTCCTTATATGACATCATCGTCAATTCCGTTAGGCTCTTCCGTTAGTTTATTTCTTTAAGGACCAAACTATCCACCGCTCTGGATTGTTAGTATTTTACTCAGTAAATTTGATGGTACAACGTGTTAGAATGAAGGCCGATTCACTCGTCCACCATCTGAAACTAATCCATGTGTGGCATGCGTATGCATGCGATAACAACTTCTGTTAGCATGTTTTGGTTGACGCGGCTTGCCTGCGCCCCTTGCATGCGCCCATGCAGCAGGAGCCTACGAATAAGAGTACTTCTGCTACGTTTGGCCAAAATTTCACAAGAGCTGCTCCAATGGAACTTGTAGGGGCACCCACGGTAAGAGTGAGTAGGTGAAGTGCAGGGATTATGGTTGGCATGGTCCCAAATGTATGCGCACTAGTCCATCCAAACCATATCTTAGACAACAAATTTAGGGCCCCGTTAGATTGGTTGATTGGAATAGTGAAACATGAAGGAGTTCCGGTGTATAAAATCAAGTAGACGCTGCTGGTATAGGGCTTGCCTGTGCCCATCGGTTGGCCGCCGGTACGTGGCGTGCATCCCTCCCATGTTTTAAGACGCAAAAACAATATAAAAAATACAGCAATACCGTAGTATGTAGAGTATTCCTTCGAAACAGAAACTAGCTCGTTTCTATACACTGGAGGCAAAAGTGTCTTTGTAGGTTCTTATCTAACCTCGCGAGTTCTCAAAATCACTAGAGTGAAGGCAAAAAAAATAAATGCACAAGTAGTCAAATAAGAAAGTAGAAATTTTTTAGTGTTAAATAAGGAATCATATTGGAAAATAGTGTCAAATAAGGAATTCTCTTCCTTGGATAGACATATAATTCTCTCTCTTTGGAACAACCTTAAACTTCTAAACTTTTTTTTTTCAGAGTCCGGATGAATATACAGCTGAATCCTAAGTTTTCTTTACTTTTCCTTCTATCTGAAACTCGTTTGAAAAAAAAGGTTGCTTTTGAAGCCTGGGCAGGAGTGATCAGCGAATCACGCTGGCATCAGAGAATCTGGACAGCCCCGTGCGTGTGCGTGCGCCTGATCTGATTTGTTAAACCTTCACCACGAGGCTGTCTGCAGGCAGGGATAGGATGTCTATCCACACGCCGGTACGGCGACGGAACGCGCGCACGGGCACACGGCTCACAGCTGTTTCCTCCCTTGGGTGATCTGCCTTGTTGGTCCATCCTGCAGGGTGCAGGGTGCAGGCCCAGGCTACAGGCAACAGCACCCCTCGACCTCTCCCAGCTCCTATCCGGAGCTCGTGGATACCGGAGAAGCCGGCTACATGCACGACAGCTGCTCCGATCCGGTGCCAACACCAACAACGTGTGCGCCTGTCCTCTGCCTCTCACCTGCACGCCAACAGCGCCGTGTTCCGATCGACCTTGCCCGATCTCACCTGCCGCCCTGCCGGCCGCGCCGCCCGAAATCCGACGGGATCTTCATGTCTCGACGAGCTCAAGAATGACCCCTACCGGTGCAGCGCAGCGAAGGCGTTCGACACGACGCGCGCGCTTCGCGACCACTTGTCTGGGCATAAAAATCGTGGATCACGTAGGCGAAAACCAGCAGCTTGGCCGTGACCTTTCCGCAGGTGCTTTCAGCAAAAAGAGCTGGTATCGTGCGACCATTTTCCTGGAAGATGGAACTCCTTTTTCCGCAGATCCAAGTGCTCTCCCAGTTTTATCTAACCACGGATCATCGTGGGTGGGTGCCAGAGGAGCGCGGGCCTGAGCTGACACAATGCAAAGTGCGGTATCTCGAGCTTCTCCTTTAGAGCATTACTACTTGTTGGACGTTTCTAGACAGAAATCTGAACCAAAATATGGTCGGACGAAACTCGTTTTCAGCCTGCGAACGTCGAGAAATATAGTATCTCTTATTATAAAAAAAATATGCATATATAAGACGATAAAAAATAAATATTTTAAATACACTATTAACTATAATATTTATATAAAAATAATATTCTCTCGAAACATGCTTTCGCCCCGCTTTATAAATAAAGCCAAGTCACAGTACAATGTTAAGTCGGACACTCACACCGGCCGCAACCAAGAGGGGAAAGACGAAAAAGGAGTGCTCAAACGCTACGGCCACAACACAAGACGACCCAAAGAAATAACACAAAAGCAGGGAGAGGAAGATCCACCCCGCCAGCCACCGAAAGTCAGGTAGCCGCCTGCGTCGGCGCCGAGAAGGGGGATGCCGCCAACCTCAAGGCCTGAAGCGTACCGTCAAAGGATACCCGGTCACGCTGACGCACCAGGTGGGACCACCGTTGAAGAGAGGCAAGAAACATAAAGATAGAGTCAGACGCACGAGTAGGGTAGATCTTTTCAATCACCATCTTATCACGCGCGTTCCACAGGGTCTAGGAGATGTCAGTGAACACGAGCCAGAAAAGGCGGCGCCCCCCCTTGGGCCTTGTTCGCTTAGGACTGCAGGAACTCGCCGAGCTCCTCTGCCTGCCAGGCATCACCCAACGCCTCACGAACAAAACTCCAAAGAAACTGAGCCGCCGAGCATGAGAATATAATATGGGCCGAGGTCTCCGGGGTCCCACATAGGGGACAACGGCCATTGCCCGGGCCATTACGCTTGGTAACCTCCACCCCGGAGGGGAGACGGTCACGGAGCAACTGCCAAACGATAATGCGGATGCTAAGAGGGGTAGGAGCTTTCCAAAGGGGCGCCGTCCATCGCAATTCTGGGCCCTGGAACAGGGCCCGGTAGGCTGACCCCACCGAGAACTCTCCAGACGGGTGAAGAAGCCAAGACGCCGAATCCGATTCCCCTGCCAAGGTAGCCGGAAGGGCCTCCATCAGTTGGAGAAAGCTAGCTGCTTCGGCCATGCTAAGGGACCGACAGAACAAGATGTTCCAGCGTCCCTCGCGGAAGGCCTCAGCAACCAACATCGACGAGGAATCGGAGATGGCAAAAAGGGAGGAAAACTGGACCGCGAGGGGAACAGACACGACCCACGGGGCCAACCAGAACCGCACTCCGTTGCCGTTGCCGATCCCAAACAAAATCCCTAACCCAATGAACGGTTTGATCGCAAACAAAATCCCTAACACGAGAGCGGGCCTGAGCTGACACAATGCAAAGTGCGCTATCTCGAGCTTCTGGTTCCCTCGTGTTTCTAGAAGGATGGGGATGTGATGTCACGCCCACACTAGATTCTGCTGCCAGAAGAACGCCTTTTCTACTAATAATGTGGGCATTCACTTCCTACAAGCGGTAGCTCGCCCCAGTCGCTCGCTGTCGGGACGAAATCGCCGTAAACAAAGCAAGCCTCCGTCTCAAGCAAAGCGGCCTGTTTCCGGAGAGCTCGACACGGAAGTCGACAGGAATTCCCCTTGCATGAAAAGAAGCCTCGCTTTAGAGTAGACGACAGCTGCTTTAAGGTTACGGGGGGAAAGTTAGCTGCCCGCTCAGTGCTAGCACCGTCCAGAAAATAATCAATCACGGTTAGATCGACCAGGGCTCTCTTGTTGCAAATGAAAAAAAAAAACTTGGAGGTCCATCAATTAACAGACAGCACCTAGGTCGATCTTGCCCACCGGATTATCGCTGCAGCGCACTTAATACGCCTCCAATCAAAACCAAGCTGCGGCACTACTACTAGTAAACCTGAACAACCCTGGAGCAAGTGAACGATTCGTGCAGAGGAAATTGCACAGACCATTAACTCTTGAGGTCATTGTTGCAAGGACTCAAGGCCCGCTCTAATAGCATCCCTACTCATTGGGGAGTTTCCAGGCCGAAATCCGGATATATTTTGATATGGACGAAACTAGTTTTCGGTCTGGGAAACGCCGAGTTTTTCACTCACGTCACGAGTTTTCGTGTTTGGCTAAAATTTAATAAATTTTGTGAAACTTTGGACGAATATAGGCGGTTTTGGCGAATATGGGTGAACTTTGGGCGAATATAAGCGTTTTTTGGCAAATATGGGAGAATGTAAGCGGTTTTGGATGAATATGGGCGAATATGAGCGAACTTTGGGCGAATATGGATGAACTTTGGGCGAATATCGACGAACTTTAGGCGAATATGGTCGAATATGGTTGAATATGGGCGTATATAGGCGAATTTTGGGCGAATATGAACGAACTTTGGGCAAACTTTGGATGAATATGGGCGAATATATGCTGACTGGGCGGGTCCACTCGCCGACTTTTTTTCGCCGAATTCTCTTCGTCCGGCGTTCCCATGGCGTTTCCGGGATCCTAGGAATGGCCTGGAAAGTCCGGACCAAAGTTGGCCCAAATCCGAACGAAAGCGGGATCCTGGAAACGCGACTGGGCGAATTTTTGGCGTCTGGACAAAAAAATCGCCCTGGGTTCGGCGTCTTGGGAACGTGAGTGGAGATGCTCTAACGGGTCATGACCCTGACATCGGCTAGGGGCCCATGGCCAGGGGGCAAAAAGTTGTACTACTCACGTATATACCGGTGTATATATCGAGCGAGAAACTTGTTGGCTGCTGCCCATGACGCGAGAAACCAGGCACGAGTCCGATGGGAGCAGGAAATCGAGAAGACGAGAAGGAGCACTACAACATGACGCACCCGGCACGGCCGCACGGGTTACGACTCGTCGATGCCACGGCTCGCGAAGTCGTGAATCGCGATCTCCCTTCTCTTCGGAATTGGCCGGACGATCTCTAGGGCCCTGCCGTTGATGCTAGAGACTGGTCGTTAATCTGAGACTACATCCCTAGGGCCTTGCCGCCCTGACTCGATCGTAGGTCGGTCATCTGTCGCCTATCGGGGATCCAGCAGGCAGTAGCAGGCCACCAGGCGCCCAGGCCCTGATCCTCACTCCTCATACAGTCATACGGCGGACGCATTCGACAGGCCCCGATCCGCTGGTACTGGTATATTAAATCTCAGCAGCCTTGATTGTTCTATTTCTGTTTTCAATACTTTACATGATCATGATGTAGTTGCTTACTTCGCAATTTTAGGTCATAATATGGCGCCAAGACAGATGTCTGGTGCTACGAAAAGGAATAAACAAAAACAAGAGACTGAACTTATTGAATCACAAAAAGATGCTTTAAAAAAGTATTTTCTGGCAGCAAGTAGTGTTAATGTCAATAACGATAATCAAAGTCAAGAATCTAAACCCGGACAAGATGATGATCATAATTCAAATGCTAATGATCAGATCAACGAACGGTCCTCGGATTGGGTAGGTAACTAAATAGCTTCGATTTATGTATAAGCAAGTAACTAACTAACTAGAGAAGGCTTCTAGTGATGATCCAGCTACAATAAGTGATGCTCAATCTTTGTTCAAGGCACTTGGGAAATTTGAGACTATAGTTAGTATGATTATTTGGCATGATGTACTATTTTTTATAAATATGGTGAGCAAAAAGTTACATGAAAAAATTATGTGCATCGATGCTACTCTCAAACACATTTAAGGGGCCATTACATTTTTTCAGAAGTTTAGAGACGAAGGTTTCTATTCAAGTATTGAGAGTTCCAAAGCTATTGCATTGGATATGGATATAGAGCCAAAATTCCGTACAAAACGTCAAAGTAAAAGGAAGAAGCATTTTGATAAAATCAATGATGAAGAACTACAACTATTAGCTATTGAATCCTTCATAGTTACATAATTTCTTGTCATTGTTGACACGGCAATTGCTTCATTATCTAGTCGATTTGAGCAGCTAAAGCATTTGAAAAGGTGTTTGGTTTCTTATTCAACTCAAATGATCTGAAGTCTTTGCAGGATAGTAAGCTAAGCAAATCGTGTACTACTTTTGCAGAAGTTTTTACTCATAAGGAGTCGCGTGATGTTGATCTTGATGATTTTTTTCTCTGAGTTAAAAGTGTTGCAAGTAACCTTGCAAGATGCTTTGATGTCAGCGCCTGAGATTCTTCAGTTTGTTATTGCCGCAGATTGCTATCTAAATGTATCAGTTGCCTATCGGATCCTTTTGGCTATATCTGTGAGCTGAAAGAAGATTCTCTAAACTAAAACTCTTAAAGAATTTTTTGAGGTCAACTATGCTACAAGACAGGTTAAACAGCTTGGCTACATGTTGTATTGAGAAGGACATCTTGGATAAAATTAATCTTGGATTGTACTCAATGATTTTGCATCTAGAAATGCCCGAAGAAGCTTTTTTATGAGGCATTGAAGAAATATTATCATTGGAATTATTTCTTATTTGAGGTAATCAAAATAGCAACAAATACTACTTATTATATTTTGAGACTAAAATGTCTGATTAGACGTTAACTTTTATTTTGAAAGTGATAGATACATATATGATATTTTTTCTTGATATGTCTATACATACATTAGCCTTAGGGGCCATGCTGTCCATTTTGCCTAGGGCCCTGAAAAACATAGAGCCGGCCCTGCCTGACGGACTAGTGATTCAAAAAATCTGTTGCACGAACCGGTGACTCTAACGGTAATTCGTTGCAAGGAGCTCTAACGAGGAGATTACACAAGTAGATTTGTTGAACAAACCAGTGACTCTAGCGGTATGTATGACTTGATTGTATCACAAAATTAGAGTAATATAACACATATATGAGAACAACAAATCACAAAAAGTATGACGTGAAGGAGATCAGGTAGTAGAATTATATTCCATTGCCGATGTCCCTGTCGCCGGTCGCTTGTAGCCAGGAAAGTTCAAGTCCAGTCATGGCCGGACGAGCCTCCATGCCGCATCAAAAAGGCGTTTGTGGAGAGCAGCGTCATGTCAAATGTATCCTGCAGGACTTCGGCCGCATAGTTGCTGGAGCTCCGCAAACGCACGCCACTGAAGCTGGTGGAGCTGCAAAATGGGGTGGAACACGACGGGGCCATGGCCGCAATGGTGACCGTACAACAGGGGGCGATTTCTGGGCGGTCATGGACTGTGCGGGAGGGGGAATTTGCGGCATCCCGCGCGCGTGCTGCATTGGAATGTCTAACTATTTATGTGCATGGGTATATGTTGGAGCTACTTTTTTTTGGCCTCTACTGCCCTAAAAATCAACTTGTTCTGCGACGGCTTCCCGCACCTTGTCGCGGCAACACCCTGACCCTATCCCGCACTGGCGTGGGAGCTGAAGGGGACGGCCACCACGACGGTCCGAGTGTTACCGCCCTACCTAGCTTCCTCTGCAGCGGGGGACATTGGCATCCTGCAACACCGACATCGACGGCAAGTGGGACGGGATGAGGGGTGGGGAAGGGGGTTGGGATTCTCCTTGTAATTTTTTAATTTGGTCCTGCTTGTTTTTATTTGAAAATAGTCTCCATTCCGAGCTAAAGGGCAGACAAATGTGGTTCATTCAGTGCCACGTCGGCAAATACATCGTTGTATGGAGTTCCGGTGACTGTAATGAGACGGTCGTTGTATTTAGTGACCGTAGATCACGTATGGAGCTCCGGTGACCATAATGAGAAGGTCGTCGTATTTAGTAACCGTAGATTGCATAATTTTAAGATCGATGACCGTATCAAAAATGGGTGCCAAGTTTAGGTATCGCCGTGTACTTTACTCTTTTCTCGTTCATTCATGTACTCCGAGATGTTTGAGTGGCTGCTGTTTTGAAAAAAAACGCAGAAGCATGACACGCACGCACGCGCGCGCGCGTACGAGTGACAGTCCGGGGCGTGACTCTGTAGCAGGAGCCCCTTGATCGGTGGCACTGTTGCCATCAGACCTGCCAACTTGCGCGTACGTACGGTGTACCGCGCTCGCAGCAGATGAACCCACACGCACACGAACAGGCTGGAAATGTTACGCTTCGCCGTCCTCGAGCCAACGAGGTGCAGTGCAGGAAATGGGCTTTAAACGAGGAGTAAATAAATCACCACTGTGCTCGCTTGCTTGCTTCAAGTCGCAGAACGCGTCTTCACTAAAGGCTCTGCGCGTCTCTGGCTCATCAATATCATCCCCATTTTTACTCCGCCCCCCACTGTGAAGAGTCAGTGAGGTAGTGCTGCGGCGTTTCCTGGCTGGCAATGCAGTGGCATACGGGCGGCTCGAGCAGTGCCTCCTCCTTTGTTACCACTGCACCAATTCATGGCGTGTTAGTTCAAGGCCATTACCGAGCTGGTTGCACTGCTACTTCAGTACAGTACAAGCCTAATGGCTAGAGCCTCCGTTTGTCACCCCTAAACGCGTCGGATTAATCACTCACCATAAAACGTTCAGGCCGACCAGTAATAAGGCAATTGATACGTGCAACGGTACAGCACTATAGAGACAGACATGCTCTGTTTTTTTTCCTCTGAAGAAAAGACAAGTGCGCTCTGTTTTTTATCTGAAGAAAACAAATGCTCTGTCGTTTCAAACAGAAGCGTCACGAGTTCCCCAGGAGAACTGCTTCTGCGTAATGGAAGAGAGTCAGAGATGTTTCGTTTCGTTTCACGAGTGAGCTTTTAAATTCCATTATTTTCCACTATACACGCACACTTTTAATGAAACACCATCACCATTGCATGTTGCAGCTGAGCTTGCTGCCACACGCTACAGTTGTTGTGCCCGACGAACAAGCCTAATCGACCGCGCCAACCTATACAGCAACGAATAATCCTCCTCCTCCTCCGTGTCACGCCTAACTCGCCGCCGTTACGTACGTACACCGCCCACGCACCGAACTCGTTTCCTACGACACGACCGTGGTTGTGTGCACGGCTCGACCGCCTACGCGACCACCTTGGCCGGCGGCACCACGATGGGGCTCCGGACCACGTGCTCCGGCGACACCCACTTCAGGTTCCCCTCGGCCCCGGCGACGGCCGGCTGCTTCCCGGCCCACCGCACCGTCACCGTGAAGCTCTGCCTCTCGTTCACCTTCGCGAAGCGCAGCACCGGGGGCCGCACCGTCACGGACACCTCCTTCGGCATGTCCACCACGGCCCTGTACACCGACCCCGCCTTCCCCACGTTCTTCACCGTGCGCCGCACCGTGATCGCCTGCGACAGCAGCTTCACCACCATCGACGGGTAGTTCAGCTCCGCCTCCGTGATGGCCTTCATCTTCCCGCACTCGATCCTGCGGTGCGTGATCTCGTGCACGCCCTCGTCGCCGATGCCCAGACCGCACAGGTACGGGATGTAGTCGTTGGGCGCCAGGTCGTACACCAGCCCCGGGTCCACGGCGCGCGACGGGTTCACGTACCCGGCGCCCATCGCGTAGAAGCTCGCCCGGCGGTACTGCTCGTCCTTGATCGCCACGCCGGCGTGGTCCGCGGTGTCCGACGACGTCATCAGCGCAGACCGGATCTCCGCGGGGGACCAGCCAGGGTGCAGGCTCTTGATCACGGCGGCGATCCCGCTCAGGTGCGGGGTCGACATGGACGTGCCGGACTCCATGAAGAAGGCCAGGCTCACGTCGTCCACGAACTCCGGGTGCATCTCGCTCGGCGCCCACGCCGCCAGGATGTTCATGCCGGGGCCTGTGATGTCCGGCTTCAGGATGCCCGGGCTGGCCTTGCTCGGCCCGCGGGAGGAGAAGAACGCCACCGCCGGCGCGGGGGTGGAGCCCATCACCGTGCCCCTGAACGTGATGCTCGCCGTGGGCTTGGGCGTCGACTTGATGTACGCGGCGATCTTTGACCCGGCGGTGTTGCTCACGTGCGAGGCGGGCAGCACGTGCGCGTCGGCGAACGTGGTGAATCCCTCCTCCGGCTTGTTCATCAGGATCATGCCGGCGCCGGAGTACGCGTTCACGGTCTGCCCCTGCTCCACGTGCTCCGAGATGCCGCGGCTCTCGCAGAGCACCACCTTCCCCTTCACGTCGTCGGGGAGGGTGCTGCAGCCGCGGGCGTCAGGGTCGCCGCTGGCGCCGGGGAACACGAGCGGGAGCTGCCGCCCCGCGGTGTTGTTCCGGGGCTGGAACAGCGACTCGCCGTCGAACTCCTGCCCGTTGCCGAGCCTCACGGTGGTGCGTATCGCGCGGTCCGTGGTGCCGGCCGCCACGGTCAGCATCCACGGCGCGCCGTTGCCCACGGAGCCGACGGTCGGCCCCGCATTGCCGGCGGCGGCGCTGACGAAGATGCCGTGCTCCATGGCCTTGTAGGTGGCGATAGCCACAAGGTCGTAGTTGAACTGCGCGCCGTCCGACGCGTCGATGGAGAAGGAGATGACGTCGACGCCGTCCTTGACGGCGGCGTCGAGCCCGGCCACGATGTCCATGATGGAGCACCGGCTGCGCGAGCACACCTTGTATATCGCCAGGTGCGCGTGGGGCGCCATCCCGGACGCCGTGCCGTGCGCGTTCCCGCGGACATCGGCGTTCTCAACGAAGTTGCCCGCGGCCGTGCTGGCCGTGTGCGTGCCGTGTCCCGCGTCGTCGACGGGCGGCGCCGTGGAGTTGACCGACGCGCTGCCGAACGCGCGCGCGCCGATGACCTTGTTGTTGCAGCCGCCGGTCCCGGCGATGGCCTTGAACTCGCAGGCGCCCTTCCACTTCTTGGGCGGCGGTGGCATCCCGGCGTCGCCGAAGGAAGGGTGGCTGGGCAGGATACCGGTGTCGAGGAGCCCAATCACCACGCCGCGACCGAACCCGGAGCGGCTCCAGAAGCCTTCCTTGCCGAGCTGGAGGCCGAGGAAGCCCGGGGAGTGGGTGGTGGCGAGCGGCAGGAACTCCTCCGGGTACAGCCTGAGGCACCCCGCCCTGCTCCGCATCGCGTCGGCCTCCGCGTCGCTGAGCCGCGCCGCGAACCCCGTCAGCACGTGGCTGTAGGAGTAGATGATCCTCGGCCCGCTGTCGCCGCCGTCGGCCAGCGACTCCGGCGTGGCCTCCGGCAGGAAGGAGCGGTGCCAGGCCTCGACCGCGTCGGCGCCGACGTCGTCCCTCGGCTCGAGATGCACCACGTAGTTCTTCCGCAGCTCCTGCGCCTGGCTCGCGGCCAGCAGCTGCGCGAGGAGCAGCAGGACGCCGACGAAGCTCCTCATGACGTACTTGGAGCTCGGTTCCGCTCGGCTAGGAGGAGTCGTGGATGGATCGATGCTGCCTAGCTAGCTACTGTTGTGGTGAGCTGATTTTGATTCGAGCGAGAGGGGGGAGTGGCGAATGCAGCGAGCTGGCTGGCGGGGGAGAGAAGGGGAGGGGATGAGAGTGAAGTGGCCGTGGCCGTGTCGTGGCATCAGCTGGGAGACTGGCGGGGGTTTATGTAGGGGGGGTGACCATTGGCACTGGGTGGGGGAGGGCGTGCGTGAGGAGTGACTGATGGATGGGCACTGGCGGTGAGCTGGAGCGCAGAAGCGGCCTCTGGGTTTGAATCCTTTTGAATTCAGCAATGTGTCCTCCTTCCAGCCAGCCACTGTTCCGCAGGGCGCGACGACCGTTGGATCGGGAAACGATCATGATGCTTTCCTTTCCTTCTTCACGCTGTCACGGTTACTCCGGGATCGCGCTCGCGTGCTACGCTCCCTCGCTCGCTCCGGTGGCGCCGGAGAGGGGCAGTGGTAATAACTTGGCGTCGCGGTGAGGTCATGGATCCTCTGGTTCATTCAATTTCTGATGAATTCTGTGACAACACTTGACGTAACTCCGGCAGTTAAGTCACCGGGGCCGCCGGGAGCGTAGGAGTAACTCCCTTGCCCAACTCCTCGCACGCTACCGACCTGTGCTCGACTCGACTGACGAACGAGCACACACACACACGCTCCAGGAAAGGAAACGTTCACATTTACTCCTACGCCCGTATGCAGGCCCTAGCACGTTCGTAGCCATTGCCTTTGCGTGGCGCAGGTAAGGGTTCGTGGTTGGCCGGCGTTCGAACGCGGGCGCAGGTAAGGGTTCGTGGTTGGCCGGCGTTCGCCGCTCTTCCCTTCCACGGCGGCGATGTCCTCGCTGGCCGCCCGGACGTTAGCGGGCTCGCGTCGTATTCCAGCGCGTGCGGTCGCTGTGGTCTCCCCGGCCGATGGCGATCGGTGCGGGTGCTTTCAGCGCGGGCCCCGGCTGTCGGGGACAGGGATAATGACAATGATATCTGCGGTGGGGTGTTAGATTTGAGAGCTGAGGGTCAATCATTCTTTGACTCCACCACGGTGGGGCCGTCAGTAATCAGCGACACATGTCTGGGCCTCGAACCGGTTCTCGACGGAGCTCGTTTGTCGCTTTTGCGTGGGGGAATGGCGTGATTATAAAATTGGGTGAATTAGGCATTGTGTTGGATGCTTAGTAATAAGTGTGTGTGATGAAGTGAGTGTTTGTTTATTGGTTATCGACTCCCGCTTTGCTTTGTGGAATTTTTAACTTGGGAAGTTTGTACACGCTGGGGCCGTGCCTTGTCGAACGATGCATGTGTATACGTGCATGAAAGAGTATCCTTGCAAGAACAAGAGCGAAGCGTCGTGGTAAAAAGAGAAGTGATTACTAATTTAGACTGTTTTAATTATCCGATTTGCTAGTTCCTGCGAGATGGTTGTTAGTCATCTCTTTTGGAATTTGATTTACCTCATCCTTCGTGCAATACGTAAATTCATATGAGTTGCAACTGAGAATTTAATCACTTGCACTTAGGTTGCAATTAAAAATTAGTACTCCCTCAGTCTTAAAATAGATGTTTTAGATTTATCAAAATTTAGATAAATATATACACAACTTGAGACATCTATTTTTGGGATAGAGAAAGTATAAAATTTATAATTTGCAACATAGAATTAGCATAATAGTAGGATGCTGACAGACCACTTAGATATAAGAAGTTCTCGTATGCCTGAGATCTAGACACTCCCTTTAATTATTCTAGTGTCTTAAGAATGAACCTTCCAGAGAATCCACACGTTGCACCCCTACTCTATCAACGCGCTCTCGCCTTCCCTCCCCACGAGGGCGGCGGCGCGTCTCCCACTCCTCCGACCAGCCCTCTCCCTCCTCCCTCCTTCCTCCATCCCCCATTGCCATCGCCGGTAGGGGTCGTCGGGCGAAGCCCGGGCGGCGGTAATCCTCCTCTTCCTAGGACCTGGTAGCCGGCCGGGGCCGGTCTATCTAACCGGTCACGGTGCTCCTCGGGAAGCAACAACTCAGACTCCCTCCGGGTGGCATTAGGTGACGACGCCGACGACGAGGCGAGGCGACGGGCATGACGGTTTGGCGTCGACTCCTCCTGCCCCAATAGTAGGAAAAGGCCTAGTCGCGGCGTTCGGAAAAAAAGTGGTTCGTGACGTTGAACCTGCACGCCACTAATCTCACGCCACTGGTAAAAGATAGCGGTGGCGTTCCCGGAGAACGCCAGTACTAAATTAGCTATTAGTGGCGTTTCGCCGAACACTGCCAGTATGATAAGTTGTAGTGGCGTTCGAGACTTCCTGAACGCCATTAACCTTTCAGAATACACCAACTGGATACACCAAAAATCATTGGATAGCATTCAGAATACAACAACAGGATACAACAAAGTTTAATGGATAACATTTAGAATACAATGATACAAACAACTAACTAACTTAGAAGACTATCTAGCTTGTTCTACCTAGGGCATGGTCTTCAAAGTTAGAAGAGTAGTTCTACCAAAGGGAATGATTTTCAAAGTCAGAAAACTCTGAGTCAGGGATCTCGTACGAGAAAAAGATGACTCCACAAGTTTTATAGAGGTAGGTTCTCAACCTCATCCCGGCATCCATCCCAAACCTTTCTACCAAATTTGTCCAAAGTGGTCTTGTAAAGTAAGTCCGGTTTGCCTCGTTGACGAATAGAATCTTGTAGCTCTTGTTAGGTATTGCATCTTCCACCAAGGTAGCCTGAAATTGCCCCTCGTGATTGACACATCTATTCACATGGCCAAGAAAGTCCTTTCTTGTGTGGCAAGGGATGGTCTGACAAAAATATATATGAAAACAATAGTTAATTAGTTTCGATCAAAATGAATGCAAGGCTGGAAATCATAATTAGGCCAAACATATCGCCATAGTTTCAAAGTCTTTGGAAAGCACTACGATAAACTTCTTATGTAGACAACTTTTATAGCCACAGTTGATACATGGATATATTTGTTGCATGTTCATCTAATATATTAAATATGTTTAAGTATCCGCTATGTTACAAATGCAAGATATCACAACTGAACTAAAAGTAGGGCCTCATACTCGTGTTGAACATAAAATAATTTCAGGAATGGAGTAAGCAAGCCAACTAGTGCAAAGTTGTTGGGAACTCAAACATAAAGACATGCAAGTAATCTTACAAATACAAGATGTCACAGCTGAACTGAAGGTCTTATATAAATGCACATAAGATAAAAAAAGTGTCTATAAAACCAAATCAAAAGTACAAGATATTCATAGACATACGACAAGGTCTTTGAAGGGTTTCGCAGCATAGTAAATCAAAAAAAATTCTACGGATGCGAACGGGAAAACCAAGATCTAATCTAGGAGATGCAAACAACGAGAGAGATTAGATGAGATCTTCATACCCTTGAAGATTCGCACAGCGGAACGTTCGTCGGAACGTGGGTGATGTAGTCGTACTCGCTTCTCCTTCTCGCGATCCAATCCGATCTAGCACCGCAAGTGGCGATGCCTCTGAGAGATGCACACGTGCAGCACCTCGACGTCTCCTCCTTCCTTAGTCCAGCAAGTATGGTGGAGAGACGGATTGGATCTACAACGCGACGGCGCGGTGCAAGTGGTGGAGAGTTTCTGCAGCAGGGCTTCGCCTACACGTAGTCGGGAGGGAGAGAGAGAGAGAGAGAGAGGAGGGCAGCAGGGCGGCTAGGGTTGAGGAGGAGGTGTGGGGGGTGGTGCGCCCCAGCCCTTTATATATAGAGGGGTGGACGCCAGCCCTAGCCCCTCCCCCAAGACCTAGGCCGGCGCCAAAGGAGGGAGGAGTGGGGGCAAGTTTCCCCCCCCCCCTTCTAGAAGCTCCCCTAGGGTTTCCCCTTGGTTTGGCCGGCTGGGCCCTATGGGGCCTTGTGACCCTGGACCAATGCGGCCAGGGCACTCCCTCATAGTCCCATGCCCCCTCCCGACAGGTGGGGCCACGTTGGTCCCCCTCCGGAAGGTTCTAGAAGCTTCTGATACAATACCGATTAACCCGAAAAAATTCCGAACTCCAAAAACTGCATTGCCTTATATGAATCTTATTCTCCGGACCATTCCGGAACCTCTCGTGATGTCCCAGATCCCATCCGAGACTCTGAACAAAAACTCGTAAACCAATTATCCAATCTATCCTAGCGTCGAGACACGTTAAGGGTGTGACCCTTCGGGTTCGAGAATATGCAGACATGATCTTCTATCAATAATCAACAGCGGGGTCTGGAAACCCATATTTGACTCCCACACATTCATCGATGATCATATCGGATGAACCACGATGCCAGGATTCAATCAATCCCATATATATATATTCCCTTCGTCTCGCGATATTTTACTTGCCCGAGATTTGATCGTCGGTACCGTCATACCTAGTTCAATCTCGTTCATAGCAAGTACTTTACTCGTTCCGTAATCCGATATCACTTTGTGATTAACTCCTTAACCACATGCTTGCAAGCGGTGTTGATATCGATTACCGAGTGGGCCCGAAGTATATCTCTCCGACTTGGGAGGGACAAATCCCATCTCGATACATACAACCCAACAGGTACTTTCCGATCACCTGAGAGACACCTTTATGATCACCCTCTCATAGGATGACGTTTGATGACCTGAAAGCTTTCTTCCGATACCAGGGAGTTGTATTATCTCATGGTATAAGGAATACAATATTTGACATAAGAAAAGCTTTGCAAAGATGAACATGATGACACGATCTAATTGCTCCACTTAGTTTGGGTCTGTCCATCATATCATTCTCCCAATGATATGATCTCATTATTAATTGACAACTCATGTCTATGGTTAGGAAACCTTAACCATCATTAATCAATGAGCTAGTCCATAGAGGCGTACTAGGGACACGGTGTTGTTCACAAACCACACAAGTATTAATGTTTCCGCTTAATACAATTCTAGCATGGAATATAAACATTATCATGAACAAGAATTATAATAATAACATCTTTATTATTGCCTCTAGGGCATAATTCCAAAAGTCTCCCACTTGCACTAGAGTCAATAATATAGTTTACATTTGGCAACAATCTCACACCCATGGCACTAAGGTGCTGATCATGTTTTACACGTGAAAGAGGTTTAGTCAATGGATCTGCGACATTCAGATCTGTATGTACTTTGCTAATCTTCATATCTCCATCTACTATATAATCTCGGATTATATGAAACTTGCGGTTGATATGCTTGGTCTTTGGATGATATCTTGGTTCCTAAGCGAGTGCTATGGCGCCAGTGTTGTCACACAATATCTCCAGTGGGTCCAATGCACTTGGAACCACGCCAAGCTCAATGATGAAGTTCCTGATCCAAACTCCTTCACTTGACGCTTCTGCAGCAGCCATGTATTCCGCTTCTACTGTAGATCCCGCGATCACGCTTTGCTTGCAGCTTCTCCAGCTCACAGCTCCTCCATTCAAAATATAAATGTATCGTGTCTGAGATTTAGAATCATCCTTGTCGGTATCGAAACTAGCGTCGACGTAACCTTTTACGACGAGCTGTTCATCACCTCCATAGACTAAGAACATTTCTTTAGTCCTATTTATGTACTTTAGGATGTTCTTCACGGCTGTCCAGTGTTCCACTCCTGGATCACTTTGATATCTGCTCGTCAAACTAAGAGCATTGGACACATCCGGTCTAGTACACAACATGGCATACATGATAGGACCTATGGACGAGGCATAAGGCACTTTGCTCATAGCTTCTCTATCATTTACCGTAGCTGGAAACTGAGCCTTGCTCAATATCTTACCTGACAACATAGGCACTGAACCTTTCTTTGCCTTATCCATTCTGAACCTTTTCAGAACTTTGTCTAGGTATGTACTCTGGCTTAAAGCTATCAGGCGTCTTTGTCTATCTCTATAGATTTTGATGCCCAATATATAAGCAGCTTCACCTAGGTCTTTCATTGAAAAACACTTGTTCAAATAACTCTTCACATCGTTAAGCATGTTAATGTCATTTCCAATAATCAATATGTCATCCACATATAGTACCAGAAACGTCACCGAGCTCCCACTCACTTTCTTGTAGATACAAGCTTCGTAGCAATTTGGAACAAATCCAAAGCTCTTGATCACTTGATCAAAACGAAGGTTCCAACTCCGAGATGCCTGCTTTAGTCCATAAATGGAACGTTGAAGTTTGCACACTTTATCAGCATCCTTAGGATCGACAAAACCTTCGGGTTGCATCATATACAACTCTTCATCAATGTTGCCATTGAGGAACGCAGTCTTGACATCCATCTGCCATATTTCATAATCATGAAACGCAGCAATTGCTAACAAAATCCGAATGGACTTAAACATCGCTACGAGAGAGAAAGTCTCATCGTAGTCAACACCTTGAACTTGTCGAAAACCTTTTGCGACAAGTCGTGCCTTATAGACGATAACATTACCATCCGCGTCCGTTTTCTTCTTGAAATTCATTTGCACTCAACGGCCTTTCGGTTGCTAGGAGGGTCCACCAAAGTCCATACTTGGTTTTCGCTCATGGATCCCAATTCGGATTTCATGGCTTCTAGCCATTTCTCAGAGTCCGGGCTCATCATTGCTTCCTCATAGTTCGCAGGTTCACTGTCATCTACTAACAAGACAGTTAAGACAGGGTTGCCGTACCACTCAGGAGGGGCACGCGACCTTGTCGACCTGCGACGTTCAGTAGTAGCATCGTCCGAAGCTTCATGATCCTTTCATTAGCTTCCTCTATTGTTGGTACAAGCGGCACTGGAACAATTTCAGGTGCTGCGCTACTCTCCAATTCAAGAGAAGGTTCAACAACCTCGTCTAGCTCTACTTTCCTCCCACTCACTTCTTTCGAGAGAAACTCCTTCTCAAGAAAGGAACCGTTCTTTGCGACAAACACTTTGCCTTCGGTTCTGTGATAGAAGGTATACCCAATAGTTTCCTTAGGGTATCCTATGAAGACGCATTTCTCCGCTTTGGGTTGGAGCTTGTCCGGCATCAACTTCTTGATGTAAGCTTCGCATCCCCAAACTTTAAGAAACAACAACTTAGGTTTAGCACCAAACCACAGTTCATACGGTGTCGTCTCAACGGATTTAGATGGTGCCCTATTTAAAGTGAATGCAACGGTTTCTAATGTATAACCCCAAAATGATAACGACAAATCAGTAAGAGACATCATTGATCGGACCATATCAAATAGAGTTCGATTCCGGCGTTCAGACACACCATTGCGCTGTGGTGTTCCGGGTGGCGTGAGTTGCGAAACGATTCCGCTTGCTTTAAGATGCGTGAGAAAATCATAACTCAAATATTCACCTCCACGATCGGATCGTAGAAACTTAATCTTTCTGTTACGATGGTTCTCCACTTCATTATGAAATTCTTTGAACTTTTCAAATGTTTTAGATTTATGTTTCATTAAATAGATATACCCATATCTACTTAAGTCATCGGTAAAAGTGAGAAAATAGCGATATCCATCGTGCGTCGGAACATTCATCGGTCTGCATACATCGGTATGTATGATTTCCAACAAGTCCGTTGCTCGCTCCATCATACCGGAGAACGGGGTTTTGATCATCTTGCCCATGAGGCATGGTTTGCATGTGTCAAAATCAAGAGACTCCAAAAGTCCATCAGAATGGAGTTTCTTCATGTGCTTTACACCAATATGACCTAGACGACAGTGCCACAAATAAGTAGTATTATCACTATCTACTTTTCATCTCTTAGCCTCAATGTTATGGATGTGTGTTTCATCCCTTTCGAGATTTAGAAGAAATAAACCATTCACAACAGTTGCATGACCATAAAAGATGTTACTCATATAAATAGAACAACCATTATTCTCCGATTTAAATGAATAACTGTCTTGCAATAAACACGATCCAGAAATGATGTTCATGCTCAACGCAGGCACATAATAAAATTTATTGAGGTTTAAAACTAATCCCGAAGGTAAAACTAAGGAGAGCGTGCCGACGGCCATCACATCAACTCTTGATCCGTTGCCAACGCGCATCGTCACCTCATCCCTCGCAAGCCGCCGTCTATTCCGTAGCTCCTGTTTCGAGTTACAAATATTAGCAACTGAACCAGTATCAAATACCCAGGCACTACAGCGAGGGCTAGTAAGGAAAACATCAATAACATGTATATCAAATATACCTTTGATGGTGCCAGCCTTCTTGTCCGCTAAGTACTTCGGACAGTTGCGCTTCCATTGACACTTGTCCTTGCAATAGAAGCACTCAGTGTCCGGCTTAGGACCAGACTTGAGCTTCTTTTCAGCAGGGGCAGCGCGCTTGCCGCCGCCTTTCTTGAAGGGCTTCTTTGCACTCTTACCTTTCTTGAAGGTGGGGGGGCTTGTTGACCATCAACATATGATTATCCTTTTTGATGTCCACCTCCGCAGCCTTTAGCTCTACGAAGAGCTCGGTGATCGTATCAGTGGAACCAATCTGATTATGAGTCACTACAAAACTTTTGTAGCTGGGAGGGAGTGATTGCAGAACCCTGTCAATCTTGAGCTCCACTGGAATCGTGCAGTCCAGTTGCTCAAGGCGTTGAGTGTAGCCCGACATCTTAATGGCGTGCTCACTAACGGAACTCCCTTCCTCCATCTTGCAGTTAAAGAATTTCTCAGAGATCTCATATCTCTCAGAACGGGCCTGAGTCCGAAACATGGTTTTCAGCTCCTCAAGAATCTCAAAGGGCCCAGGATAGTCTTCAAAACGATTTTGAAGGTCCGATTCCATAGCAAACAACATGGTGCTCTTAATCACACCATAATCATCTTTGCGCGACTGATAGACAGCTTTCTCATCAGCCGGCGCATCTACAGCAGGGGCGTCACCTAACGCGTTTTCAAGGACATAGTCCTTTTGACCGCCAGAGAGAATGATTCTCAGATTGCGGAACCAGTTGGTGAAGTTAGACCCATTGTTTCTAAGCTTTTCCTTCTCAGCAAAAACATTGAAGTTGAAGTTGGACTTAGCCATTTGATCTACAATATTTGCAAGTACAAATTAGACTATGTTCATGATAACTAGTTCAACTTTTAATAAATTACAAGATGAACTCCCACTAAATTCAACATCCCTCAAGTTGTTTAGTGAACACGATCCAAATTCACCATAGCTAATCCGATCTTCACGAGAAGAGATGTGGCTTCAATGGTGGACAACGAAGTGTCAATCATATCATTCATATGACTCATGCTTAACCTTTCGGTTCATGTGTTCCGAGGCCATGTCGTGTGCAAAACTGGCTTGCACCCGTTGTATGTGAACGTAGAGTCTATAGCACCCGATCATCACGTGATGCTTGGACACGACGAACTTTCGCAACGGTGCATACATGGGGAGAACACAGTTTTATCTTGATCTTTAAGTGAGGAATCATCTTATAATGCTACCGTCGCGATCTAAGCATAATAAGATACATAAAAGGATAAACATCACATGCATATAACTTTATGTGACATGGTATAGCCAATCTTCGCACAATGATCTCCATCTTGTGCGTGCCGGCATGATCTCCATCACTCCACCATGATTGCCTCCACCATGAATAGCAACTACAACTATTGCTAACTACTTAGCGATAAAGTGAAACTATTACATGGCGTATAAGAAGTTGACACACAGGTCATACACAATTATAAAGACAACCATATGGCTCCTGCCGGTTGTGTACTCATCGATATGCAAGTCGTGAAACATTACAAAACATGATCATCGCATACAATATACACATCACATCTTGAGCCATACCATATCATAGAAAACACTCCCTGCAAAAACAAGTTAGACGCCTCTACTTTGTTGTTGCATGTTTTACGTGGCTTATGGGAGTAGCAAGCTAAGAATGATTCTTACCTACGGAAAGCCACAACGGTGATATTATGGTTGCCAAACTCCGGTGTTAATCCCATGACAACTATAGTGAGAGAAACTGGCATCCACCAGCCGCATGTGTGGAGCGTCAAGTGCGGAGCCGGTCTCGCGAATGACGTCGCGTAAGGTTGGCCTGGACCGCTTCAATCTCACTATCCCGCGTCATAAGAAGAACACAAACAAGAGGCTTGCAACAGAAAACATCAACGCCCGCAACAACCATGTTGCGTTCTACTCGTGAAACACGTCTACGCATAGATCTAGCTCTGATACCACTGAAGGGTTTCGCAGCATAGTAAATCAAAAAAATTCTACGGATGCGAACGGGAAAGCCAAGATCTAATCTACGAGAGAGATTAGATGAGATCTTCATACCCTTAAAGATTCGCATAGCGGAACGTTCGCCGGAACATGGGTGATGTAGTCGTTCTCGCTTCTCCTCCTCGCGATCCGATCCGATCTAGCACCGCAAGTGGCGATGCCTCCGAGAGATGCGTGCAGCACCTCGACGTCTCCTCCTTCCTCAGTCCAGCAAGTATGGTGGAGAGACGGATTGGATCTACAACGCGACGGCGCGGTGCAAGTGGTGGAGAGTTTCTGCAGCAGGGCTTCGCCTACACGCAGTCGGGAAGGAGAGAGAGAGGAGGGCAGCATGGCGGCTAGGGTTGAGGAGGAGGTGTGTGTGTGTGGGGGGGGTGCGCCCCAGCCCTCTATATATAGAGGGGTGGGCGCCAGCCCTAGCCTCTCCCCCAAGCCCTAGGCCGGCAGCCAAAGGAGGGAGGAGTGGGGGGCAAGTTTCCCCCCCTTCTAGAAGCTCCCCTAGGGTTTCCCCTTGGTTTGGCCGGCTGGGCCCTATGGGGCCTTGTGCCCCTGGCCCAATGCGGCCAGGCACTCCCTCATAGGACCATGCCCCCTCCCGACAGGTAGGGCCACGTTGGTACCCCTCCGGAAGGTTCTAGAAGCTTCCGATACAATACCGATTAACCCGAAACAATTCCGAACTCCAAAAACTGCATTGCCTTATATGAATCTTATTCTCCGGACCATTCCGGAACCTCTCGTGATGTCCCGGATCCCATCCGAGACTCCGAACAAAAACTCATAAACCAATTATCCAATCTATCCTAGCGTCGAGACACGTTAAGTGTGTGACCCTTCGGGTTCGAGAATATGCAGACATGATCTTCTATCAATAATCAACAGCGGGGTCTGCAAACCCATATTTGACTCCCACACATTCATTGATGATCATATCGGATGAACCACGATGCCAGGATTCAATCAATCCCATATATATATTCCCTTCGTCTCGCGATATTTTACTTGCCCGAGATTTGATCGTCGGTACCGTCATACCTAGTTCAATCTCGTTCACAGCAAGTACTTTACTCGTTCCGTAATCCGATATCACTTTGTGATTAACTCCTTAACCACATGCTTGCAAGCGGTGTTGATATCGATTACCGAGTGGGCCCGAAGTATATCTCTCCGACTTGGGAGGGACAAATCCCATCTCGATACATACAACCCAACAGGTACTTTCCGATCACCTGAGAGACACCTTTATGATCACCCTCTCATAGGATGACGTTTGATGACCTCAAAGCTTTCTTCCGATACCAGGGAGTTGTATTATCTCATGGTCTAAGGAATACAATATTTGACATAAGAAAAGCTTCGCAAAGATGAACACGATGACACGATCTAATTGCTCCGCTTAGTTTGGGTCTGTCCATCATATCATTCTCCCAATGATATGATCTCATTATTAATCGACAACTCATGTCTATGGTTAGGAAACCTTAACCATCATTAATCAATGAGCTAGTCCATAGAGGCGTACTAGGGACACGGTGTTATTCACAAACCACACAAGTATTAAAGTTTCCGCTTAATACAATTCTAGCATGGAATATAAACATTATCATGAACAAGAATTATAATAATAACATCTTTATTATTGCCTCTAGGGCATAATTCCAACAGTCTTATGGGCACCTTTTCACATTAGATTAAGTCAGAGTAATCATCAACCGTTAGAAGGAAAAACAACCAAAATAATCATCTGAAGAAGAGAGACATTTCCACGGTCCATATAACATGGTTGTGAACAATATTGTGCACTTAATTCAACGACCACAATTTATCCCAACTGATGCGGCTCAGATCACTGTACTTATTCGAGATTTGATCATCGGTATCTCTAATGCCTAGTTCAACCTCGTTACCAATAAATACTCTTTACTCATTCCGTGATATGACATTCCTTGTAACCTAGTCACATGCTTGCAAGCCAACTAGATGACATTCCACTAAGAGGGCCCAGAGTATATATCTATCTGACATATGGATGGACAAATCCCACTCTTGATCCATGTGCATACTTTCAGAATACTCAATTCCACCTCTATAACCACCCAGTTACGAAGTGGTGTTTGATGTCATCAAAGTACCCATCCGGTGATGGTGATTAACATGATCTCACGATCGAAGGATCCAGGTTACTATGCATTTGAAAGCTTATAGCAAACAAACTTTAAATGACTTGATCTTATGCTATGCTAATTATAGGAGTGTGTCCATCACACCATTCTCCTAATGATATGATCTTGTTATTAATAACATCCAATGTCCATGATCAGGAAACCATGATCATCTATTAATCAAGAAGCTAGTCTAACAAGAGGTTTACTATGGACTCTTTTATGTTTACAAAAGACGCAAGTATTAATGTTTCTGGTTAATACAATTATAGCATGGGATGCAAACATAAATCATAAACACAAAGATATAATAATAACAATTTTTATTATTGCCTCTTGGGCATATCTCCAATAGTAACTCCATAGGCAATCATCCTAATCATTGAAGTGCATTTTTGATAGGAAGTAAACCCAAGCTTACCGGTGTCATATTTCTTCAATGTAAAATAATTGTCAGTAACCTTGACTCCCTGAAGAATCCTCATGAAAACATGCCTCCTCATCCGGAACCGCCTGCTGAACTGAGTTGGAGTGTACAAGGCATTGGTGCGGTGGAAGTAGTCCTTGTACAACCGGACGTCACTGAACGCCCTATATCCCGATCCAATGCAGCCGCCCGGCCCTTCAGAGAGCCTCTTACTAGGGGAGAGCATCTTCTTCAAGATGCTCGATGACTGCGACCGTGGCCACGATGATATCAGTACCATCAGAGACGAGTGTCGACTAAATGCTTGTAAAAGAATTCGTCTGATCTATCCATGGTGATCTACATAACAAATAAGCCATAGTCACAACAAGTATTACCTACAATGTTGCGAGATTGTCAAAAAAATGAAGTGGCCAAAATACCAGCACCCTGTCCGAAAATGGCCGAACAGGTTGAAAGAGCATTTCCTATCCTAAGTGATTTTGGTGTGTATAACAACACACATACCGGACTAATTATTTGCCAAGTGTACCATAGGTTCTATCAAGAAATCCTTGGCTTATTCATCCCAAAAAGGGCCCTAGCTGTTCCTACAATTTGCCTCAGTATTGTCTAGTAGTACCCGCACAGGGCCGGCAGTACCGGAGTTTGCTACTGGACCAGGCGGTGGTTTTGGGCGAACTGCGCAAACGCTTCTGTCCTTCGTGGTACTAAAAAGCGGTAGTACCGCATTCTGATACCGGACACGACAGAAGGTGTGGGCGAGTTCGCCAAACGCCTCAGTCGTCATCGGTACCAAAATGCGGTAGTACCGCCCTTTAGTACCTAACACGACAGAAGGTTTTGGCATGCTTGCCAAATGCCACTGCCCTCCCCGGTACCAAAATGCGGCACTACCGCATGTGTCCGGTAGTACCGTGCCGCATGGCCGGTACTACCGATGTGTGGTAGCACCACATAATGGTACCATGGGAGTCTGGGGCTGGTATGGATATGAAGCTTATCTCCGGTACCTGACCGGTAGTACCGGTGTTTTTCGGTACTACCGCTTGGAAGTTCTGCTGCAATAAATGCTCAACGGTCAGATCTACAGCTCGGGCTATAAATGCACTCTTCACCTACCTTGGAAGGTTGCTCGTCTCACTCAAGAACACAACCCCCATTTGAGCCACCAAATCTTCAAGATCTCTTCATCCAACCATCCAAAGACATTGATCTTTGGAGAATCGAAGGAGGAGGCCTTGATCTACATATTCACCAAGAGAGATCTTCATTTCCCCCTCATTCACATGAGGGCCCCTTGCTCTAGTGTATTCTTTGGAAACCCTAGTTCTAGATTTGGATCTTACAAGCTTGTCTTTGATTGTTTTGACAGCTTGCTTGTATTTGGTAGCCTCCAATTAAGTTGTGGATGTGTTCCCCGAACTTGTTGTAAAGGTGCCGGCTTCCACCTCGAAGGTTGCCGATATAGTGGAAGGTGAATCGATCCGCTTGGGGTGAGGTTCATCGGAGAACAAGGAAGGCCTCTCCTGGCGTTGTTGGTTTGAAACCACCCCCTCTCCAAACATAGACGTACTTCCCCTCAAAAGGAAGGAACTAAGGGAAACAAATCTTTGTGTCTCAGCGTCCACCACTTTGGTTACTCCTATCCTTTACCGCACTTTACTTACTTATTCTTGCTTAGTGTTGTGCTAGTTGTTGCTTGGTTGACATAAGGTAAATTCACCTTAGTTGCATAATATAGAAAATTTACCTTTCTTGTCAAACCCTAATTTGAAAAAGAAGAAAAATTGAAGTAGCACCTATTCACCCCCCCTCTAGGTGCCCATAAGATCCTTTCACAGGTCATGGGCGCGATGCTCCTGGCCACGTTCCTCTGCTGGCCGGTCCTGGCGATGCCCGGGCAACTCCGGCCTCCAAACAGCGGTGAGAGAAGTGATTCGGGTCGATCGACCCACCGTCTGTCGGAAGGAGGAAGAGGATGGCTGAATCTGGTGGCGGAGGCCACCGACGCCATGACGAAGAGAGGGGAAGAGGAGGGCCTCGGGTTGGATGCGGGGAGTAGTGGGGAATTTTGGCCCCGGTGAGCGTACCATGGAGGACAAGATGAGGATGGTTGCGCTATCCGTCGCCCGTCTGCGTGAGCACAAACGGTGCCCTGATTTGGGCCGCGAATGGGTTGGTCCGACACTTGCGGACGGTTTTGCGCCCCTTTGTTGGGAGCTTGTTTTTAGGCCTTGTTATCCGCGGACAACGTTGATCACAACAAAAGGCCATTTGACGGCACCTTTGGGTATGATCTAAGAGCAAGTCCATTAGGCTCCAATAGCCACGCGATGGAAAGTACATGGGAGAGAAAGTGAAAAACAAGTCTTCAACAGCTCCCCTACACACGTCCCGACAAATCAGCATCCCCAACCGACCCCTTCTTCTCCCCTATGTATTGGAGGAGTATAGGTCTCTCCTATATATGAGCTCTATGTGGATGAGCGAGTTGTTGGATGAAAAATTAAAACTGTTAAAGTAGGTTCTTCTCTATTAAAATATATGTGGTTATGACATAAGAGAAATAATTTAGGGTAGCTGCTAGGTAAGCAAAATTTAAGGAGATAATGTTTTTAGGGAAAGCTCTACGTAGAAAGAAAATGTAGGAGATAATGTTCTTATTGTGCAGGGTGAAAATTCAAGGTCTGGCCTTAACTGGTTGTGCCTGGCAATGACCTTGTCGAAGGCATTGTTTTGTGAGCAAGGACTTTTTCCAGGATGAAAATCTATGATCTTTGATCGGGCAACGGCGCCACTTGGACACTGTTTCCTTTTTAAAGGCGTTGTTATTGGAGTGGAGGACTTCTGGTGTTGTTCTGATGGTGTCACTGTCGTTAGTTTGTGGACTAGTTCTCTGTAGCGGGATTTTTCTTTTTTTATAATTCTTTTTTCTTTTTTCCTGAGCTCTGTGTATCCCTAGAGCCGCTAGGGCATACGTTGTTATAGAGACTGAGTGTAATTGGTATCCCTGAGATATTAATATATACTCTTTTGTAAAAAAAATATAGAAACGCTATTGGCAAGTATAATGGTGGACGCTTGAGTATGCTATTGAGCTCAGAGAAATTGGGAATCAATCTGAGAGAAATTGGGAATCAATCCCAGCGTCCGAGCAAAGAGTCCAGACTTCCAACGGGGCCTCTAATTCCCAGCGCTTATTTCTATAACTGATTCTGTTCCGAATTTTACGGCACAAGCCAAATCTCAATAAGCACTCGGGGTGACATCTTGTGACGACGCCTATAATTAACGGTTTTGCTAGTTCTTAGACGCCTGAAAACTTCTTAAGTCTCAGTCGTCTCTTTCATGATTCGTGCTACACATGAGTTGTAATTTGGGTGTAACTGAGAATTTAATGAGTTGCAATTAGATTGTAACTGATAACTAGTATAAATCTTATGAGTTGTAACTAGGTTGCAACTGAGAATTAGCACAAATATTAGGATGACATCAGCGACTTAGACATAACTAATTCTCAAGCGCCTGAGATCTAGACACTCCCTATAATTAAACGTCGGTCGGCCAGAAACAACTACCGATTTGCTGGGATTAGAAACCTGATGCCCGTGCTTATTAGCCCCCGGATGTATATGTGCCAATCGTGGAAAACTTTCATCTACTACGCGTACAGTGAGCACATATTTATCGGTTATGGAGTCCCACTTTGGTTTGCTCAATATAGGGGTAATTACATACGGTGTGGTCGTGCCTCGTCGTACTACAATGCTCTATGGAACACATGCATACACGTAGGTCATGAGTTCCGACGTCCTTGCAAGTTGCGACTAGAACGAAACCTCGTGAGTCGTGACTCGTGAACACTGAGCAAGCATCGATATCGGGGTACTAAAGGTAGTGGGTGGAGCCGTGGAGGACTGGAGTCATCCCACGATCAACGTGGATTACTGAAATCGAATGCGATTACGTCGCCAAGCTGTTCCGTTCTATTTTTGTGTACGTACTACATGTTTTACAAGCGCAGGGCGTGCACGGCTGAATGTCTCCGTTCACCAGCCATGCATGACAATCGAAATCTAACGCTAATCATGGACACCTTTCATCCTATTCCGGCCGGCATGATGGACTTCCATATTCCCTGCCGATCAAAACCGGAGCAGGTACCTACCTTCACTACGCCCGCATTCGCGCGTCGATCGATCGATTGATTTGCGCCAGAATTTCATACGCGTATATGGAAATGATGGGGCGCACCCACCGGCACCGCACGAACCGCGGGGAAAGGGCCGGCCGGCAGACGCGCGCCGCCGCCCCACTAGCTTAGCTAGCTCGATTAACTGGTTCCCCCAACACGACGTGTCCCTCGGCGCAATCCACGTAGTAGTACGTACAGCTAGAAGCGCACGCACGGGTCTCTTTTTTCCCGAGCGAAATCCTGGGTGCATTGCTCTGTGCCACCCGATAGTGTACCACCACCACCAGTGTAGTACTCTGCGTCGCGAACCGCGCCGTCCCATGCGATCTGCCATGCATGGTCGTGGTTTCTAGAGGCAAATGTGCGAGCCAGCGAGAGCGCACGGTCACAGCCTCACATGTAGACCACCTGCAAGACAGCAAAGACCCCGGCTTGTATAAACAACTGCTCTGCTCGACAAGCACGTTGCGGTCTCGCATGGCAGCGCACGGGTTCCGGCCTTCGTCTGGTTGGCAGCGCAAGCATCAAAGCAGCAGAGCTTATTTTTATTCGTCGACTCGATCCCTCGTGCCGGACGAGGTCATACACATACCACGCCACTTTATCTCTTCCCGCAGCTGCCGTTTCGTGACTCTCGTCTGACCATCTGGAACGAGACCGAGGTGCGCTGCTCCGTGACGCCGCCGAATTCATATCTACTGAATCCAGCAGCGCGGAACGTAGGCGATTAGCACTAATTAACAATCTTATATCTGGCATAACGCTGCTGATGACAGAGACGGGACCGGCGATGGTTTTCTCAACTTGTCACCGTCGAGCCGCAAAAAAAAAACTTATCAGCGTCGGAGCTAATGATCGGCCGGTCTTGTCAAACCGTAGTTTGTCGTTCGATCTCTATTGTTCGGCCGGTGTGTTCCATTGCATCGCATTGCCTGCCTTGGTGGCTCCTATTGTTCGGCGGCGTCGGCTGAAAGCGTGTAGGTGGATAAGGTAGCCCGGTCCAACTCCTACCTGACAGAATACTACCCAAATATGAACCAAAATAAATGGTTTGGGCGTCCCGCTGGACATGCCAGTGAAGTAACGTACACCCTCTGCCTATCCCTAACCTAATAAAGCTTTAAAGGGTTAGACCGCGCGCTACATGATTAGCTAGCTGCTCCGGTGCTCCTTGCTGCTCCTACTCCCTACTAATTGTAGTTAGGTTCAGTATAAACGTGTACTATACTAGTAGCGATATCTTTAATTAGTCCAATTGTCTCAAAAGACGATTGTCTATGTTCCAGCAAAGTGAACCGAAGAAATTCGGTCTAATAGTTAATGAACGAGCAGAAATTCCGTAATGATATGCATGGACACCAATTATAGGGCTGGGCAGGGGGACAGCAGAGAGGATAGCAACGCCATCTACCCTGTCGGCCGATCGAATATGTGCCGTGTGCTTTCAGAATGTTCCTAACTGTTGCGTCATCAGACGACTAACTCAAGAAACCCGGCTTGTTGTGCTAAGCAAAATACAGATTAGTTAGCCCTTAATTAGATATCGCGGTGAGAAATTGGAGTGCATGGGCATGCACCGGCGGCCTAGCGTTTAGCCTATGCTGCGTCGTCGACCTATGTGCAAGAACTAAGTGATAGATAGTCATGGGCCCGCGAAACGACCAGCTAGCTAGTCGGTCGAACTTTGGCATCAGGTGTCATTTTCAGATAATCTCCGGTACGGTCCATGCAATGCATGCATGCGGCAGTGTTCGTCGAGAGCGTCACATATAACAGCTTGCTTGCACGAGTATTTCCACGGTCGTGAAAGTAGTGCCCCGAGTCGACGAAGAGAGACATGCATGGACAAGGACAATGTACCCAACCGACCGACCCGGTAGACGGTATCCGCCACAATCTCATGAACAGTATCATCATGTCGATCATCTGGAATGATTAATATTAAATCAATCATTTGGAGCGACCGAGCCAAAGCGCGAAGGTAGCTAGTGGACGAAACGTTGAACGGCGCGCTCCACGTACGTACGGGATGTGTATCCGTGGACAGCTAGCACGATCGGCGACACGTCACACGACGACTGCGAGATGCTACCTGTCGCCATGTCACGTACGCACGTCGCACCGACGGACCACGGTATATGTATTGTCACGTACGTACAGCCCCAGCGCGTACGCCACGCACGCACGGCACGGGCAGAAGGCGACGAGATGGCGCTGCTCCGGCGGCGCGCGTGCCGGGCCATGCATCGAGCTGAGACGAGGCAAGGAGGAGGCTATCGGGCAAAGACAGGGGCTCGTCCCAGTCAGCGCTTTATTGCTGGTGAGCTGTCCTGTTCAGACACGCCCGGAGGCGACGGAGCCAGGTATCATTTGCACTGCTGTCGCGGACTGGGATTCATTCCCTGAACATGGTCGACGCGAGCCCACGCCGTCACTCGCCGTCCAAGGCTCCAGCCAGCGGGAGCCTGCGCTGTTGATGAGAGGCGTGTTTGGCAGCCGGGGGCGACCTAGATATTCTCACTATCCTATCATCTGTTATTTGTTATGTCGGGTCGGCTTCATGCGGCAGTGCCCATTTCATACGGAAACATCCCCTCGGTTCTGTCCGGTTGTGAAGCTTAGATCGAGCTCCGCAACTCGGCAGTGCCGAGTCCGTCCCACCCGCGCGGTCCAGCCCAACAGGGGTCAAAGGCCCTGGACCTTATTTACCCCTTAGCGCATCGACTCGTTTCCCCTGTCCCTCGCAACGACTTATTTTCCTCGCATCTGGCGTCGCCATTCCTCCTCCACGTCGAGCTCACCATCCCTGTCGAGCTCCACTATCCTCGTCCTCGCCCCCGTAGAACTCACCGTCCCTATCAATCTCCTGGCGACGGCGTGTGGCCTCCTGCCGCCACTCCCTGCCTCGTCCGAGCTGCAGAGAACCAACCTCCTGAAGGCGCGCGTCGAGTCGGAGCTCGACCTCCTGGCGGCGGGGAAGGAGGAGCTCTGCATCCTGGCTGTTAGAGTATACGTATCTGTTAGGGATAGACTAGGTTACTTGTCTTGTACTCCAAGTAGGTTACTTGTCTTGTACTCCAAGTTGGTTCCTGTACGCCTATATAAACTCGCCCGAGAGACTCAATAATACAACCATCATATTCCGCAATCTCTCTCTCCCTCTACCCTTCAACATGGTATCAGAGCGGCACGGTCCTTAACCTAGCCGCCTCCTCCGCTTCCGCCGCGCCGCCCCCGGGGAGGTCGATCTCCATGATCTCCGTCGGGGGCCGCGCAACCCGTACGCAGGGTTCGTTCGCCGATCCGTGATCGGCTGCCCTGCAAGTCTTTTTTTTTCCGATCTCTTGATCGGTTTTCTTTTTTGGTTTACCGATCTTAGATCGGATTGCGTCGCCCATCGTCGTCGTCATCGTCGTGCCTCTACTCCGACCATCGGCATCGACGATCTACACCGCGCCCGTGCGCCTGTCACCTGCGCCGTTCTGCCTTCCTCGGTAGGCCGTCCCGGCCTCATGACAGGCTGCCACGCACCACGGCCGGTTGCTGCGGCTTCCTCGAAAGGCTGCTGCGGCCGACCCCCCCCCCCCTCGGATTGTCTTCGCCGTCATCGCCCGGGATTGCACCGACAACGACGCCGCAGATTCCGATCTACCGTCGTCACGGACTTGGCGCGTACAGTGCTGCCGTCGGTCTGATCAACCGATCTGGCGCTCGTCTCCGCCGAGTACGTCCCCGAGCACGCGCCTACCACCGATCGAGCATCGGGCTGCCGCTGCGTCTCCCCTTCGGGCCGTAGCGTCGCTGCCTTTGGTCCCTGCCGCCGGCTACCAACGCGCCTTCTCAGGCGTGTCCGTCGCTGGTGGTTCTCACGCCGCTGCACCGACTCGCGCCCTGCAACTACGCCGCCCCATCGGGCAGTAGCCTCGCTGCACGCGGTCATCGCCGTCACCCCGCAAGGACGTCGCAGGCTTCCACCGCGCCACCTCTCTCGGCGTGGGTCGCCGCCGTTCGTGCATGGTCTTCGCACGTCATCGGGTTCTTCCTCGCCTACTTCGAGCACCGCTGCCGCATCTTCACAGGTAGCATGCATGGCCACTCCTGGCTGTCATAGGTCCCGCCGACTGCCCCTCCGTCTAGGCATCCAGTATGACCCTTCTTGGTCGTCGCTGGTTCGCCGCATTCTACGTCTTCGTCCAGAACGACTTCGTCGCCATCGTCCTCGCCTCGTCCTAGACCACACCTACTTGTCTACTCCGACAACCGCGTCCTGCATCAGCACTTCGCCGATCTGCGCAACGCAGCCGTCGTAGAGTCCTCCTCTGCTAGTCTCCTCTCTGACATGGCGTGAAGCTGTTTCTACTGGTCCCGTTCTTCGCATGCCCGATACTGGAAACACCGGTGCGTGCCTTCGTCCCCGACGCGTTCCTGAGTCTGGCAAGCTCGGTTGTAGCGCCTCGTCTTCATCGGCTTCGACAAGGTCTTCATCGGCATCGACTACCTCCTCTACGTCTGCCTCGACTGCGTCATACCGACTTCGTCTTCGCATACTCGGTTTTGGCACAACCAGAGTATGCCTTCGTCCCCGACGTGTGCCTGGTTTTGGCAAAGCCATGGCCGCACCTCGTCCTCGACGGCTCGGACTGCATCGGCTTCGGCATCGCTCTCTCTGACGACTGCCCTGACGCGTCTCCGTCCTTCTACTGGCTGCACTACGTGCACGCGGCCTAATATGCGGCTACCTCGACACCGGCAACCCCGACCACGACATCGACCATGGCGACCCCTCGCGCGGCTACCTCGACCAAGGTTGCAGCACCCACCGCTCTCGGTTCACTCGACACCGGCACAAGGGCTACCACCTCGCATGAGCTTCTCACCAGCATCCTCTACGGTCCAAGCTTCTGCGACGTGACACCGTCCACGACGTTCCTGCTACCACTGCGGGGGGATGTCAGCACACTGGTCTACTTCGGCTCTCTAGTCTGACCGTTCGCGACGTTCCAGTTGTTCACGATGCTACCGCTACGACTGCGGGGGGATGTTAGAGTATATGTATCTGTTAAGGATAGACTAGGTTACTTGTCTTGTACTCCAAGTAGGTTACTTGTCTTGTACTCCAAGTTGGTCCCTGTACGCCTATATATACTCGCCCGAGAGACTCAATAATACAACCATCATATTCCGCGATCTCTCTCTTCCTCTACCCTTCAACACTGGCGACAGTGGCGCGCGTCGGTAGCGGCAAAGGCGTGTGGCGGTGGATCCTCTCGCCGGCAACGGCGCCGGCGACCTCCGAGGGACCTGATAGCTTTTGATCTTTCTAGCCAAGGACCTGATCGCTTTTGACCTTTCTAGCTTGGGACTTGATTGCTTTTTATCCAATAGTTGGCATGGCTCTACTCGTACGACCTACCAAATAGGATCTCAAGTCAGCACATCTCAGCTCACGCGACCTACCAAACACAGCAAATAAAACACACTTGTATGGGGTGAACCTAGCTGGACTCAGCTTGCATGAGCTAAGATAGGCCAGCCGGGCTACCAAACACACCCTAGGAGCCTAGACCTGCCCATCCTAGACCTGTCCATCCTGCCCGCCTCTGCTGAACCGCCCGTTCCTTGCTAGCAAAGAGCAATCTAGCACACACCGCATCTTGACCGAAAATATAGAGCTGATATGCGGGTTTTGATAAAATTTTCGGTCGGACCAGATTCCGAATCAGTGGCCCAAGCCGCATCTAATATGACAGGCCCTGCTTCTGCAACGCATCGACCTTCATATAAGTTGCTCGAAGCAGTCGACACACCACCATGTTGTCGGGTGGAGGTCCATTCAGTGCGGATCCTTGCCCGCCAGCTCACCACCGATGAGAAGGAGGAGTGGCGCCGGAGGATCTCGGACGCGGCGCGCATCCGTGGCTCGTATCGCTACAACAACACGCGGCCCGCGTTCGCTCGTTGGGGATCCTGCTACTGGCAGGCCTGCACCCTGTCTCCGTCCCCGTCCCTGAAGGCTCCACCGCCCGCGGTCCCCGTCTCCGATCCCGGTCCCCGTCCCCATCCCCGAAGGCTCCCACCGCCCGCGGTCCCCGTCCCCGGTCCCCATCCCCATCGAGCTCCCGCACCCTGATACTTGTGAAGAAGGAGGTGCCGGGGTTCGCATTGGGTGGCTACATCGACGACGAGGACATTGACAAGGTCGTCGCGATGCTCGTGGAGAGGGAGATGCTCGTGCGAAGCGACTTTGTCAATGGCGACCACCTCAGCACCGTCATCAACATGGTGTCGGAGAGCAGCACAAAGACGCGGCAACATGAGACAGAGGCACAACCCAAGGTCTTCGTCGACCTCGACCACGACGAGTGAGCCGTCGCCTGGGTCGCTGCCACGACGAATGGGCTCCGGTGAGAATCCCGGGCCGCATTTTGGTAGGTAGTTGTCGTGGAGGCAAAAATCTAGTATTTTAACAATGTATATGCTACTGTGATCTTTTGTAAAAGCAAATGCGATCTAAAAATGCAACCGTAATCTCCAATTCTTGCAATTAACTTCTTCCGCGAAGTTTGTTTTCTCAAACATGCAGTTTGCAGATGCAGTATCTAGTCTGTCACGCAATCGACCATACCCCAAATTCTGTTTCCGCATGCCAGTTTTTGCAGATATCGCATCCGGCCCGGTATCAAAGCATTAAAGCTTATTTTTATCATGAAAACTTGAACGCGTGCGGGCGCTGAAACAACGGACGAGCGCAACTGTAGAAAAAGAAGTCCCTGTTGTCTCTGTCTTATATAGAACAGAAGAAGAAAGAAATCTGTGCAATTATCGTACCCTTCTCCTACCACTGCGTCAGATTATAGTCCTGAGCATACCAACAAAAAAGGAAGTTCCATTCATTAGTTTCTTTTTTTAAGAAATTGGAAATACTATAATGTTTAAACCACATGTCGGAATTAAGATCCGTTTTCATTTTCGGAACCCTTGTAACGAACTCTTCAAAACTAGATCCCATTTGTATATATTTCGGCAAAAAAAATTAACAGACAACTTTTGTGTGCGACCGACCAACTTTGATTCATGACAAAGCAACTTTTGTGCGGTGAGGGAAAACTACATCAAAGTTCGATAAGGCAACTTTAGTGCCCTTCTGAGTAACTTTGGTGTTCAAATGAGTAATATTCGTATCTTGACAAATTTGATACCCTTGCGACGAGGCAACTTTGGTGCCCGGCGAGGCAATTTTGAAGCCCGATGAGGCAACTTTAAAGCCTGTCGAGGCAAGTTCGGTGCCTAAAGAGGTAACTTTAAACTCGGCGAGGCAACTTTTTTCCGGCGAGACAACTTCGGTACCCGGCGAGGCAACGTTGGAGCCCGACGAGGCAACTTTTTCTTAGCGAGGCAACTTTGGTGCCCGACGAAGCAACTTTAAAGTCAGATGAGGCAACCTTTTCCCGGTGAGACAACTTCGGTGCCTGGCGAGGCAATTTCGGAGCCCGGCGAGGCAACTTTAAAGCCCGATAATGCAACTTTTGCCTGGCGAGGCAACTTTGAAGCCCGTCGAGGCAAATTCGGTGCCTAAAGAGGCAACTTTAAAGCCCGGCGAGGCAACTTTTTCCTGGCGAGACAAATTCGGTGCCCGGCAAGGCAACGTTGGAGCCCGACGAGGCAACTTTTTCTCGGCGAGGCAACTTTGGTGCCCGACGAGGCAACTTTGAAGCCAGATGAGGCAACTTTTACCTGGCGAGACAACTTCGGTGCCTGGCGAGGCAAAATTTTCCCGGCGAGGCAACTTTGAAGCCCGATGAGGCAACTTTTGCCCGGCGAGGCAAATCGATGCCCGGTGAAGCAACTTTGAAGCCCGTCGAGACAAGTTCGGTGCCTTAAGAGGCAACTTTGAAGCCCGGCGAGGCAACTTTTTCCCGGCGAGACAACTTCGATGCCCGACGAGGCAACTTTTTCTCGGCGAGGCAACTTTGTTGCCCGGCGAGACAACTTCGGTGCCCGGCGAGGCAGAAAAAATTTGGCGAGGCAACTTTGAAGCCCGGAGAGGCAACTTTTGTCCGGCGAGGAAACTTTCGGTGCCTGATGAGGCAACTTTGAAACCCGACGAGGCAACTTCGGTGCACGGCGAGGCAACTGTGCTTACTGGGACACAAAAGTTGCTTACTGGGGCACACAAGTTGTCTCGCCAGGCTCATTAGGAGACTCAAATTTGTCAAGATATAAATATTGCTCAGACGGACACCAAAGTTGCTCAGACTAGCACTAAAGTTGCCTTATCAGGCTCTGATGTAGTTTTCCGTAACGCACAAAAGTTGCTTTGTAACGAATCAAAGTTGGTCGGTCCCATAAAAGTTGTGTGTTAAATTTTGTTGCCGAAACATATACAAATGAGATCTAGTTTTGAAGAGTTGGTTACGAGTATTTCGAAAGTGAAAACGGATTTTCCGATATATGGTTTAAACCTTATAGTATTTCAATTTGTAGAAAAAGGAAATTAATACATGAAACTTTTTTTTTAGTACACTCAGGGCTGCTATCTGCCAAGCGGTAGGTGGAGGGACATGCTTGTCAGAGTTGGGAAAATTTTGATTGAAATTTTGATTAGGAAGGATAATTGTCTTTTTTTTATCCATAGGCGCGTGCAAGTATTGTGGCGCGCATGAAACGATAGTGTGGCGCATGGTCGCTCGCTAGAGTACCCTATTTTTATTCCTCGACTCGGAATCCTATTGCCGGACGAGGTCACACAGATACCGCGTGCCCACTTTATCTCTCTTCCCCCAGCTGCCGCCTCGTCTGAACGAAACTGGCGTGCGCTGCTCCGTGACGCGACTGAATTCATCATATCTACTGAACCGAGCAGCGCGGAACCTAGGCGATTAGCACTAATTAACAATCTTATATCTGGCATACGCTGGTGATGATAGTGATGGTTTTCTTAACTTGTCAGCGCCGGAGCTAATGATCGGCCGGTCTTGTGTCAAACCGTAGTTTGTCATTCACCACTATGATCAGCCTAATAACCTATAAAGCTTTAAAGGGTTAGATCGCTAGATGATTACCTAGCTGCTCCGGTGCAACTTGCTGCTCCTACTCCCTACTGATTGTACTAGTAGTTAGGTTCAGTGTAGACGTGTACTAGTATATATACCCCAATATACTAGCGGTATCATTGATTAGTCTGATGTTACATACCAAGCGTTGCCGGTGACTTTAGTCCCACCTCGCTAGCGAGAGAAGGCCACGACCAGCTTATAAGCGAGAGTTTCCCTCCTACTTTCAGTCCGGGCTTTTGGGATGGAGTGGGCTCTCCGCTGAAAGTTAGTCCTTGTGTGCGGTCGTGGGGCTAGGAAACGTCCAAACGTAACACGAGTGTGTAGAGCTTGGCCTGGGACGTTGACATCTGATTGTCTCAAATACGATTGTCTATGTTCAGCAAAGTGAACCGATCGAAGAAATTCGGTCCAATAGTTAGTGAATGAGCCGAAATTCCGTACGTAATGATATGGACACCAATTATTGGTTGGGACAGGGATAAGCACGGAGGATAACAATGCCATCATCAATCCCGTCGATCGATTGATCAAGCATATATATGTGGCGTGTGCTTTCAGAATGTTCCAGACTGTCGGGTCAGCCGACGACTACTCTAAGAAACCCGGCTTGTGCTTGTCGAAATCCAGATTAATCCTTGATTATAGATAGATCGTGGTGATGAATCCGGTTTAGTCTTTTTAGCCAATGCTGCGTCGTCGACCTATGTGCAAGAACAAAGTGATATAGATATATAGTCATGGGCCCGCGAAACGAGTAGCTAGCTAGTCGGTCGAACTTTGGCATCAGGTGTCATTTTCAGATAATCTCCGGTCCATGCAATGCATGGCTGCATGCATGCATACGATCAGTCAAGCATCACACATAACAGCTTGCTCCAGCTTTTGCACGGTCGTGAAAGGAGTGCCCCGAGTCGACATGCATGGACAAGAACCATACCGAACCGACCCAATAGACGGTATCCGTCACAGTCTCATAAGTACTATCATCATGATGTCGATCATCTGGAATGATTACTGAATATAATCAATCATTTGGAGCGACCAAGCTAAAGGCCCTAAGCTAGGTAGTGCACTACATGAACGAGAAGCTACGCCGACGGCCAAACGTCGGGCCGTCGGTGTAGCCATCGTCTAGGCCAGCTCCGCCAAGCAACCGTGGGTGTATAATTGCCTTCGGCATATCCTATGCCATGTCGACGGCTGCCCTCGGCATAGCATATGCCGACGGCTGTCCTCGGCGTAGCTATTTTTTATTTTATCTCATTAAACTTTGAAAAATTATAACTAAATCATTCTAATTCGGAAAAATACAAATAATATATCGAAATTTGCAGAAAAATAAGACCTATCTATCTACACTTAAATATTACACATTTGTAAATAAAAATTAAGTAAAACATAAAACATTATATATAGTTTAAAACCGGCATAAAAAATTCAAAAATGATCGAAACAATGCGAAACCTTCGCGTGGTGTTATATTATGCGACATAGTTAGAAGGAAAAATATTAAACTTGGTATATTGATTATGTATCAAAGAAACCTTCACAAAATGACCTATCTCATTCGAGGTTTCTTGCCTTTCGGGTCAAATGACCAATGTTATGGCTAGAATCAAGGCATAGTTTGTGATAATGTGCTCATATTGTGCATACATATGCATCATAGGATGGCGAACAACGTTGCAGGAGGAAGCTTTCCTTTTTGTCGCACCAAAAAGGCATTTTTCATTTTTCGAGTATAAAAAACGGACGGTTTTATGAAGCAACCACCAAATGGATAATTCAAAATACTACCACCACATTTTACAAAAATAATAGAGCACCTTATATGGACAATGTCCCAACAGGGGTATCCGAAACCTTTCCGTCCATCTTTGGTGAAAAAGACAAATTCCTGCCGAATCGGTAGGAAGTGGGTCAGATATGAACTACATGTACATGATGCGATGCTCATGTTTTTTTACAAAAATCATTTTAGGTTCAAAATATGCTATTTTATCAAATATTCAATGCAAGTTTTCCTTTTCATCGCACCAAAAAGCCATTTTTCATTATCCGAGCGCAAAAAGGGAATTTTCTAAAGCAACCACCAAATAGATAATTTAAAAACGGAGGGTTTGTGATTAGTTGATATGGATATCATATTTGGATTCCTCTCATTTTTCTGATCAATTTAGACATATTATTTGTTAAATTCCGATTTACAGTTTTAAAGATATTAATTATTCCATACTAAATAGAAAAATACAAAAAAGTAAAATTATTATATTTTTATTTGAATTCAATAATATTTTTACTTATTCATTAATGTTTACTTAAATAATTGTTTGTAATTTCAAAAAATACAAACATGTGACATGTTGATATAAGGTTAATAGGATTGATATCATAGTATTGACAACAATATATGAATAATTTTACGGAAACAGATTCTGAAGGAACGAGGAAGTTAAACGTGCTGGAGCTGTAGTAGTATTAGGATGGGTGACCGGCCGGGAAGTTTGACCATGACTCCACGTTAATCAAATATTAAGTGTAATTAATGTTAAAAATATTCAAAGTGAGAGATTAATGAGTCAAACAATTCAAAAAATTGAGAAAAAAATAAAAAAAAAATGTTTTTGCAACCTGTCGATAACTATGCCGACGGTCGCTACGCCGAAGGCAATACCCTCGGCGTAGCATACGCCGACGGCATTTTGATACGCTGACTGTCTATATATGCTCCGCCGAGAAAGCCCTTTGCCGAGAAGGATATGTCGAGGGCAGCCGTCGGCGTACCATACGCCGTGTGCATTTTAGCCTACGCCGACGGCTTTTTACCCTCGGCGTAGCGCGCGTCCTGTAGTGGTGGACAAACGTTGAACGGTGCGTTCCACGTACGGGATGTGTATCCCTGGACAGCTAGCACGATCGGCGCGCGACACGTCACGCGACGGGACGACGACGACGACTGCGAGATGCTGCCTGTAACTAGGGGTGGGCATAAAAAACCGAAACCGAACACCGAAACCGAATTAATCGGAACCGAAACCGAATACACCGAACCCGAATTAGCCGAAACTAATTTCGGTTAGTAAATATGATTAACCGAATTTATAAATATTAATTCGGTTTTGACTCTCTATTAACCGAAATAACCGTATAAACCGAAAAATATACGTGATAGAGCTAAATATATTTGTGATTCTGTCTCAGACGTCAATTACTGTATGTAGATACTAGTTCATGCGACAAAAAAACATGCATGCAAAAATTGCCAGGCAGCCCATGCATGTACGTATGTCTCCAGCCACATATACGTACATGTTCGTGGTTTAACAGCTCATGCATGTACTTATGTCTTCAGTCACATGCACGTATATATTCGTCGTTTAACTGTCAATCGTGTTTATGAATTTTGTTGGAAGTCTTTCAATTGTTTTTCTGTTTTAGATATAATCATGTATTTTAGCTGAACTCTCAACACATACAATTTGTTGAATGTATACGGCTTGGAAGATAGACATCATTTTTTTGAACGAGCAAGATAGACACCATGCTTATTATGTTCTTTTTCTACACATGCGTTTAAGACATCAGCTAGCCATATATTGCTTCAGGTACTCGCCGACTTAGAGGTTGCTTCCGGTGCGCCGATGAGTGGTTTAGCTCGTATGGATCTACATAAATTATGGCACAATGTTGTTATTTCCATAAGTTTGGTTAAAAACCGAACACCGAACCGAATTGTCCACTAACCGAACTATTGATTAATTAGAAAACCAAAATAATTTCGGTGCCTATTTTGTAGAAACCGAATTATAGAAAAACCCGAAAAACCGAACCGAATTAACCGAAAAAACCGAATGCCCACCCCTACCTGTAACCACGGCACGTACGCACGTCGCACGGTATATGTGTTCCCACGTACAGCCCCAGCGCGTACGTCCAAGCATGCAAGGCACGCACGCACGGGGTACGGGCAGAAGCGACGAGATGACCCATGCATGCATGAGACGAGACAAGGATGCTATCGGGCAAGGACGGGGCTCGTCCCGGTCAGCGTTTATTGCCGGTGAGCTGTCCCGTTCGGACATGCCCGGAGGCGACGGAGCCAGGTATCATTGCCACTGCTGACGCCGGTCTGGGATTCATTCACTGAACATGGTCGACGCGAGCCCACACACCATGGCAAGCTCTCCAGCCAGCCAGCCAGCGCTGGTGATTAGGCATCTTCATCGGGTTGACCAACTCTGAATACCGCATGTGTCTAGATTGATTTGTTTGGGTAGTCGCGCTAATTCGAAAAAGGCCATTTTGGTATCTGTTTGTTTGGATTGGAGGTGCCAGCGGATGCGACCTATTTTCTTTTCAATATACGTAATATTAAAAAACTTAGATATATTACATAAATAGTCTTATTTTACATACTCCTCCGATCCATATTAGTTAACTTGTATTTGAGTAGATTCTACAAATCGAAGTCAAATAATATGGATCGAAGAAAGTACCAAAAATAAGAAAACATAATTAAAATAAACCGGTACCAATTACGAATGAGCCGAAATACGGTAAGGATATGCATGGACACCAATAATAGGGCTGGTGGGCAGGGATCCCAGGAAGGATAACAACGCCATCAACCCTGTCGGCCGATCGTTTATGTGCCGTGTGCTTTCAGAATGTTCCTGACTGTTAGGTCATCCGACGGCTACTCAAGAAACCATGCTTGTGCCTAGCAAAATACAGATTAACCCTTAATTAGACATGGCGGTGATAAAATGGAGGGCATGAGCGTGCGCCGGCCAAGCTTTGCTAGTTTAGCCTATGCTGCGTCAGTGCGTCGTCGACCTATGTGCAAGAATTTTGTGTCGCTAGCTAGTCGGTCGAACTTTGGCATCATGTGTCATTTTCAGATAATCTCCGGTCCATGCCTGTACGAGTATTTGTACTTGAAGCAACATAGTTTGAAAGGAGTGCATGCATGAAAGGAGTGGCCCGAGTCGACGAAGAGACATGCATGCATGGACAAAGACCACGTACCAACCGACCCGATATACGGTATCCGTCGACGTAACTGTCACAATCTCATACTATCATCATCATGTCGATCGATCATCTCTGGAAGGATTACTATTGAATCAATCGTTAACTTGGAGCAACCCAGCTTCTAGCTAAAGCGGTAAGCTAGCTAGGGGGCGAAACGTTGAACGGCGCGCTCCACGTACGGGACGGATGTGTATCCGTGTGGCCAGCTAGCACGATCGGCGACACGTCACGCGACGCGGGACAACGACGACAACGGCGAGATGCTGCCTTGTCACCACGGCACGTACACGCACGTCGCACCAACGGACCACGGTATATGTATTTTCACGTACAGCCCCAGCGCGTACGTCCATGCATGGAAGGCACGCACGCACGGCACGGGCAGAAGCGACGACATGGCGCTGCTGCGGCGCGCGTGCCATGCATGAGACGAGACAAAGGAGGCTATCGGGCAAGGACAGCTGGACAGGGCTCGTCCCAGTCAGCGCGTTTTATTGCTGGTGAGCTGTCCGGTTCAGACATGCCCGGAGGCGACGGAGCCATGTATCATTTGCACTGCTGTCGCGGACTTGGATTCATTCCGTGAACATGGTCGACGTGAGCCCACGCCGCCGTCGCCCAGCGCTGCTGATTAGGCCGGCCCATCCTGCCTGCCTCCGCCTGAGCCGCCCGTTCATTTCTAGCTAGGCCGACTTCTTTTTATATTCTCAAACAGCTTTGAGGTCCCCAACCGTATAAGCTAAAAAGAATACGTCTGATTTTAGGCCGATTTTTTCCACCGAAAATCCGACTTCCAGTGTATTTTGAGAATCGGGGTCTTACTAGTTTTTTTTCTTAGATAAACGATCAATATATTAAACTAGCAAGCCGCCTTATTAAAAACTTTTCGGTCTCCGTAGATACCCTGATAAGAAAAAGAGTGCGTCTGAAACTTGCTGCTACCATTACAAGTCTGTTATATTGTTTATCAAGCTCCTAAGAATGCTATGAGGGGACTCATCTTTCCAATTACAATTTATTTTATCTAAGAAACCCACCTTAGCAAGATCGTGAGCCACCTTGTTGAGAGATTCCCGAGCTTCTCCTTAATAAAACGAACCGGTATTTCAGAGCAGACCCTATTTTTGCTTTTATTTACATCGGAATGCCACCGCACAGTACGGATAGAAAAGGAAAAGAAAAAACGGACCAGCTCCCTGGAACACGTCGCCGACCGCCCGCCACATCCCGCGACCTCGCCATGTCCTCCTCCCAGGCTGAGACGCATCCGCATGTATATTGCTAGTCTGCCAGTTTCTTGTATTGCCGCATGGTGCTGGCTGTTTGCTACTAACAAATTGCTATTTGGTAGTACAAATTGCTAGTAACAAATTGTTATTTGCTAGTAATGATTGCTGATTGATAGTATAAATTCCTAATTGCTAGTATTCAATTTATTGCTACTACTTCTCCCAATTCATACTAATTGACTTTGATTTGTCAAAATTTAGATGAAGCTATATACTAAATAGTGTCTAGATTTATTAAATCTAGACAATTTGAGTCAATTAATATGAGGCAGAGGGAGTATCAAATTGATATTATATTTAATTTAGGGGCGTTTGAGACATTTTACAACCCAACTCATCAAATGTTGTAATAGTGTCAAATATGTGTATAGGCTACAGTTGGACTTGGACTGTGCGGTAGGGTTAGGTGTTTGAGTCGGACACTTGTAACCTGGTCTATTATATAAAGGCACCAGGAGTGGCCAAAATAGACTAGACGCAAGACATGTTAGACACAAGATTGAGTTTCGGGACGGCCCGGTGCCCACGGCAGGCGCGCCGGACCGGCGTGGCATATTATAGATCTAATGTGTCTATACACCGTGACGGGCTTGTCGTTGACGGTACTCTGATTATAGTATCAGGGGAGGAGCGCCCGTAAAGCATGCTCCGCAGATGTAGGCTTTGCCGAACTGCGTTACCAAACGTCGTCTTCTCCGTCTACTTTCTGCAATGATCTAATCGCGTATAATGCTAACAAGTGGTATCAGAGCCATCAGGTTACAAGATCAGATTCATGGTGCGGATGATCGTAGAGGAAGGCGAGTCGATGGAGGTTCTGGTGGGTGGCGGGCTTCTGTCGAGCGGAGGACGGAGCGAAGCGAGGTTCACACTACGGTACACGTTGTTGATGACGGTGGGACACCATCAAGAAAGGACGCCATTGATCGCGGGCATGACGACGCGAGGCGACCATGTCATCGAAGCAGATCCAATTGGCAGTCACCGTCGGTTGGATATCTTGGCACGCAAGTTGGGGGAGATCATACCGACTCAGGCGGCGCAACATGGTTCGAGCGGTTAGACTGGCTGGTTCAACCGGAGAGGCCGACTCGACGAAAGGAGACCAGGTGCAATACGGCAAGGACCCGACGTGTTCTGATGTTGTGACGGTTATGGTCTCTGAGGCACGTAAACAGATGTGCGGGTGTGGACTCTAAGATTCGAAATATCTGGTAGAGTCCAACACGGTTTCAATTTGACACGGCGTGGACCGACTCTATTATGGTGTACGCACGGAACAAGGAAGACCTAGTTGGATGACGCAGGGCGTGGCTTGGAGCTTAGGAAAGAGAGGCACGTACGGTTCGGTTTGAAGGTGGAGATAGATCTGAACTATCTCGAGGTCAATAAAAGGAGGGCTGGGGAGGCAACGGAGAGCTCACAAGTTGCTTTGCCCTAAGTTCGAGCACAGAATTTCGGAGGCGAGGCGGCGCACGCGAGAAGGCTTTGCTGAACCGAAGGAGAGGCTCTGGTCGGTTGGATCGTCCTGACCTAAACGATCTGATCGGTGGCTATTCGTGGGAGAGCAGCGGGAGGACACGATGTCTTCCACCAGGTTCGAGGTGATGAAGTTCGATGGTACGGGCAACTTCCCGCTTTGGCAGTCGAGGGTCAAGGATTTGCTGGGGCAGTAGGGACTCCTGAGGACAATCAAGACTGGTGCGGTGAAGCCTGCAAAGTTGGATGCTGATGACTGGGCTGAGATGCAAATCAGGACGGAGCGCCCGTAAAGCATGCCCCGCAGATGTAGGCTTTGCCGAACTGCGTTACCAAACGTCATCTTCTCCGTCTACTTTCTGCAATGATCTAATCGCGTATAATGCTAACAAGTGGTATCAGAGCCATCAGGTTACAAGATCAGATTCATGGTGCGGATGATCGTAGAGGAAGGCGAGTCGATGGAGGTTCCGGTGGGTGGCGGGCTTCTGTCGAGCGGAGGACGGAGCGAAGCGAGGTTCGCGCTACGGTACGCGTTGTTGATGACGACGGGACACCATCAAGAAAGGACGCCATTGATCGCGGGCGTGACGACGCGAGGCGACCATGTCATCGAAGCAGATCCGATTGGCAGTCACCGTTGGTTGGATATCTTGGCACGCAAGTTGGGGGAGATCATACCGATTGAGGCGGCACAACATGGTTCGAGCGGTTAGACTGGCTGGTTCAACCGGAGAGGCCGACTCGACGAAAGGAGACTAGGTGCAATACGGCAAGGACCCGACGTGTTCTGATGTTGTGACGGCTATGGTCTCTGAGGTACGTAAACAGACGTGCGGGTGTGGACTCTAAGATTCGGAATATCTGGTGGAGTCCAACACGGTTTCAATTCGACACGACGTGGACCGACTCTATTATGGTGTACACACGAAACAAGGAAGGCCGAGTTGGATGACGCAAGGCGTGGCTTGGAGCTTAGGAAAGAGAGTCACGTATGGTTCGGTTTGAAGGTGGAGATAGATCCGAACTATCTCGAGGTCAATAAAAGGAGGGCTGGGAGGCAACGGAGAGCTCACAAGTTGGTTTGCCCTAAGTTCGAGCACATAATTTTGGAGGCGAGGCGGCGCACGCGAGAAGGCTTTGCTGAACCAAAGGAGAGGCTCTGGTCGGTTGGATCGTCCTGACCTAAACAATCTGATCGGTGGCTGATCGTGGGAGAGCAACGGGAGGACGCGATGTCTTCCACCAGGTTCGAGGTGATGAAGTTCGATGGTACGGGCAACTTCCCGGTTTGGCAGTCGAGGGTGAAGGATTTGCTGGGGCAGTAGGGACTCCTGAGGACAATCAAGACTGATGCAGTGAAGCCTACAAAGTTGGATGCTGATGACTGGGCTGAGATGCAAATCAGGGCAGCCAGTACTATACGGCTGAGCTTAGCTGATCAGGTCCTGTACCATGTGATGAACGAGGAGTCGCCGAGTGCAATATTGGAAGACATTGGAGGATCAGTTCCTGGACAAGATTATGCCTAATAAGTTGTATCTAAAGCAGGAACTGTACGGGATGAGGATGCAAGAAGGGGCGAACCTTACTGAACACATCAATACCTTCAACCGTGTGGTCTCGGATCTCGAGAGGATTGGGTCCAAGGTGGAGGACGAGGACAAGGCTTTGCTCATGCTTGTTTCATTGCCGAAATCCTACAAGATTTGATGGTTACCCTGACATACGGCAAGTCAAGCATCACTTCAAGCGATGTACAAACTGCATTGTTATCGTATGATCAACGTGAAAAAAAGACTTCCGAAGAAAGTACTTCCGCTGGTGCTAGTGATGGACAAGGGCTGGTGGTCAAGGGCAATCATAGTGGGAAGGGCAAGAAAAAGAAGGGAAAGCCACAGTGTCATCATTGTAAGGAGTGGGGTCATATCAGGAGGTTTTGTCCAACATATAAGGCTGATGGAGTTGCAAATATTGCTGCTAAATCTGCAGCTGATTATGATAGTGAAGTTCTGGCTTTGGTAAGCGAATTGTTCGATGAGGTGTGGATGTTGGATTCAGGGAGCTTTTATCATGTGACATCTAACAAGGAGTGGTTCTCTACCTACAAGCCTGGTGATTTTGGAGCTGTCTATCAAGTCGATGGTGCGCCTCAGCGCATCATGGGCATGAGAGATATCAAGATCAAGTCTAAAGATGGTGGTGAAATGGTGCTCCGGGATGTTAGATATGTGCCGAGGGCTTGCAAGAATCTAATCTCACTGGGAGAACTCCATGACAATGGTTATACCTATCGTGTTGACAGGGACAAGTTGTTTATGCGGGTCAAGAAGAACAAGAAGTTGGTGCTGAAGGGCAGAAGGACTAGGAATAACCTGTATAAGGTGCGTGTGAGCATCGTTTCATATGGAGCTGAAGAGAAGCACGATGAGGCGGCAGGATCAGCTGGGACGACCGGGTCCGATAAGGGCTCGGACGACGGCTCATGCAAGTGAGCAACAAGAAAACCAAGTTCAACATACACGGAGGTGTTCGCGCAAAGACGACGGTTCCATTGTCGACATATTCGCCAAGGTGAAGATTGTTGTAATAGTGTCGAATATGTGTATAGGCTACAGTTGGACTTGGACTGTGCGGTAGGGTTAGGTTTTTGAGTCGAACACTTGTAACCTGGCCTATTATATAAAGACACCGGGAGTAGCCAAAATAGACTAGACGCAAGACATGTTAGACACGGGGTTAAGTTTCGGGACGGTGCGCCTGCCACAGGCACCGCGCCGGACCGGCGTGGCGTATTATAGATCTAATGTGTCTGTACACCGTGACGGGCTTGTCGTCGACGGTACTCTGATTATAGTACCAGGTGAGGAGCACCCGTAAAGCATGCCCCGCAGATGTAGGCTTTGCCGAACTGCGCTAACAAACGTCGTTTTCTCCGTCTACTTTCTGCAATGATCTAATCACGTATAATGATAACATCAAACAAACCAAATGTCTAGAAGATAAAAAGAATTAAAGAAACCGGATTCTGTGAGCTTCTCCCCAGCTTCTTCCCACAGTCTGTTAAAAGCTAGCTTCTGTAAAATCATAAGCCAAAAAGAAGTGGGCCTAAGTGTGGTGCCCCTGCAGTAGTCTACATCCTTGGCAGCTTAGCGCGAGAGCGAGCTTCTTGTCGTTTGCACCAGAGCAGCCATCGTCCCCCATTGTTGTTCATCGTGTGCAAATTAGTGTGCTCTGCGTGCCCGTACGAGATGCATATGGGAGTCTGCGTTTTCTGCAAGCAGCCCGATTGCCCGTCTCGTCGTGGAACAGAGACGCCAGGGAGCGCAGGAGGGACCCAGCCCAAATGCGATTGAGATTGAGAACGACCGCGAATTTGCTGCCCCGTATGTACGTGGTAGTCCCATCAGGCAGAGCTCTCGCGGGAATCAGAGGTAGTATGGGGGAATAGAAGAAGGCTGCCACTTCGAGGCGCCAGTGCGTCCACGGATCCACCTTCGTGTCTCCATGGAGCCATCTTTTCTCTTTGTTTTAGATAAGCGTGCGCGCAGAGGAATCCGGAGGTGAAATGCATGCATCGATCATGCGGAAAGAAACTTTCTGTATCGTGCGTGATACATAAGGTGCGTGTGGCCGTGGAGTTGCCCAGGAGCAAGATTTGATTGGGGTAACTTGTAAAACCTGGAAACTAGCCGTACAACCCGAAATGACTCGCCGGTAAATTTGCACCAACTTGCGAAACATGTACAGATAAAACTCCGTTGTACTACTACTGATGATACAGATTCAGTAGTTGGGAGTTGAACGCCTAATGCAGCTGAAATAGATTCGAAACCTGTCCGCTCGGGATGACAGTTAAAGCCTGCTGGCTGGTCACGTCTGACGAGCGATGTATGCTCCGTGCTGTTGCTTTCGACTCTCCTTAAAAGCTCTGCGAGCGAGCGAGCACATTCAGGTTCTTGTGAAATGAAAAAGGCTGAAGAGCGTGCTTTCCTGTCCGATACACTCCAAGCAAGCGGCCACTCATGATCACATCCATGGACAGATAAAAATTACACGATGGATGCACTCATGAAAGGAGAAAACCAGGGTGGCGCTCGGCAACGTGGCGACACTGGACAACCGATTACATAGCATCAGAGGCAACGTTTTGCACAAGGGGTTGATAGCTCGTCCTGCTTCACCGTAATAAGACGACGCCGATCTGAAGGAGACACGAAGCGAAATGCAGCATAGGCCGCGAATGCTGCTTCACGTCACGGGTCTTGCTAATTTCAAATTCAAAGGAATCGTCCAAATCAGTGCGTCGTTGCATGTGCCGATATACGCACGGTTACTTGGTTTCTGTATCTTGTTTGTGTCTGAGTACGTGCAAGTGCAATCGGCGGGCATCTCTCACTCTTTCCGGCGTATCTACTCGACCACGCTGGGCTGTAGCGAGAAAGCATCTTCCGTTGGTTTGTTCTCTCTTGACTGAGACTAGGCTACATGACGGCAAAAATCACTGTTTTGACCTAATTAACGTTTGATCTCACAAAATGACCTACTTTTTCGAAGATAACCTGATCTGACCTGTTTTCATGGCGCTTTACCAGAAGGCGCCATGGTCAATAGCACGGCGCTCTCTCCAAAAGCGCCATGCTACCATGACGCTCCCCAAGAAAGCGCCATGGCCCCGTCCGACGTGGCTGCCGCCGTGGCACAGGCGGGCCCGTTTTAATGTTTGGCGCTTTCCGCGGGGGCGCCATGCTACTGGGCATGACGCTTTTGCGGAAAGCGCCATGGTCCTATACCTAGAAAACGGCTCGGGCGCCCTCCCAGTCCATACCTCTTCATTTCTCCCAGCTCTCCTCTCTCTCTCTCTCGCCCCAAGTTCTTCCCCTACTTGAATCCCTTCGAATCGGTTGCTTTTCTCCGTGGATTTGGACTTCCCCTTGCTTCAAGAGGTAATCTCCCCCTAACCCCTTGGTTTTGTCCAAATAGATTTGTGAAATTTGGTAAAGAATGTAGAACCCTAACCCTAACCCTAACCCTAACCCTAGCTATATCTTGGCTTGATGTTGTTGCTTCTAGTTATTAGATTGGTAGTTTATGGCTAGGATTTGTATATTAGAATTAGCAAAGTGGCATGACTTGTTTTAGTTGGTAGCTACGGTTGGTGGTGGTAATATAGTTGTCTTTGAAGCGTAATGGTTGGTGTCATTGTTTTTTAGATGGCAAGAATCGTTAATGTTCATCATGTGGACAAGGCCGCATTCTTGAAAGGCAATACCGAGTGTGACCCGGAGGAGGTAGTCATGGTGTTTGGCACAAGTCCTACATATGCCGAGGTTGTGGAAAGAGTGAGGAATGATTTGAAATGGATGGAACCTGGTGATGTGTATGAGTTGGTTGGAAGGTATAACGCCGGGTTTGGCCATCACAATAGATTGAAGATAATGCCTATCAACTCCGAGTTGAATTGGAGTGCGTATAAGGAGATGGTGGCAGAATCCGAAGATAAGTCACTCGAGATATTTGCCACAAGAAAGGTTGCGGCTCGGTTGCACATTGACTTGAACCGGCATGCTTCCATGAGCCCGGCTCGAGGTGAGCCACAGGTGTATGACACAACAATGAGCCAACCTCCATTGATCCCGGTTCGCGTAGAGCCAACCTACGACGATACAACAACGAGGCAACCTTCCATGAGCCCTTTTCGCAATGACAACTATGAAGCACCTCAAATGGAGGATGATGACTTTGAGGGTGATGAGGTTGAATATGGGCTTCGTGACAATGAAGTAGGAGATGTGGAGGCAAATTGCCATGAGGAGGACATGGACCATGATCTCCCTTATTTGAGGTGTCATGCATCGGACTCCGAGGATGAAGGACCGGATGAAGATGTGGATGAGGATGGTCTAACGGTTAAATTCGCCGAAGCTCACAAAAAAGTAGTAGGTCGGGATCATCGACCTTCATTGTTCCGTGATGTTAGTCTTGCGGATGAGGCCCAAGTTGACGGTGGAATTAGTCGAGTGCTCGAGGCGCGAGCACCTTCTAAAAAGGACATGAAGCCGAAAAAATACGGGATAAATCCCGGGGTGAAGTTTGATAGCTTGTTGGAATTTCAGATGTGGATCAAGGACTATGCGGTGAAGTACCACCGACCGTACAAGGTGACTCACTCGGACACTAAGGTGCGTTACACAGTCAAGTGTGAGAAGCAAGGATGTCCATGGGTTGTTCGCGTACGACCACTGAGGGGCGGGCCACAATGGATCATTGTAAGTTGTCAGTCCATTCATATGTGTGATGACAAGTTTATCAAGGATGCCAAAGTTGTGAAGGAGGACCACCGGCAGCTCACCTCCGATTTCAACATATGGTGTGTAGCGCTCATCATATGGCATCTTCTTGCTATGCACCTCCTTGGACCTTAGGTGCAACCACTTGAAGACATGCTTATTCTCCGCGATGTACCGCCCACGGTGCCGTTGATCATAATGCCCATGCAAAATAGATTGTCCTTCCATCCTACAAGTGGTTGCAAAAATCCAAGTAAATACACCATCCACCACAATATGCATATATGAATACATATATGACTACATTCATGAATACACCATGCATTCCATATCAACAATAGCCAAACTATATATTATCCAACAATAGCCCAACAACATATTATCCTATAAGCCATATATGCCAACAATAATCCATGTATTAATACATTCATTGCATATCATCTACACAAAGCCATATATGCCAACAATAGCCCATCTAATTTTTTCAAACAAATTAGACATTCTACCACACTAATTTCTAGGGTTAGGAGGAAGAGGATCATGTGATGATTTCTAGGGTTAGGATTAGACATTCTACCACAATATCATTCTACCACACTAGTTTCTTCAAACAAATTACACATTGCACAAAATACATGCATCATTTCACAAGAACTAGGGTTAGGAGGAAGAGGACCATGTGATGATTTCAACCAATAAAACAAGCAAAATTGAAGGGGAATACCTCAAGTGGGGGGAGAGGAAGAAATTCCACCAAGAAATTGCCTCAGATATGAGGGGGAGCATGGATTTGAGGGGGATTGGGGGGAGGAGCCGCCGCCGTCGTCTGTGTGCTGTGAGGGAGTATGGCGCAGGGGGGTATGGCGCTGGGAGGGGTGGGGGGAGGGCGCCCGAGCCGTTTTCTAGGTATAGGACCATGGCGCTTTCCGCAAAAGCGTCATGCCCAGTAGCATGGCGCCCCCGCGGAAAGCGCCAAACATTAAAACGGGCCCGCCTGTGCCACGGCGGCAGCCACGTCGGACGGGGCCATGGCGCTTTCTTGGGGAGCGTCATGGTAGCATGGCGCTTTTGGAGAGAGCGCCGTGCTATTGACCATGGCGCCTTCTGGTAAAGCGCCATGAAAACAGGTCAGATCAAGATATCTTCAAAAAAGTAGGTCATTTTGTGAGATCAAACGTTAATTAGGTCAAAACAGTGATTTTTGCCCTACATGACGGTGTTGTTTTGTGACATGTGAGCTAGTCGTACTAGCTTCGCTTTGTGTATGGAGTACCAGTTTCGCTTTAGCTCCAAAAGTTGCTTCATTTGGATAACGGTTACTGGCCTTCCCGAATCGTACGTATAATAGAAAATGTTGAAAACAAAGTAAAGACGCGATGAAGATTGGAAATTGGATGCGAATTAGATCCTAGTATTTGTAACTCAAATTCGATGGTAATTGGAACCGCCGAACATCCCATCACCATTGCGGTAAATAAAAGGGGACCCCATCTTGCAATTGTAGGACACGTGACATTGCTCTCTTTGTTTCCCGCACACATGTTGTTGAGCGGCTCAGTCTCACCGTACCACTTCCATTGATGCAAAACCAACGGGAGCTACCGACTCAGCTAGGTTCGCCCTAAATCAGTCGACGAGTCGTCACCGGTTTCATCAGACACATATGTGTAATCCCCTTTTTCGAGGCACAACAACTCGGAGAAGGAGAACAAAGAGGAGGAGAGTGTGATACCGAATTTGATGAGGCAAAGGAGAATGAGTGCAACATCGACGAACTGTTCTTTGACGAGGAGAAGAAAGGGGACGGACAATTCATGGGAGGACGTCGCTCTCTTAAAGAGGATTGTGTCTACTATAGAGCCCATACTCGGTAGACGTGTGTTAAGAGTCTTTGGGCGAGGCCAAATGACGAGGTTATCATCGGTGACGACGATGGCAAAGTCACGTAAGCTCGCTGCACAACGCAGCATGAAGGACGCAAACGAGGATGAAGGCGCCATGAAGAAGAAAAATAGTTATAGTTTTATGTTAATTAGGTGTTTAAGTTCTTCAATTTGTTAATGTATAAGTTATCGAGTTAAGCTTTTGTATCATATGGAGCTTAATCCAGTATTATCACTATAAAATTTAGGTCGATCCGTGACATTTTTTCCTTGACGAACCAAAATTTGTCGTGTATTTCGTCACAGATAGGTGATGTTTTGGAGAAAAAATGCATGGCCCAAGACCCTAAAAAGCCCATATATCTGTGACAAAACGAGCAATCCGTCACGGAAAACATCATGGATTTTGTCTAGAGGCGCTCGAAGGCCTTTTGGCTCATTTATCTGTGACATTCTTTATATTTGTCACGATCGAAACGTCATGGGTCAACATATTTAGTATGTACATGCATGCTTGTTTTTAATATGTTTGAATACTTTTTTTTAGCTTGTGCCGCTTACAAGTAAGACCTGCATTCATATATATTTTAATATGTTCCAAATTATTAGAAGATCGCCCTTACATGTGGATAGAACCCACCTATTATATAATTAATATTTTCTGAACTAAATATTTATTATTTTTCAAATACTAGGACATCACATGCCACTGACGTGTGGAACCAGTATCTTACACTAGTCGGTCCACAAATATGGCAAAATAATGGCTATAGGGGCAATAAATGAAACTTTTTACAGTATGTATGTAGCGAGGGAAATAAATAATGCAAAATAATAAGTGCTAACAAGAATTGAATCCAGGATAACAAGATCGATATCCAAAGATGACGTCTAATGGAAAACTTTCAACATGAAATTTGTTGGAAATTTTGTTCTAATTCTGATTTATATGAAATACGTCCAAACCAAAGTTCATATGCAACCTAAAAACCCGTTTTACGGAAATGCATATAAGCAGCTTCGAGATTCCAAAAGTTACGACAGGATTGATCATAGTTCTTCCCATACTTAATGGATTTGACTATAACTCATTATGAGGGCCCCAAACCTGGGTATATTGGTTGTTCATCTGTGTGCGCTCCTTAGCGCGCTCTCCCTCACTGGATCCTTTGGTGTCCATCGGACCCGAATTTAAGCCGGTCTTTCCATTTACGGGGTGCGCATTGGGCCATGGTTTCGATCCGAAAGAATAGGATCAGACCCCCGCGGTCTGTTTGCGGGGCGCCGTAGAAGTCCCGTAGAGAGTGTACAGCGGCAAGCTGGCCTAGCTCAGCTGCCGCCTCGTCTGACCTGCTGAAACTGAGAGGTGCCCTGCTCGGTGACGCGACTGAATTCATATCGACAGAATCGAGCAGCGGAACCTACATATACAGCCGATAAGCACTAATTAGCAACCTTATCTGACATTACCGCTGGTGATGACAGAGACGGGTCCGATGGTCTGGAGCTAATGATCGACCGGTCTCTAAAAATTGTAGTTTGCCGTTCACTTTTTTCAGCGTGTTTCCTTGCCTGCCAGCCTTCGTGGCTCTTATTATTCGGCGGCGGCCGAAAGCGTGTGGGTGGATAAGGTATCCCGGTCCAACTCTTACCTGACAGAATACCCAAATAAGTGATTTCGTCCCGTTGGCCAGGCCAGTGCAGTAACGTACACCCTCTGCCTAACCTAAAGCTCTATAAAGGGTTAGACCGCTATATCATTAAGCTAGCTGCTCCAATACTCCTTGCTACCACTACTCCCTACTGATTGTACTAGTTAGGTTCAATGTAGGACATGCTCTATATATGTAGTATAATCGCCGCCATACATGATGAGAGATAGATACTCCTATAGTAGTAGCGGTATCTTCAGTCCAATTGTCTCAAAAGACGATTGTCTACGTTCCAGCAAAGTGAACCGGAGAAATTAGGTCCAATTATAAATGAGCCGAAATTCCTTGATGATATGGACACCAATTATTGGGCTAGGCAGGGATGGCACGGAGGATAACACTGCCATCAATCCCATCGATTCGATCCAGCATATACTCCGTATGTGCCGTGTGATTTCAGAATGTTCCTCATTGTTTGTTGGGTCATCGGACGACTACTCAAGAAACCCGGCTTGTGCTTAGCAAAATCCATATTAATCCTTAATTGTAGATCGTGGTGACAAATTGGAGTGCATGGGCACCGGCGGCTTAGCTTTTATTTAGCGTAATTAAGCTGCGTCGTCGCGTCGACCACATGGGCCCGTGAAACGGCAAGCCAGTCGCTCCAACTTTAGCGTCAGGTGTCATTCCAGTCCATGCCATGCGTATGTGCGTGCGGCAGTGTCCGTAACTGTCACAATCTCATGCATGGACAAGGATAACGTACCCAACCGACCCGATAGACGCTATCCGTCGACGAAACCGTCACAATCTCATCTACAGTATCATCATGTCGACGATCATCTCGAATGATTATCGAATCAATCATTTCGAGCGACCAAGCATCTACTAGTAGCTAATTAAGCTAGCCAGCGGACGAAACGTTGAACGGTCACTATAGGACGCGTGCGCTACGCCGAGGGCAAAAAGCCGTCGGCGTAGCCTAAAATGCCCTCGGCGTATGCTACGCCGACGGCTGCCCTCGGCGTAGCCTCCTCGGCAAAGGACTCCCTCGGCGGAGCACATAGAGGCCGTCGGCGTATCAAAATGCCGTCGGCGTATGCTACGCCGAGGGCAATGCCGTCGGCGTAGCGGCCGTCGGCATAGCTTGTCGACAGGTTGCAAAAATATTTTAAAAAAAAAATTATTTTATTTTTTTCTTAATTTTTGAATCTTTGAATTGTTTGACTCGTTAATCTCTCACTTTGAACATTTTTAACACTAATTACACTTAATATTTAATTAAATTGCAGTCTTGGTCGAACTTCCCGGAAGGTCACCCATCCTAATACTACTCCAGCTCCAGCACGCTTAACTTCCTCGTTCCTTCAGAATCTGTTTCCGCAAAGTAATTCATACATTGTTGTCAATACTATGATATCAATCCTATTAACCCTTATATCAACATGTCACATGTTTGTATTTTTTGAAATTACAAACAATTATTTAAATAAACATTAATGAATAAGTAAAAATATTATTGAATTCAAATAAAAATATAATAATTTTACTTTTTTGTATTTTTCTATTTAATATGGAATAATTAATATCTTTAAATCTATAAATCGGAATTTAACAAATAATATGTCTAAATTGATCAGAAAAATGAGAGGAATCCAAATATGATATCCATAACAACTAATCACAAACCCTCCATTTTTAAATTATCTATTTGGTGGTTACTTTAGAAAATTCCCTTTTTGCGCTCGGATAATGAAAAATGGCTTTTTGGTGCGATGAAAAGGAAAACTTGCATTGAATCTTTGATAAAATAGCATATTGTGAACCTAAAAATGATTTTTGTAAAAAAACATGTGCATCGTATCATGTACATGTAGTTCATATCTGACCCACTTCCTGCCGATTCGGCAGGAATTTGTCTTTTTCACCAAAGGTGGATGGAAAGGTTTCGGAACCCCCTGTTGGGACATTGTCCATATAACGTGGTATATTATTTTAGTAAAATATGGTGCTAGCATTTTGAATTATCCATTTGGTGGTTGCTTCACAAAATCGTCCGTTTTTTATGCTCGGAAAATGGGAAATGGCTTTTTGGTACGACGAAAAGGAAAACTTCCTCCTGCAACATTGTTCGCCATCCCATGATGCATGTGTATGCACAATATGGGAACATTATCACAAACTATGCCTTGATTCTAGCCATAACATTGGTTATTTGACCCGAAAGCCAAGAAACCTCGAATGAGATAGGTCATTTTGTGAAGGTTTTTTGAGACATAATCAATATATCAAGTTTAATATTTTTACTTATAACTATGTCACATAATATGACACCACGCGAAGGATTCGCATTGTTTCGATCGTTTTTGAATTTTTTATGCCCGTTTTAAACTATCGTCAAACTTTGTCGAACGGCGGGCATGAAGATTCTTAGCTCGGGGCCGAGCCTCGCTAAACTTGCATTGGATCTTTGATAAAATAGCATATTGTGAACCTAAAAATGATTTTTGTAAAAAAACATGAGCATCAGATCATGTACCTGTAGTTCATATCTGACCCACTTCCTGCCGATTCGGCAGGAATTTGTCTTTTTCACCAGAGGTGGACGGAAAGGTTTCGGATTCCCCTATTGGGACATTGTATATATAAGGTGGTATAGTATTTTTTTAAAATATGGTGGTACCATTTTGAATTAGCCATTTGGTGGTTGCTTTACAAAATCGTCCGTTTTTTGTGCTCAGAAAATGGGAAATGGCTTTTTGGTGCGACGAAAAGGAAAACTTTCTCCTGCAACATTGTTCGCCATCCCATGATGCATGTGTATGCACAATATGGGCATATTATCACAAACTATGCCTTGATTCTAGCCATAACATTGGTCATTTGACCCGAAAGCCAAGAAACCTCGAATGAGATAGGTCATTTTGTGAAGGTTTTTTTGAGACATAATCAATATATCAAGTTTAATATTTTTACTTATAACTATGTCACATAATATGACACCACGCGAAGGTTTCGCATTGTTTTGATCGTTTTTGAATTTTTTATGCCCGTTTTAAACTATCGTCAAACTTTGTCGAACGGCGGGCATGAAGATTCTTAGCTCGGGGCCGAGCCTCGCTAAACTTGCATTGGATCTTTGATAAAATAGCATATTGTGAACCTAAAAATGATTTTTGTAAAAAAACATGAGCATCGGATCATGTACCTGTAGTTCATATCTGACCCACTTTCTACCGATTCGGCAAGAATTTGTCTTTTTCACCAGAGGTGGACGGAAAGGTTTCGGATTCCCTTATTGGGACATTGTATATATAAGGTGGTATAGTATTTTTGTAAAATATGGTGGTACCATTTTGAATTAGCCATTTGGTGGTTGCTTTACAAAATCGTCTGTTTTTTGTGCTCAGAAAATGGGAAATGGCTTTTTGGTGCGACGAAAAGGAAAACTTTCTCCTGCAACATTGTTCGCCATCCCATGATGCATGTGTATGCACAATATGGCCACATTATCACAAACTATGCCTTGATTCTAGCCATAACAATGGTCATTTGACCCGAAAGCCAAGAAACCTGGAATGAGATAGGTCATTTTGTGAAGGTTTCTTTGAGACATAATCAATATACCAAGTTTGATATTTTTCCTTCTAACTATGTCACATAACATAACACCACGCGAAGGTTTCGCATTGTTTCGATCATTTTTGAATTTTTTATGCCCGTTTTAAACTATATATAATGTCTTATGTTTTACCTAATTTTTATTTTTAAATGTGTAATATTTGAGTGTAGATAGATAGGTCTTATTTTTCTGCAAATTTTGATATATTATTTGTATTTTTCCGAATTAGAATGATTTAGTTATGATTTTTCAAAGTTTAATGAGATAAAATAAAAAATAGCTACGCCGAGGACAGTCGTCGGCGTATGCTACCTATAGGATATGCCGAGGGCAATTCTACGCCGACGGCTGCTTGGCGGAGCTGGCCTAGACGATGGCTACGCCGACGGCCCCGATGTTTGGCCGTCGGCGTAGCTTCCCATTCCTGTAGTGGGTGCTCTAGCTCCGTCGGCGGCACGTAAGGGATGTGTATCCGTGGCCAGCTAGCACGATCGGCGAGCTGCTGCCTGTCACCATGGCACGAGTACGTACGTCGCAGGTCGCACGGTATAGGTATTTTCACGTACAACTTCAATGCATGTAACGCACGCACGCACGGCACGGGCAGAAGTGACGAGAGGGCGCTGGTGCCGGGGCCATGCATGCTCTGTGACGAGACAAGGAGGCTATCGGGCAAGGACGGGGCGCGTCCCGGTCAGCGTTTTTATTGCCGGTGAGCTGTCCCGTTCAGACATGCATGCCCGGAGGCGACGGAGCCAGGTATCATTGCCGCTGCTGACTCGGATTCACTCGGTGAAGATGGTCGACGCGAGCCCACACCATGGCAAGCTCTTCAGCCAGCCAGCCAGCCAGTGTAGTCTATTCCTACTACCGTACTGAGCGACATCAGCCGGGTAGATGATGAGCCGGCTGTGCGTGCGCGAGCAAGCCCATGGTCTGAGTTTCCTGCATGCGCCGCTTGCCCATCTCGTCGTGGAACAGAAGAACGATTGAGAACGACTGCGAATCTGCAGCTCCTAGTCCCACCGCGCAGAGCATTGCTCGAAGCAGAGGCATGATCACATCCTCCATGCAGTCTGCATCCACGGATTATTCCTTCCATCGTGGTGCTGGTGCGTACCGTAGCGGATACATCCACGTTAGTAGTAATAGAAAGGCTTCCGCTTCGATCGAGCTCTCCCAAAACCGGCTCTTGAGGTGCGCGTTGTTTTGCCTGTTTAGTTAACAACGATTTCATCCGGCCTGTGACTGCGGCGCCCTACTGCCTGTAGGAAGTGGATGCCACATAATAGAAAAACGTTATGTCAACAAAATCTAGTGTGGTCGTCACAGAGTAGAAAGACACCGCTCTCGTCTGGCACCCACCCACGATGATCCATGATTTAGATGATAAAACTGGGCACTTGGATCTGCGAAAAAGGAGTTCCATCTTCCGGGAAAAAGCTCGCACGATCCATCCCCGCTCTTTTATTTGCTGAAAGCACACCCACAAACAAGTTGCTGGTTTTCGCTTGCGTGATCCGCGATTTTTATATATGCCCAGACAAGTGGTCGCGAGCGCGCACGTCGTGTCGAAGGCCTTCCCTGCGCTGCGCTGCTAGGATCGCCTCTAGTAGGCTGTAGCCTAGGCCTGCACCCTGCAGGATGGACCAAGAAGGCAGATCACCCAAGGGAGGAAACAGCTGTGAGCCGTGTGCCCGTGCGCGCGTTCCGTCTCCGTACCGGCGTGGATAGACATCCTATCCCTGCCTGCAGACAGCGGCGCGATGGCGTCATGAAGGTTTGACAAATCAGATCAGGCACACGCACGGGGCTGTCCGGATTATCTGATGCCAGCGTGATTCGATGATCCGTCCTGCTTCAAAAACAACCATCCTGTCATTTCTAAGATCATTTCCACCGGCGTCCCCCAACGGATGGCCGGCAGAAGTTTCAACGCCAACGTTTAATTTGTACTCTCAAAAGTTTGAATAGTTATTATACTTATCAACCGATACACTAGAACTACTGCTGAGATATTTTTTTCGACTATACACTTTGTCTCCACCGTGAATTTAAAGGTAATAATATAAATACACGGACATCTATACAATCACAAAACAAAACATGCACAAACTATACTGTGGAGAATATTTGAAGGAGAACATTTACTACAACTTACAATTTATATTTTGCGTAAACAAACCTTCTGGTAATATACATTACAAATGTATAACAAATTATACTATAACATGTCCCGATTCCGGGTAACTATGAAATATAAATAATAAAAACCTAAGCCTATATTATGACAAAACTAAGTTTAAATAAATATTAAAGTTTAGTGCAAAATATAATTGTTTTAGTTGGCTGAGGAATAAAAATTATTATTACCAACTCAGCGTTGTTTGCGGAGTTTTCGGGCCTCCTCCGGGTTCAGGAACCATGATGGCTGCTGTGAGAACCACTTTAATTCAACGGCGGCAGACCTAGTAGTCAGTTCATTTTTATGAGAGAGGTCGCATTTTTATAGACTGAAAAATTGGTATTTATCTTTTTTATAAGGGGTGTTTTATTACTTAATTAAAGTTTTAAGCATTATTACTTAATTGACAACATTATTTTACTTTCCAAAGTTAATAATGCAGAAAACGGTATCGCCCAATCTACCTTCTTAATGTAAGTTTTAATTTTTTTACCAAAGTTGATACGATCAGACTTAATTCAGTAGTGGATCATGTCGTACTGCCATCTCAAATAGCTTTCATGCATGGAAGAAACATCCTAAATGGTGTAGTAATTCTGCATGAAACTATTCATGAACTACACTCAAAAAACATAAATGGTGTATTGTTCAAGATTGACTTTGAGAAGGCTTACAATAAAGTTAATTGGTCTTTTCTTCGGCAAACACTTCGTATGAAAAGTTTGACTTTGAGAAGGCTTACAATCTTTTGTGTCTGGTGGTAGTGTTGCCATAAATATCAATGATGATATTGGCAAATACTTCTACACAAAGAATGGACTAAGACAAGGGGATCCACGGTCGCCTATACTATTTAACATAGTGGACGATATGCTTGTTGGAGATATGCCCTAGAGGCAATAATAAATATAGTTATTATTATATCTTTGTGTTTATGATAAATGTTTACATTCATGCTATAATAGCATTAACAAGGAAACATTAATACTAGTGTGATTTGTAAACTTAAATTGAAGTCCCTAGTAAAGCCTCTATACATCACTAGCTTGTTGGTTAATAAATGATTGTGGTTTCCCTATCATGAACATTGAGATGTTATTAACAACAAGATCATATCGTTAGGAGAATGATGTGGTGGACATATTCCTATAGATAAGCGTAGCATAAAGATCAAGTCATTTTAATAGTTCAATTGCTATATGCTTTCTGATACATAGTAACCTAATTCCTTCGACCATGAGATCATGCATATCACCTTTACCGGATGGATGCTTTGATGACATCAAACACCACACCGTAACTGGGTGGCTATAAAGGTGGCATTGAATGTTCGGAAAGTATTGGTTGAGACACATGGATCAAGAGTGGGATTTGTCCATCCATATGACGGATAGATATACTTTGGGCCCTCTCGGTGAAATGTCATCCAATTAGCTTGCAAGCATGTGACTGGATCACAAGATATCACATATCACGGAAACGAGAAAAGAGTACTTATCGGTAACAAGGTTGAACTAAGTATGCAGAGATACCGACGATCATAACCTCGGATAAGTAAACTATCGTGAGACAAAGGGAAATTGGTATCGTATGTAAGTGGTTCATTCGATCGCAAAGTAATCATAGAAATATGTGGGAGCCATATGAATTTCCAGATTCCTCTATTGGTTATTGTTCGGAGAAGTGTCTCGATCATGTCCGCATAATTCACGAACCGTAGGGAGAGACACTTAAGGATTCGACGTTGTTTGAGTAGTTATGGAATGATGAGAAAGAGACCGAATGTTGTTCGGAGTCTCGGATGGGATTCGGGATATCACGAGGAGATCCGGAATGGTCCGGAGAATACGATTCATATAAGGAAAGTCCTGTTTCGGAGTTGGGGAATGGTTCCGGTGTTTTCATCGGGAACGTTCTAGAAGGTTCCGGAATGTCCGGCACTCCGGAGGGGAAGGGTACATGAATGTGTTATATCAAGTTGGTATGATTGCATCATGTACTAGGTGTCATCGCTGAACAAAATAAAGGGTTTAATCAAATCCTAGTTTGAAAAGGTCAAACGCCAATTTGAAAGTCAAACGGCTAATTTTGGGAAGTGGAGAGGGAGGTGGAAACCGAGTTGGGGAGGAGTTCCTCCCCTCCACCGCTGGCCCACCTTGAAGCCGAGTTGGGGAGGGACTCCCCTCCCCTTGGCCGGCCCTTCCACCTATAAAAGGAGGGGCAGGGCTCCCCTCCTTGACACCAAACACCTCCACCTCTAAACCCTAGCCGCCGGCGCCGCCACCTCCTGCTGCCGCTGCCGCCCTAGGGCAAACCGCCGCCGCCGGCCAAGCCTCCTCCTCGGCGTGTCTAAACCCTAGATCGTCGAGGGCTCTCTCATAGTCCACCATACTCGCTCCGGCTTAAGGCGAAGCCCTGCGAGATCTCCCCTCTACTTCCGGTACCACGCTTTGTGCTGCCGGAATCGCGAGGAGAGTGCTACAACCTCCGTTGCCTGCTGGAACAAGGGAGAGGAAGGTCTTCGTCGAGTACCGAACGTGTGACCGACTGCGGGAGCGCTGCCGGAACGCAGCGCCGGAAGGATCGTCTACGCGATCTTGAGATCGGGAAGAGTACGACTACATCACCCACGAGAATCCGCTCTCGTTAAACACTTTGGAATCTTCGAGGGTGAGTTATCCCATCGACTCGTTGCTACAATCTAGTAGATAGATCTTGGATTGTTTGTTTGTATGCGATAGAAAATTTTTGTTTTCCTTGCTACGAGTCCCTACAATGCTGGCTATCCTTATTGAGAGGGCCAAAGCTGATGATCAAATTAAAGGATTAGTTCCCCATCTAGTAGATGGTGGTCTCTCCATTCTTTAATACGCTGATGATACAATCCTTTTTATGCAACATGATCTGGAGAAAGCTAAGAATCTGAAATTAATATTATCAGCATTTGAGCAACTCTCGGGATTGAAAATTAACTTCCATAAGAGTGAGTTGTATTGTTTTGGTGAGGCCACCAACGATGCCCATCTTTATGCTGATTTATTTGGCTGTGGGCATGGGCAATTTCCAATCAACTATCTGGAAATACCGATACATTATCGATGTCTCACAGTCGCTGAATGGAAACTCGTTTAGAAAAGGCTAAAAAAATGTCTTAATAGTTGGCAAGGTAAATTATTATCCCTTGGCGGAAGACTTGTAATCATAAATTCAGTAGTAACCAATATGGTACTGTATATGATCTTGTTCTTTCAGTTACCAAAAGGGGTCTTGAAGAAATAGGATTATTTCCATTCAAGATTCTTTTGTCAAGGGGATAGTGAGAAAAAGAAATATCGACTGGCCAGATGGAATGTTCTTTGCCGACCAAAGGAATGCGGTGGACTTGGCATTCATGTTTTGCAAGTCAAAAACACCGCGCTTCTAGGTAAATGGTTGTTCAAACTTCTTACAGAAGGTGTCTGGCAAACTATTCTATGAAGGAAGTATGTTGGTTCAAAAGTTGTGTCTCAAGTGGTTTGGAAACCCGATGATTCACACTTTTGGGCTAGACTAATGACATCCAAAAAAGATTTATCCCGTTATGGTTCTTTCAATATTAAGGATGGATCAAAAATTAGGTTCTGAAAAAATAAATGTCTAGGCCAAACCTCTCTTCGAGAACAATATCCTGCTCTATATTCGATTGTTAGACATAAAAGGGATACACTTTCCACAGTAACAGATTCCAATCCTCCTAATGTCTCTTTCAGAAGAAGTCGCATAGGTCCTCGACTAGTTTCCTGGAACAATCTCTTATTGAGAATATCCACGGTACAATTGTCGGAGGGTGTGGACGGATTCAAGTGGAAATTACTATAGAGTGGATAATTTTCAGTTGATTTTTTATATAAAGCTTTGGTCCAACCCGATATTCCAGTTGATGATAATAGTAAAATATGAAAAATGAAAATACCCCTTAAAATGAAGATATTCGCTTGGTATCTCCGTAAATGGGTCATTCTTATAAAATATAATCTTGTTAAAAGGAGTTGGCAGAGAAGTACACAATGTGTTTTTGTCATCACAATCAGACAATTCGACATTAATTCTTTCGGTTTAAATTTGCTCGTGCTATATGATCAATCATCCACGCGGCCTCTGGTTTATCTCCTCCTTGCTCGGTAGCCAATGTTTTTGGCAACTGGTTGTATGGGATTTAAGATAAATATAGGATTTTGTTTAGGGTGGAAGCGCTTGTCATTATTTGGTCGTTTTGGCTAGGTAGGAATGACAAGATTTTTAATAACTTGGTGTCTTTTTCTCTGCAGGTTATCTATCAAGTTATGACTATTCTCCGATCATGGACTATTCTTCAACGTGTGGAGTTCCGCGACTTGTTTGTGGAGGGGTGTACGCGATTGAAGAACACGGCGAGGGATATTTTCTTCCAACATGGTTGGCAGTGTGATATGAGGATAGAGCTGCCTTAGCTACAAGCCGTTATGTTATTAGCACGTCTTTGTAATTTTCGTATTTTTGTTTTTGTCACAAGTTGTGTATTTTACCGGCTGTGTGCATTCTAATTATATAGATCATGGATGTAAATATTTGTAATAAAGCCTCCAATTCCAAAGAAAAAAAGACATAGGCCTGTCCTCCAACTTTGGCGTCAAGTGTCATTTTCGGATAATCTCCCATCCATGCCATGCGTATATGTAAGTCTGTGCAAACCCGGTTTGACCGGTTTAAACGGTTTGGGCCAGTATAGAATTTTGTACTATCTTTAAACTTGAGATTGGGCTTGTGAATGAATTTGTACTACAGAATTTTGGCCGTTTTGAGCAGTTTGGACGGTGTCAGATTTTGCACACTTTACGTGCATGCATGCGGCAGTGTTCGTCAAGCATCACACACACATATAAAAGCTTGCACGAGTATTTCCACGGTCGTGAAAAGAGTGTCTCAATGGAGTCGACCAAGAGATATGCTTGGACAAGGACCACGTACCCAACCGACCCGACGTAACTTCACAATTTCATGCATGTATAGGATGCATCATCATGTCTCGATCATCTGGAATGATTATTGAATCAATCATTTGGAGCGACCAAGCATCTACCTAGCAAATCAAGGCTTTGTCGAAAAGAATCTACTCCTAGTAGCTAATTAAGCTAGCTAGCTAGTAGCGGACGAAACGTTGAACGGCGCGCTCCGTCGGCGGCACGTACGGGATGTGTATCCGTGGCCAGCTAGCTAGCACGATCGGCGAGATGCTGCGTGTCACCATGGCACGAGTACGTACGTCGCAGGTCGCACGGTATAGGTATTTTCACGTACAGCTTCAATGCATGCGACGCACGCACACACGGCACGGGCAGATGTGACGAGAGGCATTCATGCATGAGACGAGACAAGGAGGTTATCGGGCAAGGACGGGGACGGGGCGCGTCATTGCGGTGAGCTGTCCCGTTCAGACATGCCCGGAGGCGACGGAACCAGGGATCATTGCGACTGCTGACGCGTACTGCGATTCATTCAAGTCGTGTTTGGTTAATCGGGTCTAAATTTCTCTGTATCGATCGGAACATATTTGAGTTAGGTTAACTTTAGGTCGTGTTTGGTTCCATGTATTCTATTTTTCTCCTAAATCGGTTCAGTTTTTGGTTACTCGCCGCATATAGTAGACAATAAATGTTGTCCCGTTAATCTAATATATTTAATCTTAATCCTCTCTAATCTATCAAACTAAAAACTATGCCTCCATTAAAGATAAGTTGTATATGAAAAATATGCCCTCGATGTTATCGATCCATTGCAGTGAACAATTTGTAATTTCGTTGATTGTTTAAAATGCTACGTTATTTTTCCTTTTAGAGTTCTTTGAACAAATTTCGTCAAATTCGTCACACGCAGTTGATCATTTGAAATTTCCTTTGGAAAAAATATTCAGTTCATCATTTCACATGAATTTGATGTTGTAACTTTTCTGTTTTGATATTGCTATACGAGTAAATCTATGTGTACGTATATATAATATGACAGTTTAGATTTACGTAGTTATGAATATCAAAACAAAAAACTCATAACACAAAAGTTGTGTGATTCGGTGAGGCGAAGCTACACCCTAAAGAAAATTTCAAATGGTCGTACGTGTATAAAGAATTTGGCAAAATTTATTCACAAAACGTATAAACATGAACACGCAATAGACACATAAAAGGTTGACGAAACTAGGAACCGATAGTCGGGTTGGATTCGCAACGTCGATTCACATCTTTTTTATGTACAACTTATCTTGAATCGATGCATGGTTTTGTAGATCAAAGTGGATTAAGTCACCCACGTTTAGAGAGTAAAGTTGTTTAGAGAGTAAAGTTCATGTACATGGGTTGCACACGGGGACAAGAATTTGCATCCAACGGGTCTCTTCCCGCAAAAACAGCCAAAATCGATGTTCCTAGCGGCCAAATTTTAGGCTGCTTTAAGAATTGTGTCGTGCAAGCCCAGGTCTTCAAACGGGATTATTTGTTCCTACGGCGTGTGAAAAAGTCAATCCAGCAATACCAAACACGCGCTCCGTAAGCATGGTCGACGCGAGCCCACTCCGTCGCAAGCTCTCCAGCCAGCCAGCCAGCGCTGGTGATTAGAACCGTGCCATCCTGCTGACACTGCCTGAATCGCCCCTTCATTTCTAGCTAAGCGTAGTACTAAATTACATAGCCACAACCTTATCCCCTCGCCCCGTTCTCTTCCCCTTGCGGCTTTGAGAGTCCGCCGCCGCCGGCCGGCCCAATCCGCCGCCCTCTCCGCCGGAATAGCCGGCCGGAGTTGGGAACGGAGAGGCGCCGGAGCTAGATCTAGGTCTGGTAGGTTTAGAGTATGGCCTGCTGCCGTAGTTTGGCGCGATGCCGGGAGTTGGTGTGGAGTTCTTCAGGCCGAGCTCCTCCCCTGCCTGCTGGTGGTGCTCCTCCTACTGCTCCGGTGGCTGGAGCTGTTGGTGGAGGGCGGCCATGGCTGCTCCATAAATAAGGACCTGGGCGTCCTCCTTCTTGTGGTGCCTCCTCTGCTTCTCCCTCCTCTGTTGGCCGGCCGTGGCGGCGAGGGACGAGGGCGTGAGAGCAGGGCCAGGAGCCGGTGGGAAGGAGGCCGGGAAGTCATCCCTGCGGTGCTGTGGCGCGGCGCCGGCGGGGAGGAGCCGAGTCTCTGCGTCGAGCCTCCATGGAAGAGGAAGACAAGGTGCGTCTCGGTTACGGGCTTCCACTGGAATAAGCGCTTTCGTATTTCCTGTCTTGCTCCGGGGGACGCGGCGTGGTTCTCCCTCCTCTCGGCCGGCCGTGGCGGCGAGGGGGAGGGTGGAGGCCTTGTTGTTTCTTCTTGGGCGAGGCAGGTGGTGGATGGGGTCATCAGCTTGCGATTCCCCGCGAGTGTCATCTCGCCGGCAAGAGGGCCGGTGCTATCTGCTCTCCTGGGTGTAATGGCGAGCTCGGCCCCAGAAGCAACAAAAAAGCAATGGAGTTAGGAAGCAATTTTCTTGAGCACCACCTCGGCGGCAGGTGATAGCCGTCCGACATCCAAGGCCAGAAAACGGCCTATCCATAAGCCGGCGAAGGGTCCCGGCATTTGTCAAACCTCCTCGGAGAGGCCCCTATCGAGGTCGACGATCGCGTTTCCCGTCTGCTCGGAAGCAAGTGGTTTTGTCCCCGCGTCCGAGTTTGATGGCGGTGTGTTCGACTTCCAGCTCGGCGGTGGAGAAAGAGAAGGACTTGATTGCTATCTTTCATCTTTTAGCGAGGTCTTTTCTGTTTTTACCAGGGACCTATATTTTTTTTCTTTATTTTATGGGTCCTTTGTTATCAGTTGTACATCCGCCGCTTGGATTTAATATAAGCTTCCTGTCCTTCGGGGACATCCTTGTTCAAAAAAAAAAAGCTAAGCGTAGTACTCCTGTACCTGTAGAGTCTATTCCTACTGCATGCATTGCGCGAGAGCAGACGGGTAGATGAGCCAGTTGTGCGTGCACGCGTAAACCCATGGTCTACTTTTCCTGCATGCTCGCTTGCCCGTCTCGCTCGTCGTGGAACAGAGAGAACGATTGATCAGTCACTGAGACCGACTGCGAGCCTGCAGCTCCTAGTCCCACCGGGCAGAGGATTGCTCGAAGCAGAGGTATTAAGAAACAGTAAAACTGAGCTACCTAGGAGCCACCATAGCCTTTTGACATTCTGAGCCGTCTGATCAATCTATCGAACATTTCAGATCATTGGTTACTCTCATGTAGTATCGATGTCCCGTATGTCCCGTCTGGCCAGACAGTTACTGGGCTGCTACTCTGGGGATCTAGCTGGACTCCTTCTTAATAACCGGGCCGATTTGATCACAGGGCTGCTAATTTAGCAATGACCTATGAAATATGCTCTTTGTGGACTCCCGTTGCTGCCCTCTGGGATGGTTAAGGCCCAGTTTAGTTCTGCACCCACGAAACAACTCCATCATCGTCTCCCTGCAACTCCTTCGTTGCAAAGATACCTTCCTTGAAAAAAAACGCGACACCGATAACGTCAGAGTAATGATGATGAAGCTCATCCGTCCCCCTCCTGTTACGGTTACTTGGAGTTGAGGTGCCGTTACTTCCCGCCCCCTTCATATATAGTGCGTGCCTTCGGCTTCTCTTCCTCCATCTGGATTTTAATCCTCCACCTCTTCAGCAGCCATGGCACTTGCAGTTGTTGTCGCTGTGTTATAGTGTTACTCAGGCTGCTTACTTGATGTTATTATTTCAAGAATTGTCGAATTTCTCTATTGCGTATGGATTTGGTGTGATGGCTTTTATCTAGGTACATCAGCCAGCCAGCCACTCGATTCCCCTTTTGCGGTTCCTCACCTTGATCTGTCTTCCAATCCGATAGGTTTAGATCCTCTTTTTTCTCTTCATTCTCTAGGTACATAGGTTGGAACAGAGGATGTGTGTGGACACCTGCGGCTTCAGGGCGCTCCAGCGTACATGCCTCTGGGGAATTGATGCAGGTAAAACGCAGAACCAATTCGCTTGCCACACCATGATTAGGGTAAAGCAACGATCATGCCTCTACTCTTTGTTGGAAATTTCCGGATTTTGGGGTTTTCAGTCTGATGGTGTATTGGTTCATGTTGAAGTTTGGCAGGAAAAGGTGCCGGGAAACAGCTGCCGTTGTTGGGGAACACATGAGATATGTTATTGCTCTGACAAAACGCATCACAAACCATTACGATCTGGCTTGAAAAGTAGTGTTCCTATTGTTTTTACAAAAAGTTTGGTGACTTATTATTAGTCTGATGTTCAGTCTATAGTTTGACAGGAGTCTGTATGGTATATGATTAGGAAATATTTTTCTTTGTAATAAATAGCAAATTGCCTCCAGTTTACTTTGGAAGCTCTAATGTGGTGCCATTCATGTTTTGACATATTGCTTTGAGATGGCGAAAATTGAGTTCCGTAAGCAATTACCCGCAAAAAAAAAGTAATGCATAAGCAATTGTGATAATCATGGTCGCTCCAAGAGAATTTGATTGTATCTATACGACTAATTCATGGGCTGTGCTAATTGGTATAACAATATAAGGCCATAGGTTGATTATTTAATGGAAAGCTATTATCTCGATTCATGATGAGCAATTGATCATGGTACATGCATGGTAGATTAATCTAGACACAATCCTTTTGTATTTTATATTTTCTTATTTCAAAACAACATAACCTTGAGTTGCATGCTAGGCAATCATTTTACGAAATTGAATAAACTTTACAGGTCAGTCCATATAATTTTTTCTTTTACATAGGAAAATTATGCTCGCCCTGGATAGAAAAAAGGGGTTCAATCTTTCATCTGATATTGTTCTTTCGCATCAGCCTTCAAGTTGGTTCATAATATGATGTGACTGCTGATAGAACTTAGTTTATATATCCTAAAGACAATCTACTTATTTTCCTTGAAATTTCTATTTTGACAATAACAAAATAGTAGAGGCCATAAAATCAATATGGAGCCTCTTGTATACATATACACTTACAATGTGCCTTTCACATTTTACAGACTTCCGTTAAAAAAAAACATTTTACAGACTTTTGTTGTTTGTGTTAAAAAATTGCTTTCTGAAATCTAGCTGGGCAAGAACTTGTCTTCAATATTGAGTGAGCACGCGCTGTTGGAAACGGTGGTGTTGGCATGGTGGTTGGTAAGTGATATTATATTTATGAAGAAGCATCTCTCTCGAAACCAATGTTGTGGTTTGCCAATTGCAAGAACGAAAATTTCCCGTGTACTTGTTGTCTATGCTGGACTTCACATTTTTCGTGTGCAAAGTACCTGCTATTTCATCACGTATATCGACTGTGCATATAGACTCAAATCTAGCCGGTCAATTTTGTTTCTTTATGAAGCAGTTTTAATATGGTGCCACAAGTGTATAATGACCTAGAAGCAAGGATGACAACAAACTTGGCAAGGCAACAAGCGTGGAACAGCAGGAAGGACCTCTCCCCGGGGCTCTTTGACTAAATAGTTTTTATTTTTTAATAATGGTTGTAAACAACTGTGTGTAGCATCGATCGGTGTGATCTCTTTGAACTTCCTCCGCTTGTAAAATCTTTACATATTTCTATGGTTATTCTCAAGTACTTTGTTATTCGTTTCTTGAGATGGACGGGCGCGGCAACGCGTGCTTTCGTGGTCTAGTGGGGGAATAGAAGAAGCCTGCCACTGCCAGGCGCCAGTGCGTCCACGCCTCCACCTCTGTGTCCGCGAGCCCATACTCTTCGCATTTCGCTCTGTTTTGGATAGGTGTGCGCCCAGAGGAGTCCGGATGCGAAATGCGTGTTTTCATGGGGAAATAAAGTTTCTGTGGCGTGATAGATGAGCTCTGTAGCAAGCACAGTGCGTGTATGTTAGGTACGAAGCGTTGCAAGCAACCTTTGGTCTCATCTCGCTAGAGAGAGGGGGCTACAGTCAACTTATAAGCTAGAGTTGTTTTTATCCCTTCCGTCCGGGGCTTTTGGGATGGAGTGGATTTTCTACTTATAGTTGGGTTGTATGCACATAAACGTCTAAATGCAATATGAGTGTGTGGAGCAAGGTCGAACGCTCACAATGTGGGTATGCTGTCTTCCAGGAGCCAGATTGGCTTGCGCCTTTGCGGTAACTCGTGAAACGTGTAGTGCGGTAGAACCCGAAATGTGCCCTGCTCGACGTACGACCGAGTCGGTATAAGCTTGCAGTAACTTGTAGATCCTGTAGAGGTAGAATTCAAATGTGTTCTGCTGTACCGATCGATGCAGATTCAGTAAGCTGGGACTTGAACGCCTGAAACCGAGAGAAAAAGCTGAGACTTGAAACCTGTCCGCTCCTGGTGACAGCTAAAGCCTGGCAGAATTGCTGGTGACGTCTGGCGACCGATGTATGCGGATCCGTGCTGTTACTTTCCTTGTTCGTCTCTCCTGAAAAGCTGCGAGCACATTCAGTTTTTTGAGAAGTGGAAAAGCTGAAGAAGCGCTCGAGCTCGAGCGTGCTTTCCCGTCTGAGATGAAGCGAGCGGTCACTCCTGATCACATCCATGCAGTCTGCATCCACGGAATCCTCCCACCGTGCTGCGCGGATCGATGCGCTCGGCAACATGCATGGCGACACAGGAATAGGAGATCAACATCTAACGCCACGTTTCGTGCAAGGCGACGGGAAGCAAAATGCAGAGTAGGCCGCGAATGCTTCACGGGTCTTCTCAGTTTCAGACTTCCAGTCCAAAACCAGTCGCTCGTGCGTCGTTGCATGTAGGCATGATACTTCACCGGTGTATTTCCGTGTATCCTTGCGTCTGCATGTGGAAAAGTGCAGCTCTGTTTCCGGTGTTCCCTGTCTACAAGCAAACCACGGGATGTAGCATCTCTCGTTTGTTTGTTGTACCTATATGTCCGACCATGATCAAAAAATTGTCACACACAAAAAAATGATCGAAAAACCTTCACATATTTTTTTATGAACAGGACCTGGTATTACAATAAACATCGAAGCGTCACGAGAAAAACGAAAATTATGACGAGATCCTTGAGAAACCCTTCATCTTCAATCTCTAGACTATGTCGACAGCACGCCACGCTCCCGCTCCTCTCTAAGCCGGCCTGACGTTATTGGTTGCGGACGGGAAGTCGCCGAACGGGTCAAGAAGACCACATCCGGCCCGAAGACGAAAAAGAAGAATGAACTGCTGATGAAGCTTCTTGATGATCCATAGATCCTCATTACCAAGAGAAGCCCCAGAAGACAACACCACTCCCACAAGCTTCTCGACGTCGCCGTCGAGATAGGGCTGAAGCTGGGGAGAACTTATTGGAAGAGACACCGCCACCACCACCTGAGCGTCGTCCCACCAAACGTGAACCCTACAAACAGGAAAAACGGAGCCCTCCCATTGACGGGGGCCTAGATCCACCCCGCCTCCATGGCCCGGAGGCCACAGAGACGAGGCAGATCGGCAGCGGCGGCGGGAGGCGACACACCCTAGTCGCTTGAGTGCGTGGGAGAAGAGGGGACCGGTACAGTGGCTAAGTATCTTCACATATTTTTCTACCCGAGAAACTCCCAAATAAATATATAAGTACATATAATGTCTAACATGTAGTACGTACGGACTTCTTAAATTCCTGCTTGAATCCACTTTTTTTGAGTTATGCATAGCCCAAAATACAAAGTATTAAGGGTTAACCCATGGTCATGGACATTGACGAGGTTTCGACTCGTCAATGCCCATTGTTATGGACTTGGGTTTTGGAGAAGATGGAGATGCTGGAGATCGTGGAACGGTTAACAGACAAGTAACCAGGGGACACGAGATTTACCCAGGTTCAGGTCCCCGGAGGAAAAACCCTACTCCTGCTTGTCTGCTCTTGATTACGGCGGAACCGAAGGTTACAGGGGTACGCAGATTCGATCTGGCATAGAGGTGCGTATGCGAAAGTATGAGTCGAGAGATCTAGGTCGTGCCCTCCTGGCCTTTATATAGACTTAGGCGGGTCCCGGGCATAGTCCTAGTCGGTTACAGGTTCTAGGGTTTTACCCCTTTGAATTTCCTATCTACTCTAGTCTTGCTCTCCAAGGATCCGAAGGCGTCATGGGCCTCGGCCACCCGAAAGTCTTCATGGACCGGCGTACATCCGTCATGGGCCTTCCTTGGGCTGGACTAGGTATGCTGAGGTCACGCACCCGTAGGGTACAACCATGTCAGTAGCCCCCGAGTGATCAGTCGAATCGTAGATTCGGCTGAGGACTCTTCAATCCTTCGGGTGCAACCATGTATTAACAGTATGTGTGTAGGGATTGTCGATGCGTGTGCCTGACTCACCCGACGGATCAGGGTCAGTTAACTGTCTTAGGACGAAACAATACGATCTTCCTCAGGTTCGAGTCCCTCAACTCGAAACTGGAACATATGCTGGCGTAATTCGACTCAGGCCGCGGAGGACTTACAGGAGTGGAATTCTGGTGACTTTAATTGATGTACCCAACGCGTCCGTCGGGATTTTTCATCGCACCTGCTGGCACGGATTCATACTGGCAGAGCGCAGTCGGGTGCGTTGTCAGGCCACCAGATGATATCTGTAGGTCTTATCTTTGCGTCGCAGACGCATCATCCGAACATTTGTCACCGCGGAGGTGTTTCGGGTGGCCAAGGAGATCGTTGCTCACTCAGCGTTTTGTTGGGGCAGAGTTGCCGAAAAGTTTTTGCATGCTGATCCGAAAGATCGCAGTCGAAGATTTTATAGGGTGCGCGACCAGCGCTCCCTATGGGAGTAGCCCCCGAGTGTCTGTTCGAGTCGTAGACTCGAGCGGAGACTTTTATTCAAGCACTTTGTTTATTTTTATGTCCGTAGGATACAAAAAAATTCGGATGATTAAATCCATCCTCCCTATGGGAGTAGCCCCCGAGTCCTTAGTGGAGTCGTAGACTCGACGTAGGACTCGAAGAAATATTTTGTCTTTATTCATCTTTCGGGTGCGCGGTCAGCGCTCCTGATAGGAGTAGCCCCCGAGTATTTAGTTGAATCGAAGATTCGAGTGAGTACTCTTAGCTGTGGAGCCGAAGAATTGTAGTTGGTGATAGTATAGCTTTTGATGACATCAGTGCTGACGATCGGTGACCTCAAGCGACTGCTACGCCAGAGATGACTTGACTGGACGAACGTGGGTCCCACTTTCTGACCTTGAATTGACCGGTCACGCGCGGCGTGGAGATAATTACGGCGTCTCCTCGATTTCCGCGCGTAGTGGACGGCGTGGTAACGACGGTTCGTTGTGATGCTGACACGTGTATGGTCAGATCTGTCGTTGGCGTTAGGTCTTCTGGATGGACGGCTGCCGTGCGTCGTCTTCGTCGTTATAATCATTGGGGAAAGCTACAGTTTGTTTTCACCGCATCAGTTCTTGTTTTCACTGCCTCCTTGTGCTCTAGCGATTCTTGCTGCGCGCTGGGTTTTCCTTCCACATTCCCATCTTCCCTTCTGCGCTTTCACCGCCGGCGCCGCCGTAGCGCGATGGGGAAACCGAAGAAATCGTCATCTGCAGTTGGAACCAGCGCCGCCGGAGGAAAGAAAGGCGCCACCGCTACCCGTGTCACCGACGGTGGCTGGCGGCGATTAGAGACGCGGGAGAGTGATCTCCGCAAGCTTCGCGAGCGGGGTCTGATCCCGCAAGATAGGGAGACCGTCAGACTCCCCGGCAACGAGGTAATCCCCCGTCCCCCAGCTAGGTATCGGGTTATGTTTCTCGCCTTTGTTATGCGTGGGTTTTCTTTTCTAGTCCATAATTTCCTCCGTGGACTGCTCTTTCTCTATGGCATTCATCTTCATCATCTGTCGCCCAATTCTCTTCTCCATATTGCTTGTTTCATTAGTTTTTGCGAGTGCTGGCTCGGCATTGAGCCGCACTTTGGCCTCTTCCGGAAACTTTATTCCGTGAAGAGGCAGTCTGGTTCGGATGGTGTTTATCCCATTGGGGGTTGCATCATCTCCCTCAGTGCCAATCTTCTTTTCTTTTTTTTCCATGTCCGAATCTGTCCAGTACTAGCGGAGGCGATGGTTTTATATCCGCGACTCCGTAGTGCCTGGGCAAGATTTTGGTCTTGTTCCTTTTGACCCCTCCCAAAAGATTGAGCCGAAAAGGTCTTGGAAAAACAACATCTTGGATGGCGAGGTGGCGGAGATAGAGGCCCTTTACCGTCGGGTGGAGGATCTCTAGCTGATTCCGGAGAAGGAAGTAAACGGTGTGGACATCATCCGGACGTTTCTCGAGCGTCGGGTGCAGCCTCTCCAAGCGAGGGCGCACCCGATGTTTCTTTATTATGGGCACCGTGATCCGACGAGGGTTTCGGCTGAGAAAATCTCCGAGGGGGATCTTGACAGGGCCCTTCGCTCGCTGCTGAAGTTCAAGGCCGGAGAGGAAATCCCTGGGAAGTCGCTGACTCCGCCGTTTTCTTCGGCGTTGGCTGTTCCACAGGTGTAGATTTGTGCGCGTAGCGCTTTTTTGTCAACTGCATATTTATTTTCCTTTGTTTGCTAACAAAGTCCCTTCTGGTTTTGCAGAGCTTCACGGTGTCGGGCATGGTACCGCCATTGCCTGAAAAATATCCGAATGCCCCGGATAATGACGTGGTGGATTCCGTGTCTGAGCTGCCATCGGCGCGATCTCCGGCCGAAGATGCCGACGAGTCGAGTGAGGACCATACGCGCAAACGATCACGGAGCTCCAGCGAGTCTTTGGATGCCTCGACTCCTCCGACTCCTAGAAACCCTCGCTGCCTTGAGCGTCATAGTGACAGGCATGGAGGCTCTTCCTCTCCCATTCCTGCCATTCCTGTGCGGGCTGTAGCGCCACACCCGCCAGCGAAGCATTAGAAGGAAGACAAGAAGGAAGAGAAGAAGGAAGAGAAGAAGGTGGAGAAGAGAGCCCGAAGGACTCCTCCAGTATTTGACATGAGCTCGCTGGACTCGTAAGTCTCTTGTCTTACTGCTGTCCTTTTTCCTTCTTGATTTTGCACTTGTGCTGATTGCTTCGTATGCAGGCATTCCTCCCACGACTCCTCCAGCGATGGTGCTCGGGAGATGATGGGGGAGTCGAAAGTTGTGTCTCCTCCTCCTCAAACGGTGGCAACGTCAGGGGGTGCCGCCCCGAATCCTCCTCTGCAGGAGGTGCAGGTGGTTGCGCCTCAGAATTTCGCCAGCGGGCCTTCGGAGTCGCCATCAGAGCATGTAAGTACCTCTGCTTCGTACCACGGGGGGAGCCCCCGGGTGTCTGAGAAATTTCGTGTCTTGTTATTTTTTTCGAATCTTTGGGGGGGAAGCCCCCGAGTGTCTTCGTGTTCAAGTTTTGCCTTTATTCCTTGGGCACAGCCCCCAAGTCCTTTTTCTTACTGTTGTTTCTTTTTCTGCAGCCATTTGTGGAGGAGGCCAAGCGGCTGGTGCAGGAGCGCCTGGTGCTAGCGGCTAACCTCCGACAGCTTCAAGGTACCTTTCTGTTTCTGGTGCTTCTTTCATTTATTCCGGTCTTACTCTCTCACGTTTGCTTGTTTCGAATGCAGAGGAGCATAATACTTCTCTCCGTGAGATCGCCGCTCTCAAGAAGAGCCTTGGTCAATCGGAGAAGAAGGCCGAGGCCGCCGTTGGTGCGAAGGAACGCCTCGAGCTAGAGCTGACCAAGGCAGCCGAAGCTAAGGAGCATCTGCAGCAGGAGGCCGCGGACCGTGAGGAGCAGCTAGCCACTGTTGCGGCTGCGCGCGAGAGAGAGGTGGCAGGTAAGCTCATGGCTGCTGCCAAGGCTGTTTCGGGTGAGTGTTGTATTTGTGCTTCTTTCGTCTTGTTTTCTTGTCTTCTTTTGCATTGCATTTCGTCATGTCCCTTTCTTTTTGTCTCAGATGCCGCAGGCATCGAGTTTGACCAAGGCGCTCTGGAGCACGGGAGTGCTCTAGATGATGCTACTGCAGCGGTCGAAGATCGTTGCAGCACCGTCGTCAGCTCCCTTGCCAAGGCAAAGGAGGTCCTTGGCCGCTTCTACAAGGAACTTGTCCCTAAGGGCGCAGCCCTTGATGATGTGGATGCTCTGGCGGAGGCTTTGTCAGCCGAGCGCCTGCGGCGTACAAGCGCAAGCAGAAGGGCATCGGCGCGTCCGTCGGGCTGGCGATGGCTTTGGCGGCCGGAGCGGAGCTGGACCTGCCCCAGATCACCTCCCGAATGCCGACGACCGCAGACGGATCCGAGGTAGCCTTTGCTGCCTACTCTGCTCGCTGCAAGCGATATGGGCCGAAGCTCATTGATTTGATGTCTGAGTATGCGCTGCGGCAGCAAGGGGAGGCCACGGCTAGGCAATCCGTCTCTGAGGCGACTCAGGGTGCCGCGTCTTAGGCGTTGTAGATGTAGGATAATTTGTAGTATGCTTTTACTGTAAATATTTTTGAAGAACACAGTCCTTGTGCCACGTAGTGGCCTTATATGCTTAATGAATTCTTCTAAGTTGTGCACTACCACTGTCTGAATGTTTATGTCCTTTGATTTTCTGCTGTGCTAGGTTCCTTTGGGTGCTGACCCCGTTGACACCTCGCCTGCAATGCAACTGCGTCCATCTTTGGATGATTCCTCGCGACTCGCGTTTCTTCAAAATCGTGTTCGTAGTCTTGAGAGGGAGTTTCTTGGGTTGCGAGGTCACGCCGATGTTTGGAAGTCCAAGGCGGATCGTGGTGCAGCCAGAGAGGAGTACTTGATGGCGGAACTGCTTTGGTTGTCTGAGCAGCTTCAATGTAAGTTGATCTTTGCTTCGGGTTGTAGCTCAGTTCTTCGAATGAGCCTGCTGGCCTTGCCTCTTATTTTGTGCAATTGTCGCAGGTGCTAATCTTGCTCCGAGGGAAGAAAGGAGCGTGTCGCTGTTCGAGTCAATTGCTTGACTCAACAGGACATGGAGGCCGGTGGCTTCTTCTGGATGGATCGTGACCGTGCCATGGCTCTGGCGACGGTGCAGGATCGTGTGCACCAGGTTTCGCGGGTGCTTCGCCAGGTGCAGACGTCGCTTGCCTCGGTGCTGAATGTTATGTTTCCTTTGGATGTCGCACCGACGAGTCTTGCGGGTCTTCTGTCAAAGTTTCGGAGCGTGAGCAATGTCAAGGAGTTGGTGCGGCAACAGCTCATCGCAGGAGTGAAGGCTGCTTTGTCTCTTGTGAGGCTGCACTGGCCTGATGTAGATTTGACTGTTGTGGCAGCTGGGCCACCTCCTCGGCCGGATGGTGATGACTGGGACATGCGTCCACACTACGCAGCTGTAAGGCAGTATGCCGAACAAGTCGTAGATTTGTTTGAGCAGCGTGCTCAGGTTATTCTTCAGAATAGGTAGTACCTGTAAAAGAGATAGATGTAAAATTTGTATATTTCGACTGGGCGTGTTGCGCCCTTTGTTGTAAAGGTTTGTTTGCTGTAAGCACGCAGTGCTTTGTTTGAGTACGTGTCCTTTTCGTTTGCCTGACGTTGTCAGCTACTCAGGTGTACACGCGTGATCCTCGGTCGACGAAATCGTGAGGTGGGGGGAGCCCCCAAGTGCGTTTGTAGCATAAAGTAAAGTTGCAAATAATGAACGGAAGTTTGGGGCGAGACACTTAGCTTTATTTATATCGTAATGGAGGAAGTACATTGTTTGGCTGAAAAGCCTTATTGAAATAAAGGGGTAGGTAGCTAGGGGTAGAATCGTCGCAAGTGCGCGATGTTCCATGGGTTGGAGTATGTGACTCCAGACTCCACGTGCTTGAGGCGATAGGCGCCACCTGGGATGACTTCGGTGATGACGTAGGGTCCTTCCCATGGTGACTCGAATTTCGTCGGTCGCTCTTGCTTGAGTCGCAAGACGAGGTCTCCTTCGACGAAGGACCTGGGGCGAAGCCGGCGGCTGTGGTAGTTGCGGAGACTCTGCTGGTACACCGATGATCGAGCTGCTGCTATGTCTCTTGCTTCGTCGAGTGTGTCGATGGCGTCTTCGAGTGCAGCCGTGGATTCGTTTGCGGGTGTGCCACTGAGGCGTACGTGATGTTGATCCCAAGTTCCCACAGACGGCGCCAATTGACGAGGTTTCGACTCGTCAATGCCCATTGTTATGGACTTGGGTTTTGGAGAAGATGGGGATGCTGGAGATCGTGGAACGGTTAACAGACAAGCAACCAGGGGACACGAGATTTACCCAGGTTCAGGCCCCCGGAGGGAAAAACCTACTCCTGCTTGTCTGCTCTTGATTACGGCGGAACCGAAGGTTATAGGGGTGCGCAGATTCGATCTGGCGTGGAGGTGCGTATGCGAAAGTATGAGTCGAGAGATCTAGGTCATGCCATCCTGGCCTTTATATAGACTTAGGCAGGTCCCGGGCATAGTCCTAGTCGGTTACAGGTTCTAGGGTTTTACCCCTTTGAATTTCCTATCTACTCTAGTCTTGCTCTCCAAGGATCCGAAGGCGTCATGGGCCTGGGCCACCCGAAAGTCTTCATGGGCCGGCGTACATCCATCATGGGCCTTCCTTGAGCTGGACTAGGTATGCTGAGGTCACGCACCCGTAGGGTACAACCATGTCAGACATGGGCTTTTACGGTCATGGATATGGACGCGAATGATGATCCAACATGACGTGTAACTTAACGCTTCCATCACCACTACATGACCAATGGTAATTTTCTCAACAATCCCAAAGGGAAAATGTTACATGGTGGGTATTCACATAACATCTAAAGAGAGAACTAAGACATACTCATGAACTAAAGTTATAGGTCATATTTATTTCAATTCACAACAATGTTAGGATCTCCATCTTCTCAAGAACAAGGGAAACTACTCACATATTGAGGTAATCAACATCATCATAATAATATAAATGGAATACAAATGGATAGATGAATACTTGTGCAAATCCATAACAAGTTATAGGAATTACAAGATGAGTATAAAATATATGAAGGGGATGTTGGTGATGATGGAGATGCAGCGGGTGATGACGTGGATGATTCTAGGCCTCTAATGATCTTTGGTGGTGAGGATGAATACCCTTATTCAAGTCCCCTCTCTAGATCTCTTTCGAAAGTGAGGTTTGTACGAGTTGTGGTCTCTTTGAATGTCGAATATCAGATATTTCTACAGAGGGTGAAAGTATTTGATGTTGGAGATATGCCCTAGAGGCAATAATAAATGTAGTTATTATTATATCTTTGTGTTTATGATAAATGTTTACATTCATGCTATAATAGTATTAACAGGGAAACATTAATACTTGTGTGATTTGTAAACTTAATTTGAAGTCCCTAGTATAGCCTCTATACTTCACTAGCTTGTTGGTTGATAAATGATTGTGGTTTCCCTATCATGAACATTGAGATGTTATCAACAACAAGATCATATCGTTAGGAGAATGATATGGTGGACATACTCCTATAGATAAGCGTAGCATAAAGATCAAGTCATTTCAATAGTTCAATTGCTATATGCTTTCTGATACATAGTAACCTAATTCCTTCGACCATGAGATCATGCATATCACCTTTACCGGATGGATGCTTTGATGACATCAAACACCACACCGTAACTGGGTGGCTATAAAGGTGGCATTGAGTGTTCGGAAAGTATTGGTTGAGACACATGGATCAAGAGTGGGATTTGTCCATCCATATGACGGATAGATATTCTCTGGGCCCTCTCGGTGAAATGTCATCCAATTAGCTTGCAAGCATGTGACTGGCTCACAAGGGATCACATATCACGGGAACGAGAAAAGAGTACTTATCAGTAACGAGGTTGAACTAGGTATGCAGAGATACCGACGATCATAACCTCGGATAAGTAACATATCGTGAGACAAAGGGAAATTGGTATCGTATGTAAGTGGTTCATTCGATCGCAAAGTAATCGTAGAAATATGTGAGAGCCATATGAATTTCCAGATTCCTCTATTGGTTATTGTTCGGAGAAGTGTCTCGATCATGTCCGCATAATTCACGAACCGTAGGGAGACACACTTAAGGATTCGACGTTGTTTTGAGTAGTTATGGTATTATGAGAAAGAGACCGAATGTTTTTCGGAGTCTCGGATGGGATCCGGGATATCACGAGGTGATCCGGAATGGTCCGGAGAATAAGATTCATATAAAGAAAGTCCCGTTTCGGAGTTCGGAAATGATTCCGGTGAATGTTCTAGAAGGTTCCGGAATGTCCGGCACTCCGGGAGGGGGGAGGGGTACATGAATGTGTCATTACATATTGGAATGATTGCATCATGTACTAAGTGTTCTTGCTGTCCCAAATAAAGGATCAAATTGAATCCTAAAACAGAAAAGTCAAATGTCCAGTTTGAAAGTCAAACGGCTAAAACAAGAAACTGTGGGAAACAAGCAAGAGGAGTTGGGAACCGACTTGAGGGAGGAGTCTCCTCCCCAAGCCGGCGCGCCACCCAAGGCCGACTTGGGGAGGGACTCCCCTCCCCTGGCCGCGCCTCTCACCTATAAAAGGAGGGGCAGGGCCTTCTCCTCTAGACACACAAGTTTCTACCTCTAATCTCCGGTTTAGAGCCGTTTTGGTTTAGAGCTTCTAATTGCTTTAGCCTGCGGTTTAGAGCCTTCTAATTGGTGTGTCTAATCTCTAGACCACTAATAGCCCTCTCTCATAATCCACCATACTCGCTCCGGCTTAAGGCGAAGCCCTGCGGGATTTTCCCTCTACTTCCGGTACCACGCCGTTGTGCTGCCAGAATCGCGAGGAGAGTGCTACAACCTCCGCTGCCTGCTGGAACAAGGGAGAGGAAGGTCTTCGTCGAGTACCGAACGTGTGACCGACTGCGGGAGCGCTGCCGGAACGCAGCGCCGGAAGGATCGTCTACGCGATCTTGAGATCGGGAAGAGTACGACTACATCACCCACGAGAATCCGCTCTCGTTAAACGCTTTGGAATCTTCGAGGGTAAGTTATTCCATCGACTCGTTGCTACAATCTAGTAGATAGATCTTGGCTTGTTTGTTTGTATGCGATAGAAATTTTTTGTTTTCCATGCTACGAACCCCTACAGTGGTATCAGAGCCGTGTCTATATGTAGATCTGTTGCACGAGTAGAACACAATGGTCATTGTGGGCGTTGATGCTTTTATTGTCGATTACTTCTTGTGTACTTTGCATCTTGCGGTATGTTGGGATGAAGCGGCCCGGGCTAACCTTACATGACATCGTTCATGAGACTTGCTCCACGCTTGACATGCAACCTGTATTGCATAAGTGGCTTTGCGGGTGCATGTTTCTCCTAGCATAGTTAAGATCCAATTTACAACGGGTGATCAACAATGCTAGTATCAATGTTGTGGTTCTTGTTCGTAAGTTAGAACGACACTTATTGAAAGCCCCAAACCACGTAAAATATGCAAAGAAAGTAGAGACGTTTAACTTTGTTTTGCAGGGGTGTGCAGTGATGTGATATGGCCATGATTGTGATTATATTTGATGTATGCAATGTTCCTTATTGTAAGTTGGCAACCGGCAGGAGCCATATGGTTGTCTTTAATTTATGTTAAGACCCGCGTGTCTATTCAAAGTAGTTGTAATAGTTGAAGCCGGTGGACGACAACCATGGAGAAGCGTCATTGACCTTGATGCAATGCCGGTGATGATGGAGATCATGTTCGTGCTTGAAGATGGAGATCGGAAGCACAAAGAAGAAAGGCCATATCATATCACATATATATTGAATTGCATGTGATGTTAATCCTTTATGCATCTTGTATTGTTTAGTAGACGACGGTAGCATTATAAGATGATCCCTCATGCACATCAATTTCAAATCATAAAGTGTTCACCCTTAGTTAGCACCGTTGCTAAAGCTTGTTGTTTCGAAGCACCACGTGATGATCGGGTGTGCTAGATTCTGCAAGTGTATACAACGTGAGCAAGCCAGATTTGCTCATGCAGAAACTAAGGTTTGATCTTGACGAGCCTAGCATGTATAGACATGGTCTCGGAACACGGATCACCGAAAGCTAAAGCATGAATCATATAGTAGATATGATGAACATGTCGATTGTTCGCCATTGAAACTATATCAACTCTCGTGATGATCGGTGTTGATATGGTGGATTTGGTTCGTGTGATCACTAAAACAATGTGAGGGATATTGTTTTGAGTGGGAGTTCACCTAGTTTAATTTCATTAATTAATTTGAACTCAATTTGTCATAAACTTAGTCTAAACTATTGCAAATATGTTGTAGATCAATGGCAGCACCTACCATCAATTTTAATGCGTTCCTAGAGAAAGAAAAGTTGAAAAACAATGGAAGCAACTTCGCGGATTGGTTCCGCAATTTGAGGATTGTCCTCACAGCTGGTAATTTGACCTATGTGCTGGATGCACCGCTGGGTGACCCACCTGCAGATGATGCTCCCGATGAAGTAAAGAATGTTTACCTCGCTCGGAAGAATCAGTACTCCATAGTTCAGTGTGCTATCTTGTATGGTTTGGAATCGGAGCTTCAGAAAAGGTTTGAGGATTCAGACCCATATGATATTGTCGAGGATCTCAAATTGATTTTTGAGACTCATGCGGCAATTGAAAGTTATGAAGCTTCTGAAAAGTTCTTTAACTGCAAGATGGAAGAGGGCAGCTCCGTCAGTGAGCATGTGCTTAAGATGTCTGGGCACGCAAACAAACTTCAAAGCTTGGGTATTGTGATTCCTAATGCTTTGGGGATTTACCGTGTCCTCCAATCACTACCACCGAGTTACAAGAACTTTGTGATGAACTACAACATGCAGAACATGAACAAGACGTTGCCAGAACTCTTTGCCATGTTGAAATCTGCAGAAGTGGAGATTAAGAAAGAGCACCAAGTGTTGTTGGTCAATAAGACCACCAAATTCAAGAAAGGCAAGTCTAAGCAAAAGGGACACTTCAAGAAGGGTGGTAAGAAAGTTACCACGCCGGCGAAGAAGACCAAGGCTGGACCTAAGCCTGATACTGAGTGCTTTTACTGCAAGGGAGAAGGTCACTGGAAGCGGAATTGCCCAAAGTACTTGGCGGATTTGAAGAACGGCAACATCAAGAAGAAAGGTATATCTGATATACATGTTATTGATGTGTATCTCACTAGTACTTGTAGTAGTGCCTGGGTATTTGATACTGGTTCGGTTGCTCATATTTGTAACTCGAAACAGGTGCTGCAGAATAAACGGAAGCTAGCGAAGAACGAGGTGACGATGCGCGTGGGAAACGGATCAAAGGTTGATGTGATCGCGGTCGGCACGCTACCCCTTCATCTACCATCGGGATTAGTTTTATACTTAAATAATTGTTATTTAGTGCCTGTGTTGAGCATGAACATTATATCGGGATCTTGTTTATTGCGAGACGGTTACTTGTTTAAATCAGAGAATAATGGTTGTTCGATTTATATGAGTAATATGTTTTATGCACATGCACCTTTGATAGATGGTCTATTCTTATTGAATCTCGATAGTGGAAATACACATATCAACAACATTGAGGCTAAACGTTTGAAATCAAGCGATAATTCGACCTATATGTGGCACTGTCGTCTTGGTCACATTGGAGTGAAGCGTATGAAGAAACTCCATTCCGATGGACTTCTTGATTCACTTGATTTTGAATCACTTGAAAGATGCGAAGCATGTCTGATGGGAAAAATGACTAAGACTCCATTTTCTGGTATGATGGAGCGAGCTACGGACTTATTGGAAATTATACATACCGATGTGTGTGGTCCAATGAGTGTAGCATCGCGCGGTGGTTATCGTTATGTTCTTACCTTCACGGATGACTTGAGTAGATATGGGTATATCTATTTCATGAAACATAAGTCCGAAACTTTCGAGAAGTTTAAGGAGTTTCAAAGTGAGGTAGAGAATCAACGTAACAAGAAGATTAAATTTCTACGTTCTGATCGTGGAGGTGAATATCTAAGTTACGAGTTTGGCGAGCATTTGAAGAAATGCGGAATACTTTCACAATTGACACCGCCGGGAACACCACAGCGTAATGGTGTGTCCGAACGTCGTAATCGAACTCTCTTAGATATGGTTCGTTCTATGATGTCACTTACAGATTTACCGCTATCATTTTGGGGTTATGCATTAGAAACAGCCGCATTCACTTTAAATAGGGCACCATCTAAATCCGTTGAAACGACACCGTATGAATTATGGTTTGGGAAGAAACCTAAATTGTCGTTCCTTAAAGTTTGGGGATGCGAAGCCTATGTAAAGAAGTTACAGCCGGACAAGCTTGAACCCAAAGCGGAAAAATGCGTCTTCATAGGATACCCGAAGGAAACTATTGGGTATACCTTCTATCATAGATCCGAAGGCAAAATCTTCGTTGCCAAGAATGGATCCTTTCTAGAGAAGGAATTTCTCTCGAAAGAAGTGACTGGAAGGAAAGTAGAACTCGACGAGGTTGTCGAACCTTCTCTCGAAACTGAGAGTAGCGCAGCACCAGAAGAAGTTCCTGTGGTGCCTGCACCAATTAGAGAGGGAGCTAATGATGGTGATCATGAAACTTCGGTTGAAGTTGCTACAGAGCCTCGGAGGTCAACGAGAACTCGTACCACTCCAGATTGGTATGATCCCGTTATGAGTGTCATGTTGGTGGACAACACCGATGACCCCGAGACATATGAGGAAGCGATGATGAGCCCAGATTCCAATAAATGGCAAGAAGCCATGAAATCCGAGATTGGATCCATGTACGAAAACCAAGTATGGACTTTGGTGGACTTACCGGATGGCCGGAAGGCTGTCGAGAACAAATGGATTTTCAAGAAGAAAACAGATGCTGATGGTAATGTTACTGTCTATAAAGCTCGACTTGTCGCAAAAGGGTTTCGACAAATTCAAGGAGTTGACTACGATGAGACTTTCTCACCGGTAGCGAAGCTAAAGTCTGTGAGGATTATGTTAGCAATCGCTGCATATTATGATTATGAGATATGGTAGATGGATGTCAAAACAGCATTCCTCAATGGAGATATTGATGAAGAGTTGTATATGATGCAACCCAAAGGTTTTGTCGATCCTAAAGATGCTAACAAGGTATGCAAACTTCAACGGTCCATCTATGGATTGAAGCAAGCATCCCGAAGTTGGAATCAACGTTTTGATAAAGTAATCAAAAGTTTTGGTTTTATACAAACTTATGGAGAAGCTTGTATTTACAAGAAAGTGAGTGGGAGCTCTGTAGCATTCTTAATACTATATGTGGATGACATATTGTTGATTGGGAATGATGTAGACCTTCTTAATAGTGTCAAAGAATATTTGAATAATAGTTTTTCAATGAAGGATCTTGGCGAAGCAGCTTACATATTAGGCATAAAGATTTATAGAGATAGATCGAAACGCCAAATATCATTGTCACAGAGTACATATTTGGACAAAGTTCTAAAGAGGTTTGGAATGGAAGAAAGCAAGAAAGGGTTCTTGCCCATGTTGCCCAATACGACCTTGAGTAAAACTCAAAGTCCGACATCGGCAGAAGATAGAGAAAGGATGAGTAAGACTCCCTATGCATCAGCCATAGGATCTCTAATGTATGCCATGCTATGTACTAGACCCGACATTGCATATGCTGTTAGTTTAACTAGCAGATATCAAAGTGATCCAGGAGTGGATCATTGGACAGCGGTCAAAAACATCCTTAAGTACTTGAGAAGAACTAAGGATATGGTTCTTTCTTATGGAGGTGATGAACAGCTCGTTGTTAATGGTTACACCAATGCTAGTTGGAACACTGATCCGGATGATTCTAAATCACAATCTGGATACGTATTTATTTTGAATGGTGCAGCAGTTAGCTGGAGGAGTGCAAAGCAAAGCGTTGTGGCGAGATCTTCAACTGAATCGGAATACATGGCTGCTTCAGAGGCTTCACAAGAAGCGATATGGATGAAAGAGTTCATTACAGAGCTGGGTGTGGTTCCTAGTGCGCTGGACCCAATGTCTATCTACTGTGATAACATGGGCGCCATAGCCAATGCGCAAGAACCAAGGTCACACAAGAAGCTAAATCATATCAAGCTATGTTTTCACGCTATTCGAGAACATATCCAGGATGGGGATATAAAGATTTGCAAAGTACACACAGATCTGAATGTGGCGGATCCGTTGACTAAACCTCTCCCGAGGGCAAAACATGACCAACACCAAACTGCCATGGGTGTTCGGTATATTACCATGTAATCTAGATTAGATGACTCTAGTGCAAGTGGGAGACTGTTGGAGATATGCCCTAGAGGCAATAATAAATGTAGTTATTATTATATCTTTGTGTTTATGATAAATGTTTACATTCATGCTATAATAGTATTAACAGGGAAACATTAATACTTGTGTGATTTGTAAACTTAATTTGAAGTCCCTAGTATAGCCTCTATACTTCACTAGCTTGTTGGTTGATAAATGATTGTGGTTTCCCTATCATGAACATTGAGATGTTATCAACAACAAGATCATATCGTTAGGAGAATGATATGGTGGACATACTCCTATAGATAAGCGTAGCATAAAGATCAAGTCATTTCAATAGTTCAATTGCTATATGCTTTCTGATACATAGTAACCTAATTCCTTCGACCATGAGATCATGCATATCACCTTTACCGGATGGATGCTTTGATGACATCAAACACCACACCGTAACTGGGTGGCTATAAAGGTGGCATTGAGTGTTCGGAAAGTATTGGTTGAGACACATGGATCAAGAGTGGGATTTGTCCATCCATATGACGGATAGATATTCTCTGGGCCCTCTCGGTGAAATGTCATCCAATTAGCTTGCAAGCATGTGACTGGCTCACAAGGGATCACATATCACGGGAACGAGAAAAGAGTACTTATCAGTAACGAGGTTGAACTAGGTATGCAGAGATACCGACGATCATAACCTCGGATAAGTAACATATCGTGAGACAAAGGGAAATTGGTATCGTATGTAAGTGGTTCATTCGATCGCAAAGTAATCGTAGAAATATGTGGGAGCCATATGAATTTCCAGATTCCTCTATTGGTTATTGTTCGGAGAAGTGTCTCGATCATGTCCGCATAATTCACGAACCGTAGGGAGACACACTTAAGGATTCGACGTTGTTTTGAGTATTTATGGTATTATGAGAAAGAGACCGAATGTTGTTCGGAGTCTCGGATGGGATCCGGGATATCACGAGGTGATCCGGAATGGTCCGGAGAATAAGATTCATATAAAGAAAGTCCCGTTTCGGAGTTCGGAAATGATTCCGGTGAATGTTCTAGAAGGTTCCGGAATGTCCGGCACTCCGGGAGGGGGGAGGGGTACATGAATGTGTCATTACATATTGGAATGATTGCATCATATACTAAGTGTTCTTGCTGTCCCAAATAAAGGATTAAATTGAATCCTAAAACAGAAAAGTCAAATGTCCAGTTTGAAAGTCAAACGGCTAAAACAAGAAACTGTGGGAAACAAGCAAGAGGAGTTGGGAACCGACTTGAGGGAGGAGTCTCCTCCCCAAGCCGGCGCGCCACCCAAGGCCGACTTGGGGAGGGACTCCCCTCCCCTGGCCGCGCCTCCCACCTATAAAAGGAGGGGCAGGGCCTTCTCCTCTAGACACACAAGTTTCTACCTCTAATCTCCGGTTTAGAGCCGTTTTGGTTTAGAGCTTCTAATTGCTTTAGCCTGCGGTTTAGAGCCTTCTAATTGGTGTGTCTAATCTCTAGACCACTAATAGCCCTCTCTCATAATCCACCATACTCGCTCCGGCTTAAGGCGAAGCCCTGCGGGATTTCCCCTCTACTTCCGGTACCACGCCGTTGTGCTGCCGGAATCGCGAGGAGAGTGCTACAACCTCCGCTGCCTGCTGGAACAAGGGAGAGGAAGGTCTTCGTCGAGTACCGAACGTGTGACCGACTGCGGGAGCGCTGCCGGAACGCAGCGCCGGAAGGATCGTCTATGCGATCTTGAGATCGGGAAGAGTACGACTACATCACCCACGAGAATCCGCTCTCGTTAAACGCTTTGGAATCTTCGAGGGTAAGTTATTCCATCGACTCGTTGCTACAATCTAGTAGATAGATCTTGGCTTGTTTGTTTGTATGCGATAGAAATTTTTTGTTTTCCATGCTACGAACCCCTACATTTGATGAGGCGGAGGCGGCGACACATGGTACAACCAGATGGTATGGGCGCCCCCCGTCGTATCGAGGGTTGTTAAACCCCCTAAACCATTCTCTCGAATGGTTTTCTCTTTGGCTCTCTTTCCAAGTGCATGGATAATTGTTTGGAGGACTTTAATGGCCTCCAGTTGTCATATTTGTGTCTAAAATTGATTGCTCTAATTGATTTATCCATCAACTCATCATTTAATTTTAGGATCCTTGTGAAACAAGCATAAAAGGTATGCACGAGTGTGGTAAAATACCATAAATCCTATCACTACTTATGCAAAACATAAAATAAACATGCTGCAAAAATACACTCATCACCACCACAACATTATCAGATTAGGCTATTGTGAGGAACCATCCCATGAATCCTGACTCCCTACCTTCCTAACGCCGCTGAATGCATCTCCAGCCTCCGACTTCCATGCTGCTGCAATCTGTCGGAAAATCCTATGCTACGTCCTCCTTCCTAACATATCTGCCATGGCCGACCTCTTCGATCGGTTGCCGACACACGTGGGAACCCATCTTCTATGACTTGCTTCTGGCGTGTTGTAGTGGACCCTATGTTGTTGGAGGTAAAGGGCTTCTCCGAGATGCGTCGGTGGATTCAAGAGGTGTTCTGGGCGTCTTGCCTCTGTTCCTTATTTGCTAGGTATCATGTTGCTTCAACAAGATGTTTCTAAAGACAGTTAAGAGGCGCAACTCCGTTCTTTCTTCATGCCATTCAGGTAATGTTCTACTTTTTATCTTCGCTGTTGTTACCTTATGCTTGGAGTTCTAGTCAGCATGTACCGTGGAGTTCTAGTCAGCATGTACCGTGGAGTTCTAGTCAGCATGTACCCTTGGCAACATCGTTAACCATCTTTCCCCTTCTTGTTCACTAAAATGCCATGTGGTTAACTTGCAGTTTCTACAACTTGGAGCTATTTTACTATGTGTAAGACGCTTATACTTTTTCTGTTTATACTTATATGTGCATTCAGTTGTTTAACTCAATTCAGAAGATATTTTCTATCAGTCACAGGTAATAGCATTTAGAGGTGTTGTACTTTGTAATGTAGTAGCTGAATTCGTTCACTGTCACTAAAGATATTAGGGACAATGTACATCTTCATCCTATCAAGATTGAATATACATGTTGTTGTCATCAATTATTTCTTTGGGATAAACATGTATGTTCCTCAATCTCTTAACTCTCTCCCTGTTTACTTATTCATCGATGAAAATTCTAAGTTTAATCATTCAATTATCCGCGTCTGCAGTTCCTCCCTATTTTGTAGACCATGTCATGCCTACATTAGTGTGCCTACAATCTTGCATAATCTCTATAAATCAAACTAAGGTTTCTAAAGTAATTTTTTATGTTTAGACGCCGCATATGTTTTCTAGCGAAATGTTTAATGGCCATGTTAGCAAGCTACTAAGTTAAGATAGCTTTCCCTTATGTTTGAATCTTCCTAAGAGGACTGGTTATGTTTGTTAATATCCTTTTTGGTCACAACGTTAGTTCCAAGGTATTGATATAGGAGGAATGGACTGACTAGTGTGTCTAGACTTGAGAGTCAAATTGAGGAGGTGATATCAGACTATTCTCATGGAAATTCTCATTTTTTTTGGTTCGATACATCTACCAATTCCTTTTTCTAAGCCTGGAAAATTCATTTTTCATAAAACTACCAATGCAGATTACATGATTCATGATCCACAAGATTAATTATTCAAGATCAGTAGGCTGGCATGCTAGAAATATCCCTGTTGCATATGTGTAATCTCAGCATTTTGCATGTATTCTCTATTTCATGTTTTCTCCCAGTGTAGTCGTACTAGTAAATATTTCTCATGGCTCCGAAGTTGTCCAACTCCATCTTGCTATACAAGAAGGGGTTAGTTTGGAGGAAATTTCTCGCTAATATCCTTCATTATGCCAATTCTAATAATACCGCGACATTCTTCTGCCTTCTTTTGTATTCCAGATTAGCAATTACCCTGCACTGCAACGAGCAGGTATTCCTTTGCACTATTTTACTTTTGTACTTCAAGGTTAAAAGTATACCATATTTTGTTTTCATTATGATTTTACATTTTTATTTGATTATGTAACATTGTCTTCTTGTATAATAACAAAGTTTATGATTTATATAATATTTGTTAGATAGATCTCAAACCTGAACGGGCCCAACGGCCCGTCACGCCCCTATCCGCGCCCTGATCGGGGGCGCCCAACCTTATCTGGTTGGTGGGCCCCTGTCGCTAGCGCTATATAAAGAGGTGGGGAGCCGGCAGCACGACTCACGAGATCAGACGTGCCCTAGCCGCCCCACCTACAAACCCTATCCGATCTAGGCTAAGCGCTGCGCCGACGGGAAGCTCCACCGCCGCCACACTCACCCCCTTTCCACCCATGGCCAATGACGGAGGTTCTAGCTCCGGCACCAGCTCGGGCATTCCCTCTGGCTCGTGTCTGTCGAGCCAGGGAGCAGGTAGAGCTCATCTCGGTTCTCTTTCTCCTCTCTCTCTCTCTCTCTCTCTCTCTCTCTCTCTCTCTCTGTGTGTGTGTGTGTGTGTGTGTTCTCGGTCTACAAAGGTGATGTATAGTGCTACTGTTAGATCTAGACTAGATCCTTTGTAAAGGTGGTATTAACATTGGTATCAGAGCGAGTTTTAGTTGCTAGATTTTTCAGTGCATTTGTAGAAAACAAGAGTCCAAAAGAAAAGAAATAGATCTAAAGTGCGTCTGCCCTATGGCCGCGCCGTTCCTCTCGATCTAGATGGGCATCCATAGTGGAAAAATCTAGAAGAAGAACATACCCTTCGGGGCAAAGCAAAACCCCAGATCTAAAACCCCAAAAGATCCCGAACTCAAGTTCTAACCCCATAGATCCCCAAAGAAAAGCCAATCAAAAGAAAAGGGTTCACTCCGGCCATGGCCGGGGAAAGTTTCTGCCCCACACCTCGGCCACTTGACGACGGTGCACCCACCCTCGGGTGGATGCACACATCGGCAAGGAGCAAGGGGGGCGCCGTTTTTCCCTACGGACAAAGTAACAAAAAAAGGGAGCGAAAAGGCTCCACCGCCACCCCTCTTGACGGTGGTGCGCCCACTCTCGGGTGGATGCACCGCCGGCAAGGAGGGCGAGGGACCGTGGCTCGGAGCGAGGCAGAGGGAGGGGCGCGCCACTGCGGCCACCTCGCCTCGCCTCGGACCCGCGCGGGGCTCGCGCCACCGGAGCAAGCAGAGGAGGGAGGGGCGCGCGGCAGACGCGGCCACCTCGCCTCGTGCTCGGGTGGGCCACGCCGCTGAGCCAGAGGGAGGGGCGCGCCAGAGGCGTCCGCCTCGCCTCGGCATCGGGGGGCACCACCGAGAGGGGCGTGGGGAGGGAGGGGCCGAAGCCGGCTTGTCCGCTCCTCCACGGCACCGCGCTGCACGCGGGCCCGACGCGCCGCCGGCGGCGCAGCCGACGCGGGGCTGCCGCGGGTGGACGCGGCGCCGCCACGAGGGACGCGGGGCAGACGCGGAGAGGACGCGTCGCCGCCGCCGAGCCCACGCGGGGCTGCCGCGGGCGAACGCGGTGCCACCACGAGGGACGCGGGGCAGACGCGGAGGAAACGCGGCGCCATCGCAAAAAGGGGTCAGGGGGACACGGGGTGGACGCGGGGTCGTGGGGGCTAGGGTTACTCGTGGGGGTGCAGGGGGGGGGCTTTTATCCCTCCGAAACGAGCGCTCCACCACACGATCTAGGGCGACCACGTTCAAAATCCAGGATGAAGCGGCGCGGGCGACTGCGGGGGCCGCTGGGCTGGGCAGGCCGCGCGAGCGGGCCAACAGGCGGGTGTCAGGCCCGTTGCTGGGCCGCAGGCCGCTGTGGTCGTGCGCGAGCGGCAGCGTGCTAGCGAGCGCGCAGGCGGGGGCGGCGCGCAGCCAGGCCGTAGCGGGCCGCTGGCGAGCAGGCCGAGCGGACGCTGGCTGCTTAGGCTGGCTGCTTAGGCACTGCGCGCGGCGGCAGATAGCACCAGATGTGCTGGGCCGCGGTGGCCCAGTAAAGCTTGCAGGCTGCTCTGTTTTCTTTATTTTTACAGAGTTTATTTTTAACTGTTTTAATTGTTATCCTTAGCTTTAAGAATATTTTTTAAACATAGTTTTTTCTAGTCCTTTATTTCAGAGAATGTTTGACTAGAGAATATGAAAAGGCAGAATTTTTTTCTGTAAAGTCTAAAGTTAATGAAAGTCATTATTAAGTTTCCGCTGCAAATAGATGTTTTAAATTGCAACAATGCAATAAAAGTTGTTTAAATTTTGTTATAAAGATGTGACAAAGTGATTAAAGCTGATTGTGTCCCATGTTATTAATTGACCAACGTTGTTAATAAACATGATCATGATCTTTTCCATTGAGTATTAAAGGTGCATTTAACTTTATTTCTACCCAACGGTGATGTAATTTTAAATAGCACGAACAATTGCATGCATAATTTATACCAACGTTGAATTAATGCATACGGTTGTTTTTCTTGGTGATCTCACATCTTTTGTGGTTTTCAGGAGGTCTCAACCTCATGGCCTGTTTGAAGGACATCCCGCTGCTACGGGGGGACAACTACTTCGAATGGAGGAAAAAGGTCGATTTGGCGTTCGTATGCGCCGAAGTGGATTGGGTGGTTGACACCAAGCAACCAGTCAAGCCCGCTGACCCAGTCAGGGGAGATGCTGAGGAAAGTGCTGAGCTTGAGAAAAGGAAGAGGGACCATGCTCCATTGGAGCTGGCCTACTCGATTGATAACCAGAAATGGGTGAACGTCAACAAGAAGTGTTTGGCCTTCGTAAAGAACACAATTGAGAACGCAATAGTGGGCTCAATTGGAGAGTATGCTACCGTGGGCGAATACCTCGCCAAGATAAAGAGCCAGTTTACTGGCTCTTCAAAGATGTATGCGACCCAGCTGTTAAAGCAGCTGGTGACTAAAAAGTACACGGGGGGACCCCACGGAATAAGAGAGCACATCTTGAGAATGTCAAACATGGCAGCGAAGCTCAAGCCCATGGATGAGGACCTCGAGCTAAAGCCAGCACTCTTGGTGCACCTAGTGATGGCCTCCCTTCCACAGCCTTTCAAATTTTTTGTAATAAACTATAATATGTCCCCTGAAAAGTGGGACATAGAAAAGACCATTGGGATGTGCTCCCAAGAGGAGGAAAGGCTGAAGGCCCTTCACAACGGTTCCCTGAACTTCGTGAAGGACAATAGGAAGAGAAGCTTCACAAACGGCAACCATGGTGGCTCATCCTCCAAGCCACATGGCAAGGGTCCAATGCAGCACCAGTACCAGCATCACCAGTCCACCCCTGGGGAGAAAGACCAGTGCCATCACTGTAAAAAGCCTGGCCACTACAAGAAGGACTGCCCAGTTTGGCTGAAGTACATCATGGCCAAAAATGGTAAAGATATAGTTTCTTTTGTTAATGAATCTCTGTATGAAAAGTTTACTATATCTACTTGGTGGATTGATTCTGGTGCAACTGTTCATGTTGCCAACTCTTTACAGGGGTTCCATTCGACAAGGATCATGCCAAAAAGAGAAAGACTCATTGAAGTGGCGAATGGGATAGAAGCAGAAGTGGAGGCCATTGGTGACGTCCCTCTAGAGCTGGCTGATGGCTCTTTCCTTTTGCTCAAAGATGTTCTTTTTGTTCCCTCGATACATAGAAATTTAATAAGTGTTTCATGTTTGGACAAAGATTCTTATGAATGTTATTTCGGAAATGGCAAGTGTGCCATTTGGTTGAAAGATATTTGTGTGGGTGTTGCTACCTTATATGATAAGTTATATATATTATCCTTGCATGAGAAAGTATTTTCTGTGTGTGATGTGAATGAAAAGGTTCCCTTGTCGAACAAAGAACAAAAGAAAAGAAAGCGAACTCTTGACTCATCGAAACTATGGCACTACAGACTAGGCCATATTTCGAGGGGAAGAATAGAAAGCCTCGTTAAAAATGACATTCTTCCTCCGTTAGAGTTCTCTGACATAAAACAATGCATAGATTGCATTAAAGGAAAGTATGTCAAACAAATTAAAAAGGGTGCAAACCGAAGCATAGCTACACTAGAAATAATCCACACGGATATTTGTGGACCGTTTCCGGTGAAAAGTGTGGATGGCTATGATTCATTCATAACATTCACAGATGATCACTCCCGGTATGGTTATATTTATCCAATTAAAGAAAGATCTGAAGCATTGGATAAATTTAAAATTTTCAAAGCTGAAGTAGAAAATCAGCATGATAAAAGAATTAAAATAGTTCGGTCCGATCGTGGGGGGAGTACTACGGTCGGCATACTCCATATGGTCAAGTACCAGGACCCTTTGCAAGGTTCATGCAAGAAAATGGAATAGTCGCCCAGTATTCTATGCCGGGCGAACCTCAGCAAAACGGAGTAGCTGAAAGGCGCAACCGTACCCTTATGGATATGGTGCGCAACATGATGAGCTATTCCACCCTCCCATTGGGATTGTGGATGGAGGCGCTTAAAACCGCCATTCACATTCTCAACGGAGTACCAAGTAAGTCGATGCCCAAAACACCGTATGAATTGTGGACAGGCAGAGTCCCCTCTCTGCACCACTTGAGGGTCTGGGGGAGCCCAGCTGAGGCAAAAGTTTTCAATCCAAACATTGCAAAGTTAGACCCCAAAATAGTATCTTGCCATTTTATTGGCTATCCAGATAAGTCCAAAGGCTATCGTTTCTACTGTCCCGACAGATACACAAAGTTTGTAGAAACGAGACATGCCGTCTTCTTGGAGGACGAATTGATGAGGGGGAGCACGGTAGCTAGGAAAATTGATCTTGAGGAGAAGAGGGTGCATGCACCTAATCCGATGACTCAGGAGCCATTTTCTCGCTACCTGTTGTGCCACCATCTACAACCCCTGAGGTTGTGGTGTCGGCACCTGTTGTGACTCCACACGTGAGAACAATGGGCGAAAGTTCGGAACCTGTCCATCAGGAGCCACCTGAACCCAGTGTTGAGCACGAAAGGGAGCCAGAACAGCCACCTAGTGTAAATGTGCCTGAACTCGAGGCAAGAAATGAGCAAGAGTCTGATGAACTCAGACGGTCTAAAAGAGAACGAAGACCAGCCATTTCCAAAGAAATCTACAAAGTTTACAATGTAGTTCATATGGAGGGCGATCCTACCTCATATGAAGAAGCCATGAGTAGCCCTCACTCAGCCAAGTGGGTAGAGGCAATGGAAGATAAAATGAAACCGATGAGTTCCAACAATGTTTGGGACTTAGAGGAAATTCCCAAAGGAGCCAAAACAGTAGGATGCAAATGGGTCTACAAAACAAAGTATGACTCCAATGGGAATGTAGAAAAGTACAAAGCTAGACTCGTGGCAAAAGGCTTTACGCAAAGAGAATGCGTAGATTACAATGAGACTTTTTCTCCGGTCTCATGTAAGGACTCCTTCAGAATCATCATGGCACTAGTTGCACATTTTGATTTAGAGTTACATCAAATGGATGTCAAGACGACATTTCTAAATGGAGATTTAGAAGAAAATGTTTACATGAAACAACCCAAGGTTTTTTTTCATGGAGGGGAAGGAACATATGTGATGCCGCCTAAAGAAATCCATTTATGGATTAAAGTAAGCCTCTAGGCAGTGGTATTTAAAGTTTAATGATACCATTAAAAGTTTTGGATTCAAAGAAAATGTTGAGGACAACTGCATTTATGCAAAGTTCAAAAGTGGGAAATATATTTTCCTAATTTTGTATGTGGATGACATTCTGCTTGCCAGCAGTGATGTTAGTCTACTACTAGAGACAAAGAAGTTCTTGTCATCAAACTTTGACATGAAAGACCTTGGTGAAGCCTCTTATGTTTTGGGCATAGAAATTCACCGAGACAGAAAGAATGGAGTGTTAGGACTGTTGCAGAAAGCGTATTATGAAAAGATTTTAAAGAAATACAATATGCATGCGAGTAATTCAACACCTTCTCCCATAGTCAAGGGCGATAGTTTTGGGAAATCCCAATGTCCAAAGAATCAATACGAGATCGATCAAATGAAGTCAGTACCATATGCTTCGGCTGTTGGAAGCTTACAGTATGCACAAGTGTGCACTCGCCCTGACTTAGCATTTATCACTGGGGTACTCGGTAGATATCAAGAGAATCCAGGCATAGAGCACTGGAAGATGGTAAAGAAAGCTTTGCGTTATGTGCAAGGCACAAAAGGCCTCATGCTTACATATAGAAAATCTGATTCCCTAGAGATAAAAGGGTATTCAGATGCAGATTTTGCGGGAGATAAAAACGACCGAAAGTCCACGACAGGGTATGTCTTTACTCTCGCAGGAGGTGCTATTTCGTGGAGAAGCGCCAAATAGTCGATAGTTGCATCATCTATGATGTATGCAGAATTTATAACATCTTATGAGGCCATGGGACAGGCGTTATGGTTAAAGAAATTCTTACCCGACTTGAAAGTGGTTGACTGCATCAGCAGGCCACTAAAGATGTACTGTGACAACGAGCCCGCAGTATTCTATGCTCACAACAACAAGTCGAGTAATGCTACAAAGTCTATAGATATAAAGTATTATGTTGTGAAGGACAACTATAAGACTCGAGCATATAACAAAGGATATGCTTACGGATCCGCTAACGAAAGGCTTACCACCCAATGTGTTCATGAACACATAGCCGGCATGGGTTTAACGGGAAACCTATGATTCCTGGACCATAGATGCCCAAAAGTAACAGGATTTGTTTCAGAACATGAAGGTATATAGTGGCTGTCTGATTCTATCGGCAATTGAGCTGAGACGATGAAACATGCTCTATGTATCATTCTGTGATGGAATAAGTAAAGAACAAGGTTAAAAGTAAAGTCGAGATATAGGGGGAGAATGTTAGATAGATCTCAAACGTGAACGGGCCCAACGGCCCGTCACGCCCCTATCCGCGCCCTGATCGGGGGCGCCCAACCTTATCTGGTTGGTGGGCCCCTGTCGCCAGCGCTATATAAAGAGGTGGGAAGCCGGCAGCACGACTCACGAGGTCAGACGTGCCCTAGCCGCCCCACCTATAAATCCTATCCGATCTAGGCTAAGCGCTGCGCCGACGGGAAGCTCCACCGCCGCCACACTCACTCCCTTTCCACCCATGGCCAATGACGGAGGTTCTAGCTCCGGCACCAGCTCGGACATTCCCTCTGGCTCGTGTCTGTCGAGCCAGGGAGCAGGTAGAGCTCATCTCGGTTCTCTTTCTCCTCTCTCTCTCTCTGTTCTCGATCTACAAAGGTGATGTATAATGCTACTGTTAGATCTAGACTAGATCCTTTGTAAAGGTGGTATTAACAATATTTTGTTACGTAGTGTTTTAAGGATAAAGGGGACGATCGAGATGATTTTTAGCAACCATATTTACATCTCTGAGGTGTCTTGTGGTCAAGATGGTGAAGGAGCCTAGCATGCTGCTCTAGCATGGTGGAGTTATGCTTTTAATCCTTAAGGGCTGTTAGTCAACCGTCTTTTCAAGAAAATGAATTGTTCTTAGATTGTTTAGTCATTCATAAAGTGCAATGACACTAATGTACTTGCTGGTTAGGCTTGTTTTCCCCACTTATGAAAGGGTTTGAACGAGAAATCGACAGTATATTTGATGTTAAATTGTGGCGAGTCTTCTTATTTGAACAAAGTTGTGAAATATTTGTTCTAAATACCAAGTGATCCGCAAGTGGCTAGGCATGTTTCTCCGTGGTCATAAAATTTATCAAAATATCTCAATAAATAATATGTTGGTTAGAGACTTGCACTGGCAAAAATATAATCCCAGGTCACTATCGGCTCCTTGATACCTCTGATCATGTTACATGAAAATATGATTTTTTTTTGCAAGTTCATAAAAGTATGATTAACAGTCAGAAAAAACATTGTTAACTGATAGCAACAAATTGCATGCGTTGCACATGCCTACTTGAAAAATAGGGTCTCATGAAGTTGAAATTTTTATTTCCATTGCACGGACCTATGTTGGGCTGAGTGGGGCCTAAGGCCCCCACTTAATTTATGCATGCTTAGGTTTAAAGCCTACTAGTATTATTTTACTAGTCAGGCCCGGAGCCAGCACAATAACAGAGCCCCCACTCATTTGGGCGCACTTTCCTTTTGGGCTGGGTCCGGCCCTGGGCTGGATGAACAATGCTGCCTGCTATGGGAAGGCTAATTCAGCTGGGCCAGTTATTTCTCTGAGAATTTTCGTCTCGATTCAAAATTAGCGAGTCGGTCTAGAAAAGTCGAAAAAGCCTCTACCCAGCGATCGACCCATAGCCGGACGATTACTCGTTCAAACCCGCGTTACATACACCTGGTCACGTCCCCATCTACAAAAAACCAAAGTCCATTCCTTTTTTTTTTTTTTGACCTGCATTCCTTTTTTTTGCTAGACTAGAATGGCACGGCCAGACTACGATAGACCCTTTTCCGCGTTGAGACATTGCTTAACGTTTCGGCATCCGATCTGGAACGCACACAAGCAGACGGCCCACCGGCCAGCCGCACACGCACGTCTTAAACCCCCACTCCTCCTTGCGTGCGCTGCACGCGCACGCGCCGGTCGACCCGGAGGTGGCCGCCCTGCGACTTCCGTCCGAGTCGCGACGCGCAATTCCACACAGCCCGTCCAGCACGCCGCTCCTGGGGGTGTAGATCGCATCCAGTCCAGGGTGAAAAAATAATCTCGCAAGAAAGCCGACGAGGTTTTGAGAATTTGAGATTTCCCTGCTGCTCCTCCTCGCCCCCTCCGCATTTCCTTCCTTTCCCCGCTCCAGCTCGAGCGCGCGCGCAGCGGGCGAGCCGAAACCCTAGCCTCCGATCCCCTCCCAGCGCGCGCAGCTTGGCGAGCTTATGCCTGGCGGGTTCTGAGCGTACGAGAGCGAGCCGGCGCGTGCGCGCGGGATCTGAAGGGCCGCTCCGCCGAGATGGCGAGGGCGGAGGCGAACTGGGAGCGCCTGGTGCGGGCGGCGCTCCGCGGGGAGCGGATGGGCGGCGGGTACGGGGTCCCCGCCAGCGGCATCGCCGGGAACGTCCCCACCTCGCTCGGGAACAACACGCACATCGACGAGGTGCTCCGCGCCGCCGACGAGATCCAGGACGAGGACCCCACCGTCGCCAGAATCCGTAAGCCTCGCTACCGTTCCGTTCCTCTTTGCTCCGGGGGGCAATTACCGACCGTAGTATCAGTACTGCTTCGATGTTGCTCTATGATGAGGAGCTACTAGTATCGGCCACACGACCTGCTGCTGCTTTCAGTAGTTCTATATACAATTCGCCCGTACAAGTGTTCTCGTTCCTTCCTACTGTGCAAGAGACTCTGCTACATTAGCTCGTGATCTCTCTGTAATAAACTGTTAGTGGTACTTTTCACCCTGGCCTGCTGGTGCCTCACCACACCAGAAGGCAACTCTGAGGTCATAGCGCTAACCTCTGCCGGACAAACTAACAGTTCTGTGCACACCATCGTAAGTTCAGCTATGGTTCTGGCTGAGGTGCCCACATCATTGCACAATCCTTCTGGTATCTTTCCACTTTAGCTGCAGTTCTGCTGGGTTTCTCTTTTAAATTATAAGGTTCAGCTGGTTTCGAGTCACTGAACACAGTTTTTGGACCCATGACCAAGACATGCTAACAGGATATATAGTGCTCCTAGAAAAGCAAACACAAGAGGAGGGATCATATGATTTCTACTATGTTTCAGCAATTAAAATCCGTTGCGCATGTAACTTTCACACGCAATTTGGTTTTGTCTTGGTAATATCTCTGTGCTTTCCATGAGCAGTGTGTGAGCATGCATATGCACTAGCGCAAAATCTGGATCCCAACAGCGAAGGGAGAGGAGTCCTGCAGTTCAAAACCGGTTTAATGTCAGTAATCAGGGTATGTCTCTTACGCTTATTTTTTATTTATTTCATACCCTGTTCACAAGTACCAGGTGACAACGTATGCCCCTTTTTCATGTCTTCAGTCTTTATGGTAACACTTTGACAATTCATTTCTATGAAATTATGTTGTTTGAAATAAAACTAATTATACGTTAGGGAAGTATGTTTTATAATAGGTCTAGTAATATCAACAGAGTGGTGTAGATGTTAGTATTCTTTTTTTCTACATCAATTGTCAGACCTCATAATGTTTGACTAGTACAGCTGCACAGATTCTGAAAATACCTACATCTTGACACAGAAGTAGTGTATTAACCAAACAAGCACTCATACACATAATATGAAAAATTAAAGCTGACCTAGGTGCAACTAATAGACAAGAGATGTGCCGCTACTCATGCAGAAAAAACCTGCCCACAACCCAAAATCCCATCTAAGCCATATACTCCCTTCTCTCACGGTGAAATAATACCAGGGTACCATGTCCAACTGCCTTGCTGCCTCAGTCCCCATCTCTCATCTCTTGTTTTTGTGGAAAATCTACAACTATTATTATGACATGAACAATCAGATGCACATGTATATTAGCATTTAGCAGCCATTAGTTAAGGTCACAGATTTTCGACTGCAGACGCTCTAAAATGACACCTATTTTATTAGTAGTTATGAACATTTGGAGTATCTAACAAGCTAATAGTTTTTTATTTTATATATGCTGTTTGATGATCTGAGCTTTAACATTTCATGGCTTCCATGAACACGCGGCAGTTCTTTGAATGCCAGCCTGTCACAAACTGTACCACACACCACGCCTCTTGAACCATGCCTTGTTGAGTCGTATTAGATTTTTGTTTGGTTAGGAATTAAATATCTTCTTCTCTTTCTCAAATTTTCAGCAAAAACTAGCAAAGAGAGAAGGTGGTGCTATAGACCGGAGTCAGGATATTGCTAAACTGCAAGAATTTTATAAGCTATACAGAGAAAAACATAAAGTTGATGAGCTGTGTGAAGATGAAATGAAGCTCAGGGAATCTGCTGTGTTCAGTGGTAACCTTGGAGAGTATGTATATTCCCTACGGAGACCTTGCTTAAAAAGTTCTCATTTCATTTTTCTTTTTGCGGCATGCTGTTTTCAAGCATAACTTTTAATTGACTTCTACCATTGTGGTGTCCACTATCTTTTAACTACTGCTGTTGCTTGATCAGGCTGGAACGCAAAACTCTGAAGCGCAAAAAAGTACTTGCAACTCTCAAGGTCTTATGGTCAGTAATAGAGGATATAACAAGGGAAATTTCCCCTGAGGATGCAGATAAATTGATTTCTGAAGAGGTCTGTCGTTACCCTTGATAATGTAGTTGTTCATTGTTGATTCTGCTTCGTTTTTATTTCAATTTCAAATGTTCAGAGATAAGAGAATATAATAATGCATCTTCTTCTACTGTAATGTGGTTGAGAGCTTAGTTATGAATAGGTTTTGGCTACTAGCCACTAGGGAGATGATGGAAATATATTTTCATGTTTTCTAGAGCTACAAGAGTAACCCTACTGTTGTACATTCAGATATTCTGTTGTCCATTCAGATGTTCTGTTACTAGCAGCAGTGGATTAGTCGAACATGTGAAGTTAACAAGCAAAAAATCTTAACTTTCAGATTATGATCATTCCATCGAGTTTTAACATATATAATAAATAGAAAACACAATAATGAGTTCTCTCGATCTTAAACAATGGTGTCAAGAACCTAAAATTTAGCCTCAAGTGTTACCGAATGTATAAGGCGTTATGAAAAACACCTCAATTGTTTAGCAGGTTCTTTACTTCATCATTATGTTAATTGCTAACTGAACTGTACTGGAGACAAATAGCAACATTGAGCTGTTTGCACATAAAGTTCTATTGTTTAACTGAATGTAAGGATGTGATTACTATGAGCCTGCGTTCGTTCACTTTCCCACCTTAATGTACTTGACATACATCACACATTTTTTCCACATTTCGTGTAAATACTAATGCGCTCTATTCTATTCAGATGAAAAAAGTCATGCAAAAGGATGCGGCAAGGACAGAAGATGTTGTAGCTTATAATATTATTCCTCTAGATGCCTTGTCTACAACTAATGCAATTGTCACTTTTCCAGAGGTATCTTTCAGGGTCTGAATTTTCTTTTATGTTTATTATTTCAACCGGGCAGTGGCCGTATTCCTGTAGCATTGTTTCAATTTCAGGTGAGGGCAGCGATATCAGCTTTGCAGTACCATAGGGATCTGCCGAGGCTTCCTGCTACCATTTCAGTTCCAGATGCTAGGAATTCAGATATGCTGGACCTTTTGCACTGTGTGTTTGGTTTTCAGGTTAGCATATGGATCACCTGTTGCACTGATCTATCTTTGCTTACACTTTCCATTAAAGTTACTAGTGTAATCATGATCTCAAGCTTATCACACCTTATAACTTATCTGGGCGTTTTTGATCAATTCTAGAATGTCAATGTTATGGAATGTTGATGGTTTTACTGAAATGTGTGAGAACCCCCTTTTTATCTCGTGGTTGCAGAAAGGCAATGTGAGCAATCAACGGGAGCACATTGTTCACCTCTTGGCTAATGAGCAGTCTCGATTGGGCAAACTATCAGGGAATGAACCGGTATGTGTGTTCATTGTATCTGTTAGCCATGAGTCTTCTTCCATGATCATTTTTTGTCTGATTGATGTACTTATAAATATTAAATGCAAGTGCAAGTCAAAATTATTGGAGCTTGTCACCCTTAACAACCATTTAGGGATTTTAGTACATTATTGATGCTCCTTCTTCTGAAACAGAGTTCTATTTGGCCGATCAATGCTTTTATTTTGCTGTACTGTGACAAACAAAACTGTTCCTTTCATATTACATAGCTCACTTCTCTGGTAGCAACATATACATATGTTTCCTTCTTTCCTCATTGCACTTTGCTCAGTTGGTATTTCATGGAATTATTTTTGATTGCTGTACATTTGCTTAGGTTTTTGACTTTCTCCTTAGCCTTTTTGTCTTCCTGATCAGGAAAAGACATTTTCTGAGTGCTTTTAGAATGCGTGAAACACTTTATGATCAAGAAGATGGCGACTTCAAAGACTTCTGCCAGATTGGACTAATCCACTTTTTTAACAAGCCAGACTAAAAAGAGAGAAATGTCTCGCACACCTAGTGAAAATGGGCTACCCAAGAGAAGTACCTAACTCTCAGATAGATACTTGGAAACTAACCCCAAACCCGTCATAGGTAACCGATCAAAAGAGATTGAGTGTGTGTAAATGTTTGAATGGCTCAGAGCTATCATTCGTGCAAACTTTTCTTTCTTATTATTGTGCTAATCTAATTAGTGCTCCTGCAACCTGTGAAAAGGGAGAACTAGCTACCATGTACTTCTTCACTATTGAAATGTTTTAAACTTTTAAGATTCTGTGCTTGTATAGTTTTCAGCTGTCTGTATATTTTGATACTAGTTTCAAGTTATGATAATTTGTAGTGATAATAGTACACTTATCTTTCATGAACAAAAAATAATAGGATTGGGATTATTGAGCGTTAGATCATTTTGGGAAAATACCGCCAGAAAGATGTGGCACAGTAATAGGGGACTATGGTCTATGGGTTGAGGGATAAACCAAGGATGACTGACAAAGGGGGGCAGAGGAGTGACTACATTAGATTAGCTTTTAATTGCAGATTTACTAAATAGATGATGTGGTTCCTCTCTTCATATATAGACAGGAGTCCCTAGAATTAAAAATTTAATACCTTCTAATTGGATTTGTAACATTTTTGCTCCACCATTGATATGCTATATGACTTCACATTAAATTCACAGCACATCCTTCTACTTTATCATTATGGGTAGACATATAGATGTGTTTTTTATCCAGCTGACCCAAAACATTCATTATTTTGTCGATTAAAGTTACTATGCATGTCTCTATCCTTAACATTATTTTCATTTGTTGCTAGAAAATTGACGAAGGTGCTGTACATGTCGTGTTCTCCAAGTCCCTAGATAACTACATAAAATGGTGCAACTATTTGCCACTACGTCCTGTCTGGAATAAGTAATGATTTTCTATATTCTGCACCAGGGTATTCCTTTCCTTATCGTTGACTTATTTTTTACTAAGAGATATCTTTTTTTTTTGCCTTAGCACTGAATCGTTGACCAAAGAGAAAAAGTTGCTATATGTGTGTTTATACTACTTGATCTGGGGAGAGGCTGGCAACATACGGTTTCTTCCAGAATGCTTATGCTACATTTTCCATCATGTAAGTTCGAGAGGAATTCTACCCAAGTTCTCCGTTGTACTTGTTTAGGTGCATGATCGTGCCTTCATTTCACCATTTTCTTGCATGTGAATATGATGAGCATATTCTGTGTAGGTTTCAGGAGAAATTTTTGGATGGGATTAGTCCCTTGGACCTCCACACCCTCTTATATATAGCACAATCTAGCCTTACATCTTCACTCGTACACTGGAATGATCTAGACTCTAGTAGGACATTACTACTATACTAACACTCCCTAGAATACTCTAGACTCTACAAGAGTAGTACTACTACACTAACTCAGACTCCAACACTCACTGGAATATTCTAGACTCTCCTAGGACAATACTACTATGCTAACCTAGACTCCAACACTCCCCCTCAAGATGGGCATGGGTCAGTCACAATGACCATCTTGCTACAACTCCATGACACTTACTAGGACCACTACACTTCTAGCTTGCAAGCATACAAAGATACATGAGAGTGATTTACTCTAGCTCTTGCTCTAGTGGTCATCAAGCAACCAATCAACTCCGACCATCCAGCTCCGCTCATGGGAGATATCACCATCACCATGCGCCTACTCTGCATCAAGCTAGCCTCCTCCAATCCTTCTTGTGTTGGTCCACCGTTGCCTCTCCAACCATGCGTCTTCTCACACCGGCACCTACAACGGCGCCACCACACACCTTCTCTCATCAGCTTGAGCATCGTCATTATCTCTTCATCAACTCCGGTTCCCACAGAACCACGACTGCCTCACCTCAACAACAGCTCCTACAGAACCACAGCCGCCTCACCATCAACATCACCATGCACAAACTTTGCATCAAGCTGGCCACCTCCAATCCTTTCTCGCATTGGTCCACCGTTGCCTCTCCAACCAAGCGCCTTCTCACACCGGCGCCTACACCGGCGGCACCACACGCCTTCCATCATCAGCTTGAGCATCGTCATTGCCTCTTCATCAACTCTGGTTCCCGCAGACGGTTGCCTCACCTCAACAACAGCTCCTAGAGAGCTACAACCGCCTCACCATCAACATCACCATGCACAAACTTTGCATGAAGCTAGCCACCTCTACTCCTTTCTTCATATACTGTCCACCTCTCCAACACGGTCTCAACCATTACCTCTACCTTCTCTCCAGCAAACCCTTGGCCATCTTTCTTTCCTCAACCTCAGAAACACCACCTCTCCTATGTCATCATCAAACTCCTCGCTTACCATCTCAATTTTCACACCTCCCGACAACTCTTCAAACTCAGCGTCACTCGCCTTCTCAGCACCATGGCTTCACCATCACAACATACAACTCCCATCATTCTCCCCCTGTCTGAGGGCTCACCTTGTCCTCAAACACCAGCAGTCTGTGTGACCATAATCTCCATGATAGTCATAAACAGCAATACCAGCAGGGAGCAGCTTCTCTCTCTCACTTCCTCTGGATCATTCCACAAGCCTCGAGCAGATGCGCATGCATCACTCTCCTTTCTTCACTCAGCAGGCCATCTGCACTTCTCTCCACTCCAGGATGCAGCTGCTTCGCTCCCTTGTATCAGCTCCAACCTACCAGCAGCAAAGCAGACTGCAAATCATCAATCTCTTCTTCCCTGCAGAAGCACCCACTTCATCTCTGGTTCAGGCTAGCACCAGCCCTCTTCTCTCTACTCCATTTATACACCAGGACACCACCACGGGACACCAATGTAACTAGCTTCCTGAGCAACACCCAGTGAAGAGCAGCAACCAAGCATCGCATGATGCACCTTGCAAACATGAGGTGGCTACCGTCCGCACAGAGCAACAAGGTGCGGCCTCCCGCCGCCTAGGTGACTACAATGTGCCCAGTGTTGTTGACGACAAGAGCCGGAGTAGGTGCTGCAGTGGGGAAACAATGGTGGCTAGGGTTAGGAGGAACCTAGATCTGATACCATGTAGGTTTCAGGAGAATTTTTTGGATGGGATTAGTCCCTTGGACCTCCACACCCTCTTATATATAGCACAATCTAGCCTTACATCTTCACTCGTACACTGGAATGATCTAGACTCTAGTAGGACATTACTACTATACTAACACTCCCTAGAATACTCTAGACTCTACAAGAGTAGTACTACTACACTAACTCAGACTCCAACACTCACTGGAATATTCTAGACTCTCCTAGGACAATACTACTATGCTAACCTAGACTCCAACATTCTGTACTTAGAGTTTCTTAGCGTCTCCTGTTAATGATGCCAAATGCGATATTTGTCATCAAAAATTCATGTTTCATTCTGTTTTTGTAGCTAGCAAGGGAACTAGAGGAAAATATGCGGAAACAGACCGCAGAACCAGCTGAAAGTTGTATTTCTAATGATGGTGTATCATTTCTTGGCCAAGTCATTTCACCTCTATATGAAATCATTGCAGCTGTAAGTGGTGCTGCTGGATTAGCTAGTCTAACTTGCTGGGTCCTAGATGGTTGACTGAATAGTGGTTTTGCTGCAGGAAGCTGCCAACAATAACAATGGACGGGCAGCACATTCTGCATGGAGAAACTACGATGATTTCAACGAGTTTTTCTGGTAGGTGGATTAACTGAGCTCTCTGATTTTGTTGTTCTGTTGCTATTTTTATGTATTGTTGCTTCTCCCTTTCAGGTCTTCGAAATGTTTTCAATTGGATTGGCCGTGGAAACTGAACAGTCCATTTTTCTCGAAGCCTACTAGGAAGGAGGTTTGTTTTGTATTAACTGTATTCATGATTGTATGGATCTTGCAGTAGATGGAACAAAATGAGTGTGTATATGTTATGGGCTCGTTACTTTTTTCCGTTTGACGGATTTGTTAGTATGATCTGCGCCTCGACTGTCAGGAGCAAGGATACTGTTTATCTTCCTTCCTGACTTAGTTGCACTATGTTCTGTACTTTTAAGCAACTGACACTCAAGAAGGGTTTCTGTAGTTTATCACTTGTTACTGACTGCAGACCACTCCATCACTGGACACTATAGTTGAGCTATGAAATGTATTCCCATTTTACGGTCTAGACGTGCCATGGAATATTGTATCACTTATCAATATACAAACACTAAATTTGCCAAACATTTTTTCAAGCTACACACCAAACACCTAAGAGCATATGAACCAAGAAGCTGAAAAGCAGGCAAATTGGGTTAACTAAGTTTGCCTAAACATACCCTAATCTTAGAATCAACGAATTTAGTTTCTTAATGTTTTTGGCTTTCTAGCATAGTCCAGTTACGCATCACCATCTATGTTAAATAGTTTGATAATAATGTGAATTGTCTGTAGTTCTCATAAAAAGTTTCACATGGTCCTTTTACAGGGTTTGCTCCATCGGAACCATCATTATGGAAAGACTTCTTTTGTGGAACACAGAACTTTTCTCCATCTTTACCACAGCTTTCACCGCCTTTGGATGTTCCTAATTATGATGTTTCAGGTATTTTTTTTACAAGGGTTGTGGTATCCTGCTTTGGGTGCAGCATAAATGTCCACCTTCTCTCTTTTTTTACTTTTGTGTTCTGATATCTTAAATTTGTTCAATTTATCAAGATGTGCTAGAAGCACAATATTGAATATACTAATTAAAGGCTTGTGTCTTGGGGATTTGTATTTTGAAGGGGTGTAATAAGGGTTAGACCTGATTTAATGTGAATTAGAACTATAAAATCGTCCTTTGCTGCCGGTGAGATGAATGATTTAATTCACAGTAAAAAGTTCCCATACTATTTCATGAAAACTTCCACCTTTTCTCAAAGCTGTCTGTTCTTGCCTTCTTGGTATATATGATGAGAGAATTCCTTATTTGACACTACTTTAAAATATTGTTCCCTATTTGACACTTGTAAAATAATTCTTCCCTATGTGACACTTTAAAGGCTAATATTTTAAAGGCGATGTGGCTTAACGAGGATGCTGAGTCAGTTCTAGAGTGAAGAATGTTTTAGCCATATGGATATTTTGCAGAATATTACTCCCTCCGTTCCATTATTCTTGTCGTGGTTTTAGTTCAAATTTGAATAAAAACCATGACAAGAATTATGAAACAGAGGGAGTACTTTGTAATGGTAGCACAATAATAGTACTGAATTCTCTTCATATGCTACATTTTCATCCACACTGGTTATGAGTTAGCGACCTGTATTTTTCACTAACTGGTTCTCTGAAGATTGGTGCTCAGTAGGAGATATGCAGAACTTTTTTTTGTCTTGTTCTTGTTTTTTATGATATTTCCTTGAGGATCATTTTGTGCTTTTTATTTGTCATTATAACATTTTTATCATACCTGTGGTTCTATTTATGTGCATGCAGGGACTTACTATTATTGCTTTCAACAATGGTAGCTTTGACACAAATACTGCATTGGAACTTCTTAGCTTGGGCCCAACCTATGTCGTAATGAAATTCATTGAGAGTTAGTACTAAGAAACCTTTTCTTTGTAGTCATTAGTCTGATTGTTTTCATAGTGTCCCTTGTAGCTGATTAATTTCTTCTGTTGTTTTTGTTTTCCTTTGTTTGAGGAAGGTGTTTTGGACATTCTAATGATGTACGGTGCATATTCAACATCTCGTGGATCTGCCATTACTAGAGTGATCTGGCGATTCTTTTGGTTTACCATGGCTTCATTTGTCATCTGTTACCTATATATGTAAGTTTGGATGCCTGCACAGAGCGAATAATGTAGAACTCGATTATTTGCTTCTAATCGACCAATGATATATTTAGGATCCTATTATCTGGTAGCACATATCCGAGATGTCCCTCTATGGTGTTCACACCATTTCTGAAAAAGTTATAATAGTTTGACCATTTCTCAGCAAGGCACTTCAAGATGGAGCGCAGTCTGCATTTTTCAAGATATATGTTGTTGTAATAAGTGCATATGCGGGTGTCCAGATAATCATCGGCCTGCTCATGAGTTTTCCTTGTTGCCGTGGTGTTACCAATGCTTGCTACAGCTGGTCTTTTGTACGCCTTATTCAGTGGATGCATCAGGTATTGTCCTTCGACGGCTTTTTAACTTCCTAAAAGCTGCCTTTCTGTAGAAATATTTCTGATGCAACATCTCTGCTAAGGGTGTATGACATTTTCTTATGTTGAAGGAGCACAATTATGTGGGAAGAGGCATGCATGAAAGGCCTCTAGACTACATCAAGTAATCTGATCTAACTTCGAAACATAGTTCTGTGATTCTGCTGGCATGTTGGAATCACACGTAACTAACTTGATTTACTGTGCAGATATGTGGCTTTCTGGCTTGTTATTCTTGCTGCAAAATTTTCATTTACCTATTTTCTCCAGGAAAGTTTAGTTTATGTGTTTTCCCTTTGTTCTCCCACTTACCAGCATCAATTTGTATTTCAAAATGACTTCTCTTATGCAGATTCAACCTCTCGTGGAACCAACAAGACTGATTACCAGTTTCAAAGGCTTACAGTATCAGTGGCATGACTTTTTCTCAAAGAGTATGTATACACATTTTCTATCATCACGCATTTTTTAGTACCTTTTGATCCTTATAGTTCACTCATGTATTTCTCTTTGAGGAAATACGATAAATACCGTGACTGTGTCATAATACGAAGCTTCTGCTGCAGCAACTGTAGCTTCTTAGCCCCTTCTACTGTATAGTTGAAATATTTGTTCTTGAGAAGTGTACATCTTCTCAAGTATTAGTGCCTTTGAGTTTAAATCTCTTTCGTTAATCTTGTATGTTGCTACCTGGCTTTTGTGAAATTGGCCTCTACTTTATTCCACTGGTATCACATAATCCCACTGAGATGCGCTAAGCTGTGTTCTTCAGTACAGAAAACTTGTATACAATTTTTATGATTATGAAAGTGAGGTTGTAGGCTGTGCTTTTAATTATTCATGTTGGTTGTTGAAATGTTTGCAGATAACCATAATGCCTTCACAATCCTTTTTTTGTGGGCTCCAGTGGTCTCAGTAAGTAACCTGTTTTCCCCTTCTAGCTTATCGTGGCGCAGCACAACACAGTTCAGCACCCGCAAACTGAGCCTAAACGTGCCTATGCTTATTTCATCAGCTTGCTTGCTGCTCTTGTTTCTGTTGGGCTTATTGTTCCAGGTAGCTGTTTCTTGTGTGCATGAACACATATATTTATAGGAAGAATATATTTGTGCAGATTTATCTTTTGGACATCCATGTATTTTACACCATCATGTCTGCTATTGTTGGATTCCTCCTTGGTGCACGTGAACGCCTGGGAGAGGTTAGTTCTTAAACTGTAGCTTTATGCTGTTGTCGTGCGATTGTTTTCTAAGTTGCTTCTGGAAGATCTATTTGCTTTGCTGTTTTTTCTTTTGTTGTTTATTATGTGGGCAATTTTCTTGTTTTATTACTGTGTAGTAAGTAAACATAAGGGAAGGTGTGGGGGGAATAGTACAACCCACAAAGTTAATATAGAAGATAAGGGGTGGTTGACTATCCTACAAACTGTTATGCTAGCCAACTAAGCTCGAGAAGTCTGGAGGCTTCTCATTACTTTGTAGCTAGTTAATGTAAGGCACACTTTTTATGTAACTCATAAGTAGTTTATGTAGAACAATTCACATATAAACTATATTACACTCCAGTTTGGGTTGGATGTGTTAACATTCGGTTGCCCACCAGCGGTTCATGCTTTGATATTTTCTTTTCTAGCTCTATCTAGTGGTGGCAGATACATTGAGTTGTTTTGGTTATCTGTTGATTTATCCTGGCTGGTGGTTGTAATTCTTTTTTCAGATTAGGTCTGTTGAAGCAGTTCACAGATTCTTTGAGAAGTTCCCTGAAGCATTCATGGATAAACTTCATGTACCTGTTCCAAAAAGGTTTTCAATGTTCTCACAGTTTATTTTTCACACTTCATTTCAATGCACCTAAGCTGGTTTTGATGATCATACAGGAAACAACTGCTATCGTCTGGTCAGGTATGTGTCCTTTTGGTATCTGTACTTTACAGCCTGTTACTCTGTACTACACACTACAAATCTGTGTCAATTAATCTGGAATGGAGGGAGTAATTAAGTTTTCTGTAGGTGGAGCCCTGGATGCATGTTGTTTTTACTTCAATATGTTCTGAAGTTGCTTTATTGTTTCAGCTTTCTTGTAGCTACTCCAATTTTTTGTGCATGTATGTGCTTGAAGTTACAAAAAGTGTCTGCTATGGAATGAAATGATGAAAGTGATACTATTGTTTTGTCAGCTATACGTTTTCTCTTGTTGGCTGCTTTGATTAAGCATGATCTTCAGACGTGTGGTTCCCCGAAATGAATATATTTGATATATATTTTGCAGAACAATCATTTTCAATTAGAAGATGAAATTAAATTAGGCATTTCTTCTACTCTCCTCTGAGTCATTACTAAGTCCGAATCCTCCTCAATTTCCTGCGAATATCTGCTTAGTTTGGTCTCACCTCCTTTGATGCCCATCTGTAGGATCATCTAGATATCTGTTGTTATTTTATTTGGGTTGTCCTGTCTGTTCTAATTTGCTACATAGCTATGTTTGGTGTCACCATTGTTCTTTGATTCCTGCCTTGCATTTGGAGTCATAATACTTCCTCAATAATTTATCTGAGCTCATATTTATCCTTTTTTGCATCTGTATTGCTATTATTGACTTAAACAAGTATTACAAGTTCTCTTTGTGCTTAAATTATAAATATACCTTGTTTTCTTTCAGTTCTTTATTGTTAGTTTCAATAAGTTGACATGATAAACACCAATTTACCAGGATGCAGAGTTAAGTAAGTTTGATGCATCTAGATTCGCTCCTTTCTGGAATGAAATTGTGAGGAATTTGCGGGAAGAGGATTATATCAACAACACGTAAGCAGAATTGAAACTGTGTTATTAATTCGTTGAAGCCATAGCTGGATACAGTGTACCTCATGTTTTGGCTTTTTTGCAGTGAACTCGAGTTACTCTTGATGCCCAAGAATAAAGGTGGTCTTCCAATTGTGCAGTGGCCTCTTTTTTTGCTTGCTAGCAAGGTTAAAAGTCAAATTTATGTTTATTTTTAAAAGTATTCCCTTGCATATTTCCACTTGATACATCTTTTCTGTCTTTTTGGTGATTAATTGCCCTTTTATTGCAGGTTTTCTTGGCGAAAGATATAGCAGTTGATTGCAAAGACTCACAAGATGAACTCTGGCTAAGGATCTCAAAGGATGAATACATGCAATATGCTGTCGAGGAGTGCTTTCATAGCATTTATCATATCCTGACCTCTATACTAGATAAAGAAGGCCATCTCTGGTAATGTTTTTTTAGAATAATGTCGTTCATGTTCGTCCTGCCTCTTTCCACCTTGTATAGTTCAACAGATTTATGATCAAAATTTGTAATTATCAGGGTGCAAAGGATTTTTGGTGGTATTCGAGAAAGCATTTCAAAGAAGAACATCCAGAGTGATATTCATTTCAGCAAATTGCCTAATGTCATTGCCAAGCTTGTTGCTGTAGCAGGAATACTGGTATATATGTTATGATTTAGTTTGAACACATCAATTCTCTACTGTGGTTTATGCGTGCCTTTTCACTTACACGTGCGTAGGCCATATTTGCTGCAAGATTACCTTACTCATGACTGGAATCCAATCTTTACAACTTGCTAGAACCCGATTCTCTTTAGGAACCTTGTATTTTGTAGCGAGATCCCTATCTATTCAAGCCAAATCCATGGTACTATAAAAGCTATGTTGAAACTGCTCGGTCTGCTGCGGCGGCTGCCTGCTCTGGACGTATTTCCCTTGTACCTATAAAATATGTTGTGCACATTCTAATCAACATGTCCAGTTTTCGTTGTCACTTATATAGCAATGGCTTAGAAAAGTAGCATGTCGATTTGGGCCGCTCATGGCATTGGCTTCAGAGCGAAATATTAGCGAAGTTTCTTAATAGCGTGTATTTATTATATCTGGACATATGCATAAAAAGGCTATTAATGATTTATGAATGCGTACACAAATTAATTATTTATCAGATGGATGATAAACTGGAGTGTGCTTCTATTTTCGTGAATGCAAGTCTGTTGCAGTGCTCTTGCTATCTAGGACTAGACCCAGGATGTGAGTTTGTTAAGGAGTGTTAACTTTACCAATAGAAGTGGTTCATCCATACACATGTTCCTTTTTTGTTTGTCTTATTAAGAAATCTCTAAATAAGAATCACAAACTTACTAACCGAAACGCTTATATTGTTGTTTTGCTGCTCATCACAAGTTCCACATGGAAAAATCACTACTATTGCCAGGGTTAAGTTTAGGGGTATTGTCTGCTTTTGTTCAAGGGGTGTGACAGACTGGTGAAAGTAGTCAAGTATGATATGGATTTTTTCCAGCATAGGATTCAAACATTGTAATCCACACGCTCCTAAAATGTAGTCTGTGTTTGGTGTTTAGACTACTGTAATTTATATGATGTTTAAATAATGCTTTGCAGAAAGAAACAGAGTCTGCTGATATGAAGAAGGGGGCAGTTAATGCCATTCAGGACCTATATGAAGTTGTTCATCACGAAGTGCTTTCTGTTGATATGAGGTCTGCCATTTTGTTTATAATCTGTTCTCTCTATCCTTATAGTCAGATCTGTATGCTGATGTATCATTCATCCATATCTAATTTCTTTTGCATAATGTTAGTGGCAACATTGATGATTGGAATCAGATAAATAGAGCAAGAGCCGAAGGCCGCCTTTTCAGTAATCTCAAGTGGCCAAATGATCCTGGATTGGTATTGTCCTATTGTCCTTGTTGAGTTTATATTTTCCTATTATTTTGTATCTCTCTAACTATTATTTAATCTATCTTGATGTAATGAGATACAGAAAGACCTTATCAAACGACTGCATTCACTTCTGACCATCAAGGAATCAGCTGCTAATGTTCCTAAAAATCTGGAAGCCTGTCGCAGACTGGAGTTCTTCACAAACTCTCTGTTCATGCGAATGCCTCTTGCAAGGCCTGTTGCAGAAATGCTTTCCTTTAGGTGAGGCTAACTTGGTTCTTTTCTGCTTGTTCCATTAATTGTGGAATTGTTGATATTATTTTACAATCAGTACTGCACCTGATTCCACTGGGTGCATGTTCTAACCATAGTAACAGCTTCAACTTCTCTTTCACCTCTTAAACTTGAATGTGGTTCGTTTTGCTGTCAAATTTTCCCATAACTTAGTAAGAAACAATTGATTGTTTCTGTGAGCTGGTTAAAACCAATTCCCCTTTGATTTTCAATGTTTTCTATGGTTACATTGTCAGTAGGATGTTTATTTGAAAAAAGATAAATGATATACCGAGATAAAAAACTTTTCACAAGTTGATGCAAATCTTGTGGTGAAATCGAGGGGTCTGCCATGTTCCTGCTCCCATAATTAAGCAAGAACAAACTGATGTTCACTCGACACTGACCAGTGACCACTGACCAGTACCGTACTTTGTTTGTAGGAACTGAGCACATGCGGTAGTTATCAGTTTCCTAGTACTCGTGTTATGGGTAGCGGCACTGTTCATGTGAACATTATTCTGGATTGTAGCAAGAGCTCATCCAACCATAGCTTTGGTAGCTCCAGTTGAATTAATATCAGAGTCATGTAGTGAGATTAGGCTTTATGTATGTGTGCTGTGTGGTGAGAGACTGGTCTTTTTTACCCCACAGGCTCAAGCTCTTCTTTCTGCTAAACCTGCTTCTCTACTCAATGAGAAGATGTCCAATGTTTTTTTGTTGCATGCAATTTAAAAAGTAAGAAAGAATATCAAGGTCCTACTATTTAGGCGATAAACATGAGGTTAGTTTTTATTTGTTATGGCGTGTCCCATGTATATAATAGGCTGGCGCATACTATCTGAAATTACTCCCTCTGGTCCTGTGAAAGCAGTATTTTAGGATCTGGGTAGAGTCGAACTTTTGAAATTTTGACTACTAATTTCTTTGACAAATATTTTGGTTGGATATAAGCCTGTGCATAGACGGTTTGGCTGGTTTGGCCGGTTTCGGCTAGTTCAAATTCTTGTACCAGCTTCAAAGTTTGGATATGTGAAGGAAAATGAACTAAGGTGTCACTGGCCAGTTTGGCCGGATTCAGATTTTGCACACCCTTAGTTGGATACTTGAAAATAACACGTGAATATGTCTCGAATAGTACTTCACTATATAATTCCGCCATGTCAGTTCATGTCACACACTTCGAGGTTCAAGTTTGACTATCATTTGACTGATGAAATGTGTGATATGTGCCATAGAATTTATACTACAGTATTGAATTCATATTTGATTTTTTACCCATAGAATTTTTAAGGCTCATGACTCGTTTATTATCAGTCTATAATTGATGGTCAAAGTTAAAGCTCGGTATATGAGGGTGCCACAGAAATTGGGACAGAGGGGGTACATTTTATTTGGATTATATAAATGTGTTGTACTTCATCCAAAAAATGATGTCGCATATTTGTCTAGATTCATATCTATGTAGACACGTTTTATACACTACATGCGAATGTAGACAAATATGCGACATCATTTTCCGGACAGAGGGGGTAATAAAAACTACTGATCAAATTTGTATTTTAAAGATCGATGCTCAAAATGACAGCTTTTAGAGGATTGAGGGAGTAAGCAAGAACAACCAAAGTATGATTAGAGCTCCTTTGTAATGATCTCAAATCATTACAGCACCTTTGTTATAATATGGTGCGATGTGCAAATGGTCAAAAAAGTTTCCAAAAATTTACCTAAAATCTTTGTACTATACTTTTGTTTTAAATGTAATCGTATATGCAATGGAGAAGCTAAAGAAGAGACTTCCTGTAACTTCCATAATTTTAACCACCCATCTGTTTGTCCGGATGAAGATGAGGCGCCCTCATCAGCAGTATTGATATTCTCCACCAGCAAATGGTATGCTGGCCTGACGGTATATAGGCCAATTTTTTCAAACGGCCATGACCAAATGTCCTCACCACCAATTGTTGGTCGAGGGATTGCCTTGATTGCTGCAGCATCCGGGCTGAAAAAGGTTTTATCTGTCACATTAACCTTCCGATTCCCAGTGTCTTCATCAATCAGATCACAAACACGCCATACTCCAGTATCCTCTAGCATTCCCAACGGTCCCATACTTGGAGTATCCGCAATCCAATTATCATGCCAAATAAGGGTCTTCTCACCATTTCTAACCATTTGCAGCAAACCTTTCTTGACGACTTCCCTACCATAGATTATAGCCTTCCATGTTCTTGAAGCACCTTTTGGGCAGCTAGTCGACTAGAAATCACCCGTAGGAAAATAAAGTCCTTTAGAACTCTCGTGCAGAGGCCTGTAGGATTTTCTAATAACCTCCAAGCTTGTTTACCCAACATTGCCGCATTAAAAGATTCAAAATCTCTAAAGCCAATACCATCTTTTCTCTCGAGGATGGAAATTTTATACCATGATTTCCAATACATACCTCGCTTTTCAGTTGAATCACCCACCAGTATTGTGCCATAATTGTCGTTAGTAAGTGCATTGTATGTGCTTCTTTACCCAAATTACGCCTTGTTATGGTATATTTAGTGAAGTTATATATCTTTAGTTTTGTTCTTAATATGTTTACAACAATTCCTGCATCTGCATACTAGTCCATGACGGTCCAAACAATGGACCAAATATTGGCCATATCGGCTAATTATGTGTGACATTGAATTTTGAAATCATGCATGGAATGGGTATTGGTAGGCCATCGAGACAGAAATATCTTGGCAGATATACTTAGAAACCTGCTGATGAGTGATGACACATATGAGTATCTTACAGTTTCGGTGATACTTGACTGTTGGAAGACTCTTTTTCTTAGTCAGCTTTGCTGATACCTAATGGTCTATGAATTGGTATAACAAGCAGTTTGCAACTCAGTTACGTAAACATGTACCTTGATAGTATTAGCCAGCATGTTTGGCAAAAAAATAAGTTTTGATGACGGAGACCTGGACAGTGAAATATATTGAGGAAAGACAAAATCAGTACTCTCTCCGATCCATATTACTTGTCGTAGAAATGGATGTATCTAGACATGTTTTAGTACTAGATAGATCTGTTTCAGTGACAAGTAATATGGATCGGAGGGAGTACAACGATACTCCCTCTGTTTGGGATTATAGGTCCTACGCGTATACATAGGTTGTTAATTTGACTAATAAAATATAAGTTATATATCATAAAACTTATACCATTAGAAAATATAGCATCTAAAGTTTCTAATGGTATAATTTTTGTGTTATTCTATTTATATTTTGTTGATCAAATTGGCAACCTAGTTAACCGTGCGTGACCTATAATCCCAAACGGAGGGAGTACTAGAACTGAATCCTTAGTATTTTTCTTTTTGTGGATTATGTACTTGCCTGAAGCTTGGGTTGAGAATTTTTATACTAGAATGGTATAATTTGTAGGGCATGTAAGCATCTCATGGCGTTCAGTTTTTTTCCGGTTCAGTTGTATTTTCTTTATGGGCCTCTGATATTTGACACTTTATTTGTAGCGTGTTCACTCCATATTACTCGGAGACTGTGCTTTATAGTATCGCTGAACTCCAGAAGAGAAATGAAGATGGTATAAGTACACTGTTTTATCTTCAGAAGATATATCCAGGTTTGTTCTTTCTTTCCATGGTGAAATTTACTACTCCCTCCGTTCACTATTGTAAGACATTCTAGCCTTTTTCTAAAACACATGTATGTAGACGTGTTTTAGTGTGTAAGTTCATTCATTTTGGAGTGTATCTAGTCCACTTTGAAATATCTAAAAGGTCTTAACGTTAGTGCATGGAGGGAGTAACAGTTATGTAAAAGGGGTCAGCTTCTGATGGATAGGTTTGAGAGAGCCCCTTGTTTCCTTCCTCGAACCATGTTCCTTTGAAATCTGAAGAGATCTGTTCTATGGTTGCATGCATAGTCAAAGTATATTCGATCTGGTGCCACTTGTTAAGCTCTAAAAAAATTGTTAGTTTCCCTTATCAGCTTGAATAATGAATAATATACACCCATTTGTCATGGCCTCCCTGTTGGAATGCTACCATCTGAACTAAGCCAACCAAGAAATGTCCTGCTCCCATCTCGTGGAGTTGATATCTAGTGCTATGTCTGCATCATGTACTACCAGATTCCCAAGCAACCCACACCATTAGATCAGAATACAATCACACACTTGTCGCTGGGGGAGTTTCCTGGCCATTTTTTACTAAAGCCCCTAAAACTGCCGCTCTATTCATGTATTCTGCAATAGGCCTGTGACATTTTGGTTTTGTCCCTTTCGATCCTTAGTTATCTGAATTTTGAATATTGAATCGGATGGACACACCTGGTATTCAGCTAAGTAGTACATTGGATAAATATGGAGTACACATTTTCCAAAGAATTTTAATTGTAAGAGTACATGAAAGAAACATGGAAGTATTGAATTTGTGCACAACAAAAAACTATCAAGAATATGTATGTGATACTACTTGCACAACACATACGCAAATCAAAAGAGATGTACAGGACATACTCCATTCATCAGACCGTTCCACTCCGTTACATTATCTGATATTTTGAACGGGAAACTGAAGCAAAGAATTAGTAGAAATACACATGTACTACTTTGAATAGGGTGGTGAAATACAAATCCCACGAAGCAGCATCGGAGGACACCTTTAGGCTACAGCAGATGCGGTTGTCATGGCTGACAGATCTGGGGTGGTCGGGCATGTTTTGCGGCTGGCACCGTGGTTGGGAAGATGGATCCGAGGTGGGGGCGAGGTGGGGGCAGTAGGTGGCAGCGTCCAGTGGTCGCAAACTTCCTAGGTGACAGCTGGTGGGGGCAGTTCAATAGAGAGGGAGGGGCTGGCCGGCTGGGAAGGTGCAGGATTATTAAGAGTGACGGGAGGAGAGGGGGGAGGGTGAGAAAAACAGATACTGTATTTCAGACTGTGTTGTGGATGTTACTTGATTCTTAGAAAGTGCAGGGTGTTTTTCACTAGTTATCACAGGTGGATGGAGTCCCATTTGCATCTGATGGCTGAGAATACATGGGCATCCAGTAGTACAGGATTTGGATGTAGCACTAGATTTCTTCTCTCGTCTTGTGCTAGCTAGTACTCCCTCCGTTTATAAATATAAGATGTTTTAGGTTTATGAAGGAGATGTATCTAGACACGTTTTAGTGTATAGGTTCAAATGAATCTAGACACTAAAATATGTCTAGATACATTTCCTTCACAATCCTAAAACATCTTATATTTCCAAACGGAGGGAGTAGAAGAGAGTGCATTTTCTTTGTTAACATGGAAATATGTGTGTTGTCTTAACTATCCTTGTACAAATCTTATGTGGTGAACTTTTGTATACAGATGAGTGGAAGAACTTCCTTACTCGCATCAACAGGGATGAAAATGCAGCAGAGTCTGAACTTTTTAGCAGTGCAAATGACATACTAGAACTGCGACTTTGGGCATCTTACCGTGGGCAGACCTTAGCGCGAACAGGTTTGCTGCAATTTGAAACTTATTTTCTCCATGTGTACATTACTTTTGGAAATACTTTTCCTAGTATGTATCCATTTTGTAACTGTTGCTTTGCAGTTCGTGGGATGATGTATTACAGAAAAGCCCTTATGTTGCAAAGTTATCTGGAGAGAATGCATTCTGAAGGTATTTCTACTAGCTTCCTTGTGGGACACATAAATTCTATATTTAACCAAGTGCATGTAATATCCTTTTCTGATGTTTTTCGTTGCTAGACCTTGAATCTGCGTTTGATATGGCTGGTCTGGCTGACACACATTTTGAGTACTCCCCTGAAGCACGTGCACAGGCTGATTTGAAGTTTACGTACGTTGTTACCTGCCAAATTTATGGATTACAGAAAGGAGAAGGGAAACAAGAAGCTGCTGATATAGCCCTTCTAATGCAAAGGTACTCTTACTTTTATACCTTCGAATTATCTCTTCTTTCATGCTACATAAGTGCTTCTCTTGTTCGTAGAATCAGTGATTGGGCTGGTTAGATCTTTCTTTTTGTGTGGCTACACCAGTACATTATCTCTATTTTTTCTTTCCTTCTCAGAAACGAAGCTCTTAGAATTGCCTATATTGATGTTGTCGAGAGCATTAAGAATGGAAAGCCTAGCACTGAGTATTACTCGAAGCTTGTTAAAGCCGACATCCATGGAAAAGACAAGGTTAGTGGCAATTGGTTTTGGATGCCTTGTCTAATGCACGATTGCTATTATCGAGTTTCTGAAGCACTGTATTAACTGTTAAGAAGTAATCTTGGGTTTGAACTGTTCTTTTTGTTTGTCACGCCTTCAATGGCTACAGTATGTTAATTCCTGAAAATTGTTCTGCTCCATTGAGTGCAGTTCTCATATCTTGTACTTGATGACAATGAACTTATTTATATTGGCACCACTATAGTATCCTGACCGTTGCATGCTCAAGGAAGTCAATATCTTTAAGTATAAACTTCAAACATGGTTTATTGTTTGACAATGTGTTTCAGTATCACTAACTTAAATTATATGTTGCAGGAAATTTATTCAGTTAAGTTGCCTGGCAATCCAAAGCTTGGGGAGGGTAAACCTGAAAACCAAAATCATGCCGTAATATTCACTCGTGGAAATGCTGTACAAACTATTGATATGAATCAGGTACTCGTTTACGAATCTGTGTGCAGCACCTACCATTTTACATGGAGGCAACTGTTTTGCATTTCTTCTAACCAAACGTATTTACTTGATGCTTCTTGACTACCCAGTGTTCAGTTTCTCTGATGTGTACACATTTAAGTAGTTTCTCATAAGTTCATTCCATTATTGATATTGTCACTGTTTGAGGGTTTGACTAATGATCCTCTGCAAAAATGCATGAACTGTTTTGAACCATCATTGTTGAGTTGAAGTTGATTTTTCAATTGAAGGATAACTATTTCGAAGAGGCACTCAAGATGAGAAACCTGCTTGAGGAGTTCTCTCAAGATCATGGCAAGTTCAAGCCTTCAATTCTTGGTGTTAGGGAACATGTCTTCACGGGAAGGTGTTATTTCAGTACATTTTGGCTGTGTATTTTCTTGATTTCACTTCATCTGTAAACCCAGTCAATAACATTTTTCTCTTGTGTAGTGTTTCCTCCCTGGCATCATTTATGTCGAGTCAAGAAACTAGTTTTGTGACATTAGGACAGCGTGTTCTTTCTAATCCACTGAAGTAAGTGCTTTTACATAATAGCAGTTTTCTATATCACACGACTATCCTAGATTTATGTCTTGTTAACATCTTTTTGTTTCTGCAGAGTGAGAATGCACTATGGTCACCCAGATGTTTTTGATAGAGTTTTTCATATTACAAGGGGGGGCATCAGTAAGGCATCCCGTATCATCAATATCAGTGAGGATATATTTGCAGGTAAAACTAGATACCTTCTTTTGCTTTGACTCCAGCTAATAGGCATGTGTTTAGTATCTTTTACTACCTATTTTCCAAGTCAAGAACATGATGGTATGCAAGGTCACCTGATAAATATTTTTACTCTAGCTGTAATTTGTCTTCTGATTCCAATTGGTTACTGTTTGATATAAATATTGAATATTTTGATGTGTTCTACACATTTGGATATGATAAATTGTTTTTTGGTCTGGAAATTATTTGAAGTCTCTTGAATTGTCATGTTTGTGTAGCAAAACAGATGACATAATTTGCTTTAGTAGCTGAAAATCTGGTTATTCATGGGAAGGTATTTTGGTGAAATGAGTATTAAGTAAATAATGATATGTCACAAGTCCATTTTGTAATCTAGATATTATTGGCAACATGTTCCCCCCACATTTGTAAACACCATGTTTTATTTGTATTCCACGTTGGTATCTTTTTCTCATGTTTTAGTCTCTTTAACAATGCCATCAATATGTTCAATTGTTGGTGTTTGAGGATTTTCCATATATGCTCAACAGTTTTCTTCTTCCTTCTAGAAGATTTTCAATACACTATACTCATGGAGCTGTAGCTTCTTACTGATGCACCATCCATGAATTGCAGGGTTTAACTCTACGTTGCGTCAAGGGAACATAACTCATCATGAGTATATTCAGGTCTAGTTTTTCTTCAACCATATTTATTCTACTGTTGCACCTGCTGATCTCTAGTTATTTCATTCAATGAAAACATTTAAGGTTGTTAGTTGTCTACGGAGGTTTCTCGACAAGCTAGTATTTTCTTAGTCACAGCATCTGTTTCTGTATGTTGGACAAAACTGTGCTACAGGTGGCCTAAAAGTCATTGGATGGAGACTATGAGACTACATTACAGTTTCAGCTAAAATTGGAGAGTATGAACTCTTAAACTAAGTCATTCATTACTAGTTAACACTCCCAGTATTATCAGGGAAGTAAGCAACACAAGTGTTTCATGTATATTGATGAATGTTGTTGATTGTTGGCCTCTGTATTCTCAGATATATGCATAATTGCACACAACTTCAAATAGTTTTATAATCCAATAACTAGAGTCCTTTGAGGTATTCCACTTTTGAGCTGCCAATATGATTTAAGCCTCTTTCTTATTGTGTGTTATCTGAATGCCTTATAGTTGGCTAATCTAAAATTGCATCACAGATTTACTGGCTAAAACTTTCTTGTGTGTGCCGGTATCACACTGTTAGTTAACCTTGATGGTCAATGAGAGACCTAATGAAAATACTAGTCCAGCTGAAAATGGATTTGTTGCATACACGTGCAGTCTTTCATATGTGCCACTGAATTATATTTAAGAGTAATTCATTAGTGTGATGAATCAAATGCTTAAACATACTGAGCTGGCATACAGTGAGTTGCACTGGGACCCCTTTTGACGGGTCAGTGGAATCTTTATGCCCAAAATCCTGATTCGAGTAATCATTTATTTGGTACCGCTCAAGGAGCGGGAACTGCCATTCTAACTCTTCTTGGCTATCTTTTATACATTGTATTGATGTTTGACATCATTCTGTAGGTTGGGAAAGGAAGAGACGTTGGGCTTAACCAGATTGCACTATTTGAAGGAAAAGTTGCTGGAGGAAACGGTGAACAAGTCCTTAGCCGAGATATATACAGACTTGGACAGCTCTTTGACTTCTTCAGGATGTTATCATTCTATGTGACAACTATTGGGTTCTACTTCTGTACTATGGTAATTCTGTTTCCTGATACTCTATGTTACATTTATTCTGCCAGCACTGTTTCTACTACCCTGTTCGTAAATAGATGATGTTCTAAATGCGTTGAGTCAAACTAATTTTGACTCCTATAATTTGGAAAATTATTTAGTTAATCGTGTGAGACTCGTACTGAAGGACAGGACTGGCGCAGTGGCACAAGTACTCCCCACTTGTGCCCAGAGGTCCTGGGTTCGACACAGCCTCTCTGCATTGCACTGTGCAGGGGTAAGGCTTGCCTCTGTAATCCTTCCCCAGACTCCACCCGGTGTGGGAGCTTCTAGCACTGGGTCTGTCATTTTGTGAGACTCGTACTGTTCATGTTTGCATCTTGGACATTGTGTGAAGCTTTTATCTATAATCGTTCCTGGTAAACACAAATTTTCATTCAAATGTTATTATTAGTTTAAACCTAATACTTCTCTCATGTGCAAACTGATGTTCTGCAGTCTGTGCATTACGAGCCATACCTATCTCTGCAGGATTTATATTGTTGAAAATGGCATTGATAACACTAGCTATTTATAAAATGTAAATATTGCCAGCATTTTTTGTCTTTCGACCTCTGAGGTTCTGATATTTATTCATTTATTCTTTTGCAGCTAACTGTACTGACTGTGTACATATTTCTCTATGGAAAAACTTATCTGGTAAGATTGAATATCCGTTCATCTACCTTTTACTGTATGATCTTTGTTCCAGAATCTCAAACAAGCCATTTTGTATCATGTCAAAACACTTGTACTTCCTCCGTCCCAAAATAGATGTCTCAGATTTCACAAGATTTAGATGAATCTATATATTAAATAGTGTCTAGATTCATCCAAATTTTGACAAATCTAAGACATCTATTTTAGGACGGAGGGAGTATGTAATTGTCAAACCTTGCTTCCTGATGACTCCATGGCAGATTTTTTAATATTTATGAAATGTATCAGTGCTATGCTATTAACATACAAAACAACAAACTGATATCACTAGATTTATCATGGAATATCATTTTATAATACTGTACTATATAATTATTTTTCGTTAGTGATGACTGATGGAGGAGGTCACGAAGGATATACAAGGAGATATTCCTTGGTGTATGCTCTTTGCTGATGATGTGGTGCAAGTAGATGAAACCAGGGTTGGCATAAATAGAAGTTAGAATTATGGAGGCAGACTATGGAATCCAAGGGGGTTAGACTTAGTAGGACAAAGAGCGAGTATATGAGACATGACTTTAGTGGTTTTGGGTGCGAAGGCGGAGAGTTTAGTTTAGATGGACAAATAGTGCCCAAGGACACCTTCCGATACTTGGAATCAATGTTGCAAAGCAACGGTGATATCGATGTGGATGCTTGCCATAGGATCAAGGCAGGATGGATGAAGTGGTGGCAAGCATCCGACATTCTATGTGACAAGAAGGTCCCACAAACGCTAGATCGTAAGTTCAATTAGACCTGCGATGCTATATGAAGCAGATTGTTGGGTCACTAAAAGACAACACCATCCAACAAAAGAGTGTTGTGGAGATGTGCATGCTATAGTGGATGTGTAGCCATTCAAGAAAGGACCAAATTAGGAACGGGATAATACGTGGTAGGGTAGGGGTGGCACGGATCGACAAGAAGGTTTGGGTGTATCCAGCAGAGGCCTCCAGAAGCACTAGATAATACTGCCCAAAGCTTAAGACTTTTTTTTTTTTGAAAAGTCAAGCTACGGAAAGTTTGACCAAACTTTTAGAAAAAACTATCAAGAACTATGATATTATATAGATATCATGTGAAAATATGTTTCATGATGCATCAAAGTGTATGGATTTCATATTATAAATATTAATATTTTTCTCTAAAAACTTGGTCAAACTTTTCGTAGTTTGACTTTTGGAAAAAAAATATAAGCCTTAAGCTTTGGGACAGAGGTAGTAGTTGGGTATTCTAAAGGGTATGGAAAATACTAGGAGGGTAGAGGGCGACCAAAGTTGACTTGGACGGAGGCGGTAAAAAGGGACTCAGGGATTGGAATGTTCTTAGAGATTTGGCTCTTCATAGGACTATGGAAATCATCAATCCATGTGCCACAAACTTGCTTGGGAAAAAGGCTTTGACGCTATTGTATATAATTATTTTCGTGTGACGCAACATGTTTGCACTGAAATTGATAGTCAAAATACCATCTTGAAGACTGTATCGAGTGGAAACCCCAAATGGAGCCTGAGCTTCTGGAGCCCTTTTTTCCAAAATTTGAAACAATATTTTAAGGTTTCAAAAAATCTGAAAGAAATCCAAGATATAAACGATGTTGTGCTTTACCAACGTGCAAAATCACAACTCGAAATACCTTATATTTGGGGCTACACGAAAATGACAAAATCTGACATATTTGAAAGGGTTCAAAATTTTGCTCTATTCACTACTTTGGTGGCAGATTGTCATTTTTGTGTAGGCCCCAATATTAGGTACTTTGAGTTGAGATTTTGCATGTTGGTAAAGCACAACATTATCTACGTCTAGGTATTGTTTTAGATTTTTTTGAATCTTCGAAATGCTGTTTTTGAATTTTTCAAAAATACCTGAGCTCCATTTGTCCACTGTCCTAAAAGAATTACTATTTCATTATGTCATTGTTTTCGTGTCAGGCAACATGTTTGCACTTCATTAGTGGTCTGTAAGCTTCTCTTATGTTGAAATTTCTTACTTTGCATCTAGAGATTCTTCACTTCTTTTTTATCATTTTATTTACATCACCTTTTTCCTGACACGTCTTTTATGTTATTTATGTTTAGGCTTTATCTGGTGTTGGAGAATCAATTCAAAATAGGGCGGATATATTGCAGAATAAATCCCTGACTGTGGCTCTGAACACACAATTTCTATTCCAGATTGGTGTGTTTACTGCTATTCCCATGATTCTAGGTCTCATCCTGGAAGCAGGTGTCTTGACGGTATTTTCCTTTCCTTTGCAGACATTTGGACTTCTGGCTTAACCTAAGAACTTATGTACTACTCCCTCTGTCCAGGAATAACTGACTTGGGTTTGTCTAGATTCGGATATATCTATATACTAAAATGCGTCTAGATACATTCGAATCTAGACAAACTCAAGTCAGTTATTTCTGGACGGAGGGAGTAGTATTTATGGTTGGTTTATTGCCGTATTTAGTCTGAAAGAGTATTTTCTTTAAGAAGTAAAAGGAACTGTTATATATAGAGCACCATGACTGTACATTAAGTTATATTCCTTTTGATTTAAATGTAGCATCACTAGTCGTGATGAGCTTATATTTCTAGTGTTTTGTGGAATCTTTGTGCTATTTGTTAGCTTGGTGCACTAATTGCCACTCTTCTTTATAAAGTTTTACCTGGACACCAGCAACGATTGTATCCTTACATCTGAATGTGGCTGCAGGCTTTTGTCAACTTCATTACAATGCAGTTCCAACTATGCTCTGTATTTTTCACTTTCTCTCTTGGAACAAGGACACATTACTTCGGTCGCACAATACTACATGGGGGCGCAAAGGTAAGGCATTTCTCAAGTTAATGTTTGTCATTTATTTAATTTCTCTGTACAATTCTTTTGCTGTTGAGAATTTTGCACTAATACTAATCCTATTTTTTTCTTATTACCAGTATAGAGCAACTGGTAGGGGTTTTGTCGTACGACATATTAAGTTTGCTGAGAATTACCGTCTTTATTCCAGAAGCCATTTCGTGAAAGGGTGTGTTGTCGCTTGACGTTACTTTCAAGATTTTATGTGCAATTTCAGTATTATCCAGGCCAACTATGCTTGCTCGTTTTTGTAGGTTGGAGGTTGCACTCTTGTTGGTGATCTTCCTAGCTTATGGGTTTAACGATGGTGGTGCAATTGGCTATATTTTACTTTCCATAAGTAGCTGGTTTATGGCGCTTTCTTGGCTTTTTGCTCCTTACATTTTCAACCCATCTGGATTTGAATGGCAGAAGTGAGCCACTAAGCATTCTCTTTATATTTTACTCTCGCCAATCATTTTAACTGTCAGGATAAAGATAAACTCTGCCTGCACCTTTCTCTTTTAGGGTTGTTGAGGATTTCAGAGACTGGACAAACTGGCTATTTTACCGGGGTGGTATTGGGGTTAAAGGAGAAGAAAGCTGGGAAGCCTGGTGGGATGAAGAACTGGTAACTGAATGCTATACCTGTATTTGATTATAACCTCTAAAGTCTCAAATGATCTGTTATGTCATCTGTCTGCTGTGTTATTATGTCAAGACCTGAATCTTATTTTAATTACAAGATTGTGTAGACTGTAACTTGATAAGCATACAGTGACAAATACCCTATTATCCTGTAGCAGCCTGATGATATCATGAGAACTAAGGGTGTGCAAAAAATGAAACTGGCCAAACCAGCCAGTTACATCCTAGTTTATTTTTCTTCACAAATGAAATCCAAACTTTGAAACTAGTACAAAAATTTGAACTAACCAAAACCAGCCAAACCATTCAAACCGGGTTTCCACAGGCTTAATGAGAACCTATTGTCATGTGATGTGAAACCTTTAGTTTACGCTTTTGAATTCTTACATAGATGTTGTAGCCTGCAATTCTAGTCCTTAGTAAGTTCCCTTTGTTTTTCAGCTTCGTTTCTATTATGTAAAATTCTGCCTTGTTTATCCTTACTGGTGCTCTCTTTCACGTTCATTTTCTTTGAATAAGACTCAATCTAAGAGCCATGAGGCTTATGCTTTTGAGTTAGTAGTTTCATGCATAGATGTTTCAGTAGTCCGCTCTTCTAGCCTTAATAATCTCACTTTATCTTCGACTTGTTTAATACTATGTCAAATTATGCCTTTGTTTATCCTGCTCTGTTTGGCGCTTTCTCGGACTGTACTTGAACTGCCTCAATGCTAGTGCTCTTTTTCGCATTTGTTTTCTTTTAATAAAGCACAGTTGAATGAAGGCAAGATTGTGTTGATTATTAATCATTTTTCCACACATTTTTTGTCAGGGACATATCCAAACCTTCCGTGGGAGGATACTGGAGACCATACTTAGTTTAAGATTTTTCATTTTCCAGTATGGAGTTGTTTACCATATGGATGCCAGCGAACCAAGTACATCATTATTGGTATGTTTAATGTTTCAGCACTCATCTGATTGTTTACATGACATTTAGCGATAAACTGACAATAGAATGTGAAATTTGGTGTTCCAAAGTAAAAAACTCTTTCCAAGACAGACTATATTTTTATATGCTGTTGATATTCCAGTTGTACTTTTTTCATACATTTTTTATTTTGCATATCTTAACCTAATCGTGAATCCAAAATTACTGAAAAACACGTGGACGAACACACATTCAAATACCAACACAACTTAAAATTGATCTTGGTTGGGGAAGTTAAGTTTTGGCATTCTTTCGCTTTTTTGGTTTTATTAACGGCCTGAAAACATCATAATGCCATGTCTGGTTATATTATTATTACCTTGAACAGGATCTTTTCTTTGTTACACTAATTTTTTTTCTGATATGTACAGTCAAAGCTAACCTATGAGTCTTTTTTCCTGTAGTTAATTGTAGTGTTAGCCTGTTGGCCATTAGAAATTATTAGATTTTGGGATGTGGTCATCAGTTACTTGTTTTCTTTTGTGGAGAACCGTAGGGGAGAGCCCTACTGGATCAATTGCATGTGTGTCTTGGCTTACTTTATCAAGAATTGTAAATATCGTTGCTTGGCACTGCAGGTATATTGGGTATCCTGGGCTGTGCTTGGAGGGCTTTTTATCCTCCTAATGGTATGTGGATTCATGATGTGATATTAACTAAGTCATCTTGGTTTTCTACTGCTTGAGTTGTTCACTTGTGTACTTGCTGTATTGATATGCAGGTATTTAGTTTAAACCCCAAGGCCATGGTTCATTTCCAACTACTGCTGCGTCTTGTCAAAAGTATTGCCCTGTTAATGGTTTTGGCTGGTTTAATTGTGGCAATTGTGTCTACAAGACTTAGTTTTACAGATGTACTTGCTTCCATTCTGGCATATGTTCCTACTGGATGGGGAATTCTTTCGGTGAGTTTTCTGTGGAAACTTTGGTGCATGATGTTGATCTGAATAGTTTGTTATTATACAAATTAAACTTGATAATGATATACTACTAATGTTGCATAGCAACTAAAAAGATTTATAGGATGTTAACACAGGGTTTATATTATGTCTTTCATGTGGATTTGCCTTTGCAAAATAAGGAAACATTGTTTGTGTTCGTTTGTTCACTGTTAGTTTTCTTTTGAGTCAACAATCCTTAGTAGTACCATTCAACTGTTTTGAACATCGTCAACTTCCAGGTTTACAAGTAGAACAGTTTCTTGCTAATTACTATGAATCCTGTTTTTGCTTATACAGATCGCTGTGGCGTGGAAGCCTGTAGTGAAGAGGCTAGGTTTGTGGAAAACAGTGCGCTCTCTGGCTCGACTGTATGATGCTGGCATGGGAATGATCATCTTTGTACCCATAGCCATCTGTTCGTGGTTTCCCTTCATTTCCACCTTCCAGACGCGACTACTGTTTAACCAGGCTTTCAGCAGAGGTTTGGAGATTTCTCTCATCCTTGCTGGCAACAATCAGAATACGAGTGTATGAAGCTGGCACTATGCAAATTTTGAATCGTCAGCCAGATTGTGTGCGTCTGTCGTTCAATTGATCCTGGGTGGTTCTCAGTTAGCAGGAAATGTGTATATCTGGATGTTAGGAGGCAGTTATCTGCTATGGTTGTAGTTGGTGGTGTTCTCTAAGGACTGGGTACTAAATCATTGTAAAAATAACTTGTTGCATGTTCTTGTAAATTTAGATAATATGTAGATTTTTGGTAAGGATGAGGTAGTGAAGAGAGTGTGATATTCTCAAATTGATGAGCTAAGTTCAAAACACTATGTCCTAGGTAATGTGAACGGCACCATGTAATTAGCCACATGATGTAGATTGAATCACAGTACTGATTATATGGATAACCAGGACAACTTCAAATTATGCTCTCTACAAGTATTCATCTATTCTGAAGCTTCTGGATTGAGACGCTGCAGCTTACCACCTCTGGTGTGCTTGTATGATATTGTTCATGTTTATTTGTAACTTTTTCCTGCTTTATTGTCTGTTTTCTGTTTGTCTTTTTAATAAAAGTAAAAAACTGGTGCTCTAGAAAACGATAAATTTGATATCATTACAGCTATTTTTAATATACATGAAGTGGAAGTATCCTTCGACCCAAATTGATTGTCCCAGATTTTGATAAAATGTTACCTAAACTCTCTAGATTCAGTGTACAGGTGACAACTAATTTGAACCCTATGTAATGTCCAAATTAAATGGGTTTGAATGCCCTAGACATGGCATTTCTATTAAACCCACAAGTAAAGAAAAGGGTTAATTGTTCTCCTAATTAAATTAGGGTTCAATGTTGTATAAAATAAAAATGTATGATTACATTTGTAGAAGATAGATCAGGACGATGACGAGGGCACAAGACGATTAATACACAGGAAAGGAGATGATGTTTATGTTGCCCAAAGGTACAGACAATTACTTGAGCAGCAAACCAAGATGTTTTCCGCAGGGTAAAGTTAAAGCTTTATTACAAAATAAGCATGTACATATCGTCCAACACAGTTTCAGCCAAAGAAGCTAGTATATCATACTCAATGGAATATTGTTTACACATTGATAGCTGATTTGAGCAAGCTCATGCGCGACGTTGTTAGCTTTCCTTGACATTTCACCTCACATGACGGAAATCACGTCTTGCGCTGAATCTTCGGTTCATCAATGATGGAAGCCTCCGGGAGAAACCAGGTCTAAGGTGGTTCAACGTTAACGAGTAGTTTGAGCATCAGCTTCCATTTCATTTCGAATAGCACCTAGTGTTGTGGCCAAACTGATCGCCTCCTCCACTCGTCGCAATTCAGCTCTTGTTGTCCGGCCCAAGCAGCAATGACCATGCCCTGGTGATTCGGGCAACCACACCCATCCCCCCTGTGCGTTTGTCCCGCAATGAAAGCCCTGTCCACACTGAATTTTAAGGACGTCTGTCGTTGATGGTCGCCAATTCTCCACAATTCTCCCTGTGATCCTGCTTGTCCATTTAAAAACTCTGCGGCAGAACACAGCGTGCGATGTGCATTGTCAGCTGCTTCCAGGGGTCTCTCCCCTTCCGGCACTCTATTGAGCTCCATCACATCCACCAGTGATGTAAATGGCAGCTAAACGGCGGCCACAAGTTCCGTTTATTCAACTCGTTAGATCATTTCTTAAAAAAAAAGCAAATTTCATTGAACGAGAGTATTGATAAATGGTATTATGCGGGATTAAATGGCGTGCCGCTTACATCCCTATCCACCACACGGCACGCTATTTTTATCCTTTTTCTTCAGGGAGCTTCCACAACTCATCCATCACAACCACCACCCTAGAACATGCAGCTAACTGTTCTCTTCCCATCATTAGGTTCATCGTTTGCCACACCAGCTTAACCTCCTTACATTTCAGAAACAAATGACCTGCATTTTCATCCAGCCAATGACATAGGAGACAGATTTCACAGGGACATGCGTGGCAACTCATTTATGCCTCATTTCTCGATATTTGGCTTGTTCAGAGAGATGATCATGAATCCAGGAGACATGTCCTTCTGATTGGCACCTGCCAGTTTTGCAAAGCTCATCCACTCGCACATGGGACAGAGATGAGTGAAGGGCACCGAAGGCACAGAGATGAGTCATGAGTGAAGGGCACAGAAGGCAGATGTCTTCCATGGACAAGCAAGTTTCACCCATCCAAATGCCTCTACAGATTAACAAAAGAAATCAGCGTTCCAAAACTGGCTGTACAATAAACCTCTGATACAAGGTCTTCAATTCCGCAGCCAGATCTCCCCTGCCCATCTTATGCAAATCTTTTGCCACTCTAACATAAGCAGAATGGTCTGGCCTGAGGCCCTTCTTCATCAACTCATACAAGACCCCTCCTGCCTCGACGATCTTCCCTGACTTGCGGAACAGCTTGGCGAGCAGGCTGTAGTTCCTATTCACAGAGTGCTTGTCCCTGGTGCTCATAACCCTGACATACTTGCAAGCATCTTCCGTTCTCCCGGTATAGAAGTAACATTTGACGAAGGCAGTGTGAATTGTAATCCTTGGCGTCAGCTTTTCCAAGAACATCTGTTCGAGAATCTGCCTTGCGGAATCCATTTTTCCTGCTTTACAGGCGTGGTATGCGAGGATCTCGTAAGTCAGTGAGTTCGGGATGTCGTCGGTTTCAGACCTTTCCATGGCCTCAACGAGGTCACATGCTTCCGTGGCCCTTCCATTCTTGAGCAGGCAACCGAGGAGATAGTTCCAGGAATTGGCATTCGGGTCGCAGCTTCCCTTCCTCATTTCGTCGAGCAGCTGGCGGGCGCCCTGGAAGTCGCCGGCCTTGCACTTGGCAGCCATGAGGACGTTGTAATAACTTGCCCTCCTCGCTGTCTCCTCTATCACCCACATGGCCGCGTCGAACTCGCCGATAGATGCTAACGCCTTGACCACAGAGAACACGCCGGACGCGCGGCAGGGACCGCCGGCACCGTCCAAAGTCCTCAGAGTCGCCCTCGCCATGTCGTCCACGCTGCTCCCAGAGGAGGACGACCTCCCTGCCGGATCCAGGAAGCCGAAAGCCTGCTCGGTCAGGGAGAGGCGCTTCTCCGAGAAGCGCGCGAGGGCGCGGGCCATGGCGGGGTAGTCGGCCAGCCTGCCGGTGTTCTCGACGAGCAGGTTGTGGTCGCGGGCGGTCGGGGAGATGCCCCTGTGACGGGAGAGCCAGGCGAAGAAGCGGCACGCGGGCACGCCGCGCTCCGTGAGCGCGCGGAGGGTGTCCGACACGACGGTGTCGGAGAGGGGCGGATCGAGGCGATCGAGGTCGGCCTCCAGGCTGGTGCTCCCGCCACCGCCGGCGCTTGCCGCGGTGACGAGGCTAACGATCGCATTAGAGGTGGCGGTGGTGCCTCTACTGCGGAGAGTAGAGAATTTCGAGGAGAAGACCGCGCCGCCGACGGAGGCGCAGTGGAGGGAGGTCAGGGCGCGGCGGAGCCGGGACATTTAGAGGCCGGTGGGCCAGCGCGATATACCAGAGGAAAAAGAACTGTGAGCGAAGTGGCGGCCGCGAAGTGGATACATATAGGCGTGTGTCAAATCTATATACTAAAATAAATCTAGATTTATTTTTTTCACAAACCTAAAACATTTTATATTTTAAACGGAGGAAGTATTTGACTTTAACATGTTTGAGTTGAGATAATGTTGAAACTATTAATATGAACAGGAGGAGAGTACTCTCTATTATGTACTTCTATAAGGAGTATATGTATATATAATATTTATAATAGAAGTACAAAATGTGTATAAGATAAAAATATAATTTATAATATGCTATACATTTTAAATGCACTTGTTTATATTATTTTTTAAAATAGTGGTCAAATTTTACAAAGTTTGATTTTGATTAAACAATGTACCTGTAATAAAAGGAGAACACGGCAGAAAATGTGAAGCCGTATGTTCACTCAGTTTATTGTAGGCAAATTGTGATATGATATGACATAATATACTCATCGTGTTCGGTAAAAAATATCACAAATTTATCTAGATTCTCATATATACGTGTTTCGATGTACTACTTCTTTCAGTTGAAATTAATGGATTTGCTAAATTCAGATGTATCTAGTCACCTCTGACATCTTTTTTTGGGACATAGTTTTTGTTTTCATTATTTTTATAAATTAGTTACTCCTTATAGAAATTACTTGTTGCATGTTTATTAAATCTAGATAGATTTTAGACAATATATGCCTAAAACCGTGACAAGCTATTTTGATCAAAGAGAGTATGAATTCTTAAATAATAGGAGGAGGATCAAGATTCAAGAGTAAATACTAACATAGGCAAAATTGGTTGGTCAAAGGTTACGAAAATCCACGACAATGCTAAACACAAAAGCAAAGCTCGACTCATGAGAAATTCCTTTTCTACTGTAGTCGGAGCATTGAGACTAGGACACCATTTATCTACTATATAGCAAGACCTAGACGTTTGGAGAGCTGATGACATGGAGCCCTTTTTTATAAAAAATTGTATTATGAAGTTCCAAAAGATTCTCATAAAAATTCTAGACGTAAAGAAGTAATGTAATCTATCAACCAGAAAAAATCTCAACTCAAAATATGTCGTATTTTGGCCTGCACAAAAATGTCGAAATCTGGCATCCAAAGTAGTGAATAGTGCAAAATTTCAAATCACCAAATTCAGTCAGATTTTGTCATTTGTGTTAAACCCACAATAAAAGGTATTTTGGGTTGAGACTATATTGTGTTGGTAAAAGTACATCCTTTTCTATGTCTAGACTTTTTTTAGATTTTTTGTAACTTTGAAATCATGTTTTCAAATTTTAAAAGATAAAGGGCTTCTTGTAACCCGAGCCCAAAGTGATTTTCTCTACTACTATAATGCGGCAGTTTTAAATTTAGTCATCGAATGTGGCGGGGAACAATCCAACGGTCGTCCTGCACTGGATTTTGACTGTGCGCATTCAATCAGAGCACTGTTATGCACGCGTGAATGTCCTGGAAGCTAGGCGAGTTCTCTAGAGAACCTACAATCGATGCGGACATGCAGCCTGATGCGAGCACAATTTCTTTTCTTATAGCGGGTCATTTTTTTGGAAAACCTGCTAAGACCTGCACGTGACCATGATTTACCCAGCCAGAATGTATCTTTTCTCTCGGAGTCTCTTGTGAGCAATATAATCCTGCTTTTGTAATGAAGATTTTTCCAGATATTAAATAAAATTCTTTTTTTGTGTGGAACGGAAATTGTAGACTTGTGGGTGCTGGAAAAATAAAACATACAACAACCACTTCTTATATCTTATTTAAAACTCACTTAAAGAGATCAAATATAGTAAATTGTTAGTACACCTAAAAAATCATCATTATTTTTTAAACATCTAATCGTAGACATTTACAAACTCATGTAATATAAATGAACTTGACTTGAAAGCGGAATCAGCACCACCTAGTGCATCCAAAAGGGCCACTAAAAAGGAGGTACATGCTAAACTTGTAATACTTAAGCATGACGAGGAGACCTAATGGTCTCAATGTGCAAATGTTAAGCATATCTAGAAAGGTGGAAATAATACGAGATATTTTCATCTTATTAGCGAATGGAAAGCAGAAATAAGAGCAAATGTTAAGCATATCTAGGAAGGTGGAAATAAAACGAGATATGTTCATCTTATTAGCGAATGGAAAGCAGAAATAAGAGGAGCTTCCAACTTGAGCAAGATGAAGGGACTATAGTAGCTCAGGAAAACCTAAAAGTCTTTATTACTGAATATTATAAGAAGCTTTTGGGGATACCGGCACCAAGAATTTCCTAAACGAGTAAATAAGTCACTCGTGATATTTCCTCAATTATCTCAGGAAGAGAATGGTTCCTAACAATCCCTTTTTCTCGAAAGGAGGTGTTTGAGGCTATTTCCCAAATAGGTTTTATCAAAGATTTTAGAAAGTCATTAAATTAGATTTAATGGGTTTGTTTTCTCAGTTGCAAGATGGAATCTTTCCTCTTTTAAAATTAAACTCTGGCTTTATCACGCTTTTCCGAAGAAAGAGGATGCCAGTAGAGTTGAGAAATATAGAACAATTTGTCTGCTAAATGTTAGTTTAAAAAGTTACTAAAGTGGGAACTAACCGAGCAATAGAGGTTGCACATAAGGTAGTTTGTCCCACATAGTACGCCTTCATGCCTGGGAGGAACATAATTGAGGGCGTAGTTGTTCTCCATGAAACTATCCATGAATTTCATAGGAAGAAAATGGATGAAGTCTTATTTAAGATAGACTTTGAAAAGACGTATGATGATTATAAAAAAGGCCTAAATACACTGGGTTTGGAAAAAACTCCCGAGTCGCTCCCACGAGCGACCAGAGGTAAACCCTAGGGCATCGTCAGGCGGGTATTCCCTAGCGACCCCCTCTCCTCACCGTCGGGGTGCACTGACATTGAAGCTAATCGGCGTTAGTGGCAGGGGCTTTTTCATAACAACTACCTTTGTGGAAAAACTCTTTAGCAAGTTCAAGCTAAGCCCACATACTCACCCTTTTGGAGGGGACTCATTAGGGTGAAAAGTGACTACTTTGATTGGGGGTCTTTTGTCGTTGGGGATGGGAAAGGAACTCGGTTTTGGGAGGACACTTGTTGGGTGATACCCCACTAGCTTCTCAACATCCCTCTTTTATATAATATTGTTAGACACAAATATGTGGTCGTTAATGATATTCTATCTAATGCTCCACTAAACATTGGGTTTACACGAACTTTGACGAGAAATAAGTGGACGACATGGTTAAACCTAGTAGAAAAATTGATGGGGGTTACTTTATCAGAAGAATCGGATACCTTTAAGTGGCGCTTAACACAAACATCAGAGTTTTTAGCAAAACCTATGTATGTCAATTATATGAATGGACACACTAAATTTGTTAAAAAGTACATGTGGAAATTAAAGGTACCGCTGAAAATAAAGATTTTCATGTGGTTTCAATGCAAGAAAGTTTTGCTTACTAAGGATAATCTTGCTAGGAGACAATGGCATGAGTGTAAGAAACATGACTATTGTGACTATGATGAGACAATAGATCATTTATTTATCTCATGTTCTATGGCACGACTTGTTTGGAGAATTGTACACTTTACTTTTGATAGTACTCCACCTGCTAGTGTAACTAATTTGTTCAGAGCTGTCTAAATGCAATAGATTAAAAACACAAAATCTTGAATCAGGGCCGGGGTTTGTGCTCTAGTTTGTTAGAATTGTCGAAACGATGTCATTTTTAACGGAGTAGCAACTCCAAAAAAAATGCAGGTTATGCACAGTTTGTATTATATGATACACATGTGGCCTTACCTCCTGCATATAGAGCAGCTGGGATCTATGGATATTGGATGCAACCAATTATTGACGGTTGTACGGGCTATCTACAACTAGGGTGGATTGTTACATGCTACATGGCTTCATGATGCTTAGAGCTTTATTTTGTTCTTTTTTTAGGTATTTAATTCTTGTATCCACCGCAAGTTATCCATGAGATGTACACTTTGATACTTTGATGTTCTAAAATTCTACAATAAATCTTGGTTGTGTGCATCATTTTGATGTAGAGGTCGGGTATGCTCCCATTTTAAAAAAGTACCATCGCTCTTGCCTCTTGAACCAAGACTGAGCGATAGCCACACGGGGCCCTAGGAACTTTTCTAGTCTGATCCATGAGTCCATAGTACGAGTTGTCCATCGGCATCTTGATACATCCAAAATGTATCTACTTTTAAAAGTACTTTGCTCAATTTTTTGCTTTGGGATCTCACCGAACTTGAAGAAAAACAGTTGAATCTGATGCTATTTTTATCAAAATTCTTCTTTCTATATTTCTAGCAGGAAATTAATTCAGAGAAAACTACCATGGGAGTTTCTCATTGGAACCAAGCTCTGGGCACCGGAAACACACAAGAGGAGCCATAAGGGATGAAAGAGCATATGTGGCATGTCCTAGGAGTGACCGCGCCACCATGGCCCATTTGGGTCTGGAGCATCGTCTTGTCGGCTCCTTTATGACGTACCTCTTTATATACCCCAAAAAACTACCCTGCCAGAAGGACAGAGGTTTTCACAAAACAAAGTGCCACCACCACCGCGATCTTTGTTTCAGGGATCAAACTGGTCATGTTCTCCACTTAGGAGAGACGGGATTTCGACATTGTCTTCACCACCATCATCACCAATGTCATCTCCATCAACCATGTGCTCACCCTCCATCACCATGATTGAGTAGTTATTTGTAGGCATGTGAAGTGGATGGGGATTGGATGAGATTGGTCATGCAATAATGCATAAATATTGAGATTTGAGGTGCTAGTCTTAAAGATATTCTTGTATGGGTACTGGTGCACTTTTTCTATGATTATTGCTTGTCACTAGGGTTCGAGTAACATGATTTTGGTACTAAACTTTTATTGCTCCATCATATATAAGAGTTCTGTATTTATATACAAGGTGTATTACCTATTATTATGTTGAACCTTCAAACTCTAAAGTTACAGTTAGGAAAAATAAGGGGGATATGTGATAGTTTGAGGATCATATGTGTTCATGGAGTTAATACATTGTTTTGGAATATTCAAAAGGGTAAAACTTAATTACCTATAGTTCCAAGTTGGCCCAGGTGAAATGGCAGGTGATACAATATATGTTATGCAAATTATAATGGTTAATACACATAACTATATTTGGAACACACGCCTACACACAACAGATTTAGATAAAAGCACCGTGTTATTTGTATTATATGATCAATCTTATTCATGCAACATCCCGCCGATCACCTCACACCCATGATTTTCGCCACTAAAAGTCACAAGTTCACTTCTTTCGGTGAAAACTGGAAATCTACCATTTCGGTTTACTATTTTGTTTTACTATTTTTAATTAAACTGTTGCAATCACCACTTGCGTTTTTGAGAATGCTGATACACATGTGTATTTGAGAGTAACGTCTTAGTTCCTAAAGTATTGTTAGTATTCTTGTGTTTCTCTTGTGTTAAACTATAAATTTGGGCAATACTTCCCGTAGAAGATTTCAACGATCTCTTGCACTTGAGGGCATCAAGATATTTTCTGGCGCAGTTGTTGGGGAACCTAGCTTTATTGGTAAGACCATTTGTGATCAGTTACTTATTGCACTTATTTGTTTCTCATCATGGGAAAGGATAAGTGAAAGGATACATATGTCGCCTAGAGGGGGGTGAATAGGCGATTAAACTTTTCCGAGAGTGGCTCGACAAAGGCGGAATTAAACTAGCATTTACTTTGTCAAGCACAAAACCTAGAACAATCTAGGGTTCACTTATGTGCACCAACAACTTATGCTAAGCAAGACAAACAACTATGTGATAGCTAGATATATACTTCAAGCACGAAGGCTATCACAAAGTAAAGTGCTTAAGTAAGAGATCGGGTATAGAGATAACCGAGGCACGTGGGGACGACGATATTTTACCGAGTTCCTCCCAACATGGAGTATGTCTCATTTGGAAAGGGCGTGGTATCTATCCACCTATGCCACAAAAGGTCTCCCTTATTCTCTGGTGAATCTCACTCCAACGGGATCGATCCACGTTTCCACTATCGGTGCACTTGTCGGTGGCAACCAGAACCTCTCATAAGGTTGGGGCACTTCTCCACAACTTAATTGGAGGCTCCCAACAAACGCCACCAAGGCCTCAACCTGCAACACAACAAACCGTCTAGGGTTCCAAGAACCCAAGAGTAAAAAGCTTCTCAACTTTCACTCACCAAATCCTCCGGGGAGAACTCAAACCGATGCACCGAATGCAAATGGAAAGAACACCACAAAGGTGCTCGAATCCCTCACTCTCAAGTTCCAATAAAGCTACTAAAGATATTGGGGGAACAAGAGAGGAGGAATCAAAGAGGAACACAAAATCCCCCAAAATCTAGATCCCAAGGATACACTTAAAAAGAGATGTTTTGGTTTGGTCAAAATGTGGATCTAGATCTTCTCTCTCTTCCACTCAAATATGGGCAAGAATCATTGGAGGGATTGAGAGATAGCAAGATTTGGAAGGTCAAAAATGGAGGGGAAAACTTGCAAGAATAGTCGGGTAACCATTGGGGAAGAAGGCCCCTTAAATAGGTCCCCCTAAAATCCAACCGTTGAAGCCCAAAAATGCGAATCCCGGTACTACCGGACTTTTTCCCGGAACCACCGGACATTCCCTAGGGATCCCAGGACGCCAAATGCACCTTATTCAGTACCAACCGGTACTAAGGGTCGGTACTACCGGACCCTGGTCCGGTACTACCGGTCACCCCTGAACGAAAACGATCATAACTTTTGCATTCAGACTCCGATTTTGATGATCTTGGGCTCGTTTCGAAGAGGACAGCAAGCTATACAAGATCATGCAAAGAAACATCATAGTACATCAAGGGAGGATAGATCCAAATGATGAAAGGTTTAACCTCTCTCAAAAAGACAAACCGATAAAACCTCCAACATGAAAAACGTAATAGAAAATGCATATGAAATCCGTTTTCGATGGACTAGAGCTTGTCATGGAGATTAACACAAACTCTAAATTCTCACATGAGTAAGAACTAAATAATGTAAGGTTTTACCTATCTCTAAAATACAAAACGGTAAAACCTCCAAGATCAAAATACAATAAGATATAAAAGGGAAATCCGATTTTGATGAACAAGAGCTTGTTATGAACATTACCACAAGCTCTATATCCTCACATGGACAAGACCAAATAACAACTAAATACGATGATGCAAGTATGCAAAGGTTTGAGCTCTCTCCGAACGATGTGACCGAGTTACTCATTCGAGAGTCCCTCTTGATAGCACAGCCATCTATCCTAAACCCGGTCTCCCACTAACAACATGAGACCGGAAAAGGGGAAAACCTATCAAGATTATACCTTTGCCTTGAGCATTCCACTTGAGCTCGATGTAGACGAACTTAACCTTCTCAATATGGAACGCCTTTCTTGATTTCTCATCATCGATCCATGATCACCGAGGATGGCAAGCATCAAACATGAGATCTTCTATAGATGGCGCATTTTGAGCTTGCACAACACATATTCTTCTCATTTCATCTATCTTGAAGCCAACACATGCTCCAAGCAATTCCAATGGACAATTCCTACAAGTACAACTTAATACACACAGTAGTCCGTAAAGATTGTCATTAATTACCAAAACCACACATGGGGGCCCACATGTTCTTTCAATCTCCCCAATTTTGGTAATTGATGACAATCCCTTTAAGAGGGTTTATATAAGGAATATTAATAAATAAAATGGTAATACCAATATAAAATACTACATAAGTATGTGATATTGGTACCACCACCATGTATAGAGCAAACTCCCCCACAATACTATGCATGTGTGATGAACTTGAATTTCATTGCATATATTGCTAGTCATTATCATTGGTGGAGTTTCCTCTATATACCACATGCAAAGCAACAACAAAGATGCAAGAGCATGGAAGGAAAATGCTTAAGAATAAACTCAAAGCATAAACCATTTCCCTTAAACCCTCTAAAACTTCTCCCTCATTGGCATCGATTGCCGAAATGGGTGACAAGTTCTAGAAGGCCAATATAGTGATAAATCCTCCAAAGGTGTGCATTCGCACATATCTAATGATGAATACTTGGGAGTAAGTAGAACTATATCGAGGACCCAAAGATTGCCAAACGAAATAAAAAGAAGAGACATCAACAAATGATGCAAGCAGTTACAAGGTCTGACAAACCAAATGAAAACAACAAATGAGTCCAAATGGAAATAACAAGATATTATGAAATGAGCAAAAGAGTGCTTTAAATAACAAATAGAGAAGCTCCCCAATATTTGTGCATAATTCAAAATAAATGCATTAGAATACATATTGCACAAATATGGAATCCTCGCTCCCCCATAAGCATTTAAAACACGATAAATGAAAGATCAAATAAATGCTTGAATAAAATAGAGAAGCTCTCCAAGATTTGTGCACACTTTAGAATCGTTGTATTTGAATACAAAAATGCACAAATATGGAATCCTCACTCCTCCATAAACATTTAAGGCATGATAAATGAGAAAGAACATAAATGAGCATTATTAAATGAATTAGATGAGCTCCCCAAAGATAATGCACCAATTATGATAATTTCATTTGGGAACAAGGTGCATAATCATGGAATTCTCACTCATCCAAGTTCATTTAACAATACAAGGCATGAGAGAATAAATATGAGTGCCCAAAGATGCAAACAAGAGGAACAAACACTCATAGGCAATTAAATTTGGAAGCCACCGAAGAATCAAAAGGAATAGAAAGGTGGTCTCCAAGGATTAAAAATCAACTAAAATTATCTTCTCATATGTGTATATGTCTCTAAGTGGAAAACATCACAAAGACATATGCCAACAAAGAAATATGCACACATAAAGAATATATACAAGAAGGCATATGAAAAGTATAATGAAGTCATAACATATATCAATTAGATTTTTGCTTCAAAGCATGGCCAAGGGCTCAAATATATCTTATTGTACATTAATGAACTTCAAACACCAACACAGTACATATATTACAACTATCACCAAGGGAAAAGGAGAAAGTTGGCATATATGAAGAAAGGTAACAAGTATCCCGAGAAAGAATATACTAGCAAAATCTCACTATTGCACATGAGAGAAGTTGAGGAAATGATATGCAATAAAATTGCTAGATTGACATATTTGGGATTGGAGGATCAGATGCATGATTTTGTATAGTCCCAATTATATGCATTCATCTCAACTTATACACCTGTACAATAGAGAGTTCTCTTAATACCATGGCTAGAGATACAAAAATAAATATAATAACAAAAATTCATGCCAAGATGCAACCTACAAAAGGTTTGAAGCAAGATAAATATGCATGAGCAAGAGATACTTGTTACCGAGATATAATTGGTAGGATGTAGAGGATATGAATTCATTGATCATCCTATAGCTTGCCTCCAATTTTCATTAATGCACCACTTCTTCAAGATTTGAGAGACATACATCCAATATATTTCCAATGTACCTAAAACACATTTAAGTACAAAATGGTCCCCAAACTTATTGGGTCCAAAGTAGTTAGTGCAACTATAATACATAGGAGATACTCCACATAAATATGTGCATATTGATATGAAATTTAATTTCATGCACAACTTAGCCGATGGGATTTGGTGGAGTTTCCCCTATATATTGGATCAAAGAAAGCAAGCATGCCATAATATAGATATGTAGTAAATATGCATGCACAAGGCTTTCAAGAACCAAAAATGAGATACATTTTGAACAAAAACACCAAGTAAACCGAGATGGCACACACAAGAGTGTGACAAGACAAGCGGTGTCCAAATTGTATCAAAGAACCAATTCAACACATGAAAGATCATAAGTTCAAAAAATGAACTAGGAAAAAACCAAAGAGCAAAATATAGATAAAAATACAAATGCTCAAGGATTTATCTCATTATAAAATGGTCAAAATGTGAAACAAGGAATGAGACAAAACCAACTCCCAAAAAGACAAATAAGAAGATCCAAAAGTAGCAAGGAATACATGGGATCACACAAAACATTTACTTGGCCAAAGATAAGACAAGATTAAGCAAAGGCCAAAGTGAATATGATCAATAAATTCTACCATAAATTTAGTACTCATTGTCCAAGGACAAGAAATATTGGGAATAATTTTCCCAAGGTAGCTTGCATGGATATCCAAGATCATAGTCGCAACAAGAAGCATATAACTAAATATAAGAATTAAGCATGATACTTCGAACAAGATTCTTGGTAGCTTCCAATAGTCACACAATCACTAGTGATTAGAGTAACTTGAAGCAAATGATTTCCATGAGGATATATATATCTAAATATGAGGAAACACATACAAAAAACACTCTCATATACAAGATCCAAAATAAGATCAATAAAGGCATTCAAACAAATTGGAACTTGTATGAGCAAATGTGTCACATAGGTGCTAGATAATTATCAATATCAATTCTAAGTGACACAACCTCAAATATTCACATTTTCTAGGATTGTAATATGCACTAAGCATATGACTCCCCCATAATGTGATACTACCATAAAACCAACATGAGGGAAAAGGATACAAATAGATATAATTAATGGACACTATAAAACTTAAATTTCTCATGAGAATTATACCACATAGAGACTAGACAATAATCCAATATAAATACTAGGTGGTACTCCTCGTGTACACACAATTTTAGTATTGTGGAATTCCCAAACATAACACTCCCCCAAAATGGGATAATCCATTAATCTCTCAAAAGAGCCAAATAATATATCAAATATAACCAAGTAAGGCTCAAACACAAGAAACACACATACATGGTGTGCCACCTGATCATACACATATATACTTGATTCTTCAAGATAATTAAGTGGAAATCACAACATGTACAAAAGCATGGAAGATACAAAACCAACACATGCACAAGGGGGCGAGTAACTTTCAATGTAAATAGTTTAGCATATGTTACCGCAAGGAGGAACATTGGAAATATAATATAATCATGATAATCCAAATGGCTTGGCTTGACAAAAATAATTGATGAAGATTCCTCAGTTATTCACAATGTATCCAAGACTCCAATGCCCTCCAACTAACACCTATTGATCAAGGTTTGGCTTGTTGGTGCCCAACCAAGTTGGGTCCTAAGAGGTTAGTCACAATAGGCTTGGCAACCCAAATGGTTCTTTTCTTGAAACCACATTAAGCACCAACAAATTTGGCAAACACATTGCCAACCTCATCCTTACAAAGAGAATAAGCATCATGAATAATGATAGGGTTGGATGAGGAGATACCTATAGTGCATGTTGAAGAAATGTGCCCTTTCTTACGACATATGTAGCAAGTTCTACTCTTGCCATCTTTATTCTTAGGTGAAGCCACAACTCGAGGAAGAGCTCGAGTAGTCCTCTTAGGAAGAGGCACATTAATGACTCGAGGTGGAGCTTGAGGCCGCTTCCCTTGTTGCTTCACACTAAGAGGCTTTTTCTTCAATGGGCAAGATCTAACATGGTGCCCTTCTTCCTTGCACTTGAAGCAAACAATGTTGGTCGGATTCTTGACTTGATCTTGGCCATTCTTCTTGTTGTCCTTGTGCTTCAACTTGATAGTGGACTTGTTCTTGATATTGGAGTTGAATCCAAGCCCACTCTTGTCATTGGGGGATTTTTGCACACTCAAGGTTTTGTTGAGTGCGACCTTCCTTGATGACCCTTTTTCAAGTCATTATTCAAAGAAGTGACTTGAGCCTTGAGCCTTTTGATTTCCTATACATGGTTAGTTTCAACAAAAACACTAGAGGAAGTAGATGCTACATTGTTAGAGCAACAAGGCATGGAATGTAATTCATCATGAGATATATCATGGTTGTGAGAGGATGAACTACAAGGACTAGCACATGGCAATTTAGCATTTGGAGTAGATATAGTGCTAATGTCCACATGAGGCCCACTAGATGTTACCTTTGACACGATGGCCTCATGAGCTAACTTTAGCCTACCATGGGAGACTAGAAGATCCTCATGGGAGCTTGAGAGCTTAACATGACTTTCTTCTAATTTCCCATAGTTGCTAGTTAGCAATGCAAGTTGAGCCTTTAGCTCAACATTCTCCTTCAAAATAGATGCTTCACAAGAAATATAGTTAGTAGCACAAGCATCATCATTATTAGCGAGAGGTGAGGGCAACTTGGCAAGCTCTTTGGAATATGAAGTTTTAAGTTGCTCATGCAACTCGGTGAGTTTGATGAGTTCCCTCTTAACGACCCGAGAGCCATTTTCGAGGTGCTTAAAATCCTCAACAAGTTTAGCATAAGCAACTTCAAGTTCATCATTTTTAATCTAGAAGGAGTTTGCCACCACAAGTTCTCTATCATGGTATTCTTTTACTCTAGATAATTCTAGAGTGAAAGTCTCCTCAAGAGATTTTTTGGTGGTTTGTTCTTCTTCAAGGGAGTCCTTTAGTTGAGCAATTTCATTAGCATACAGATACGTTTCCAACCAGAAAATAGCTTGATGGCGCCCACCACTTGTCGTGGGACGCTTCGTTGGAAACCCCAAGAGCAAGGTATGAAGCAACACAGCAGCAAGTTTCCCCCAGTAAGAAATCGAGGTTATCGAACCAGTAGGAGGAAGGAAACGTCACACAGGTGTTGCTAGCAACGCGGATACCTGCACAACACAAACTCAAGACTTTGCCCCAACGAATCAGTGAGGTTGTCAAGCTCACCGGTTTGCTGTAACAAAGGATTGAATGTATGGTGTGGAAGGTAACGGTTTGCAGCAAGTAAACAGGTAACAGTGGAAGATGTATCAATGGTAAAGATTGGACCGGGGTCCATAGTTCACTAGAGGTGCTCTCTTTAGATAAACAACATGGCATGGAGGGTAAACAAATTACAGCGAGGCAATTGACAGGAACTGAGTAAGGCATAACAATGCAATTACTAGCCAAAAAGATCCCATGAGGTTGATTGGGCAATACAAAAATATACATAGACCGTCATCCAACTGCATCTATGACTAGAAGTCCACCTTCAGGTTATCATCTGAACCCCCTCCAATATTAAGTTGCAAGCAACAGACAACTGCTTTAAGCAAAGTGTGTAAGGTAAACAGTCCACATGTTCCATGAACAAGAGACCGTTGTTTTCTCCCTAGTAGCAGCAACACATCTACAACCGAAGATATTTTTGTCACTTCCCTTGGAAACTAGAGGCATGAACCCACTATCGAGCATAAATACCCCCACTTGGAGTCACTAGCAACTACTTGGCCAAGATAACCACTAGCAATGGAGAGCATGCAAGATCACAAACAACACAGACATGATAGAATCATAAAGATAAAACCATTAATCAAACCAACATAAAATCTCAATATCCATCGGATCCCCGCAAACACAACATGCATGATTACAAATAGATTAGATCTTGATCATGAACGGAGCTCACAACATCTATACATGAAAGCACAAAGGAGGAGATACAACCATCTAGCTACTACATGGACCCATAGTCCAAGGTGGAACTACTCACGAATCATACCGGAGAGAAGGCCTCCGGGATGATCTCCCCTCCGGCAGGGTGCCAGGAAGAACTTCAGATCCCCCCGATCTAGGGACGATGGTGGCAGCGGCTACAGACGGTTTCGTGGATTTCTGATCGGGTACTCAGGGTTTATGTATCGAGGGCTTCTTATAGGCGAAGGGGCTCGACCGGGAGGCGGCCAGGGCCACCAAACCCTAGCCAGGCGCGGGCGCACCTGCCCCCGCGCCTGGGGTGGGTCTGGACCCCCTGGACGGCCCTTTCGGCTCTCCTCTAGACTTCTTGTTTCCCACGGAAAGTAATTGACTTTGACGTTTGTCCCGTCCAATTCTGAGAATATTTCTTACTAACTTTTCTGAAACCAAAAACAGCAGAAAACATGCATCTTGCACTGTTGCAACTTGTTAATAGGTTAGTACCAGAAAACATGTGAAAAGCACCTCAAAGTGTGGACAAGTAAATCAAAGTAGATACTAAACAAGCATGGAGCATCAAAAATTATAGATACGTTTCCAACGTATCAGCATCCCCAAGCTTAACTCCTGCTCGTCCTCGAGTAGGTAAGTGATAAACAGAATAATTTTTTAGGTGACATGCACCCTCACAATAAAGATCCAACCATTTGCAAACATTGAAAGCTGGGATCAAAGAACTCTAAACATGTGCATGAAAGATGGAGTTCTAACAATAGGACATGTAATTATGCATGCAACATGGCAAACTACAAACAAAGATCATGAATAATATGCATTGAAAAACGTTTGTTTGTTTCACATGCAGAAAACATTGCATAGTGGCAATCAGCTTGTCCCTCATAGAGTAACAATATAATGCATAGGACACCTACAAAGTTTCACAAGGGTGACTATAAACAAATAGCACAAGAACAAGTAATAACACAATATGCATCAATTAATAAGCTTTGGAACACTGCACACAGAATGACAACTATGCTCTCTTAATGGTGCCTAAAGGTAGAAGGTGGAGACTCAATAATGGTGGAAGAAAGGCCTTTTTTGTAAAGGAAGCAGGGATTATAAGTTTCAAAAAGAGCTTCCAAAAATTATGGTACTTGTTAGCTTTTATCCCTCATTGCCCCTATCATAAGCATCTTGAAGTGGTTAAGGTTAAAGTGGAAAAGTTGGAGTATATGCTTGACGAAGTATAAGTTGGAAATCCCATGCCCCTTGAATACGAGGGCCACACCTCATGCATACTCAACTTTGGGTCTAGGTAAGTTCTTGTCACTGTAAGTATTTGCATATTATTGAGAACCGCCAACAGGGTACCCCTTGCACATGGTACAGGAGCTTTCCCATAACCAAAATGACAAGGCAAGCAGACAATGAGCATCTCAGCAATTCTTCTTATGTACCATGGGAATATGGTGCTTTTTTCTCTCTTTCCTCTTTTCTCAATGTGTCTCTTTTTTTATAATAAGAATGCTTCATAGATGTCACTATGGTGATGCTGCAAGTTTCCACCATGATTAGGCATGGCTTAGGCTAGCGGACCAGGCGTTTCTCTAATACAAGATACAAACTCCATGGACTTACAAGTTCCCTCTTTATTTCACACCGGTGACATCCATAGACAAAAGAACATGATATCAACTGAGTACAACAAGGTACAAGTGCAATGTTGAAAACGTTCCCCGTGACAGCACGGTTATGCTAATTCCATCTTATAAGTGCAAGCATATACAACAAAGTTGTCACAATGGTTCAAGTTTATTAGGGGAAAAGAACAAAATGTGCCATCAAGTTCGCGAGGGCTTTAATCACTAAGTTTTCACATAACAAAAATAGTTTTTAATTGAAAGATAGTTGAAAACAGGAATATACTTGGAATGGTGTAACACACCATGCATAGGAGTTTATAGTGGAAACTTTTGAATAACTTGGTTTCTTGGGAGTTGGAGGCATGAGTAGAACTTACTCATACAAGTGGAGGCTAGCAAAAGACTGGGAGCAACCAACTAAGAGAGCAATAACGGCCATAATTATGCAATGCAACAAAGCAAACTAATCAAAGCAAAGAGTGGTACTACAAGTCAAGAACTAAATGATCATAGAGGCTAATGGTGACTTGTCATAGTCATAACATGGTGTAAGCATGTGCCAAGTCAACCCAAGCAAAGCATCAAATGAGAATACCACGATACTATACTTTTGCATGCTAAAACAACGCACAATTTCTTCAAGGCACACTAAGCAATCCCAATTGTTTGGAACAAGACATGCTACAACAATAATCACTAAGCATAATGCAAAAACAACACCTAGCATGTCATGCTAAAGTCTAAGTCATAGTCAATGCAAGCTCCTCTTGCACTTCAAACAAGAACTTACTACTCCTTTCCAAATACCAAGCAAACTTATTTGCAAAACAACACGGCGAGAACGGGGGTCCAAACTACTAAAGCAAAATAAAAAAACTAAGCAAATCAAACAAAAACTAAGACGCTCCAAGAACAACACAACTATGCATGAAACAATAAAAACGAAGTGTCTAGACAGACCTGAGCTTTTTATTGATGAAGAAGGGGATGCCCAAGGCATCCCCAAGCTTTGACGCTTGTACCTCTTGGATATTTCTTGGGGTGACACCATGGTGGTATCCCCAAGATTGAGCTTTTGTCCATTCTTCATATCACTGTATCATTCTCTCTCTACACCTGAAATTTTTCCTTCATACAAAACTTCACACAATCTTCATTAGCAACATTAGCTTATTCAAAAGATATTAGACCACTGGCAAAGCTTTGGAACAGCAAGGATTTTAACTAAAAACACAAGCTACTGTAGTAACTCCTTCAAAAATATCAATTTACCTGAAGAGAACTCAAAAAGGGATCAATAAGAAGCAAATGCAAATAATGGCAGAAATCTGTCAAAATAGACCAACAGGTAGAAACAAAAAATTTCGAACATCTTATGTTGCCCAAATCAAAAAGTGTTGAACTAACGAAAGTTATCTAACATACTGGGGGGTTTATTAGTAAATTTTGAGCTAAATCCGAGTTATAGAGCCTCCTCACGGTTTTTTTTGTGGAGGACAGAAATCTATTTCGGGACAGCAACACACCAAATCTTATTTCCCTCTCATCAGAGGTCATTTTTGGAACAAAAAGCAAACAAAAAGGATAAGGAGAGGTTATTACAGAAGTAATAACTTCCAAGACTCAAGGAAACTCTTGGATTATCTCCCAACAAGTACTTTTCTTTAACGCCTTTAAGTTAGGCACAAGAAGCAAGAAGAATAAAGTATTTTCAAATGAGGAAGCATTAACATTCATACTTGCAAAATCTTCAATTATGAAAGGTATCTCATCCAAATGGGTTTTGGAGGATCCTTTCTCATCTCTCTTTGGTATACTACCTTCATCAAAAATATTTTCAGGGGCAATCCAATCAAAGTTCTTTTCAAAGGCTTCATGCATTCCAACAAGCTTAAAGGGTATGGGTATATTGAATTCCGTTCTAGGCTTAGTTTTATCATAAATACCCATAAAATCTACACTTGAACCTAGCATATTGAAACGTTTAAAAACTTTTTTGGCTTCCCTAGCAACATCATGGAATTCTTTTGATAAAGTTTTAAGGATGAATTCCTTTTTTTCAACATTCTTCTCTTCTTTTAGTTTTAGGAATAAGAATTGTATGAAGGGGTTAAGGCTAACAAACCTAGCCTCCAACATATGAACTAAAAAGCTGCAGCAATCTCATAATTAGGAGCAAGTTCAGCTATAGATTTATCCTCAATATCCTCGTGCTTGCTAACATAATTAAAGAATTCTTTAATATTATCTTTCCCAATTATGGAGACACTACCTATTGCAAGATCTTTCAGGGCAAACTGGGGGAGCAACATGGTGAGCTGGAGCAAAGTGGCAACTAGAGCATGAACTATTTTTTTGTGTTTTTTAATACAGCAAGCAAACCAAACTAGACTAATTTTTTTGGTTTTTTTTTGGAAAGAGGCAAGCAAAACCAAGCAAACTAAAAACAAAGTAAAGAGAAAGGAAGTGAAGGACTCCCCTTGTGAAGACGTCCTTAGCCTCCCCGGCAACGGCGCCAGAAAATAGCTTGATGGCGCCCACCACTTGTTGTGGGACGCTTCATTGGAAACCCCAAGAGCAAGGTATGAAGCAGCATAGCAGCAGGTTTCCCTTAGTAAGAAACCGAAGTTATCGAACCAATAGGAGGAAGAAAACGTCACATAGGTGTTGCTAGCAACGCGGATACATGCACAACACAAACTCAAGATTTTGCCCCAACGAACCAGTGAGGTTGTCAAGCTCACCGGTTTGCTGTAACAAAGGATTAAACGTATGGTGTGGAAGGTAATGGTTTGCAACAAGTAAACAGGTAACAATAGAAGATGTATCAATGGTAAAGATTGGACCGGGGTCCATAGTTCACTAGAGGTGCTCTCCTTAGATAAACAACATGACATGAAGGGTAAAAAAATTACAGCGAGACAATTGACAGAAACTGAGCAAGGCATAACAATGCAATTACTAGCCAGAAAGATCCCATGAGGTTGATTGGGCAATACAACAATATACATAGACCATCATCCAACTGCATCTATGACTAGAAGTTCACCTTCAGGTTATCATCCGAACCCCCTCCAGTATTAAGTTGCAAGCAACAGACAACTGCTTTAAGCAAAGTGTGTAAGGTAAACAGTCCACATGTTCCATGAACAAGAGACCGTTGTTTTCTCCCTAGTAGCAATAGCACATCTACAACCGAAGAGATTTCTGTCACTTCCCTTGGAAAATAGAGGCATGAACCCATTATCGAGCATAAATACCCCCTCTTGGAGTCACTAGCAACTACTTGGCCAAGATAACCACTAGCAACAGAGAGCATACAAGATCACAAACAACACAGACATGATAGAATCATAAAGACAAAACCATTAATCAAACCAACATAACAATCTCAATATCCATCGGATCCCCGCAAACAAAACATGCATGATTACAAATAGATTAGATCTTGATCATGAACGGAGCTCACAAGATCTATACATGAAAGCACAAAGGATGAGATACAACCATCTAGCTACTACATGGATCCATAGTCCAAGGTGGAACTACTCACGAATCATACTGGAGAGAAGGCCTCCGGGATGATCTCTCCTCCGGCAGGGTGCCGGGAAGAACTTTAGATCCCCCCCTCGATCTAGGGACGATGGTGGCAGAGGCTACATACGGTTTAGTTGATTTCTCATCGGGTACTCAGGGTTTCTGTATCGGGGGCTTCTTATAGGCGAAGGGGCGAGACTCGGAAGCGTCCAGGGCCACCAAACCCTAGCCAGGCGCGAGCCCACCTGCCCCCGCGTCTGGGGTTGGTCTGGCCCCTGGCTCCTCTGGACTTCTTGTTCCCCACGGAAAGTAATTGACTTTGACGTTTGTCCCGTCCAATTCCGAGAATATTTCTTTACTAACTTTTCTAAAACCAAAAATAGCAGAAAACAGGCATCTGGCACTGTTGCAACTTGTTAATAGTTTAGTACCAGAAAACATGTAAAAAGCACCTCAAAGTGTGGACAAGTAAAGCAAAGTAGATATTAAACAAGCATGGAGCATCAAAAATTATAGATACGTTTCCAACGTATCACGTACTTACGCTCACGCGCAAACTGTACATCAATTAAGTTTTCTTGCTCCTCAATAAGATCATTGTCTTCTATAGTATAATTCTAGATTTCAATAAAGTTGGTGGAAGCAATTTTATGTTTGAAGAGAGCGCTATAGACAATCTCTCCCATTTTCTTAATAGAGGTAATATCATACTTGCCTCGATAATCATCATTATCATTCTCAACCTCATCATCATCATGAGATACAATGGGATCCAAAGAGGTTACCTTTGTTCCCTTAGCCATAAGGCATATGTGAGAACCGGAGGAAGGTGATGATGAGATTGCACTTGTAGCTCTATTCAAGACCTTGTCTTGGCCCATAGAATCTTCATTTTCCTCTACATGGTTAGCAACACAAGAACTAGAGGAAATAGAAGCATTTTTATCATGGCAATAAGACAACACAGGCATATCATCATGAGATTTATTCAAGCCATTACTACATGATATGCAAGGACTATCAACACTAGCATGTAAGGAGTTGTGAGTGCTAGAAGTGTTAAGGTCCGAAGATAGATCATTGCAACTAGATAGGGATGAGGGATTACAAATAGTAATCACACCATCCACATTGCAATTTTTATCACCACTCGCCGTATCATTACCTTGTGAAAAATCACATGTTGGTGAAGTGGTGGACAATGAGAACTCATCTTGACTGGAAGTGGAAGCAACACAATCATCCTCAATAATGTTGGACTTGATATATTTATCTTGAAGCTTGGTCCATATTTTATGAGCACACGAATAAGGCATGATAGAATAAAGAACTACATTGCTCACAACAAATAAAAGAATATTAGTAGTTTGAGCATATATATGAGAGTCCATCTTCTCCTCTAAAAATTCGTTTCGGGGATCCATAGGAGAAGAGAAACACATATATAGATATTCTTCGATAATTGGGTGAATGTCCCGAAAATAATCAAGCATGCGAGATTTCCAAACATCATAATTTGTGCCATCGATATATAGAAGGAATCGTTCTCAAATCCCCTAGTCGACATATTTACTCTCAAGGCGGTGAAGCCTAAAATGAGAGACCGGGCTCTGATACGCGGCAACGGCGCCTAGAGGGGGGGGTGAATAGGCGATTAAAACTTTTCCGAGAGTGGCTCGACAAAGGCAGAATTAAACTAGCATTTACTTTGTCAAGCACAAAACCTAGAACAATCTAGGGTTCACCTATGTGCACTAACAACTTATGCTAAGCAAGACACACAACTATGTGATAGCAAGATATATACTTCAAGCACGAAGGCTATCACAAAGTAAAGTGCATAAGTAAGAGCTTGGGTATAGAGATAACCGAGGCACGCGGGGACAACGATATTTTACCGAGTTCCTCCCAACATGGAGCACATATCGTTTGGAGAGGGGGTGGTATCTAACCACCTACGCCACAAAAGGCCTCCCTTATTCTCCGGTGAATCTCACCCCAACGGGATTGATCCACGCTTCCACTATCGGTGCACTTGTCGGTGGCAACCGGAACCTCTCACAAGGTTGGGGCACTTCTCCACAACTTAATCGGAGGCTCCCAACAAACGCCACCAAGGCCTCAACCTGCAACACAACAAACCGTCTAGGGTTCCAAGAACCCAAGAGTAAAAAGCTTCTCAACTTTCACTCACCAAATCCTCCGGGGAGAACTCAAACCGATGCACCGAATGCAAATGGCAAGAACACCACAAAGGTGCTCGAATCCCTCACTCTAAAGTTCCAACAAAGCTACTAAAGCTATTGGGGAACAAGAGAGGAGGAATCACAAAATCCCCAAAATCTAGATCCCAAGGATACACTCACAAAGAGATTTTTCGTTTGGTCAAAATGTGGATCTAGATCTCCTCTCTCTTCCACTCAAATATGGGCAAGAATCATTGGAGGGATTGAGAGATAGCAAGCTTTGGAAGGTCAACAATGGAGGGGAAAACTTGCAAGAATAGTTGGAGAACCATTGGGTAATAAGGACACTTAAATAGCCCCCCCCCCAAATCCAATAGTTGAAGCCAAAAAACGCGAATCCCGGTACTACCGGACTTTTTCCCGGTACTACCGGACATTCCCTAGGGACCCCAGGACGCAAAACGCACCTTATTCAGTACCAACCGGTACTAAGGGGCGGTACTACCGGACCTCCGGTACTACCGGTCACCCCTGAACGAAAACAACCATAACTTTTGCATCCGGACTCCGATTTTGATGATCCTGGGCTTGTTTTGAAGAGGACAACAAGATCTACAAGATTATGCAAGGAAACATCATAGTCCATCAAGGGAGGATATATACAAATAACGAAAGGTTTAACCTCTCTCAAAAAGACGAACCGATAAAACCTCCAACATAAAAAACGTAATAGAAAATGCATATGAAATACGTTTTCGATGAACTAGAGCTTTTCATGGAGATTAACACAAGCTATAAATTCTCACATGAGTAAGAACCAAATAATGTAAGGTTTTACCTATCTCTAAAATACAAACCGGTAAAACCTCCAAGATCAAAATGCAATAAGATATAAAAGGGAAATCCAATTTTGATGAACAAGAGCTTGTTATGAACATTACCACAAGCTCTATATAAATCATATGGGCAAGACTAAATAACAACCAAATACGATGATGCAAGTATGCAAAGGTTTGACCTCTCTCCGAACGATGTGACCGAGTTACTCATTTGAGAGCCGCTCTTGATAGCACGGCTATCTATCCTAAACCCGGTCTCCCACTAACAACATGAGACCGGCAAAAGGGAAAACCTATCAAGATTATACCTTTGCCTTGAGCATTACACTTGAGCTCGATGTAGAAGAACTTGACCTTCTCAAGATGGAACGCCTTTCTTGATTTCTCATCATCGATCCATGATCACCGAGGATGGCAAGCATCAAACATGAGATCTTCTATAGATGGCGCATTTTGAGCTTGCACAACACATCTTCTTCTCATTTCATCTATCTTGAAGCCAACACATGCTCCAAGCAATGCCAATGGACAATTCCTATAAGTACTACTTAATACACACATTAGTCCATAAAGATTGTCATTAATTATCAAAACCACACATGGGGGCCCACATGTTCTTTCAATAAGGATACTCCTAGGAAGGTTGTTTTTCCTTCCACTACTCGAAAAGGTACGAACTTGCCTACAAGAAACCAGTTTTCACCTAATGTTGTTAATACTCCTATTACTAAATAACCCTATTATTTTACCAATTTCACCATTATCTAGGATGTCCACATGTACTGAAAACGAAATGTTGGATGATGATATGGATAATGAGGGGACGCCTAATTTATCCAAGTCCTTGTCTGATAATAATGAAGAATCTAATTATGATGAACCTAGTGAAAGGAAAGGTGAAACTCCTGTTGTTACTAGTTATAGATCAACACCTTCTCAAGAAGATATTGCGTTTGGTAGAGCTTTTGTGAATATTGATCTAGATGATATTGACGGTTCTGATGCTAATGTCAATACTTCACTAGGAGATTTACTTCCTATTGCTAGTAGACCTTATGAACCTGCAATTTTCATTGAAGGTGATGATTATGACTTCAGTGTTGATCCTGAGAAAATTAAAATGGCAGAGGCTATTAAATTTTATAGAAAAATGAGAAGTTTCCTTTTGAACACTCGTTAACACTTTATTGGTTTAGCCTCTTTATTTCATAGAGATGAAATTCATCAACACTATTACTTCTTGAGGTTGTTTCCTTACTCTTTAGGGGGAGATGCTAAGTCTTGGTATAAATCTTTATGTCTAAAATCTATTGCTAGCAAAGATGAATGTTTTTATTTGTTTTATAACAAGTATTTGTTGGTCCACATGCAGATAAACAAAACTTTTATCCTATGCGGTGCTCCCAAGATCCAGCTCACATAATAGGCCACGAGATTTACCACTAGACGCGCAGGTACGGATTATCGATGAAGCATGCTAGTTGATGCAGTGCCGATCGATCTCACGAACAATTCCTCTAGATCCCCACAAACACATTTGTATCCAGTGCCACACGTGCAATGCCTCTACTGGTATCCACATGTACAGGAAGGAGCACGGGCAGGGGATTGCTAGATCAGGGACTATCCCTTGTCACTCCACTTATGTACACCCCTAGTTGGGCTTAACTCTTGTGGCTCATCTAGATTATACCCCAACTACCACATGGATCTAATCCACATGGGCTCCTGACCCTTAAATGTGTGACCCTGTAGGTTCACGCACACCTGGACACGACATGAGATACTCCTCCAAATATCCCATCATGGCTCTGATTCTCACTCACTTCCATGAACACTTGGTATCAATTCGATAGATGGTAACAGCCTCTAACAAGACGTGCCAACTCCCAAGTGTCGTAAAGTCTAGAAGACAAACCTGCAATATGACTTTCGTCCAAGTCCCTTTTGCCACACGTTATACCTTGTAAAGCTATAGGCGAGTTGTTGTCATCCCTTTAATAGCTTAACCTCTCTTCTCATTTCATGATACACGATTCACTGGACTAACCCTTAGTTCGACTCCCCAATTATTACTTAACAGAGTCGCGCATGGCCATGCTTCTGAATCGTATCACACGAGAGGGCCTAGAGAATATCTCTCCATTATAGAGGGGAAAATCCCATCTTGGCAATCCATGTCACGCAACTTGGTTCACAACCAACCTGAACTCTACCTTTATAACTGCCCATTTACGGAACATCGTTTGATATAACCTAAGCTGGCAATCCACAACTTGGATCATGCGATCATCTCAGGTCAAAGGATTCCATTGCTTGATATCGCGAATGAAAACATGCTCGTTGTCTGAACCGTGGGTCAGTCCAACTCGCTAAACTCTTTAGCCGAGTCCATGTAAGTTGGATAGTATCACCATGCCCATGACAAGTGGAACCGAGTCATCAGCCAACTTTCACATTAGTCTAAGTTGTGTGTCTAGCACAACCTCAACGACTATGGACAACTAGTCTGAATAGCTTAAATATGTAGTTCCACAACTGAATCACGTATTCGATGATATATATTAGATGTTCATACAAGGACAATTTAATAACTTTATGAATACCTTGGGGAATATCACCATACATGATTGCCTCTAGGGCATATTCCCAACAGTCTCCCACTTGCACTAGAGTCGATCATCCCGAAATCACATGTTTAGGCATATAATGCCCATTGCTCTCGTGTGCGCCTCATGCGTAGGCTGTGGTAGCGGGTTTGTCAATGGATCCGCAACATTTGCATCTGTGTGTACCTTGCATAACTTGATATCACCTCGATCCACAAACTGGCGAATCAGGTGGTATCACATGATTATATGTTTGTTCTTCTGGTGTTGTCTAGGTTTCTTGGCTTGTGCAATAGCACCATTGTTGTCACAATACACGTCTAACAGATTGGATGAGCCCTGAACCACACCAAGATCCATGAGGAAATTACTCATCCAAATAGCTTCCTTTGCTGCCTCTAAGGCAACAATATACTCAGTCTCTGTTATAGATGCTGACACAGTCTCTTGCTTGGAACTCTTCCAGCTCACAACTCCTCCGTTTATTATAAACATGTATCTAGATTGTGAATGATAATCATCCGAGTCAATGAGATAACTCGCATCCGTGTAACCCCTTGCACTGAGTTTATCCTCACCCCCCATAAACTAGGAACACATCCTTAGTACTTCTCAAGTACTTTAGGATGGTCTTAACCACTACCCAGTGGATTTCTCTAGGGTCAGCCTGTTATCTGCTCACAACACTTAGAGCATAGGAAACATCTGGCCTAGTACAAATCATGGCGTACATGTTGGATCCGATTGCCGAAGCATACAGAAACTCACTCATCCGACTTCGCTCATTAGTTGTCGAAGAACACCGAGTCTTGCTAAGTTTTACACCATGGGACATCGATAAGAACCCATTCTTAGGCGTTTCTATGTTAAACTTATTCAACATTTGTCCAAATATGTACTCTCACTCAATCCAATAAGCCGCCTGGATCTATCTCTATAGATCCAGATTCCTAGAATGTAATTTGCCTCACCCAAGTCCTTTATTGAGAAACTCCTTTCCAATGACTCATTGGTTTCTTGCAACATATGCACATCATTTCCAATCAATAATATGTCATCCACATATAAGATTAGAAAGTTTACTTTGCTCCCACTAAACTTCTTGTATAAATAAGAATCATGATCACTCTTGATGAAGCCAAACGATTTGACTACCTCATCAAAGCGAATGCTCCAACTCTGAGATGTTTGCTTCAACCCATAAATGGATTTCTGAAGTTTGCATACCTTGTTAGCATTAGCCAGATCGACAAAGCCCTTGGGTTGTATCATATACACGTCCTCGGTTAAAAATTTGCATTAAGGAAAGCAGTTTTGACATCCATCTGCCATATCTCATAATCGAAATAGGTTGCTATGGCTAACATGGTCCGAACTGATTTAAGCATCGCTATGGGTGAGAAAGTCTCATCGTAGTCGTTAAGTCCTTGAACCTGCCGGAACCCCTTCATGACAAGTCATGCTTTATAGACATAAACATTTCCATCCATACCAGTTTTCTTCTTAAAGACCCATTTGCACTCGATGGGTCTTGCACCGTCTGGCAGATCAACCAAGTTACAAACTTGATTTTCATCCATGGACTTTAACTCGGATCTCATGGCTCCAAGCCATGACTTAGAATCATAACCCACCATTGCTTCTAAATAAGTTGCCGGCTCATCGTTGTCTAACGACAATACATCACGAACATTTTGCAATCTGGCAGATCTTCGCGGCTCAGGTACAATTGTCGGCCTAGCTACCACGACCGGCTCAACCTCCAAGCCTTTTGCCGAGACGCCACTAATCGGCTCCTCTCAAACTTCCTAGAGTATGACCGTGCTCCCACGGACTCCCCGACTGAGAAACTCTTTCTCAAGAAAGACACAATTTCGAGCAACAAACACCTTGACCTCTTCTTGGTTGTAGAAGTTGAAGGGAATATGCCCTAGAGTCAAATATTAGATGGCATACTTCATAAAGTTTATGATTAAGCTTTATATCATGCTATAATTGTATTGATAGGAAAACATCAATACACGTGTGATATACAAACAAACAATAGTTCCTGCTTGAAACTCTAGTCACTGGTTTATTGGTCAACGCATGATCAAAGGTTTCCTGATCATAAAGGTGCCTCAGCCCCTAATTGACAATGAGGCCATTTCATTAGGGAATGAGATGGTGAACATACCCTATCTATAACATCATATGACGATCATGTCACGAAGTTTAGGTTATGATGTTTAGGAAACATAGTGACTCTTTACTTAGACCATGAGACCATATCAAATCACTATCACCCGAGGATGCTTTGATGACACATAACGTCACTCATTGAAATTGTGATCATAAAGGTGTGCTGGGTATCCAGAGGAACAACTTGAGGAGACTGCGCCAAGGGCGGGATTTGTCCATATGCATGGTACTCTAGGCCCACTCGGATAAGTTATATCCATAAGCTACGCAGTGTGTGATTAAGTCACGGGGATATCAGTTATTGAATCGAGTAAAGAAGATATTGTCGTAGGTAAGAAACAAATCTTATGCAAAATCCTATACAACCACGTAAAACTTGCAAAAGATAAAGTAGAGACGTCTAACTTTTTTTTGCACTGAAACATTGTGATGTGATATTGTGATAGTCAAGATAAAATAGTTTATTTTCTGTTGCTAAGTAGATCATGATGGTAAACTATAAAATCAGAGGCACTAGGACCAAGGCGCAGGACCCGAAGGCGCCTACTCTCATGTGCTAGACCTGGAGAAGCACGTACCACTATGTCTATGTGGTTACATTCAAAACTAGATCAAGCGCTTGAAGTATTTGATGTCAGAATAATATATATTCCTGAAAAAATGGGTCGTTGTGACGATTGTATATCAAAATAATCCTTATTTATTCGATGGAAAACAGGCCAAAACCACCGGAGAACCAAACAAACACACTATGCCACCGATCCGACCTCCCTACCGCGAGCCAGTCACATCCCTCTATCGCTAGTCCCACGGATCGAGCCAGCCTTCTCGCCACGTCACCGATCCGCTCCTCCCACCCACACCCGATCTCCACCACCCGTCCCGATCGGACGCTCCACTTCCCGCCTCCCACGGATCGCCAATTTTTCACCTCCGCGCCCAAACTCCCCAGCCCCTCCCGCTATAAAAGCTCCCCACCGCCCGCAGCTTTCTCCACACCAACCGCAATCCCCAATCCCCAATCCTCCACCAGCAACTCAACCTCAGCAGCAGCGAGCGATGTCGGGCCGCGGCAAGGGAGGCAAGGGTCTGGGCAAGGGCGGCGCCAAGCGCCACCGCAAGGTCCTCCGCGACAACATCCAGGGCATCACCAAGCCGGCGATCCGGCGCCTCGCTCGCCGTGGCGGCGTGAAGCGCATCTCGGGGCTCATCTACGAGGAGACCCGCGGCGTGCTCAAGATCTTTCTCGAGAACGTCATCCGCGACGCCGTCACCTACACCGAGCACGCCCGCCGCAAGACCGTCACCGCCATGGACGTCGTCTACGCGCTCAAGCGCCAGGGACGCACCCTCTACGGCTTCGGCGGCTGATCCTTGTCCGGGTTCCGTGTTAGCGAGCCAGCAGTGTTGTTGTTAGGGTTTCTGATGCTTGTTGTTCTTAGATCTGCTGTGTTGGTATCGTGAAGTCTAAGGTCGGCATGTAATGCATCTAGTTTCAGTTTAATGAATTCGGTGCCACTTCTCGTGGCACCCGTGTTGTTCTATCTCTTTGATTCAGTTTAACTTGAATGTTCGATCTGCCTCATGTATCTTGCGCACCCTGACCCCCTAACGCATATCTGGATTTGTTATAAAAAAAACTCTGGAAATCGCCTGTTGCGCCTACCAATTTTTGATGCTCGCCCAATTTCGATGGCTGCCTGAAAGTTTCTGAATGTTTGGTCTGATGATTCAAACTGCTGCCCTTGGGATCCCAGTCAGGTGATGCCAGAAAGTTCAGAGAATGAACGAAGCCAGGAGGGTGAACCGTCGAGGCTCATGTCACAAATTCGCTCTCGTAATTTCCCAGCAGAGATTTGCTCTTGTAATGTAATACGTATGGTTTCAGTTTAATGGCTTTGGTACTGCTACTTGAGCATCCAGCATGGATTCAGTTTAGCGGTTTCAGTTCTTTCTGTCCGATACAACATTTGCTCTCTAATTTTCACATCCCGTAACTTCAGATCTTCAGTGTGCAAGCAATTTAGTACGGGTTTCGAAATTTCGTGGATGGGCGCCAAGCGATCTGAATGTCTCGTCTGAATTTTCTCCCGTATCTGTTTAATTCGATCCGCGTAATCGATCCTGCATACCGTGCAAATTTGTTCGAAGTGCGGACAGTTGAGTTGCCCGATTTGGATCTTTTTTCAGTGGGCGCCAAGAATTCTAGGAAGTTTCGTCCGAAAATTCGAACTGGCGCGCTTCAGAGTCCACCTCGCGTTATTGTGTCAGAGCTTGGGCCGCGGCGCTTCGAGTTGGGGCTTGGGCCGAAGCCCGCAGGCCCGACTCTCGAGGTTCACAGGTCTCCCGGCGCGGCGGCGACGGACGCCACCGGTCGACAAATCCTTCACCGATCGCGCGCGCCGCCCGGCGATCAGGGCCACCTACGACGCCGCGTTTGCTCACGGCGGGGTCGCGCCACATCGACCATTTCAAGTTCCACTCTCGTGCCTCCGTCGCTTCTGTTCCAGTCCTAGGATGGCCCGATCCCACGGCGCTCCTCGTGCTTGCGGCCGGCAGGGGCAGTCCCGTTCATCCGACGGGTTCGTGTATCGCGGCAGGTATGCTTCACTCATCACTCATCAGACATCAGCAACCCGTTTGCTCCACTCGATGCGTCCTCGGAGCATGCCGTGCTCAACTGGTTCTGAAATTACTGTGAGCACTTCTGACACTGGTGTAGTAGCATTTCAGCGGCACGGCGTTAGCGGAATGAATTGATGGGGTGATGCTTGGTAGTAGTATGTTTTAACTTGGATTGGATGCAGCTAATGATTAATGGCCTGTCTATTTTGTTACGCAGAAACGTTCACTGAATGAAGTAGTGTGTTTTCATCTGCATACACCTTTGATCTGTGTTCTGAAACCCTGAAAATCGCACTAGTTTGAAGCAAGCATAAACCATGAACTGGTCTACTGGTCTTCATCACAACCATCTGCTTCGTCAGTAGAAAAATAACATCTGGACTTTAGTTAGACAGGTTTAAATGGCTATAGTTATATCATTACTTATTGATCTAGGAATCACACACAAGAATAGTTCAACTTACTTGCAGCCTGTTGGTGTTCTTGTGCAGGTACTAATCGCTTGCCGTGCTGGCACCGTTTAACGTTCACCAACAATTGCAGTGCTGCCTAGAGACAAAAAAATGAGGATAAAATATACCTTTTAGTATAAACTGCTCATTCAGTTATCTTGTTATCTGTTTTATGATGGGCTTATAAGGAAGTTTGGCTTTTCTGATTGTATGTAACTGCTGCGCAGAAACACAAAGCTCTGCATATCTATGGTGTCAGGGCTTTCTAGTCTAGGTGTCTGGTTTAGAATTTTTTTAAAGCAATTTGTCCCTGTTTATTTTCAGCTCTGCTGTACTATGCACACTCCATGCTCTGATGCTCATTAGTCGTTACTCGTCGTGAACATAATTTATGTCAGCCTGAAAGTATCATCTAACATATATCTCAATCGTGTATAATAGTTTAATAATATCTTTATCTGATACGTATCTCGACTCAGTGTGTTGCAGCCTTGCAGGAGGATTATAATAGTTTTCGCATGGGCCATTTAATTGGGTACTGTTTGGTACTTAGTGAGTTAGTAATTGGGTACTGTTTGGTGCATAATCTGGGTTTTGAAAGATGAAACCTCTGCATGTAACTTGGCCTCTTGCATGAAATCACTCCTCTGCTGGAAGTATGAATACCCTGCTCATGGGAACCTGGGTTTATTATGATGTAAAATTTCAACCTCATGCCTAGCAAGTCCATCTGCAAACCTTATAACTCTGACTGCTCTTGAAGACGGCTGCATGTCTTTTTTTTGAGATCAGACAGCTGCATGTTAACATGGTAGTCATGGACTTTCATTATAGAATCAAGTTGCAATTGCAATGGCTTTTAACTTTGAACTTATTTTCAGGAAATTGGAGCTGCTGATGTAGTTAAACGTAAATCCTTTTGAGCTGTGTTGTGAGGCATTAGTAGGAGAAATTGCGCTCCTATAAGAATAGACGTAGTTACGGCAATATCAGTTACTCCCTCCGACCCATATTACTTGACTTGGATTTGTCAAAGTTTGGACGAACCTATATACTAAATAGTGTCTAGATTCATCCAAATCTAGACAAATTTGAGTCAACTAATATAGGTCGGAGGGAGTGTAACTAACTGTACTTGGGTTTGCTTACCTTCCTTTGGTCGGTATAAATTTTGTAGCAGAACCTGTAGAAAGCATTTACCATATATTCATGTGTTGGAGTCCCGTTTGTGCTTCTGGGATTAGGAAATCATGGTCCAAAAGTAAGCCCAAATGCATTAACACAAAATTTCTAAGTTCTAATTCTAGAAGATAAGCCCTAGCTAAATGAAATGTGTTCCTGCAGTAAACAAGAAGTAACATACCTAGTGTGAACTACTTTCACAGGACTACGACTGTCAACTTGGTGTTCTGTAACCTTATACCTATGATCTGTGTTCTGAAACCCTGAAAAATTGGACTAGTTTGAAGCAAGGATAGACCATGAACTGCTCTACTGATCGTCTACATAACCATTTGCTTTATCAGCAAGTCAGTAACACATTAACATCTGGACTTTAGTCAGACAGATTCAACAAAAAATGGGTTCAAATTGCTTCCAGCCTGTTGGTGCTCTTGTGCAGGTACTCATCTATCACCGTGCTGCTACTGTTCAATTATGTGATTCTCTTCAGTTGCAGTTGCGCATAGGAACAAAAACAGACTAATAGTATAAGCTGCTAAGGCATTTATCATGTTATCTTCTACATGATTAGCTAAAACTACTACTTCGTGTTCATAAGGAAGTCGGCCGTTTCTGATTGTAACCGTGGTCCGTGGCATACAAACACAAGCTCTGCATGTCTATGGTGTCGGTGCTTTCTAGTGTAGCCGTTCGTTTCAGAAGAAGAAACTAAGCAATTTGACCCGTTTTCATTGTTATTTTCACCTTTGCTAAACTATGCGTATTCCATGCTCATAAGTTGTCATAAACATAAGTAGCTTGAAACTATTATTTGACATATATATAATCATGTATAATAATATTTTTATCTGATGCACATACATATTCAACTTGGTCTTCTTGGTGTATCCGCATCTTGGCTCTTTTGTTGCAGGATGATTATAATTTTCACATGTAATGTGCAAGCGTACTTTTTTTCTTCGAAAAGGGGGACATGCCCCGGTCTCTGCATCAATCAATGCATACGGCCTTTATTTCAATGTGCAAGCGTGCTTAGTGGGCTATTTTAACTGGGTACTGCTACTTTGATGCATCTTATGGCTTTTCAAAAATAAAACCTCTGCACGTAACTTTGCCACTTGGGCGGAATCATTCTGTTGTTGGAAATGTGAATACCCTCCTCATGGAACCCTGGGTTTATGATGTAAAATGTTGAACTTCACACCACCAAATCGACCTACAGACCCCATAACTCTGACTTCTCTTGATGACAGCAGCATGTGAACATGGTAGTTATGCACTTTCTGTCAACTCTCGCTGTAGAAGCAAGTAACAATTGCAACTTTTAACCTTAAACTTCTGTTCAGAAAAATGGATCTGCTGTTGTAGTTAAACATAAAACCTTTTAACAGAGTTGTGTTGTGAGGCATTAATAGGAGGCATTGTGCAATAATCCTATACGCGTAGAAGTACTAGTGGTGCCATATAAGTTATAACTATTTGTACTTGGGTTTGCTTACCTTTTGGTCTATGCTTGTAGGATTATTTCACAATATAAGTTATAATACTTTTGTAGAGGAACCTCCAGAAAACATTTACATAAAATTTTCTTGCGTTGGAGTTCCATTTGTGCTTCTGGGATTAGGAAATTATTGTCAAAAGTACGTGCAAAAGCTCTGATGATGGCATCTAACACGAAATTTCTAAATTCTAATTTCTACAAGATAAGTTATACTCCCTCCATCCTAAAAAGGATGTCGCAAATTTGTCTAGACACGTTTTAGTGTGTAGATACATCCAAATTTTAACAAATCTAAGACATCCTTTTTAAGAGAGAGGAAGTATATATCTTAGGGCTCTGTGTATCTTAATCTTATTTATTAATATTGTGTATATTCTTAACAGTTCTTTAGCATGAGTAATTTTTGGAAAAGCAATGTGAAATGCGTAAATGAAATGTGTCCCTGCAGTAAATGAAAAGTAACATAATGTTTCAGTGTGAACCTTTTTTACAGGACTATAGACCTGTCAAGTGTCAACTATCTATGAACTTAATTCAGCAGGTCATGTAATTTGGGAACAGAGGATATGAAAATAGATTCAAAAGCCCTAATGCTTCTGCCTTCATCCTTATCTTCTCTATGAGTTGATGCAGCTTCTTTTGACCGTCGTGTCCTACTTACAATGGTGCCATTTTGTTTTGCAACAGAACTGAAAACGACTGCTCCTTTTTATCTCCACCATCTTTTTTTTTGCTTATCTGATGCCAGTATCTTGACATTGCTTCTTTCAAGAGGAACCGACCACATCAGCAGTTGATGTTTTCTGATTAGAGACTGTTACCTGCAAATATACTTAAGCTTTTTAGCGCAGTTGTGTTGTAAACGATAATTTTTCCACAATGGTAATATCAGGACAGCGGTCTTGCTGCATGCTCTTCATTTCACCTTCAGTTGTACCACATGGTAAGTGCTAAAATGTTACACCAATACCTACTGATAATCACTAGCTAGATTACAGATTGCAGCATTTTCTGACGCCAACGAAGATATGATCCTCAAAAAATAAGCTAACAAGCTTTACTGCTTTCTCAGTTTCATCATGAGATAGGCAAACATGTTAAACATGTGCAGTTTCCTCATTGTATCTTATAAATCTGTTTGAAGTATCAAATGATTAAAGAGAATATCTCAACTTTCTGTTTGATGTTGACCTCAGTTACATAATTTGCTTTTTCATGCTGAAGACTGCATTTTGTCATGTTTTTCCCACGTTTATGCTTTGGTTATTTATGTTTCAAGTTATGTAGGGGATAGGCCTGCATCTTTTGTGACGTTGTTTGCTCATCCAAGCTATTCTTCCTAGGTCTGTGTTGAACAAGACCTACTATAAGAATATCAAAGGATCACGTTTGTTTTCTCTCCTTGAATATGCTGTAGTAGTTAGTTTGATTGGATTAGTTTCATTGTGTTCTATGTTCTTGTAAAAAATAGTGCGCTGATTTTCTATTATAAAATATAGTTTCAGTATATATTAATTCTTGCAGTTACTGCCTCATGATTTGAGATGCATGTATCTTAGGATTTGGGTTTAAATCAAGAGCATAGGATAGTTACAATGAGTTGCAATCACGAAGATGGGTGTTTCCTAGTAAGCAGTAATCACATCTAGATGTTAATTCTGAGTTTAAAGTACAACTAATGTTCTATGGTTTTAATTACAGCCATTTGACGTTGTTCAAGGCACTAGCATGGTAACATGGGTTATATGTACCGGCCCACAATGGTACAGAACCAAGGTAGCGATCTGAGTCTGAGTTCTGATCTCAGCAGCACCCCCTCTGTCTTTTTCCAACACGATGCTGTAGTTGAGCTTTGACCTGTGCCTTATCAAGTATTAAAGGTCATACAAGAATTTATCTGATACGAACAGATCATCCATAATGTGTTCAGTTCAGTACTTCGTCGGGACTTAAATGTTCATGCCCAAGTTATTTAGTGTTCCTTGACCAATTAAGTGCTCTAACTATTATTTCTTGGAATAGCATTTTCATGCTAAAAAAAAATTCAATATCTATACTTGTCATGACGATCACTAGCGCTGACGAATCAGAGAGTAGAAAACTATGTAAAAGTTCAGATAGTGACTGAACATGATACAAGCAAAATGTTCGCAAGTTGCCTAAAGCCTTAGACTGCTTTACTTTACAGGCACTTATGGTCCTGTGGGTGTTAATCATCATAGTCAAGAAAATGACATCAGTGGGAACCGAATTTGGAGTTTTGGACTGCTACAGGATAAACATAATTTCTCTTATTTTATAATTTGAACAGCACCAACTGTCTACATTGTGAACAGATAAAGTATTTTCCTGTTACATTGTTCGTATCGTGTTGCTTCATCATTTGGTGCAAGGTATTCAGATATCTTTCCTTGTTTGGGTACTAGCAGATTCTCGAGGAAGCCAAGATACTTGCACAATGGCCTACTTTTGCCCTTCAAAAGTTGTGAGGCTAGGGGGTGGCCTACCCTTTCGGCTACACTGTTGGGTTCTCTTTTCTTCTGATTCCTCTTCTCCTATAATCAGAACCGACACTGCATTCGGCTCTGCAACCTTTGTGATTAAATAACTTTTTGTGAAATGCTTCTGCATGGAATATGTCTCAGCATATCTTAATTGCAGTTATTTCTGCACCCAGGTTGAAGTACTTTGCTTGCCGCTTGCAGAGGCCACCCATATCTCCACGGATGGCAATGTGGGCACTCAAGGTCTGATCCCAATACCACCTTCAAAGTTGTAAGAATTATTCCCGTCACAGTTAATTTATTGCTGTTCATTTATTTTTTATCTGAACTAGTACTGTCACATAGCTGTCTGTCTGAACTCTAAAGGCCTCCAGCAAGATAGATTTTTTATTTTATTTTAGGAGGTCTCAGGTTGATTTGTCAAATTACGGTTCAATTTTAAGATACAAAAGCAAATGAAAAGTATTCTTTGAAAGCCAGGAAATGAGACGGACAGTTTATCAAATTACGGTTCAATTTTAAGATACAAAAGCAAAGAAAAATTATTTTTCAAAAGCCAGGAAATGAGACGGACAGTTTATCAAATTACGGTTCAATTTTAAGATACAAAAGCAAAGTAAAATTATTCTTCGAAAGCCAGGAAATGAGACAAACAGTTTGAGTTGAATATCGTAGAACACATGAAGATTAAGACCTTAATCATTAGTTTGATCAGTACGCGTGTTTTTGTCTCTGGCATCATTAGGAAGATACATGGCCTGATTTGCTGGGTCCAGGTGGGTTAAATTCTCCCTTTTCCTGCTCATATTCCTTAAAGCCATGTGAAGTTGTGGAGATTGGGGCCTCCTTTGCTAATCGAGCTGGCCGATCATACTTTACCGTTATGATTAGATTAAGTACTAGTACTAGATAAATCACCACACTTTTAAATTTAGAATTGATTGCGTCATGTGTGTCCTTCCTGTTTACTCTAAGCTGTCGGATCTACCGACTAGTTTTACCGTCGTTCCACATGCATGACGTAACCATGCCACATTGGTACTGTAGTCCGTCATACAACTTTTGCATCCATCAGCGCCACAAATGATGATCACACTTAACGTTCTACGCCTCATGCCATAGCAGTAATTTCAGGTTTAATATACTAGCGTGCTTAACTGTTCTCTGAATGTCACACTAGAACATTATCTAGTCCCATTACCATAGACTGATGGACCACAGTAAAATAAATCTCAAGATGGTTGTTGTGATGTTAACCTTCACATCGGGTACTCCGGTAATTAAGTTGAGACATCATTATACATACATGTGGTATCTGTACATGATAAGCTATAGAGGTGGGACGGTGCTATGTATGTAGAATAGGTTAAGATGGTTTTGGGTTTTGGAGATACCCGCTGCGTGGGGTGGGGAGAAGCATAAACTCGAAAAGGAGAAAGGAACCTAAAGCTGGGACTGGGGCGGGGGGATGGATGGATTGATAAAAAGGAAAAGTGGCCCACAAGCTATGCATCACGCTTACCATTGAGCAGCCGCAAGTTGGAAAGCGCCCGGGACCCAGCTGCTCCTGCACCTTGCCATGTAGGCGTGCTAGCAGGGGGAACGTGTCGAAAGCTTGGGCCGTCGCAGTACAGTTGCCGGATCATGTCATCGATCTCCTTTAGTTCGTTTCTTTTTGTAATTATGCTAGCTACTCCTACTGATGAGAGATGGTCGCCATCATTAGCTCGTCGCGCACGCTGTCGAGACTGGACAGGAGTATAAGTCGATCATAAATTGGCCAGCTGAGTTGTCGTTAAATGGACAGAGACCCATCTTATTCAGCTGATTTATGCTCTGATTTTGACCCTGTTTCCTTTGTGCGTCGTTTTTCTTCGAGGATAAAAGCGGTTCCCGCCGACTTGGGGTAAAGGTCGGTGGTGGAAGTATCGTTTTTACCCCAGAACTCATGATCAGTCAGATGTGAATGGACGAAATCTTTTTTTAGGTATTTAGTGGGTCCTCCGATGACTGTTTTCCTCGTCACCGGCTAGCTCCAACAGAAGCCTTTCCAGCCCTCCCAGTGTGGACAGTGTGAGCACGATCTTTATGGAGCTCCCGGGGTTTCCGAGGTGATGACGGCACAAGCTTTATTAGCAGCAACATTATCTGCAACATTAGCATTAGCAATGTTCCTTTTAAAACAACATTAGCATCTAAGTGTCGCTGGCATGCGTGCTAGTTGCAAACTGCGGTGGATTTATATATATGTTTCGTGGCTTTTGCATTTATCTGCTACAGTAATCTTTTTAGAGCCACAGGGCACAAAGCCCTATCTCAGCCAGCTACTTATGCAGAAAAAAAGTATCTGCTGATCTATTCAGAACTGTTGCTTGAACTGGTAGTTTTTCACTAGCTGATGAACTAGCAAGCCAGCTATTTTTACCAATTATACTAGCTTCTTACACACATTTTACATCTATTCAGAGCACTCATATGCAGCAATACTGAATTTTGTCTCCTCTTGACAGTTGACAGTGTCTCCAAGGTGGGCAAATCAAACTGCCGGCAGTGTGAGCACTTCCTGAACCTTATTGGCAAATATTCCAGCGACTCCACTCAAGACCAACTGAACAACCATAGGAACAGAACAGGTAATTACAATTGTTACAGTCCATGGACCATGCATGGGTGCATGCAGATGCAGCATTTGCCAGTGCCACTCGGTTCGGTTGAGAGACAGTTAATCAGTGCTGGCAAAAAGCATAACTGTGATCTAGCAGTACATGCATTAGCCTCTAATTAATCATGCTGGCACTCACACCGAGGCATATGCATGCAGGGTACAGGTCCCTCCGGCAAAATCTACATGGGGCCGCGTGTATGAACGTGACGTAAACCGTCAAAGGGAAGCGGGGGCGGGGGAAAAGCGCGGGAATCGAGTACCAACCTTGGGGCCCTCACTCTTTCCAACGAGAGCTGACTAGGCACTTCCCTAGTGGCCCACAAAGCAGCCAATGGCATCTCCATCCCTGCGTGCACCTACGGGCTACAGTACGCACACCCCATAGCTAGCCATGGCCGTAGCTAGCTTTGGGGAGGTTGGCCTTCAGGCCTTGGCCAGCCAAAGACAAGAGGGGAAGATTGGGATATTTCTATCTCTAAAGCTAAACTGACACAAGACACAATGGAAAGCAAAAGCAAAGAAGAGAGAGAGACAGAGAAGAGAGGGCTCCATAGCTTCTTGTGTAAGATGAGAAGAATCCAAGCATAGCATGCACATATTGCAGTCTCCAGACTTTGCTATAAAGCCATACCCTCCCCTGCCCCTTTCCCTCCCCTCTCTCTCTTCTTCCTCTCTCCTTGGCCATTAGCCATTAGCACCAAGGTATCCTCCTCCTCCCTTCCTAATGCATCTCTGGCTACTATTTCAGTTACCTTGCTAAATGAGCGCAATCTTGGTTTGTTCCTGTGACTCATATATGTATGTGCCATTGCATCTTGCAGGTTTTGTACATTTGTAGATGATCATTCATTCACATAGCTAGCCGTTCAAGCAAGGCTGGTGTGGCTGTCTGCATTTTAGCTTTGGATAGCCCTTCCTGCCTGCCTAGCTCCGAGCAATCTTTTGCTGTTGAGAGTTTTCAGAGGAAGAAGAGAGCAGCTATGGCGCCGGTGAGTCTGCCGCCGGGTTTCAGGTTCCACCCCACCGATGAGGAGCTCATCATCTACTACCTTAAGAGGAAGATCAACGGGAGGCAGATAGAGCTTGAGATCATCCCGGAGGTTGATCTTTACAAGTGTGAGCCCTGGGATCTGCCAGGTACGTTCCTAGTTTGTTGTTGTTGGTTTCTATGTTTGTGTGATTCTCTAGCTAGCTCCTGATTGAGTATTTCAATCCAACTCTATGTCCGTGCAAGTATCAGCAGTCAATTCCCATTCTTGGCTTGATATATAGGTTCGAGTAGCTCCGAATAAGGAGATAGAAACATTCGAACTAGAATTTAATTAGTTCAATTGCTCGTTTGTCTGCTTTAATTGCACTGTTATAAATCTACCATGAAGAAACTATGGGGTTTTGCAATGCATAAACCTTTATTGTTCTCCAAGGAAAGCACATGCGGCACTCTGATATTTGTTTTGGATGCCCTGCTGTGAAGACATATAAGCAATCTTATTTAATTCTTGTACTACTATCCCTCTCAAGAAATGCCAATGCCTATTCTTGAGGAAAGAATAATCACATGTTCCCTTCTTCATGAGCACTTCATCGTCCTGTATATTTAAATAAGGACTGGCCTTGTAAAATGCAACTTATCTTAGTTAATGTGTCCATGAAGGCATACATTTGCATATTCACTTCTACCCAATTTTTTTCACAAGGAAACATGTAGTTAACTCCAACATATATATTTTGCTAAATTATTTATTTTGAATTTGTTTCTCTCTCCTAGTGCTTTATGTGTGTGAAAACACATCATGTTAACTACACTTAAATTTGCCTCTACTTTCAAACATTTATGCGCACCGAAAGCTGTGATATAGATAGATCATGATCCTTTTTGTTGAAAGAAGTTAATCTTCCAAAAGAAATGTCAAAATTCTGCCAAGTGTAAAGGTCATCACGTAGATATGTCTCTGCATTGAGCTACCTGAAAGGGAAAGAAATCCTTTATCACAGTGACAACAAAGCGAAAGCTTATATATTTTGGATCATGTCACAATCACACATAGATTTGAAGAAAAGATATATTCTCTTTATCCACTTGCAGTTTGCTTTCGTGCTAAAATCACCCTGCTACATTGTATGAAACTGGAGCTGTAAGAAATTTGAAAAATAAATAAATTTTAAAGGATTTATTTTCTTTTATCCTTTGGGGGATGACAATACCAAGCAAGAAATTGAGAAAAGGTTTTGAAAGATGGACACAAGTCAAGTCAAATCAAGAAGATGAATAAAGTTTCATAAGTCAAGCAGATGAACAAAAGTTGCACAGATTCCAAGACAAGATAATGCATATAAAGCGTTGGCTAGTTTTTCTTTTGAACGATGGTAGCTGGCTGTATAACGGTCAATACAAACATTTTGGTTTCTACAATTAGCTCCAATCATGGTTAAGGCACAGAGATGTGTACTGTATAACTGACTTCTTCCCTAACTGAAATTTCAGAAAAATCCTTCCTTCCGAGCAAAGACCTGGAATGGTACTTCTTTAGCCCCCGAGACCGCAAGTACCCGAACGGATCGAGGACAAACCGAGCAACCAAAGCGGGGTACTGGAAGGCAACAGGGAAAGATCGTAAAGTGAACTCGCAGAAGCGTGCAGTTGGTATGAAGAAGACCCTTGTTTACTACCGTGGTCGAGCCCCACATGGCTCTCGCACCGACTGGGTCATGCACGAGTACCGCCTTGACGAGAGGGAATGCGAGATCGACAATGGCTTACAGGTACTACATTACTCTGTTCTATAGTTCTATACTGCGGGAAAATCATGAAATAATCATGTGAGGTTCCACATGTTATGTAGCCTTTTAACATCTTCTAGAACCCTAAACATGGCATAGTTAGGCCTTTGACACATTTTTTTTTCATTTATATATACAGGATGCGTATGCATTGTGTCGGATTTTCAAGAAAACAGCGCCTGGGCCGAAAATCATAGAGCATTATGGCGTGGTGCAGTATGGCGCCGAGCAGCCTCAGTGGGGAGCGAGCAGCGTCGACCGCTCCCCGACGCTGGATGCAGGTGGAGACGACTTTGAGAGCAGCAGCTTCTCGTTCCCGACAGAAGCGCCAATGGCAGCAGGATCCATGCACGGTGGTGGGTTCGGGATGCAGATGATGGGCTCGCCTCATGAAGACGGCAGGTGGATGCAGTTCTTGAGTGAAGACGCCTTCAACGCCACGAATCCCTACTTCATGAACCCAACTGCCTCCAACTTCTCATGCCTTCCATCCAAGGTAAATATACGAGTGCAGACTGACTCTTTTGTTTCAGAATTTCAGTAGCGATGCAGCTGAAATACAGTAAACTTTTGAGTGTCTAATTGTGCACATGTCAATGCAGGTGGATGTTGCACTGGAGTGTGCAAGGCTGCAACATAGGCTGGCCCTGCCGCCCTTGGAGGTGGAGGATTTCCCGCACGATGTCAGCCTTGACACCAAGACCGGCATACTCCGAAGCAACCCTAACGAGGTTGACATCCTTCAGGAATTCCTGTCAGTGGCGTCGGCGTCACAAGAGCTGATCAATGGCTCCGGAAGCAGCAGCTACCCTGATATGTGGTTAGGTGCCGGCACGAGCAGCGCCGGGGCCAGCGGCCATTACATGAACGAGCTATCCTCTCTTGTTGACCTCGGAGCGATGAAGGCGAAGGAAGAGGCCGACAATTTCTACCACCTGTGCGGCATTGGTGCGTCGATGAGCCGTGACCATGTCGAACCGGGTAGGCTGGTTGAGATCAGCGACATGGAGGAGTTCAAGGAAGAGAAGAAGCAGGCAGAGAACCTCAGAGGTGTCAAGTTGGTGAACAATGATCTTGGAGAGGTAATTACTTTGCCTCCACGATAATTTGACATAGTATGTACATACCGTGTGATATTTATTTGTTGCTCATTACTATCATCCTTTTTTCTCAAGAAGATCGTTGTAGAAGGAGGTGAAAGCAATCCAACAGAAGGCATCACACACTATCCTATAAACGATACTGCAGACAACTCAGGTACTTAAATTTTTGGCTGTAACATGCACTCCATTGGGTGTAACCCTCCAGTTAGCGTAATTACTAGCTCTTATTCTGAGCCTTCACGCATGTGCTAACTGAATGCTAGATTGCAGGAGAAGCCGGTCATCACCTGACCGATACCACTGACGCAGGCAGCATCGATACCACCCCCATCTTCTCGCAATCTCAGCCTGACGACTTCGCTATTGCTATTGGTTTCGACGACGAAGACGACATCAAACCTTACACATCCTTTGATCTATATGAGAAGGTTGACGTCCAGCGCGGGCTGTTCGTCTCGCGGGTCGGTGCGGCGGAGACATTCTTCCACCGCATCGAGCTGCCGAAGATGGTGAGCTTCCACCTGAACCCAGTAGCAAGCGAGGTCGGCAAGGCGATCGAGAAGTTCCATTATCTCCCCGTCACGTCCAAAGTTAGTGGTATTAGTAGGGTGTCCATCTTTGGCAAGGTGAAGTCACTCATCAGGGGCAAATTCCTGACGATGAGGAGGCCATCATCACAGTACCAGAGGTCGGAGACGACAGTGAGTGAGTTGCTGCAAATCGTGTCACTCCTCTTGGCACCGAAGGAAGTTACGGAGCAAAAAGAGCTGGTCGGGAAGAAGGCGAAGAAAGTGAAGCCGGGATGGGGCTGCGATGGGTGCAACGGTTCGTGGCAGCTTGGGCCACCCAAAGGGAATAAGGGCATTTCCTCCATGTTTTTGAGTGGGAAATGGGCATTTTTAACCTCTGCATTGGCCATCCGCGCTCCAGGGCCGTGCAATCACTGAAAGGTCTTTCGATTTGACTATCACTGATCATGACTGTAACAATATTTGTTTGTTTGTTCTGCTACAACCTTGGTAGCGGCGCATGCGTCTATTAACTGGTGTATAACTGGAGGGTGTCGTCATTATTTGTAACTCAGTGTATTAACTTGTATCAAAAACTATTGTTACATAAGAATTGTAAGTGCATATATATATATGAATATACATAGTACAAATTTTATCCAGAGTATATTTCTTCCTTGGTGGGAAAATGTCCTCTCGCTTTGTCAATTGCCACTGAAGTAACATAAGGGGATCTAAAATTGAGCTAATTACACTGGTCATACATATACTTCCCCCATGTGCAAACAAGTCCCATAACATGCAAATCGTGATCGCCTGGTCCAACAAGTTGGCATGCCTACTAAAACAAGTACACAGCGGCTGTGGACGCGACACACGTCCCCTACTTCCAGTTTGAATTTACTGTTTAGATCCTCCTTTTATTTTAAAAGAAAAATCCCAAATTGATTCCTCAAAATCTGAATATGACAATCCCTAACCCTAGTCACCCTACGGCGGCTAGGACGACCTGAGAGGGTGGTAGGCAAAGGTGAGTGGCAATGGCATAGATTGACGAGAGTTCATGGGTTCGAGTCGAGATTCTGAGCGGTGGCAATGCAAGTTCGGAGGTGGTGGTGGTGGCAGCAGCAAGGGCGACAAGAGGAGGGATGAGCCAAGGTGACATGGGTCGTGTATTATGACCCAAAAAGTTCTTTGCAGGGGAGTAGTCGACAATTTCTTGTGCTCATTTTGTCCATGGCATGAATCAGGACATGATCATGCATGGCTCTCCCAGTCCTGCCTTTTGGTACCGACCAAGCTGTATTTTTGTTGGTCAATGTGAAGTTTGATGATTTTGATTATGGACAATACCAAGAGGAATGAGTGTTACATGACTAGAAGAATTATGAGAGATTTAGAAGAAAATGTGAAGATGGTTAATATGATTTACGAACTAGAATGTGTGATAAAGAAAGTGAAGTTAGAGAAGAAGATAATGCAAAGAGCACATAGGGAAATATGAGAGGGGGAGATAAGGAGGAGGTAGCAATTGTGCTATAAGTAGCTACCTGTGCAGTCATGCATGCTTTTAGTGCTTTGCATATTAGGGAGTTTGTTTGAATGATATCTTTTGTTGATGCGTACTCGTGTATGATCATAATAAGTTTAGTGAATAAATCAAGTGTGTTTTGGATCTATATATTCTATATATGTGCAACTTGCGGAAAAATTCAGTAATACGTTGATAAGAGTGATATTTATGCATCAAAATTTGACATGTTGAGATACATGTGATTTTTTTGCACTATCAAATGGAAATTTGTCTATATAGATCAGTTTAGTGGCATGAAAACTGAAATGTTGACAACATAAAATCATTATATGCACAACATGTTATGAAAAGATCACATGAAAATATATATTCAGCTAACAAACATAAGCCGCATATGAGGTGCTATGTTCTGGTCATGTTCAGGTATAAACATCACAACAAGAAACCCTTGTAGCAAACGATTCTAAAACAAACTTTACAAGTTGTCAACAAATAAGTATCACGAGTTGCAACATGTGCATTTTTTCTGACAACTACCTCTTCCGCATTCTGGTTTAGAAAAACATCTTCATTCAAATCTGGAAATGAATTTGCAACTTCATGTCTTGTTTTATGCTCATCATCACGAAAAGGTAAATAATGAGCATTGCCCTGCCCTGTAATAGGATCATCTTCTCCTTGCTCTCCCTCTAACACTATCTTCAGCTTCTGGAACATGTGCAGTACTTGGAATACTTGCTTCAACTTTCCTTTTCTTCCATTTATTTCTGCTTATGCCCCTACTTGCTAGCCCTTATGGTGGTTCTGAATATGCAGTGTTCCTCCCCTTCCCTCGTCCCCTCAAGCTCCCTCTACAAGATAAAGTTTTTACCTCACTCTAGATTCTAAAATTCTCTCTCTAGATGACGCCACAAAAACACTTTCTTGGGTAGTTCTTTTAGTGTTGAAGTGCACATTATAATTTTTCTCCATGTCACCAGAACTGACATGAAATAGTGCGTTACCAGTTGAAATTACAAGGCACTCCGCACTCCATTCTATAAATTTGTATAATTTCTTTTAATTTTAGGGACAAATTCTTCTAGGTCATTTGTCTAGTTCTCTCTATTTACCCTATATAATTTGCACAACCTAGTAGAAAATAGTTTCCAACATAGATAAAATAGGCATCTCCGTAGCTTTTTACTTAGCTATTTTTACAAGAAAATGAAGAACGGTAAGTTATAGAATACTAAATGATAAGTTCTATCACTAATCATATGATAAGTTAAAGTAGAGTCATAAGTTGTATCATTGATCAAATGTTAAGTAGAAATGGTAAAGTGATAAGTTTTAGCACCGACCAGTACTTGTTGAAAACTTCTGAATGATTGTTCAACAACATGTCACACATAAGAAAATTATAATATAATGCTTTAATCCATGTGTTTGGCAAAAGTTGCTCAACCTACTCATAAGACTCCTCACTGTCAACTTTGATTTTTCTGTACTTTTATGCCACTTTGAAATATTAATTGACATGTAAATGTTCCACAATTCATTATTTACTGTCCTCCTTTGTGCCATGACTTTTGGAACTCTGGTGCATATGCCTAACATAAAACCTATGTTCTGCATCCGGAAAGACCTTTAAACAACATTTATAAGTAGGGATGTAAACGGATCGGATCGGATATTGCTATTATCATATTCTTTATCATATTTTTTTGGCGGATTCGGATCGGAGCGGATAATAGGTGGATGCGAATTCGAATGCGAATTATATCGGATTGCGGATATGGAGCGGATTCAGAGCGGACTCTGATAAGAAAAGGATAATTGAACAAATACACATAAAAATTTACTTTATATAAAATAAATGACAAGAAAGGGTGCAACACTAGATATGAGCAGTATAAAAGTGCAAGATTGGTAATAGCATAGTATAACATGCATACGTAGCATGTATAGCTAGCCGATAATCTAACTAGATTTTCTAAAAATTGTGGTTATGCTAAATATATCGGATTATCCTATTTAAATACCTTGGATAATCCGCATAAAATGTCGGATTATCCTTATCCATTGGATATCATCAATACACCATATCCGCTACCATATCCGTCGGATATCCGCTCGACAAATATCCACATCCATATTCATATCCGCTGGATATCTAAAAAGACATACCATATCCTCAAAAACGGACGCAGATGCGGATGCGGATTCGAAGCGGAAATTATCCATACCATTTACATCCCTATTTATAAGTCCCCATAAAAAATATTCAGGAAAAATCATGTAAAATTTATACAATACATGAAAACTCATAAAAATAGATACAATACAGGAATATTCATGAAAATTATATACAGTATATATAATGCAGGAATATTCATGAAAAATCATGTAAAATATATACAATGCAAGAATATTCATGATAATAATGTAAAATAAAGGAAATGGAGGCATATTCATGAAAAATCATGTAGAACATAATACGATACAGGAATATTCATGAAAAATATACACAATGTAGGATATTCATGGAAATCATGTAAAATGGGAGTAAATAAGGGCCAATGGTGACGACGGTTTGTCTCTCACGCCCCCTCGGGGGCGATCCCTCCAGCGATGAAATCCCGAGAATCCACCACGAAAACACCATCCCCGTAGACAAAGAAGATTAATCCCGCACAAACTCAAGACAAAAATCCCCCACATATCCCCCGAGCTTTCTGTCAGCGGAGTTCCGTGAACATGCCTTTGAGATCATTCGCCGATCCACAAATCCGTAGAAATAAATCTCCCACCTCTGCACCAGGCTACAAGATCTTCTCAACTCCCCGAACCCCCGCACCAGACCCGCATCTCCGCCCCCAATCCCACGCCAAATCACTCTGCTACCCCAAATTGAGCCGTCTCCCACCACCACCACCATTCACCCCCTCCTCCCTGCAATCCCGCCCTGCCACAAAATTCCACGATTGTCGCCTTCCTAGATGTGGCCATTCACTCCACGGGAACTCTAATCAGGTCGTTGTCCCCGCCAACGGGCAACTGCACCATTACCGGCGTCAATGACCTGCCAGTATCGGTGCCTCCATTAGAGGCATTCACAACCGCCTTTATTCCCCTCTTCACCGCAATCCTCCTGACTCCGGCAGACAAGCTATAAAGGGATCCCATCAACAATTCATGACAGAGCACGACCAGCCCCGTCCTTTGTGCGCCTCCACCCTCCCCCAAGTCTCTGTCATGGACTCGCAGGGCAAGACCACCGACAAGAACGCGAACAATGAGAACACTAAAACCGCTGCTACGAGCGCCAACTCCCTCACCAAGGGCACCACTGGTGACAACTCATGGCGCCGCGACAGTAAGCAGGTCGCGGTCGATGACCACACGGAATAGGAGAGGGCGCCCATCATCGTCAACATCGCCAAGGCCCGCGGCACGGTCACTATCCGCCTTCTCGTGGTGGGGGTCTTCCTCTCAGTCACCTGCATCTCCTCCAAGCAACTAGTTAACTATATGTGCAATGTCTGGCGCATCAGGGGCAAGCGATTCGTCCTCAAGTTCTCCGAGGAGGGCGATTTCAAGCATGTCACCCATGGCGGTCCCTAGAGCTATCAGGGCGATGCGGTGCTGGTCCGCACCTTGAAGGAGAAGGAGGATACCAATGAGGTATGCTTTGAGACAATGCCGATTTGGGCACAATTCACCAAAATCCCCTTCTACCTGCTATCCAAGCAGCTGGCTAAGGACCTGACGAGGAAGATAGGACACTACATATGCATCGACAACAACACGATAGGAGACATCACTGATAAAATCCTCCATGGCAGGGTGCTTCTCCCGATCGCCCGCCCCTGCAGTGGTGGATCACCCTCGAGGATGAATTCACCGACGAGGAGGCGGTCATCTCCGTGCTGAATGAGAGGTTTCCCAACTTCTGCCTCCTCGGTGAGGTGATAGGCCACAAGAAGGCCACCTGCGAGCTGCCTCCCACTCTCAGGCGGAGGCACTACTCCAACAACCCGGGGGTACTGCCTACCCCTATCGATGATACCCACAAGTGATACCTGCCGGAGAACACGGGTTAGACTGGCCGCGCCCTGGCGCAATGTCGCTGCCCTAGGCCCAAGATGCCCACCGACACCGAAGGTGCAGCTCACCATCTTCGTTGTAGACAAGGAGGTGGAGAAACTCACCATCCATGACAACGCGACAAGCACGGACATCGTCAACGCCAAGAGCAAGCCACTTGCTACTTCCCCAACCGCAACACCGAATGCTTCCCTAGCCGCGACCTCACATATTCCCTCATCAACCTACCAAGAACCGTCGACAAGGAAAAGACATGGAACTCTACCCTGTTAGCGACCACAGACTCAAACGACATCATCAAAGTCACAACAGTGGAGAAGAAGATGTGGAAGAGGGTGCAAAGAGGGAAGGAAGAGGAGAAGGGCAACAACGATGCATATGATGACACGACCGCGTTCAAGTCTATCCCTACAGAGAAGAAAAATAACAAGGAGGTGCTGCCTGCTCCTATCCAAGGGCGGGTGATGCTGGGCAAATGCAATGGACAAGAGGAGGGAATGATCCAAGAGAAACTCGCTGATTCGAAGGTGTATAAGAATAAGAGAGGAGGGAACACCACCAACACCAACAAACTGAAGAACGATGATCTAGGGGAGGATGGAAAGAAGGCAGCAACCAGTCTTGGGGCTAGTGGTCAACTGACATGCACAACATCCGAAATTTTATCACCGCGGAGGTGTTTCGGGTGGCCAAGGATACTGCTTCTCACTTAGCATTAGTTTGGGCAAAGTTGCCAAAAGATTTTTGTCGTATTTGATCTGAAGGATCTCAGTCGAATAATTCATAGGGTGCGCGACCAGCGCTCCCTATGGGAGTAGCCCCCGAGTGTCTGTTCGAGTTGTAGACTCGAGCAGAGACTTTAGTTCAGCCATTTGCGTTTGTTTCCATGATTAGTCCGAAGGACACATTTTTTGGAATGCGCGACCAACGCTCCCTATGGGAGTGGCCCCCCGAGTCCGTAGTGGAGTCGAAGACTCGACATAGGACTCGAAGATATTTTCGAGGTGACATTACCATTGTAATTTCTCAGGTGCACGGCTAGCGCTCCTGATAGGAGTAGCCCCTGAGTAGTTGGTTGAGTCGTAGACTCGAGTATGTACTTTTATGATCTGTCAAAATCTTCGAGCCATTGCTGGCTTTGCCTTGATGACGTCATTGCTGACGATTGGTGAGCTCAACCGTCTGCGGCAGGAGAGACGATGTGACGGGACGATCATGGGTCCCACCACCTGACATGATGTTGACTAGTCACGTGAAAGCATGGGGAAAGTTACGACGTCTCCTCGATTTCCGCGTGTAGTGGACGACGTGATGTCGACGGTTCAGTTTGGTGCTGACACGTGGACAGTGAGATCTGAGGCACACGTTAGGGCTTCTCAATCGACAGCTCTGTTGCATCGTCCTCGCCCTTTTATACCGTGGGAAAAAATGGTTTTTACCCTTCGCCATTTGCTTCTTCCTTTTGCCATTGCCACCATTTCTTGAGCTCTTGCTTGCACTGCGCACTGGACGTCCTCCACGTATTTCCTTCTACTTTTCCGTGCTTGCATCGCCGCACTTGCCACTCCGCCATGGGCAAGTCCAAGAAGACATCCTCCACCGCAGCGGGTTCTAGCATCGCCGGCGTGACATGGCTCAGTCAATTGCAGAGCTTCGTTGGGAGACCCCAAGATCAAGGTGTGATGAGCACAACAACAAGTCTTCCCTCAGTTATGAAACTAAGGTTATCGAACCAGTAGGAGTAAGTGTAGCATCCCATTTGTCTAACAACTGTAATGCTACTTGATCTAGTAATATAATGGCTACTTCCTACATATAATTATTGCATCATCATCATATCATGCTCATGTCATCATGCCACCTTGCATTTGGGCATCATACAAAAACCCTTTTTGTTTTGGTTCTTATCTCATATGCATTATTATTTGTATTTGCCTCTTGATATTGTATTTGGTTCTTGATATATTGGTTAAATGCCCAAGTTGAGTTGGGGGCATATCTTTTATTCAACTCCACCACCTTTCTTTCACCACCTTACAATTCCACCATTCCTTTATCCATGAGCTTGTAATTATTTATTTCTTTTGTGGTCTAATCTAGCTCATGAGAGATAGGGTGGGTCCAAATCTACAAATTCTTTTGCTTGGGCCTTACTCCACATTTTGGAATACATAAGAACAATGCCATGTAAATAATCTTGTTTTCACAAAATAAGCATGGTATTAATTATTATGCATGGCCCATGCAAGTACCACCTTTTGTTTGTTAGTTGGTTTTTATTTGATTTTTGAGAGGATCATCATCTCTCCACCTCTCCCTCCTTTTGGCTTGGTCTTGTTTGTTTTTGCTTAAACCTTATCAAAACAAGCCCTAAGCCACCTCCCTCTCCCTCTCTTTTCTCTTTACCATGGGAACCCCATAACGCTAATCCAACCCTAAAACCCCTCTCTCATCTCTTCCTCTCTCTTTAAACCCTCCTCTCTACCCCAAAACCCTAAACCTAATCACCTACCCCTAACACCATCTACCATACCACCCCTAACCTAAACTAAAACCCTAACCCGAGCCTCCCACTCTCCCTGCCAGCAAGCCCCACCTAGCTACCCATCCCTCCTACCCTAGAGCTCCAACCCGAGCCTACCCTCTCTCCCTCTCTTCTCTCCCTGCCTTGTGGCCCCTAGCCCGAGCCTGCCCCTGCCTCCCTGGCCTCGCCATGACCCCACCTGGCAGCCTCCATCACCTCCCCCTGCTCCTACCCCGACCAGGCACGTGAGGGAGAAGGACAAAGGTGGCCGAGACCACCTTTATCTCCCCCACCTCCCCCCACGGCATCCTCCTCTCTCCCTCCTTATTTACCCTCCCACACGGCATCTCTGCCTCTCCCAGATCTGGCCCGAGCCATCTACCCCTCCTCCTTCTTCCTCTCCGGCCACCAACAGCCGTCGCCTCCCGCCGCCAGCACCTCGCCGTCCATGTCGCTCCGGCCGTCAAGATCGTCGAGGGGGTGATCTAGGAGGGCGAGGCGGTCCTCTGCAACAGCCCCGTACGCCCCAGCAAGGAGGAGCAGGACCAGAAGCCCCCTAGGCCGACGCCGCCCGACGAAACCCTAGCTGCCGTTCGTGAGCCTCGTCGCCGATCCGACGCTCCCCGCCCCGATCAGAACCCACCGTCGAGCCCGCGGTGAGCCCCTAAACCCCCTGGACATGGTCCGCCTCTCTGTACCATCCTAGCCTCGCCGGACTTTGCGTCGAACGGCCTCCGCGCGCCGGAGTGCACTGGCGTCTGCACGCTCGCGCTCCGCGTAACACCTCACCTAGGCCGCGCATACCTCCCAGACAACTACCCCGCCTAGCCGCAGTGGTCACCGCCTCCGCGCGCGAGTCCCAGGTCCAGGGATCGATCCCCGCCCGCGCCGCGCCCGTTGTCGCTGTGCGCACCGTCAGTTTCGTCAGAGAAGAAAAACAGTGGCCGTGGCCTTTTGCGCATACCCCCCTGGCTTTTATTTTTCTTAACCCGCGCTCCAGCTCGGCCCCACCTGTAAGCCTCGGCCAGGTGCACCCTCTGATGCATGTGTCCCAGTCAGCACTGGCCCACCCATCAGTGACTATGGCTAGCATCTGTCTGAGTGACAAAAGCTTTTCTGAAATTCTGTATAAATCAAATCTTTTCAAATTAATTCAAATTTAAAATTCAAAACAGATTTATAATCACTTTTAAGATATGAATTCAAATATTACAAATAATATATGTTTTGAAATCATAAAAACATGAGGAATTCAAATATGCCATTCAAAATATTATTTGAACACTCTAAATTTCCAAGTTGATTAAATTACGAGAAAATGCCCTCCACCTTAATTAATTAATAACTTTTGATTTATAACTCCAAATTTAACAAATGATATGTCTAAAATGATCAGCTCGACGAGACCTTTATGTTTATGCAGTCCATGTTATGAATTGCAGCATGCATCATATAAATATAATGTAAACAGCAACTAATATGAGAATAAAATGTGGCCAAAACGCAATAAAATGTTTATTTCTTGTATTCTACACCTCAACCATGCCATGCTACATTTTTGCCATGCAACTTGTGCATCATTCATCATGGCATGATTGTTTGCTTGACGCATTTTATTCCTATGTTTGTGCACTTTATTTATGTTGGCCCTTGTTTGTTTGGTTCTTCTTCGAATAGACGCTGAGCAGGGGATATATCAAGAGAACCAGGAGCACTACCCAGATCCTTCTCTCGCTTCAACTGAGCTGCCAGGCAAGCACTACCACATGCTTGCATACATATAGTACCTATTGCCTCTATCTTATTCTTGCATCATTGAGTCGCGATTGCATTAAACTGAATCCCAAGTATTGCATATCCTTTACTTTTAAACCCCACCGAAGCTTGTTCCTCCATCCCATGAGCCATTACTACAGGAGTTGTTTGAGCCATGCGAGTCGTAGAACAGCATGTGTAGGGTATGTGAGAGTCTGATGGATAACGAGGTACCTAAACAACTTAACCTGAGTAGTAATGGGATAACTAATGAAAGTGGCACCGGTGAGCAATATCTGCTATTTGGTTTTTTCCTGCTCACTTGTGTCCCGTAGGACCCCGAGTACTTGATTCCTGTTCCTTGAATATTCGCGCTATCCACATCCGGGAGGCTTATGGGACCCCCCTGAGCCAGAGCTTGATTCATTCTTATTTCTTGGGGCCACAAACTAGTTTGAGGTTTTATTTACTATCCTGTACTTATGCCATGCTTTACTGCTTTATTACGATTGTGCGAGGAGCACCTGTACTGTTTAGGTAAGCGGAGTGTTTTCGCGGTATCGACAAGCCTAGTCACATTCTCGGGTTCCCAGTCGTTTACAGCCATTGACGCAAACCTTGAGTCCGTCTCGGAGTCAGCTAACTTCGTTGCGGGTGTAATCAATGGGGTGGCCCCCTGAAATATTTCTGAATCCTGTGGTTGCTTTGTCGTGAAGGCCTCGTTGGGTTTTGATTTGGTTTTTCCGAGGTTGATCGAGTGTGTGTTGCTATTTGTGCACCCCTGCAGGGTAAAACTTTCTGAAAGCCGTGTCCGCGGTTATGGACGACTTGGAGCACAGTTTCTCGATCATAGACAAGCATAACTAAAGTACCGCTTTTAATTTGACTAAGTAACTGACTAGTAAATAGTGCAACACTCATGGAATGGATAATAAAACTGCCAACGGATGGGGGTCGTTCGTCCGCTTCCTCGTTGGTAAGCGAGGAGGAGGATGGATCTGTTGATATTACTGTTATAAATGTTGTCATTAATTCACGGACATCCGACTATCTTTGGTTAGGCGGATGGTTAGCGAGTATCTATAGAACGGTTAGGGTTTATCTTTTGCTACAATTGCGTCACCCCAGGTTGTGTCCCCTTTAGAGGCATAAAGACTTGCTGAGTACCCCTAGGGTCTCACACGATAAATTATTTGATTCAGATGAACAGGTACACCCTCAAGATGGATACTGGGTGGAGGAGGCGGATGATGTGGGCAACGATCATTCGGTGTAGAGATTCCGGGAACGGGGATCCGTGAGATCTGTGGGCGGGATGAGTTTTATTTATGGGGCATCTTATGCCGATTTGCTTCTTATCCGTACTCGGATCTTGTTTGACGCTTCCGCCTGATACTCTGATGTTTGATGTATGAGGAGATATCCTAAACTATTATATCTATCTAGGACATTTGAATCTTGCCGTATGGCGTTGCTATATTTCCTTTCTTTTTAGATGGAATGGCTCTGATGTACTGTTGTATGGTGGCTTGCATACATACTCATTTGTGTATGTAGTTGATCCCTTCGCCTGCCGATTACGCCGCCCGTTCTTGTCCCGATGAATTGGAAATGGTTGGGACGACCGAAAGGTCTACCTGTGAGTGGCATTTGGGCCCCACCGTACTATTTCAACCATTTCCGCTCATCCAGGCTTGTAACTAGGAGCGTAATTCACCGAGGTAGTTACAATTGGTATCAGAGCCATCCCGCCCTTCAGGGTCTCAGCCAAATGGTCGTTGTCAGTCTAGCAAATATTTTGGTAGCTATGTATACTAGGGAAAAACAAAACGCGAGAGTAGGACTGCTTCCACTTTTCTTCTTACCCACCCACCCACCCTTTTCTGGTAAGGAAGTGTAACGTTTTCAATCCTCTTCTTAAAAGTTCAAACTAGGATTCACGTGTTCTGGGTTTCCGTAGTACCATAGGTTGTGTGTGTGTGTGTTGGTGTGTGTGTGTAATTCCTTGTCTATCTGTTGCATCCAAGTTGTTATCACAATCGGCCTTTGGTTATCAACTGTTGGTACATTCCATACCGACAGGCTTTTGCAAACCGACGAGATCTATCTGATTAGTTGTATACCGCCGCGATCTGTCTTACTCTTTGTTATCCAACGTTATCTTGTTTGGGGTGTTCGTTTCCGTAGTTACTATCTTTAGGTTCATCGTGAGAAGAAGGGGTTAGGATATGTGTTCCACTTATTCATGTGCGGAGTAATGATTTGAGTGCGGGATGGAGTCGCGACCATACCACTACTCTTATCATTCGCTTTTGTACATTGAATTGGTAGAGTCACTAATCTTGATTCGTTAAGTGATTTTGCGCATCTATTGGTATTTTAATGCCGAAATTTGTGGAAAATTTTTCTTTGATATATCTGTGTACCACACTCCTTTTCAGTCGTGTGCGATATGCTTAATATCTTCTAGGTGCTTTGAACTTTGTTGATATTTTAATATCATCTTAGTAAATTGTATCCTTTAATCTTGAGTAATTCCATCTTGGTACTATTTTGGATTATTATTATTCTCCATTATAGTACTGACTTGCGTTTTATATCAATCACAGGATGGCTCCACCACGCCGTTCTGATGAGGACATACCACCTGAACTGGGATCCGCGTTGTCAAACATCGCCAATGCCTTGGCAGCAATGCAGCAGAACCAGCAGCGTTTTGAGGAAAGTGTCAGGAGGAATGAGTTTGCTCCGCTACCTCCACCTCCCAAGCGAGGAGACATCAAAAGCTTCCTGAAGTTCAACCCACGCCAATTTGATGTTTCTGATCAACCACTTGATGCTGATGATTGGTTGCGTGAGATGTCAAGGCTACTGGAGACTGCTGATGTTCCTGAGCAAGAATGGGTAAAGTGTGCTACTCACCTTCTGAAGGGAGATGCAGCTCTCTGGTGGGAGAATTACCTGAAGGCAAACTGCATTGGTTTTCAGCCTACTTGGGAACAGTTCACTGGAGCCTTCAAAGAGCGGTATCTGTCAGAAATTGTCATGGAAAGGATGAAGGAAGTGTTTCTCAACCTCAAGCAGGGAAATGACAATGTCAATACCTACATCAGGAACTTCATGAATCTTTCTCGTTATGGTGGCGATGAGATCTCCGATGACAAGAAGAAGCAAAAGAGATTCCGGCAAGGGCTCAATGCATCGATTAAATATGCAATCACACATGCAAGGCCGACGTCTTTTCTGGAACTTCAGCATACAGCTTTGCAGAAAGAAGCAAGTAGGCAAGTGTTTGAGGAGTCAAAGAAACACAACCGTGATGCACCAAGCTCTTCAGCTATGTCAACTCCTTCTAAGCGTCGTGTCTGGGTTCCTAACACCCCACCATCGCTCCCGGCTCCACCAAGACCTTCAAGCTTCGCGGCAAGGCCAACAAACTTCCTCACTGCTGCTCCCAGGGGCTACAACCACCACTACCCTGGAGCGCCTGGCGGAGTCCCTGGCTACGTTGCTCCACGTCCACCTGGTGCTTGTTTCACGTGTGGAGACTCTGGGCATCAAAACTGGAACTGTCCGATGAAAAACAAAGCTCTTCCTCCACCCCTCCAAGATCTGCGGCAAGCTCTCCTTTGGTTCGTGCACCACCACCTCGGGCTCTCAACATCAACACTAAGCCCGGGTCTACTGTTGCTCGTGCCAACTATGTCAACGCCGCGCAAGCTGAGCATGCACCTGGAGTTGTGATGGGTATGCTTCCCGTTAACTCAGTCCCTGCACGAGTTTTGTTTGATTCTGGTGCATCACATTCTTTCGTTTCTCACAAGTTTGCAAATGAGAATGAGTTAGCTATGGATCCTCTCCTTAAGCGGTTAATGGTCCTTTCTCCTGGAGCAACAATGGCAGCTGCTAAAATCAGCCATGGCAATCAAATTGAGATTGGTGGCTCTTCGTTCTCGGCGTCCTTAATTGTTCTGGGCAATTCTGACATTGATGTCATCTTGGGCATGGATTGGTTGACAGCAAATGCAGCTGTGATTGATTGTGCTGAACGCTCGGTTTCTCTGAAGATTCCTGAAGGCCATATAGTCTTTTCTCCAAGTCTGACTCCTGCTATCCAGCTTTTCTCTTTGGCGGCTCTGAATGATGATGCTATGGAAGCTATTCAGAGTGTTCCGGTGGTCTGTGAGTTCCCAGATGTCTTTCCTGAAGAGTTGCCGGGTATGCCTCCGGATCGTGAGGTTGAGTTTGTAATTGAGCTTGAACCTGGAACGACTCCTATCTCCAAGCGGCCTTATAAAATGGGTCCTGCTGAGTTGGCTGAACTCAAACGACAACTTGATGAACAAGAGAAGTTGGGTTTCATTCAACACAGTACTTCTTCTTGGGGTAGCCCAACAATCTTTGTGAAAAAGCGAGACAGGACTGATAGACTTTGTGTTGACTATCGGGCTCTCAATGCTAAAACCATCAAGAACAAATATCCCCTTCCGCGGATTAATGATCTCTTCGATCAGCTAGCTGGAGCTGTGGTATTCTCTAAGCTGGACTTGAGAAGTGGTTATCACCAAATCAAGATTCGCAAGGAAGATGTTCCTAAAACAGCTTTCACCACCCGTTATGGCCTGTATGAGTACACGGTCATGTCTTTCGGTCTCACCAACGCACCTGCCACCTTCTCGAGGCTCATGAACTCGGTTTTCATGGAGTATCTTGATAAGTTCGTTGTGGTCTATCTGGATGACATCCTAGTCTATTCTAAGTCAAAGGAAGAGCATGAAGAACACCTTCGGTGTGTCCTAAACAAGCTTCGTGAGAACCGCTTGTATGCAAAGTTCTCCAAGTGTGAGTTTTGGCTGCCTCAAGTAACCTATCTTGGTCACGTCATCTCTGCCAAGGGCATTGCAGTCAACCCGGAAACTGTAAAGACAATTGTTGAATGGCTTCCTCCTGTAAATGTCAAAGAAGTGCGGAGTTTCCTTGGTTTGGCTAGTTATTGCCGTCGCTTCGTTCAGAACTTTTCGAAGATAGCAAAGCCCCTTACCGATCTCCTCAAGAAAGGCAAGAAATACCTTTGGACTCCTGCATGTCAAGCAAGCTTTGAGACACTCAAAGAGAAGCTCACTTCCACACCAGTCTTGGTTCCTCCGGACACATCTAAGCCTTTCCAGATATTCTGTGACGCCTCTTTGCAAGGATTGGGTGCGGTCCTTATGCAAGAAAAACAAGTTGTTGCTTATGCCTCTCGACAGTTGAAGACGCATGAGTTCAACTATCCTACACATGACCTCGAGCTCGCAGCAGTTGTCTTTGCTTTGAAGCTATGGAGGCACTACTTGCTTGGCAACCGTTGTGAAATCTTTTCTGATCACAAAAGTTTGAAGTATATCTTCACACAGCCTGATCTCAACCTTCGGCAGAGGAGATGGATTGAAGCAATCAATGATTTTGATTTGACCATCAACTACACTCCGGGCAAAGCTAATGTCATGGCCGATGCTCTCAGCCGCAAAGCTTATGTCAACAACCTCATGATGGAAGAACAACAGCCTCTCTTGTGCGAGGAATTCCGTCAGCTCAACCTTGAAATTGTGGAACAAGGGCATCTCCTGAACCTTCTGGCTACTCCTCTCTTGGAAGAAAAGATTCGCTCTCGTCAGCTTGGTGATCCGCACACCAGAAAGATCATCTCCAAACTTCAGCTTCCGAAGTATGAGTCCTTCCACGTCGATGATCAAGGCACGCTTTTCTTCGAACACCGGATGTTTGTTCCGAACTACCCGGGTTTGAGAGATCAAGTTCTCAAGGAGGCGCACGATTCTGTTCTATCTATCCACCCTGGCAGCACAAAGATGTACATGGACTTGAAAACACAATATTGGTGGCCGGGTTTGAAACGATATTGTGCCAAGTATGTCTCGGAGTGTGATGTCTGCCGCAGAGTGAAAGCTGTCCATCAGAAACCTTTCGGTCTTCTACAGCCATTGAAACCCTCGGAATGGAAATGGGAGAAAGTAGAGATGGACTTCATCACTGGTTTTCCAAGGTCGCAGAAGGGCAACAATGCAATCTTTGTTGTCATTGACAGGCTTTCTAAAGTGGCTCACTTCTTCCCCGTCAAGGAAACAATTTCTGGAATTCAGTTGGCTGAGCTCTATATCAACAGAATTGTCTCTCTGTATGGGGTTCCGCTTGAGATCAGTTCAGACCGTGGGAGCATCTTCACTTCCAAGTTCTGGGAGAGTTTCCAAAATGCTTTGGGAACAAAATTGAACTTCAGCACAGCTTACCACCCTCAGTCGCAAGGACAAGTTGAAAGGATCAATCAGATTCTGGAGGATATGCTTCGTGCTTGCGTCATCTCTTTTGGCATGAAGTGGGAAGAATGTCTTCCATATGCTGAATTCTCTTACAACAACAGCTTCCAGAAAAGTCTGAAGATGGCACCATTTGAGGCTCTCTATGGTCGCAAATGCAGAACTCCGATTGGTTGGTCAGGTGCAGGAGAAAGAATTTGGTTTGGCCCTGACATTGTAACTCAAGCGGAGGAGAAGGTGCACATCATTCTTGAAAATCTGAAGATTGCTCAAAGTCGCCAGAAGAGCAATTATGACAGGAAGCACACGGACATGGTGTATGTCCCTGGTGATCTCGTGTACCTTCGTGTCACTCCCATGAAAGACACACACCGTTTTGATATCAAAGGAAAGCTGGCTCCTAGATACATCGGTCCTTTCAAAATTCATGGTAGAAGAGGAGAAGTTGCTTATGCTCTTGAGCTCCCGGAAAAACTCAAGGTTCATGATGTTTTCCACATCTCTCAACTCAAGAAGTGCTTCAAGGATCCCGGCAGGACCGTGGATCATGATCTAATCAATCTCCAAGAAGATCTGTCTTATCAAGAACACCCCACAAAAATCCTTGAGACCGCAGAAAGAAGGACTCGCAACAAGTCCATCAAGTTCTGCAAGGTGCAGTGGTCACACCATTCCGTTGATGAAGCCACTTGGGAGCGTGAAGATGAACTCCGTGCCAACTATCCTACCCTCTTTGAGTCTTCTTCTTCTTCCTAGAATCTCGGGGCGAGATTCCTGTTAGTGGGGGAGAGTTGTAGCATCCCATTTGTCTAACAACTGTAATGCTACTTGATCTAGTAATATAATGGCTACTTCCTACATATAATTATTGCATCATCATCATATCATGCTCATGTCATCATGCCACCTTGCATTTGGGCATCATACAAAAACCCTTTTTGTTTTGGTTCTTATCTCATATGCATTATTATTTGTATTTGCCTCTTGATATTGTATTTGGTTCTTGATATATTGGTTAAATGCCCAAGTTGAGTTGGGGGCATATCTTTTATTCAACTCCACCACCTTTCTTTCACCACCTTACAATTCCACCATTCCTTTATCCATGAGCTTGTAATTATTTATTTCTTTTGTGGTCTAATCTAGCTCATGAGAGATAGGGTGGGTCCAAATCTACAAATTCTTTTGCTTGGGCCTTACTCCACATTTTGGAATACATAAGAACAATGCCATGTAAATAATCTTGTTTTCACAAAATAAGCATGGTATTAATTATTATGCATGGCCCATGCAAGTACCACCTTTTGTTTGTCAGTTGGTTTTTATTTGATTTTTGAGAGGATCATCATCTCTCCACCTCTCCCTCCTTTTGGCTTGGTCTTGTTTGTTTTTGCTTAAACCTTATCAAAACAAGCCCTAAGCCACCTCCCTCTCCCTCTCTTTTCTCTTTACCATGGGAACCCCATAACCCTAATCCAACCCTAAAACCCCTCTCTCATCTCTTCCTCTCTCTTTAAACCCTCCTCTCTACCCCAAAACCCTAAACCTAATCACCTACCCCTAACACCATCTACCATACCACCCCTAACCTAAACTAAAACCCTAACCCGAGCCTCCCACTCTCCCTGCCAGCAAGCCCCACCTAGCTACCCATCCCTCCTACCCTAGAGCTCCAACCCGAGCCTACCCTCTCTCCCTCTCTTCTCTCCCTGCCTTGTGGCCCCTAGCCCGAGCCTGCCCCTGCCTCCCTGGCCTCGCCATGACCCCACCTGGCAGCCTCCATCACCTCCCCCTGCTCCTGCCCCGACCAGGCACGTGAGGGAGAAGGACAAAGGTGGCCGAGACCACCTTTATCTCCCCCACCTCCCCCCACAGCATCCTCCTCTCTCCCTCCTTCTTTCCCCTCCCACACGACATCTCTGCCTCTCCCAGATCTGGCCCGAGCCATCTACCCCTCCTCCTTCTTCCTCTCCGGCCACCAACAGCCGTCGCCTCCCGCCGCCAGCACCTCGCCGTCCATGTCGCTCCGGCCGTCAAGATCGTCGAGGGGGTGATCTAGGAGGGCGAGGCGGTCCTCTGCAACAGCCCCGTACGCCCCAGCAAGGAGGAGCAGGACCAGAAGCCCCCTAGGCCGACGCCGCCCGACGAAACCCTAGCTGCCGTTCGTGAGCCTCGTCGCCGATCCGACGCTCCCCGCCCCGATCAGAACCCACCGTCGAGCCCGCGGTGAGCCCCTAAACCCCCTGGACATGGTCCGCCTCTCTGTACCATCCTAGCCTCGCCGGACTTTGCGTCGAACGGCCTCCGCGCGCCGGAGTGCACTGGCGTCTGCACGCTCGCGCTCCGCGTAACACCTCACCTAGGCCGCGCATACCTCCCAGACAACTACCCCGCCTAGCCGCAGTGGTCACCGCCTCCGCGCGCGAGTCCCAGGTCCAGGGATCGATCCCCGCCCGCGCCGCGCCCGCTGTCGCTGTGCGCACCGTCAGTTTCGTCAGAGAAGAAAAACAGTGGCCGTGGCCTTTTGCGCATACCCCCCTGGCTTTTATTTTTCTTAACCCGCGCTCCAGCTCGGCCCCACCTGTAAGCCTCGGCCAGGTGCACCCTCTGATGCATGTGTCCCAGTCAGCACTGGCCCAACCATCAGTGACTATGGCTAGCATCTGTCTGAGTGACAAAAGCTTTTCTGAAATTCTGTATAAATCAAATCTTTTCAAATTAATTCAAATTTAAAATTCAAAACAGATTTATAATCACTTTTAAGATATGGATTCAAATATTACAAATAATATATGTTTTGAAATCAGAAAAACATGAGGAATTCAAATATGCCATTCAAAATATTATTTGAACACTCTAAATTTCCAAGTTGATTAAATTACGAGAAAATGCCCTCCACCTTAATTAATTAATAACTTTTAATTTATAACTCCAAATTTAACAAATGATATGTCTAAAATGATCAGCTCGACGAGACCTTTATGTTTATGCAGTCCATGTTATGAATTGCAGCATGCATCATATAAATATAATGTAAACAGCAACTAATATGAGAATAAAATGTGGCCAAAACTCAATAAAATGTTTATTTCTTGTATTCTACACCTCAACCATGCCATGCTACATTTTTGCCATGCAACTTGTGCATCATTCATCATGGCATGATTGTTTGCTTGACGCATTTTATTCCTATGCTTGTGCACTTTATTTATGTTGGCCCTTGTTTGTTTGGTTCTTCTTCGAATAGACGCTGAGCAGGGGATATATCAAGAGAACCAGGAGCACTACCCAGATCCTTCTCTCGCTTCAACTGAGCTGCCAGGCAAGCACTACCACATGCTTGCATACATATAGTACCTATTGCCTCTATCTTATTCTTGCATCATTGAGTCGCGATTGCATTAAACTAAATCCCAAGTATTGCATATCCTTTACTTTTAAACCCCACCGAAGCTTGTTCCTCCATCCCATGAGCCATTACTACAGGAGTTGTTTGAGCCATGCGAGTCGTAGAACAGCATGTGTAGGGTATGTGAGAGTCTGATGGATAACGAGGTACCTAAACAACTTAACCTGAGTAGTAATGGGATAACTAATGAAAGTGGCACCGGTGAGCAATATCTGCTATTTGGTTTTTTCCTGCTCACTTGTGTCCCGTAGGACCCCGAGTACTTGATTCCTGTTCCTTGAATATTCGCGCTATCCACATCCGGGAGGCTTATGGGACCCCCTGAGCCAGAGCTTGATTCATTCTTATTTCTTGGGGCCACAAACTAGTTTGAGGTTTTATTTACTATCCTGTACTTATGCCATGCTTTACTGCTTTATTACGATTGTGCGAGGAGCACCTGTACTGTTTAGGTAAGCGAAGTGTTTTCGCGGTATCGACAAGCCCAGTCACATTCTCGGGTTCCCAGTCGTTTACAGCCATTGACGCAAACCTTGAGTCCGTCTCGGAGTCAGCTAACTTCGTTGCGGGTGTACTCAATGGGGTGGCCCCCTGAAATATTTCTGAATCCTGTGATTGCTTTGTCGTGAAGGCCTCGTTGGGTTTTGATTTGGTTTTTCCGAGGTTGATCGAGTGTGTGTTGCTATTTGTGCACCCCTGCAGGGTAAAACTTTGTGAAAGCCGTGTCCGCGGTTATGGACGACTTGGAGCACAGTTTCTCGATCATAGACAAGCATAACTAAAGTACCGCTTTTAATTTGACTAAGTAACTGACTAGTAAATAGTGCAACACTCATGGAATGGATAATAAAACTGCCAACGGATGGGGGTCGTTCGTCCGCTTCCTCGTTGGTAAGCGAGGAGGAGGATGGATCTGTTGATATTACTGTTATAAATGTTGTCATTAATTCACGGACATCCGACTATCTTTGGTTAGGCGGATGGTTAGCGAGTATCTATAGAACGGTTAGGGTTTATCTTTTGCTGCAATTGCGTCACCCCAGGTTGTGTCCCCTTTAGAGGCATAAAGACTTGCTGAGTACCCCTAGGGTCTCACACGATAAATTATTTGATTCAGATGAACAGGTACACCCTCAAGATGGATACTGGGTGGAGGAGGTGGATGATGTGGGCAACGATCATTCGGTGTAGAGATTCCGGGAACGGGGATCCGTGAGATCTGTGGGCGGGATGAGTTTTATTTATGGGGCATCTTATGCCGATTTGCTTCTTATCCGTACTCGGATCTTGTTTGACGCTTCCGCCTGATACTCTGATGTTTGATGTATGAGGAGATATCCTAAACTATTATATCTATCTAGGACATTTGAATCTTGCCGTATGGCGTTGCTATATTTCCTTTCTTTTTAGATGGAATGGCTCTGATGTACTGTTGTATGGTGGCTTGCATACATACTCATTTGTGTATGTAGTTGATCCCTTCGCCTGCCGATTACGCCGCCCGTTCTTGTCCCGATGAATTGGAAATGGTTGGGACGGCCGAAAGGTCTACCTGTGAGTGGCATTTGGGCCCCACCGTACTATTTCAACCATTTCCGCTCATCCAGGCTTGTAACTAGGAGCGTAATTCACCGAGGTAGTTACAGTAAGGAAACAACTCCAAGGTGTTGCTAGCAACTTGGAATCCTGCACAACACAAACTCAAGACTTTGCCCCAACTTGCAGTGAGGTTGTCAATCTCACTGGTTTGCTGAAAACAAAGGATTAAACGTATAGTGTTGAATATAGTAGTTGCTCGTAGAAAGTAAACGGTAATAGTAGGTAATGTAACAATGGTAAAGATTGGACCCTAGGTCCACAATTCACTAGAGGTGTTCTCCTTAAGATAGATAACATGTTGGGTGAACAAATTACAGCGGGGAAATTGACAGGATTGAGAAAGCATAACATTGCAAATACTAGACATCATGATTCCTATGAGATTTGATTGGGCATTACAACAATATACATAGACCGTCATCCAACTGCATCTATGACTAATAATCCACCTTCAAGTTATCATCCGAACCCCCTCCAGTATTAAGTTTCAAGCAACGGATAATTGCATTAAGCAATGTGTGTAAAGTAAACAATACAATTGCTCCATGAACAAAATATTGTTGTTTTCTCCCTAGTAGCAACAACACATCTACAACCTTAGAGATTCCTGTCACTTACCCAGATTACTAGAGGCATGAACCTACTATCGAGAATAAATACTCCCTCTTGGAGTCACTAGCATCTACTTGGCCAACATAACTACTAGCAACAGAGAGCATGCAAGATCACAAACAACACAGACATGATAGAATCAATAATCAATATGATATGATAGAATCAATAATCAATCTGACATAGTACCTCAATATCCATCGGATCCCCGCAAAAACAACATGCATGATTACAAATAGATGATCTTCATCATGAACGGAACTCACAAGATCTAAACATGATAGCACAAAGGAGGAGAAACAACCATCTAGCTACTGTATGGACCCATAGTCCAAGGGTGAACTACTCACGCATCATACCAGAGGCTGTCATGGTGATGGAGAAGGCCTCTAGGATGATCTCTCCCATGCGGCAGGGTGCCGGGAAGAGCTTCAGATCCCCCGATCTAGGGACGATTGTGGCGGCGACTACTGACTGTTTCGTGGAGATCTGATCAAGTGCTTAGGGTTTCTGCATCAGGGGGCTTTTATAGGCGAAGAGGCGAGGCAAGTGGGCGGCCAGGGGCACACACCATAGGGCGGCGCGCCCTAGGGGGGGCGTGGCCCTAGGGTGTGACGGCCTCGTGGCTCTCCTTTGGTTGCCCTTCGATATCTATGTTCGTTCCGGTAAAATATTGACTTTGGCTTTTGTCCCGTCTAATTCCGAGAATATTTCCTTACTAGCTTTTCTGAAACCAAAAACAAGAGAAAATAGGCAACTGGCACTGCGGTATCTTGTTAATAGGTTAGGTCCAGAAAATGTATAAAAATACCTCAAAGTGTAGACAAAGCATAGCAAAGTTGATACTAACAAGCATGGAACATCAAAAATTATAGATACGTTTACGACGTATCATGGCGCCGGGAAGGAAGCTGTCGCTCTGAGCCGCACCACCGATGGTGGGTGGCGGCGCATGGATATGCGCGACTCCGATTTGCGCAAATTGCGTGATGTCGGGCTGATATTCAAGGAGAAGGATGACGCCATCCTCCCCGGACAAGAGGTAATACCTTGCCCACCCGAAGGGTTTTGGGTGATGTTTTACGCCTTTGTTATCCGGGGTCTCTCTTTGCCCACCCACGAATTCCTTCGTGGGCTTCCTTTCTTTTATGGGATTCAGCTGCATCATCTGTCTCCCAACTCTCTTCTTCACATCGCTTGCTTCATCACTCTTTGCGAGTGCTGGCTCGGCATCGAGCCACACTTTGGCCTCTTCCGGAGACTCTACTCCGTGAAGAGGCAATCTGGCACCGGTGGGGTTTATCCACTAGGTGGTTGCAGAATCTCTATCCGCTCCACTCTCCAGTTCTTCTCTTTCTCCCTTTGCAAGTCCGTCCAGTACTGGTGTAGGAAGTGGTTCTACATCCGTGACATTAAGTTGGACGGTCAGCATTATGGGCTTGCTCCCTTCGACTCCAACCAAGAGATCATCCGAAAGAGGTCGTGGGGGAACAACATCTTGAAGGGTGAATCCAAAGAGGTGGAGAAGCTCTACAAGCGGGTGGAGGCTCTCTAGCTAGTGGCCGGCAAAGAGGTCAATGGTGTCGACATCATCCGCACCTTCCTCAAGCGCCGGGTGCAGCCGCTCCAAGCGAGGGCGCACCCGATGTTTTTGTATGCTGGTGATAAGTTGGAAACGTATCTATAATTATTGATGCTCCATGCTTGTTTACTATCTACTTTGCTTTGCTTTGTATACACTTTGAGGTGTTTTTATATGTTCTTTGGTACTAACCTATTAACAAGTTGCCACAATGCCAGTTGCCTGTTTTCTTCTGTTTTTGGTTCTAGAAAAGAAGAAAATCAATATTCTCGGAATTGGACGGGACAAAAGCCAAAGTCAATATTTTACCGTGGGCAACACGAAGCCAGAATACGAGACAGAGGAGGCTCACCAGGGGGCCACACCTCCTGGCCGCGCAGGTGGGCCCACCCCGCGGCTGGGGGAGGGTGCAGCCGCCTTGGTGGCCCCCTGCCTCGCCTCTTCGCCTATATGAATCCCCCGATGTAGAAACCCTAGACATCTGATCAAAACTCCACGAAACCGTCTGTAGCTGCCGCCACCATCGTCCCTAGATCGAGGGGGATCTGAAGCTCTTCCCGGCACCCTGCCGGAGGGGATATCATCCCAGAGGCCTTTTTCTTCATCATGCCAGCCTCCGGTATGAAGCGTGAGTAATTCCACCTTGGACTACGGGTCCATGTAGTAGCTATATGGTTGTATCTCCTCCTTGTTCTTTCATGTATAGATCTTGTGAGCTCCGTTCATGATCAAGATCTAATCTATTTGTAATCATGCATGTTGTGTTTGCGGGGATCCGATGGATATTGCGGTGACCCAGCATACCACTGCATGTGTAGTACACTATAGTCGTTGACATGACATCCACAGAACATCGTTCCGTAAATATCACATCCTTCAGAGTGGTACAACAGAAACATTGCGGGTCAATATTACAAAAGTACACACATTATTATTAAAATACCGGAAGTTAAAGACTTCCAAAAGATTCAACTTACAAACCAAATATAAAGTGTTTCAGCAGAATTTAAAAGTAACAGCTCCGACTAGGAGTTGATCTCAATAGCTTATTCTATAGAGTTCATGCTGCTCGGCTCCGTTGGTTACTACTAAGTAGGGATACTTAGTTGGACTCGTTATCATCGACACCATAGCGGATTTCGTAATCCACTCCTTCAACACCTCCGGACAGATCGGGTTCCTTTGTAGAACACATCTTCTTGACACTCTGCTGCATACATTGACACGTCTTCGGGATCCTCAGAGTCTAAGCAAGGGATCAAAGGAAAGAATGAGTAATAGTGTTACCCAACAAGTTCATTATATGCAAGGTGAGAAGTTTGATGCTCTAACTACCACCTCGGATTATAAATCCTTGGCACTATGCAATTTTTGTAAATCTTTCTTCAAAGATTGATTTTATTCTGAAAAACTATGACGATCAGCCTTCACAGATTGACCAGAACTTTCATGGAGTTCCTTTCTTGCCGTGTTCATAGCTCCTTCCCGGAACAGGGAGTAACAAGTTATAGTTTTTACACTCTGCAGAGGTGCGTTAGTTTACCCATGAGAGATCAACTCTTTGTTGCACAACCGGGCGTACTTTCCCGTCCACAATTCCATGATGTGGGACCCAGTAGTTGGTCCAAGCCAATCACTGCCCCCTTCACGACCCCGCATGCCTCCTTGGTGTACACCATGCCCACATAATGAATTACGGCAATGGTTTGTACAAACGTTAGATGCCAGAACTATCAAGGGACGATGAGGGTTCCCACCCATATGCTGCATATCCTCTACGAATTACCAATTAATATGCATGCTACGAGGATAACAGCCACGACCTGCACATCAGGCTTCATGCAAGAGGAAGAAGATATAGCCGACTTCTCTGTCCCATTCCAAATCTCATGGCTAACGCGTAATATACGACACTAGAATCACTGATGTCAGGGGTTATTAATTCCCTACTTGATCATCATTGTTTGCAACTAGAACCCTAAGTTCTATTGCTCCATTATATCATCACTTAGGATGATATCTATGATTTCTTTATTTGTGAAAATAATATTTTCTTTCTTTATAGCATATATGATAACACACAATTTGCAAATACTTTGATAAAGACTCTTCAAAGGACATGAGCAAGTGATGAGCTTGCCTTGTGATGGCAAGGTAGTGAAGTTTGATGCTTGCACTGGACCTTGAGCTTCTATGTCTACAAAAACATCATTATTGCACGGTAAGGACAATATTTAAAGAAGCAAAATGATTATGCAATAATGTAATGCATCATTTTAACTTGATATGCATTCATCCCATTATTATAAAAAGTTCTTTTTAATAAAAAATGATTTATAAATATTACTTTTTAATATTTATAGCATATATTGAATTATTTTATTTTATTTCCTTTTTATTTGACTTTTAGTGATTTAATAATTCCCTTAGGAATTATCAATTATACATTAAAAATTGTTATTAAATATTTATTTAGTATTTTTCAAAAATACTATAATATTAATATATAATGAAAGTGATTTTTATTTATTTTTATCATCTTTCAATAATTTTGTAAAATTCCATAAGGAATATATAAATTACAAAATTATTATAAACATTTAAATGTCTAAAATTTTATATTTTATTTTATTTGGATAGTATGGATTATTGTGAATCCAAAATTATTTTATTTATAATTTTTGGACTTATATTTTATTTTCTAGAATTTAGTTAAGTCAAGGGGTATTTTGGTCTTTTCCTGTTTATTAAAACAGGCCTGAAAAGATTTCTGGGCTAGTTATACTTATTGGGCCCTAGTGGCCCATTAGTTATAGACAAAAGGACCACCCCGAAGGGTTTGGCCCAACTCGGCCCACTCCTCACTGCCTCTCTCTCTCTCTCTCTCTCTCTCTCTCTCGAGCTCATCCTCTCCTCCTCTGACCCTGACCCTGTGGCGGGCGATTCCCGCCGCCGTGGTGCAACAGGGGGTTGTCGACAACACCCGTTCGTTCTATCCAATTGGATTTGAGCCTGGGGCTCTCTTGCAATGGATCGATGCCGTCCCGAACCCTAGGGTTTGGGGGTTGGCATGGATCTAGATGCTACCGTGGTCGTCGTGTGTCGAGGTGATGCTCTGCACCTCCAGGCGTGATCAGGGTCGCTGCCGTGGCGCCGTGCGGGTTGCAGCGCCCCCTCTGGGGTGCTCCCTATGCCTCCATGGTCGTCGGCCCCTCTGCTTCCTCTTCCAGTCTTCAGCGAGGACCTACGGTGAGTTTGATTCCTCTCCCCTGGTGCTCTCTGTGTTTGCTGATTCGATGCTAGATGCTGGCAGTGTCCTCTCTGGCTACTGTCTGATTCAGATTAGGATGATTATCCATTTAGGGTTCCTATCATGTGATTGATCATGTACTGGATGAATTGGATCATGTTTGGATGATTTGTAAACATGCTAAGTGGTTATTGGCCTGAGGCTTGTTGCTTAAGACGATCTATAATGTTTATGGTGGCTTATTAGATGATTTTATGCTTGGATTTCATCTGATTCAGATGATATTGTTTCTTGGGAAACATGCTTGGTAAAGCCAATGACTTGATAACTTTCCACTGTTATTTGGTTTATGGTCATGACTATGATATGATGAAATCACTGTCCCGGTGCTATTGGCTTAGGAATATCCCGGTGTGTGGTTTGAGATCATCTCAAACAGTGAAGTTTAACATAGGAATATCCTCGTTATGATTCATGTATTAACAGGAAAATGATTAGTAAGTTGATTGTCTGAATTTGTGATGATCAAATGTCTATCCTGATTCATATAAAATTGTTCTTCTGATACCATCATGGTATGGCACACAAGACTGATTCTAATCCATTGATTGGGTTGGTTTATGCATCAAACAAACTTGGCTTTGAAAGATAAATTGAAATGTTCTTTTCTGAATTCCCTAAGACCAATGATGTTGGTCTGAGGCTTAGGGATTCAGATCTTATCTAGTTGATTCATATAGATAGTCCTGGTAGTGGTACCAGCTATTCTTTCTTGAATCAAAGCTTGGAAAAAATTGATAGGAAGCTTGATCATTCTATGGATCCCAAAGATTTGTTTCTAAGGTGCTACCCTTCCTTTAGGGATGTGCCTAGAAATTAGATCATAGCTATATTTATGCTTGAACTGTAATATATAGCTTGACAATCAGAGCAATGATGTTGCTCTGAGCTCTGGCTGAATCCTGGTACTTTGCTGTTTGATTTTAGAGTTTAAAATCCCTATGATGGATTCACCCCACTTGGGTGCTTTCTGAGGGTTTGTTTTATAAAACAACACATGCTTCTCTCTAGATGATATGATTAGATCATGTGAAGGTTTTATGAAAACTCACCACAGAATTTGATGTTTGTGGAGTAAGGTGGTGATGATCTTGATCTGGTTTTGCTGGACTCATGTGCTTGACCTTGAGCTAGCCTGCTCCTCCTAGCTCCTGGACTTGGCCTTGCTGTCCACCTGATCCTTCCCCCTCCTTATGTCACCATCCTGGTGATGTTTGGTTGATCTTTGGTGGTTTGGTTGATGTGCTTGGTAAGATGTTGTCTAAGCTGGATGTTCCTGTGTGCAAACAGTGGAGAGATGCACTGGTGCCTCTCCACGGCTGTGCTTGTGGTTTTGTGAGTCTGGGGATGTGTTGTGAGGTTGACAACACACCACATGCACGTTGGTGTGTGTCCTGCCTATGTTCTTGCTATGCACTTGTGGATATGTTCAGAATTTTGAAACTTACTATTATCTGGTTACTTTCACCTGGCTGGTGAATTTGCCCCTCTTGGCTGTCATTTGACTTCTGGCTTTAAATTTATGAAAGATGGATTCTTTCATATTGGTGAAACTTGCCCCTTTTTATAAATTTCTCAATGATGAATTTGTCTAGTGCACTTCATTGACATGTCTGAGAGAAAATAATACTAACTCTAACCTTTTATTTCTCTATATATTTTCTGTTTGTTTTGCAGGTACAGATATAAAGATGAAGATTTTTAGATTAGGTTTTATTTTATAGAATAGTTAGTAAATAGTCCAATGTAATCTTCTTCATATTTTTGTAATTTTCTTTTTTTATCATCTTGTAATCTTCCTTTTATTCTTCTGTAATAAAGATTCCATTATTATTCTTAATTTAATGGATATTCTTATTCTTTATATATTTGCTTTTGTGAATTGTGGGGTATGATTTCAATAAATTACAATTTTGTAATTTGATTATATATTAATGATATGAAATAAGTTTTCATATCCATTATTGTTTTTCTTTGAATAGAATTTAAGTTGTAATATTTATTTCTTAATTAAATTAAGATTCAAAACTTATCCCTAATTTATTTGAATTATAATTCAAACTCTCTCAAATTTAAAATTCAAATTCACTTTTTTAAACACTTAATTCCTCAAAGATCATATCAAAGTCTAAAGCAATCATCCCTTAAGACTAAACCTAATCTCAAAGTATGAAAGAAACCTTGATCACTTGAAGTTTTTATTTTGGCAAAAAATTTACCCACATTTTCAGAGATGAATGCATGCAACATTCCATATTCCTAAATCTACCCTTCGTTAGTTCCTAAATGCTGGGATGTTACAAATATCCATCTAGACGGAGCATTCAACCTGAAGAAGCAAGACGACGCAAGATCTCGGAGTTCTCCGGGGGCTACTATTGGGGATATGCTATATGGGTATCCTCATAGCATGTCTCTTATCCGGATAACCCATGTGGCCCACAGTTGGTAGCATGGCCCATGGCCTGCTGGGAGGCCCAGTTAGATGGATCCAAAAGGGAGGCCCATGCCGGATAAAGGAAGGCTACGGAGGAGTCACCGACGTACCCGGAGCCTTGGAGTACAAGACACGTTAGACTGATTGTATACCGTGTAGGACTCTGTAACCTGTCTGGCTAGGACTTTTTCCTGTAACCCTAGGACCTGGCGACTATATAAGTCGGGCCTATGGGAGCCTTTAGGACACAAGTCATAAGACACAACTCATACCTCGCATAGCGAACCGATCCGTGTAACTCGGCGTATTGCCATTATAGTGATTTATAGCAGGAGTAGGATTCCGCCACCGTCGTGAGATCTGAACCTGGGTAAGCTGTGTTACCTTGTACTCGTCAACCGTCCGCCTTTCCCCACGTCTCTAAACATGCACTGTGAGGACCCCTCCATGGCGTACTCGTCGGCAATACCACGACAATGCCTCCTTCGCTTCCTAGACCAAACTTCCATGAAACTCTACGATCGCGAATTATATTGAGTAAAGCCCAAACTTTAGTTATGGGAAGATTCATAAAATCTCTTCTCACGCAAGAGTCTAGTTCAATTTTATTAGGTTCAATTAAACCGCCATAAAAGATATGCAATAAATACCATTCAGGCAAATCATGATGAGGACATTGATTAAGTAAATCTTTAAATCTTATATAAGCTCTTACTAGTCCTTCATTAGGACGGTTCCTCCACGTCATTATAAGACGGCTGATTCCAAAAGATTTTGATAAAGGATAATACGTGGATAGAAACTCACAAGCTAAGTTATCCCAGGTAGTAGTGTCTTCTGGGGGTAAATATCTATACCATGAGAGTGTTGTACTAGTTAAAGTCTAACTAAAGAGTTTCAGCCTTACCTCATTAGCAGTATATCCTGGTAATTGGAAAGTGCCACATATATCCTTGAAACATGCAATATGCTCATATGGATCAGGATCTTCTTCATCTCTAGTAAATTTCTTCTTGTGTAGAATACCAAGTAGTAGAGGATTTATTTCAAACCCCCTTGTCTTATCGTTGGAGTTGTCTCTTTTATTAATATTATAGGGATTTCTAAAGTGGCTGAGTGGGTTAGCACTAGTGAAATGCTCAAACTCCATCATGTTGGTGGAAACCTATAACTGAAAACAAAACTTAGCAAGACTAAAATAAATAAGCAAAAACTAAAAGACCTATAGCGCTTAGCTCCCCGACAATGGTACCAGAAAAGAGCTTGATGGCTGCAAGTGCACAGATCATTTGTAGCTAGTTTCGAAATAAAGATATCGATCCCATAGGGAGCAGGAGTCTGAAGTATAATAACTCTTAAATTAAATACTGAAATAGTAGTGCTAAATAATGTTCTAAGTAACAAGATAAAATATGAGTGTTGTGTAAAAAGGTGTTTTGGGGTTTTTTTTTGTATAAGAGGACAATAATTAAAGTAAAACAAACTGAATACATAAAATAAGTATCGTGTATGTAAAAGAGATGTGAAACTGCAATGGGAAAAGGCGTTCTTAGGGTGTAGCGGATACACCTCTAGCATTTATAAAGGGTATAAGGTAAAGATTATTATCATAAACATTCTCAACTATGTATGTGTGGGAGGAACTCCGTATTTGGACGAATAGTCAACAACCACTGCTTACATCATCCTCATAACCACAATAGACAATCAATTGACATCAATCGAATTATTGCGCTATTAAGGGAGTTTACCCCATAGGATGTATCCATGGCATGGATAGTGTTCTGTGAGTTTCCTCGGTTCCCAAGTTGATACGTAAGGAGTGCCAACAGCTTTATAGTCACTGGAAGTGCTAGCACACCTCTGTCTACCAACAAGTAGTTCCCTACATCAAGTCGCCGCAAGAGGCAAATATTGAGAGGTCGACTTTTCCCAACATCAATATGAAGACAATCTAACACATGGTCACAACGATGAATATCATAATAAACTTTATCTTATTTCAATCTCATGCTAGGGTTTCTCCATCTCCCCAAGAACTAATGATCTACTCAGACATGGAGGCAATCAACATCATGGCAAAAACAATGGAATCTATCATAGATGAATAGTATTTGTATAAATCCACAACGAGTACGAAAATTACAACAAGATATAGATAAGATGTATATGGGATGGATGGAGATGGTGGTGATGCAGCGGTTGATGATGAATATCGATGCCTTAGCCTCCTGGATTTGCGTAGGGCGAAGATGGATCCCTGGTGGACGAGTCCCCCCTCCAGATGCCTTCTGGAGGTGAGGTTTCGGCGATCTCTGGATGTTCTATATGTCGTCTCTCCGATCCAGTTGCACGGGTTGAAACTATTTGAGGAGGCGGTGTTTTTGGCTCCTTTTCACTCCAATACAACTAGTCCAAGAATTGTGTCCATCGTATCCATCATCTATCCTGATCCTGGTGAAAATAAACATAAAAGGTGTGCGCGATGCCGTAAAATACTAAGATCCTACCAGTACAATGCAAAATAATAATATAAAACATGATGCAAATATGCACTCATCACCCCACTGAAAGTCGCAAGAAACGCACCCAGAGTATCCAATCTCCTCTTCACTGATGATTTTCTGCTTTTCTTCAAAGCAAACAAAATTGAGGCACAGGCCATCGAAAGAGCTCTAAACCTCTTCCAAAAATGCACTAGACAACTCCTTAGTCTAGGTAAATGTTCTATTATCTTCAGCCAAATCTGCTCCACGGATGCCCAAGCAGAGATAAAATCTACACTTAAAGTCTCGAGCTTTACCTTCGAAGAAAGGTACGTGGGCCTCCCCACTCTAGATGGACGCTTGAAGGGAAAACTATTCCAGCCGATCATGTGCAGGTTCACTAAGAGATTGAAAAATTGGGCAGATAAATTCATGTCCTATGGTGCTAAGGACACACTGATAAAATCGGTGGCACAAGCTCTTCCCAGCCACGTCATGAGTATGTTCAGAATGTCATTTGGTTTTTGTGACCAATATGAGAGGCTCATTCGTGATTTTTTGTGGGGAGATGAAAAAGGGCACATGAAAGTACATTGGTGTGCTTGGGAAAACTTGGTTAAGCAAAAGATGAAAGGAGGCATGGGATTCCACGATATAGGCCTCTTTAACCAAGCCTTACTAGCCAGGCAAGTGTGATGCCTCATCCAAAACCAAAACTCCCCCTGTGCCAGAATAATCAAAGCAAGATACTACCCGCACGACAACATCCTGGACATAGTATTTGCATCAAAACCGTCTCCGATATGGAGGGTTATTGAGTTTGGCTCGACCTACTCAAAAAAGTATCATCAACAGAATTGGCAATGACAGAAATACACAAATCATCAGGGATAATTGGATCCCGAGAGAGCATGGCCTACAGATCTCAAGCATGAAAAGGAACTCCAGAATCATATGGGTCAACTAGCTATTTGTGCATGGAACAAAAACATGGAACTTAGACCTCCTCCGCGAGCTCTTCCATGATTTCCACTCTCAAGCTATCCAACAGATAAAAATCCCCGAAACCAAAACTGATGATCGTGTGGCCTTACACTACGAGAAAATGGTATTTTCACGGTGAAAAGCGCCTATCGTCTGGCTCTCCAATTGAAGCAACAAGGGTGGGGCTCTGAAGTTAGCAGTAGTGCTCCAAGCAGAGATCGCTCAATATGGAACACAATCTGGTAGGCTGACGTCCAACCCAAGGTGCACATATTTGAGTGGAGGGTTGCTAACAACACCCTCACCATGACAGAAAATAAATGGAGAAGGAAACTGTCCCACAATGACATCTGCCCCATTTGCGGCAATGGTGTCGAGGATGCCTTTCACGTAATTGTTACCTATACAAAAGCTGCAGCCCTGCGGAGGAAAATGTGTGAACACTGGACCCTGCCGGACGGACGTGCCTTCCACAAAACATCTAGGACTGGTTGCCGAACCTTCTATCATATGCGGACACCATCACGAGATCAAGAACCCTACTCCTGCTTTGGCGTGCTTGGCACCTCAGGAACGATGCCTACTACCAGGAAGGTAAGGAAATGGTTGCCAACTCTGCGGCTTTCCTGCTCGCCATGGACAACAGCTCTTGCCCAAACAGTGTCGGGCTCGGCGATCTCAAGGGAAAGCAGTCCATGGGGGTAGAAACTCACCGCCTACACTAAAGTCTCTTGAGTTGGATACATGGACACCCTCTCCTACGGGGTGGACCAAAGTGAACACTGATGACTCCTTCTAGCCAGGCAAACAGGCTGGGGTTGGTGCCGTGGTCACGGATGAAACAGGCTTGGCCATCCTGGCTGCTTGTGCACCCCTTTCTTGTTGCATGGATGCGGAAGAAGCCGAGGCCAATGCTGTCATCCTTGGCCTCCATCTAGCCACCCAACTGACCACCACAAAGATTATCATCGAAAATGACTGTGCCACCACTATCGTGGCACTTTGTTCCACCAATGAAGACCTCTCTCGCATTTGGCACATTTATGATAAGGCTAAGAACTACATATCGTGCATCCTGGAGTGCACTGTTACCCACTCCAAGCATAGTAAAAACATGGTATCTAACCACCTGGATAAGTTAGCCAGCTCTCTAGGCCATAGTGTCATGAGAGAAGATCTCCTGATCTCTGTGAGAGAACTTGTAAAGAGCGACTCAGACTCTATATCCATTGTTATATAAATTTCTCTTCCTTTCAAAAAAAATCATAGTAAATAAGAGTTGTTGAAAGTTGTAACATCCCAGCATTTAGGACTAAACGAAGGGTAGATTTAGGATTTTGTGCATCTGCATGCATGCATCTGAAAATCCGGGTAAATTTTTCGCCAAATTAAAAGACTAGAGTGATCAGAATTCTCACTCCGATGAATTAGGTTTAGTGTTATCAGAAGGGGAGTGAGATGAATTTTGACATGACCTCTATTGTTTTCTGGAGTTATGAGGGGAGAAATTTGACTTATAAATAATTATTCACAATAATACAACTGCAACTATTATAAATAAAAGTATAAAGATTCTTAAAATCCAACATTACAATGTTCTTTTACAATAAACGAATAAAGGAATATTACAATGAAACAAATAAGTGAATAAGGAAAATATAAAATGAATTACATTAATGAAACAAATAGAAGAGTTCTTTATTAAAAGAATATATATGTATATTACATTATCCTTTTTAGAAAAAAGGAATAAAAAGAAATGATTACAACAAGGATATAACAAGATTATTAATAAAAAGAATACATGAAGTATTACATTATTATTTTCCAATAAAAGAATAAAAATAAAGTACAATACAGTAAATAAAAAAGAAGAAATCTTTATTTAATAATACAAAGATTTAATCAATGCAAGTAAATTCAAAGTCATTACATAGATGAATAACTACAAATAAAGAAAAGAAAAGCTTTAATAAAATATAGAAGTGTTACATTATTATTACAATAAAAATAAGAAGATTACAATAGATAAAAAAACCTAAGCTAGAATTCCTATCTACTTGACCTCCTGTATTCTTTCTTAGTACTTGCAAAGTAAGAAAAAAAGGAAACAAAGGATGGGGATTAGGGTTAGTGCTCTCAGTCTAACAGTGAGGTGCACTGTTCATTACATCACTGAGCCAATCATAAAAAGGGGCAAGTTTCACCAAATAAGGGTATCTGTTCTTATCAAAAGTTGTCTCAGTCCAACATCATTGACATAAATATTGGGGCAAGTTTCACCATTGAGTAAATTTGTTCTTATTAGTGCATCATTTGCCTTAGCACAGCTTCACCGGCATTTGGGGCAAATTGCACTTGGTAGCAAAAGGAAGTATCAACACAAGGATAATGTTGCCATCTCAGCTGAAGCACATCCACAGCACCAAGTCTCCACTTGTGGAAACTTGCACCCAGTGGGGCCTAGCTGCAAGCAGCACTGTCATGCATGCAAATGATGTGTTGTCCACACAACAGAGAAAGGACCAAGCATATAATAGAGCCAGAATAGCCGCAACAAAGCTGTTAAATCACTACTCTTCCCTCCACCACAGACACATCAACACCAGTTTATCTAGTTCACTAATAGTGTTCAATGGAGTTCACCACCATAGCTCTCACGAGCACCCAAATAGAAGCAGTACAATAGCACCAGTAGAAAAGATAGGTTAAGGATAGAGGAAGGAAGATTAACAAGGAGGAGAAGGATAAAAGGATAAGATGGATCAATAATATCCCATCAAGGCCACATCAGATCCAGGAGGAACTGGATATCAAAAGGAGAGTGACCAGGAGCAATAGTGGCAGATTCAATCGTTTCATAAGCTCTCAGTACACATCATCTGTTCACACTACAAACAACAAGGTAGATGGAAGTATATCTAGATCTTGTAGCATCGGTTCTTATTTCATTTTTGCAATGACATCTTGGAGTAAGGGAAATAATAACACATAGCAACCAAATCCACCTACCCTTCAACTAGAATATATCTAGGAGGATTAGGTTGAGTGGTACTCTTAGAATTGCAAAGTGTTGCTTCACAAAATCATCATAGAGACATACAAAGCTTTCTAAATCTTAGTATCTGTTCTTAAATAAAATCTTGCCTCAGTCTCTTGCCTCATTGGCCAGGAATTTCCAAGTTATTAGTTTGCATCCAAAATCATCTCAAATAAATGGTTTCATTTCCATTTATACAAGTACTAGAGTGCAGCATACCATGCTAGTTAGATAACCACTATGCACACTCAAATTTGAGGCACCACAGTGACATCTACACTAACAGAAGCCACTACCTTATCTTGCTATATCATTTCCCTAGTATAAATAACTAGGAATCATCAAGTACATCACTGAAGCAAAGCTTCAGTTAAGCTAAAATCCATCTCTTATATTAATCAAAGTTATAACCACCAATAACAATCATTTCCCTAAGTCAACAACTTAGGAATCATTTTGATCCCAATATCACCATATCCCTTTTTCATTCAAAATCAGAAGTAATGAAGCAAGCCACTAGACTATTGCTAGTCAAATTCAACACAATATGAAACCATCCACTAACATGTGCTAGGGATGAATATTCATCCAAACTGAAGCATGGCACTTAGGAGCATCTCACTTATCTTAGGAAAATCTTGAGAATATCAGTAAAAACATCGCTGAACCATTACCACTACATATCTGCACCCAACACCATATAGATACTCCAAAGATCACCAAGCGGTTCATCGACTCGAAGGCCGGTCACAATAAAACTCACCGGGGGTGCCAAGCACCTGGAGCGGAGGCGTGACGAAGCCTGGACGCATCGCAACAACGAGGTTGCGGTGACGACGTCACTGCCGCCCCGTCGGCAGCAGCACTAGCAGACCATCACCGCAACCTCAACCATAGAAATCAAACCAGAGCAGTGAGTCATAGACATTGGGGTTGCAATAAACTTGCCATCCTGCCAGCATCAAGAAATTGGTCAAGTCTAGAAGGAGGAAGTAGAAGCACCAAAAGAACCAGGAGGGGCCGAGAGCGACGGGCTCGAGCAAAAGCTCGAAGGAGCCGGCAAGGGAGTGAGGTCCTATTAGAGGAACTCATAGTCGTCAGGGAAGAGCAGCCGGGAGGGCGCTGGTGCCGCGCCGGCCGACCCAAATTGCGCGGCTAGGGTTTCACAGAGGCATACGCGGGGAAAATAGAGCAACCTCAAAGCACATGGAAATAGAAGGGGACAACCGAGGGGAGGTCAGATAGCGAGCGGCGGAGCTGGGTGTGGCCGGCGAGGGCCATGGGGAGCAGGCGGCGGCGCTGGCGGCGGTGGAGTCGAGTGGGGGAAATGAAGATATGTGTGTGTATGCACGTGAGCAAGGAGGGTGAAGGGGCCGGGGTCGGGTTGACCCCGAGCCAGACCTAGCTAGGACCGGGCCGGGCCGTTCTTATTACCAACTAAACAGGTTCTAATAAAAGTAATGATAATAATAATCCAAGCTAAAATAAGGAAATAACCAAGATACCCCATATACACTATTTTATCTCTAGAAAAATGTAGGAAAATCCTAAAAATATATTTAATACATCAAAATGTTTATAAAATAATATCCACCTAAGAAAAATATAATTATATTTATTTTAGTTTAATAAAATACAAATAAGTATTAACACCCTTAAATAACTAAATGAAATTAAATAAATTCAGAAAAATTCCTAAAAATAAATAAAAATCACTTTCATGCATAAAAATAAATCTCTTATCTAATAAAAATACTAACTTAACATTTTGCAAATAAAACTTAAAACAAATATTTAAAGACATTCAATAATTGAGAAATTTTATATAAAAAAATCAAGATAATACCTAAAGATAAATAAAATTCAATTTTAAGATTTTAAGTAAGAATAATTACTAGGATAATACTAAATATATTATTCCAAAAACATTTTAAAATTCTTAGATCATATATCTTCAATTATTAAAATGAGATAGTCGTTTTGTTAATTATTTAACATTATTTCCTAAGTAAGAAATAATCATGTTCAAAACACAATCTTCTAACTCTAAAATAGTCTTAACCATAATTATAATGTAAAATACTATCCAAATATAAACAATCAATTTTATAATATTTCTTTAAAATTCTTAATCAAAGTCCAAGATTTACAAATTTAGTTTTGCAAATCATTAACTTATATTAGAAGTAAGTGATCTCAAATAATATATGATCATATTTAGCAAACTTAACATTCACTAAATATATCATAAAATAAATTCACCTACTTTCTTTATATAAGAAAATCTTATAGTATAATCTATAAATATTAAATATGCTATCTTTAATTCTTTAAGACTAAGTTTCATCATGCTTAAGTAAAACCCTAATTATTGTTAATGCCATAAATATTATATCCCAAGTCCAATTATATCTTTATAGTTAACTTTGGTCTGACATATCATAAGCTAGGCATATAATGACTCAAAATCATTTAAACCTTCCTAAACCATAACTTTAATCTTATTAATCTTCAGAGATTGATTAACTTAACATAAATAATATTTTCTTCAAATGTTATTCTTTTTTCCACTTCCAAAAAGAAACACTAAACCATTTCTTTTAAGCCATAACAAAATTAAAACATAAACCTTGTAATGATTACATGATATCACCCAATCTTAGAATTGTATTACAATTGTACCTTACCTTCATGTCTTATGTTATCCAAAAACCCTTACAACTACACTCCTTTATGAAGTAAACTTAAAGATAACTCACATCCTAAACAAATCACTTAAATCCAACTCACATGTAATGTTGGGGAATTACTTAAGGTTTTACAAAATGCATAGCATTACTTATGCATAATAGCATATTGCTTCTTTAAACATTGTCCTTACCGGGCAATGATGGTACTTTTGTAGAACCCGAGATCCAGGGTCAAGTCGAGACATTCGACTACAATACTCCGCTATATCAAGGCAAGTTCACACTTGCTCATGTCCTTTGATTATTTTCTGTAAATTATTTTGCAAATCCAGTGTTGTCATCACCTGCATTTCAAAAAGGTCGGAAAATACTATTTTCATAATAATATGATTATAGGTTATTTACCATGAGATAATAACCTACTATGAAAGTTCCGGTGGTAAAGGAACATAATACCTAGAAATTAACAACCAATGTCGCTAGTGATTCTTGCGCCGTATATTACGCGTTAACCATGAGATTTGGAATGGGACGGAGAAGTCAGCTGGATCGGCTCCCTTTCGCATGCATTGGACACTGTTCTGGGCATTTGTGAGTTGCAGATCATGGGTATAGCCGTTTTATACGGGGAAAGGTCTACCGTGGATCTGGGCTTACAAAAGACAGATTACTAGTGTTAATGGTTGTTGTGTGTATCCAACTAAGGTATAGCCGTTTTATACGGGAAAAGGTCTACCTTGAGTTTGGGCATACAATAATTGCGGTGTATGCGGGGTCGCGGAGAAGGACAGTGATTGGATTGGATCTTAGTCTGGGCCTCATACCAAGGAAGTGTGAACGGGAATGCGCGCCCGGATGTGCAACAAAGCTAAGATCTCTCATGGGTAAAATAACACACCTCTGCAGGGTGTAAGAACTGTAACTTGTTACTCCCTGTTCCGGGAAGGAGCTGCGAACGCTGCAGGAAAGGAACTCCATGAAAGTTCTGGTAAACCTGTGAAGGCTGACAGACATAGCTTTTCAGAATAAAAGCAACCTTTTAAAAAATGTTTACGAAAACCTGCATTGCCTACGACCTATGGTCTGTGGCTGTAGATATAGTGCATCAAACACTCCTTTTTAGTGAACTTGCTGAGTACGCTCGTACTCAACGTATCTTCTTAACCCTTGCTAGATTCTGAAGACATTAACGGTCAGGAAAAGGAAATACTATATCCAATTGAATACCAAGAAGAATTCCGCTATGAAGAACCAGAAGTATCCGGAAGCGTCGAAGGGAACAATTACGAAAACATCTATGGAATGGAGACCGACGTATCTGAAGTGTAGATGTAGTATATATAGTGATCTAGTCCAGTAGCATAGATCTCTATCCTCTATCTATATTAAATCTCGTATAAACCTTAGTTACTTCTTTATTATGTTCTTCGAGTTATTATAGTTTAGCCCTGAGTCATCGGTATACCTCTATGGACCTAGGAGGATCTCCAAGTCGTCATGTAATTCTGGTTGTAATAATGATAATGTATGATGTGGACCCGCTTGTTTCTGTTGTACCACTCTGAGGATGTAATATTTGCGGAATGGTACTCCGTGAGTGTTATGTCCACGACTATAGTATACTAAAACATGCAGTGGTATGCTGGGTCACCACAAAAGTCTAGGCTCCTTTAGCTATCCACGTCTCCCCAATCATTTCTTGATGGGGGATGGAGGCTGGGAGGAATGTGTTGCCATCGCAGAGGAGCCCCTTCTACAAGTGAGATAATCAGATCCTCTCACACGCGCCACTGTCATGTCCCGCGTAGCTGCATCTGTAGAGGAGCCCCTTCTACAAGGCTAGGGAGGACACGTGTTGCCAGGTGCTAGATTCCCTCCACGACCCTCTCACACGCGCCACTGTCCTGTCCCGCGTAGCTGCATGGTGGGCTCCACCGTGCCTTGAGCCTGACGTCATCGACCGCGGGTACAAACACACTTGGTGAGAGGCTGTAGTTCTCGACGGCCGTGTCGAGCTTGAACTTGATGTAGCGAGAAATATCAACGCCATTGGTGGTAGGGGGAGAGGGTAGCAATTGGATCGAGGTGTTTCCAAGCTGGCCGAAGATGGGGAGGGGAGTAGGGCTCACATCATCACTAGAAGAGTAGGATGACATTGGGAAGAAGAGGAGGAGGCTCTGATACCAAACTGAATGAATACAATCTCACGCACATTCGTTGGTTTCAACTGTTACAGATATATACATCATGCCGCAGCCAACGTGCAAAAGTGGGCAGATACGTGTCTCGACTATAGCTAGATCTATTCTACCTATTGACTAGGACCGACGGTTACAAGCCGAACGTTTACAACCCAACGTGTCAAATACATATATAGGATATACGACGCTTATATCTCAACAATTGTATCTCGCGATATCAATATATGCTTTTTTCGAGAGAGAAAAAAAAATACTATTCTTCTTCTTTCAGAAGATAAGAGGAAACCTTCATATACATATAAGTTGATGGACGGAGTTAGCTGTTATTGTTTCTGCATGCTATGTGGCGCTGGCGTCTCGTCCTTAAGGCTGGTTCTAGTACTAGTATCATAAGGTGTATCATGCATGTCAACTTGACAAAAATCTGATGTGGCGCCATAATTAATGAAGAGAGAGGTGGTTAGTGTATCATAGGTAGATACCGTATCATAGCACGTAAAGCTAGAAATTATAATGACAAGTAAATCTTGTACACACATTTTACATAGAGATTCTAAAAATCAATAAATATACCACTACTATGATACTACTATATAATCATGCACTAGAAACATAGTATCATGCACTAGGACCAGCCTAAGTTACGGTAGACGATGAGTAAAATACTACTAGGACAAGTCATGAGTGATGCAAGATAACATTGATTGATGATGTAGCAGGACATGTGTTGTTAGTTCGGATGAGCACATTGACACGGCTTCCTCAGATCTCGATGAATCTGTCGGTAGTATCCAGCCGAGGACGACGCGTACGACAATGACACACGCTCACATGGGATTAGACGGACGGACCATATATGCCTTTGTTTGTACTAGTACCACAGATCTCTATCAACGTGGAGTCCTTTTTCTACCGCTGCTGCCTGCAAGTTAAACAAATGTTACCACTCCATAGAAAGGCGTGGAGGAAAAATCAAGACAGTGATGTGTACCTTGTACAAAGTGGCACACCTCGCTTTCACAAAAGACTAAACGCCCATTATTAATTGTTACTGTTATACAACTTGAAGAAAACCATTTAATGTTATTTGTATAGCGGATGTGATTGTCTATCAACAACGTTGGAGGAGGCTCAGATCGTGCGTACGGGTGGAGTTGGAGTCCCTGACTAGCTGCTTAGAGCATCTCCGCTAGCCTAGCAAACAGAAATCATTTTTTGATGACTTTTACATCTGAATAAGCGAAATTGCCTCACTCGTTTTTTTGGGATGCCGGTTTGTCCGAATTTAGTCTTTTTTCATGGAAAATGATAGTACTCCCCCGGGGGATCGCACGCGACGCGTCCCCCGGGTCGAGCGCGCGACGCGTGTCTGGTACGTGTGAAACAGCTGCCATCTGTGGGTCCCACCACGTCACCTCTTTCCTTCTTATCTCTTCTTTCTCCACTCGTTTTCAACTGCCTGCTACTGACTACACGGAGTACTCCATGGCTCTTCTCACTCACGGAAAGCTTCCATCCACTCCTTTCCCATACAAAAATCCATGGAGTCCTGAGAATCCATGGCGCGCCGCCTTGCTCCTCCCTTGCGCGCTGCCCCTGCTGCCACTTTGACCGCCCCCAATCTGCCGCGTGCTTGCTGCAAGGAGATGGTGGTGTCCTCTGCAACATGCACTAGAGGCGGTACGGCGGCAGTGGATGCTACACGCGCCGGAGGCGGCTGCTGCAGGTGGTGGAGGCGTCTGCTACACGCGCGGCGGTGGCCGACGGCAGGTGCTTCAAGCGGTGGCGACCTCCTGCTACGCGCCGCGGCGGTGGATGCTACACACGCCGGAGGCGGCTGCTACGGGCGGTGGAGTCCTCTGCTACACGCGGCGGCGACGGATGCTACACGCGTTAGCGGCGGACGACGGCTGCTACAGGTGGTGGCGCCCTTTGCTACAGGCGGCAACGGCGGCTGCTACACGTGGCGGCGGCCGCTGCTACACGCGACTACGACGGTTGCTACAGGCGGTGGCAGGTGCTACTACACGCGGCAAGGCGACGGCGGCTACAGGTGGTGGCGCCCTTCGCTACAGGCGGCGACGGCGGCTGCTACACGTGGCGGCGGCCGCTGCTACACGCGGCTACGACGGTTGCTACAGGCGATGGCAGGCGCTACTACACGCGGCGAGGCGACGGCGGCGGCAGCCGCTGCTACACACGGCTACAGCTGTGTCTGCTACATGGCGGGCACAGAGGCTACATCTGCTACATGTGGTGGTGACGGCGGTGTCTGCTACATGGCGGTGGAGGCTGCTTTTTGCTACATGCGGCAGCGATGGCCGCTACCAGCCGCGGCAGCTTATGCTACAGGCGACGACGGCTTATGCTACCGGCGACGATGGTGTTTGCTGCATGCGGCGGCGACTTTCTGCTACAGGCGACGACGCCGTCTGCGGTGATGGCGTTTGCTACATGCAGCAGTGAGGTTTCCTGCTACCATGTAGCACCCTAATCTATTTTGAGGTTTCCTGCTACCATGTAGCACAAACATATTTAGTACTCTGTGTTTTGGTACTTGCTACTTGCTACTCTGTGTTTTGCTACTTGCTACTCCGTCGTCCTCGCGGGCGCCGCACGCGCGACTCCCAGCTGGTCAGCCTCTGTTTTGCTACTCTGAAACAGTTTTTGCTGCGACGTAGCAAAAGCGGGGGTGGAGGAGGTCGACGGGTTGATCAGACGGTTTAAAAGTTTTGATCGGACGGCTCCGGACCCGGGGGATCGGGGGCAAATATCCCCCAGGGGACGCGTAGCGCGCGCCTTTTTCATCCGGTATTCTTAGGCCTATTCTAACGTGTCTGGAAAAGCTGGATATAGCAAATCTCACCATGTGGCCTACACGCTAGTGAAGAAAACGTTCTCTTTCCTCCCACGCGTCAATTTTTTCTCTCCCTTCCCCACACGCGGGCCTGGCTGGCGAAGCTCGGCACGGGGCCTGGCCGGTGAATCTCGGTGTGGGCTTGGCCGGCTGACCGACGGCTCGTAGGCTTGGCCGGTGGAGCTCGGAGTAGGCTTGGCCGACATGTATCATCACCTTCTTATCGTCAAGACCGTCGCCTTCTCGTCACCAAGCTCATCGTCGTCTCGCGCCGAAATGTGATCAAAATTATGTTAATGTGAATTTGAGCCGAATTGTGGTGAAATATCGCCGAATTTGCTAAAAAATCGCCTGTCTAGGAACGTCACCTGGAAACGCGAGTGCGAATTCGGCCATTCCTAGACCAAAATTTATATTCATCTAGGGATTTTTTGCTCTGAATTTTGGCCTGAGAACGCCGAACGAGTGGAGATGCTCTTATGACTTTTGCTTGACTTGTGTGGGTTGTTAGCGGTGTGTTGGTGTGACACGCAATATTTCATCTTTATTGGAAAAGAAAGTTAGTGTATATCTCCACTACTGCTTTGCAAATGGCCATATACTATACCAGTAGTGTATTAGAAGAAGATGATGTCTCTTTCATTTGTTGAAATTTTTTGTCGACGACTATTCTTTAGACTCTGATCTCAAGTTTGAACTTTCAGCCTAACTACTTTCCTCCTAGGAAGCAGGGCAGTGCTTTTCGTAAGTATTCAATAAACATTTATGTTGTGGTTATTGCACTAGTATTTTGGCCAATGCATACCGATTAGTCGAGTATTAATCGGAGGTCTTGGTGGCCACTAAAATCACATCTTAGTCTTGCCGATTTGGTTCTCCAGTCTTGAAATCCTGAACAGAGGGGTAGTTGCAATCCTTGAACAGAGTGGTTGGTTGCAATCCAACACAGGGGATAGAGAACAGTAGTGAGGCAATTACCGTGGCCATTTAGTTTCTGCATTTTTAGGAGCATCTCTAACTGGTGATGTATAATAGGATACCTAAAACAGGTGATGCAAAAATTATACATCACCAAATATAGCTTGGAGTTTTTCAGGTGATGTATAATAGAGTAGGGACGCCACACAACCGCGTCAAGAATTGCATGCATATATTGAACAAAATACTATGAAACTTCATCTAAAATAGATCTAAAATAATTTTTGAATAAATAGCACTTAATTATTACATCACAATATAAATATTTCATAAATTTATTCCTCATGTAGCACAGGAATCAACACACAAACAACACAGAGTTTATCACATGCAACAACATGACATAAATCTAGCGGGTTTGTTCGCCATTCCACCTCCACCACTCTCAGTGACATCCTTCTGAAGATCATCATGCATACCCGAATCTTGAATGTTATGATACGCCTCGACAAAGCATTGCACTCGATCTCCACCTCTATGTGGCTGCACCACTTGACCCATCAAGTTATGGACACCATATACCTCATTATTTCCACGTGCATTCTCGATGATCATGTTATGCATGATCTTGCAAGTATTCATGATGTATCAAAGGATCTTTTGATCCCAAAACCTTGTCAGTCCTCTCACAAGATCAAGATGAGCGTGCAAAATCCCAAACGATCGCTCCACATATTTCCTAGTCACCGCTTGAACGTTATGGAGTTGGAGTTCTTTCTTACCTTGGGAGACTTGAAGTGGCTTCACAGATGTAGAACACTTCATATAGATGTCCTCTGTAAGTTAGTATCCCATGTTGTAGGTGTGGCGGTTTGCTTCAAACGTCACTTCACCATTGGCATGCTTGTCAAAAATAGGTGACCTTTACAGAACATTGATGTTGCGAGTAGTTTATCATGAGCTTGTGGTCCGCATCAATTTGGAGTCTTCAAAAATACTCACAACTGAAGACGAAGCCACTATACTAATGAGAGTAGCGGCGCAAATCATTGCTGCCTCCGAGTCCAAAGGACTTGGGTTTTCACCCAGAACCCTGGCACGAGAAAGAGCACCTCGACATACTCAAGAGAAGAACAACACCCGCGGGAGTCACCTTTGTTAGTGCCAAAGCACGGAGCTTTCGCTCGGTAACACCCGCGTGACACGAAGAGGGCCGAAGGGCGCGGGCGAGATGAGTAGACGCCCAACTCTAGATCTAGGCACCGATACACAAGGCTACGCCTGAGCCACCCTCTGTTGCAACCAATGCCGCCCACACGACCAAAATATGCATCCAGCACCGCCACCATGGTGTTCACCGGTAAGCCACCAATCCGACTCGCCTTCTGGGGCCGCTGCCCAGGTATCCATGAACTCGCTCCCATGATGTAATAAGGAGACTATCTCGTGGACTGTGAGGTGGAGGAGGTAGGCATAGTTGCAATCAGAGGGCTGCAACACCACAACCACTTGGAGGGGACATCCTCTACTACCATAGGTTGTTGCCGACTGGACGCGGTAGCAGGGGCATGCCAGACCTAGACAAGCCCGGCCGGGCCCAAATCGAGCTCCTAAAGTCCTAGCTGCCATGTTGCAGTAAGCAGGATGCCGCCGCTACCCTCATGCTCGAGCCGAACCACCGCAACCATCTCCAGGGAACGCCGCGCCGTCATGCACTACCTAGCCCGCCCAAACCCAGATGGGCCCAAAGGGTCCAGATCTGGCTAGTTGAGCTCTCAGCCTAGCTGTCGCACCTAAGCGTCGCCCTACTGCCAGCACTGCCATGATGCCACCACGCCTCATTGAGTTGTCACTGCCTCCTGAGCTGCACCGTCGCCAGATTGAAGAAGCCCTCCTGGTGCATAGGGAGAAGAGGTATGCCACGACTGGTGCCACCTGGGGTTTGCCCCGATGGCCCTTGTCCGCGGTGGCAAGGGAGGATGGAGGTTGGGGGAGGAGCTCGCGGCGATGTTGGAGTGGCACTCCTCGGCCTCGGGTAGGGGGGACAGGGGCGAGAGGAGCGCGGAGTGTTTTCTTTTGTATATTTCGTGTACTTCCCTCTTCACGGGGTTTCGTGTAGTTGGCGTGAGTTGGTTGTAGGAATTTTTTTCTCGTCAAGTCTTGTAATGGATGGAACTTTGTTTGCTATTTCTTGCACTATGTTTACATTATTTTTTGTGTACTCTACTTATAAGATGTTTTTGTCTCGTTGCCTCACTATTATCTGATAAAATTTAGGTGGCATCTTTTGCGAAGAAAACAATGTGCTGTAAGAGTGCCTAGTTTTATATATGACCTCTAGTGTTAGTTGGCTGAACGCACGCACCAGACCAGACCGGACCTGCTTTTTCCAGTACCAAAGGGATTTGGCGTAATATCTTTCCGAATCTTTGCCATCCAATTATGCCAAGACCGAGAGGCGAATCCACTCTCCAAGATTCCTCGTCTCCATCCCTTCCGGTGACAAAGATCCCCCTCCCGCCGCCGCCGCTTCCGCCAATTTTGTCTTCCAACCCATAAGTAGTGACGGAGTAAACAAGCCGAGTTCCCCTTTCCGGAGCAACCAAAGATTTCTTCTTGCACAGCCTCGATTTGGCTGCTTCTGCTCTGTTGCCCCCAATTCCTTGAGAGAGGGAGAAAAGTAGGCAGTTGATAGTTAGGGATGGGGGTACCCAGCGACGAGGTGGTGCAAATCCAGCACCCGGACGCCGCCGGCGACCCCACCGTCGTCACCGTCAGCTGCCCCGACAAGACGGGCCTCGGATGCGACCTCTGCCGGGTCGTCCTCCTCTTCGGCCTCAACATCCTCAAGGGAGGTCTGTCTCACTCCTCCACCCACGTTCTGAAAATTCCATGTTTTTTCTTCTGAACTGAAAAAAAATGTCGTTCTGCGTGTGTCAGACATGAGCACGGACGGTAGGTGGTGCTACATCGTGTTGTGGGTGGTGCCGAGGCGGCGGGGGCGGCGGCCCATGGCGTGGGACCTCCTCAAGGAGAGGCTCGTCGAGCTCTGCCCCGCCACCGCGCTCTTCGGATTAGACAGTTCCTACCTTGAACCCGATGCTCTCGCACCCGCCACGCCGCGTGTCTTCCTGCTCAAGTTCTGCTGCTTCGACAGGATGGGCCTCTTGCATGGTAAAGTAGATTTCAGCTCATCACCTCATGCCTTTGCTTCGAATTGGATATATTGTTGTTAACTAATCGCCTGATTGGTTAACTTGATAGCACCACAGCTATGAGATGCTCGATCTGATGTTGATTCCGTTTTACAAGAAAGTAATAGGGCACTGGTCTGTAGTATTACTGGAGAAAACATATGTTGCCTGTTTGACTTCTCTGATCACTTGATCAGACAGCCAACCCACCCGATAACAATGACTATTGACTGAATTTATTTCTCGAGTTAGACCGCTCACAGACGCAAGAGGAAGACTTCATCTGTTTATGCTCTGTAATCATTATGTATGCCTGCTATTAAGTTTCATCTTGTGCCTACGTTGTTTGGTGCAATAAAACCTTGTGACCCTAGTACTTCGTTCTGTAAGGAACTTAGGATGCTTAGTCGTAAATGGAGGTTTTAATGGACATGTTATTGAAATATATTATTTTAGTCAAAGAGTGCTGAAGGATTTAACCGTGTTAAAAAGTCTGATCCAGGCTTTCTTGCTGGGAATTCTGTGTTCTGCAGACGTGACACGTGTGTTGTGCGAGATGGAACTCACAATTAGGAGGGTGAAGGTCTCCACCACGCCTGATGGCAAAGTGATGGACCTTTTCTTCATCACAGATGCTAGGTCCATTTCTTATCTCCTGATACATCATTTTTTTTTGCTGATTTAACAAACTGCTGTTTAAACAGTGTTCCTGTTTCACAAGTGATATATGAAGAATATTCTTGCGATATTATGATGAGAATATATGATCCTCTAAACTGGTCAACCACTATCCTGGGGAAGTATGAAGTTGTCCAGTCACGCTTTTATAGTTTAATGAGGCTATCTTCAGTTGTGTAATCTTGTTTAGTAAGGTGTATCATTTAAAATATAAGAGCTGTGTGGTTCGTGTTTAGTAAGGTCCATCATTTGAAATATAAGCATGGCCTTTGTGAAGGTAGATGAATTGATATGTCCTGCATCAACTTGACTCATGCAAATGATTTCAGGGAACTACTACATACAAAGAACAGAAGGGAAGAAGCTTACGAAAGACTTCAGAGTGTGTTGGGTGACTCGGTGACGAGTTGTGAGATTGATTCTGCGACAGAAGACATGTCTTCTTGCCTCCAAGCTTCTGCATTGTTGTCGCCGATTGTCCTCGAACAGATGTTCAGCATAGATGTCATAGAGGCGCAATTGAGTCGCTCAAGATCCAACAGTAGCCTGTCAGTCACAATGGACAACTCCCTCAGCCCCGTACACACCCTTATTCAGATCCAGTGTGTTGACCATAAGGGCCTCCTATATGATATCATGAGAACATTGAAGGACTGCAGCATCCAGGTAACAGCAGTAGAAGCCTAAAAAAGTCATATTTTTTATCTTTTCTTTCGGATATAGTGAGTACGGAAACCTGTTTCCTATCAGATTTCCTATGGCCGATTCTACGCGGGCCAAAAGGGCAGGTGTGAGTTGGACCTGTTCGCGGTGCAATCAGACGGGAAGAAGATCCTCGATCAGCAGAAGCAGAGGACGCTGTGCTCTCGCCTAAGGGTGGAGCTCCTGCGCCCGCTCCGTGTGGCACTGGTGGACCGTGGCCCTGACATGGAACTGCTGGTGGCGAACCCGGTTGAGGTGTCCGGGAAGGGCAGACCGCTGGTGTTCTATGACATAACCCTTGCTCTCAAGAATCTCCAGAAGCGAATCTTCCTGGTATGCAATCAATTGCCTATGTGTACTCGTATCTAACAGTTACACACCTACAGTATCTAATAGTTACACTTATAATCGACACTGGAGTAATTATGAATTAACATAAGAAGAGATGTATCCTTGTGATAACAATGCTTATATTGTTGCAGGCCGAGATTGGGAGGCATGTGGTGGATGACAGGGAGTGGGAGGTGTACAGGGTGCACCTGGGTGAGCATGATCACGAGCTCTCTGGCTCGGCTCGGAGCAAGATCGTCGATGGTGTCATGAACATGCTGATGGGTTGGGACTGATTTCGCATGTCCTCTTTTTAACACAATGCAAAGTACCAGCTTTGTTTTGTGTAAAGCACCATCGGCTCGTTGTACAGAGAGATGTCCGATGGCTGCTGCTGCTGTTGCAGCTAACTTGTTCCTCACTGGTTAATTAGGTCAGGCCAGGTCATGGACTTGATGAGTCTAAAACAGTAGTAGTGTATTTGTGCCTAACCGGTAGACGAGCATAGTAGGGCAAATTAAGAAAGTGTTGCCGCTTGGATTGACTGTAATATTTTGCTTTGCTTACTACTAATTTCTTAGTTTTGGACCTGCAACAACTTCTATTTTGATGTTCACAAAAGAGGAACTGAAAATGAATACTACACCCTCCTAAGATCGCTTCACGGAGCTAAAACAATTTATATTTTGGAACGGAGGGAGTAGGACCCTCTGCGCTGAATAACTCAGCAGCTCCAACTCAGTTAAGTCGACTGGTTACAAATCTTTAGCAGGGCATTGTTAGGCCAGATAGATTTAAAAGATGGTATGACATGGTATGTTGTGCTCTATAGGTGAACTTGGAAATCTAGAAGAAGCCCTTAAGGATACAAGGTGGAGAAAGGCTATGGAGGATGAATATGATGCATTGATGAAAAACAATGCTATTTTTTTTTGATAGATTGCAAACGGGTTTACATAATAATTAAGAAAAAGGTAATGGGACGATAGATAGGTATAAAGCTAGTCTGGTAGCAAAAGGCTTCAAAGCATCGACTTTGAAGACATTTTAGTCCAATCAATAAAACTGCAACTGTTTGTCTCATATCATATCGGCTATTGATGTATCTAAGGGATGGAGCATAACACAATTAGATGCACATAATGCGTTCTTGTACGGTTTTATGAGATAAAGCAACCTTCCAAGGCATAATTAACCTTCCAAGGCATGGTTGAACTCAAAGCTACAGGACCTTGGTTTTATACCTTCAAAGTCCGTTTCATCGTTATTTTTTTCTAGTAAGGCTGTCTTCATCATTTTTGTTCTTCTTTGATGATATACAAATTGTGACTAGTTCCTCACAAGATGACATTACAGCCTTGCTAAAATATTTGAGTTCTGATTTTTCACTTAAGGATTTGGAAGAGTTGCAGTTCTTTTTGGGAATAGATGCTGGAAAAACTGAAAATGCTATTACTCCCTCTGTCCATAAATAAGTGACTTGCATTTGTGTAGATTTTGTGTTTTATTGTATAGATACATACGAATCTAGACAAATTAAATTCAGTTATTTGTGGACGAAGGGAGTACTAGTATTTGAGATCTAACTTTACATTTAAGGATCTGGAGTTGCATTTCTTCTTGGAAACAGAAGCGGAAAATACTGAAAATGCAATAGTGCTGACACAAGAGAAGTATGCATCTTATCTTTTGACTAGAGTTGGAATGCAGCGTCGTAAGCCTTGTGCAACTTCTTTGTCCAACTAAGAAAAGCTCTCGGCTCACGAAGGTGATGTACTACTTAGGACTGGAAGATAGTAATCTTCTATATAGAGATATCTAAATAGGAGTCCTCCATTACAAAGAATTCTCTGCAATTCTGTGTAGACAATGTCACCCTATTTGTTTTAGCAGCCGCGAGGTGTTCTTCTGTCGACGTTTGAGGCCTTCCACAATGGAGTGTTTCTTAACACGTTATCATATGCAAAATAAATACTTAAGAGACTACCCCTTCAATGGATTGTATCTTAGGTGTTATCTCTATTTTTAATGATTTTGGTTATTTATGGGCAAGCTATTGGACTAGCCATTCTTTTTTGCCTATGGTCTCGTGCAAGCTTGTATCTTAGCTAAGATACAACATCACCATCTCCCCTCATTAAATATAATGCCACATAAGCAATTTGCCTATGATATCGCGCCAAGAACCTCCCATTGTGAAAGGCCTGAGGCTGGTCATAGTGGAGAGTAACTTAGAGTAGTAACATGCATATGTTACTAGTCTAAATTACTACCTTCATAGTAAAAAGTAACTTAGATGTGGTAACATGCAATGCCATATCAATTAGATTGTAGACACACTTTGTCTTGGTATGTGTGATGTTACAGTAACATAGTTAGTTACTCAATCTATTTCTCTTTTCATTAAATCATTGCCACAAGCAAAAATACTGACTTGGACTCTTAGTTACAAGTGAAGTTACCAACACTATAACCAGCTTGATGCCTTCCGTTCTTGGTTTCTTTACTGCATTCATTCAATCGTGCATGTTGGCACTCTGCCTTAATTCCGTCAAGAATCTGGTGGAGGCACGCCTCCTTGGTTTCCAATTGAAACGGGCGCCTCCCTTCCCCACCTATTCGGTTACCCAATTGCCCACAGAAACATGTTCCTCTCCTCTCCCGATACATTCTCATGGCGAGAAAGCAACCGCAAACCTTCTCCAGCCTCTGTTCCCGTGCATAGGGTCACGGATTGGAAGACGATGTTGCGCGGCTCAAAACTTCCCTCTGCTCCTATGGTCCTGCCCCTCCATCGCCGCCACAAAGGCCCCAACGGACACCAGGTTTTCATCTGGCCGTGTCTCATTTGTTCCCTCACTGATCCTTCTTTATGGATTTTCGATGCAAGCTTGGGTTCCATCATATGCTATTTGGTGTGTTGAAACATGAAACAAGAGTTCTGTGGAATTTTTATCATAAACGAAATTAATTCTGAGTTGTATTTATGCAATCAAGAGTGTGCCATTTTTTTTGGATAAAATGCTAGAATGCACTAGCATCGTTCTGGTTACTGTTTGCCTTGCAGGTTGGATCACTAGCTCCGCTATGGGTATTCTTGGCGTTGCTACTAACCTTTCAATCTCACTCCCTTGTCCTGGTATGTAGCAATGCTTCTACATTTCATTGTTTTTCTTATCAGGTTTTCTTAAAGCTCACTGTCTTTTATCGGTATGCAGATTCGCTCTTCTTTGGCCTGAAGCTAGGAAGGACTTTGCAGGCTGCACTAGAACAGAGCGGATTAGGTGATATACTTCTCCTGTTCCGGTATTGTACTGTCACTGATTTAAGTTCTATATTTCCATCTCGATAGGTCAAGGCCTGATTACAAATAGAAGAGCATTTCTGTTTTTTCCGTTTACCTCAACACAGGTATATCATCCACTTTAAAGCGTTGCTTTCTGCTAGAAAATCACCTCAATTCTGCACAGTTACTGGTTTTTAGTCTATAACAAATGATCAAAGCTTTCTGTTTTTCTTGGTAAAATTCATTGTTGATTCTGGACTTGATATATCAGGCACCTATTTCTTTTACACTGTGTTTGGATGTTGCAATTGGGGCTCGGAATCACTCTTTTGGAATTGTCGAACCGTTTTCAGCCGTTTGGAGAGGCTGTGGAAACCGAGCGTGGAAACGGACCGCATTCCGCGCCGCGCCCCCGCGTGTGTCCCGCGAGTCTCCAATCTTTCCGAGGTCTGAGCCTCGGAAAGGCTCGGAATCGCGTTGCCCCCGCGTACCACTTCAACGCGAGTCTCTCCCAGCTCGCGAGTCTTCCTCTCGCGACCTCGATGCAACCAGGAGCGAGGCAGGAACCCGACGACGGCTTCTCCAGTGCGTGCTCCCTTGCCCTCCTCCTCATCTGTGGCCTCCTCCGGCTCCTCTTTCTCTTCCCCGCGTCCTCGGAGGTGGCCTGCGGCGGCCATGGCGGTGGCTCCGTCTGCCCCATGCACTCCCTGACCTAACCCTAGATCGACCTGAGGCCGACGACGACAGAACGGTCAGCGACGGGAGGGGGAAAGGCGGCGGCAGGGGAGGCGGACGGCGGGTGAAGGCGGATGGTCGCCAGGCCCCTGGCCTTGACCTCTCCCTGCCCTCTTCTTCTTCCTTTCCAATTCCATGGCCTGGACATCCAAACAAGATTTAGAATTGGGTTCTAGCTGTTGATTCCAAGCGAAAATTTCATATACATCCAAACAACAGAAATAGAATTGCAGTCCATTTCCTTTCCAACATGGAAATGGAATTTCTAGCCCAATTCAATTTCGAGCTAAATTTCATACATCCAAACACAGTGTTATGGATTCGATTAATACAGTTTAGCTCATTCTTACCTATATGACTATTTTTACCACACTGGAAAGTTATCAAAGTTTGTTGATTCCTCCAGGGACCAGGGATGTTAGTCCACGTTCTACCTGTTGACCATTGGAGACGACAAAAATGGTAAATGTATCGTCCTGCAACACATGCGGTTTTGTTTTGCTTCAAGGAAAACCTTATAGTTTCACCACTATTTTCATGTTTTGCAGTCGCATACATTTCCAGGAGTAAATAATTTTGCAACACGTCATTAGGATTTTCTGTTTCTTATACTTTGTTTTAGCCTAAATGTATGTTTAGATCATGCTTATAAAATATTTTTCATCAGCACCTACAGTTTAACATTGTTTCTTGATGTTTGATATAGGTTTCATAATACATTGCAACCTTTGATCAGGTTTGGTACGGTGTCTCCATTTATTCAGCTGGTGAGCTTTCTTTCAAATGATCTCGCACATCTAAATTTCTATTTTTTATCTATATAGTCTATCAATATGTAACCAGCTTCCTTATACATTCTAAAATTTCATGCATTGCAGTTATGGCATTCCAAACCATTTTTCGATGTTACATTAACTATGTATACATTTGATTTCACAACTCTCCGTGCATCGGGGCCAATATAATTTCTTATGTTTTTATTTTGGTCCACCACAATGCTTTGGAAAGAGAGAAATCAAGTTAAAATATGATCTAATAGGGGAATTCTTTGCCAGAGAGACCTTTATATATACTTCTTTGTAATCATAGTGCTTTTTAACTTGAAAGGTTGATTTCGTAGATTTTTTTATTTCTTTCTAATAGTATATTCTTTATTGTTGTGAGATCGTTCCATTCTAATGTGTGAAATAATTGGCGGCTATGCAAAATTTTGTATATGTGCTTTCATTGTTCATTGAGAATTGAATGACTATTCTCATATACACCTTTTTTATGTGCTTAACTCACAGATTTGTTCAAGTTTTTCATAATGAGCGTGCACCATGGCAAGCAAAGTGAAAATTTTCTTTTGTAATTAACTTTTGTATGTATGTTCCACTTACTATAGTATGCATATTTTTATTAGATTGTTTATCCCGACCTAGCATGTACTACATTTTCATTTGTGATATTTATATACCTCATCCATTTATGGTCCTCCTCCATCCAGTTTCTGATCTTGATATAATCCTAGAGAATTTTCCAATTTCACATTTACTATAAAAAAATGTCATAAGTGTCCGCCGCAACGCGCGGGATATCATCTAGTAGAAAATAGTAGGTGTCCTCCAATACTTGGCTCTTACTCGGCCAGACATTGCATCTTCCGTGAATAAGGTTTAATAATATATACTTGCATGTGTCTGCTAGAGTTCATTGGATGACACCTAAACATATATTGAAGACATGTTAAAAACATGGTTGTTAGTATCCCGATACATAGTATCTTACGATTTTACGATACTACTTCTAGTAAACAATATGTATCATGATGGTATCTTAATCTGGTAGTATCTTGTATCACGATATGTATCATGGTATCTTTAGTATCCCGATACAAAGTTGATATCATATGATCCAGGCTAAGTAAAAATCAAGGACACAATTCTTGGCAAGCTAAAAAAGTAAAAGTTGTTTTGTATTCGCGAAGTGAACTGAGTGCTTAAATAGCAAACCTTCCATTATTTCTTAAAATATTAAGTATACACAAGGAGTTTGTACAGAAACAAAGCAGTCAACTGGCCATTTGTATGTACACGATTCAAAGTATATGGTCTCAATTTTGATATGTGTATTTGTTATTATTTATACGTATTTAGCCTATATTCATGATTTAGATGCAACAATTCCGTGTACGAATTACATGGAGCATGCTTAAAACTCAAATTAATAATTAATTTTAATGCATTTGAGGTATGTTTTTAAAATATACTTGCGTTTTGTTTAAAAATAAAATCTTATAGTATCGTGATACTACGATACGATATTGATGCAAGAAAACGATACTATCTAGCATACATATACTGAAAACCTTGGTTAAAAATACTATAAATATTAGATTGAACGTTTAATAGATATGCCTCCACATTGGTAAGTACTTTTTCTGATGCAGAGTGTCTAGATGAAAGAAGATCAGCGTATCAATATTTGGATCCGCGGTACCTTTTTTTTGGCCCTAATATGGTATCTTTGTCTGCCAAGAAACATATAACAATATCGAGATCAAGTACAGAGGCCAAATATAAAGCAATACCCAATTCAGCAGCTGAAGTTATTGTGCTACAATCTTCTCTTGCAAAAATGGGAATGAAGTAAAATTATGTTATTTGTCTACATGTGATAATCCTTGTGCCACTTACTTATCGATAAACCCAGTTTTTCATGACTGAACATATCACATCGAGATAGACTATAATTTTGTGTGCGAAACAGTTGAAAAGAAGCAATTGAAGATCATGTTTATTCACTCCGGAGATCATATGGATTTACTAAAGAATTATTTGTAAAAAATCTAGAGGAATTCCAATGTAGTCCCAACGTTAACAAAGTTGTGATTAATGGGGTTGTTAGCATTATTTCATAATACTTTGTGTTAGAAGGATCATATGTAACAAACATTTACTAAATTATAAATGAAGGTTTGGTAGTCTTCTTGAACCTCAAGCAACTGTAAAGATCTCCTGTAACCCAAGCCGATTGGACCCCTATATTAACATGTATGCGCCATAGGGTATTGATAAATATAAAAATTAAGTCACTCGCCCCTAGGACTTTGTGGATTGATGCTCTTCAACATGAAGGAAGGCAAGTAATGAAAAGTGGAAAAATGGGACAAAGGAGATAAAATGTTGTTGTAGTACATGTGTTTGTTCGATTGTGTGTTGTCAATCTGAGCACCTCTCATCTATTTATGAGAGTGGCTCATCTTGTTGTACAAGTAAAGAACTTTAAAATGCGCAAATCATAAACTTAGTCCTACTCGGACTCATGTGCCCAGAAGTACAACATTATTTGGACCGTTTGAAGTTTGCCAAATTGGGTGATAAGTCTAATTTTGCTATAATTCGACATTGCTTCTGAAAGGAACGCTGACTATTTGAGCTATACCCAGACTATATGGGGTCTATCAAAATCGGCCGACAGTCATCATTTTGTCACTCGGCACACCATTCTAGAGGAGTACCGTGAAAAATGATCTAAGTGGATGCGGCTACTTGTCGAGTAGACATGGTGATACATGTAAAATGTATCATGAAAATTGTAAAATGTATCCATGAAATACTTCCATGATATGTGCATCATATCTATAGTTTTTTTTCTTGAATTGTAATGATTTCATGGATTTTCCAAAAGATTCCTTCTATTTGGTTATAACTCCATAGAACAGGAAACCCCCGTATTGTGTATTTCAGGGATTTTCGTGAACTCAAAAGGACCTAAATATTTTTCTATGGAAGTATTTCACCACAAGAGGTAATACACAAAGAGGAGAGAGGTAAAATCCCTCGGGAAGGCCCTGGGCCCACCATGGCGTGGCCCAACCTCTCTGTCGTGCTATGGGAGTGGTCCAGGAGTCTAGGTTGTCCGATCGACCTCAATCCAGCGATGATCTCGCTCCATCTTGGCCTAAAACCAACTATAAATAGGACTCTAATCACAATCACGAACAAAGACAAGACAAAACATAATGTACACTAAAATAGAGGCAGAACCATCAAAGATTGGAGGGGGAAACACCGACGGAGCCATCCCTAAATGCTCCTTCGACTCCTCCAACGAGATCTACATCGTCTATATGATGAAGAGAGAATGTTCCACCCCGGACTATGTGATTTGTGGCAGTAACTTGATCTCTCTCTATGTATTTCATTTTTTAGAACCATACGAGTTGTCTACATGATTATGGTCACGTATGTAATTCTCTTGTGGTGGATCTTTTGATTATGTGACGAGTATATGACATTGTAATTTTTAGTATGTATTTGTATATGCATATTATTACCCCGCTCTATTATAATGTGATGCATGTAAAATGCATACAAGAACTTTGTACTTTATTGTGTTATATTCCATAATATTTGCATCTTATTAGGATTTAATACCATTGTTTTTAATGATTTAAGAGATTTTCCACAGAGTTCTATTATTTTGATATTTAACTCTGCATGATAAGAAAGAAATATTTTGTTAGTATTTTTTTACTTTTAGGAAGCTTCGACACTCTAAAAAGGGTCAAATAGCATGCTTTGGAACTTTTGATAGGAATTCAACATGACCAAGTAGAGAATAAGGAGGTCAATGGGCCGACCAGGAGTGACATGGCATGACAACCCACTATGGATGCGCCATGGAGGGGTTATCCCTCCTTCATCGTTCGATTCACCTAAATCTTTCGCGCGCCATTTTTTTCTGACACGCCTATAGTAGGAAAAAATTTCTACTGTGTCATTTTATCTTTATTAAATATAGGGGGAGTATTTACATCATGCCTTCCCACAGAGCCACTAAATTGTTCATAATGTATCTAGCCATGCTTGCATCCCTTCTTTCAAACTTGGTTTAGCCCTATGAAAGATATCTGAACAGTAATTTTTAATTTACAAATACATCTAGGTATAGATGGGATCATTTGTTTAAAGATGAAGTCGTTTCTTTGGTCCCATAGGCTCCAAAATCCGATGATAAAATCTCCTTGATGAACTCCATCGAGTATCTTCCTTTTATATCACTAATCATATCATGTAGGGATAGATCAGTGTTCCATTCAATTCCTAATTCCCACCATAAACTTTGGCTAAAAGAGCATTCGAAGAAGATATGTATCAATGTTTCATCTAGGTAAGTGTCACATATATTCCACATAAAAGTTATTCTTGGTCATGAGATCTTTAAAAGATTCAAATTGTGGAAGACAATCCTTTCACCAAAAGGATCCTCTAGAATATCTATATATACCCCCATTGTATTTTATTTCGTGATGCGTAGAGGCAGATATGTGAAACCAAGAAACACAAAGACTGTAGTTCGTCACTGGAGGAAGATTGAAGGGAGAACCCTACCGGGATTGCATTTGAAAGCCTCTCATCCTTGACCAACGCCTCCACATCGCTCTCCACTACGAGAGCAGAGTAGTCCACCATTGTACTATATGTTTATGTTGTTAACTTGATCCAATCTCTATGTATTGTCATTGTTTTAATATGTATGAGCTGCCCTACATAATTACGATGCAATATATGCAATTACTATGGTGGATATTTGATTATGAGATGATGAATTTGATGTTATCTTGAGACATTTATTGATACATATTGTACTCTTGTTCTATTATCATATGGATAGGGTTGCAATATGGTTTGTTGAAGTAGATACATGATGACCCGGTTCTTTAGATGCATGCTATAGGAAAGTTATGGGGACCTCAAAAATATATACGGTGGTTGGACACTAGGCTTAATTCATCCCTTCTTTAGGATCAACCACTAGGGGCCTAACTGCGTGTGTACATGACTGCACCTATTTATGGCTCCATCCTAGATGTGAGATGCCATGGATATTGGCCCATGTTCATGGACACCCCTTTCATCAATGTTATAGGAACAATGAGACATCGCTTGTTTTTGGTGGGCTTTGATTTGATCTTTATAATCTCTCATGTAAGGTTTGAGAATAATCTAATAAAAAGGATGTGCACATCTCTTGGATGCAGAGGCCGGGGTGATCTCCCCCCATTACGAAAAAAATCCTAGATTTAACCTATGTAACTCATTTTTTAGAAATAGGGACCAAGGTCCCGGCCTCTGCATCAAGCGATGCACACAACCTTTATTTATTATTAGACCAACAGAGTGTGGCAAAAGCTATTACAAAGATCATACAAATCGGAACTGCCAAACTAAAACACCGAGCAAAACGATAACCATATCGCCAGCTCCCCGACGAGATCTATCCACGAAACGGTGCCCATGCACACGCTCCGGATGTTACCGCCTCCACTATCTTCTGCCCAACCATCATCATCATGTATGTCGATATGCAAACTCTCTCCACACCATCCAACGACATCACCATGGTGTCAAGTAGCACCACCTCCCTGCGCACTATCTCCAATGCACGTCGCGGTTGCCACCGATATACCGCGGCACCATGCCGCCAAGTACCACCAGCAAACACAGCTTGAAGTCTCCGGAGGATTTGTCGTGTGTAGCACCTGCCGAACATGCATGACTCAGCGTAGCACCTGTCGGTCAAGCATGACTTGACATCGTCGCCAAAACTTTGTGCAAGACAAAGCCGCTCCACATGTCCTGCCTCTTCCATCCAGCGCTTCTCCACAAGCGATGCTCCCAAGAGAGAACACGACACTGCAGCGCTGCCATCGCCCGATCCTAAGATCTTAGGGTTTCGCCGGAGTAGCATGATTGAGGTCGACACTAGGTGCACGATGATGCCTTCATCAAGGTAGCAACGTGTTAACACCGCCATCGCCCGCCAATGTCTCGGTTTTCACCGATGCCTAGGTCTCCCCGCCACGCTGCCGGGACTAGATGACGGATCTCGAGATCCGCTAAACTAGCCTTAGGCCGACCACCTTCGACGGAGAAGGTGCCCACCACCACCAAACCTAGGGCCTCTTCCTCGAGCGTCCTCATGGTGCGTAGTAGAGCCTAGAGAAGACGCACGACGTCCGACCAAGGACGATGGAGGGCAGAGTAAAGGGCGATCCAAGAAACCCTAGATCGCCACCTTTAGCCCCGCCACCGGTGCTCCCTGGCCGCCGCCACGATGCCATCACCACCGTCGGTTGAGATGCAGGCCACCGCCGCCGCTCGAGGCCGAGGCCACCGCCACCAAGATCTAGATCAGATCAGGACGCGAGGACAAAGGCCACCACCGCCGCCGCGCCGTGGGGGCTTTGCCCTATGACATTCTCTGCGGCGGCGGGAAGGAGGGCATCACAAGGGGGGAGAACCGACTATGGAGGTGGGTGTCCGCCCGGTGCTACCCGGCGGCGTCCGTACGGGGACGGGAGGGGCTATTGTTGCTTTTCTGTTTTTGGTCTTGCTCAATAGTCGTCCTACATGATCAATCTATGTAACTCTTGGATCCATGAGACCATGTGGAAAGTGATGACTATTTATATGATCATGCATAATATGATCATTGATGATGAGCATGATGAGAGCCTCTATAACCAAGGGTGGGGATTTGAGGGCCAACTAGTTGAGCCAACGTCAGGCCCGATATCGTTTGACGAGTCCCTCCATGTGCATCATAATTCAAGAGATCCATGATCGGAATGCTCACAATCGACGTCAAGCGTATTTGATTGAGCATACATAAGCTCGCATATAAAACTAACTAGTCATCACCTTTAATCTTATTTGTTTGTGAACTATGTTTGCTCGTAAACTATGTTGTTTATTTATTTGTTTAAATTTTATTTGATTGTGAAGTACACCATTGTTTTCAATTCAAAATAGTTAGATTGCTTGACATGTAAAAAAGAACTGATGACCAGGACAGATCAAATGAGTCACGTCGTTGGACGCACCTATAAAACGGACCAGCGGCGAACAATGGTCTTTTGGCTTATCCCTAGCCGCGGGAGCTTTGCCCTATGACGTTCTCGGCGGCGGCGGCGGGGAGGAGGGCGTCACAAGGGGGGAGAACCGACTATGGAGGTGGGTGTCCGCCCGGTGCCGCCCGGCGGCGTCCGTACGGGGACGGGAGGGGCTATTGTTGCTTTTCTGTTTTTGGTCTTGCTCAATAGTCGTCCTACATGATCAATCTATGTAACTCTTGGATCCATGAGACCATGTGGAAAGTGATGACTACTTATATGATCATGCATAATATGATCATTGATGATGAGCATGATAAGAGCCTCTATAACCAAGGGTGGGGATTTGAGGGCCAACTAGTTGAGCCAACGTCAGGCCCGATATCGTTTGACGAGTCCCTCCATGTGCATCATAATTCATGAGATCCATGATCGAAATGCTCACAATCGACGTCAAGCGTATTTGATCGAGCATACATAAGCTCGCATATAAAACTAACTAGTCATCACCTTTAATCTTATTTGTTTGTGAACTATGTTTGCTCGTAAACTATGTTGTTTATTTATTTGTTTAAATTTTATTTGATTGTGAAGTACACCATTGTTTTCAATTCAAAATAGTTAGATTGCTTGACATGTAAAAAAGAACCCATGACCAGGACAGATCAAATGAGTCACGTCGTTGGACGCACCTATAAAACGGACCAGCGGCGAACAATGGTCTTTTGGCTTATCCCTAGCCGCGGGGGCTTTGCCCTATGATGTTCTCGGCGGCGACGGGGAGGAGGGAGTCACAAGGGGGAAGAACCGACTATGGAGGTGGGTGTCCGCCCGGTGCTACCCGGCGGCGTCCGTACGAATACGCGAGGGGATATTGTTGCTTTTCTGTTTTTGGTCTTGCTCAATAGTCGTCCTACACGATCAATCTATGTAACTATTGGATCCATGAGACCATGTGGAAAGTGATGACTACTTATATGATCATGCATAATATGATCATTGATGATGAGCATGATGAGAGCCTCTATAACCAAGGGTGGGGATTTGAGGGCCAACTAGTTGAGCCAACGTCAGGCCCGATATCGTTTGACGATCCCTCCATGTGCATCATAATTCATGAGATCCATGATCGAAATGCTCAAAATCGACGTCAAGCGTATTTGATTGATCATACATAAGCTCGCATATAAAACTAACTAGTCATCACCTTTAATATTATTTGCTTGTGAACTATGTTTGCTCGTAAACTATGTTGTTTATTTATTTGTTTAAATTTTATTTGATTGTGAAGTACACCATTGTTTTCAATTCAAAATAGTTAGATTGCTTGATATGTAAAAAATAACTGATGACCAGGACAGATCAAATGAGTCACGTCGTTGGACGCACCTATAAAATGGACAAGCGGCGAACAATGGTCTTTTGGCTTATCCCTAGCCGCGGGGGCTTTGCCCTATGACGTTCTCGGCGGCGACGGAGAGGAGGGCATCACAAGGGGGGAGAACCGACTATGGAGGTGGGTGTCCGCCCGGTGCTACCCGGCGGCGTCCGTACAGGGACAGGAGGGGCTATTGTTGCTTTTCTGTTTTTGGTCTTGCTCAATAGTCGTCCTACATGATCAATCTATGTAACTCTTGGATCCATGAGACCATATGGAAAGTGATGACTACTTATATGATCATGCATAATATGATCATTGATGATGAGCATGATGAGAGCCTCTATAACCAAGGGTGGGGATTTGAGGGCCAACTAGTTGAGCCAACGTCAGGCCCGATATCGTTTGACGAGTCCCTCCATGTGCATCATAATTCATGAGATCCATGATCGGAATGCTCACAATCGACGCCAAGCGTATTTGATTGAGCATACATAAGCTCGCATATAGAACTAACTAGTCATCACCTTTAATCTTATTTGTTTGTGAACTATGTTTGCTCGTAAACTATGTTGTTTATTTATTTGTTTAAATTTTATTTGATTGTGAAGTACACCATTGTTTTCAATTTAAAATAGTTAGATTGCTTGACATGTAAAAAAGAACTGATGACCAGGACAGATCAAATGAGTCACGTTGTTGGACGCACCTATAAAACGGACCCGTGGCGAACAATGGTCTTTTGGCTTATCCCTAGCCGCGGGGGCTTTGCCCTATGACATTCTCGGCGGCGGCGGGGAGGAGGGCGTCACAAGGGGGGAGAACCGACTATGGAGGTGGGTGTCCGCCCGGTGCTACCCGGCGGCGTCCGTACGGGGACGGGACGGGCTATTGTTGCTTTTCTGTTTTTGGTCTTGCTCAATAGTCGTCCTAAATGATCAATCTATGTAACTCTTGGATCCATGAGACCATGTGGAAAGTGATGACTACTTATATGATCATTCATAATATGATCATTGATGATGAGCATGATGAGAGCCTCTATAACCAAGGGTGGGGATTTGAGGGCCAACTAGTTGAGCCAACGTCAGGCCCGATATCGTTTGACGCATGAGATCCATGATCGGAATGCTCACAATCGACGTCAAGTGTATTTGATTGAGCATACATAAGCTCGCATATAAAACTAACTAGTCATCACCTTTAATCTTACTTGTTTGTGAACTATGTTTGCTCGTAAACTATGTTGTTTATTTATTTGTTTATTAAATTTTATTTGATTGTGAAGTACACCATTGTTTTCAATTCAAAATAGTTAGATTACTTGACATGTAAAAAAATTGATGACCAAGACAGATGAAATGAGTCACGTCGTTGGACGCACCTATAAAATGGACCAGCGGCGAACAATGGTCTTTTGGCTTATCCCTAGCCGCGGGGGCTTTGCCCTATGACGTTCTCGGCGGTGGCGGGGAGGAGGGCGTCATAAGGGGGGAGAACCCACTATGGAGGTGGGTGTCCGCCCGGTGCTACCCGGCGGCGTCCGTACATGGACGGGAGGGGCTATTGTTGCTTTTCTGTTTGTGGTCTTGCTCAATAGTCGTCCTACATGATCAATCTATGTAACTCTTGGATCCACGAGACAATGTGGAAAGTGATTACTACTTATAGGATCATGCATAATATGATCATTGATGATGAGCATGACGAGAGCCTCTATAACCAAGGGTGGGTATTTGAGGGCCAACTAGTTGAGCCAACGTCAGGCCCGATATCGTTTGACGAGTCCCTCCATGTGCATCATAATTCATGATATCCATGATCGGAATGCTCACAATCGACGTCAAGCGTATTTGATTGAGCATACATAAGCTCGCATATAAAACAAACTAGTCATCACCTTTAATCTTATTTGTTTGTGAACTATGTTTGCTCGTAAACTATGTTGTTTATTTATTTGTTTAAATTTTTTTGATTGTGAAGTACACCATTGTTTTCAATTCAAAATAGTTAGATTGATTGACATGTAAAAAAGAACTGATGACCAGGACAGATCAAATGAGTCACGTCGTTGGACGCACCTATAAAACGGACCAATGGCGAACAATGGTCTTTTGGCTTATCCCTAGCCGCGGGGGCTTTGCCCTATGACGTTCTCGGCGGCGGCGGGGAGGAGGGCGTCACAAGGGGGGAGAACCGACTATGGAGGTGGGTGTTCGCCCGATGCTACCCGGCGGCGTCCGTACAGGGACGGGAGGGTCTATTGTTGCTTTTCTATTTTTTGTCTTGCTCAATAGTCATCCTACATGATCAATCTATGTAACTCTTAGATCCATGAGACTATGTGGAAAGTGATGACTACTTATATGATCATGCATAATATGATCATTGATGATGAGCATGATGAGAGCCTCTATAACCAAGGGTGAGGATTTGAGGGCCAACTAGTTGAGCCAACGTCAGGCCCGATATCGTTTGACGAGTCCCTCCATGTGCATCATAATTCATGAGATCCATGATCGGAATGCTCACAATCGACGTCAAGTGTATTTGATTGAGCATACATAAGCTCGCATATAAAACTAACTAGTCATCACCTTTAATCTTACTTGTTTGTGAACTATGTTTGCTCGTAAACTATGTTGTTTATTTATTTGTTTGTTAAATTTTATTTGATTGTGAAGTACACCATTGTTTTCAATTCAAAATAGTTAGATTGCTTGACATGTAAAAAAACTAATGACAAGGACAGATGAAATGAGTCACGTCGTTGGACGCACCTATAAAATGGACCAGCGGCGAACAATGGTCTTTTGGCTTATCCCTAGCCGCGGGGGCTTTGCCCTATGACGTTCTCGGCGGTGGCGGGGAGGAGGGCGTCACAAGGGGGGAGAACCGACTATGGAGGTGGGTGTCCGCCCGGTGCTACCCGGCGGCTTCCGTACATGGACGGGGGGGGCTATTGTTGCTTTTCTGTTTTTGTTCTTGCTCAATAGTCGTCCTACATGATCAATCTATGTAACTCTTGGATCCACGAGACCATGTGGAAAGTGATTACTACTTATATGATCATGCATAATATGATCGTTAGTGATGAGCATGACGAGAGCCTCTATAACCAAGGGTGGGGATTTGAGGGCCAACTAGTTGAGCCAATGTCAGGCCCGATATCGTTTGACGAGTCCCTCCATGTGCATCATAATCCATGATCGGAATGCTCACAATCGACGTCAAGCGTATTTGATTGAGCATACATAAGCTCGCATATAAAACTAACTAGTCATCACCTTTAATATTATTTGCTTGTGAACTATGTTTGCTCGTAAACTATGTTGTTTTTTTATTTGTTTAAATTTTTTTGATCGTGAAGTACACCATTGTTTTCAATTCAAAATAGTTAGATTGCTTGACATGTAAAAAAGAACTGATGACCAGGACAGATCAAATGAGTCACGTCGTTGGACGCACCTATAAAACGTACCAATGGCGAACAATGGTCTTTTGGCTTATCCCTAGCCGCGGGGGCTTTGCCCTATGACGTTCTCGATGGCGGCGGGGAGGAGGGCGTCACAAGGGGGGAGAACCGACTATGGAGGTGGGTGTCCGCCCGATGCTACCCGGCGGCGTCCGTACAGGGACGGGAGGGGCTATTGTTGCTTTTCTGTTTTTTGTCTTGCTCAATAGTCGTCCTACATGATCAATCTATGTAACTCTTGGATCCATGAGACTATGTGGAAAGTGATGACTACTTATATGATCATGCATAATATGATCATTGATGATGAGCATGATGAGAGCCTCTATAACCAAGGGTGGGGATTTGAGGGCCAACTAGTTGAGCCAACGTCAGGCCCGATATCGTTTGACGAGTCGCTCCATGTGCATCATAATTCATGAGATCCATGATCGGAATGCTCACAATCGACGTCAAGTGTATTTGATTGAGCATACATAAGCTCGCATGTAAAACTAACTAGTCATCACCTTTAATCTTATTTGTTTATGAACTATGTTTGCACGTAAACTATGTTGTTTATTTATTTGTTTATTAAATTTTATTTGATTGTGAAGTACACCATTGTTTTGAATTCAAAATAGTTACATTTCTTGACATGTAAAAAAACTGATGACCAGGACAGATGAAATGAGTCACGTCGTTGGACGCACCTATAAAATGGACCAGCGGCGAACAATGGTCTTTTGGCTTATCCCTAGCCGCGGGGGCTTTGCCCTATGACGTTCTCGGTGGCGGCGAGAAGGAGGGCGTCACAAGGGGGGAGAACCGACTATGGAGGTGGGTGTCCGCCCGATGCTACCCGGCGGCGTCCGTACGGGGACAGGAGGGGCTATTGTTGCTTTTCTGTTTTTTGTCTTGCTCAATAGTCGTCCTACATGATCAATCTATGTAACTCTTGGATCCATGAGACCATGTGGAAAGTGATGACTACTTATATGATCATGCATAATATGATCATTGATGATGAGCATGATGAGAGCCTCTATAACCAAGGGTGGGGATTTGAGGGCCAACTAGTTGAGCCAACGTCAGGCCCGATATCGTTTGACGAGTCCCTCCATGTGCATCATAATTCATGATATCCATGATCGGAATGCTCACGATCGACGTCAAGCGTATTTGATTGAGCATACATAAGCACGCATATAAAACTAACTAGTCATCACCTTTAATCTTATTTGTTTGTGAACTATGATTGCTCGTAAACTATGTTGTTTATTTATTTGTTTATTAAATTTTATTTGATTGTGAAGTACACCATTGTTTTCAATTCAAAATAGTTAGATTGCTTGACATGTAAAAAAACTGATGACCAGGACAGATGAAATGAGTCACGTCGTTGGACGAACCTATAAAATGGACCAGCGGCGAACAATGGTCTTTTGGCTTATCCCTAGCCGCGGGGGCTTTGCCCTATGACGTTCTCGGCGGTGGCGGGGAGGAGGGCGTCACAAGGGGGGAGAACCGACTATGGAGGTGGGTGTCCGCCCGGTGCTACCCGGCGGCGTTCGTACATGGACGGGAGGGGCTATTGTTGCTTTTCTGTTTTTTGTCTTGCTCAATAGTCGTCCTACATGATCAATCTATGTAACTCTTGGATCCATGAGACCATGTGGAAAGTAATGACTACTTATATGATCATGCATAATATGATCATTGATGATGAGCATGATGAGTGCCTCTATAACCAAGGGTGGGGATTTGAGGGCCAACTAGTTGAGCCAACGTCAGGCCCGATATCGTTTGACGAGTCCCTCCATGTGCATCATAATCCATGATCGGAATGCTCACAATCGACGTCAAGCGTATTTGATTGAGCATACATAAGCTCGCATATAAAACTAACTAGTCATCACCTTTAATCTTATTTGTTTGTGAACTATATTTGCTCGTAAACTATGTTGTTTATTTATTTGTTTAAATTTTATTTGATTGTGAAGTACACTATTGTTTTCAATTCAAAATAGTTAGATTGCTGGACATGTAAAAAAGAACTGATGACCAGGACAGATCAAATGAGTCACGTCGTTGGACGCACCTATAAAACGGACCAATGTCGAACAATGGTCTTTTGACTTATCCCTAGCCGCGGGGGCTTTGCCCTATGACGTTCTCGGCGGCGGCGGGGAGGAGGGCGTCACAAGGGGGGAGATCCGACTATGGAGGTGGGTGTCCGCCCGATCCTACCCGGCGGCGTCCGTACAGGGACGGGAGGGGCTATTGTTAATTTTCTGTTTTTTGTCTTGCTCAATAGTCGTCCTACATGATCAATCTATGTAACTCTTGGATCCATGAGACTATGTGGAAAGTGATGACTACTTATATGATCATGCATAATATGATCATTGATGATGAGCATGATGAGAGCCTCTATAACCAAGGGTGGGGATTTGAGGGCCAACTAGTTGAGCCAACGTCAGGCCCGATATCGTTTGACGAGTCCCTCCATGTGCATCATAATTCATGAGATCCATGATCGGAATGCTCACAATCGACGTCAAGTGTATTTGATTGAGCATACATAAGCTCGCATGTAAAACTAACTAGTCATCACCTTTAATCTTATTTGTTTATGAACTATGTTTGCTCGTAAACTATGTTGTTTATTTATTTGTTTATTAAATTTTATTTGATTGTGAAGTACACCATTGTTTTCAATTCAAAATAGTTACATTTCTTGACATGTAAAAAAACGGATGACCAGGACAGATGAAATGAGTCACGTCGTTGGACGCACCTATAAAATGGACCAGCGGCGAACAATGGTCTTTTGGCTTATCCCTAGCCGCGGGGGCTTTGCCCTATGACATTCTCGGCGGCGGCGGGGAGGAGGGCGTCACAAGGGGGGAGAACCGACTATGGAGGTGGGTGTCCGCCCGGTGCTACCCGGCGGCGTCCGTACGGGGACGGGACGGGCTATTGTTGCTTTTCTGTTTTTGGTCTTGCTCAATAGTCGTCCTAAATGATCAATCTATGTAACTCTTGGATCCATGAGACCATGTGGAAAGTGATGACTACTTATATGATCATTCATAATATGATCATTGATGATGAGCATGATGAGAGCCTCTATAACCAAGGGTGGGGATTTGAGGGCCAACTAGTTGAGCCAACGTCAGGCCCGATATCGTTTGACGCATGAGATCCATGATCGGAATGCTCACAATCGACGTCAAGTGTATTTGATTGAGCATACATAAGCTCGCATATAAAACTAACTAGTCATCACCTTTAATCTTATTTGTTTATGAACTATGTTTGCTCGTAAACTATGTTGTTTATTTATTTGTTTATTAAATTTTATTTGATTGTGAAGTACACCATTGTTTTCAATTCAAAATAGTTACATTTCTTGACATGTAAAAAAACTGATGACCAGGATAGATGAAATGAGTCACGTCGTTGGACGCACCTATAAAATGGACCAGCGACGAATAATGGTCTTTTGGCTTATCTCTAGCCGCGGGGGCTTTGCCCTATGACGTTCTCGGCGGCGGCGGGAAGGAGGGCGTCACAAGGGGGGAGAACCGACTATGGAGGTGGGTGTCCGCCCGATGCTACCCGGCGGCGTCCGTACGGGGACGGGAGGGGCTATTGTTGCTTTTCTGTTTTTTTGTCTTGCTCAATAGTCGTCCTACATGATCAATCTATGTAACTCTTGGATCCATGAGACCATGTGGAAAGTGATGACTACTTATATGATCATTGATGATGAGCATGATGAGAGCCTCTATAACCAAGGGTGGGGATTTGAGGGCCAACTAGTTGAGCCAACGTCAGGCCCGATATCGTTTGACGAGTCCCTCCATGTGCATCATAATTCATGATATCCATGATCGGAATGCTCATGATCGACGTCAAGCGTATTTGATTGAGCATACATAAGCACGCATATAAAACTAACTAGTCATCACCTTTAATCTTATTTGTTTGTGAACTATGATTGCTCGTAAACTATGTTGTTTATTTATTTGTTTATTAAATTTTATTTGATTGTGAAGTACACCATTGTTTTCAATTCAAAATAGTTAGATTGCTTGACATGTAAAAAAACTGATGACCAGGACAGATGAAATGAGTCACGTCGTTGGACGCACCTATAAAATGGACCAGCGGCGAACAATGGTCTTTTGGCTTATCCCTAGCCGCGGGGGCTTTGCCCTATGACGTTCTCGGCGGTGGCGGGGAGGAGGGCGTCACAAGGGGGGAGAACCGACTATGGAGGTGGGTGTCCGCCCGGTGCTACCCGGCGGCGTTCGTACATGGACGGGAGGGGCTATTGTTGCTTTTCTGTTTTTTGTCTTGCTCAATAGTCGTCCTACATGATCAATCTATGTAACTCTTGGATCCATGAGACCATGTGGAAAGTAATGACTACTTATATGATCATGCATAATATGATCATTGATGATGAGCATGATGAGTGCCTCTATAACCAAGGGTGGAGATTTGAGGGCCAACTAGTTGAGCCAACGTCAGGCCCGATATCGTTTGACGAGTCCCTCCATGTGCATCATAATCCATGATCGGAATGCTCACAATCGACGTCAAGTGTATTTGATTGAGCATACATAAGCTCGCATATAAAACTAACTAGTCATCACCTTTAATCTTATTTGTTTATGAACTATGTTTGCTCGTAAACTATGTTGTTTATTTATTTGTTTATTAAATTTTATTTGATTGTGAAGTACACCATTGTTTTCAATTCAAAATAGTTACATTTCTTGACATGTAAAAAAACTGATGACCAGGATAGATGAAATGAGTCACGTCGTTGGACGCACCTATAAAATGGACCAGCGACGAATAATGGTCTTTTGGCTTATCTCTAGCCGCGGGGGCTTTGCCCTATGACGTTCTCGGCGGCGGCGGGAAGGAGGGCGTCACAAGGGGGGAGAACCGACTATGGAGGTGGGTGTCCGCCCGATGCTACCCGGCGGCGTCCGTACAGAGACGGGAGGGGCTATTGTTAATTTTCTGTTTTTTGTCTTGCTCAATAGTCGTCCTACATGATCAATCTATGTAACTCTTGGATCCATGAGACCATGTGGAAAGTGATGACTACTTATATGATCATGCATAATATGATCATTGATGATGAGCATGATGAGAGCCTCTATAACCAAGGGTGGGGATTTGAGGGCCAACTAGTTGAGCCAACGTCAGGCCCGATATCGTTTGACGAGTCCCTCCATTGGATCATAATTCATGAGATCCATGATCGGAATGCTCACAATCGACGTCAAGCGTATTTGATTGAGCATACATAAGCACGCATATAAAACTAACTAGTCATCACCTTTAATCTTATTTGTTTGTGAACTATGTTTGCTCGTAAACTATGTTTTTTATTTATTTGTTTATTAAATTTTATTTGATTGTGAAGTACACCATTGTTTTCAATTCAAAATATTTAGATTGCTTGACATGTAAAAAAACTGATGACCAGGACAGATGAAATGAGTCACGTCGTTGGACGCACCTATAAAATGGACCAGCGGCGAACAATGGTCTTTTGGCTTATCCCTAGCCACGGGGGCTTTGCCCTATGACGTTCTCGGCGGTGGCGGGGAGGAGGGCGTCACAAGGGGGGAGAACCGACTATGGAGGTGGGTGTCCGCCCGATGCTACCCGGCGGCGTCCGTACATGGACGGGAGGGGCTATTGTTGCTTTTCTGTTTTTGGTCTTGCTCAATAGTCGTCCTACATGATCAATCTATGTAACTCTTGGATCCATGAGACCATGTGGAAAGTGATGACTACTTATATGATCATGCATAATGTGATCATTGATGATGAGCATGATGAGTGCCTCTATAACCAAGGGTGGGGATTTGAGGGCCAACTAGTTGAGCCAACGTCAGGCCCGATATCGTTTGACGAGTCCCTCCATGTGCATCATAATCCATGATCGGAATGCTCACAATCGACGTCAAGCGTATTTGATTGAGCATACATAAGCTCGCATATAAAACTAACTAGTCATCACCTTTAATCTTATTTGTTTGTGAACTATGTTTGCTCGTAAACTATGTTGTTTATATATTTGTTTAAATTATATTTGATTGTGAAGTACACCATTGTTTTCAATTCAAAATAGTTAGATTGCTTGACATGTAAAAAAGAACTGATGACCAGGACAGATCAAATGAGTCACGTCGTTGGACGCACCTATAAAACGGACCAATGTCGAACAATGGTCTTTTGACTTATCCCTAGCCGCGGGGGCTTTGCCCTATGACGTTCTCGGCGGCGGCGGGGAGGAGGGCGTCACAAGGGGGAGAACCGACTATGGAGGTGGGTGTCCGCCCGATGTTACCCGGTGGCGTCCATACGGGGACGGGAGGGGATATTGTTGCTTTTCTGTTTTTTGTCTTGCTCAATAGTTGTCCTACATGATCAATCTATGTAACTCTAGGATCCATGAGACCATGTGGAAAGTGATGACTACTTATATGATCATGCATAATATGATCATTGATGATGAGCATGATGAGAGCCTCTATAACCAAGGGTGGGGATTTGAGGGCCAACTAGTTGAGCCAACGTCAGGCCCGATATCGTTTGACGAGTCCCTTCATGTGCATCATAATTCATGAGATCCATGATCGGAATGCTCACAATCGACGTCAAGCGTATTTGATTGAGCATACATAAGCTCGCATATAAAACTAACTAGTCATCACCTTTAATCTTATTTGTTTGTGAACTATGTTTGCTCGTAAACTATGTTGTTTATTTATTTGTTTATTAAATTTTATTTGATTGTGAAGTACACCATTGTTTTCAATTCAAAATAGTTAGATTGCTTGACATGTAAAAAAACTGATGACCAAGACAGATGAAATGAGTCAAGTCGTTGGACGCACCTATAAAACGGACCAGCGGCGAACAATGGTCTTGTGGCTTATCCCTAGCCGCGGGAGCTTTGCCCTATGACGTTCTCGGCGGCGGCGGGGAGGAGGGCGTCACAAGGGGGGGAGAACCGACTATGGAGGTGGGTGTCCGCCCGGTGCTACCCGGCGGCGTCCGTACGGGGACGGGAGGGGCTATTGTTGTTTTTCTGTTTTTGGTCTTGCTCAATAGTCGTCCTACATGATCAATCTATGTAACTCTTGGATCCATGAGACCATGTGAAAAGTGAAGACTACTTATATGATCATTGATGATGAGCATGATGAGAGCCTCTATAACCAAGGGTGGGGATTTGAGGGCCAACTAGTTGAGCCAATGTCAGGCCCGATATCGTTTGACGAGTCCCTCCATGTGCATCATAATTCATAAGATCCATGATCGGAATGCTCACAATCGACGTCAAGCGTATTTGATTGAGCATACATAAGCTCGCATATAAAACTAACTAGTCATCACCTTTAATCTTATTTGTTTGTGAACTATGTTTGCTCGTAAACTATGTTGTTTATTTATTTGTTTAAATTTTATTTGATTGTGAAGTACACCATTGTTTTCAATTCAAAATAGTTAGATTGCTTGACATGTAAAAAAGAACTAATGACCAGGACAGATCAAATGAGTCACGTCGTTGGACGCACCTATAAAACGGACCAGCGGCGAACAATGGTCTTGTGGCTTATCCCTAGCCGCGGGAGCTTTGCCCTATGACGTTCTCGGCGGCGGCGGGGAGGAGGGCGTCACAAGGGGGGGAGAACCGACTATGGAGGTGGGTTTCCGCCCGGTGCTACCCGGCGGCGTCCGTACGGGGACGGGAGGGGCTATTGTTGCTTTTCTGTTTTTGGTCTTGCTCAATAGTCGTCCTACATGATCAATCTATGTAACTCTTGGATCCATGAGACCTTGTGGAAAGTAATGACTACTTATATGATCATGCATAATATGATCATTGATGATGAGCATGATGAGAGCCTCTATAACCAAGGGTGGAGATTTGAGGGCCAACTAGTTGTGCCAACGTCAGGCCCGATATCGTTTGACGAGTCCCTCCATATCATAATTCATGAGATCCATGATCGGAATACTCATAATCGACGTCAAGCGTATTTGATTGAGCATACATAAGCTCGCATATAAAACTAACTAGTCATCACCTTTAATCTTATTTGTTTGTGAACTATGTTTGCTCGTAAACTATGTTGTTTATTTATTTGTTTAAATTTTATTTCATTGTGAAGTACACCATTGTTTTCAATTCAAAATAGTTAGATTGCTTGACGTGTAAAAAAACTGATGACTAGGACAGATCAAATGAGTCACGTCGTTGGACGCACCTATAAAACGGACCAGTGGCGAACAATGGACTTTTGGCTTATCCCTAGCCGACACATAAAGAACAAAACGAACAGATGGGTCACCCCATCGGAGATGCCATAAGGTGTCACTGGAGATGGTCTGGTGCACTCACGCTTGCTGATGTGTCATTGCCTTTTTTTTCAGGATGCTAATGTGTCACTGGTAGTATTACTACCTGCTTGTGAAGAGCTGTTAAAAAACTTGTGTTTTTGTTAAGAGCGCGGCATGGGACTGAATGCAGAGGCCCATCAGCTGGTAGAGCCCAGTGCGTGCATGAGAGATGACAAGTAAGCAAAACTTGGGAGCAACGTGTAACTCTGGAGAGCGCCGAGAACATGGTAGACTGAACCGGTGAATGATCTGGAAGTAGTACTATAGCTTAGCCTGCTGGTTCAAAATTCAAAACCTGCTTCAGGCGCGCGCGCGCGCCTACAACGAAATCTTCAGACGAGGTTCACGGACCCCGAGTCGGCAGGCAGTCTGTAGTGCATTCTAGACAAGTTTACCACATGTTACCACGTCGCCCCTGTCAGCTTGATCGGCCCTGCCGCGTGTCCGACCGCGGCGTACCGCGTGTCACTCCCAGCTCCCTTCATAAAGCTCCGCCTCCAGCTGCGGAACCAAGCTCACGCACGCACACTTGTCTTCGATCGTCTGTCTCCAGAGCCACTGCAGTTCACTCCCCTCGTCGGCCACTCACAGTTCACTCGCCCACAACGCTAGTCGGTAGCCATGGCCCCGAAGCGACGCGGACGCAAGGTGGTGAGCTCCGTGGTGAAGACCAAGGTGGTGAAGGAGACCCTCCAGGTCGCCACCACCATCCTCCCCGACTCCGACACCCAGCCGGAGCCGGAGGTCGTCGACGTCCACGGCTCCACCGCTGTCCACGTGGTGGAGGTCACCACCCCCGACGGAGAGGCCCCTGTCCCTGTGGCCAAGAAGTCCAGGAAGGGCGGGCAGGGGCAAGACCGCGCCAGCCCCAAGTCGCCGGAGCCGGCGGTGGTGGTGCCGGTGTCCGCGCAGAGCCAGGAGACGCTGGAGGACCCCTCCGGCAACCAGGACCAGCCCGAGCAGAAGCAGAGGACAACCGGGAAGCCAGAGGCGGAGAAGAAGAAGAAGAATCCGGCGCCGGAGGCTCCGGAGACGCCGACGCAGAAGAAGCCCAAGTCCGGCAGCAGGAGATCGACGGCGCTGAAGAAGGAGGGGTCCAAGCAGGGCCGTCGTCGGCGCGGGAGCGCGCCGGAGATGGGGTACAAGACGTTCGTGTACCGGGTGCTGAAGCAGGTGCACCCGGACCTGGGCGCGTCGGGGAAGACCATGGAGATCCTGGACATGATGATGGCCGACATGTTCGAGCGCCTGGCCGAGGAGGCGGCAAGGCTGGCCAAGCACGCGGGACGCGCCACGCTCACCTCCCGCGAGGTGCAGAGCGCGGTGCGGCTCGTCCTGCCGGGGGAGCTCGCCGTGCACGCCATCTCCGAGGGCACCAAGGCCGTCACCAACTACATGTCACGCTCGCGCGACTGATCTGCTGCTAGATATGGCGGCAGTCGGGTCTCCGAGCTAGCTAGCTTAGTGGGCAGAAGCTAGGACTTGACAAGAATGGTTTCGTAGTTATTTGTTAGCTGTTCAAGTAGTTAATGTCGGTTGCTGCTAATGTTGGTTGTAGTAGTAGGACTAGAACTAGTGCTTGGTTAGATTTTGCTGTACGTAGCTAGATTGGTCGATGGTAGGTGATCGATGGCTTGTCTGTCTTCAGTTTGTGGTATGGATGTGTTCAGTAAGTACCGAGTGACTGCTTCATGATTGTTTTTCTTTTGCCCTGACGGTACAAGAGCATATAATAGCCAACCCAAAGGATAAACCATCCAAACCGCATCACTCACACTCAACAAGAATCCCACCGATTCTGTGCCATGGCAAAAGGAGCAAGAATCCCTTCCAACACACTACCAGTATCGCTTTTGAAAACAATATCGTTTTCACATATCTCTGCAGATTCTTTTCTTTCGATTATGAGATGTTCACTTGCTCAGTGTTACTAGGTTGTAACTCGTATATTTTGGATTTGAGTTTTTGTAGTGGAAGTATATAAGTATATTTTGGATTGGAAGGAAAGGGAGAGCCGCGAGTCCGTGCTGCATCAGGCTTGAGCCTCGATCTACTATGAGGCTTAACATTGCCGGCCCATCCGTATTGGTCTTTCTCCAACCACAGCCCGAACAGACCCGCTCAAAACACCAGGTTGTGCTGCGCGCTGTCCAGGTGCAGCGCTTACTCGTTTAGTCCCACCTCGACCAGCGAGACCAGGACGGAGGCCGAAGCACGCTATAAAACCCCACCCTGGGCGTCGTAGAGAAGCATACCTTTCTCGGCCTTTTGGCTAAGATCAAGTGTAGTATCTGTTCTTATCAGTTTAATATCTGATATGTGGGCCATGTGCCCACAACGATATTAAATTTATTTTTTGTGGGGTAGGGTCCATCACCAGTAGCTTGCTGCTGGGACCCTAACGTGTCGCCCAGGCGTTGCACTGCTGCCTGGGCCCGGCGCACCCCAACCAAAACGAATTCTAAAGATTGTCTGCATCGCTTCTCCGAAGATGGCCTAGTCTGAACCCAAAGACTGAGGAGCGCGATGGACTAGACCACGTCCCTCGCTCGGCACGCCGTCATAAGAGGTTAAACACTAATAACTAACCGATTTTGTACTCGGCTGATTAGTACCACGAGAAGACGGCTGATATATCTCTTGCAGTTAGGCGAATCAGGGTGAAGAATTTTAGGAGCACTATATATACTACTTCAATGGATAACTGCACGTCTACAGGACAATACAGTACAGCCTTCAGTAGCTTACTTAAAGGTCATTCTTTAGCTGAATAATACATATACATTTCTTCTTGCGTATATACAATGCGGTACATTACAAACGAATAGTACAACAAACAGCGGGATTTATGGTCAGTGACTGTAGACGGGATAGCCGGATAGGGCACATGGTGGCAGCTGGTATCCAGTGAGCAGCTCCAATGGTATTATCTACTATGTAGAGTATCACTAACCATGTTTATCGTGCAATGCTCCTCACAGGAAGAAGGGAAAGCCCTTCTGTGATTGCGGCTTGCTGCATTGTGAATCAGCCCATCCAATCAGCCTTCGTTCATTGTCAAACGCAACTAACTTGCCGCGCAGAGAAACATCTACATGTAAAACCCTCCTTCCAAACTTAAGAAAATAAAAACACAAACACGGCAAGGATTAGCCGATAGCCAATTTTGGTCATCCTTGTGTTTTCAGTTTCTTAAGTTTGAGAGGAGGGTGAGGACACCGAAGCAAAACTCAAACAGGAAATGGTCATGACATCCACATGTAAAACCAGGAAATGGTCATGGCAAGCTTGACAGACTTATCCATTAGATTGCACATCCACAATTACTGATTGGTGAAGGATAAGAGAAGAAAACCATGGTTCCGATTCGTTTGGGAATGTTAAATTTCAATCAGATTAGTTTTTGCCCCTTTCTGAAATTCTGTCGGGCAGTCGGCTGCTAGTTGCCAAGAGAAGAAACCATCCAAAGCGCGCAGGAACAGCGCCACCACGTGCGGTGCAGCACAGCACCGCCCACCACAGCATCGTGTATTCGGAATTGATTGGTCTATCGGCTCCACTTCGCTCACAAGAATCCCACCGATTCTGCGCCGTGACAAAAGGAGCCTGACGCTCCAGCCCTTCCAAGACACACACACCCTGTCTGTCACGGGCGCTCTTACTCATCTCTCTCACAGTATCACTAGCTAGGTGCGCCAAATTAGGAGCTCGAGGAAAGAGACCGGCCGGGCAGCAATGGCTTGCCGGCGGCGGTGTGGCTGCATGGAGGCAGTACTGTGGGCGGCGCTGTGGCAGGCTCTCATCCTGCCATGGACGGCGGGAGCGAGCACGCCGGCGAAGGCTGTCGGGCCTGTGTCCAGGGCGGAGGACGCAAGGCTGTTCCACATATACTACGGTCAGGGCTTCAAGGTCATCAAGAACACCTGGGACGGCAAGAGCTACCTCCTCGTGCAGGTTCAAATTCACACTTCTTTTCAGCGTTAACATCATCAATCCTACAGGGCAATGGCGTTTACTATGATGCATGCTACGACTTTGCAGAACACGTCCAAGATGGCGGCCAAGACCAAGTACTGCACGGGGAGGATCAAGTCGTTCATCATCCCCATCGCCAGCTACTCCGTCGACACCACGGCTTCTCCAGGTAGGGAGCAGTCAGTGCACCGTGTATCAGTGTATGGGCACGACAGAACTTATCAGAGTAAGTAATGTAGTTTCCACCTTTGCTTTGCTTGCAGTGTCATTCTTCGAGGTGAGCAAATGCAGGAGCTAGCCAAACTCAGATCATTGCACAAGAGAACCGTAGCTACCTTTTACTATATTCTACATAAATACATGATATCGACAAAAGCAAGCAACAACAAAAACTCAAAAAGGGAAAGATCCTCTGTTCAGTATTTGTAGAGTTTTAGTATGCTTTGTGTTTAGAATGCTGCATCTATTTGAGCCCAAGAGTACCGTTGGCATGTATGCAGCTACTTGGAGTGCTGGAAAACTTGAAGGGGATAACCTCAGCTCAAGTTGCCTCTCAGTGTGTGCTCCAGGCATATGCAAGTGGAAATGTGCAGCTTGTGAACAGGACAGACGCACGGAAGCTCTCGCAATTTAGCACACACTTCATGGGCAGTACAGATGAAGATAAAGGCTGCAATTTTGCAGCTTATGTACCCTCAGAAGAGGATACACCCTTGCAGGTGAATTACTACCTGATATTTCTGATCCATTTGCAAGGTATGGGAAGATTTCACTCTATCTACACTTCAGGAACTGATATTGCTTCTGTCCAGAGGGCTGAGTGGATCAAATACCTGGGAACGTTCACAAATTCCGAAGACAGGGCTAATGCAGTATATGACGCAGTTAAGACCAGCAAATGTTACTTTATCTCGAAAGGGTGATTCTGGAAACAAGTTTTTGTCTACTAGCTAGGGGAGATAATTTATGTACTGCTCTCTCCGTTCCATATTAAATGTCGCTGATTTAGTACAAAGTTGCACTAAAGCAGCTGACACTTAATATGGAACAGAGGCTGTAGTAGCTTGTAGAAATTTACAAGTCTATTTCTTCATTCCTCTAGCAAATTAAGATAGTTGTGCCTAATGCAGATTAAGACAAACTATTTGTGCTTAAGCAAAGCAGCTGCGAACCTCAGCACCCGATTCAAACCGGTTGTAGCATGGATTGAATACACGGAGGTATGCAACTTGACATCAATAGGATCATGCATTTCTGATCCATCTAAGCAAAATTTTCACCAAAATACAAATAATTGATGATCATCAATGTACTGTATCTACTACTGTAGGAAGTGTGGACATTTGTCAAAGAAAGTTACAAGTTACAGGTAGCATCAATCTGTATTGCAGCAGTTACAATTTTTTTTTAAAAAAGTGGACAACTGATGTGCATTTCTGCATTTATTCCATGGGCAGTATGTCACAGATGCAGGCGCAGAAATAGTTGATGCAACTATTACTGATAAGAGATTCAACATTTCCGATCCTGAGGATATGGACAACCTACATGCTATTCTTTGTGTGAGTACAAATAATTATGAACCTAATGCCACGCTACTGCTAAACCGTCAGCCAGATCAACATTTGAGATGATGCTAAAAAAACAATTTTCTACTATTTGACTCTGATTTTATATGAACTTTAACATTGTAAAACTAACTTGATCACTTATATAAGAAAACATTCTGTGAAATGACAAATGATCTATTGTCTCACAATTGTTTACTACCATCTAACCAAGTTTGGTTCATCCTTTCAGACAGTAGATGTGGTCATAGATCAGACATATGCCTCAGATCCTGCAGAGTACAAGCTATCCACATTTCTGGAGAATATTAATGTGGGCCGTGACTCTTGTTTCAGTTTTATTACTAACCAAAGTATATGGAGATTTGACAAGAGAATAGGAGTTTCAAAGACACTTGGTAATGACAGTTGCCTTTCGTGTTTATACACAAGAAAATATCTATGTTTAGTCAGTGTGATATGCCTGAACCCGAATGTGTCATATGGTTTCAAGTAGTAATGGTCTAACGAATTATCTTGTTTTTATAAGATTGGTTTGATGGAGCTATGTCCCAGCCTCAGTTGGTTCTGGCTGATCTAATAGAAGTTTTCTTCCAAACGGGAAACTATACAACAATTTACTTCAGGAACCTTGCAAAGGTATGTGATTTGTTTTTCTCCAGGTTAATTTTTTCCCTTCTATTAAATTAAACCAGTACCTCCATAGGAAAGGATGTTGACTAGGACCATTATAATTACTCAGGAAGAGGGGGTCACAGAACTAAACCCTGCACTGTGCAGTAGGAGCATATCCACGCCAATGGAGCCTACGATCCTGTCCTGCCAATGACGCCCCTAGATGAACATTATTACAATTCAAGCTACTGTGCTCGCAAAACAGTGGAAGTGTGGAACTATTCTAATTTTGTAGGTTACTGACAAGGTGGCTTGACCGCCAGTGTTTGTTAAGCATGTTAGACTGCGTACTTGACAAAGACATATCACTATAGTCATCCATTGACTTGCCCAAAAGCAAAAGCCTATCTTTACCTGTCGATCATCTGATAAAGTGGTTACACAACCAATACCAGCTTGTTTCAGGAATAATATCACTTGAGAATGACTAAACTATTCTTGGTACAAATATTTACAGTTTTATAGAATGATCTATCACAACTTCTTTTGAGGCTGATATATGAACTGGTTATGCCTTGTAAGCTCAGTTACTGTCTTACAGGATTAGTCATGTAGTTTGGGTTTACAGGCAGACAAAAGACATGCAAGAAGAAATTGCAGGACATTCGTGAACAGTAAGATTAGCACAAGTGATACCTTTTGTGTGGTAAATATATGGAAACATGAAACAGGAACTGCAAGAACAACTATAAGTATCTTCTACAAGAGCACACTTTTGTTAGCTTATACTCCATAGTCAGAATTCAGAAACTCACGGCATGGTCAGATTAGATTTAAGACAACAGATTACAATACATTCTGCCTCATATATGTATCATGCTACTACGGCTCCAAAGCCATCACAAGCGCATTGAATGGGAATAACAACAAGCAGCCATACATCCAACTGGAAGAAATTTACCCAATGAAATGCTCTTTTATTCCCAGTAAGGAAACTTCAGTCTATTAGTTTTGATGTAGACAGGTATCTCTATTCATCTCTGTTCCATGACAGGCACACGGGGTCTCCAAGGGTCCTGAGAGAATAACTGAATGTGATTATCTTGGTGCAACAATCAGAGCCATCACTAATAACCAATTGCGAAATTTCCTAGAATGGTTCAGATGCAACAAGCTGGTCAGTGGTACTAGAGCTCAACCTTCTAAATCATGTAAAGATAAAAATGCAATTTGGTTCAGTTGTAGTATTTTCCTCATATCATTGAAATTTTCAGAACCAAGAACTGCATGACTTAATATAATAGAACAAAATACATTCAAGTACATAACAAAGGGTTTGTGAAAGTAAGTGGTATGAACGCTTCAAAACATGTTTCGGATGGATAAATTGTATGTCCATTAATAGCAGTGAGATAATTATGGAACATACCTTGGCTTAACCATGTACAGAACTATGAATCCCAAAGCAACGGAAAGGCACAAACCACCAATAGTCAGATACGCAATACCAATGAAGTTATTTCTTCCTCCAATCCAAGATGCAGTAGAAAGGACCACCGCTTTAGATCCTCCAAAACTGTATGTGTTATAGTTGTTCTGTATAACGACAGTTATAGTTTCATTTGCCATGATATCTTTCTCAATTCTGCCATATAGCTTTCTGAAAGTTGGGAGAGCAGCAGTTCTCATCCAAACAATGAGATCTTCTTGCTCACTTAACTAAAAAATGGGACAAGAATAATAATTAATGAGTACAATATATGCGTAGAACAATGATAACGGAGATCTGCCATAGTACAGAAAGAGGAAAATTCCACGTACCGGTATGCTCTCATTTAGCTTAGCACCACCTATGAGACTTCCCTTCTGGAAGTTACTAGGGTAGATATCATTGCTGAATCTATCCTTCTTGTCACTCTTCCAAGCTATATCCTTTTTATTCACATCAATAGTCTTCCCATTGACCTTAACTGTAAATGTGTCGTTGAACAGACTCCAAGCAGCAAGGCCACATGGAACAATTGGAGCTCCATCAGTGGTATAATTTTCAGGACCACATTCTTCTCCCAAATGCACATTCTTATACCGCAGTTGTTTGACATTTCGACTTGTCACATAACTTGGATAAGAGGGCAACAATTGGTCTGAGTATGTCAACATAATTTGTTCTGACAGGAAACTATCAAAATAAATACAACAGAATGTAGTAGACAAATGAATACATGCGATCCAGTTCAAAAGTGTCATACTAAAATGCAACAGGTGGGAAATGAATTTTCCCAAGTTCTTTGCAGACCACAGATTGAGAACCACACGGGGAAGGAATATCATTTTTCCATAAAGCATTTCATTTGGGAATATACCTTCGATGGTTTTGATAGAAGTTGCTGATCTGGTAATACACATGGATTGGACTCTTCATGTATTTATGCGCCTGAGAGGCATACAATAACCGGTTAGTTCATTAAAAAATCAGGATATTAGAACATTGCATCTTAACATCACAAGCAATAAGGGATCACAAGTAAATATGTAATAACTGAGAAAACATTTTAATTGCAAACTCACAGTCAAATTGAGTGTGCATGTTTTGTCAATCTTGGAGTTCTGAATGAACCCGATCTTGTCATCCACAGGCGCACAGCTTATATCATATCTCCCCACCAGTTCAGCAACCTGCATCACAGCGAAGGTACGAAATAAACAAATGCACCATAAAGAATCAAAACCAATATGATCAAAGACATTTGCACCTAACCTCTTGTGATGCATTCAGAGACGCAAGCCCAATCGGAATGAATAGGAAGGCCATGAGAGAGAAGGTTGTAATGACCTACGCATGGCGAAGTATCATCACACGGAAGGAGCACATAAATTTCATGTGTAATGGAGCAAATGTAAATCTGAAAGACAAAAGAAATTGGTGACTGGGATAGTTACAGTTTCAGGTGTCAGTACTGGCTTCCATGCTGGAAGCTCCTGCTGCGAAAACTTAGAATCTGCACATAGAATGAACCAAACCATACACGTCAATTTCTTTCTTGAAATAGTACTTTAATTAGAAAGATCATACTTCAGATAAGACATTCATTCAGGATTAAATAAATATAAAGGTGGTAGGGGGCAAGAAATACATTTGGGCCTATTGGTTTTCCTTGAGTCCCCATCCAATTCCGAAGGATCCATCTGCTCGAGCAGCCAAACTGGAGGCAAAAATAAAATAAGTTTCATAAATTTATTCAGAGAATAAGCAAATGCAATTAGAATCGGGGAACAATTGGAATATATATACTTCGAAATAAAAACACACAATAGTCAAAGCCACGGTCCACTGAGACCAACTGCTGTGGTGCAAAGGGGAATTTGGAGTGATCGGGGCCCACCTGATGCTACACAAATGATAGAAAAAGACCCCGTCCCTTTCTCTAATCATCAAGCCCTAACTAATGACCCGCCCATGACTGTCAGTCTCTTCTACGGTCTCTCCCAGTCCCTGTCTAGTCTAAACCGAGATCATTACTTGATCATGATACCCAATTACCCATAGCCCTAGCAGCAGCATCGCAGAAAAGTATACGCGGCGGCCGCAATCCAATCGCGCGAAGATGACAACGTTTCAAGCTGACACACCGAAACTAATCGCACATAAGGAACAGAAATTTCGTCGCCCGCAAGCGCAGACGAACTCCACAAGACCGCGATTGACCTACCTAGCGACAGCTGACAAAGGGACGCGACACACGCGACGGTAGAACAGGGGAAACTGCTAGGGGTTAGGGCAGGAGCGGCGAGGAGGATCGGGTCGCCCGGCAGCTTACCTGGGAGGGGAAGAGACGGCGGGGATCGACGGTGCGACGGGGTGGAGGAAGGGGGTGGAGAAGGAGAGGGGTGGGGTCTGGGTGGTGGACTGGTGGACGGCGCGCGGTGGACTAAAAGCAGAGAGCGGCTGTGAGAGAAACCCGACGAGGAATGAGACGGCTGTGGCGAGACAGAGACGGCACAGGACAGGAGTGTAGGAGCTCTGTGGTGGCAGTGGCACGCCACGCTCTGTCTGAGAGGCCCATCGGGCCAATTCGGGATTTCGGATGAGCTATCTTGTTTCACTCTTTTTCCGGTGCTGGGTTTTGTCTGAGGTCTGTCTTTTTTTATTACTATTATAGTCATTTTATTCAGTTTTGCTCGGATCTAAAGTTTATTTTCTGTTGTGATTCATGGGCGGGTCATCAGTTAATTGTGACTAATGCAAATAAGATAATTGTGACTAATGTAGATTAAGACAAACTATTTGTGCTTAAGCAAAGCAGCTGCAAACCTCAGCATCAAACCCATAGTAGCAGGGATTGAATACACAGATGTATGCAAGTTTACACCAATGGAATCATATATTTCTGATCCATTTAAGCAAGAAAATCACCAAAACATAGATATACTTGATGATCATCAAAGTACTGTATCTACAGCTGTAGGGAGTGTTGACATTTGTCAAAGAAATTTACTGTACAAGTTACAGGTAGCATCAATTCATATTGCAGCAGTTACAATTTTTTTAAAATAAATGGTCAACCGATGTACATTTCTGTGTTTACGCCATGAGCAGTATGTCACAGATGCAGGTGCAGAAATAGTTGATGCAACTATTACTGACAAGAGATTCAAAGTTTCCGATCCAGAGGTTATGTCAACCTACATGCTATTCTTTGTGCCAGTACTAATAATAATGAACCTAATGTCACGCCTAAACGGTTCTGGCTGATCTAATAGAAGCTTTCTTCCAAACGGGAAACTACACGAGAATTTACTTCAGGAACCTTGCAAAGGTATGTTCTGTGTTTTCTCCAGGCTAATTTTTTCCTTCTACTCACTCTGTTCCAAAAAAATAAGAAAGGATGTTGACCAGCTTGTTTCAGGAAGACTATCACCTGAGAGTGACTAAACTATTCTTTGTACAAATATTTACAGTTTTGTTGAATGATCTATCGCAACTGTTCATGCCTTGTAAGCTCAGTTACGGATTAGTCCCGTTGTTTGGGTTAGTCAGGCAAAAGACATTCAAGAAGAAACTGCAGGACATTCGTGAACAGTAAGATTAGCACCACAGATACCTTTTGTGTGGTAAAAATATTGAAGCATGAAACAGGAACTGCAAGAATAACTATGAAATCTGGTACCAGAGCACACTTTTGTTAGCTTATACTCCATAGTCAGAATCCAGAAACTCTCGGCATGGTCAGATAAGATCTAAGACAACAGATTACAGTACATTTTGCCTCATATATGTATCATACTACTACGGCTCCCAATGAGCCATCACAAGACGTTGAATGGGAATAAGAGCAAACAGCCATAGATCCAACCGGAAGAAATTTACCCACTGAAATGTTCTTTTATTCCCAAAAAGGAACTTCAGTCTATTAGTTTTGATATAGATGGGTATCTCTATTCATCTCTGTTCCATGACATGTACAAGGGGTCTCCAAGGGTCCTGAAAATAACTGAATGTGATTGTGATTATCTTGGTGCAACGATTAGAGCCATCAGAAATAATCAATTGCCAAATTTCATATAATGGTTATAATTGTTCATATGCAACAAGCTGGTCACAAGAGCTCAAGCTTCTACATCATGGAAAGATAAAAACACGATTTGATTCAATTGTAGTATTTTCTTCATCTCACTGAAATTGACAGGACCAAAAATAGCATTGGCTCAATCAAATAGAACAACATACATTCAAGTAGATAACAAAGGGTTGATGAAAGTAAGTGGTATGAACGCTTAAAAACATGTTTTGGATGCATAAACTGTATGGCCAAATACCAGTGAGCAAATTATGAAACATACCTTCGCTTAACCATGTACAGAACTGTGAAGCCCAAAGCAAGGGAAAGGCACAAACCACCAACGGTCAGATACGCAATACCAATGAAGTTATTTCTCCCTCCAATCCAAGATGCAGTAGAAAGGACCACCGCTTTTGAGCCTCCAATACTATATGTGTTATAGTTATTCTGAATAACTACTGTTATATTATCATTTGCCATGATATCTTTCTCAATTCTGCCATATAGCTTTCTGAAAGTTGGGAGGGCAGCGGTTCTCATCCAAACGATGAGATCTTCTTGCTCACTTAACTAAAAATTATGACAAGGAAACAAATAACGAGTAAAATATCTAGAAATTTATGTGTACAACGATGATAATGGAGATCTGCCATATATTCCAGAAAGAGGAAAATTCACGTACTGGAATGCTCTCGTTTAGCTTAGCACCACCTATGAGACTTCCCTTCTGGAAGTTACTAGGATAGATATCATTGCCGAATTTGTTGTTCTTATCACTCTTCCAAGCTATATCCTTTTTATTCACTTTAACAGTCTCCCCATTGACCTTAACTGTATATGTGTCGTTGAACAGACTCCAAGCAACAAGGCCACATGGAACAATTGGAGCACCACCGGCGGCATGACTTTCAGGATCACATTCTATTCCCAAATGCACATTCTTATACAGCAGTTGTTTGTCATTTCGACTTTTCACATACCTAGGAAAAGAGTGCAACAATTGGCCTGAGTATGTCTAACACAATTTATTCTAACAGGCCAGTATTGATCAAGTTCGACATTGTCTTAATAAAATGCAATAAAGGTGAGAAATGAATTTTCTCAAGTTCCTTGCAAATCACTAATTGAGAACCACATGGGGAAGGAATATAATTTTTCCAATACAGCATTTCATTTTGGAATATACCTTCGATGGTTTTGATAGAAGTTGCTAATCTGGTAATATACATGGATTGGACTCTTCATGTATTTAGGGACCTAAAAGGTATACAATAACCAGTTACTTCATTAAAAAACGATATTAAAACACTGCATCTCATCAGAAGCAATAAGGACAGCCATCACAAGTAAATATGTAATAACTGAGAAAACATTTTAATCGCAAACTTACAGTCAAATTGACTGTGCATGTTTTGTCAATGTTGGAGTTCTGAATGAATCCGATCTTGTCATCGACGGGCACACAACTTATATCATATCGATCCACCAGCTCGACGATCTACATCACAGAAGGTACAGAACAAAATAAATGCACTGTAAAGAATAACAACAGGGAAATCTAATATGATCAAGGAAATTTTCATTTAACCTTCTGTGATGCAAACAGAGATGCAATCCCAATCGGAACAAATAGGACGCCGATGAGGGAGAAAGCAGTAATGACCTATGCATTCCCACATATGACCACATACAAGGAGCTCATAAACTCCATGTTTAATAGAGCAAATGCATATCTGAAAACAAAACAAGTTGGTGATTGGGATAGTTACAATTCCAGGTGTCAGCAGTGGCTTGCATGCTGGAAGCTCCTGCTGCGTAAACTTGGAATCTGCAAACAGAACCAAGAAATAATATCTGTCAATTTGTTGAAATAGTACTTGATCCAAAACAATAAGATCATACAGATAAGGGATCCATTCGAGATAAGATAAATAAGGTGGCGGGGGGCAAAAAGTACATTTAGGCTTATTGATTTTCCTTGATTCGCCATCCAATTCCGAAGGATCCATCTGCTCGAGCAACCAAACTGGATGCAAAAAGAGAATAATTCTGATAAATTTATTCCGACAATAAGCAAAGGAACAACTGGAATATATACTCCGAAATTAAAATAAAAACAGTCAAAGCCATGGTCAAGGAGATCAACACCTGTGGTGCGCAGCTGAGTCTAATCAAATGATTTGGAGTGATCCGGACCCACCTGATGCTACACAAATGATAGAAAAAGACCCCGTCACTTTCTCTAATCGTCAAGCCCTAACTAATGACCCGCCCATGACTGTCAGTCTCTTCTACCGTCTCTCCCAGTCCCTGTCTAGTCTAAACCGAGATCATTACTTGATAATGATACCCATAGCCCTAGCCCTAGCAGCACCATCGCAGAAAAGTATACACGGTGGCCGCAATCCAATCGGGCGAAGATGACGACGTTTCGAGCTGACACGCCGACCCTAATCGCACATAAGGAACTGGAATTTCGTCGCCCGCAAGCGAGGACGAACTCCACAGGACCGCGATTGACCTACCTAAGCGACAGCTGACAAGGGGCGCAACACACGAGAGGGTCGGATGGAAACGGGGAAACTGCTAGGGGTTAGGGGAGGAGCGGCGAGGAGGATCGGGTCGTCCGGCAACTTACCGAGGAGGGGAAGAGACGGCGGGGATCGCCGGTGCGACGGGGTGGAGGAAGGAGAGGGTGGGGTCTGGGTGGTGGACTGGTGGACGGCGCGCGGTGGACTAAGCAGAGAGCGACGGTGAGAGAAACCCGACGAGGAATGAGACGGTTGTGGGCCTTGTGGCGAGACAGAGACGGAGAGGAGTGTCGGAGCATTTTTTTTTAGTGGATAGGAGTGTAGGAGCTCTGTGGTGGCACGCCACGCTCTGGCTGCGGCCCATCAGGCCAATTCTGGATTTGCGATGGGCTCTTTTATTTCTCTCTTTCTTATTCCAGTGCTGGGTTTTGTCTCAAGTCTGGCTTTTTTTTGGAAATTTCACCAAACAATTAACAATCATTAATAGCAGTAAAAATAGTCCTAATAAAAGTAATAAAAAATATAAATAGGTCACTGGACCGCCTAACGACGACCGTAGACACTAGCATGAGCCAAAAGCGCGCCGCATTCCTCGCTCCTCCATCATTGGAGGCGGGCAAAACTTGTCATACTAAACGGAGGAGAAGTCGTCATGCTAAATCCCAAAGGACCAGTGCACCAGATTAGCAACCACACCGAAGATGACAAACATAGATCGAAAGAGACTGACCTCAAACTACACCAACGAATACGAAAAATGAGCGGATCCCTCCACCGGACACATGACTCCACGCGTCTTCGCCCGATGCTAGAAACACCACTAGAGCGAGGATAGGACGGGAAGATCTTATTCTGACTTCAGGATGTAGCCACCACCTCAATATCCTAAAGAAGACACTGAAAACAGTTTAAACAAAACACGAGACTTCCCGTCGGCGAGGGACCGTGGTCCGCCACGCCTCCAAGATCCTAAAACCACCGGAGGCGAGACGGACCGGTGGCGTCGTCGATAGAGAGAAGAAACCCTATATGGATTTTAGTCGCCGCCTCTCTCTTCTCTCTCGTACAGGGATTTTTTTCATTAGCTTTATGACCTTTTTCTTTTTAAGTTTTTTCGGATGTAGAACTTCTAAAGAACTGTATGAAAGAACATTTCATGATCTCTAGTATTTTGTGTATTAGATAACAACGCCAAGGATTATTTAATTATATATTTAGTGCTGCAAATTATTTTTACAACCAAAATGCAGCTAAACAAAAGTTTTGGGGAGGATTATGCGCCCATGTCAAGGGCCGGATTATTCGTCCCTGTCAAGGGCTGGATTATCTGCCCATGCCTCGATCGACAAAAGTGCCAAGGCACGTGAAGTGGTATGGGGCGGATTTTCCCCCCGGATTGTCCGGCCAGGACCGGGATTTTTGCCTGGGCCGAATAATCCGCCCCCCAGGAATTTCATCAAAGGCAGCCAAGGTGCATCACGCGGTATGGAAACGTATATTTGGCCTGGATATTCCATCTCCGGGCCGGATGTTTGTCCCGGACGAATTATCCGGACCCCACTTAGACCGGATTATTCGGCCCTAGATTCTTCCAACGGCTGGCTTTTGGCAGGGGGTATAAATACCTCATTCGATCCCCACCTCAGAGCTCTTGGATCCTACGAAAAAGTTCAGTGTTTTTCATTCCAATCCTCGCGAGATCTCTACTTTCAACCACCCGAAGGCTTCGATCTTTGACGAATCGAAGGAGGATGCTTCGATCTTCATCGACACCAATCAAGATCTTCATTTCCCCTCCATTCACTTGGGGGATTCTTGATCTAGTATTTCTTGCAAATATCTAGATCTCAATTTTGGTTATTGTTTATCCTGTTCTTGTGGTGGCTTATTATCATCACGGTAGCCTCCAATTTAGTTGTGAATATGTGTCCCGCTAGTGTTGTAAAGACACTGGTTCCCGCCTCGAAGGGTTCCAAATAGTGGAAATGTGGATCAGGCCTTTGGTAGCGAGATCCATCGGAGAACATGGTGAGGCCTATTGTGACATGGTGGTCTTAGTATTGCCCACTCCTTCAACGCAGACGTACTTCCCTTAACAAGGAAGAAATCGCGGTAAAACAAATCAAGTGCCTCCACGTGCTTTACTATGGTTACCTCGTTCCTATCATCGCCTTTACTCACTTAGTAGATAGGTTGGCATATTGAAAAATTTATCTTAGTTACACTTCTAGAGAATGTACCTATTCACACCCCCTCTAGGCGCCCATACGATCCATTTAACTTTATTCTCTATTGTGATTGGAAAATGGTTCAGGGTGGATTTTTTTAGCTCCATCATAGATTCTTAAAAATAGTAGTATGACTTGTTCCTCCGTGTAGGTGGTTTGTATCTTCTATTTTTATTTTAAGGGTAACAATAGTTATTTTAAATCATGCTTAATTAATGAGTATATAAATACTTTGTTAGAAATGCTTTTCAACACCTAGTATGAATAGTGTGTTATCTTGCACCCATCTTTTTTTTACATTGTTACATTCAGAATTTATGTTTGGAATACAAATAATTACGTTCATGTTGACCCACACAACGAAAAAAGTGACATAAGTACCACAACATATGAGCATAACAGAGTAAAAAACACTACAATTGTGTATTTTAATTTCTTACATTCTTCTTGACTTACAGGACACGACAAAATTTAAGTGACGGAAAAATTATGTACAATTACGAAGAAACAAGAGTCAAATAGGTGTCAAATATAGTGTCCCTACTTTGTTAAATATATGTAGCGTAAAATATGTTTCATATATTGTATGAAAATGTTAATTATTAATGTTTAGGTAATTGTTCTGATGATAGAAAAAGTTCTTTTATTGCAAAAGAATGTGTTTAGAAATTTTAAAATTGTTCATGACTGTGAAAATAACTACGTATGGTAATAAGTTTTTTTTACTATGTAAAATATATTTGTGTTGATCAATAAAATGCCCACTCATTGCAAAAAGGAGAAATTCACGTATATTAGAACAAAAATATAGATGTGTCCAAACAAATTCATGACCTGAAGAAATTGGTTCATGCATCTAATAGAAAAATGTTTGTGCACTTATCTAAAAAAGTAAAAAATAAAATAAAAACTAAGTAGTTAAAATTAATACATAAATATAAACAAATAAAAAATGGAGCGAATGAGAAAAAAGGACCACCCCATGACCACAATAAGATAAAAATCTCAAGTAATCTAGTTCATGAAAGTTTGAATGTTAAACTGTAAGAACTATCCACTACACATTTTGCCATATTTTTTTAGTTGGAAACAACTTTCGAACAACCTTTCATGCTTAGAGAAAACTTGGATTCTCTAAATTTAATAGGATCTCTCTGCCGAAGAAAGGAAGTGCTTCGGTTTTGGAAATAATACAAGAATAAGATATAGGAAGACATTACATGTCGTGTAGGAGTATGTGAAATAGGAGAGTCTTCTTTGAGAGCACAAGGGTATGCTTTCTATAAGATTTTATTCCATTAGATACACTTATAACTTGATTATGCTATTACTGATTGAAAGATACTATTTTCTAGGTGCTACACACACTCGAACTCGCACTTCTGCGCTAGTGTGATGGGGCTACATATGATAACAAGATAACATATCTTGCCCGCGGTTCCATTGCCATAAACATATGCATACCATGGTCTACTTTAGAGACATAAATTATGAAAAATATGAAAAAATGATCATGCAAAACACTAGAGGAAATTCCGAGGTCCATCACAAGGTCCCATGAAAATCAGACGTGCTATCATGGCAAGATTTTGAGTGGAGTAAAGCAGTGACAGTGAGAAAAACCCGACAAGGAATAAGACAGTTGTGGCTAGACATAGACAACGGAGAGACTAGACTATATATGCTAGCCCAATAGGCTTAGCAAGTCACCACATAGAAAGTACCCCACGTTCTGGTACATTGCTATTTTTTTTCCTTTGATTTATGTTTCTTTATCTTTTTTCTCCTGTTCTTTTCGTTTTTTACTTTGTATATATTTCTTTCATGATTTTTCTATTATATTTTTTAAAAAAATTCCCCTTCAATCTATCTATTTTGCGATGAATTTTATTTTTGTTCCGTTTTGCTTCCTCTTAGAGTGTGGACGTGTTCCATGTGAGCTATTTTTTCTACATATAGTTACGATTTATCCTATGTTTTGTTGGTTTTTGTTCTACTTCGTCTAAAATTATGTTCTAATAGTAGTTGTGATTTTGTTTCTTATGTGTCTAACTTTTTTTCTAGTCCAAAATTGTGTTCCTCTTGTAATTATGATATGTTCCATGTGCTCTAAGATCATTATCCAAATTTATTATCGGTTTTGCAGATATTATTTTGTTTGTTAGGAATAAACTTTTTTCCACTTGGTTTAAATTTTTATTCCACCTGAAGTTCTGATGTGTTCCACATGCACGCCCGTATTCATGATTTTATTCCACTTAGTGCAAAATTGTGTTCCGTTGCTAACCATAATTTTGTTCCTCACGTGTTAAAACTTTGTTTCCATTGGTTAAACTTCTGATCGTCTTTAGTACTCATTATATTGTTCCACTGGTATAATTGTAGTCTAACCTTTGTACCACCTGCATATATAAGTTGTTTCATGGGCACTAATTTTTTCATGTGGTGTAAAGATTTTATTTTCATTAAAGGTCATGTTTTGTTCTATGTGATGTAAATTTTTGTTTCTCTTTGTCCAATATATTGTTCTTCTTTTGATCATGGTTTTTTCTCTCTTTCTTTTCCTAGCCCCAAGTCAACATATGCCACCCAAGCCGCTCCTCGGCAGCAAATTGGCTCGACAAGTATGACCCAAGGAACAACAAGCGTACATAGGTAGTACCATCACACATGTAGCAACTCCCTCCATCCACGAAAGAGTGTATTTCTAGCTTTTTTGGAAAGGTCAACTATATCAAAATTTGATCGAGTTTATACAAAATATAAAAATATTTATGAAAGCAAATAGCTATATAATGATAATATATTTCATCATAAATCTAATCATACTAATTTTGTGACATGGATACTGGTGTAATTTCAAAAGAAATGATCAAACCTAAAAAAAGTTGACTTTCCAAAATTATTGGAAATGTAATCTTTAGGGGATGGAGCGAGTAGCCCGTCCATTTTGGTGTTATCGAAGTGGACTCACGTATGTGGTTAGTAACCGGTTTGTATATGCCTTAATCTCTTCGGCCAGCTGACGGGGATCCTGGATCTGCTCATTGTTTTGAACCCCGTTCCTTGCATTCCATAGACGCCAGAATGTCAATGCCAGCACAATTGTGTCCCACGATGAAGATCTTGCCAAGAATGTCAATGCCAGCACAATTGTGCCTTCAGGTTGATAAAGCTTTTATTGCACAATATGACAGAGAAGGATTTCTTCAATTCTGTCCACACATCTCGTGCATATCGGAACAGCTTCCGGACGACCACAATGAACGCAACCATCATCCGCGGGATATGACGATCCACTAGTTGTTGACTAGAGGGGAGGCAATCGTGGGTAAAACACCACAAAGTAAATTTTATCGTACCTGGCGTAGTGATCACCCTGAGCTTCTTCCATAGAATTGCTTCCTCATATGTATTCGAGGAGCGAGTAGTCTTTGGTCCACTCCTGAATTGTGAAACTCCTCCGTTCTACCCAAGTTGTTTGCTGATTGGACAGGGTATTGGCCATTGGCCATTCTTCGTATGTGGTCAAGTGACTAAATCAGATCTGCCAAATTTGCTAATGGGAACTTGGAGAATCTGCATAGCAGTTTTCTCTAAAAAAATTATTGACACGATCAACATCCCATGTCCCCTAAGTCTTCATCAATAAGAAATCTCACTGATGTAGCCTCAGGTATAGTAACAAGAGATTTTAGAAACTCTGGATTAACTCCTGGAATCCACCAATCTGTAAGCAGCTGTGTATTTTTCCATCTCCAATACCCCAGCATACAGCTTGCTTTACTAATTCCTTGCCAAACAGAATACTTGTTCACGTGTAAGAGGATGATCTTGGCACAGGAGCACACCAAAAATCACAATCAGGGAAGTACCTTCACTTCAAAACCCTTGCACACAGAGACTCTTGGGTCAGTGACTAAACGCAAGCATTGTCGGCCGAGCATGGCCTGATTGAAAAGAAGGCCGAAGCCACGGACTTCCAACAGCTACTTGATTCCCTCCCGGTGATCTTATCTGACGCCCCGGACTCGGCCGCGTGGCAGCTTCATCCCTCGGGGGAGTTCTCGGTGAGCCCGGCTTATCGCGTCCTGTTCCAGGGACCGGAGCTGAGCTGGACGTCTCCCCTATGAAAGGCCCCCCTTCCTCTTAGTATTCGCATCTTCATCTGGCAATTCCTGCATGACCGGCTACCTTCGGGGGTAGAGGTGGCCAAGCGTAACGGCCCGGGCAATGGCTTGTGTCCCCGATGTGGGACTCCGGAGTCTTGTGCCCATATTATGTTTTTCTGTTCGGTGGCTCATGCTCTTTGGAGCTTTGTCCGAGAGGCGCTGGGGCCTGCCTGACAGGCGCATGAGCTCGGGGAGTTCCTGCAGACCCAGGCAAATAGAGCCGGAGGGAGGCGCCGCCTCTTCTGGCTTGTGTTTGCGGCCATCTCGTGGAACATGTGGAATGTGTGTAACAAGATGGTGATTGAGAAGGTATACCCTTCCCACGTGTCTGACCCTGTTTTCTTCTTTCTTGCCTTCCTTCAGCAGTTGTCTCCCCTGGTGCGGCAGCATGATCGGACGGCCTTCGACGACACTCTTCGGGCCTTGAGGATGGCGGTGCTCCCCCTCTCGGCTCCTGCTATGTCGAGCCCGACGGTGGCCTGAGTGTGCTCTCCGTCTCTCCGATGTGGCTTTTAGTTTTTTCTTGGGCGTACTTGTGCTGTGGCCTCGGCGGACGTTCGTACTTTTTCCTTTTTTTGGTTTGGCTTCGGCCGTCGTGGATGCTGTCTGAACTCTGCATGTGGATGTTGCTTTATTTATAAAGCGGTGCGAAAGCCTATTTTAAGAGGAAAACCAAGCCCTCCAATTTTGGTGGTGAAACCTAGTCCCACTACCGTCGGTGCAATTTTTCTTCCCATCCTCTTCTCCCAAAAAGAAATATGCAAGAGACCTTTTTTTAGAGAAACCACATATATTTTGTTAATTGAAAACGAGTTACAAGAACAGACACACGTGAAAAGTAAAAAAACTGATCGGGATAAAATGATTATCCTAAAAACTTTGCAGATAAATCGTCGACCGGTATGTACTGCATGTTTAAACATGTACTACTCCCGAGCTATTAAACTAAACTCGACGATCAAGCGAGGGGGATGGGAGAGACCAAAGGAGGGATACTCAAAATTGAATGTTGATGCTTCATTTCTGGCCGATCAACTCACGGGTGCCACACGAGCAGTCATTCGGAACAATAAGGGCTCCTTTGTAGCCTGTAGCAACTGTGGCATTCCCTCTATATCGGATGTGGAGATGACAGAGGCTCGTGCTCTCCGGGATGGCCTTCTTCTGGTTGGTCAAGTTGGGTGTTCAAAACAAGTCGTCAACAGCGATTCAATGGACGCCATCGGGACTATGCAAGATGGTGGAAATTTTATAGGACATGCAATGGCTATCTACGAAGAATGTGCATTCTTAGCTCGAGGTTTCTCGCATGTAATTTTTCGCATAGCCCTAGAGAAAGCAATAAGGTAGCTCATGTTTTAGCGAGCAGGACAGAGGGCTCTCAGTTGATTGTTTGGACCGAGTCTCCACCTGATTTTATTCTTGAGTTGCTTATGGACGATGTAACTATGTTTGCTGTTTAACAAAAATCTGCCATGATGCCTTCTTTAAAAAAACATGTACTACAGTCTACATATGACTCTCAAGTCTCAACTTCTCCCTCTAGTCGGGGATTAATTTCTGGAGCATTAATTAGGTTGTTTCGTTTTGGAAGGCCAGAGTGTTAACATCTGGAGGATTAATTACGGGATTCTTTTTGTGGGAATGATTAATTACGGGATCCTGGAGAGAAAAGCTGCCACGCAAAGAAATCGTGGGGCTAGAAAAAGGAAGGCGGGAGAGAAATCGGGAATTAATTACGCCAACAAAATTAACAACTCTGTTTATGCTAATTTGGTATGCCAATTCTCTCTTGGTATGCCAATTTGGCCCTCCGGCCTAGCAGTTCCAAACGGGGGGAGTACACGAGTATATATACTCCATCCGTTTCAAAATATAAGATGTTTTAGTTTTATGAAGCAAACATATCTAAACTATTTTTAGTATATAAGTTCGTTCATTAAAACAAGTCTAGATATATTCTTTTTATAAACCTAAAACATTTTATATTTTGAAACGGAGAGAATAGGAATTTGTTTCATATACTCCGTAGGAACTCGAATTAGTTGTCGCAATGTGGAATATATATACTGTGCACTGAGTTAAGAAATGCGAACTTTATTTATTTCTCCTCGACATAAACAAGGAAGAAAAAGATTGTCTTCATTTGATGGTATAAAAAGTTCCAAAGGCGAGCGTATCAACAAACCCCAAACGCCCTTATGAAACGAGAGAGAACTTGCATGTGGCCGGGTGAGCGCGACCTACGTTCCGGCGGCGGCCGGTGTGCACGACGTCGTCGCAGGCGAGCTATCAATTCCCAAACGCCCACCAGTTGTAACCCGTCGACTCGTGGGGCATTGTGTAGGAGCGCGTCCGGCGTGCGGTGGCTCGCAGTCCGCCGTCCTTGTCGTACCGGAGCTTGAATGTGGTGGCATAAAACAGGTAGACGTTGTCACCGATGTCTTGGTTCACGCCCTTCCGAAACCGTTGCTCGACGAGACAGAACTTGCCGGGTCCCATGTGGGTGAGTGCCACGTTCTTGGTCCTGCTCCAGTCCTCGCAGACGAGCTTCTCCTTGAGGAACTTCCATGCCGGCGGCGGCCCTTCGCCGCCGGTGGCCGGCACGATGTCGCAGGAGCGTACGACCCCTTCGTCGATTCCAGCACCCGTACCGTCGAGCCCCACCCAGGCGTCCAGCTGCGCGTCGTGGTAGACGCGTCCCCGAAAAGGCAGCATCCAGTCGCCGTGGCGCTTCCACTCCTGGGTCTCCGTGTCGAACGAGTAGGTACCTTTACCGTACAGGGAGAAGAAGAGGGTGCGGCCGTCCGGGTGCGCGGCGTGGCAGGCGGCGCCGCACGCGACCTTCGAGGTGCCGAACGGCGGCGTGCGGACAGAGCTCCATGCCCAGCGCCCGCCCTCCTCGGCGAGCACGTTGAAGTGATCCTCGCCGCCTTGAAACTTGGTGGTGCCCATCATGTACAGCCTGTCTTGGGCACCGTTAGGTATGAACGAGGCGGCGAACCGTGTTTCGACGGGGGCGCGAGGCCCGACGGCGAGGCCACCCGTCGTGGTGTCGTAGAGGAGGACTGGGGCGTCCTCCTCCTCCTCATTGTAGCGCATCATGGCGATCTTGCCGCGCACGGAGGAGACCCACGGGTAACTGAAGTTGGCGTGGCAGCTCTCCAGGCGGAAGACCGGCGGGCCGGGGAGAGGGGTGGCCAGCGAGTCGAGGTCGGCGCCGGGGTCGGCGCTGTGGAAGTCGGCCACGTCCACCTTGTATATGCTGTACCCCTTGATCCAGTCGTCCACAACTAGGTGAAGATAGCGATGCCGCCGGGGTCTGGAGCTTGGGCCGCCCTCATCGTCCGACCTGCGCCGCTTAGGCATCGATCGCGGCTTAATTTGCAACCTCCCGTGTGTTATTAGGAATCGCTCCGGAGAGGCGGTGGCGGTGGCGGTGGCGGTGGCGGTGGCGGTGGCGATGGCGATGGCGATGGCGATGCCGATGCCGATGCGTACAAAGACTATGGGGCAGTGCTGACAATATATAGACGCAAGTATATTAGGCAATCGCACACGGACCATCCATCTCCGTGACGGATTCGAGTTGGAGCTAGGGCATCAACATTTCCGTTTCTTACGGGAATCAAATCAAGGTTTCTCTTAGGATCTTGCTGCTCCTTCTACCGGGTCCGGCGTCTGGGCATCGTCGATGGCGAGACGCGCGCGGGACTGGCGCGAGCGCATCTCTCGCCGCGCGAGGGACTGCTGCTTCCGCGGCGCCTGCAGCAGTTATATGGGGCCGGGCGAGCAGCCTCTCTAGCCTGGTCCTGTGCTTACCACGCCTGGAGCGTTCTCCTGCGCTCGCCGTCCCTGTCTGTCCGGCGCGCCCGCAGCCCTGCTCAGTGGAGGCGCGCACGCCGCCGACCTCGTCCGGCCACTTCCATGCTACCCTCCTCTGCCTCGTCCTGGAAGGAGAGCCGCATCCTGCAGCGCCGTTCTGGGCCAGAAAGCGGCCCCAAGCCCGCGAACCCACAGCTCACCTCGCCACTGCCATCTCCTTGCGCTTCAAGTAGCAGCAGCCAGAGCCAGGTCACACCTGCTTTGCCACATCGCACTACTCCATGCCAGTCTGAGTCAGGGGCACCACGCGCCCATGTCTTTGCTTGCGTTCCAGCCATCATCCACGCCACGCCCTCGTACGTCCCCTCCAAGCTCGGTGTTTGACTCGCCACTCTGCCCTGTATCCCAGCATGGTCAGTTTGGCCTCTTCATGCCACCGCACCTGCAGCCCTTGCTGCCATCGCCGGCCCTTGTTTCACCTCCGCCTCTAGATCTGCCAAGACGCTGGCAGGGGATTCCACTGTCAGGCGTAGCAGCATCAGGATCAAGTCGACTCACCACCGTGGCACGAACCGATCCTGTGCAAGCGCCTGGGCATTGTCAACGAGCTGAACCACCGGGTCCATTCAGGCTTCTACTTGTCACCTGGTGCATGTGCGTGTGTTTTCAGGAGACCAATTTGCAAATTAATTGCAATCTCTTCGATTTTCAGACCAAGTAACCACCATGAGTCTGTATTCCCACAATCGGGCAAGTCGTACTCGTACTACGCACTACATGAAAGAATTGATACGTCGACCGTTAAATTATCGTCGGCACAGGCGGTGGATGTCGGCGTAGCCCTCTAGGCGTATGTCCTGCTCCGTCGTTGTCGGCACAACCCCTCCCTCTCGGCATAGCGTCTTCCAGCGGGCCTCGCATGTCAGGCAAAGGCCGTCTCCGATAACGGCCCAGCCTGGAGCTACGCTGGCCGTCGGCACAAGAATGGAGCTACGCCGACAGCTTGGCCGTCGGCATAGCTTAAAATATTTTTTAAAATTTTAATTTTAATTTTTTATATTTTTAATTTTTTTGTCTTTGATTTGTTTGACTCGTTAATCTCCCGTTTTGATCATTTTTAACACTATTTATAGTTAATAATTGATTAAATTGTAGTCTTAGTCAAAGTTCCCAGTCGGTCATCCATCCTAGCACTACTCCAGCTCTAACACGTTTAACTTTATCGTTCTTTTAGAATCTGTTTTCGCAAAGCAATTTACACATTGTTGTTATTACTATGGTATCAATCCTATTAACTCTTATATCATCATGTCACATGGTTGTATTTTTTGAAAATACAAGCAATTATTTAAGTAAACAACAATGAATAAGTAAAAATATTATTAAACAACAATTATTTAAGTAAGCAATTATTTTATATTTCTATTTAATATGGAACGTCAGTTTTTTGTACTCGGAAAATGGAAAACAGCTCTTTGGTGCGACGAAAAGGAAAACTTTCTCCTAAAACGTTGTTCGTCATCCCATGATACACACTTATGCACAATATGGACACATTATCACCGTGTCTGAACTGGGGCTACGCCGAGGGCTGTATCTACGCCGACGGCCACCGTCAGCACATTCCTCGCTACTACGCCGACGGCCACGCTAGGGCTACCCTTGACACTGTCATCTACGCCGACGACCATCCCTACGCCGACGGCTGGGCTGGACTGTCCAGGGAAGGCAGCTACACCGACGACCCCGACATTTCGCCGTCGGCGTAGCCGGCCGGCGGCATCTTAGTTCTTTCCTGTAGTGACGGGCTGGTTGCACTATTGCGGCCGTGCTTTGAGCGAGAAAAGAGAAGTGCTACTAGAGTAGGACCTGGCAATTTGGCTCCTAGCTCTAAATACACCTATTATAAAAATTATATTTTATATTAATTTCAAAATATTGAAAAAATCTGGAACAAAATTCCATGTGTGCATCTGGACATGCTATGTCCTCACACAAAGTTTTGCATTCAGAAGATACTTTTTGTGGTCTGTACAAAAAAGACAAAAAAATTCTTCTGAAAAACTATTTTGCAACACCAAAAATTGTCTTTCTTTTTACACAATCAACATAAAATATCTTTTTTTCTTGAAACTTGGTGTACGAACATATAACAAATGCCCCACACAAACAGGCCCACAGCTAACAACGATGCCCCAATCTCTAAGCAAACCGACAGAGGCCCAATAAACACAAAACATCCCAAAAAAACCACCTCTGACCGACTTAAAACAGTGGAAGCAAGGACAGAGCTGCAAAACCAGGGAGCTTAGAGCTCCTTAGGGATGTCAACATGTTCATCCGAATATTTTTTTAATTTTAATGTATGTTATTTTAGCGGTAGGTACATCTACACCTAGGAGCCAAAATAAATTTCGGTACTAGAGTACTAGTACAAAAGAGAGAAAGTTTGTAGTAAGTAATAGATAGACGGAGAGGGTGAATGAATTCATATAGGTCTAATTTGACAATGAAGTTTTCTTGAAACTGAAGTATTCCAAACTACAGTATCTAAGTGTCTGGGCTATACGTGGGCATGGGCAGCCCGACCCGAAAAAAGCCTGACGGGCTGGGCCTGGGCTCCAGATCTGCAGTCCAAAGATTGCATGGGCCGGGCTCGAGCCGAAGGAAAACACAAAAATAGGCAAAGGCCCGATGGCCCGGCTAAAAATGTGCATCATGGACCGGGCTTGGGCTTGATTTTCAGGCCCGATAGTCGGGCCGTGCCGGGCTCGGGCCTAGGATTTTGGCGGTCAGGCTTGGTCAGGCCCGGCCCGAGCCTGACCCGGCCTGGAAAACGCCCAGGTATGGTCTGGGCTAGGAATAGTTCAGTTTTAAAAAAAGATGTCTGAAGTTGTTTTTTCAATACTTCAAAAATAGTATGTTTTGAGAGATATTGAAATATTAATACTATAGTTTTAGTTATAGCCAAACATTCGTCAATAGACATGAACTGACCTATTCTTTATCGAAAAAAAAACGAGCTGACTTGGTGTGTCAACCGTCTCACCACGAGTCGAGCTGCAGGGATCTGAGAAGAGGCGGAGCTGAGTGTATATTGTCTGGTGCGTATTAGCATCACGTAGTGTCCTCTTTTTTTCTTCTTTGATGACATGTGGTGGCAGGGACGATAGCAGCGCTTGTGTCTCATGAAAATCAAGATGCTAGTAACTCCTATAAATAGGCGTAGCCTACCTGGCCAGGAAGGGCATCCCGGTGCACACTCCCCTAGGTCGTCGGATGCAAGTAACAATGCGTGTTTTCACCCTCGAAATTCAAAACAGCCATCCGATCTATCCAACTGCTTGTTTACCCTCTGCGTTGCATGCAAACGTCCATGACCAGTGGGCTCATCGAAGGGTGGGGTCATATGAACAAGACTGGATCATTTCAGCATCCGATGCGTATTCTGGTCAACTGGGGTGAAAACCTAGACTTCACTCGCGATGGGAAAATATCCGCGCGGTCTCCCTACTCGTCCTCTCCTTCCCTCCTTCCTGCATCCCCTCCACAAGCCGTCGCCGCTTGACCTCGCCGCGCCCCGCTCTCGATACAGTGTGGAGAGGGATCCACGGGCCGCTGCCGCTTTACCCAGGAGGAGAAGTTGCATAACCGCATCCTTTCGTCATGCTGGTGGCTGGGAGGAGACGCTGCAGGAGCCTCTAATCGGTGGTGGCGCTATCTGGGGCCGCGACCGCAGCAGGTGTGGCGCGAGCATGGCGGATGGATCCACAGGCGAGCTCGACGGCTAGGGCCTGGTGGCCAAAGGTAGAGGGCATGGGCCGCGGTCATCTTCCATGGAGGGCGCCACATGTGGTGCACGGGACCAGGGCAGACGCGGTGCACGCGAGGCAATTCAACTCTCATGCTTTTCTATGCCTATCCTTCGTGTTCTTCTTCAATGATCTGGTATGTGTTCTTCTCCTCTATTATGTTCTTGAAGCTAGGGTGTTTGATGGAATGCTAGCCTTGGTAGATTTGTAATTTTCTCTGGTGGTCTTGCAGCTTTATTATTTGGTTTGGTCGATTTGTCTATTTCGCTCCTCGCAAGTAGTCATGTGCGGCGGTTTGTGCTCGTTCAGAGGGTGGCTGGACCAGGACGGGACAGAGAGCTGCTGCAGGAGCGAGAAGAGCTCGCTGATATTGCTTCTGCAGCAGCGAGGAGGAAGATACATGAAGAAGGGGTGAAATAAGGCTGAGTGGGCCGTCCCTGCGACAGATGTGCCGTCAACACCGGTGTTGCTGTCCTCGTCGTCCTTGACGTCACCCCAAGCTCTGAGACTTCAGGTACAAGCCCCCATCTCAGGCTATCTCTACCATCTGCTGTTTATGTTTTTACCATCTTGAACTTCTGGACGTATATATAGATGACAAACCAAGATGAAACCCAAGCACTTGTTCAATAATTTTAGCTGAAAACCTTGCTAAGTTGTTGTGGTTGCATTGGGTTGCACATGATGACTCCTACACACATTAAAGGCAGCCGTTTTTCCTAGCTTTGGTGAGAGGATTTGTTACAACGGGCATCTATCATTGCTACCGGTGGCGGGGGACTCTGCTACAAGAAGCGGCCGTCGTTTACTACCTGTAGGGAGGGGATCTGCTACAATGGACGACTGGTGTTGCTACCTGTGAAGGGGGGGGGGGACTCTGCTACAACGGCCGACACGGCGGCCGATGTTGCTACCGTTGGTTGGCGTCTCTGCTACAATTGGCAGTTGGCCTTGCTACCGATGTTGTTGTGCTCTGCTACCATGGTTGTCCGGTATTGCCACTTCTGGTGAGGGTAGCTCTGCTACAAAGGGCTGTCGGATCTACTACATCGAAGGCTGACGTTGCTACCATCGAAGGCCGGCCTTGCTACCAGCGATGACCGGGTGATGACCGAAGGCGGCGGTGGTCGGTGAGATATCACACCGGAGCTTCGAGCAACGGGATGGTGCGCTGGTACGAGTTGTGGGCGTTTGCCGGCGCATCGGCAAAGCAATGAAGAGTTGTAAAAGGGGGGTTCATCCGTGGGAGGAAGGAAAAGTGAACATAGTCGTTCCCGTTTTTACCACGTAAACATGGGACACGTGTTGGCTTCTTGACCTGGGGGGTCGGAGATTTCTATCCCCCGGGGACTCCGAGCAGTCGCCATATATATATTGTGTACTGAGTACAATAAGAAATGCAAACTTTATTTATTTCTCCTCGACATAAAAAAGGAAGAAAAGAATTGTCTTCATTTGATGGTCTGGGCTAGCAATACTTCAGTTTCGAAAAAAGATGTCTGAAGTTGTTTTTTCAATACTTTAAAAATTGCATGTTTTAAGAGATATTGAAATATTAATACTACAGCTTTTAGTTATAGCCAAACATTCGTCAATAGACATGAACTCACCTGTTCTTTGTCGGAAAAAAACGAGCTGACTTGGTGTGTCAATCATCTGAGTGCACCACGAGTCGGGCTGCAGAGATCTGATCAGAGGCGGAGCTGAGCGTATATTGTCTGGTGCATATTAGCATCACGTAGTGTCATCTTTTTTTGACATGTGGACGATGGCGGCGCGTGTGCCTCATGAAAATCAAGATGCTAATAACTCTTATAAATAGGCGTAGCCTACCCGGCCAGAGGGAGGGCATCCTGGTGCGCACTCCCCTAGGTCGTTCGATGCGAGTAACAATGCGTGTTTTTACCCTTGAAATTCACAATAGCCATCCGATCTATCCAATTGCTTGTTTACCCTCCGCGTTGCATGCAAACGTCCATGACCACTGGGCTCATCGGAGGGTGGGGTCACATGAACGAGACTGGGTCATTTCAGCATCCGGTGTGTATTCTGGTCAACTGGGGTGAAAACCTAGACTTCACTCACGATGGGAAAATATCCGCGCGGTCTCCCCACTCGTCATCTCCTTCCCTCCTTCCTGCATCCCCTCCAAAAGCCGCCGCCGCTTGACCTCGCCGCGCCCCGCTCTTGAGACAGTGCGGAGAGGGATCCACAGGCCGCTGCCACTTTACCCATGAGGAGAAGTTGCATAACCGCATCCTGTCGTCGTGCTGGTGGCTGGAAGGAGACGCTGCAGGAGCCTCTAATCTGTGGTGGCGCTATCTGGGGCCGTGACCGCAACAGGTGTGGCGCAAGCATGGCGGATGGATCCACATGCGATCTCGACAGCCAGGGCCTGGTGGCCAGAGGTGGAGGGCGTGGGCCGTGGTCATCTTCCATGGAGGGTGCCACATGTGGTGCACGGGACCAGGGCAGACGCTGTGCACGCGGGGTAATTCAACTCTCCTGTTTTTTTATGCCTATCCTTCGTGTTCTTCTTCCATGATCTGGTATGTGTTCTTCTCCTCCTCTATTATGTTCTTGAAGCTAGGGTGTTTGATGGAATGCTAGCCTTGGTAGATTTGTAATTTTCTCTGGTGGTCTTGCAACTTTATTATTTGGTTTGGTCAATTTGTCTATTTCACTCTCCGCAGGTAGTCATGTGCGGCGGTTTGTGCTCGTTCAGAGGGTGGCTGCACCAGGACGGGACAGAGAGCTTCTGCAGGAGCGAGAAGAGCTCGCTGATATTGCTTCTGCAGCAACGAGGAGGAAGAGACAGGAAGAAGGGGTGAAATAAGGCTGAGTGGGCCGTCCCTGTGATAGATGTGTCGTTAGCATCGGTGTCGCTGTCCTCGTCATCCTTGACGTCACCCCAAGCTCCGAGACTTCAGATACAAGCCCCTATCTCGGGCTATCTCTACCATCTGCTGTTTTTGTTCTTACCATCTTGAACTTCTGGACGTATATATAGATGACAAACCAAGATGAAACCCAAGCACTTGTTCAATAATTTTAGCTGAAAACCTTGCTAAGTTGTTGTGGTTGCATTGGGTTGCACATGATGACTCCTAGACACATAAAAGGCAGCCGTTGTTGCTAGTTTTGGTGAGAGGATTTTCTACAACGGGCATCTATCATTGCTACTGGTGGCGGGGGACTCTGCTACAAGAAGTGGCCGCCGTTTACTACCTGTGGGGAGGGGATCTGCTACAATGGACGACTGGTGTTGCTACCTGTGAAGGGGGGGGGGGGGGGGTGGACTCTGCTACAACGGCCGACACGGCGGCCGATGTTGCTACCGGTGGTTGGCGTCTCTGCTACAATTGGCAGTTGGCCTTGCTACTGATGTTGTTGTGCTCTGCTACCATGGTTGTCCGGTATTGCTACTTATGGTGAGGGTAGCTCTGCTACAAAGGGGTGCCGGATCTACTACATCGAAGGCTGACGTTGCTACCACCGAGGGCCGGCGTTGCTACCGGCGATGACCGAAGGCGGCGGTGGTCGGTGAGATATCACACCGGAGCTTCGAGCAACGGGATGGTGCGCTGGTACGAGTTGTGGGCGTTTGCCAGTGCATCGGCAAAGCCATGACGACGAGTTGTAGAAGGGGGGTTCGTCTGTGGGAGGAAGGAAAAGCGAACATAGTCATTCCCCTTTTTACCATGTATACATGAGACACGTGTCGGCTTCTCGACCTGGGGGTCGGAGATTTCTATCCCCTGGGGACCGCCAAGCAGTCGCCATATATATATTGTGTCCAGAGTACAGTAAGAAATACGAACTTTATTTATTTCTCCTCGATATAAAAGGGATCTGTCTAATTCTCAGCTAACTGAGAATTAACGTACGTCTCAGTCAGCTGACGTCATGCCATATCGTGCTTAGCTATCTCGTTGGGCTGCTGCTTTCCGCTGCTCGGCTGCTACATGCATGATGGCCCCATGTTCTATTGGTGCTCTGGCCTCGCTTACATACAGTAACGAGCTCCATGTTGTGATGCATGCTGTTGCGGCCGTCTCGTTGCCTCTTTAAGATTCTACATAAAAATAACTTTTTTCTCTGATACTGTACGTGTCAATTTTTGCTAATTACTCCTAATTAAACTCAACCCTAATTGCAAATATTCTACTCCCTTCATCAAAAAAGATGTAAATTTATATAAAATTTAGATATATCTAGTCATTATTTGGTGTATAACTACGTTTAAATTTAGATAAATCGGGGTCATCTTTTTGGAAACCGGGAAGTATTTTCTTAGGCTAAATTAGTCTACCAAAACATCATAATTTTACAAAAAAAAGACGATAATAACTCAGCTGCGACCTCATTTGCAACTGCAAAAGGCAGCCTCCCTTGTAATTTGGTAAAAAAAACTCACTAGCAATCCCACTCATAACTATTGTGATTAAGATAAACAAAAAATAAGTTGTAACTGCCGCTCTTCGGTCAGTGGGCTCGAACTGCCACTTTATTTTTCTTAACATAGAAAGTGCAAACTCTTTGATATCTATCTGATGATAAATGAAAGTACAAATTTGCAAGTGCAATAGCAACTCGGTTGATATTCCAACTCCAACTCATATGAAACATCAACCAGTTGCAATTCCGACTGCAACTCAAATGAAACATCGACCATTTACGATTACGAATGCAACTCATATGTACAAAAACTTGGACTAGTTTCAAGTTCGACCACAACTTATATGTAAAAGAAACTTGGACAAAGATGCAAAAGTCATATCACAACTCAAAAAGAATGGAATACAATGCACCAGTTGCGAGTCCGGTCGCAACTCAAGTAAATTACGAGTACAAATTTGCAACTCAAGTCAATTCCGACTGCAACTAAGACCTATATGAAAGGACAATTGCGATTCCGACTGCAACCGATATCTCTATGAAAAAGTCAAGCCATTTCCGATTCTGAATGCAACTCATATATACAAAAACTTGAACTAGTTTCAAGTTTGACCGCAACTTATATGTAAAAAAGCATGGACAAAGATCCAAAAGTCCGATCAAAACTCAAAATAAACGGAAACAATGGACCAGCAAGTCAATTCCGAGTACAAATTTGCAAGTGTAATAGCAACTCATGCCTCTATGAATGACAAGCCAAATTGAGATTCCGACTCCAACTCATATGAAACATCAGCCAGTTACGATTCCGACAGCAAATCAAATGAAACATCGACCATTTGCGATTTTGAATACAACTCATATGTACAAAAACTTGAACTATTTTCAAGTCAATTATGAGTCCGATTTTGCAACTGATACCTCTATGGACTAGTTGCGAGTCCGGTCGCAACTCAAGTCAATTCCAAATATAAACTTGCAAGTGCAATAGCAACTCAGTTGAGATTCCAACTCCAACTCATATGAACATTAACCAGTTGCGATTCCGACTGCAACTCAAATGAAACACATAGACCATTTGTGATTCCGAATGCAACTCATATGTACAAAAACTTGAACTAGTTTCAAGTTCGACAGCAACTTATATGTAAAAGAAACTTGGACAAAGATGCAAAAGTTCGATCACAACTCAAAATAAACGGAATACAATGGACCAGTTGCGAGTCCGGTCGCAACTCAAGTCAATTCCGAGTCCGATTTTGCAAGTGCAAAAGCAACTCATGCCTCCATGAAAAAGACAAGTCAGTTGCTATTCCTGACTACAACTCAAATGAAACATCAGCCAGTTGCGATTCCGACTGCAACTGATACCTCTATAAAAGACCAATTGCGATTCCAACTGTAATTGATACCCCTATGAAAGGTCAATTGCGATTCTGACTTCAACTCAAATGAAACATCGACCATTTGCGATTCCGACTGCAATTGGTACCTCTATGAAAAAAGACAAGCCATTTGCGATTTCGAATGCAACTCATATGTACAAAAACTTGAACTAATTTCAACTTCGATCGCAACTTATATGTAAAAGAAACTTGGAGAAAGATGCAAAAGTCCGATCACAACTAAAAAAAAACGGAATACAATGGACCAGTTGCGAGTCCGGTCGCAACTCAAGTCAATTCCGAGTACAAATTTGCAAGTGCAATAGAAACTTATGCCTCTATGAAAATACAAGCCAGTTGCAATTCCAACTGCAACGCATATGAAACATCAGCCAGTTGCGACCCCGACTGCAACTGAGACCTATATGAAAGGACAATTGTGATTCCGACTGCAATTGGTACCTCTATGAAAAAAGGCAAGCCATTTGAAATTCCGAATGCAACTCATATGTACAAAAACTTGAACTAGTTTCAAGTTCGACCGCAACTTATATGTAAAAGAAACTTGGACAAAGATGCAAAAATCCGATCACAACTGAAAATAAACGGAATACAATGGACCAGTTGCGAGTCCGATCGCAACTCAAGTCAATTCAGTGTACAAATTTGCAAGTGCAATAGCAACTTATGCCTCTATGAAAAGACAAGCCAATTGCAATTCCAACTGCAACTCATATGAAATATCAGCCAGTTGCGACTCCGACTGCAACTGAGACCTATATGAAAGGACAATTGCGATTTCGACTGCAATTGGTACCTCTATGAAAAAAGACAAGCCATTTGCGATTCCGAATGCAACTCATATGTACAAAAACTTGAACTAGTTTCAAGTTTGACCGCAACTTATATGTAAAAGAAACTTGGACAAAGATGCAAAAGTCCGATCACAACTCAAAAAAACGGAATACAATGGACCAGTTGCGAACTCAAGTCAATTCCGAATACAAATTTGCAAGTGCAATAGCAACTCATGCCTCTATGAAAAAAAAGCCAGTTGCAATTCCAACTACAACTCATATGAAACATCAGCCAGTTGCGACTCCGACTGCAACTGAGACCTATATGGAAGGACAATTGCGATTCGGACTGCAATTGGTACCTCTATGAAAAAAGACAAGCCATTTGCGATTCCGAATGCAACTCATATGTACAAAAACTTGAACTAGTTTCAACTTCGACCGCAACTTATATGTAAAAGAAACTTGGACAAAGATGCAAAAGTCCGATCACAACTCAAAAAAACAGAATACAATGGACCAGTTGCGAACTCAAGTCAATTCCGAATACAAATTTGCAAGTGCAATAGCAACTCATGCCTCTATGAAAAGACAAGCCAGTTGCAATTCCAACTGCAACTCATATGAAACATCAGCCAGTTGCGACTTTGACTACAACTGAGACCTATATGAAAGGACAATTGCGATTCCGACTGCAATTGGTACCTCTATGAAAAAAGACAAGCCAGTTCCAATTCCAACTGCAACTCATGCCTCTATGAGTGACAAAGATGCAAAAGTCCGATCACAACTCAAAAAAAACGGAATACAATGGACTAGTTGCGAGTTCGATCGCAACTCAAGTCAATTCCGAGTACAAATTTGCAAGTGCAATTTCAACTCATGCCTATATGAGTGACAAACCAAGTTGATATTCCGACTCTAACTCATATGAAACATCAGCCGGTTGAGATTCCGACTCATATAAAACAATTAAGAAGAGACCATGAAATAACTAATAACTCAAAGAAAGATCTTCTCCTCTCTTAATTGTTACAAGAACCATGATACCATATAAAATTGCAACAGTGAATCCATAGAACAATGGGAAGAAAATCATAAAAAAGGTCAAATAAAAAGACCTGTTCAAATACAACCCCACCGCAAAAAGAGACTCACATTGGAGAGGAAACTATCGAAATCAACTAGACTTTTCCACTCTCCACCATAGTAGGCAGAGAAGAACCGACCTCGATGCAAATTAGCGAGGCTCCAGCTTTAGAAAAAGAACCGATGCTCAAACTAACGATCTGTCCCCGCCCCCCGCCTCCGCTGCTCTTGGTCGATGTCAACCAATCTCTTCGCCGCTCCCAGCCTCTCTAAATAAAAGAAGTAAATATCACGGGAGAGAAAAGAATGAGGCAATGACCCACTCAACAAGAGACACTAGAGCTAGAGGACAAAAACAGGCCACGACCCACTCAACAGTCCACAACAACAAAAAATCCAGACCACACAACCTTTACGTGCCAAACAACTCAAATTCAGACAAAACATACTCCCTCCGACTCATATTAGTTGACTCAATTTTGTCTAGATACAGATGAATCTAGATTAGATACTTAACTAGATATATATGAATCTAGACAAAGTTGAGTCAACTAATATTGATTGGAGGAAGCACAATCACCGAAACGCTACAGTTGTAGAAACAACTACGGAATAATTCAAAAAACCACAACCACGTAGTATTTTTATACAGCCTATACATGTCTGCCATGACTTGCCAAACAAAACAACAACAAAAGTTAGCGTGTGTATCCACTTACCACTCAGAAAAAGACAAAGTAGGAAAAAAGAAAAGATTTCAAAAAAAAAATGAAAAAAAGAAAAAGATAGGCAGAAACCAAACTAAGTACGTATAATACAACATGGGCCGATCAAGCCAGGTCATGACGCGCGGTGACAACACAACGGACAAGGCATTTCACAAAACAAAACAAAAAACAAGCAGGACAAGGGGTGCGGAGACCTCGAGTCGAGGCCACACGCGGAACAACCGGCCTCACGCGGGCGCAAGTCTTGATGCGTGGAGCAAATCGGATGAACTAGAATGTGACTATGCCTTAAGCTAAATCTCAGCTAGCTGAGAATTAGCAAATCTCATATAAAAAAGGAAGAAAAGAATTGTCTTCATTGAGCGCGACGTTCCGGCGGCGGCCGGTGTGCACGACGTCGTCGCAGGCGAGCTATCAATTCCCAAACGCCCACCAGTTGTAACCCGTCGACTCGTGGGGCATTGTGTAGGAGCGCGTCCGGCGTGCGGTGGCTCGCAGTCCGCCGTCCTTGTCGTACCGGAGCTTGAATGTGGTGGCATAAAACAGGTAGACGTTGTCACCGATGTCTTGGTTCACGCCCTTCCGAAACCGTTGCTCGACGAGACAGAACTTGCCGGGTCCCATGTGGGTGAGTGCCACGTTCTTGGTCCTGCTCCAGTCCTCGCAGACGAGCTTCTCCTTGAGGAACTTCCATGCCGGCGGCGGCCCTTCGCCGCCGGTGGCCGGCACGATGTCGCAGGAGCGTACGACCCCTTCGTCGATTCCAGCACCCGTACCGTCGAGCCCCACCCAGGCGTCCAGCTGCGCGTCGTGGTAGACGCGTCCCCGAAAAGGCAGCATCCAGTCGCCGTGGCGCTTCCACTCCTGGGTCTCCGTGTCGAACGAGTAGGTACCTTTACCGTACAGGGAGAAGAAGAGGGTGCGGCCGTCCGGGTGCGCGGCGTGGCAGGCGGCGCCGCACGCGACCTTCGAGGTGCCGAACGGCGGCGTGCGGACAGAGCTCCATGCCCAGCGCCCGCCCTCCTCGGCGAGCACGTTGAAGTGATCCTCGCCGCCTTGAAACTTGGTGGTGCCCATCATGTACAGCCTGTCTTGGGCACCGTTAGGTATGAACGAGGCGGCGAACCGTGTTTCGACGGGGGCGCGAGGCCCGACGGCGAGGCCACCCGTCGTGGTGTCGTAGAGGAGGACTGGGGCGTCCTCCTCCTCCTCATTGTAGCGCATCATGGCGATCTTGCCGCGCACGGAGGAGACCCACGGGTAACTGAAGTTGGCGTGGCAGCTCTCCAGGCGGAAGACCGGCGGGCCGGGGAGAGGGGTGGCCAGCGAGTCGAGGTCGGCGCTGGGGTCGGCGCTGTGGAAGTCGGCCACGTCCACCTTGTATATGCTGTACCCCTTGATCCAGTCGTCCACAACTAGGTGAAGATAGCGATGCCGCCGGGGTCTGGAGCTTGGGCCGCCCTCATCGTCCGACCTGCGCCGCTTAGGCATCGATCGCGGCTTAATTTGCAACCTCCCGTGTGTTATTAGGAATCCCTCCGGAGAGGCGGCGGTCGTATGGCGATGGCGATGGCGATGCGTACAAAGACTATGGGATGGGGGGCAGTGCTGACAATATATATAGACGAAGTAATATATGCCAATCGCAGCACCGGACCATCCGTGCATCTCCGTGAAGGATTCGAGTTGGATGGCATCAACGTTTCCGTTTCTTACGGGAATCAAATCAAAGTTTCTGTTACGATCTTGCTGCTCCTTCTATCTCGGGCCGTCCAGCTAACCATATACTTATCCTATACGGACACTGCACGGCTAAAAAAACCAACCATGGACCACGCACATCGTCATCTATCTCTATCTCTACTAGTTGAATGTCTATGTGTTACTATGGTTTTTAAATTTTTAATTCATCAGTATGTCGCACATGACGTAAAATGCTCGTATGTAGCAATCCAGAATACAAGTTGTATTCAAAGACTCTTCATAAAAAGTGACCAAGTTAAGAATTCTCAAACATGGAAGTAGAAAAGCAACTTAAAAATATACTAAAAACATACTCATCTAGTCATTTTGATGTTGTTTTTGAGATGTGCATCTAAGAAATACAAGTTTGCCACCTCCATAACCATAAACTGGAATGTAAACAAACATGTACTAAAACTGTGTCCATTCACTTCACCTTTGGCTGTATTTTTCTAGTTTTGACACCAATAAATATTTTATTTCCAAGTTTATATAGATACTGACTAATTAGCCACATTAGACAGAATATCAGTAATCCCAATCTTTGGTATAGTACAATGTACAAAAACCACACATAAGCAGAGACAAAATATGGATTGAAGTTGTAAAATTAGACTACGACTTTAGTGACTTTAGCAAACCTGGAAACAACAATTACATCTTAGAATTTGCAAGGGATACCATGGAAGATGTCTCGAGGTAAGCACATGTACTCAATTTTCTGTAGAAGTAAATTTGTAAGCATGCAGGAATGCACATAAGCAGACCATCGGGACTGCATTACTTGTTAAGGATTCTCTAAATAGAATTACTTTCTTTATGAGAATAATTGTGCAAACAAAGCTATTTGGTTGGTTGCTTCACAAAAAGAATATATTAGAGAGTAAAGCACATGGGAGTCCATATACCAAATTAATGGATTTCAGAACTAAACGTGTAATCTCCTTCGTAAACACACATGCTTATATAACTATTAAGGAATGTACAAATTTATGGATTTAAGTTTTTCTTTGAAACAAATTTTCAATACTCAATTAATCCTTTTACAATGCCAATCAACTCTTGTAATTTTCAATTGCAACCCTTACATTGCAATGCTACAACCAGAATTTCAGAAGATTAACCATACCAATTTAAACCTCTTCATGTTTGATAACGTGCATTCAGCACACGAAAATACTCGTAAAGGAAGTACATGTGAATGGTAAATAATGTGATAGCTAAACATATGGAAGTGAAGGAACATACTTATTTTCCTTAAGAAAGATCCTTGTCGGTGGATATGATCTGGGATTGAGGTACATGCGGAAGTCTTAACGAGGGAGAAGTGGTCCACTGCCCGAGCAACACACCTTCCTATGGCCGGACACATGTAAACAGAAGATTGTTCTCAATAAAACCAATGCTAAACATAAATCTTAAATCATAACGGCATGTTTAAATTCCTCTTCCAGGCGGATGAGTAATCCATGGTGATGTACCCTTTTATAGGACACCAAACATTAACCTTGGTTATGTCAATGTGTTCCTGAAATTGAAAACGGATTGACAAGTACCTGCGGTGGGAATTGCTTGTGAAAAGATGCACCTTAGAATAGTTCTTCGTGTAATGCTTGAACACATTTTGCAAAAATATGCACAGAACCGTCAACATATGCATGCATGTTACACATTGTAATGTAAAAAAGGAAGATAGTGCTGCAATAATATTGCACCAGGGATAACCACCGAAAACCACAGCAAAAACAGAAGTAATTAAGAAGTTTGGAACACATTATGACCCAAATAAAAGTTCATATTTCAGCTCCACAAAGTGAACATCAAGAAATTAACTCTTATTAATTCAAGAATTGCATGGTAACTGCAACTATCATGTGAGAACCTGAAGAGAGTTCCTATAACATTGGCTTGTTCTTGGAGAATAAAAAGATAGTGTCTTTTGGTAGGCAAACTGAAGCACCCTTCTTAACATTGTTCAGAGTGTAGAATTCAGACAAGAATACCAGATTGTTCAGAGTGTAGAATTCAGACAAGAATACCAGCTGAAAAGAAAACAAATACTCATGTGTATCCGCCAACCACACACCATGATGTCACTGATTTTTTTGTGAGTTTGGCCAATGAGATTAACCAAGGAATATATGATGGGGTAATAGAAAATTTAGTGATGTCACCCACAATAAGCTACTGCTCGGTTGTCATCATGAATCTGGTTATGTATTTGGCATAAAATAATCTAAGAGGGAATGGGCTAACATTGACAACATTTCGCCGAATCTAAATTTGGCAACGGATGTTACAGAAGTTAATGATCAACAAGAACAAAATCAGGAAAGCTACAGATTGATGTGGAGGAGATCTATACCTACAACGGAGAGGAGTATCCACCTTGTCGGGCTCTTACTTGAACCCCATCGGCTGAGCAGAATCCCTAATCTCTAAACAAATGTGTTAAATTGCACTCAACCCAAGCCAACAACATGCAGAGTCTGGATAATACATATACAAAAATATATGCACAACATTGGTGGCTCGCACTCATTCTCTTAAAGACCTCGCACCCGCCACAATACATATACAAAATATATGCACAACATTGGTTAATAAAGAGTCCATATTATGCAAAACAAAAATCTACATTGGGACAAGACGCAAAGAGACAAAGAGACATAATTCACGAGTTGCTAAAGCTATGGACGTAAGGTCATGTGGGGCAAACTAAGCATGCATGAATAAATCAAAATTATTCTCATCTAAACCTGCTTATCGTCAGTAATTATGAGCAGAGACATGGACAAACAACCGTAAGTTAGAGTAACTAAAATACAGTCAATGCCGATGGCTATGAAATATGCTACAGAGAATACTAAAAAAGTAAAGCATAAAAATTTGCGTATACTTCTTTTTTTGTTTCCAACTAAAATCGAGCCATACGTTTGAGCATAGTCAATCTAGGAACATTACTTCTGGTTATTGTGAAAATACAACAAAAGTTTTGGTACGGAGAACAATATAATGTCCAAAAAAACACAATTTTTCACACTCCTAGAATCATATCATGATTTTAGTTTTCATTTTGCTAATCTTTGCTAAAATTAATATCCACTACCATGTAGTTAAGATAGCATAAAGCATATTGAAATAAGCATATAACCAGAGGAGAGAAACAAGACTTCTCTGACCTTGATGCAACAGTGAAGGATTCCCCAAAAAACACAATTGTAGGACCTTCCTTGTACATGTCAAGAAAGACATATTAAGATGGATCAAAGAAATCTTAGAGTCACCTTTAGATTATTCATCGTTGAAATGTTTTCATGAATCATAGCTAGGTACCTGGAATTACAAGTAAATGTGGCAGGCATGTAGTACGATGTGGTGTATCCAATGGAGACGCACAACTCCAGTCAAGGAAATTGAAAGAAATATAAACACCATTAGTCCCTTCCTTTTATGGTACCGGCAAGGCAGCAACAATAGTACGGTACAAAAAAGAAAATAAAATTACAGTATCCTGATTCAGAAAGTATTGAGTTGATATGTTGTTCACCTTGTTGTGCTTGTAATTTGTAAATATGTTCTGTTAATGAAAGAAAAAGACAACTATTATGTATTTTCTTACAAAAAGAGAGGAGAAATTGGACATCATGGCACCATGCCACTACAAAATATTTGAACATTAAAAAATATCACTGACTATGCATAGGACATAGTGTGGCATGATTCAAAATATCCCCTTACGGAAACACTGACCCATATCTCAATATTGCATTACAATTTTGGTGTCCTCGACCAATAACTAATCAATGAGACTCTGATAGTAGAAACGTTAACATAAGTTGATTCATTATAATTTCTAAACTAAAAAGAGCCAAAATGCATACAGATGCAACACAAACTCGATGTAAACCTTGAGCACCGAGAAGTTTTTAAAGAATGACTGGTCCAAATGAATTTAATGCCAAGACGTTTTTCATATGGGGCAACATTCAAACCGACAATTGTGAATCTTAGTACGCAATGGTAGATGGTAACATAAGAGACAAAGAAAGACCAACAAAAGGTTGTTCAGCTCATGTTTAGTATCAACAACAGATATAGGCAGGCTTGGCATTAAAGGACATAACTCAAAGGACCAAAGCTCTGAACTAATAACACACTAATATATGTGGTACTCTGTTGATTGAAATAAACAAGCGTGACTGGTAACTAAATTGTTTGAGTGATTAGGACCATAAAGAATGTGGCCCTATATGTATCTGTAAAGAGTACTATTTAACCAAGTCTTTGTTGTGTGGAAAAGTTCACGAAGTACTAAATTCAGTGAGAAGCCCAACAGGCAACAACAAACCTGTTCTAGTCCTAAATTCAGAAATACCTTCATTGCTTGTTCTACATGATCATCGCCCTATACTGATAATAGATACTGAACTTGAGGCGTAATGGATATACGAATTTCTATTACCTATTGACCCCACTCAAGGTTGCAGACGCTGGACTACATCGCACACCTTGCAAGCGCCTCCACAATGCTAGGGTGTTCCTCGGAAACCACTACCTCCACATGCGAGGTCAATCAATCAAACCCAAATAGCATGCAATAGCGTGAGTTGAGGACGTTGGACTCCGCCACTACCTTGCAAGCGCCTTCATGATGCTAAGATATTTCCCTTCTGGAACCACCACCTCCACCTACAAGATCGATCAATCATACCCAAATAGCATGTATTAGCAGCATGGAGAACATATCGAGGAGTGAAGCATACTAATGCTTCAGCAGCAGAAGGGGTGATGGAAGCATTGACAAAGGTTCTATGGTCCGTCAGGCGGTAGGAGATGGTCCGGTCACCAGATTCGACAGAAGCGAGAGGAGAGGAAGTGGAGATCTTTGAGGGCTCGGTGTGTTTTGTACATGCCAAGGTTCAAACCAGCATGATCAGTAGTCCCCACATGCCGAGCTGACGAGCGGCTCCACAACTCCACATGCACGGAGCTGGCCGGTGGTTCCACATTTTGGGAGCTGCAACGGCTTCCATCGGACGAGAGACGGCTGGGGGATTGGGGAGGCGGTTCCCGTAGATAGGGAAGCGGCACGACGGGTAACTGTGAAGCCGAGGGTCGGAGCTGCAGGTGGCAGTGTGGTGGTAGCTTGGATTGGCGGCGCGACAACAGATGGAGGAGGCATTATTTCCTCCATGTGGATTGACAGGATAAGACAGACGGGTTGAGGGGCATTCTCGGGGTTTTTCCCGCGTGCAGGATGCAAGGAGCACTATTTTTTGCCTTTTTCTTAATGTGAGGGAGACGTTTAACTCTCCTGCTTGACTTATATAATGTAACAATGAAACATGTAATCGCATAACACTGGAATACTGAGATAAACATTCTTCCTGTTTGATAACATTGACACGACTACTTTGTCAGGATATAAGTTTGCAATTCAAGAACCAAGAGACCAATACTTGCAAAATGTTTACGCATGAACTGGAAAAATGCCTAGAAAAGTATATAGATATTAAAAATACTTTGTAGGAATTTAAAATACCGTGTACATGGGTGGCAACCAAGATCTCATTTAGACTTTACTTCACACAATTCCGCTAAAAAATACAATCAGAAGAAACAATAAACATCGACCACCCTAACCTAATTTGTTGAACAGATGTTGCAATTTGCACAAGATTTAACATCAACCCACATAGTTTGAGAAAAGCAACCCAGATCTCACTTGGGCTTTATGTTAAAGAATCTAACAAGATTACCCACACACAAAAAAATAATCTAACAAGATTGATGAGTTCTCCCATTCCAGCAGGCTAAATGAGAGAATGAGTGGTGGAGCCGTCAGCGGGTCAAGGTCACAAATGATGCCAGAAGTGGCGAAATGTATCCATCCTGCGACAGCGAGCTCGAGCAGAATGAGGGCAGGGGCAACATCAGCGGTGGCAAGGCTAAGGCGGTATCACGACAGAGAGACCTATAGCACATATCTATAACAATTAACCATTCATCAATTATACGAACATTGACAAACTGACGTAACATTGGTACAGGCTACAAATTTCAAAAGACATATTTATGACTTGTATCATATTAAATAAGTGCTGGTAGAAAAGTTTTGCCTACACACCTTAAAACTACCAGGTCCTTCTTTTGGCAAAAGAAACCAGTACCGTTGTGACGGCCAGCTTCAACCAAGCGGCCTTCCAGTGTCCGTCCTAGAGATACTATCGGTTAGATGGAATCAAAAATTTAATATTCCCTCCAATCCAAATTAATCGATTCTGATTTCTGTAGATTCGAATGTATTTAGTCATCTTTTAGTGCTAGATACATCTAAATCTAGACAAACTTGAATCAATTAATTTGGATCGGAAGAAATAAGGAAACTGATTGCAAAACAGAACTGCTAGTACCTTTTATCCCCAGAGGCTTGCTTCCCCCCCTAGGGCAATCGAAGAGAAAAACCGGGTCTGGGTGGTTCGACGGTATGTCCCGGGTTAGTTTAGGAGCCGTTTAGCGATGTATGTTTTTTGTATCGGTGTACGTATCCGTTTTGTATAGGGTGTGTTTAGAGAAAAAAAAGTTTAGGTCCCACGTTCTAGAGGTGCTGTTACTCAGAACCTCTACGCAGCCGATTTAGGTCCCACGTTCTACGTCCCACGTGAGATTCACGGCGATCCGACCGGCGGCGTAACCCTAGCAGCCGACGAGATCGCACCTCATTGCCGCTCCTCTCTCCTCTAGACACGGCGACACCCTAAGACGCGGGACAGACCTCATCGCCGCTCCTGTCCTCTAGAAAAAATCGAGATCGGAGCACCTCCAGATCGTACGAGTCTAGATCGCAGCACTTCCAAATCAGAGACGATCTGGACCTAGTACGCGTCAGAGGTGAGATATCGTCGCCTTCTAGGGTTCGATGACGGCTCCTCCTCCTACTCCTCCGTGTTGTCGTAAGATAATTCCGACTCTCATGGTTTCTAGTGGTTGCAGATAATGGTGGATAGCAGTGGTTCAAGTATGATGGAAGAAGATGACGACTTGGACAATGAGGCCGAGTCCTCTCACCACCATGGATCGGATTCTGAGTCCTCTGACCACCATGGATCAGATTCTCATGTAGATGGGCATGTCCATCCTGATGATGCATCAGACGAAAATGTGAGTGGCCTTAATTTTATGTGGTGTACTAGTAATTGCAATGAAGACAACAAAATAAAATTATGTTCATTTTCATTTGTGTTGTGTAGATTGAGTTAGAAGTTGCTAATGAGGAGAACGATTCTGAGGTATTGGACAGTGAGTACGTGAATAAGGTATGTGCATTATTGTAGGTATATATGTGGATAAAATTAGTTGCATGAAAATAGAACTTACTATTATTTTCGTATTGAATTGTTCAGTTAATAGTTGGGAGTGATAAAAGTTTTGACTACTATGGTGATTCAGACTTGGAGACATGTGATAATGTTGAGGTATGTGTTTCATATTTTATGTGATGTATATACCCAAGTTGTACCATTGTACTAATAACTTATGTGTTATATGTTATGGATTTGTAGGTGTTTGGGAATGTTCTTAAAGAGAAAGAATATAAGGGGGAATGTGACAGGGATATTGGGCATCCAGGTGAAGAGCGGGAGAAGTATTAGAAAATAATGGATATGACTTTTGTTTCTGAACCTGCGGCTTATTATTTTTACAACAGCTATGCTAAAGACCATGGATTCAACATAAGAAAGGGCAGGTATAAGGAAAACAAAAAGGCATCGCATGATATACGTAAGAGGCAGTTCGTATGCTCCAGGGAAGGGAAACGTAGTAGCAAATACTTTCCTTTGGAAGGCAGAAAATACAAGCCAAGAGCAGAATCTCGTTGTGGATGCACAGCGCAACTGGTCGTGAAGCTAGATAAATCTAAAGGTGTTTGGTGTGTTGAGAAGTTTGATGACAAGCACAATCATATTTTAGCTAGATCTGATGAGGTGCCTTTACTTTGGTCTCATAGGAAGATCAAAGATTTCCAAAGAGCAGAGATATTAGCAATGGTAGCTAGTGGGATTAGAAAGCATATGATCATGAGTTCTTTCATCAGCAAGTACGGTAGATACAATCAAGTTGGATTCACGAGGAAGGATTTGTATAACATGTGTGCCAGAGAGAAAAGGAAGCTACTTTCAAGCGGCGATGCGGCCACGGCCATCGGCATTATGCAAAGCAGGAAGGAAAAGGACCCTGACTTTTTTTATGATCATCAGCTTGACGATAAGGGACGTTTGAAATGTCTCTTCTGGTGTGATTCTCAGTCACGTCAGGACTACCAAGATTATGGTGACGTTTTGGTGTTTGACAGCACCTACAAGATGAATCGATACGGTATGCCTTTTGTTCCGTTTGTCGGCCTGAACAATCACCGGAAGACTACCGTATTCGGATGTGCCATCATATCAAACGAGACCGAGGATACTTATGCTTGGCTCCTGAAAAAAAATTTGAAAGCAATGTGTCAGAAGAGGCCACGGTCTATAATCACGGATGCGGATGCTGCGATGATGAGAGCGATACGAAGTGTATTACCAGACGTGTGGCACCGTATTTGTACATGGCACATTGAAAAGAACATGTGCAAGCACCTAAGTTCCAAATCATTGCCAGAGTTTCGGTCTCTATTATATTAGTCCACCACGAAGGCCAAGTTTGAGGAAGGATGGCACGCATATGTGAGAAAATGGCAGACAGATAAGACAAAACCGTGGCTAAATAGAATGCACAAGAAAAAGCACCTATGGGCGGCTGCTTACCTCGCAGATGGATTTTGGCTAGGGATGAAAAGCAACCAGCGTAGTGAAAGTCTCAACTCGTCCCTTCATCTTCACCTCGATTATGGGATGACGCTTGTGGATTTAATTGTGCACTATGAGAATGCCATTGTACGTATCCGGAAAACAGAGGCGCGAGATGACTGCACGGCTTCACAGACTATGCCTGTGATTGTTACCAAATGGCAGCAAATTGAGTTAGCAATGGCCAGCACATTCACCCCAGCTAATTTTTATATCTTGCAGGATGATCTTCGTAAGATTAAAGGCATGACGACTGTAGAAAAAAGTGTGGGAATAGAAGATTTAGTAAGGTATCTTGTGGCATGGTCAAATAACCGACGCCATAATTTTTCTGTGGACTATACACCAAACAATCCAGCACAAAGTATAGATTGCAATTGCCGGAGAATGGTACGTAGAGGAATTCCTTGCAAGCATATTCTGTTTGTGTTGACGGAGCTGAAATTGGTTGAACTACCAAGGTGTATTGTTCTTGCACGATTCTCAAAAAATGCCAGAAGTGGGTTACCTTCGAGGCGCACGAGCGATCTGTTTGGCTGGGGATTTGCTGGGGCAGAGGAGCGGAGTCGGTATTCCGAGCTCAGTGTGATGTCGTCTGAAGCATTACATGTAGCCTGCAATAATCCTGAGTTGTACAACAAGTAAGACCTTGTACCAGGAAATTATATCGAAAAAAGTGGCGTACGATGCAGGAGTACGTGGTCCAAGAAATTCCACTAATACTGATGGAGGACCTTCTGCAAGTGCAACTACTCCAATAGGTGATCCTGCTAAAGTCAACACAAAAGGTGCTCCGAAGGAAAAGAATAAAGGGAAGAGCAATGTTGTGAGTAAAAACGGTAGACCACTCGGGTATGATGAGAAAAAGCGGTTAAAGTTGTGTAGCGTTTGCAAAACTCCTGGACACAACAAAAATAGTGTGAAATGCAAACTCCATCACAGGTAACCACTATATTTAATTTTGGCATTAATTATTGTAATATAGTTATTTATGATTTTTGTGTTTGTAAACTACAGGTATCTTGCAGAAATGTTAGTTCGATGTGAGCAGCAGTAACAAAGTATGCTGACGAGAGGGAGCTCATCATCATGATTATCCAGAAGTGAAAAATATCATAAACAGTAGTTGAGAATTTTATCTTGTTTATGAGAACGTTGTTTGGTTATCTTGATTGGTTGTAATGCTTGATTAGGGACATAATAGTGACATGTGGGTATTATGTTTATTTATCTTTATTGGTTATCATGAAATTAAGCTGGATTAATGTTGCAATCCGTTTTGAAGAAAACAATGGCTATGTATGAATGGTTGTTGCTAAAGTTTCCAAAAAAAACAATGATGATAACTTGATGTGTAAAGTTGTCGTGGCAGAAAAACAAGGCAAAATCGTGTCGCGGCAGAAATCTGGCAGCCATGTCGCGGCAGAAAAAACAGCCTTTTCTATGCCGCGGCACCGCGGCAGATAGAATTTTCCGCGTCCCCCTCGTCTGCTGTGTCAGCCCACGCATGTGGCGACATATGGTGCGGGGACAGAGTGGACCCTAGCGGCCCTGGCGACGTACGGTGCGGGGACCGTGTGGAGAGGACTGGGCGGGAACTGGGGGGACCGAGGTGACGCGGGAGCAGACTCCCCCTCGTCCCAGCGTGGAGAGGAGGGAGGCGTCAGCACCGGGGACACCGAGTCGCGCGCAGAACCGGACACGCGGGGGTGGCACCACAGCACCTAAGACAGAGGGGGACCGGGCAGAGGACGACGGGCCCACAGAATCTGTCTCGATTGTTGCAGCGTTTTGGCTTGTAGCAACTGTATGTTTAGATGCAATATTTGATGTAGTATATGGGTTGTAGGCTCTCGATTCCGGTGCCGTTTGTTGAAACATGGACTAATAAACACAAAATATTGAATATGTTTATACCAGGAGTAATAAACACAAAATATTGAATATGTTCACACCAGGAGTAATAAACACAAAATATTGAGTATAAACCCAAAATATTCAGTATATTTTACAAGCATGTGATGGTAACATAGGAACAAAAAAACCTGTAGGGTGGGAAACCTTCTACGGGACTAAAACCCAACCTACAAGCCATAATTCGTTCCTCAGATTTTCATGTGTTTGGCCGCCTCAAGAACCTTGGTTCTGACAGTGCAGATGTTTGAAGGGGACAGAACAACCTGAGCAACCTTCAGTCTTCTGTTATCATTCACTGTGGAAACAATGCCAATTTAAAAAATAAGTTTACTCCCGGCATGCGATCATAGATCTACGTGAATTAGTGCGGCTAAACCCCGGCCTCTCTCCTAGTAATCCCCACCACCGCTGCACCCTACCATGTTACCTCCGCCGCCACAGATCAAAACGTCCCCCTGGCCCCGTCAACCCCTCTCTGCACACCGCGAAGCCATGCGATCATAGATCTACGTGATCATAGATCTAGGCACACAGAGATAGGGTGCATGCGATCATAGATATATCCATGCGATCATACCTGAGACGGTCGCCGCTGTACTTCTCCCGCGCGTCGCTGTAGGGGTTCGTAGCATGGAAAACAAAAATTTTCTATCGCATACAAACAAACAAGCCAAGATCTATCTACTAGATTGTAGCAACGAGTTGATGGAATAACTTACCCTCGAAGATTCCAAAGTGTTTAACGAGAGCGGATTCTCGTGGGTGATGTAGTCGTACTCTTCCCGATCTCAAGATCGTGTAGACGATCCTTCCGGCGCTGCGTTCCGGCAGCGCTCCTGCAGTCGGTCACACGTTCGGTACTCGACGAAGACCTTCCTCTCCCTTGTTCCAGCAGGCAGCGGAGGTTGTAGCACTCTCCTCGCGATTCCGGCAGCACAACGGCGTGGTACCGGAAGTAGAGGGGAGATCCCGCAGGGCTTCGCCTTAAGCCGGAGCGAGTATGGAGGATTATGAGAGAGGGCTATTAGTGGTCTAGAGATTAGACACACCAATTAGAAGGCTCTAAACCGCAGGCTAAAGCAATTAGAAGCTCTAAACCAAAACGGCTCTAAACCGGAGATTAGAGGTAGAAACTTGTGTCTCAAGGAGGAGGACCTGCCCCTCCTTTTATAGGTGGAGGGGCTAGGCGCGCCAGGGAGGGAGGGGAGTCCCTCCCCAACTCGGCATAGGGCTGGCCTCCGGCTTGGAGGAGAGGAACTCCTCCTCCAAGTTGGTTTCAACCTCCTCTTGCTTGTTTCCCACAGTTTCTTGTTTTAGCCGTTTGACTTTCAAACTGGACATTTGACTTTTCTGTTTTAGGATTCAATTTAATCCTTTATTTGGAACAGCAAGAACACTTAGTACATGATGCAATCATTCCAATATGTAATGACACATTCATGTACCCCTCCCCCCTCCCGGAGTGCCGGACATTCCGGAACCTTCTAGAACATTCACCGGAATCATTTCCGAACTCCGAAACGGGACTTTCTTTATATGAATCTTATTCTCCGGACCATTCCGGATCACCTCGTGATATCCCGGATCCCATCCGAGACTCCGAACAACATTCGGTCTCTTTCTCATAATACCATAACTACTCAAAACAACGTCGAATCCTTAAGTGTGTCTCCCTACGGTTCGTGAATTATGCGGACATGATCGAGACACTTCTCCGAACAATAACCAATAGAGGAATCTGGAAATTCATATGGCTCCCACATATTTCTACGATTACTTTGCGATTGAATGAACCACTTACATACGATACCAATTTCCCTTTGTCTCACGATATGTTACTTATCCGAGGTTATGATCGTCGGTATCTCTGCATACCTAGTTCAACCTCGTTACTGATAAGTACTCTTTTCTCGTTCCCGTGATATGTGATCCCTTGTGAGCCAGTCACATGCTTGCAAGCTAATTGGATGACATTTCACCGAGAGGGCCCAGAGAATATCTATCCGTCATATGGATGGACAAATCCCACTCTTGATCCATGTGTCTCAACCAATACTTTCCGAACACTCAATGCCACCTTTATAGCCACCCAGTTACGGTGTGGTGTTTGATGTCATCAAAGCATCCATCCGGTAAAGGTGATATGCATGATCTCATGGTCGAAGGAATTAGGTTACTATGTATCAGAAAGCATATAGCAATTGAACTATTGAAATGACTTGATCTTTATGCTACGCTTATCTATAGGAGTATGTCCACCATATCATTCTCCTAATGATATGATCTTGTTGTTGATAACATCTCAATGTTCATGATAGGGAAACCAATATCATTTATCAACCAACAAGCTAGTGAAGTATAGAGGCTATACTAGGGACTTCAAATTAAGTTTACAAATCACACAAGTATTAATGTTTCCCTGTTAATACTATTATAGCATGAATGTAAACATTTATCATAAACACAAAGATATAATAATAACTACTTTTATTATTGCCTCTAGGGCATATCTCCAACAGTCGCCGCTGTACGACTGGCGCACTCCGCCAAGACGCCGCAAGGTAGAGACGGTCGCTCCTCGAAGGAGTCAACTTGAAACACGGTTGTAAACTGGGACAGAGAAGACGGCGGTAGGGCGACGATGTAGCCACGACGCGGTCGTGCCTATCTGACCCACCACGTCGCTGCGCGTATGACTAAAAAAAATGTGAAAACGACCCTAAAGGCCCAGTTTAGGCCGACATACGCAGTACATTAATTGGCAAAAAAAATCATGAAATTTTTTTTGACACTCTGGAGGTTGGGTTCCACACACTGGCCTAGCTCAAGCCCATTACAAGCGAACTAGACCAGAGTTGTACAGCCTAGCGGCCCTAGAGGTCGGCCCATTACAGGGGCACGATAGCAGGTGAATCGGATTTGTTTTTGAGAGGAGCTCGAGGGTGAGCATCGACCGGGGTATATAAGCTGGTCCTCCTCGCCTCCAACTAGCGAGGTGGGACTAAAACTCCCACCCACATCGGCACCGCGGGCAGCACGCGTAAACAGGCCGATTTACTGCCGGCCCACCACGATGCGGAGCTGCCACGGGCACGGGAGTTGGCCCAGTGCTTAGATTGTCTCGCTGGGCCTGGTTATCACGTACGTTTATTTATTTTTTCCTCTTATTTGTTTTTCGTTTTTTCAATTCTAATTTCTGTTTCAATTCAAATCAAATGATTTCAAAACTTAATTTGATTTTAAACCTTTACGAAACCTTTTAAGTAGGTTTCATATTATTTTTTACTGTGTTATTAAATCCACTCAATTATAATTTTCTTGTTATTTAATATTTATCTATGATTAGGTATTTTCTCTTTTTTCAAGTTACATTTAAAATGATTCAAACCCATATAATTTTTTCCAAATAATCCTTTATGATCTACCAATAGATCCATGGTTAAACCACATCCTGTGGGCCTAAAAATGATTTTTTCCAAAACATTACAGGTTCCAATTGTGTAGCTATAGTTCAAATTTTCCATGTTTTCTTATATTTGACCAAACTTTGACTTGTGGTACAAATTGACCAAGATAGAAATTAAAGACCACCAAAGTGGTTATGTTCCCACCAAATGTCCCCATCTACCTAAACATGCTGGTGAAACAAAGGTTTAAACTATAAATTTTGTACTTCCTTCACAAAATATAGCTGAATTTTGAATTTTAAAATGGAAAATGGTATTTAAAGGCATCCTTGTTGACAGACACCAAAAGATGAAATGTATGCCATGCCAAGACACACCTCCCTGCCAAGTTTGAGTCAATTCTGAGAAAGTATGACATGGAGCTGGCCATGTCCTATGAAATTTGGGTACACACCCATGAGACTCACACTTGGAACCAAGAGTGAGCCAACAAACTCATCTTTGCTTCCACAAACTCAAGGTTTAATATTTTTCATTCTAACTAGGGTACAATCTAAGACCAATGGACAAGGTTTCACTATTTTTTGAATTTTTGTGATTTTATACTGCCAGGTCAAAGTCTGGTCAAATTTTGCGTCGAACACCGAGTAGCCATATGGATGAACCTAGCTGATCTACCAATAGATCCATGGTTAAACCAAATCCTATGGGCCTAAAAATGATTTTTCCCAAAATATTACAGGTTCCAATTGTGTAGCTATAGTTCAAATTTTCCATGTTTTCTCATATTTGACCAAACTTTGACTTGTGGTACAAATTGACCAAGATAGAAATTAAAGACCACCAAAGTGGTTATGTTCCCACCAAATGTCCCCATCTACCTAAACATGCTGGTGAAACAAAGGTTTCAACTATAAATTTTGTACTTCCTTCACAAAATATAGCTGAATTTTGAATTTTAAAATGGAAAATGGTATTTAAAGGCATCCTTGCTGACAGACACCAAAATATGAAATGTATGTCATGCCAAGACACACCTCCCTGCCAAGTTTGAGTCAATTCTAAGAAAGTATGACATGGAGCTGGCCATGTCCTATGAAATTTGGGTACACACCCATGAGACTCACACTTGGAACCAAGAGTGAGCCAACAAACTCATCTTTGCTTCCACAAACTCAAGGTTTAATATTTTTCGTTCTAACTAGGGTACAATCTAAGACCAATGGACAAGGTTTCACTATTTTTTGAATTTTTGTGATTTTATACTGCCAGGTCAAAGTCTGGTCAAATTTTGCGTCGAACACCGAGTAGCCATATGGATGAACCTAGCTGATCTACCAATATATCCATGGTTAAACCACATCCTGTGGGCCTAAAAATGATTTTTCCCAAAATATTACAGGTTCCAATTGTGTAGCTATAGTTCAAATTTTCCATGTTTTCTCATATTTGACCAAACTTTGACTTGTGGTACAAATTGACCAAGATAGAAATTAAAGACCACCAAAGTGGTTATTTTCCCACCAAATGTCCCCATCTACCTAAACATGCTGGTGAAACAAAGGTTTCGACTATAAATTTTGTACTTCCTTCACAAAATATAGCTGAATTTTGAATTTTAAAATGGAAAATGGTATTTAAAGGAATCCTTGCTGACAGACACCAAAAGATGAAATGTATGCCATGCCAAGACACACCTCCCTGCCAAGTTTGAGTCAATTCTGAGAAAGTATGACATGGAGCTGGCCATGTCCTATGAAATTTGGGTACACACCCATGAGACTCACACTTGGAACCAAGAGTGAGCAAACAAACTCATCTTTGCTTCCACAAACTCAAGGTTTAATATTTTTAATTCTAACTAGGGTACAATCTAAGACCAATGGACAAGGTTTCACTATTTTTTGAATTTTTGTGATTTTATACTGCCAGGTCAAAGTCTGGTCAAATTTTGCGTCGAACACCGAGTAGCCATATGGATGAACCTAGCTGATCTACCAATAGATCCATGGTTAAACCACATCCTGTGGGCCTAAAAATGATTTTTCCCAAAACATTACAGGTTCCAATTGTGTAGCTATAGTTCAAATTTTCCATGTTTTCTCATATTTGACCAAACTTTGACTTGTGGTACAAATTGACCAAGATAGAAATTAAAGACCACCAAAGTGGTTATTTTCCCACCAAATGTCCCCATCTACCTAAACGTGCTGGTGAAACAAAGGTTTCAACTATAAATTTTGTACTTCCTTCACAAAATATAGCTGAATTTTGAATTTTAAAATGGAAAATGGTATTTAAAGGCATCCTTGCTGACAGACACCAAAAGATGAAATGTATGCCATGCCAAGACACATCTCCCTGCCAAGTTTGAGTCAATTCTGAGAAAGTATGACATGGAGCTGACCATGTGCTATGAAATTTGGGTACACACCCATGAGACTCACACTTGGAACCAAGAGTGAGCCAACAAAATCATCTTTGCTTCCACAAACTCAAGGTTTAATATTTTTCATTCTAACTAGGGTACAATCTAAGACCAATGGACAAGGTTTCACTGTTTTTTGAATTTTTGTGATTTTATACTGCCAGGTCAAAGTCTGGTCAAATTTTGCGTCGAACACCGAGTAGCCAGATGGATGAACCTAGCTGATCTACCAATATATCCATGGTTAAACCACATCCTGTGGGCCTAAAAATGATTTTTCCCAAAATATTACAGGTTCCAATTGTGTAGCTATAGTTCAAATTTTCCATGTTTTCTCATATTTGACCAAACTTTGACTTGTGGTACAAATTGACCAAGATAGAAATTAAAGACCACCAAAGTGGTTATTTTCCCACCAAATGTCCCCATCTACCTAAAGGCCCAGTTTAGGCCGACATACGTAGTACATTAATTGGCAAAAAAAAATCATGAATTTTTTTTGACACTCTCGAGGTTGGGTTCCACACACTGGCCTAGCTCAAGCCCATTACAAGCGAACTTGACCAGAGTTGTACAGCCTAGCGGCCCAGAGGTCGGCCCATTACAGGGGCACGATAGCAGGTGAATCGGATTTGTTTTTGAGAGGAGCTCGAGGGTGAGCATCGACCGGGGTATATAAGCCGGTCCTCCTCGCCTCCAACTAGCGAGGTGGGACTAAAACTCCCACCCACATCGGCACCGCGGGCAGCACGCGTAAACGGGCCGATTTACTGCCGGCCCACCATGATGCGGAGCTGCCACAGGCACGGGAGTTGGCCCAGTGCTTAGATTGTCTCGCTGGGCCTGGTTATTAGGTACGTTTATTTATTTTTTCCTCTTATTTCTTTTTCGTTTTTTCAATTCTAATTTCTGTTTCAATTCAAATCAAATGATTTCAAAACTCAATTTGATTTTAAACCTTTATGAAACCTTTTAAGTAGGTTTCATATTATTTTTTACCGTGTTATTAAATCCACTCAATTATAATTTTCTTGTTATTTAATATTTATCTATGATTAGGTATTTTCTCTTTTTTCAAGTTACATTTAAAATGATTCAAACCCATATAATTTTTTCCAAATAATCCTTTATGATCTACCAATAGATCCATGGTTAAACCACATCCCGTGGGACTAAAAATGATTTTTCCCAGAATATTACAGATTCCAATTGTGTAGCTATAGTTCAAAATTTTCATGTTTTCTCATATTTGACCAAACTTTGACTTGTGGTACAAATTGACCAAGATAGAAATTAAAGACCACCAAAGTGGTTATGTTCCCACCAAATGTCTCCATCTACCTAAACATGCTGGTGAAACAAAGGTTCAACTATAAATTTTGTACTTCCTTCACAAAATATAGCTGAATTTTGAATTTTAAAATGGAAAATGGTATTTAAAGGCATCCTTGCTGACAGACACCAAAAGATGAAATGTATTCCATGCCAAGACACACCTCCCTGCCAAGTTTGAGTCAATTCTGAGAAAGTATGACATGGAGCTGGCCATGTCCTATGAAATTTGGGTACACACCCATGAGACTCACACTTGGAACCAAGAGTGAGCCAACAAACTCATGTTTGCTTCCACAAACTCAAGGTTTAATATTTTTCATTCTAACTAGGGTACAATCTAAGACCAATGGACAAGGTTTCACTATTTTTTTGAATTTTTGTGATTTTATACTGCCAGGTCAAAGTCTGGTCAAATTTTGCGTCGAACACCGAGTAGCCATATGGATGAACCTAGCTGATCTACCAATAGATCCATGGTTAAACCACATCCTGTGGGCCTAAAAATGATTTTTCCCAAAATATTACAGGTTCCAATTGTGTAGCTATAGTTCAAATTTTCCATGTTTTCTCATATTTGACCAAACTTTGACTTGTGGTACAAATTGACCAAGATAGAAATTAAAGACCACCAAAGTGGTTATTTTCCCACCAAATGTCCCTATCTACCTAAACATGCTGGTGAAACAAAGGTTTCAACTATAAATTTGTACTTCCTTCACAGAATATAGCTGAATTTGAATTTGGTATTTAAATGCATCCTTGCTGACAGACACGAAAAGATGAAATGTATGCCATGCCAAGATTTATATGTTTGCTTGTTCAATTATGTAGCTCTAGTTCAAAATTTTGCTTGTTCAAAATTTATAAGTTTTTTTTGTTCAAAATTCATATTTGACTATGATGGTGGTGTGGTCTGTCGCTCGGAAGATAATATGCTACCTCGTTCTGCTACTATGATGCAACAAGGTCGCCATATGTGTTTCTCAAAAAACATTACATATTTTTCAAATAACAAATTCAAACATAATGGAAAAAGTGCAAACTAACAGGTATTTTCACACACATTTTAACAGCACAGATTCAGACCGTCATAGATAACTAAAACGTTAGATTGTTCACAACATCCAAAGCAAAAGAGAACCTTCATCACATGAAAGTGCACCAAAAGATCATACCTACCATGTCCAGAACTAGCAAACATAGACTAGATGTTCTTACATACCATACATAACATTCCAAATAACTAATAACTACACCAAGTCTGCCTGGACAAGCACCTCCCACAGAGCCTTATGCTGAGCCTTCTCACGAGCATCCGAACTGTCCTTGGCGAGCTGCTGAACGTGCTGCAGCAGGTTCACAAGCATCCCACCCCTAGGCTTCCTAGGATGGTGTGGGCACCTGTACCTGTTGTTCACCACATATGGGCCGCGTTTGTTTGCTTGCAGCTGGATCACTTCCTTCTAAATGAAGGAAATTTCATTCCTCTTGTCCACAGACTCAGCACTGTCCTGCGAGTCAAACTACAATACACACAACAAACATTCAATCTTACAAAATGCAAAAAAAATATTACAAAATGAATGTGCAATGTAATATAATATGTAAAAAGTTGAATGTATCACCGAAAGTGGGCTTCCATCCTCCTGGAACTCATATGGATCAATGTACTGTACATCCATATTAAAACAAACAGATGCAAAGTTAATTGTTTTAGACTTTGTAATAAACTATATATATGAAAAAACAAATGGATAACACAAATATATATGGACATAATTGGTCAACAATATGCATTTCCTATCAAAGGATAATCTTGACAAGCCCATAGATAAAATCACAGGCTTTAAGCAATAAACCAATAACATATTCCACTTCAAAACCCACAAAATTTAGCTGAAGATGGATTAACATGCATCATATGAAACAAACCACTAGCAAAGAGTAAACTAGGACATGTGGTAACTTGCATCACATGAGACCATGTGGTAGAAACACACAAGCACCATGCAACTTATCTAGGCATCAACCTAGAGAAAACATCATGAACAACATATAAGCAACACTGGCCATCATACAGGAGACTTTGAAAGCAAGGTTTCACATCTACACACAAACAAGGAATCTAGAAACACCCAAGAATTGATTTACAGCAAGATGGTGAGCTAGATAAACTTGGAAACATGCCAAAGATCTAGGGGATGTATAATAACCTTAAAAGGTAGGCTATTCAACATCCAAAAAAACAAGCTACAATTCAACAACATGGTTGATTAGCTATATCAAGTTTGTAGCAGCAGTTCATCTAACTTTACATAGACAGATCACAAGTATCTACACTAGATAGCTAGCAACATATGGAAATAGGATAATCAAAAAGTTTTTGTTTATCGGTAAATTGGAAAATTATGATTACTGAGGGTTCAACAGTGGGATTTTCTCCTCTGTGAATGCAGAGATAGCCGAAAATGGCCTTCAAACGCTATTTTTAAGAATAACTGTGAACTCCTAAATGATAAATATATCACATTACATCATTTAACAATATCTGGCTTTGATCCAATCCAACCAATTTCCTTACAACAGGAAATTCCATCATCTAACATATCACCGATTCCGGATCACGCGGCTAATAGATAAATACAAGATGAAGGGGAAAAACTATGGTTTCAATCAATCTAGAAAAATGATGCATAACCGGTAGATTCGCCCCTGCCTAAGTACAAACCCTAACTACAAATCAAAACCCTAACCACAAACCCAAAGTGCAAATCAAAACCATAAATACGAACCCTACAATCTAAAAGAGAGCGTCAAATTTAACTCACCTGAGGCTCGCCAACATGCACTGCAGGCTCCGCGATGCCAGGCTCCACAATGGCAGGCTCCACGACGCCAGGCACCGCCACGGCAGGAGCTGCCATGGCAGCCACCACCACGGAAGTGACCTCCACGTCCTGCACCGCCACCTGCTCCCCCACATCCGCCACAACGAGATCGCCGCCCTCCAGGATATCGTCGCCCACCACCAGATCCACGACCGCCCGAGCCTCCTCCGACACCACCTGATTCAGATCAGCACCAAGAGCGGACTCGGCACCGCCCTCCTCCGGCACCACCTCCAGCTCGTCTCCCGCCTCCTTCTTCCTCTTGCAAGAAGAAGAGCCCCCCACATCTTCCTCCCTCGCCCGCTTCCGCTCCAGATCAGCAGCGGGCGCCATCACCTCCACCCCCGCCTCCTTCTCCTCCGCAACCACCACGGCCACCTCCACCTCGTGCACCACGGCCTCGCCCTTCTCCTCCCTCTTCTGCATATCCGTGGCGGACACAGCACGGCCGTGACCTTCCATCGTCGTAGTTGGAGAGAAGCCGATGCGGCGAGGCGACCCCGGTGGCTAGTGCTGGGTGTGGGCGGTGGGAGTGGGTAGGTGAGATCTTTTGCCAAATCCAGATGGGGAGTGAAACGTCGAAGGGGGGCGGACGGTTCGGCTGTTCCTTATATACGAAGGGGGAGGATGACGACCGCACATGAATACACTCGTGCGTAGACGTCAAGTGGGTATACGGTCACGTATACGGACCGGCTAATACGACTTCCACCGGTCCGTGACGAACCAGCAACCACCCTGAACCCCGCCCAGACCCGGTTTTTCTCTTCGATTGCCCTAAGGGGGGGATACCGAAGCACAAATGTTATCCCCAATATTCTCAATACAAAATCCACTCAATAGAAGGAGAAATTAAGCACCGAGGCGAAACGCTAAATATATGAGGCTTCTTGACGCTTTGTTGCCTGACTTGAGTCCTTCAGGTCCTGAGCTTCCCCTTGCGCTCCGGGCTCTGCAACAAAGATTACTCGAGTGCCATGAAAAGCAATTGATTCCTTACCTAGCTAGGTTAATGTTTAATCTGTAAACATGCATACAAGCCATCATCCGATTGGTGTATGCATCTCAAGCCTCGACGCTCACGCGCACATGGCTGGTTACACGCTTTGCTCCCCACCGCAGGCTGCATCGCCTCTGGCATCAAGGGAAGAGCTTGTGTTGCGGTGGTGCAGCGACGACGGAGGGGGAGGCGCGAGCAGCTCCGGTGGAGAGGCTCCTTGCCGCCTTGGGGAAGGAATGGCAGTCGGTGGAAAGAGTGCCGTCGGCCAGAGGTTGCGTCGTCGCTGGATTCGTTTCAACCGCCAGCACTGTCGTGGGTGGGGGATTATGTTGGGAGCATCCTTTCCGTGCGAGGATTGGAATGTTTGGCATGCTTTTTTTATTTGTGGCCCGGTTTTCTAGCGATTTTTTTGCGCCGAACGTGTGCGAGCTCGCGAGGAGGCGGGTGTGCCGTACAGGACCTGGCCATCTGGTGTTTTCAGCGAGCGGGGAATTTGCGGGGTGGGTACGACACCATATTGTCGTCTTTGCCTTTAAGGAATAGTAAAGATCTCTATTATCTAAAAAAATATAAAGGGGTTCCGTTTTCGGCCACTACGGCATCCCCTTCGTCGCGTCTCGCTCGTCCCTTCATCATGCTCCGCCCCGTCTGACATCGTGGCCCCTCGCCTTGGCCGCAGTCCTGACCGAACCGTGCTTCCCCCTCCCCTCCCGCACCGATGCAAATCGGCGGCGGCTCTCTTCCCCGCATTCGGCACCCCTCAGATCACCTCCATGAGCACCTCCTCACACTGACCGCCGGATTCAACCGCCTCTTTGGCCGTGACTGTCTCCACCATGCGTATCTGGCCGTAACCGCCTCCCCTCGACTGTCCCTAACCTCCACCGCCTCAAGGGCATGGAGGCCTTGTGCTCTCCATAGATCATGAGCAGGAGGATCAGCACGGAAGTGATCTGGGCATGGAGGACCAGATCCAACCTCCCCCTTGTCCCCCCTCTCTCACTCCTCAGGGGTATGGAGGCATGGTGCCCTCCACAGATCACGAGCAGGAGGATAAACATGGATGCAATCGGGGCATGGAGGAACATGTAAACATGCATGGTGCCCTCCACGGATCTGCAGATTCAAGTTTGTTTTAGCAAATCTGCAGCAGTCAGACAATATACCATATGTTATGATTTTTTGCAGTGAAATTTAGTCACTAGATGCAACCGAATTGAAGCATGGTTTCTGAAATTTAGCATGTGTTCTGCACTGTAATTTTTGTACAAAAGGTACTGATTTGAGCAGCGAGCCCCATATTTTATACCACCCCTCAACACCCTAACATCATGACAGGCCTATATCGAGGTATTTTTTTAATCTCTCCAATGTATTTTATTTGAGAAAATCATCAAGCATTTTCAGACCTTCGGACCTTAATTGCTATATCATGTTTTTGTGTGCAAAAACATTCTAAAGTATTTTCATAATACTTGGCTATAACTGATTACATGAGCATGAAGGAAAAAAGGTATACCAGGACGCCGTGTGGATATGGATTAATTAGTTTTTATTATCTACTATTGTAGTCATGGTTTTGGAGGATAAGCATATTATAGATGGAGTAGCATTAAGACCTCTTCGCAGAGAGCCAGCTGGAGAGGTTCTGAAATTGCAACATTGTAACAATTTTTTTTTGGCAAACTTGAGGAATGTAGTTACTTTTATTTTTGAAGCACCGGAAGCTTGTTTCCTTTATTCATTTTTCTACCAAGTTGAACACTTATCGTTTAATGGGTTGGCGGGTTGGCGCTTAGATTAGTCTCACATTAGGATCCATCATTGATAGGGTACATGATTCCTATGTTCTTCTGGATGTAACAATCAGGATCCAAACTGAACAAGCTGTTGTAGTACATGCTGGTAACTGTTCCGGTCATCGGGTTTTTCGGTTCTGAAAAAAGGAGCTACAATCAGAGCTCCATTATCATGGATACAATTTTACATAGGCGGCGGCTCGTTTATGGTGACCCCGAGCTTTAGCGACATAAGCTGGACTGGGATAGCACAGGAAGCACAAGAAAAGTTGGCATGGGTGGCATTGTTGCGACGCTCGCCGATGTGGTAGCCGACACGCTGCCGCGTGGTATGTTCACAAGTCGACCTCACTGGACCGGTACACCGGCACTCCTTTCCATCCGCCTTCATCATTTAGAGTTGTTCGGAGATGCTAGATCCATGCTTCACTGCCGCCCACTCTACCAAATCGTCAACCACACAAGCTCATGTTCTCATTGCATTCATCCATTTTGTTTTACTTTCTTCTCAATCAAATTTGCTTCTGGGTTTGTGTACCTATTTCAAACCAGATCGACCATGACATAAGCATGGACTGTGCTAGCGCCGGAGGCACAAGCAAAGTTGGCATGGTGGCATGGTATCCTACACGTCGTGTGGCCTGTTCACGAGTCGACCTCAATGGACCAGCACGCCGGCACCCCTCTCCATCCGTCTTTTTTAATCAGAGTTGTTCGGAGGTGCCATATCCATGCTTCACGACTCTACCAAATCGTCGACCACACAAGCTCCTGATCTTATTGCATTCGTCCATTTTGTTTTAATTTCTTCCCAATCAAATTTGCTTATGGGTTTGTGTACCTGTTTCAAACCAGATTAACAATACAACTGGTGCTTTGGTAGATGAGCAATCTTTTGATCTTTGTTCTCTTCGGTTCATGGATTAGCTTTTGTAGTTGCAGGCATTACTTGTTTCTTCTTTTCTTCAAAATCATCTGCAATACCCGAGTAGGTAAGCTAAAGTTACTTTTTTTTATTCTCAAATAATAATTATTCATTCTAGAAATATCACTGAACGTGACTAAGTTTATGTTTCTACTGTGCTATCCAAGTGAATTTGATCACGCACTACAGGAAATCGATAATTTGCCATAGACTGCCGACCTATGTCGAAGGCCAAAAAGCTCACGGCAAATGGTTTGCTGTAGGCAAACAGACGACAAATCGATACGGCAACCGGTAAATTGGTCAATTTGCATACAACAAATAATAAGGTACAAGACAAACGACTTGCCGTGAGCTTTCCACAGCCCACGGCAAGCTACCATGGGCTGACGACGTCAGGCAATCGGGTGGATCCCTCATAGCTAACTTGCCGTGTGTTTGCTTTGGCCTACGACAAATCTCTTAGTTTGTAACAAAAAAAAGGACGCTGTACGGAAGGTGGCCTCAATCTCGATGGCCGGTGACGGTGAAGGTCCGGCTCGATGGGCGGCGCCTAACAGGTCTAGGAGGGAAGAGACGTCGTGCTCATGGCTCGCTGGAGGGCTGGTGGCGTGGGCGGCACAGAGGTGACCACGGTGGCGAGTGGCGTGGGTGCTGTAGCAGGTGGCCGCGGCGGCGGGTGGCGTGGTCGGCACGGAGGTAAGCTATCTCTACCAGCATGAATTGATTCCTTGACAATGTTTATGCACATCTACTCCTTGTAGAATTATTGTTGGCAGTGTTCCTTGTGCATATTATGTTATTTTGTTTATATTTTTGTTGCAAACTAAATAAATTTTTATCATGGTAAAGCTTGCTCTACCAGCATGAATTGATTCTTTGACAATGTTTCTGCACATTTACTCCTTGTGGAATTATTTTTGGCAATGTCCCTTGTGCATATTATGTTTTTTGTTTATATTTTTGTTGCAAATTAAATAAAGGATAGATAACAACTGGACAGAACCACCACCGCCTAATATATTCTCCATCTATTCGGTTCAAAATTGCATGAGTTCGCATGTTTCTCATTTCCCCAACGTTACTTCATCTCCTTAAGCCTGGTGGAAAGAGGATATATTTCTTGTTTTATATTTGTTGGAAACTGAAAAAAGATATGTTGGCTTAGTATAGCAAATTGAAAGAATTTTTTTTGTTATGTTGGCTTAGTATGGCAAAATTCTTTTCACGATAAAACTCAAAGGGATGGGAGGGCTAGCATACTAACAACACAGCCTGTCGACTATGTCGTTTCTTTCTGAATCCTTGCATACGATTCAGCTGTTGGTTAATTGCATAATTTACTTTGACAAGTGTAGTTGTTTCAAGGGTAGCAGCGAGATGGACATCACTAAATGCCAGTGTATGCTCATATTGTGGGAATTTTGATGTGCAGAATGGTGAAATGAGAGCTAAATTTTGCTCTTGTTGGGTTGACTAGGACATTTGAGCAAGTCCTGAAGATGCAAGATTATAATCCCCCTATTCTTGAGAGGAAGCAAAAAGTGCCATATGCAAAGTTTGTGAGAAACGTGCCATCATCAATTTCAAATGAATAAAGAGAAAGAAGAGTGTAAGGTATATATGCTTGTGCTTGTTGCATTGTGCTCTACTATCTCGTGCAATTAATTATGCTAATCTTGAGCTATGCCATGTAAACCATTGTTAATAATTAAGATTGTATATTCACTGCAAAATAAATAAGATTGTATTAATTTTGCTTTCTGGTTGTTGGTTTCAGAGGTAATTCCCTATCATTAGATCGCTTAATCTCTACAGACAAATTCGCTAGAAAGATAAGAGTACTGCTAAATATACTAGCCTCCCAAATTCCAAGTGTCGTACCAGTCCGAAGATTTGCCAAAAAAATGTGTCAAACCAGCTTTATCATATATGAAGATCTGCGAAAAAAGTGTCAGATCGAGTTGTTTATTGACCTTGTGCATTTCTCTTAGTCAGTTCGATATTTTGAAATGGTAGAATCGACGTTACCACCTGTTGTGCCACATCTGGCACCAACAACCAACGCCGTGGGTGTCATTTTGAACTCTTTAAAAAGGAGAGGAAGAGTATAGAATGATGTTGTCCCTGTCCTGCCGGATCCAACCGCCTAAGCTGATTGATCATGTGGCACACCCTCTCCATCCCGCCTCTGTTTCAGATCGACATTAGCTCATAAGGTATGGTGTTTGTGCGTATATTTCCTCGAAATTCTCTGAACTGGATCGATGGTAGAGTAGAGAATTCATGTTCATCTTGTAGTTGGTAATCTTTTAGGTAACTTGCATGTCTATGCACTGTACATATTTAGTATATAGAACTTATTTTTTCTGACCAGTTCCCTCTATAGGTATTCTCGTTAGTACCAGTGTAGTTTTTTCTAAATCAGATGGGTCACACTAAACATGATCTGGCCATTGAGTTGCCACCTACAGGGATGGCTTAGCGTCAACATACCTTGTGTTTGTGGCCTCCTACAGGGACCTTATGCCTGACGGTCAACACTTGCAACTACGACTAGGACTAGCCGACCAGTAGCAAGCTCTGGTCGGGGGCAGCAGTGGATTTGCAATGAAGATGTGGTAAAGGTCGAGGGTAAAAGATGGGTAGCAATGATACAGTCATTTAGTTTTTCATGGGATGACTTATATGTTTTTGAATTTCATGTACACGTTGTCCTGAATCCCTTTTAATTAGAACATTATTTGACTTTCAGTTTGTTATGTAATGTTGTCTCCAGAGAAATGTGATTTTGCTGGATATTTATGTTCTATGTAATTATGAATCAAGTTTGAATAGATGATCATTTGATCCATTTTCTACAATTTGACTTTCAGTTTCTTATGTAATGTTGTCTCTAGAGAAATGTGATTTTGCTGGATATTTATGTTCTATGTAATGATGAATCAAGTTTGAATAGATGATCATTTGATCCATTTTCTACAAGGAACTAGAATTGATCACTAGGGAAAGATGATTCTATACAGAAAAAATGCAAGCTTCTTCAATAATAAACCTTTGGATGAGAATTGCACCTCTTAAGACCATGGCTGGAAAACTGTAGATCATCATATTCAAAAGGTGTGTGTCAAGTGTATTGTTCGAGAGAGCTTGTCCAACATTAGATAGACCATGTACATGTTTTAACGATGTATTTTACCGACTGTTGGCATTTATTTTTCATCCATGTTAACATGAATTTAGCTATGACATGATACACACAAACATTATCAATATAGAATTTACTTTTTCTGGGTGAGAGATGGAGAAAGAGATTTTTTTTCTACAATGTTAACTTAAATTCAGTTGTGACATGATACACACAACATATCATGACTGTGCTGTTCATTTCTGCTGTGGGTGTGAAAGACATGGGTGGGTGGGTGAGAGAGGAAGAGGGGAAAGGGGAGAGGAAAAGCAAGAGGCAGGGAGAGAGATTGTTTGTTTGTTGTTAACATAAATTCAGTTGTAATATTAGTGTGTTTTTTTTACTTTTGCGGGGTTATCTCTATATACTATTCTTAAAGAAGAACACGACACGATGGTGGTACGTCGGACACTCCATCCCGCGCGGAAAAACTGGATCTCCCAGACGCGTAACCCACGCTAGCATCTCCCAACAAGAAAAAAACACGCAGCATGGTCTTTGACCTCTCCTCTCGCACGGAAAAAAAATCCCTATCCATTGACGGTTGCTAGCCGCGCCGCCGATGCTCCGCCGGACTCCCGTCCCTCACCTCGCTATCTCCACTGTCCCCCGCGCGGCGCCGCCGATACCGTCTTCCCCGTTCCCCATGTCTCCTGCCCATCCTCAGTCGTATTGCCTCACCATCTGCCACGGTCATCTTGAAACCGCCGGGTCAATCAATCCATGGAAACTGCCGATGCTGATCGTGGAGGTCATGCTGGTTACGCCCTCTCCCAATAAAAAAGATCAGAGCCCTCCTATTCTTGCACTATCGCACAGCAGTTCTCCCTCTAGTCAACAGGAGCCCGCCGCCGCCCTTGCCACGCCTCTGACGCTCCGCCCGCCTCCGTCCCCCCATCTCGCTGTCTCCACCGGCCCGAGTGCCACGCCGGACCCGAGAACTGGACCATTGCGTGCTCTCTCCTCGCCGTGCCCGTGCTCCACGACGGCGGCGTTGGCGCCGACGCTTCAAGTCCAAATTCTTCGACACTTGTGGACGTAAGAGCATTCTGTGCGGCGCACGTCCTCACCACTGCGAACTCCCTCGGCGGCATCTAGGTACGCTTTGTATTCTCAATATTTGCATACTGGTTCACTATGTTTTGCCTTTTCTTCATGTCCAGGTAGTTTTCAGCAGTTACCAGTAGGTTTAAAGGCATTGGCAAATTTCCATTAATCTGTGTCGTGCTTATTAGATCAATTCAAAAGTAGATTACTTTCTCTACATAAACTTGCTTGTTTATATGTGATGTGCTTATTAGATCAATGCGAAAGTAGATTCCTTTCTCTTGATATATATATAGCTAATCTTGAAGAGCTAATGTATTGGTCAATAGCATATGCAGGTTTCAGTCTCACCTCCATCCAGCAGCTTACAACAAGTCCTTGAAGGACTCGTTGGAGTATACCGGAGAGAAGGTGTTCACATGTTTCTTTACATTTCTTCTTGGTTTCAGTTCATTTCACTAATTATATGAAATTGGTCTAATTACCAGCTGCATACACACGAGTTCTTTCAGGTTCCTGAATTTTTTATCATTATTTGTAGCTCCCGAAGGTAAGAAGCCTCGAGCAACTCCCCAAGGAGAAACAGTCATCAGTGAGGAAGGAAGGTAAAATAATGTTACCGAAATTAAGTATGTTGTTACTTGTTACACACGTCTTATATTACAAGCTTTAGTGAGAATACATCATCCAAGTTTCTTTCATGACATAGTACATGTGGTTTTAGGAAAAACATAACTCTAATTATTCTTTGGTTTGTTAGCAGTCTATCTTGGATCCACTTCGGCCAAATAAAATTCTATCAACATATGGCAAGTTTACTAATAATAACTCGCACTTGATCCTAATTGATCAACTAATAGCACACGTGTAATATCTCCCTAAACAAGAGGAGACCGCCCTTAAACTGGTCGGCACCTTTTTCCAGCTTTTGAATTAGCCTTGAAGTTTAGACAAAGGTGTGCACACATCTTGTCATATTTGTTCTTTTACATATAGATATTTATCCAGAGAACTCTACTGCATCATATAATCATATAATCAGTTTTCGGCAAATCAATCTTGATCCAGAAAACCCCACCAGGCAACGACAAATTATTTTTGAGTGTTAGACACACATGGTTATGTCTTTTTATGTATTATTGGTGTTTCAGTCAATAAGGAATTATGACACTGAATCTCTCATGGACTGTTGATATTTACTTCGACTTGATGTGATAGATAGTTCATATCAGATGAAACATGTCTGGCAGAGAAGGCTACATGCTGAATAGGAGCTACGAGATCAATTAAAAATTAGAGCTTGTGGTACACACTGGTATGCCATCAATTGAGTGTTGTATTTAGTTTTGGTGCATATTGGCGAACCACTCCATTGACCCGATTCACCTAACATTGATACGAACTGATATGCTAATATCATCTTCAAGATCTATTGTTGTTTTCATCACAAAATAAAAATACCATTTGTTTTTTTGGTTCATTACTTCAATTTGATATGCTAACAGCAACACAAACATCTTGCTCACGTGGGGTATTACTACTGTCATAGTAGAGATATATATATACAGTGAGTTCAGTTTAAGGTTCAAACTCCAGTGTCCACCGCATATGTCTTACCTGAGATAAATTCTACTAATTCTGGTTCAAACAATACAAGCTCACAAATGACACTACAGGAATGGGAAGCTACGCCGACGGCCAGTCGCTACGCCGACGGCCAAACATCGGGGCCGTCGGCGTAGCCATCGTCTAGGCCAGCTCCGCCAAGCAGCCGTCGGCGTAGAATTGCCCTCGACATATCCTATGCTACGCCGACGGCTGCCCTCGGCGTAGCATACGCCGACGGCTGCCCTCGGCGTAGCATACGCCGACGGCTGCCCTCGGCGTAGCTATTTTTTATTTTATCTCATTAAACTTTGAAAAATCATAACTAAATCATTCTAATTCGGAAAAATACAAATAATATATCAAAATTTGCAGAAAAATAAGACCTATCTATCTACACTCAAATATTACACATTTATAAATAAAAATTAAGTAAAACATAAGACATTATATATAGTTTAAAACGGGCATAAAAAATTCAAAAATGATCGAAACAATGCGAAACCTTCGCGTGGTGTTATATTATGTGACATATTTAGAAGGAAAAATATCAAACTTGGTATATTGATTATGTCTCAAAGAAACCTTCACAAAATGACCTATCTCATTCGAGGTTTTTTGGCTTTCGGGTCAAATGACTAATGTTATGGCTACAATCAAGGCATAGTTTATGATAATGTGCCCATATGGTGCATACACATGCATCATGGGATGGCGAACAATGTTGCAGGAGAAAGTTTTCCTTTTCGTCGCACCAAAAAGCCATTTCCCATTTTCTGAGCACAAAAAACGGACGATTTTGTAAAGCAACCACCAAATGGCTAATTCAAAATGGTACCACCACATTTTACAAAAATACTATACCACCTTATATAGACAATGTCCCAATAGGATAATCCGAAACCTTTCCGTCCACCTCTGGTGAAAAAGACAAATTCCTGCCGAATCGGTAGAAAGTGGGTCAGATATGAACTACAGGTACATGATCCGATGCTCATGTTTTTTTACAAAAATCATTTTTAGGTTCACAATATGCTATTTTATCAAAGATCCAATGCAAGTTTAGCGAGGCTCGGCCCCGAGCTAAGAATCTTCATGCCCGCCGTTCGACAAAGTTTGACGATAGTTTAAAACGGGCATAAAAAATTCAAAAACGATCGAAACAATGCGAAACCTTCGCGTGGTGTCATATTATGTGACATAGTTATAAGTAAAAATATTAAACTTGATATATTGATTATGTCTCAAAAAAACCTTCACAAAATGACCTATCTCATTCGAGGTTTCTTGGCTTTCGGGTCAAATGACCAATGTTATGGCTAGAATCAAGGCATAGTTTATGATAATGTGCCCATATTGTGCATACACATGCATCATGGGATGGCGAACAATGTTGCAGGAGAAAGTTTTCCTTTTCGTCGCACCAAAAAGCCATTTCCCATTTTCTGAGCACAAAAAACAGACGATTTTGTGAAGCAACCACCAAATGGCTAATTCAAAATGGTACCACCACATTTTAAAAAAATACTATACCAACTTATATAGACAATGTACCAACAGGGAAATCCGAAACCTTTCCGTCCACCTCTGATAAAAAAGACAAATTCCTGCCGAATCGGTAGGAAGTGGGTCAGATATGAACTACAGGTACATGATCCGATGCTCATGTTTTTTTACAAAAATCATTTTTAGGTTCACAATATGCTATTTTATCAAAGATCCAATGCAAGTTTAGCGAGGCTCGGCCCCGAGCTAAGAATCTTCATGCCCGCCGTTCGATAAAGTTTGACGATAGTTTAAAACGGGCATAAAAAAATTCAAAAACGATCGAAACAATGCGAAACCTTCGCGTGGTGTCATATTATATGACATAGTTATAAGTAAAAATATTAAACTTGATATATTGATTATGTCTCAAAAAAACCTTCACAAAATGACCTATCTCATTCGAGGTTTCTTGGCTTTCGGGTCAAATGACCAATGTTATAGCTAGAATCAAGGCATAGTTTGTGATAATGTTCCCATATTGTGCATACACATGCATCATGGGATGGCGAACAATGTTGCAGGAGGAAGTTTTCCTTTTCGTCGTACCAAAAAGCCATTTCCCATTTTCCGAGCATAAAAAACGGACGATTTTGTGAAGCAACCACCAAATGGCTAATTCAAAATGCTACCACCATATTTTACTAAAATAATATACCACCTTATATGGACAATGTCCCAACAGGGGGTTCCGAAACCTTTCCATCCACCTTTGGTGAAAAAGACAAATTCCTGCCGAATCGGCAGGAAGTGGGTCAGATATGAACTACATGTACATGATACGATGCTCATGTTTTTTTACAAAAATCATTTTTAGGTTCACAATATGCTATTTTATCAAAGATTCAATGCAAATTTTCCTTTTCATCGCACCAAAAAGCCATTTTTCATTATCCGAGCGCAAAAAGGAAATTTTCTAAAGCAACCACCAAATAGATAATTCAAAAACGGAGGGTTTGTGATTAGTTGATATGGATATCATATTTGGATTCCTCTCATTTTTCTGATCAATTTAGACATATTATTTGTTAAATTACGATTTATAGATTTAAAGATATTAATTATTCCATATTAAATAGAAAAATACAAAAAAGTAAAATTATTATATTTTAATTTGAATTCAATAATATTTTTACTTATTCATTAATGTTTATTTAAATAATTGTTTGTAATTTCAAAAAATACAAATATGTGACATGTTGATATAAGGGTTAATAGGATTGATATCATAGTATTGACAACAATGTATGAATTACTTTACGGAAACAGATTCTGAAGGAACGAGGAAGTTAAGCGTGCTGGAGCTAGAGTAGTATTAGGATGGGCGACCTTCCGGAAAGTTCGACCAAGACTGCAATTTAATTAAATATTAAGTGTAATTAATGTTAAAAATGTTCAAAGTGAGAGATTAACGAGTCAAACAATTCAAAGATTCAAAATTAAGAAATAAAATAAAATAAAAAATTTTTTTTTTTAAAAAAAAAATATTTTTACAACCTGTCGACAAGCTATGCCGACGGCCGCTACGCCGACGGTATTGCCCTCGGCGTAGCATACGCCGACGGCCTCTATGTGCTCCGCCGAGGGAGCCCTTTGCCGAGGAGGCTACGCCGAGGGCAGCCGTCGGCGTAGCATACGCCGAGGGCATTTTAGGCTACGCCGACGGCTTTTTGCCCTCGGCGTAGCGCGCGCGTCCTGTAGTATGATCACGAAGATAACAAATTAGTAGCACCTGCCGACAACGAGTCTGTGGCAGCAACGAGAGGAAGCCTTTTTTTCTTTATACATATGTACATGTTGTCCGTAGGATCCCTGCTTACTCATTGTACATGCTGAATCTTTTTTGCCTCACTATTGTTTTTGAAAGTTGTACCATCTGACATCATTGGTACTACATCACCGTAGAATTACTAACCAATCAATAGAAGTTATATCCTTTTCTTATGTAACCTGAATTAGGATCATCCCAATCAATAGAAGTTATATCTTGTTATGTATTAAGAAATCAAACAAAACCTGGATTCTGTTGAGATCTTCATAATAGACAATATGAATAGTTCATGGGTCAGATGCATCCATCGTAGTGGGTAGTATAGCATAGAACTAGCTAGGTAACTAGAAACTATATGGCTGGTATCCCCCGAGTGATTTTCTTGATTGAAGTTCATGGTTGCACTATGTATAACTAGTTGAACGCCCGTGCTTTGCTACGGAACAACCAAATATACATACGATGGTTATTCTATTTTACCCTAAAAATGATTATTCTGTTTTGTCTAATGTTTTTTTGCGTCACCCTATTACAGCATTATGCGTGCCCTTTCTCCTTGTCCTCAAAATAGGCTTCCGTCCCACCATATTAATATAGCAACAAATCGATACAACGTTGGGGCAAACAACAGAAAGCAAGCCCAAAAGAAGCAAGAAAGAAAAAAATAAGAGAAAACAATACCAACATCGGCGGTTCAACGAAAACGAAGGTGACTCACAACTGCGTCACCCTCCATACAATATCCACCACCCTCCTAGCAATCTGAATCACCGAGTACCAAGCAACACCTTCAAGAAGAAAAGCGACGATGACGATGCTTCTACCTGGACATGTCCCAGGGTTACCCCCAGTACGAATCCTAGGGTATCGAGACGATAGGGATTTCTCCTGCCCCCCCCCCCCCCCCGAAAAACCACACCATCTCACCGTGGCCCATGTTGCGAGGCCAGTAAAACCAAGGAGAGAAAACTCTGGCGAGGTTCATTGGTACAATGGCACGCAGAGGGGACTGCCTCCACCGTCGGGAAGTGGTAGCCGACCGGATGCAACAGCAGGACAAACCAGGTCCTAACCGGCCTGGTCGGGCCCGAGAAGGCTCATGAAGTCCCGCCGCCGCACTACAGCAGGGGCACCACTCACACCACCAACACATCGCCAGATCCTGCTCCTTGTCCACTGAATTAGATGCCACCGTTCCTGGCTCGGCCCACCCAGGCCCAGACCGGACCCCAAGGGCCGAAAGCGGGCAGGAAGAGCGTCGCCGGCCATGCATAGGCTACCATGCCTTCTAGCGACCAGCGATTGCACCCACGGCCTCGCACGCCACCTAGTAGCGGGTCTCACTCTACCAAACCCGACAATCGCCCGTCGAGGAACACCGCCGCCATCAGGAGACCCGCCTCCCTCCGCTCGCACAGGAAAAGGCCCTCCTGCCGCCGCCGGCCTGGCGCAGGTAACTCCAGACAGTCCACATAGGCGGCAGTAGGGAGAGAGAGAGGGGGGACCTAGAACGAGGAGCTAGGGTTGGGGGCTTGGGGGAGCGAAGCGGTTCCGTCTCCCATTGATATGTCAAGTCATCCCCTTTTCTCCTTGTCTGCTATCCGAATTCTTCCAAAGTACACATGTGCACTATCCGCGTCGTTTTGATATTTGTAGCATCCAGTGAACCCAGTGAACCCATACACCCATGAAACCGGTGGACTCTAATCCTTTGGATGAAATAGCAACAGACAAGATGTAGACTAAGTTTTCACAAAGAACCTCGTATTGCATAAAAATCAACCACAGTATTTCCGTATTTGTAACTTGATGGAAATTTAATATAAATTTAGATTTTGCGTGGGTGCATCGGGTGCACAGATTCAACAATTTTACTGGATACATTCCCATAGTGACATGCTGTGACAAGGCCTTGCCTTTCTTTCCCTACCCTCTCTTCCATCAACAACCCATCATCAATAAGTGGAAACCCGGTGACATTTGATAGGTGAAAACACACACCTGATTATACACATTTCATACACGACAGTTTGACCACACAAGAATAATATACCAAACAGCAGCAGATTGCAAATGTTTGTTTTATATACCTGACAGATGGGGGCTTACTTCACAAAATAAAATCCAGAATCGTATATAAGCTTCGCAATGCATTTCTAATACTCCCTATCAGTTAGCACACAACACAACATGTCATACATAAAAAGAACCTTTGTGTCATATGACATAATTGTTGTACACGGAATATCAGGAGTCATTAGAACTGGTAGAGTTAAATTTGATCATAGCATGTTTGGCAGAAATCTTGATGGCAGCAACACCATAACTCCATAAGCTTATATCACTCCTTCCTTAGTTCTTTGTTCAACTGTTTAGGAAAGAAAATTCTTATCCGCGCTTCCAAAATAAGCTACTCCCTCCGACCCATATTAGTGGACTCATATTTGTCTAGATTTGGATGAATCTAGACACTATTTAGTATATAGATTCATTTAAATTTTGACAAATCCAAGTCAATTAATATGGGTCGGAGAGAGTAGGATAAGGTAGGAAATGGTTCATATCTGCGCTTGTCACTCCTATATTTTTTTATTGTTTGTATTTAAGTTGAGCATATTTAGCAAGAAGAAGAGGTAGTCATGTGAGTAAGCTACGCATCAAGAAGATATTCTACCTTGTAAAAGCTCCAACAATGTCCATTCCATGAGTAAAACAACAAAAGAGCTACATCAATTTCTCTATTCAATCTTCGAGCTGATTGTGTTGCATTACAACCACCAAGCTACTTTGGCGGATTGAGATTTCCAGGTGATACATTAAAAGCCTTATTAGATACAACAATTGCAAGTTCACAAATATATGCGGTAGGATGTTACCTGGTACTGACCCCACCAAAGAATTTCTTACTTTTGCTTTCTGTAGTATAGGTTATAAATAGGATGTGACGAAGTTTCTATAACAAATTCCACCCGAGTGACTACTAAACCTGCAAATATCATGTCAGGGAGTAAAAAAATAAGAACCAGGAATGTACCCAAAAAGCCGTAAAGTTATTACCTTCTGTGTGATGGATTGAGGACCAAGAATCTGCAGCTAAAATGCAGAGCTCAAAGCAAGATAGATAATGCAAATAATCAAGAAAAATTGTAATTACAAATTCAAGGCTAGCCTTAGAAGCTTTCTTGCCTACAATCTGGATTGTCGTTTGTCAAATACTGAACACCTTGAGGCCACGTTGATGATAACGTGTAGGGTGGACTGGTAAGCATTGATGGGTTGTTGTTCGTTATTGCCTGCCGAGCGTAGATCTATAGTGCTACTGTTTGAGCAGATATATAGTGCTACTGTTAGACACGTTACCCATCGCTGGCCGCTGTGCATCCTCTCCTTCCTGTAATTCTTAGCACTTCATTGATCAGAGCAGGGTGATAAGATGGCTGGGAGAAATCCTCGGTAGGTCTTCCATGATAACAGCCATCCTATCAGGTTTAGACTGTAATTGGTAAATCTTCTCATTGATGAAGAGCATTCACTAAGACATCCAAAGTGGAGATATCCACTGCATAAGTACCTATAAAATGATTTGAACTTAGAGGTCAACCTAGAGATATAGAAGTGATCGGAAGATATTAAGAAGATACCGAATATACATATGATTCGGAAAAAGGTCTCTAATAGACATCTACAGGAGTAGTCAAAATCTTTACTTAGAAAGGAATTTCTCCTTACGTGGAATCTTCCTAAACTTGTTTTCAATACCTGCAAATGCATACTATCAAATACACTTGCACATGGTAAATGACCACTGATACTACCTAATAGACAGTAGAGAAAACTCAGAAAAGCAACGGCCAGACGGGTAGGCAGCGCCATAAATTTCAAACCACCTCGCCGGCATGAATCAAGCTACCTTCTATTCTATCCAACATCATAAAAAGGATCCCATCTGCAAAAATAAATATGGTTATACTGGATATAAATACTGAAATAAAAGGGGAAGCAAACTGTGAGTATAGAGCATACGATTGTGATCCCTCAAGATAACTATGCTAATGATATTCACCCATATTTTCAATACCTGAAAATGTAAACTATCAAATACACTTGCCCATGGTAAATTACCACTGATACTACCTAATTGACAGTAGAGACAACTCAGACATGCAACGGCCAGACGGGTAGGCAACGCCATAAATTTCAAACCATCTCGCCGGCATGAATCAAGCTACCTTCTATTATATCCAACAGATAAAAAGGATCCCATCTGCAAAAAAACATATGATTATACTGGATATAAAGACTGAAATAGAAGGGGAAGCAAATTGTGAGTACAAGGCATACGATTGTGATCCCTCAAGATAACTATGCTACTGATGTTTACCCATCCATGGATTTAAATTGTAGCATTTCTCGTCTTGAAAGAAAAGAGAAAATCTTCAAAACTGAGTGAAATTAATTCAGAATTAAAATCAATAATCTTAGAAAACTAATTGTCAGAAATAATATTCAAAAATTGGATATACATATATGAGTAATTCATAGACCCATTTGGGGGCTTCATATCAGAAATCATGTTGTCTTTGTTTTAGTAGTAGAAAAGGGATATAAAACACATACATACATTATATACACATGATATACATGGATTCAGCTGTTTAGGACTTGCACACGCATCACAATTTGCTCATGTCTACGTATTGCCCCCGTCCCATTTCAGATACTCGTCGAGGAAACTTTCACCATTGAACAAATTTTTATCAACTCTTGGCTTTGGTTTTTATCTCACAGTGTGATTAACAAACGCTGTGGAACAAATTAATCAATCACAGAACAAAGAAGGTTAACAAAACCAGAATAAGAAAGAGTGTTCTAAACAAAAGGTATCTTGTCAGCTACCCGAGAAGAAGGTGCGGGTGCCATCAAAAGAACTTGTTGACCTTTGGCTTCCATGGCAAAGAAAAGAAGTATCTGTGCCCAATGCCCAGGGACAAAACGGGTGGTCGCATGAGCACCGGTAGTTGGGCTGCAATCTTGCAACCTCTTTTTCATATGAAAGTTTAATGCTATACTCTGATGGTATACATGCACATTGTTCACATGTTTGGTACCATCTTTTCTTTTTTACACTTAAGAATCAAGACGTGATATACTGAAATACCGCATCCAACAATGGAAATTATAGGATGAACCTCTCGGTGTTCTTATTACCGTTATGAATTTCTTGTACTCTGTAGTAAAGAAGCCTCGCTGTGTTGAATCAGAATAACTGCAAACAAATCAGCCAAAAGATTATTGTAATCTTCGAACTCCAAGTCTCCAACTGGAACAGCCAATAACAGGAGAATCTATTGTACCTAGGTAGGTGACCATATCCTGCAGTACTGCACTGAAATCACGGGTCTAGCCCCTGGTGTGCGAGAGGACAGGATAATCAAGGAGAGCAGGAATCTTGATGACGGTTACTGGATCCAAGCGTTTAATGCGCCATTGGCAAGGATTAGGAAGGCGTTGCGGCATTAGGACTAATAAATCTAGCACCCTATTTGTCGCCTCTAGTGCCAAAAACGAGGTTGCTGTAAAAATCAGAGAGGAATTGAGTTAGGAGGGTAGATAGATTGAAGGAGAGGAGAGATTCCCCCAAGCTGTGGATTTCCCCCAAAACGGAGTTACCTTGATTCGATGACCGCCAGGAGATCACCTAGCCAACAGATCTTGAGTAGGTAATCCACGCACAGCCCACATCGCATGCGTCCACAGGAACTCCCTTGCCTCCGCTTGGAAGAGCACCGGGGCGGGTGGCTACATCGCCGGAGCTGGCACCTTGATCCTCGCTGTCGGCAAGCAGCTCCCAAAAGTGAACTCGTGTAGGTCGCGCCATGTATCTCTCTCCATGGGAAGGTCCTCCCCCTCTATGCAGAGAAGCACCGGCCAGGGCGGGTGGTTGCAGGGGTGGTCGGTTGGCCCCGGCGTGGTCGATGTAGGACGGTTTCCGGTAGAGGATGGGGGCGACGGGAGAAAACGTGCGAGGAAGCGGAGGGCAAAAGAAATAAATCCAGCCACTGCGTTTTCTTGGCGGTGGCATTTTCTGGTAAATTGTTTCACCTTGAGGGGTATGTTCAGAGCGACGTACCACCATCATGTCCTCTTTGCCTTTAATAAGTAGTAAAGATATGAGGATCCTTAAATGAATTAGTATGTAATAAAGCTATATGTTCCTGAATATGTCATTTTTAAATGTCCGCAGACCATACCATTACTCTTGTCTCTAGCAGTGATTGAGCTAAGGGATATTGCTTTTACTGTAAGTTATTTCTCTATATTTCCTTTGTGATAATTCCCTGTTCATTTTGTGACCTCGAGCATGGTGAGTAAAATCTTCAAATTGTAGGTCAACTCAATACCAGCGGTCTTTGTTGTAACAAGAGATCCAGTCCGTCCATTTGCACGAAGGTATTTATTTTTTGTGTCCATGGCTGCACATTCAAATCTTAGAATCTGCCAAATATCATCAGCAGTCGGTGTGTATGTCAGGAGTGTCCCGCTTCAAACCAAGTTACACCTAGGTTCTTGTTGTAGCCCAAGGGATACAAAGGAACATGTCCATTATCTCTTATTAGTACCTGGGATCTATTAACATGGACCCAGACCCAGAACTGAGAATCCCAAAAATACCGCTGCCAAATCTACCAACAAAAGGCAATTTTGTGCATGTGTGTGTTTTGCTGCCATTGCCCCTTTCATCTTTTTACCTAATTTTAGTCCCACAACCTACTACCGTTGAATATAAAGAAATATAATGAGTACTAGACAGTTGTGTAAAAAAGTTGTGCTTTTTGGACATTATTATTGTACCTAAAGTTTTGTTATATTGTCACATTAACCAGCAGTATTGTTTATGGGTTGATCATATGGTCAAATCGCATGTCTTCATTCTTGTGGGAAACTTTGTCACATGGTTTAAATTGCTTTTAGACAAACTGACATGTTTATGCATGTGAGTTTCAAGATATCTATTATATGCAAATGAACTTTGCATAACTAATCTTAGCTTTTCTGGTTCAGGTACTTATGCATATAAAAGAGTATAGTCCAATATAAACCTTGAACTTGTAGGGAGTGGCGAAATCTAACCTCGAACTTTCAATCCCTGAAGTTAGCACTCGGAATTTACAGTTCCCAGTCTATCCTGGACCCTCCGCCTGTTATTGACATTAGAAAAAAAAAATCCCAAACCATATGATTGGCTACTCTTACTGACATCCATGGCCCACTGTTGATTACTCCCGCCGTCTCAAAATAGATATCTTAGATTTGCCAAAATTTAGATAAACCTATATACTAAATAGTGTCTAGATTTATCTAAATTTTGAAAAATCTAAGACATTTATTTTGAGACGGAGGGAGTACTTTCCTTAGAGCCGACAACACCGTCCCCAACGCGTGCTCGCCAGTTCTGCCAGTGGATGTAAGTCAGTGTGTATGAAGCGCAGCCGACGGAGTTGGCCACGCCGAGCAGCGCTCAGGCACAATGAACACGGCGTGGGAACGAGACGGAGGGGTTCTGCGGGCGCACACCGCATGCTCGTCATGATGCTGTGGATGCTCTCGTCGCCACATAACGAGTTCCCGTCGCAACGTATTGACTAAAAGGAGAGCTACTGAACATAGCTGGCTCGATCTGCTGCTCTGTCAATGCATTGGACGCAGCAAAAGATACATAAGCCATTGCTATAACTGCTTGGACTGATTGATTCTGGAAATCAATTGTAGAGTGTTCTCGGTATGCTAGCTTGCCGATCGATCAGATCAATTGACTGCTAAGGAGCTTTGTACACTGCAAATCAATTGATTAAGGAGAGCGAGCTTTGCAGAACAGTCATGACATGAACGACGTCGAAGTAGTCGACCGGGCTCGAGCGTTGAGACGAAGCCGCCCAGGTGGAAGTCAGCCCCCATCCGGCAATCCCAGGCGTGCGATGCAAGACGAGCTGTGCGCGCCGCCGTACAGAATCCAGAAGGGGATAACTGGATAAGTGGCGGATAGGTCCGCAACAAGCTATCTTGGACGGGATCACCGCTTTCCCGGTCTAGCAAACGGGTCTAGGGTTCAGATTGATCAGGAATGGTAATTTAAGTGTGCAAAGTTCAGGGATTTGAAGTTTAGGGTCTGATTTCGCTACCCTCTACAAATCAAGGTTTATATTGAACTTTACTCCATATAAAATGTTAGTAAACCATCATTTCTTATTTGGCTTAGCGTCACTGTTAAAAATGAATTGTTTACACATAGAATGATAAATGAATGGATAGTTTCTTGTGAAATAGTAAGCCTCTTTTTTCCAGGAGATCTTCGAACCTAGACACAATTTATGTCTTTAATGACGTAGAAGCTTTGATCACCTGGTTGTAAAATCATGTTGCTATATGGTAATTATATCATCTTTTTTACTTGCTACGGTACACTTAGCTGATACCTGGTTATAAGTAATTTAGTGCGAGATGAGATTTAATTATGATAAGCTTCTAGCTCCCTATAGCTCATTTGGAAGTTTTGTTTAGCCCATGAAGTCAAGTTCTGTTTAATTTGCTGTTCTGAAAGAACGTGCAGCAGTTGTGCATAGACTGTTTGCTTTCTAAAAACATCCTCTCAAATTTGTGGATAGACTGTTTGCTTTCTTGCTATCGTATCTATGTTAATTTTCTTTGCTTCCTTTCCTGCATATTGTTGCCTATAGAACTTCAAAAATATGATGGCACCTTTAAGACTACCGGAATAGAATTTTTTTTAAAAACACAAACTAAGGTTGTTGACCTATTGAAGCATCCCTTGACGGTAAAATACTCTATGTTCTCTAAATTATGTGGTTGTCTATGTGATCTGATATAATTTATTCTAGACTTGACCCGCAAAATTAAACTTTGAATTCACATTAGATCTTTTTTTAGGACCACTTCCTAGAAAATCGATATTAAAATTGTTGCCTTTTGGTCGACGCCTACCTTTTTTGCTCGTGAAAAGGTATGTAATGATTGCCGATAGATTGTGTGCATTTCTATTTGGCTATCTTTTCTACATACACGAATATTTATATGCACTTTATATTTACATGTGTACGGAGAAAATATTAAGATGCCATGGCAAAGCACAGACATTCCTAGAATACAGCTTAAAAGGGTAGATGAACACAGTAGTGGAATAATTCTAGAAGACATGGTCTGTAAAACATTACTGAGATACAAACCAAAGGAGCTAAGATCACAACAAAATGCTCACAAACGATGGCACTGATGAAGGAGGAAGAGGAGGGATGCTGACTGGGCGTCGCCTGAATCAGTCGAGAGGCAGAGACGATGGAGCTGCTCTGACTGGACTAACTGGTCAGAACGTTTGAGCAAGCTCGACGCCTCCAGATTTTTTTTGCATTGGTCTCAATCCCCGACCCGGATGTTCTTGCGCGAGAATGGTTGCTGAACGCATCCTCTTACAGGATGCTTTCCCAAGAGAATCTCCTATGTATGATTAATTTAAGAGTCATCCCAACCAAAAAAAAGAATTTATTCCACTCCGATTTCCTCTTGATATGTACATTTGATTGCTAGATTTTATTCAGTATCTGACTAGAGTATTGCTTTTTTTTAATTGAGACAATCAATAACCGTTGATTTTCTATGGACGACTGAATATGTCGTTGCAATTGCCACCCAGCTTGTAGGTAAAGAGGAAAATTTGCCATCGCCTGGTGACGCTGGGTAGTGTCCGGCCAACAGCTTTGAAAAATTGGCAGTTGCAAAAATTCAGTGAGAACCAAAGTTAAGTAGGCTGAACTTCACTCGGTTATCTATTCTCTGCACTCTTACATTACTCTTGTCTGCTAATAACAACTGCAACAGCCTAACCAGAGTTTTAGCTCAACCAGAGTTCTATTTTTAGGCAGATATTCGGATGGCGGATGCTCTCGCATATGAACGAAACACGAGTAAAGTACATGTCAACGTTTTTCTTCTCATTATTCAACCAGGGTCTGAAAGTAATTGTATTGCATGTGATGGCTTCATCTGCTGCTTGATGATTAAAGCGAGTGGCTAGCCGCCTCAAGGCGTGCCATGGGATGATGAGGCCATGAGTGAAAGTTGATTACGGCAAAACTAGCTAGGGCCATGGAAGCTCAATAAGCAGAGGGGAGCACCAACTACTATAACGAGGAGACTGGAGCATAAATAGTCCTAAGTTGAGAGTGGAGCATAAATAGTCCTGAGTTGTAGACAGTTCCGGCTCAATCTGGTCGGCCTTTAAATGGTGTGGAGGACGATAAGGCCGTGAGGACGAGGATCTCATATATACGTCATGCAAAGAGTTTTATTTTTATCCCGGTGCAATCAACAGACATTGATGCCATATTTAGAAATAATGGATCCGTAGCAACGCACGGGTATTCTGCTAGTATAAATAGTTGCGTTATTTCTTTCTATGGATACGATCTCCAATTGAATTTTATCTACAAAAAATGCTATTAAATGCACGGGCACTTAGCATATGGCCGTGGCAACACAAAATTTAGCATATGGCCGTGGCAACGCAAAATTTAGCATATGACCATGGCAACGCACGGGCACTTAACTATAAAGCTAAACATTTTCTATTATGAAATGGAGGAGTAGGTTCAAGAGCAAAATGTCTTGTAGTTATGCGACGGAGGTTGTAGAAGGAACCGTTCTATGTCGATGTATGAATACACTTACTATCTTTTTTCGATTTTATGACATTATTTCATTTGTTTGTCCATATAGTCTTTTATTACACCATAGCAACGCACGGGCATTCAGCTAGTACACTATTAATACGTAGTCCGATATACTCCATCCCTCTCAAAATAAATGTCGCAAGTTTGTCAAAATTTAGATAAATCTGGATACTATTTAGTATATAAATTCATTTATATTTTGAAACATGTGACATTTATTTTAAGACGGAAGGAGTAAAGAGAACTAGAGGTCTGATCCAACATATCACGGCCGTTTGACCAATGTACCTACACAACAAGTTTAGATTTCTCCCCCTTCGATCGCCAGACCCACAGCTAATCCCATCGCTCTCGCCGTGATTAGTGCAAGTACAACACGATTAAAGTAGTAGGAGCTGGTGGTCCGCGTTTGGACCTGCTTCCTCCTGGCACAGTTGCAGTAATGGCAGGGTTTATAACAGGGAGCCCCGCATCCATAACACCTGCCCGTTTCCTACCAATCCAAACCCTACAAGGGAGACGAAGAGGTCTAAGTTGGGTGATGTTGAAGAAGATGGCTCGGCAAACAAACAATTGATATCGGCGGCTCCTGGCTCGGAGGCTGTCCGGGAGCAATAAAAATATTAGGTCTAAACTGTCAGGATTTTGGGAAGGACCCGGCAGTTAGAGCGTTTTTGGACCTGCGAAGGCGTATGGACCCCGAGGTGATGTTCTTTGTCGGAGACGCACCTTGATGAATATCCGCCTGAGTGTCTAAGGAGAAGATTGAACATGGACTTGGAGATTGTGAACCCAAGCAATGGGAAGGAGTGGTGGGGTTAATCTGTTATGGAAGAAAGAGGTTATCTAACAGATTTTTTCAGCCCCGAAGTACATTGATGTGAAGGTTATTGAATCACCAACAAAAATTTGGCGACTAACTGGCATATATGGGGAGCCTAGATGGAACGACAAGTACAAAACCTGGGACAAGATTCGTGAGCTTAATAATAATGAGAACCTTCCATGGGTTCTTTTTTGGCGATTTCAATGAGATTCTGTTCTCTCATGAGAAGGAGGGGGACGTGTACGACCGCCCGCATTTATGCAAGCTTCCCAGGACACACTTACGGACTGTAATCTGGAGGACCTCGGATACTCTGGAGATCCTTTTACTTGGAAACGAGGCAGATTAAGGGAGAGATTGGATTGTGCAGTTGCTAATGGAGACTGGGTTAATATGTATTCAGGATATAGGGTTGAGCACCTAGACTATATTCGGTCTGACCATCGTCCTATCTTAATTGATACTGAATTTCAAGGTGGTCTAGGTCAGGGAAGGAAGGGACCTCGATGCTTTGAGGCAAGATGGCTGAAAGAGGAAGGATTTCTGAAAGGTTGTCGAGGATGCCTGGTTGGCAGCGAATACTGGAGTTGGAGGCGTTAAGGATAGGTTGGGAAGGCTGCATTCGTCCATTCATCGTTGGGATGCTTTTGTTCTCCAACAACTCAAAAAGCGGCTCCGAAAGGCACAACATGAGCTGAATGAAGAGTTAAATGGGCAGATTACTGATGAAAGTGAGGAGAAAGCAAAGGAGATGGCAAACTTGATCGAGCTTTTATTGGACCAGGAGGAAGTTTATTGGTCACAGTGGTCTAGGGCAAACTGGATCCAACATGGTGACAGGAATACCTCCTTCTTTCATAACTTCGCGTCTGCGCGGCGGAAGAAGAACTTTATCTCTTGTCTGAAAAATGAGGCTGATTATTGGGTTGAAACTATGGAAGAACTTAAACCGTTTGTTTTTCAATATTTTGCAAACCTTTTTTCGTCTAAGATCCAGGATATTGATCAAGAGATGCCAGAAAAGATTCAACCACGGGTCTCCCAAGCAATGAATGACAAGCTCCTAGCCCCTTTCTCGTCGGAGGATGTGAAGAAAGTTGTGTTTAGTATTGGGGACTTCAAAGCCTCGGGGCCTGATGGGCTACATGCAATATTTTACAAAAAAAATTGGAGCCTATGTGGTGATGAAATTACGGAAGAAGTGTTGCAAGCCCTAAACACGGCACAAATTCCTGAAGGATGGAATGATACCACGGTTGTCGTGATACCTAAAGTTGATAATTCTGAGTTGATTACTCAGTGTCGTCCAATTAGTTTGTGAAATGTGATTTATAAAATAATCTCCAAAATGCTTGCAATGAGATTGAAGGGGATTCTTCCTGAGGTAATATCCCCTATGTAGAGTGCATTTGTTTCTGGTCGCCTTATTACCGATAATGTGTTGGTGGCATATGAAAGTGTTCGTGCTATAAAGAATAAAAGATCTGGGAACAATGGTTATTGTCCAGTCAAACTTGACATGCACAAAGCTTCTGACCGTGTTAAATGGATCTTCTTGGAGAATATGATGAGAAGACTGGGTTTGATGAGAGGTGGATCACTCTTATGATGACTTGTGTGAGGATAAGGTACCAAATTAGATTTAATTCCGAGGAGACTAACATGTTTGTTCCTGCAAGAGCGCTTCTAATACGTCGGAAACGTATCTATAATTTTTGATGCTCCATGCTTGTTTAGTATCTACTTTGCTTTGCTTTGTCTAAACTTTGAGATGTTTTTATATGTTTTCTGGTACTAGCCTATTAACAAGTTGCCACAGTGCCAGTTGCCTGTTTTTTTCTGTTTTTGGTTCCAGAAAGGCAGAAAATCAATATTCTCGGAATTGGACGGGACAAAAGCCGAAGTCAATATTTTACCGTGGTCAACACGAAGTCTAGAGGAGAGACGGAGGAGGGCCTCGAGGGGGCCACACTCCCTGGCCGCACGGGTGGGCCCACCCCGCGCCTAGGGGGTGCAGCCGCCTCGGGCACCCCCTCAGCCTCCCTCTTCGCTTATAAGAAGCTCCTGATGCAGAAACCCTAGGCACCCGATCAAAACTCCACGAAATCGTCTGTAACCGCCGCCACCATCGTCCCTAGATGGGGGGATCTGAAGTTCTTCCCGACACCCTGCCGGAGGGGATATCATATCCGAGGCCTTCTTCTCTGGTATGAAGCATGAGTAGTTCCACCTTGGACTACAGGTCCATGTAGTAGCTAGATGGTTGTATCTTCTTCTTGTGCTTTCATGTATAGATCTTGTGAGTTCCGTTCATGATCAAGATCTAATCTATTTGTAATCATGCATGTTGTGTTTGTGGGGATCCGATGGATATTGAGATTACTATGTCAGATTTATTAATGGTTTTGTCTTATTGATTCTATCATGTCTGTGTTGTTTGTGATCTTGCATGCTCTTCGTTGTTAGTATCTATCTTGGCCAAGTAGTTGCTAGTGACTCCAAGAGGGGGTATTTATGCTCGATAGTGGGTTCATGCCTCTAGTTTCCAAGGGAAGTGACAGAAATCTCTTCGGTTGTAGATGTGCTATTGCCACTAGGGAGAAAACAACGGTCTCTTGTTCATGGAACAAGTGGATTGTTTACCTTATACACTTTGCTTAAAGTAGTTGTCTGTTGCTTGCAACTTAATACTAGAGGGGGTTCGGATGATAACCTGAAGGTGGACTTCTAGTCATAGATGCAGTTGGATGGCGGTCTGTGTATATTGTTGTATTGCCCAATCGAATCTCATAGGATCTTTTTGTCTGGTATTGCATTGTTATGCCTTGCTCAGTCCCTGCCAATTTTCCTGCTATAATTTTTTTACCCTTCATGCCATGTTGTTTATCTAAGGAGAGCACCTCTAGTGAACTATGGACCCCGGTCCAATCTTTACTATTGATACATCTTCCACTGTTACTGTTTACTTGCTGCAAACCATCATCACCTTTCAGACCATACAGTTAATCCTTTGTTACAACAACCGGTGAGATTGACAACCTCACTATTAGTTGGGGCAAAGTCTTGAGTTTGTGTTGTGCAGGTTTCCACGTTGCTTGCAACACCTTTGAGGCGTTTCCTTCCTCCTACTGGTTCGATAACCTTGGTTTCTTACTGAGGGAAAACTTGTTGCTGTACCGCATCATACCTTGGGGTCTCCCAACGAAGTGCTATTGCACGCATCAGCTTCGCCAAGGGGACCCTCTCTCTCCATATGTGTTCTTGCTTTGTGCGGAGGGATTATCTAGCTTTCTATTGTATGAAGAATAAGTTGGTGCCATCAATGGGGTAAAGGTGTGCAGAAATGCACCATCAGTTTCGCACCTTCTATTTGCTGATGATTCCTTGATCCTCATGAAAGCTGATATGAACAATGCAACTTTGTTACAACGGGTGTTAGATACTTTCTATGCTAATTCAGGACAATTGGTGAGTCTTCCCAAGTCTAGTATTTATTTTTCTCCCAATACTAGTGTGCTTATGAGGACTGAGATCAGTGAGACTCTACATATTGAGACAGAAGCCCTTTCGGACAAATATTTGGGTCTTCCTGCTATTGTAGGGGCTGATAGAAGTGACTGCTTTGAGCACTTTATTGAAAGAATAATTAAGAGAATAAATGGCTAGAAAGATAAGTTGTTATCAATAGGTGGGAAGGAGATTCTTCTGAAGGCAGTGGCTTGATGACCCACAAGTATAGGGGGTGTATCGCAGTACTTTCGATAAATAGGAGTGTCGATCCCAACGAGGAGCAGAAGGTGCTGAACAGTGGTGTGGAGCAGGAAATCCCTGTGAATACTTAGCAAACGGATTTTTAGTGGTTTTCTGGTAAGGCAACAAAACAAAGAGCAAGTAATAAAGACAACGAACAAACGAAGCAGGTGGCCCAATCCTTTCTTATCAAAGGACAAGCCGGTGGAAATACTTATAAGGACCAAACGTTCTCGAGGACACATGGGAATTCTGTCAAGTGCTTTCGCTTCAAATAGCTGAGTACTCTTCTCTGGTGTTGTAAGTGTTGTGTGGGTGAACCTGTGCTAACATACCGACCTTACTTGGACTAATAGATACTTGTGATTAAACCCCCTACAAACATCCGTAACTACAGGAAAGTAATTAAGATATAAATCGAACCACAACCTTAAACTCTGAGATCCTACGCTCCCTTGTGCAAAGGTGTCCTAACGGGGGTTCAGGTTTCTATCACTCCGGCAACCCCACAATTAGTAGCCAAATACACAATGCATTCCCCTAGGCCCATAAATGGTGAAGTATCATGTAGTCGACGTTCACATGAAACCACTAGAAGAATAGCACCACAACTTAAATACTAAACCATTGAATAATAACTCATCACAGATTCACTACTAACAACATGACTTTTCCCATGTCCTCAAGAACACAACGAACTACTCACAAGACATCATATGGATCAAGATCAAAGATGATATGGTAATGGATAACAATCTGAACATAAACAATAATCCAATGGTTCCACTAACAAGCATCAACTACAATAGTAACTAACACCGGGAAAGTTTACCCTAAGAACTAAAGCAATATCCAACAGAATTGTTACAGCGGGACAGGGTGGTGATGGTGCTGGTGGAGATGATGGTGTGGATGATGATGATGATGATCCCGATGAATCCTAGCTTGACGATGGTGTTGATGGCGACTGTCTCCGCTCTCCGGGAAGGAATTCCCCCGGCAGAAATCTGTCCGCTGGAGAGATCTTTCTCTCTCAGTGTTTTCCACCCCCAGAGGCGGTGGAAATCTATTTGTGGTCGCCCCCGGGCTTAGGGTTCCGTAGGGAAGATATAGGCGAAGGGGCGGAGTTGGAGGCCGGGCAGGTGGTCCACACCTGCCCTAGGCGCGACCCAGGGGGACCCGCGCCTAGGGGGGTGTGTCCCCCCTACGGCCCCTCTTCGCTCCTCCTTCTAGCTTCCTTCGTTTTCTGGGAATATAATATGTTTCCATATTTTTCTGGTATTTTTCTGATCTTCTCGAAATTGCATCGAAACGCCTTCTTTTCCATCAGAATCCAGACTCCGGCAGTTCATCCTCTTAAGAATCATCCAACATGCATAAACAGATAAAAAGCCATAAGTAATACCTCATAATAAGACAAATATCAATGAGTAGAGGTAGATTATGGTATGGAAAGGTGATGCAAGTTGGGCGTATCAACTCCCCCAATCTTAGACTTCGCTTGTCCCAAGCGAAAACTGAGCTCAGTAAACATGTCCACAGGTTTATGGAGTGAAGTGTCAATAAAAGAATACGAACAAGAAGCATCACACTTACCATTGCACAGCTCATAGAAGAAAGCAACTCACCATTATATAACTTAGCTTGCAACCAAGTACATTAGTCACAAATAGAGATGCATAAAGATAAATCACAATTGGAATTGGCAAACTTGTTCTTGGTCAGAGAACACCTGGCAAACAGTTTCACAACAACCTTTTTGTAGAAGTTTCAAAACATGAGCACTCTTTGCTTAAAAATGTTTTTCACAAGTGAAGGCTTTCAAAGTAATACTCAATAGATAAGAGTTTTGTGTAAACAAGGAAGATAAAGAACATGATTGAATAAATCACCATATGAATGCTTGAAACACAACAACTCAAATGCTTGCTGGAGATAGAGAGGAAATAGGTTTACTGACTCAACTTGGAAGTGGGAGAAAGGTCCCTTCTTAGAGGGAAGCAAGGATTACAAGTCATAAAGAGCTTCCAAAATATTATGGTACTTACTATATTTGAGCCATCATTGCCCCTATCATAGGCATCTTAAGATGATTAAGGTTAAGGTGAACAAGGATGGAGTATATGCTTGACGAAATATAAGTTGGCAATCTCATGTCCCTTGAATATGAGGGCCACTCCTCATGCTACTCAACTTTGGTCACAGGTAAGTTCTTGTCATTGTATGTACTTGCATATCATTGAGAACCACCAATGGGGTACCCCTTGCACATGGTATAGGAGCTGTCCCATAACCAAAATGACAAGGCAAGCAGACAATGAGCATCTCAGCAATCTTTTTATTTACTATGTGCATAGATTTTTATTGAGGATGCTTCATAGATAGCTCACTATGGTGATGCTGCAAGTTTCCACCATGATTAGGAATGACTTAGGCTAGCGGCCCAGGCGTTTATCTAACACCAAATACAGACTCCATGGACTTACAAGTTCCCTCTTTATTTCACACAGTTGACATCCATAGACAAAAGAGCACGATATCAACTATGTACAGAGTACAAGTGCAATGTTGAAAATGTTCCCCGTGACAGCACGGTTCTGCTAATTCCAACATATAGATGCAAGCACATACAACTTAGATGTTCACAATGGTTCAAGTCTATTAGGGGCAAGAAAATAAGGCGTGCCATCAAGTTCGTGAGAGCTTTACTAACTAGTTTTCACATAATAAAATACTTTTTAATTCCAAAGATAGATGAAGCTTGAGAATTTTCTTGGGATAGCAATAATGCTACTAGGTAGATATGGTGGACACAAATGGCAAAGGTTGGGTTCACAGGGATTTGGAAACATGAGAAGTATGCCTTCTCAAAATAGGTTTTTGGCTAGCAAGGCTGGGTAGCAAGCAAGAGAGTTGAAAGAAACAAGCAAACATACGAGTAATAAAGCCAAACATTCAATCTTCCTTGAAGACACAAAAGATCTTAAATAAATAATACTAATCTTATGAGCCAACAAGAAAGAAAATAGATGATACCAAATACCTGTAAGCTTTTTCTCTTTTTCTTTTAAACCTCAAAAAATGTTGCTACTAACCAGAGATCGGTTTACCAAAACCAATTTAGATCTACTTGATGCTCCCAAAGTGATGCCAATATTGATCAACAAGATCCATCATATAATAAAGATTGCAAACTAAAATAAGAAGTGTAAAAAGTAAAAGATGAGACTTCTCATTAATATTCAATAAAGGCACTCACACCAAGGGATACATAGATAATCAATTAAAGGAGAGATACTTCCACATGCAAACCAAACTATAAGATAACTTCTCTACCACAGATATGAATCCACTAAAAGGTAAAAGATAAAAGATAATGGTGGTGATACCGCAGCACTCCCCCAAGCTTGGAAAAAGCCAAGGGGATGCCAAACCTGATGATGAGTTACTCCTTCGGTGGTGGTGTTCTTTTGATAAGCTCTTCAATAAGTTTCTTCAAATCCTCAAACTCAAAAGTACGAGTACGGATTAGCTCCAAGTTTTGCTCTATACGGTTCATGATCATGTCAGACCGAGAATCCCAGTCCGTATTATTCTTCCCCCACTCTTCATCCTTAGCATGATCCTTCTCTGCATTGTTAGAACGAGGCATATCCCAAACCGAGGGAAAATTCCCTTTGGGCACATGTTGAAATTTACGCTCATGTATAAGAGTATGGAAAGGTCTCTTGTTACGTGGAGGAGATGATCGTGGAGAGAGGGTATGACGTCTAGATTTCCCTCCTGTAGACATTCGTGTTGTCCTTCTAAGATTGATAGGGGTTGCCACCACTCCAATGCTTGAGACGGTAGCGCGGGTGTCCGGATGCTTGTCCTCCTCCATGTCCTCTTCATCCCCAACAAGAATCTCCTCCTCCTTGGGATCTTGAGGATCTTCTTCCTCGGGCTTCTTGCCTTTGTCGTCGGTGGAGGCCATGGCGCTCTAAACTTGAGAATATTTCCTGACAGAAACAGATCAAAACGAAAACACGACAAGAACACGATGCCTAAACCTCGGGGGATACGAGGGGTTATATATTACGAAGTTTCAAAGCATAAGGAAGGTTTTGATATGAAAACGAGGCGGAGTTAGAGCTTAGGGGTGGCACACCCCCTCCAGGCGCGGCCAGCTGGGGCCCGCTCCTGGGGTGGGTTTGGCCACCCCGGCCTTCGTTTCCTCCTCTGTTTCGTCTCGTAACTTCCCTTATGTATTAAAAACATCAAAAATATAAAAAGATTGGAGTTTCACGAACCTTCTGTTTTCACCACTTTTACCTATTCAAAGACGAACTCTGCAGATTCCTCTTCTCCTTCTCCTGAAATTTTCCTTCAAACAAAACCCTTGCTGATGGGGATATGCCGAATGGGGTATATCCAGCATGACGTTTCATATTGGCCCAAGATGCCAGCGAGTGGGCCTGCAGGACGGCGACTGGATCAAGACTCGACGAGGAGCCAGGCGATTGGAAGCTGGAGGCCCAGAAGCATAGCTAGGCCCAGTCGGATTAGGTCAAGTACCCTTCGAATCCTTAACTAATTCGGTTGTAGATCTGTAAACCCTAGCGAGGTGAGCCTATATAAACCTCCCTAGGGTACGCATAGAGGACACATTCCATCATACACCCCAGCGATTCGCCGCATAGTCGTCGAGCTCGCCCTTGTACTCTCTCCATAATACAATCTAGCAGGAGTAGGTCTTTACCCTCCGGGGGCGAACCTGGGTAAACCCTTGTGTCTCCGCCCTCATCTCGCACCGCAGATGGCTGGCCGCCCTTGCCCCTTGTTCTACTACTCGCTGCCGATTGCAGCATCTGTCGTGGCCATTCCCACGACAGTGGCGCCTACCGTGGGGCCTGGCCGGTCAAGCGGTGTTCTGCGGCGAGATCCAATCTGCCCATCAATGAGACGATCGCCACCGGCTGCATGATCACGATCAGCAAGATCCTCCAGATCTTGCCGAGCAGCTACGTCCCGGCGGCGCGCCCCATCACGCACAGCGTGATCATGCCGGTCGGCACGATCAACCTCTTCATCGGCTTCACCGACATCATCATCTTGGAGGACTCAGCTCGCATCCGCGAGTCACCACCGCTCGATCGGCTCTTTGAGAGTCAGGTTCGCACCATCCATCGCCTCGCCTCCGAGTACGGCTCGGCCAACAACGACGTGGCCAAGACCAACGCGGCCGCGGACAACGCAGCCCTCAACGACGACGCCGATTCGGCGACCCCGGTATCGGTCGCCGGATCCATCATCACCGCGTCACCCGCTGGCTCCATCACTCAAGTCTCTAACGTGGCAGACTTCGAGGACCCTTCCATCCTCGAGATCTTCGACTCCGACTCCGGGTCGGAGAACTCTGGCGACCACCGTGACGAATCTGGACGCTATGTCGCGACCTACATGGAGAGCGGCATGGACGCCCTGCCAGACCCCTTCTCCACACCGACCCCACCGACCGCGACGGCGACAGAGGTCGAAGAACTCCGCCTGTGACTGGAGGAGGCTGTCCGCAAAGAGCAAGCCGAGCGCGAGAAATTCCGCCTTGAGCAGGCAACGGCGCAGGAGCTCTCGCGCCACCACCAACTCCGCCTCAGGTCGCGCCTGAACCCCACCATTCAGGGACGCGCCCTGAACTTCGACGACGAGAACGACCAGACCCGCGTGGCCGATCACGCGATCTGCGATAACGCGCCACCATGAGGAAGCTCCCGGCCACCACCAGGCGCAATGGCGAACGACGCACCCCCACCACCACCCGGACGCGCGCCCCCCGGGACCCGCCAAGAATCGTGGTCTCCTCGTGGGAGCGAGACGCGAACGACCTCCCGCTGTTCTCTACTCCAATGGACAACGTCATCGCGAGACGAGCCACGGTCGACAACATCAACGTGACAGGGGAAGGCGCCCTGTAGATCCAATATGCCAAGGCCTTACTCACCAAGGCCGTCGAGCAACAAAACGCGGGAGCCGACTCGCAGGGTCTCATGTACTCGCGTTCGTCAGGCAGCAGGGCGGCCTCGAGCGGCCGCCCAATGGTGGCAAACACCCTCAACTGCCCACCACCCGAGCCCCTGCAGCTCCAACCCCGACCCGCACACGCGGCACTCTCCACTAACAACCCATGACCGACAAACAACTTCGTTGCTGCCAACGGGCAGCCATTCGACGCGCAAACCCACATCATCAACAACCAGAGCTGGCATGCACGCCAGCCTGACGACTTGAGACATACCCTCACCAACCGCCATGACGGCAGACCAAGGGGATCGCTAAGCCGAGTCGGACCCCAGTGCTTTGGACCGATGATCCAAGGCGAAAAATACCCGGCGAACTTCAAGGCGCCGAAGGAGATCGAGAAGTACGACCGCTTGTACGACCCCTCCGTGTGGCTGGACACGTACCTCATGGCGAAGGGAATCGCCGGCCACACCGACCTACTCGCCGCCCGCTACCTCCCCTGATGATGGAGGGAGCATGCCGACAATGGATTAACACCCTCCCCGCAGATAGCATCGACTCCTGGGAGGAAATGCGCGACGCCTTCGTCAGGCACTTCGAGGGCTCTTACACCTGATCCACCACCATCGAGGACCTGGAGCGATGCGTCCAGGAACCCCGCGAGTCGACCCATAGCTGGGTCCAATGATGGCAAGACCTGTGGTACAACGCGGTCGGCATCCACCCGGACACCGCGATTCACTGCTTCAAGACCTCGTGACACTACGAGCCCTTGGTCGCCAAACTCAAGCGGGTGTACAAGACACTCGACAACATCCCAGACCTCCTCGAGATCGCCAAGCGGTACACGGAGGAGGACCCGAACCAAGAGACCGACGACGAGTCGGGTGGAAATCACCGCCAAAGCGGCCACGACAACGGGAGACGGCCTGAGCTACGCTACATCAACACTCACCTCACCGACAAGCGCCACAGTGATGGGAGATTCGACTTCGTCGCCAACGCCGGCTACACGCCACACAAGCCCAAGAGCTTCCGCCGCGACAGAGGCCAATGCCGCGATGGCGGCAACTACAAGGCGAAGCCAAGGTTCGACCCCATGGCTCTCCTCAATCAACCCTGTGTGTTTCATAGTGTAGGGTTCGCAGCATAGAAAACAAAAAATTTCCTACGATGTGAACTATATACCAAGATCTATCTACTAGATACAAACAACAGGAGGATGTATATCCGTAGAGAACATACCCTTGAAGACCGACAAAGTTTAACGAGTTCAACTCGTGGTTGATGTAGACGATCTCTTACCGATCTCAAGATCGAGAGGAAGTCCTAGCGCCGCAAATCAGCAGCGCATCCGTGCTCGCACACACGTTCGAGGCACCGAGCAACCTCCGCCTCCTCGCTCCAGCGATGCAGCGGAAGCACAACTCTTTCTTTCCGAATAGCCACCGGGAACATGTATCTCGCTAGTCCGAGACCATGGGGGATAAATTCTAGAGGGGGAGAGAGATCCTTCACGAGGAGGTGTGAGAGACAAGTGAGGAGGGGGGCTCCTTTTATAGGAGGAGGGGGGAACCCCAAGGGGATGTCCGGCGCATGGGGCTGCCCCCTTGCCCTCCCCTCTTCATGTGGGTGGACACTCCACTCACAAATCTCCTTTAAATTCCCTCCACTCAAAAGTCCACTAAAATTCCCATTAAATTTCCACCAAATTTAATGCAAACTCTCATTAAATAAAACTCTTTTATTTTATTCAGAATTTTGTCAATTACTTTAATGACAAACATTCACAAATAACCCCTTGCTAGAATTCTATTTCACATGCATAACCACTTTATGCAATTTCACCCGAAAACCTGTTTCGGTATCTAGTGAAATAAATTCCTGCGCTTGTTCATTCTTTCGGCATGAAACATTTGCTCCAATTGGATGTCGGTGTCTCTTAAGTGTGTCACCTTACGGTTCGTGAATAATGCGGACATGATCGAGACCCCTCTCGGATCAATAATCAGAAGCGGGATCTAGAGACCCATATTGACTCCCACACATTCAACGATGACTTTCTTGTGATCGTCGGAACCTTTTACGCTAGTATCTTAATCCCTTTGTTTCACGATATATTACATGTCCGAGATTCGATCATCGGTATCTCCATACCTAGTTTGATCTCGTTACCGACATGCACTCTTTTCTCATTCCTGTGATATAACATTCTAGTGATCAAATCACTTGCTTGCAAGCTAATCAATGTGATATCACCGAGAGGGCCCAGAGTATATCTATCCGTCATCGGGATGAACAAATTCCACTCTCGATCCATGAGCCTCAACATAACACTTTATTAGTTCTGAATCCATCTTTATAATCACCCTGTTACGGTGTGACGTTTGATGTTATCAAGAAACTCTTCCGGTGTTAGTGATTGACATGATCTCATGGTCTAAGGATTAGGATCACTTCGTAAGTTGTTATAGCAATATAAACTCAATGACTTTGATCGTAATGCTATACTTCGGATGAATGTTCATCACACCATTACACTAATGTTGTGATCCCGTTATTAACAACATCCAATGTCCATGATCAGGAAACCTTGATCATCTTGTTAATCAACGAGCTAGTTTATGAGAGAGGCATAACTAGGAACTTTCTGTTTGTTTATTAAACACACATGTATTAACGTTTCCGTATTAATACAATTATAGCATGCAAAATAAACATCTATCATATACTTGGAATACACATAATAAACACTTTATTATTGTCTCTCAGGGCATATTCCCTTCACATAGAAGGGAAGGGAAGCCCGCCACGCACACGACCGTCGACTGCCACTCCCTAAAGGAGATCGAGAAGGCACAACGCGCACTGGAGGACCCAGACAACCACCCGCCAAACGTCGGGAAATTCCGCAACGACGCTGGCTCGCTCCACACCTTCATTGGCTTCAGCACGAAGCGCGAGAAGAAGGTCATCGCCCGCGCCATCGTCGTCAACGTGGTGTCCCAGGTCAATATACCCCAGTTCCTCAACTGGTCTGAGCAACGAATCACCTGGAGCCGCGAGGACCACTCGCCGTGAATCAAATATCTGGGTCGAGTCGCCTTGGTGGTCAAGCCCAAGGTGGGGGACTGCTGGCTCCACAAGACACTGACGGACGGCGGCAGCTCCACATTCTATACCTGGACACGTTCAGGCGACTACATCTCCCGCAGTCGATGATCGAGACGACCTACACCACCTTCCACGGCATCGTCCCTGGTCGGAAGGCGTACCCGATCGGCAAGGTGGCTCTTCCAGTCACCTTCAACACACCAGCGAACTTCCGCACCGAGCGGATCGTCTTCGAGCTGGTGCCCTTTAACAACCCCTACCACTGCGTCTTGGGGCAGTAGGCGTTCGCCAAATTCATGGCAGCGCACCACTATGCGTATAATGCGATGAAGCTCCCAGGGCCGTGCGGCATCATCACTGTCCACGGCGACCCCGACATGGCCGCCGAATGTGAGGCCAAAGGCGTCGAGCTCGCCGACGCCGTCATAGCCGCAGAATCCAACCATGCGGAGGAGCTCGCCAAGTACGCGAGCGGGCTCAACAATAACGACCCCACAATACTCAAGAAGCCCAACTCGGAGGGCGGCGGCTCCACCGCCTTCGAGGCTACGACGCACACTCGCTCCGTCGAGCTGGTCCCAGGCGACTCCAGCTAGACGGTGACGATCGGAACAGGCATGAGCCCGGCATAGGAAGGCACGCTCATCGAGTTCCTACGTGAGAATCAAGACATCTTCGCATGGAAACCTTCCGACATGCCTGGTGTCTCGAGGGTACTCGCTGAGCACAAACTCAACGCCGACCCCATAGCGCGACCCGTCAAGCAGTCGCTGCGGCCCTTCAATGAAGAGCGCCGCCGAGCAATCGCTGAGGAGGTGTAGCGTCTACTCGCTGCAGGCTTCATTCGGCCAATCAAATACTCCAAGTGGCTAGAAAACTCAGTCCTGGTCGAGAATAAAAACGGGACCTGGAGAATGTGTATCGATTACACAAACCTCAACAGCGCCTGCCCGAAGGAGCAATTTGTCCTCCCGCGGATCTACCAAATCATCGAATCAACCATGGGATCGGAGTCGCTGTGCTTCCTTGACGCCTACTCTAGGTATAACCAGATCCAAATGGCAGGCGAGGACGAGAAGAAGACGGCGTTCATCACGCCATTCGGAGCCTTCTGCTACACCGCTATGACCTTCAGCCTTAAGAATGCCGGGGCGACCTAGCAGAGGTGCATGCAGGAATGCCTTGCAAGCCAAATTGACCGCAACATCCACGTCTACATCGACGACGTGGTGGTCAAATCCACTCGCCAGGGCGATCTACTCGCTGACCTGGCGGAAACCTTCGCAAACCTGCGGAGGTACAAGATCAAGCTAAACCTAGGAAAGTGCACCTCCGGCGTTAACTGGACAGCTGCTGGGGTACGTCGTCTCCAAACGAGGAATCGAGGGGAACCCCACCAATATCAATACGATTGCCCGGCTCGGCAAACCCGAGTGCTTGCGCAACGTCCTGAAGTTGGCCGGGCGAGTCGCGGCTCTTAGTCGCTTCATTCCACGGCTAGGCGAGAAGGCGATGCCCCTTTACCGCCTAATGCACAAGAACCCCACGTTCCAGTGGGACAAGGAGGCATACAACGCGCTCCACGCACTCAAGGAGGTGCTACTCGTGGCCCCGCTACTCGCCGCCCCTATCGGCAAGGAGCCCATGCTCGTCTATGTTGCGGCCTCCGAGCGAGTCGTCAACGCCGTCATGGTCGTCGAATGACCAGAAGAGGGCAAGGAGCACCCGGTGCAGCGACCTGTCTACTACATCAGCGAAGTCCTCACCGAGTCACGCCAGCGCTACCCGCAGTACCAGAAATTGGTGTATGCGGTCTTCAGAGCCCAGCGACGATTGCCGCACTACTTTCAGGAGCACCCAATCACGGTCGTCTCCTCAGCACCGTTGCAGGACATCATTCGCAAACGCGAAGCGACCGGGCGAGTCGCCAAGTGGGCCGTCGAGATCGAAGTCCACAACATTAGATACAAGCCACGCAAGGCGATCAAGTCGCAAGCCCTAGCAGACTTCCTCGCCGACTGGGAGGAGGTGCAGCAGCCAGAGAAACTGCCGTACCTCCACTATTGGTCCCTACACTTTGACGGCTCCAAGAATGCAGATGGCGTAGGGGCAGGGATCGTCCTCACATCTCCAAAAGGCGATAAGCTACGCTACGTCCTGTACCTCGACTTCACCACTACTAGAGAAAAGGTTATAGGAGACATGCTTATGCGAGGCACATTTAGACCATATGCGCCTCCTATAAAATAGGCGAGGAACACTCCTTCTCCATGCGCCTCTAGTATAAAAATAGGCGAGGAGCATATGATAAGAATGCGCCTCCTATAATCCCTGTACGGACTAAATCTAGCAGCCCCATATTATGCGAGGCGCATTCCAGTCATATGCGCCTCCTATATATTAGATAGGCGAGGCGCATATGGGCAGAATGCGCCTCGCATAATCTGTGTGGGCCCGCGTGTTGGTAGGTGCACGAATATGCGAACCATATGCGCCTCCTATATTTGATAATATGCGAGGCGCATATGGTCATATGTGCCTCAAGTAACTCCTGCGGGCCCGGACGGAGGTAGGTGATCGAATATGCGAGGCGCATATCAGCATATGCGCCTCCTATACTTGAAATATGCGAGGCGCGTTTAGCCGAGTGCGCCTCGAGTATGTCCCTTCGCACCGACACGCCCACGTGCACGCACAGACGTTTTCCCACGCGGTCAAACCGGACCCATGACCCCACCCCGACCCCGCACTTCGCTCGCGGCCCACCACCTCTTATCCCTCTCGTCTCTCCTTGCAATTCCCTAGCGCCCCGACCCCGCTGCCGCTGCCGCTAACCTTACTCCCTCCCGCCGCTCCCTCCCCTCGTATTCCACCACCCCGAGCTAGCCGACCTCGCTAGAGCCTCTTCCGCCCCCGCGTTTCCCATTACAGCAGGCCCCTCGCTGCTCGTCGTCGCCGCCGTCTCTCTCTCTCACCCCTGCGCGCACCGCCGTCGCCACTGCCTTCCCGTCGACGGGGATAGCTACGAGATCCGTTCATCGGCCATATCGTATCTTCAGCCATGGCTCTACGAGCGGCCGCCTCAAGGCTGGCCTCCTCCAGCCTCCGCCGCCACCACCTCCTCCCGGCGGCCCTCCTCTCGCCCGCCACCGCCAGCCCCACGGCCTTCCTCCACTCCCACGCCACCAGCTTCGGTATGCCCTTCCTCCTCCTTCCCCCTCTCTCTCGTGACCCGCTGCTCGTCCACAGCCCGCACACGCGCTGGCTGACAAAGATTCGATCGTTACTGCTGTTTCATTTTCTCGTCAGGATACAAGCAGGTGCGCGAGGACGAGAAGAGCAAGCCGGTGGGCAACGTCTTTAGCAGCGTCGCCTCCAGCTACGACATCATGAACGACCTCATGAGCGTTGGGCTGCACAGGCTGTGGAAGGACAGGTTGCTCAAGCTTACCCACTGCCTCCCTTTGACCGATCCATTCCAATTGGGGGGTTCTTACTTACTGGATTCTTGTTACTCCATGTTTTTCAGGCTGATTTCGAAGCTGAACCCGTTTCCTGGGATGAAGCATCTCGATGTGGCTGGTGGGACAGGTAAAAGATTGAAGGAAGTGTCTCTTCTTCGGTAGCTTCCTTTGGAATATAAGATGATATGTACCGGATAAATTAGGATAACATAGACGGTCACAAACAGATATAAGGGAATCATCTGTCTTGTTTTTGTGACTCAAGACAAATGATAGGTCATATTCTGTATTCTTTGCACTTTCTAGGTTGAGCTGCCCTTGTCCTTTCTTTCCCGTGCATAGAGCTATGAATTTCCTGTTGCTAATGCTACCTCTGTTTTAATACATGACATGAATTTGTCTTTGTAGCTCCTCCTTTATTTTCTGCCGCCATTTATGTTCTAGTGTTGGTCCTTAACAAATAATGCTTAAGTTTCTGTTCTAAAACACCGCCTCCATGTGGAAATGCAAGATTCAGTGTCCATATTTCCTCTACAGATTTGCAAATGGATGAACTCTTGTATCTATGAAGCGGTGCATCAACCCACTACCTTTTCTTTGTTCTAAAAAAATTGATGTTTATTGCACACCTTGTTCTAGATTTATTGTACAGTCTACACCTTGTCTTTCTCTTGGTACTACGACCTCTGTTCCTAAATATAAGAGGTTCTAGGAGTTCAAATTGAAATCCCAAAATGTCTTATATTCAGGAACTCAAACTCCCAGAACATCTTATATATTTCAAATTGAAATCGCATAACTGAATATCCAACTCTAAATATGCAGTACCACCTAATCTGAAGTTTGAGAGCTAAGTTGGACTTGACCGTTACAGATTTATAGCTTGAGTTTAGGAGCTAATTTATGGAATGCTTAAAACAAACAATCCAGGAGTACCTTGTATGTTTTTTTTAATTAATCCCAGTCAAAACAATTCAACCGCAAGGCAATGCAGTAGTTTCTCTAAATATGTCAGTAATTTCTTTCCGACTTGACTTAATGAGTAGTGTTCTCATCTAATTTTTCTCTTCATTTGTCATCACAGAAATTCTTGATGGCAATTGTCTTGAATATGGATGGTGCCTTGGAGTTGAATAATGGTCAGAAGGATCAGGACGACTTTCTCCACAATGGAACTGATGATATTTTTTGGCTCTCTATATGAACATGGATGGTGTATACTGTCATCTATTCTCTTAAACCATGTGGACAATCGTAGTTTTTGCTGTAGTCTTGGCTTCTGTCTAGAGGAGGCAATGGTGGTGCCTTCGGGGGATGTTGTGATGGTGATGAATGGCCAATTGGGTCAGTCTGTTTAAGGTTCCTTGTTAGTTCTTTGGTAGGGATGGGACAATTACTTGAGTTCTTGATTGACTCAACATGTAAAGGGAATTACTATATTCTGGATTGAGAATTACTTGAGTTCTTGATTGACAATTGCAAGTTTTTGGAAAATTCTGTGTTGTTTATACCGTATTCTGGACTGTATTGTATATTTGAATATATGTATACTGTTATGTACACTGATCTGTAAAACTTGAATTTTGAAAATATTATAGGAGGCGCATATAGGATACTATAGGAGGCGCATATACTATAAATATATGAGGCGCATTGTAAAACATATGCGAGGCGCATATGATATGCGCCTCCTATACTTCACATATGCGAGGCGCATATACTTCACATATGCGAGGCGCATATCGATATGCGCCTCGCATATGTGAAGTATAGGAGGCGCATATCATATGCGAGCGCATATCATATGCGCCTCGCATAAAAAATAGCCGAGGCTTGAAGCTAGAGGCGCATATGATATGCGCCTCGCATAAGCTCTTAGGTGCGCCTCGCATAAGCTTTTCTCTAGTAGTGCACCCCCTGCACCAAAAACATGGCCGAGTACATGTCGCTCCTCCACGGCATGCGAGCAGCCAAGGAGATGAACATCAACCGCCTACGCTGCTACGGCGACTCCGACATGGTCGCCGGGCAAGTCGCCGGCACTTGCGACGCTGTCTCCCCCACCATGGCAGCATACCTCCAAGCAGTGGACCAACTGGGGGGCCACTTCGCCGGCTACTCCGTCGAGTGGATCGACCGGCGCAAGAACGAGGAGGCCGACGCCCTCTCCCGCATCGGTTCGGCTTGCCTCTCGCCACCTGCTGGTGTCTTCCTCGACACCATCACCAATCCCTCCGTCTCTCCCTCGAGGGAGATCTACATCGGAATTCCGCTGCAACCAGACGCAACCCTGGTCGCCATGATCGCCGAGCCAAGTGATTGGACTGCGCCATACGTCGCCTACCTGGAGGGAGGCACCCTACCCGCTGACGAGACAGAGGCCCGAATGATAGTACGCCGCTGCAAATCCTTCGTCATCATCAACGGCGAGCTCCACAAGCGCAGTGTGACCGGCGTGTTCCAACGCTGTGTCCAACCCAAAGAAGGTCGCAAGATCCTCTAGGACATCAATGCTGGCGACTACAGCCACCATGCTGGAGCTCGCTCCCTAGTCGCCAAGGCCATGCGACATGGCTTTTACTGGCTCACTACACACGCCGACATAGTCGACATCGTCCAACGCTGCGTCGGGTGCCAGAAGTACGCCAACCAGACTCATGTGCCGAGCTCGGCGCTCAAGACCATCCCCATCACCTGGCCATTCGCCGTGTGTGGCATGGACATGGTGGGATCGTTCAAGAAGGCCCCCTTTGGCTTCACCCACCTCCTAGTCTCAGTCGACAAGTTCACAAAATGTGTGGAGGCCAAGCCAGTCCGCAAGTGCGACGGGAAGACCGCCACCAAATTCCTGCGCGAGCTCATATATCGCTACGGGTTCCCGCACAGCATCATCACGGTCAACGGCACCAACTTCGCCAAAGGAGCCATGGCTGAATTCTGCGAGGAGCACAACATACGACTCGACTTCGCCTCAGTCGCCCACCCGGAGTCCAACGGCCAGGCGGAACGCGCCAACCGGAGCATCCTCCATGGCCTTAGGCCGCGACTGCAAGTTCGACCCGAGCGAACTCCTAGGTGCTGGGTCGAAGAGCTCCCCTCCGTCATCTGGGGCATCCGCACCTCCGTCAACAGGTTGATAGGATTCACCCCTTCTTCACGGTGTACGGTGCCGAGGACGTCATGCCAACCGACCTCGAGCACGACTCGCCTTGGGTGGACAACTATGCGAAGGCTGACAACGATCTCGCACGCCAGGACGAAGTTGACCAGCTCGAAGAAGCACACAACCTAGCTCGCTCCCGCACCGCCATCTATCATCAAGGACTACGCCACTACCACAATTGGCGAGTACGGACTCGCACCTTCCAGGAGGACGACCTGGTACTGCGCCTGATCCAAGACAAGAAGGGCATGCACAATCTCTCTACCCCTTGGGAGGGACCATTCGCCATCGGGCGAGTCCTGGGCAACGACGCCTACTACCTCAACGTCCGAGGCGACGGAGAACTCGACGTCAAGCGGCATGTATGGAATTTAAACCTTCTACGGAAGTTCTACTCCTAGAACTCCAGACATGTACTCCCTACCCGCTATGAAATAATGAAGATCGGTTCGTGCAAAATTGTGTCCACTCTCCATAGTTTGTGCCACTCGCACTCGTAATAACAGCGCTATGCTACTCGCGGAAGTCAACCCTTGGTTACGCGACCGGCACGACCAAGTAGTGCGGTACGAGGGCACCGAATAATTTCAGGCCTCGCATCGTCCACGAAAAAAGCCAACTAGGAGCCCCATCAGAGTCGCCTCGCCCGACTGGCTTTCCGAGCCAATACAACTGCAGTCGCTTCTCACAGCGACCCAGTCCTCCACATCCCTGGCGCAGCGACTCGAACGGCTAAGTACCACGCTCGGGGACTGACGCCAGTCCAAACCAGAGCGACTAGGGAAAACACCAAGTATGAGAGCGCGTCCCGTACTCGCCGTGCGACTGGTCCCACGGATCAGGTGGAGCGACACGCCTGATACAACGCGCCCCGTCCTCACCTACCTCGGGCTTGCGACTAGAACAACCAAGTACCACGCTCGGGGACTTGGCCACCCGACCCCGTTCACGCCCGGGAAAATGGATAAATACAGAGCACCCCTTGGAGTCGCCATGCGACTGGCTTTCCAAGCCACGGCGAGTCGACCTTAACTCACTAACAGTTTAAACAACATACATATACATAAAAACAAGGTAAACCCCATAAAAGGGCGGACGCACTCGGGGACTCGCACGACCAACAATCAAATCAAACACATTGACAAAAGCATCCTTGCATTCCTTCAAGCAGCAAATTCATTCGCTTACAAGGGCAGTTACATATAAATTCTAACTAACGCTAGTCGGCAAACTAATCTACTCCGCAGGTTTCGACGACGAGGCGCCACCACTCCTGCGACAGCGAATAAAGGGAACCCACAGGCTCGAAGGTTATGTCGTGAGTTCACCTGCCATGGCCGCACGGAACAGTTGCTCCACCTTGAAGTCGCGGTGCGTCGGCTCGGGGTCGTTCGGGGCGATGACCGTCTCCTGGTATGGAACAAGGTCACCCATCGCACACACCCGGTCGGCGTACACCGCAGCCCACTCGGTCACCTTCAGCACTTCGGCAATATCGAATGCGCCCGTCGATGAAGGGTGCCCGCTCGTGACATCGTCGAGGTCGAAGTCGTGGGGGAAGTGCGCGAGCCCAAGGCTCAGCGCAGTCGGAGCACCACGACGAAAGGCCGACCGTGACATGAATTCAACCACAACCGGGGCCTTCTCCAGGTAGCGCCAGACCTCGACGAGGTCGCTGGGGATCACCTCCATGGGCGAGATCTCCTGAAGGTAAGCCCGAATGCAGGTCATTGATAGAGCAGCAGAGTCAACCAGCGTGGTGACGCATTGCCGCGCGTCATACGACTGCGCTTCGTCAGCGTCATCAGTAATCCTGCCTGCAACACGCAAGCAAACATTAAGGAAGACTTCAGCAAAAACAAAGCGACCCACATGCTCGGGGACTCGCCAAAAAACAGAGAGCTCACCAATCAACGGGCGACAGCGCTCCGTGATGAAATCCTGAAGACCGGAGAGATCATCCTGCAGCCCGGCAACGAGCGCATCTGACATCTTCCGCTCCTCAGCACCAGAAGCAACGGCTGCCTTGGCCCTCCCATCCGCCGAGGTCACCTCCGCCTTTGCCTCCTTGAGCTCCCGCTCTAGGTCGGCGATTCGCTTCTCCGTGGCTCTCAAGGATGACTGAGCAGCCGTCAGTTCACTCGCTGGGACCAGGCCCTGACGAGACTTCTCCACCACGGCCGCATTATCCTCTACATCAACAAAACCATAAATACAAGAAGAACAAGCTTTACGACCAGTAGCAAGGACGACAGCCACTCACCCGCAGTCGCTCGAAGCTTCTCGTTCGTTTCTCGGACAAAGAGGAGCTCCCTCTCTAGACGCTCCCTGGCGGCAAGTCGCTCCGCCGACTCGCGTTGCAGGCCCTGCGCAACCATGGAAGAATCAGCAACGAAGTTCCTAACTGCCTAGCCGCCGAAGTTCAGCGACTAGCCACTCGGGGACTGCACAGCGAAAAATTCCTAAGTGCCAAGCCGCTGAAATCCAGCGACTCGACACTTGGGGCCTGGACTTCAAAACCAATAAGGATCTGACTACTGAAGTTCAGTGGCCCGATCCTCGGGGACTAGACATACCTGGATGGAGGCACCTAGCATGCCGTGAAGCTCCATCGCATCCACCGACGGGAGCACGAACGGAGTGCGCCCGCGACGCTGCTTGACCTCCGTGCCGACGACCTTAGGCACCTGGCTTGATGGCACCGACGCACTCGCCGTGGATGCCTTTGCTACAAAACGGGGGAACGTCGCCACCACGGCTCCCGCGCCACTCGAGGATGGGCCCGTTGCCCCGACCGACGCCACGGGCTCCAATCGATGTGACTCCGCGTCCACCGTGGCCGCATCCGCTCCAATCGGAGCTTCACTCGGGGCGACCGCCGGCTCGTCCGAAATCATGACAACCTCATTGCACTTTGCCTTCTTTGCGCCCTCAGCAGGCGCCTCGACCTCGTCGCCCTTCCTCTTCTTCGAAGGGTCGACTAGTGCCTCCGCGACACCCAACGGGACCTTGGCCACCGAAGGGTGACCTATTTTCTTCACCCATTCCTGCAAACAAATGCTATCAGCAAACTCGCCAGTCGGACATGAATCGATTGGACAAATGAAAAACTCATAAATACTCACTTGGCGACTGGGATAAAACGCAGGCCAGTACAAATGCTGGCCGGCTTTTCCAACTCTGGCCCCAATTTCTGACTGAGGCCCGTCTCGAACACGCTCTGTGCCCAAGACACCGATGGCGTCTTCGACGACGAGGCCATGGCAGGAGGATCAGCGGCAATCGCCGCGGGTGCTCCCCGCGGCTGGAGCGGCCCCAAGCCCAGTGATTGGGACGAAGGGCGGCGGCAGTGACGCCAACGACACCTCGCCTTCTACGACGGCTGCGTTAGCCGTCGCGGTCGCATGCGCCGGTGCGTTAGCCCTAGCTTCTTCGGCCGCACTAGTAGCGTCGGAGCTACTCGCGGACCGAGGCGGTGATATCGGCTTAGCCGGCTTCTTGTACTTCTTTGGTGGCGATGGTTTCTTCTTTGATGGCATAGCCTCGCATTGCGAGGTATGCTCGGGGAGCTCGCCATCGTCCTCATCGTGAGCCTTGAGGCTCTTGCTGGCCTCGAGCTCGCATTGATGTTGCCCGCGGGTCTTGCGGACCGTGGGTGCGGTGACGTCCACGGCTTCGTCGCCGTCGTCGTCATCGCTGCCCCCCTCGCTTCTGACACCGCCCTTGTCAGGAGAAGACTCGCTATCATCCTCGGCGGATGAGTTCGAATTCTCGTCGTCTGCAGGTGGAAGCCAACCTTGCACCACTTGGAACAACTGCAACAACGAGACGAAATTAGCACGACCACAAATGCAAATCTGCGACTGCGAGTGCATAGGAAAGAAAGGACTTACCATTGGAGCCTTGCGCTTCGCGGTGTAAGGGGCGACATAGGCCTTTGCGTCAAGATACTCCGCCTCGGTGATCTTTTTCAAGGCCGAGGTGTAGTCGTTGAGCCTCCACTCGGCATGACAGGACTTCGTCGGGTCATCCTTGCCCATGTACTCGTACATGTAGTAGGGCGCGACTGACCAGAGGAACTAGCCGCCGCACGAACCAGCAATTGTATAGATTGATGGTTTGGAGGCCCTTCTTCTTCAAATTGCGGAACATCTGCATCATCTCGTCGACGACCATCCGCTGGTCCAGCGGGAGTTTGGTAACTTGGAGCCGACGCGGCTTAGGACGGTCGGCGGAGTACATCGGAAGTGCCACCTCGTCGCCCGGCGGTGACTCGGTCACGTAGAACCAACTATTCTTCCACTCATTTGCTGCCTTCTTGGGAAGCATCAGGTCAAAGAAGGAAGCTTTTGACTTCAAATGAAACGTGAGGCCGCCCGCGGCCAACATCGGCCCGCCTGCTTCTTCACGTCCGATCCTCCCGTGGAATAGATCTTTCCACAGGGGGAAATATGGCCGGCAGCCCAGGTAGCACTCGCAAAACGCCACAAAAATGGCGAGTTGCTCGATACTGTGCGGACCTAGGTCTGACGGATGGATGCCATAGTAAGCATAGAAACGGTGAAAGAAGAGGGAGGTGGGGAATCTGAGCCCCCTCTCCAGGTGGCTGGTGAAGCAGATGAACTCTCCCTCGCGTGGATCTGGAGTCACTTCTCCGGCTGCGGGGATGCGCCATCTCCCGGCATGGAGGATCCCCGCCTCCTCGAATGATTTCGACAGCGCTTTAGTGCACTTGGATCTGCCCCATGGCTCCGTCGGAGGCGCCATCGATTGGAGGATCTAGGACTGTGAGTCGCTCTGGGTCGCTCTGATCGCTGCGCGGAATGGAAGACTGGGAGTGCGGGAGATCGGAGGAGGTGTGGTAAATGATCTCCTTTCACTTGTCACTCTCCTTATATAGCGCTTGTTACCTGCCATCTTCGGGGAGCCGTTACTGCGCGGTGATTACGACGATATTACCGTTGGATTACCCAACGTCTAGTTTGACCGGCGCTTACGGTCCAACTTCATCTACTCGACTCGCTGTCTTCAGCGAATTGACGATTCGCCGACTTAATCACCATAGCAGTGATTCGACTATTCACCGACCCATTCGCCATGATGCGATTCGACTGGTCGCCGTTATTGCGACTAAAATGACAAGTTCCTTCTTTTATTTAGGGAGTCCACCGCCGATTCGACTGGGCGTCCAAATTGGACCCGCATACTCCGACTGCCAACAAACACCTGTGACGAATCAACGACGGCCTCGGGGACTACTGATGGGGATATGCCGAATGGGGTATACCTAGCAGGACGTTTCCTACTGGCCCAAGCTGCCAGCGAGTGGGCCTGCAGGACGGCGACTGGATCGAGACTCGGCGAGGAGCCAGGCGACTAGAAGCTGGAGGCCCAGAAGCGTAGCTAGGCCCAGTAGGATTAGGTCAAGTACCCTCCAAATCCTAGCGAGGTGAGCCTATATAAACCTCCCTAGGGTACGCACAGAGGACACATTCCATCATACACCCCCAGCGATTCGCCGCATAGTCGTCGAGCTCGCCCTTGTACTCTCTCCATAATACAATCTAGCAGGAGTACGTCTTTACCCTCCGGGGGGCGAACCTGGGTAAACCCTTGTGTCTCTGCCCTCATCTCGCACCGCAGACGGCTGGCCGCCCTTGCCCCTCGTTCTACTACTCGCTGCCGATTGCAGCATCTGTCGTGGCCATTCCCATGACACTTGCACAAACTCAATGAAAACATTAGTGTAAGCAAAAACAATAACCTTTAGGTTCACACTTCAACTGAAAACCCATCAAAACAAAAACTTCTATAAGAGGCAAATGCAAATGATGGCAGAAATCTGTCAAAACAGACCAGCAGGTAAAGATTGATTTTTTCGAAAACCTTCTGTTGCTCAAATAAAAAAGTGCAGAACTAATGAAAGTTGGGTAACAACCTGGAGAACAAAATCAAAAAAAATGCAGCTCTATCTGAAGTAAGCTCCCTCATGATTTTTTATAATGCAGCACAAAAATCTGTCCCACGACAACCACTTTTCACAACTCCTCTACTTCACAAATGTAGTTGAACTTGACTCAAAAACCAAAAAAAAAAGGATAAGGATCGGTTATTACTGAGATAATAACTTCCAAGACTCGACAAAACTCTTGGGTTATCTCCCAACAAGTACTTTTCTTTAATGCCTTTAAGTTAGGCTTGGAACTTTCAAAGATGCTCACAAAGGAGATATATATTTGAAGTGAAAGAGAGCATCAAGAAGCAAATAACCAACACATTTGAGTCTAACCCACTTCCTATGCATGGGAGTATCATGAGAAAACGAATTGTTGAAACAAAAAGCCACTAGCATAGGAAGACAAAACAAATGCAACTTCAAAGCTTTCAACATAAAACAGGGAAACTTAACATCATTGAGATGCATAAAACCATGTTTCCCTCTCTCAAAATAACTTTCAGTAGCACTTTGAATAAATTTTACAATATAACTTTCACTAGGCAACAACTTTATCATTAGAATAAGCATACTTATAGTCATCAAAAAGAGGTCCAAGGTCATAGACTGGATCAATAGAAGCAACTTGTTCCATCCTGAAATCTTTATTAGGCAAGCTATTTTCACAAGGAGCTTTAGCAAATTTGGAAAAGTTAAACTCATAAGAATCTCTATCAAACTTAGTCAAAACTTTTTCCTTCTTACAGTCAATAATATCTCCACAAGTGTTCAAGAAAGGTCTACCAAAAATGACAGGACAAGTTTTGCTAGCTGCTGAGTTGAGCACTAGAAAATCAGCAGGATATTTAATCTTACCACAAAGGACCTCCACATCTCTTATTATGCCAATGGGGAAAACTTGCTCTCTATTAGCAAGGTGAATAACCATATCAATGTCCTCAAGCTCACAAGGACCAATCTCATGCATAATTTCCCTGTAAAGCTCATAAGGAATAGCACTAGAACTAGCACCAATATCACATAAATCATAATAGAAATGATCACCAATTTTAACAGAAAGCACAGGAACACTAGCTTTTCTAGCTTTACTAGGATGAGATATAATATTAGAAGCGTCTTCATAGAAGACAATGTGCTCGTCCTCTATATTTCTAGTGACAGTGTCTTTCACAATAGCTACCATAGGTTCAACACTCAATTGCTTACCAGGCTCCACAATTTTCTTAGTACCTTTATTATTTGCACTAATAATCATAGAGTATTCCTTTACCTTAGTTGGGAAAGGAACTTTCTCAACATGAGGTTCAGGCACAATATGATTAGTAGTACAAACTATTGGGCCACGTAGAGATAAAACAAAAAATTCCCTCTAACGTGGCGATTCCAAGATCTAGCTGAGGTAGAAGGCCACGAGGTTTACCACTAGACGCGCAGTTGCGGATTGATGATGTAGCGCATCAGTTGATGCAATGCAGTCCTTTGCGATCCGATCGTCTTGGTGCAGATCGTACAGTACCTCTGCTGGTATCCACACGTACAAGGAGGAGAACCGGCGGCGAACTGCTAGGTTCATAACAACGACAAGACTGTTGTGGAGCTAGGGTTTCCAACTCATGGAATGACCTAACCGATCAACAATTAACCCTTCTGGGTTACTGTGCTCCACTATATATAGGGAGTGAACGTGGGCTCCCCTCTCGTGACCCATTCACTAAAGCCCATATAACACTAGTCACCGTGAGTCTGACTTACTGACTCAGTCCTAATCCGGCTTGGGTCCAACCCAACCAAATTTCCGGTTCAGATTCAATCCGAACTTGATCCCTCTCTTAAGTGTGTGACCCCGCAGGCTCATGGTTACTTGGACACGATTAGAGTCCGACTCTCAATCGATCAGTCAGTAGCGGGTCCTAGCAGAACATGCCGACTCCCAAATACCAAAGAGTCATGACGACTTGCATTTCCAATGCGACTTACGTCCGAGTCCCTTTTGCCTCACGATATACCTTGTCAGACTATAGGCGAATAATTGTCATCCCTTAAATAGTCCGACTCTCTTCTCGATCTGAGATAAGTGATTCACCCGACTAACCCTTAGTCGATCGCCTCGGTTAACACTTAACCGAGTCGTGCATGGCCATGCTTTCCGAATCATATCATCCGAGAGGGCCCAGAGAATATATCTCCAAGTGGAGGGGCAGAATCCCATCTTGGTTATTCACATCATGCAGCTTGATTCTCAGTCGATCCAAACTCTGCCTTTATGACTGCCCAGTTACGGATCAGCGTTTGACAGAACCTAACTCGGTGATCCTCAACTCGGATTGTGCAACAACCTCAAGTCTAAGGATTACATTGATTGAGATATACAAATGATAACTTGTTCGTTGTACCTCAATATGGGTCAATCTGACTCGCTAAACTCTTTAGTCGAATCTGTGTAAGTTGGAATAGCATCTCCATGACCATGACAAGTGGAACCGAGTCATCAAGCCGACTTTCACATTGGTCTAAGTTGTGTGTCTAGCACAACCTCGATGACCAAAGACATTTAGTACAAACAACATGAATGCATAGTTCCACAACCGAATCACATATTCAATGATATACATCAGATGCTCATACAAGGACAACTTAATAACTTTATGAATATAATGGGAAATATCATCATACATGATTGCCTCTAGGGCATATTCCCAACACAAACTTGAGTACTTCTAACAGGAACATGACTAACAACATCTTTATAAGGTGCATGGTACTTATTCCACTTTTTCTTGGGAATTTCTATGTAAGAGGCAAAGGCCTTAAAACAGTTGGCAATACTTTGGGAATCAATACCAAACTCATTACTAATATCACAGAAGCCATCAGTTCCCATAAAAGATTTAATGCATTCATAATCATAGTTTATACCTGACTTTCTTCCTTTGTAATTCTCCCAAGGTTTAGTGTTATCTTCTAAGAGATCCCATTTAGCTTCTTCCTTCATACGTGTGAATGATCCAGCACAAGAGGCATCTAGTAAATCTTTATCATGAAGCGAAAGCCTAGCATAAAAGTTATTGAGAATAATATTGTTAGGGAGTTTATGAATAGGACATTTAAGCATTAGTAACTTCAATCTCCCCCAAGCTTGAGCTGTACTCTCTCCATAAAGAGGCCAAAAGTTTTATATAAGATTTCTATCCTTATGAATTTCGCTGGGAGGATAAAATTTAGAGTAAAAGAGAGATGCCATCTCCTCTCATTCCATGGATTGTCCATTCTTTAGCAGCTTATACCATTCTTCAGCTCTCCCTTTCAAGGATATGGAGAGTAACTTCTTCTTCACATGTTCAGTTGTGATACCTGCACACTTAAACAACCCACATAATTCATGGATAAATAGAAAATGATCACCAGGATGGACAGTTCCATCCCCTAAATAATAATTATCCATAATACGATCAACAAAACTTGTAGGTATCTTAAAAGGATCTATCTCAACAGGTGGTGGTTCCAATACTACCCTTTTAGTGGTAGTAGTTCTCCCAAACAGAAAACCAAGTGGGTTATCCATATTGGAAACAAAGTAACAAGCAGAAACAAAAAAAAATACTCACAGTAGAAGTTTCTTTTACCAGTTCCACTCTTTAATAGCGCTTCACTCCCCGGCAACGGCGCCAGAAAATAGTCTTGATGACCCACAAGTATAGGGGGTGTATCGCAGTACTTTCGATAAATAGGAGTGTCGATCCCAACGAGGAGCAGAAGGTGCTGAACAGTGGTGTGGAGCAGGAAATCCCTGTGAATACTTAGCAACCAGATTTTTAGTGGTTTTCTGATAAGGCAACAAAACAAAGAGCAAGTAATAAAGACAATGAACAAACAGAGCAGGTGGCCCAATCCTTTCATAGCAAAGGACAAGCCGGTGGAAATACTTATAAGGACCAAACGTTCTCGAGGACACATGGGAATTCTATCAAGTGCTTTCGCTTCAAATAGCTGAGTACTCTTTTCTGGTGTTGTGAGTGTTGTGTGGGTGAACCTGTGCTAACATATCAACCTTACTTGGACTAATACATACTTGTGATTAAACCCCCTCCAAACATCCGTAACTACAGAAAAGTAATTAAGATATAAATCTAACCACAAACCTTAAACTCTGAGATCCTATGCTCCCTTGTGCAAAGGTGTCCTAAGGGGGGGTCAGGTTTCTGTCACTCCGGCAACCCCACAATTAGTAGCCAAATACACAATGCATTCCCCTAGGCCCATAAATGGTGAAGTATCATGTAGTCGACGTTCACATGACACCACTAGAAGAATAGCACCACAACTTAAATACTAAACCATTGAATAATAACTCAACACAGATTCACTACTAACAACATGACTTCTCCCATGTCCTCAAGAACACAACAAACTACTCACAAGACATCATATGTATCAAGATCAAAGATGATATGTTAATGGATAACAATCTGAACATAAACAATAATCTAATGGTTCCACTCACAAGCATCAACTACAATAGTAATTAACACCGAGAAAGTTTCCCCTAAGAACTAAAGCAATATCCAACACAATTGTTTTAGCAGGACGGAGTGGTGATGATGGTGTGATACGTCCAAAATGTATCTACTTTCTCGAACACTTTGCTATTGTTTCTCCTCTAAACTTGTGTGATTTGGATGCAACTAACACGGACTGACGTTGTTTTCAGCAGAATTACTTTGGTGTTTTGTTTTTGTGTAGAAAATCAACTATCAGGAAAAATCCCAGAAAATATGCCAAAAATTATATTTCACCACAAGATCCATGGAGCCAGAAGACGAGATGGAGAGGAGGCCTCGGGGGCCCACACCCACCCCAGACGCGGGCCCACCACTGGCCGCGCCTGGAGGGGGTGCAGCCACCCCAGGCACCCCCTCGGCCTCCCTCTGCGCCTAATAAGTTTCCTTTCGACCTAAAACCGAGGGGGGTTTGATAGTTTTCCAGAAAGAGTTCCGCTACGCCGCCGCCACCAGAAACGAAGATTCGGATCCAGAAACTCTGTTCTGGCACCCTGCCGGGATTGGAGAGGATCATCGCCATCATCATCACCAATGCATCTCCATTAACCACCAATGTTTACCTCATCCATGAGTGAGTAATCCCCCGCTGTAGGCTTGGGGATGGTAGGGATTGGATGAGTTCTATCATGTAATCGAATATGATTGTTAGGGCATAGTGCCTAGTATCTCTTGTGTTATTTGACTTTGTTGCAACTTGTTGTGCTTAATGCTTGTCACTAGGGCCCGAGTGCCATGATCTCAGATCTGAACTTATTATTGAATCATTATGATAGTATTGTTTGTGATCTTATCTGCAAGTTGTGTACACATATCATTGTCCGGATCCAAAGGCCCCAAAGTGACAATAATTGGGACAACCGGAGGGGATGGCTGTGGTGTGAGGATCACATGTGTTCTCGGAGTGTTAATGCTTTGCTCCGGTGCTCTATTAAAAGGAGCACCTTAATTGCCAGTAGTTCCCTAGAGGCCCCACTGCCACGGGCTGGCTGGATAGAAGATGTTGTGCAAGTTCTTATTGTGAGCACGTATGACTATATTTGGAGCACATGCCTAGGATTGTTTAGTACTTAGATGCTTGTTATTATTTATCTGTAATGCCCTATATCTTGAAGTTACATGTTTAGACTCGTCCATGTAACACCCGTCCATCCATCCCTATGCCTACCACACTCGAATCCCACTGTTTACCGTTACTGTTACTATTGCTATTGTTTCACTGTTGCTGTTGCTTTGCTGTTGCTACTACAAACTGTTGCTACTGATAAACTTCTGTGAGCAAGAACTATTTCCAGGTGCACCTGAACTGACAACTCATTTGTTAAGGCTTGCAAGTATTCTTTGGCTCCCCTTGTGAAGAAACAATAAATTGGGTAATACTACCCGCGAAGACTGTTGCGATCCCTTATACATGTGGGTCATCATGGTGCTAGTGGAGATGATGGTGCGGACAATGATGATGATGATACCGATGAAGCCTAGCTTGACGATGGTGTTGATGGCGATGGTATCCCCTCTCCAGGAAGGAATTCCCCCGGCAGAAATCTGTCTGCCAGAGAGATCTTTCTCTCTCGGTGTTTTCAGCCCCCTAGAGGCGGCGGAAATCTATCTGTGGTCGCCCCCCAGGCTTAGGGTTTCGTAGGAAAGATATAGGCGAAGGGGCGGAGTTGGAAGCCGGGCAGGTGGGCCACACCTGCCCTAGGCGCAGCCTAGGGGGGACCCGCGCCTAGGGGGTGTGGGCCTCCTGCGGCCCCTCTTCGCTCCTCCTTCTGGCTTCCTTCGTCTTCTAGGAAAATAATACGTTTCCATATTTTACTAGTATTTTTCTGATCTTCACGAAATTGCACCGAAACGCCTTCTTTTCCATCAGAATCCAGACTCCGGCAGTTCATCCTCCAAGAATCATCCAACATGCATAAATAGATGAAAAGCCATAAGTAATACCTCATAATAAGACAAATATCAATGAAAAGAGGTAGACTATGCTATGGAAAGGTGATGCAAATTGGGCGTATCATGGCTCAAGCTATTTCTATCTATGCAATGTCCATTTTTCTGATTCCTAAAGGCATATGTAAAAGAATGATGGATGCTATATCTAAATTCTAGTGGGGATATGATGAAAACATCAGAAAAATGCATTGGCTTGCGTGGTGGAAATTGTGTTATCCTAAAAAGGAACGATCTATGGGCTTTAGAGACTTTCATTCCTTTAATATTGCAATGCTGGCTAAACAAGTGTGGCGACTCATCAATGAGCCAGATTCGTTATGTGCAAAAGTACTACGGGCCAAGTACTATCCGGATGGAGATATCTTAAAAGCAGGACCAAAAAAGGGATCATCCTTTACATGCCAAAGTATCTTGGCAGGGGTTACAACTTTTAAGAGAGGATATATTGGAGAGTTGGCAATGGTGAGAAAATTAATATATGGAATGATCCATGGATCCCAAGTAGCCCTAACAAGAGGGTGATTTCTCCTAGAGGCGGGGTTGTGATCACTCGAGTTTGGGACCTTAGTGATCCTCTGTCCGGTCAGTGGGATGAGGAGATTTTGAATTACTTGCTCAATATTGTCGATGTGCGCCGTATACTCCAAATCCTGATCCACTCCCAGGGCTTCGACGATTTTATTGCCTAGGTAAGTACTAAACATGCCAAATACAATGTACGCTCCGGGTACTATCTTCAATGACGCCATCATTTTGGGCTATCTATCGGCCAACTTGCGATGCTAGGTACGGTCGCTACTAATCCTTTCTGGAAGATCCTCTAGGGACTCAAAATTCCGAGAAAGGTCAAAAATTTTGTGTGGAGGGTTCTCCATGGAATTATTCCTCTGAAATCAATTCTTTTCAATAGACATATTGGGGACCCTGGGAGCTGTCTGATATGTAACCTAGGCCCAGAAGGTATCTCACATCTATTATTCTAGTGGCAACCTATGATTAATATATGGGAAAACATTGGGATCTATGACATTATTACTGAGGCTATTTTACAGGATCGCTCTGAATCGTCGGTTCTAGAAATTCTCCTTTGAGGTAATGACCAAAAACTCCCAGGTTTCACCGATATTGAGCTCAAGGAGACTGTTTCTGCTGCCACCTAGTACCTGTGGTGGATCAGACGGCAACAGACCCATAACGATCCAGTGCCTACAATATACCAATGTAAGATGTCAATCCTGTCAATTATCTCTAACTCACAACGATCTATGAAACCTAGTGGAAGTGGGGAGGTGCCAAAATGGTCAAGACCTAGTCCAAGACATATCAACCTTAATGTAAATGCGTCATTTCATGTGGATGAACGGGCGGGGGCGGCTGGCGTAGTGCTTTGGGACTACCAAGGTCGTTTTATTACAACTGCTACTTGTTTTATACCTGTCGTGGTATTGGCACGACAGATGCTACTGGGGGTAGCTTACGTAGAGGGAGCAAGGCAACGTAGGAGAATCTAGGAGCGAGGTTGGCACACGATGTATCCAGGTTCACGTCCCCTCGATGGAGGATCGCTACGTCCTGCTGTCAATCCAGTATATAATCATAAATTGGTTTACAAAGGATCCGCCGTAGGCGGAGGGAGAGACTAGGTATAATAAGATGTGAGAGAGATTCCCCAAATGGGTACCCCTGGTGGATTTATATATGCAGTCAGTTAGGGTTTACAAGTGCTTTGGTGGGCTTTGTATTGAAGTCGCCATCTTGGGCCTCCAATCGGCGAGTCGTCTGGTCCAATATGCCCTGCTAGTCGCCGTATTTGGCGAGTCGACCCGCTTTGATCTATGCTTCAGTCGGCTCAATACCAGCTGGTGACTCCGCTTCGTGGGTATACCCCGATTGGTATTCTCCCATCAATACCGCATATAGCGTCAGTTCCAATGGTCGAGGCTATAGCAATGAGAGAAGGACTGAAATTAGCAAATAGTCTTGGATTCTCGAGTATCAAAGCTGAATCGGATGCAACTGACGTTATTGATGCCTGTAAGGGAGAAGGTGAATGGTGGAGTGAAGTTACTGTTGTGTTTGCTGATTGCATGGACTCTATTGCCTCTATCAGAAACATATCTTTTTAACCACGACCAGAGGGATGCTAATAAGGTAGCTCATGAGCATGCGAGAACTAGTTTTCTTGATAAAACTTCTTATAGTTGGGTCAATGAACCCCCTAGTTTCATTCTGCAAACTCTTGTAAATGATGCAACAATGTTGTGAGAGGCTATAAGTTTCAGACGCTCTATTTTTCCTTACCATAGTACCTAAAGGAAAGATTTTAGTGAGACGGCTTGCATGCCTAATATACGATGTTTCAAAAAAAGTAAAAGTAGTAGGAGTACTAATACTATAATTTAGTCGAAGGAGAGGAGGAGAAAAGATGAGAGAGAAGGAAAGTTAGCTGTAAGTTAAGAGCCAGCTACAATACATGCTTACAAACATTTTATGGAAGTGACATATCTAGCCGGAGTATATGTCTATAGTTAACTATTATACATGTTGACTATAGTGATAACTAGAGATGACATGTCAATCATCTATAATAGTACTCCCTCCATCTCAAGGCTTAAGGCCTATATTTTTTTTTAAAAGTCAAACCAACTAAACTTTGACCAAACTTTTAGAAAAAACTATCAATAAACATGATATTTTATAGACATCATATGAAAATATATTTCATTATCTATCTAATAATATTGATTATATAATTTGCATATTAATATCTTTTGGTAAAAACTTGGTTAAACTTGACATAGTTTGACTTTTCAAAAAAAAAATAGACCTTTAAGTCTTGGGACGAAGGTAGTATTAAACTTGCTCTTATATTATACTCCAGCCCGTGCGTCCGGCCATCAGCGGACGTCCCCTCCCCTAGCCCTCTGGCACCCCACTCCCTCGACGCGGTGGCCTGGACGAGTGGAAACTCCTCCGCCCACTCCCCCGCGTCTCCGGAAATGCTGACACGTAGGCTTGATTCCGCGGAACCACTGCTGCTACCTCTAGAATCTTCAGGGATGACCCTCCGTGTCATCCGGCAGAAAACACCATTGCATTCAGAGTCATTCTAGGTGACTTTCCATGTGAGACCAACTAGAAGCGTCGTGTTGTAGTCTTGATTTTCATTTGCGTCCTGCACAGAACACATACACTCTCTCTCCCCCCACATCGCCATCATCTGTTCTTGAGATACGCGAGTGAATTTTCTGCTGATCTAATCTTCCTTACACCTCATTCGTTTGTAAGGTATTGAATCCTGATCTGGATCTAAATCTTAAAAAGCTTCTACAAGACTTCACTAGATCTACTGGACTGAAGGTAAATTACCATAAATCCTCCATGGTGCGAATCAATATCACCCATACAAGATGTTAGGAGCTAGCTGCAACATTTGTATGCAAGACCGAAGACCTACCCTTCACCTACGTTGGACTCCCTATGGGTACTACAAGACCCAATATTGAAGAGCTCACTCCAATGGTCAGCAAGGTGGACAAAAGACTGGCTGGACTGCCAAATTTATTGTTTCACTGTTCTAGACTGGTAGTCATTAAATCTGTCATAAAAGCCATGCCAAATCACATAATGTGTGCTCTAAAAGTACACTACACTCATCTGGACCGCATGGTAAGGACATTGAAAAACAAGGGAAGTGCTTAGTGCAATGGGATAAAGTGTGTCAATCAAAAGAGTCAGAGGATTGGGAGTCCTCAACCTAAGGGAACATAATAAATCTTTGCTTATCAAGGATCTCTTCAAATTCTACAACTGTCATGACCTCCCCTGGGTCAACCTACTGTGGAATGTTTATTACCAAGATGGTAAAACCCCAACCAAGCAAAATAATAGAGGTTCTTTCTGGTGGAAAAGCTGCCTCACATTTCAAGAGGAATTTAACCAACTAACTGCATGCATTCCTGGCTTATGAACCCTCTTGAAGAGAAGTTCCACACTTATACTCATTTGCCAAGAACAAGATGATAACATTGAGCAAAGGGAGAAGAACAGAACATCAGGAACTATATGATCTACTCCAACTTCCTGTATTGCAGACTCCTAGCTAAATGAAATCTCTACAATTTTAAATGGAGTATCCTTAGCCACTCAGCCTGATAAATGGATATTTCCATGGAATAGTGATAAATACTCCACAAGAAAGGTCTACCAGGCTCTTAATAAAAGCGCAGAAGCACCAACACCATTTAGATGGATGTGGAAGTCACCATTGCAGGTTGCTGGAGCATATGAAATAACGGGAACAAAATGATCTTTGATAATGAACGAAGGGACCTAGATCACTGCTTTGGTCAATTCAAAACTGTCGTTTAGGATATTAGACATAGAGTCAAACCTAGCCTTAAGGAAGGCATGTAGAGATGGATTGATCTCTTGTAGAGTCAAACCTAGCCTTAAGGAAGGCATGTAGAGATGGATTGATCTCTTGTAATTTATTTTTGTACTACCCCTTCCTTTGAAATTACCACTTGTGGTTGTCCTATATATAAATGAAAAATGACCCAGTGGGGGCCTTCCCCACAGTTTTTTGCGTCCAAAAAAGTGATCAAGATGATTTACTGTCATGTAGTAAATCTTTAGGGTTTTGAACTACATGTACTTTCTATGACTCTAGAGAATGTACTACACATATGTTCATTTATGAACATTGCTCAAGATCAAGAGTTAAAGAACTTTGCCTTTAAATTGATGGTCATGGATGATATCTCAATCTAGGGTAAGCTAGTAGAATTTCTTTCTGATGTGGCTTATGAGAAAGAGATGGTATTAATTGTCTCTAAACACACTTGCTCTTATTGTTTGGAATAACAAAGTTGAGTTTAAGCATATGGCCATAGGAAAGTGTTCTTATAAACCGTTAAAAACATGGATGGGTTTATCAAGTGCATGAGATAGATATCAAACTTGACATAGCTTGATATGGATTTAGTTAGAATGTAATCAAGAACTCCTATCTCCAATACTTCGTAAGTCCTGGTTTCTAATTAGGGAATTCCTTTCCTAGATATACTACTGCTTCATATCAACTATCATGCCTATATATGATGAGCTTACTTCATAGTTATTCTCTCCCTAATAATTTCCTACTCCCTCCAATCCAAATTAATTGACTTGGATTTGCCTAGATTCGGATGTATCTAGCACTACAACATGTCAGATGCATCCGAATCTAGACAAATTTGAGTCAATTAATTTGGATCGGATGGAGTACCTAGATCCATTTGTAAATTCAATTATATTGACACTAAAGCTCTTCATATTCACCTTATAGAAACAACTCCCATCTCTAGAATATCTCTTAATGAATCCAAATCTCTCTAAGTGCTTACTCTCTTCCTTTATAAATTACTTGGTAATCCTATTTATGAATCTTAGAAGCTTTTCACTAAAGCCTTTCATTTTCGTCTCACATCTATACTTGTCTAGCTTTAACTACTATTGATATCTTCCAACCCATTAAGTAGTTACTTCTAACTCCACTCACATAATCCTTTATTACTCATCACTAATATTCCTCCAGTAGATGTATATTGCAATCCATATTACACCTCAAGTGTTGACTAACCTTTGAGAGGAATGATACTACTCTTATAATCCAATGTTGCTCTGGTATACGCTTGGTCGTACTATCCTATCTTCAGCTACCTCCAGTAACTCATACTCCAACTTCATTTTACACCATTGTTACTTGTCATGACTAACCTAAGATAACATATCTATATTAGGGTTTCATCATGTTATCTCCACCAAACTCAGTTTTGTATCTTATTGTCATTCACTCCTAGTGACTCAAGCATGATCATTATAATCTGACCAAGAAGCTACATGTCAAGCACCTACACTCACATGTACACATGCATGGGAGTGTAGTAGCCAATATGTTCAAACCAATAGTATAATCGGTGACCAACTGTTCAACCCAACCAGAAGCTTGATCACCTGCAGGAAACCATGAATATACAATTTGAAACATAGCACATCGACACAAGGAACAAAACGTTAGGCTAAATGGAACAAAATGATGAAGTAACTTGGGACACAATTTTACATCGATGGAAGAAATCGCATCTCCATTGGGATCTTACACACATAACAAAAAGTTAGACTAAATGGAACAGAATCATGACAACAATGGGGAAAAAAATTAGTGCCGAACGAACACATCTGCATAGGGAATAGCAAGTAAAGAGACGAGAAGCAAAAAAGGTGACTATGGAAGAAATCACGAGTTTAAAGAGAATTAAGCCAAGAAAGTAAACTTTTAGCATGCAACTGAACAAATCATTACTACAAGAGCAACAAATAATATGGGAAAAGGTGGAACCAGATTAAGAGTGCAGGGAATGTGAAATTCCTACAAGCGGGACAAAAATTAAAGATAAAGTGGAATATTAATTTATAGCATGTGTAACAAATCATGATCATGTGTGTAACCAAAAATTAGACCAAGGGGAACAATGTATACACACATGAGGAATAAATCACAAAAACTAGAAAAACTTTAAAATTATGTGGAACTAAAGCTTAGCACCCATGAAACCAATCATAACTAAACGCTTTAAAATCGTGTATATTTGAACAATTATCAGGACTGAAAATAAACTTTCATAAAAGTGAAATCTTCTGTTTTGGAAAAGCTAAAGACACGGAGAACCAGTACAAACGGATTTTTGGATGTGAGTCTGGTACCTTGCCTTTTAGGTATCTGGGAATACCTATCCACTATAGAAGATTACAAAACGCTGAATGGAACCCTATAGAGAGTCCTTTTGTTTCGAAACTTGGGTGTTGGCGCAGCAAATTACTCTCTTATGGGAATCGTCTGGTACTTATAAATTCAGTCCTCACAAGTTTACCTATGTTTATGCTTTCTTTTCTTGAAATCCCAAAGGGAGTTAGAAAGAGTTTGGATTTCTTTCGGTCTAGATTTTTCTAGCAATGCGACGATACTAAGAAGAAATATAGGCTGACCAAATGGAACATTATTTGTTGTCCAAGGGATCAGGGTGGCTTAGGTATTGAGGTTCTTGAAATTAAAAACAGGTGTTTATTAAGCAAGTGGCTTCTTAAACTACTTAATGAAGAAGGTATGTGGCAAGAGATGATTCGTAATAAATACATATGTAATAAATCGTTGTCGCAGGTAGAGACAAAACCAACTGATTCCCCATTTTAGAAAGGCCTAATGAGAGTTAAAAATGATTTCTTTCAACACGGCTATTTTGAGGTGGGGGATGGGTCAAAAGTCTGATTTTGGGAGGACATTTGGCTCAGAGACGCATCTCTTGCACAACAATATCCATTATTATATAACATTGTTCAACATAAAAATGTTATGGTTAAAAATGTTTTAAGTCACACACCTCTGAATATTGCTTTTAGAAGGACGTTAGTTGGGAATAAGTGGAACGAATGGTTACATTTATGTCAGAATTGATGACAATTCAACTAACTGATAATCCTGTTAAATTTGTATGAAATCTTACAGAAGATGGTAGGTTCACTGTCAAATCCTTGTATTTGGACCTCATGAATGGAGGCACGGTTTACTTGCGCAAATACCTTTGGAAACTCAAAATACCCCTTAAGATAAACAAATTCATGTGGTTCCTAAAAAACAAAGTTCTTTTAACTAAAGAGAATCTGGCAAAACGAAATTGGCATGGATGTAAAAAATGTTTGTGACTCAATTGAGACCGTAGAACACTTATTTTTATCATGTCCCTTTGCACGCATGATTTGGCGCATTGTTTTCTTTGCTTATAATTTACCCCCACCATCCAATATTACTAATATGTTTGGTAATTGGCTTAATGGGATGGATAAGAGAGATAAAGCAAGAATACGCGTTGGCATTTCTGCTTTATGCTGGTCCATATGGACGTGTAGAAATAATATTGTTTTTAACAGACAACACAGGGCACAAATTTTATGCAGGTTATTCGACTGGCGGTGCACTGGATTCAACTTTGGTTATGCCTACTCCCGGTGGATCAGCGGGAACCCATGGCTATTGGATGCAACAGGCTTCTGTTGATTACTCAAGACTTCTATTTTCAGGCTACTGGGTGGCGGCCTATTAGTAGACTTCAAAATAGATAGTTTTTTGTTGCTTTTCATCTTCCGTTGGTTGATACTTGTCTCAACCATCGTTGATACTTGGTTGTAATAATTGTGAAGATCTGAACCTGTGAACCTCGTAATAAATCGGCTGTATGCATCGATTGATGCAGAGGCCGGGGCAGAGCTCCTCATTTCAAAAAAAAATAAATAAACGCTTTAAAAAGTATAGCGCTCGTGGAACACATTTTTTCATTATAATAGAAACACAAATATGTATTGAGAGAAACAACTATTTAAAAATCATGCCAAACTATAAAATCCTAAGTTGACAAAGAAAATAGGAAACTAAACTAAGAAAAAATGAAAAAGAAAAAAAAAGGTAAGCGAAAGAGAGTAGCCGCGAGGAAGCAAGCGAACCAAAACAGAACAGAAAAAACAAATCAACGAACCAAAAAAAAACGAACGAAAGAAAAGAAGAGCCAAGCAGTAAATGGGCCGGCCCATCGAGCCACGCACGCAAAGGGGGAGCTGGTAAGGGACCCGACCCATTATCTTATAAGAAAATGAAAACCACGGGGCGGCCCTCGCAAGTTGCAAATCACAACGGTCAATTCCCCAATCCGATCCGAAAATCCCTTCTCTCCCCTGAGACCACCTCCCTTTCTCTGGAGGCGCGGCACCCATGGCAATCGGCGGCGGCGGCGGTGGCGGTGGTGGGGGAGTGAAGAAGGAATCGAATTCCACGACACCGGGCGGTTTTTTGGGCGTGAATCCTTCCCGGGAGAGCAATGGCGTCAGGCTTCTCGCCACGAATGGGCAGAACCGTCGGGACGAAGCCGAAACAACCGTAAAGATCCACAACAAGAATCCAAGGTTCGTGCTCGGCATGGAGAATTTCTGGGATAATTTCCCGTCCAACAATTGATCAGACAAAATCTCTCTTACTCTCAGTTTGGGAGCAAGCTCTTTTCTGAATAGCAAGGGTGGCGTGGTGATCCATAAGACAGGTGCTGTCGGTGGAAAGGTAGAAAATAAAGAACACGTTCCTGGTGTCTCGACGGTTAGGGGCTCGGTTACCAAGAATCCTCGGTTCGTGCTTTTCATGAAGATTTTTCGAATTGGTGTGATGATTTCCCCAAGAAATCGATTTCCCTAACAAATTATATCTTGCTCCGTAGGTTTATGAGCAAGAAGCTTTATGGATCCCAGGGTGATCGCGGGGATGATCTCATTGCAGTGAAAAGAGGTGTTCACTGTGTAGCGCCGGAGCCGCCAACGAAGAAGGCCAAGTTTGATGAATCGGACTGGGGTTCTGCTACAGCATTGAGGTGTGTACTGTGTAACTTTAGTTCTCAATACGGTTGCATTATTCGGAACTGCTACCAGCCAAGATGTATGAGTAGTGGCAATTCCTGCTTTAGGTTTCTTTCCAAGTAATCCTTATGAAAGTTGTGTTGTGATAAGCATTGCTCCATTGCGTGTTCCTTGCCACAAAAAATGTTCCTTTGTGCCAATTTTTTGCGTGCAAATATTGAAATACCCGGACGTACACGGGATTTGTTTTGAATTTTTCAACATTTTGAGAATGTGCATTTAGATAATGGGTACATCTACACTTAGAGCCAAAGTGGAATTCCGAATCCTTATTTATGCTTTTCCCTGTGTAGAGAAATTAGTGACCACTTTATCCTGGGCAACGGAAAAGTCGCAAATATTGTTCCACTAACTGAGTCAAACTCTTGGATAACTGAAAGATCCCATTTCAATACCTACTGCAAAGAGTACTCACAGAGTACGCAAGAAGATTCCAAAGACACACCCCCACCCCCTGATTGGCTAAAGGGAGGAAAAAGATTGTCCATCCAGATGAAACCAAGAAGAATCAAGTAAGGCTCGCTTGTTTGTCTCGTTTGGTTCTTTTTCCAAGCAAAAAGATTGTCGGTTGGTTCAATTTTAGCTAATTTTCTTCTCCCGCAGAACGTTATCTTTTGTAGGAACATCAAATCCACTCCAAGCTCAGCAGCCACAGCTTAATGAAAGCTCAAACAAACTACCAGTTGCAGCATCAGCAGACCCAATTCAACAGCTTAATGAAAGCTCAAACAAACTACCAGTTGCAACAGCAGCAAACCCATTTCAACATGGAGTGGCTAATGGAATGTCAAGTGCTGGGTCTTGCTCACACTCGAACTTGCAATTATCAAACCATAAGATATTTGTATGCCAGTGTGAAAGATCAACGTATGATAAGAGGATAACCGATCTTGCACAGGGTAGCATTGCTAGAAATATATGCATTCCAGGATCTATCGAAGAAACAGAAACTATGACAGAAGGAGCTCGTAAGTCATTAAGTGGAATTATTAAGTCCATCACAAGGTCTCATGATAATGGCATGTGCTACTTTGGAAGATTCTCCCTCAGAAACTTCTTGTGCAATGAGACTGGCGATGTCAAACTGGATGATGTACAACCTGTGACCGTGACCACTGAAGGAATAAAACAGGATAAAAAAAGAGCTGCAGCAGTAATTAGAACAGAATATTTCCTGGGCCGAGTAGTACCTGCGGGAATCGAGAGTCTCCTGTTACTTCTGGAAGGAGAAGACACAAAGAACACAGAGTTGATCAAGAAGCACTCCTGGGTGCAAGCTCCTCTGAAGAAGCTTGCACTCTGCGAGTTTATGTATAGGAACTTGATTAGTATTAAGGGCCAAGATCTGAAGAGATACCGAGCTATTCTTAATGAAGTGGAAAGAAAGGTTAACTGCAAAGGTTGGAAAGGACCTGCCAAGCTCAACAATCATCTCAACAAAGTTTTGCAATACAAAAATCCGTCGACCAACCAACCAACAAATTATGACGAATCTGCAGAGGGCCTGTTGCATTACACGTACAACTCCATAAAGCATTTGATTGATCATGCCTACGAAGACGGGGTTCTTCAATATGAAGATCATGAGATTAATGATGTCATATCCGGAACATTTGCAGGTATAATTGAAGCCTTCCAAGAGGCAATGTTTCACCATGGGAGGCTGTTCAAATTAAACTGAACAGAATCGATTATACAAGATGAGTGAGAAGAAAATTGTCGGAAAGTAAAGTGTTCAAAATGTTCTTCACGCTGGAGTGAAGATAAGTTGCCCATAACTGTACAGGGTAGTTACCAAATTAGATCAGAAAGTAGTTAACAGATTTTGAGTTGCTTTCGGCTGTCATGCCAAAACTTTTATCATATAGCAAGTCTTTTGCCATGTACTCGTGTCACTCAATTCAAACAATGGCGAGGTTCTGCCAAAAATTGCTCTGAAGTTGCTTGTTATGTTTATTTTCCGTCATTTTCTTCTTTTCGTTGTGATGTGGCTTGTGTGTTATAAAAAGTATCTGTGAAGTTGCATCTGACTTCTGTCAAATTTTGCTGCGGAAGACTCTGAACTTCCTGTCAAATATTATCCTGTAGTTGGGATATTTTCAGTTTACAGTTCAATTATAAATGCACTAATTTCAGTGTTAGTGATGTGTAATTGGCCTTATTTCTGCAGAATATTGCGCTAACTTTCTGTCAAATATTATCCTGTAGTTGGCATAGTTTCAGTTTTAATTCAACTGTAAATGCATTTTTCAGTGTAAGTGATGTGTGGTTGGCATACATTCCCACAAAAGATTGCTCTAAACTTCTGTCAAATATTGTCCTGTAGTTTAGCACTTGGCACAATTATTGTCCTGTAGTTTAGCACTTGGCACAATTTGGGTTTACAGTTCAACTGTAAATGCACTGCTTTCAGTCTAAGTGAATGTGTAGTTGGCATACTGCACTGGTTTCATCTATTAATAGTTTACTAGGAAACGTGTCCGTGCGTTGCACCGGGAGAGGAAACACAACTTTTTAATAAAAAAAATTGATGCATCTTTTGCGACGGAATAATAAAATTTACAAATGTTACTCAATTAATAAATATTTAGTTGGTATAAACAAATCCAACCACAGTTGTCAAAAATCATGAGCCCTAGCTAAACCAGACGCACACCACACTATTGATCCATGACCCACCGCCACACACCTCACTCCTTCCCTCGTCGCCCGCTTGGACAACAAGCACACATAGATTTTCCTCGAGTGATCTCCTCTCCCTCACTCGCTTCGTCCGCTGCCCCTCACGCTCGTCCGCATCAAGCGGAGTACAGCCGGCTGGCCCTCTTATTCACCAAGCTACTTGCAGCCGTGTCAGTCTTCGTCAATCTCAAGCAGCTCTTCCGTCTTTTACATCCGACTGGGTCAATCATTTTCGAAAACATAATTCATATTTTCTATGCTATAGAATTAGGAACATGGCAATTTGTACCACTAATCTTTTTGTCACATTCTAATGGTAATAGAGGCGGACCTCTCATCCTATGTTTGCTGAAGCCGACATAGTTTTGGAGATTGTATGTTGTATGTTTACCTAGCGCTAAGTTATCTGGTTGTGCACATCGGACAAGTCCACCTTGGATCGAAAATATGGTCACATGCTATTATCAGACTCTAGCCTATGCCTATGTGGCTGTGCACATCAAACAAATCTACCTTCGAGCGATCTCGCTTTTTTCGGAATACATGGGTCGGGGCACGCATGAGACAAGCCATCAATCAACTAATGCATCATATGCACAACAGCTACATGGTGCAGACGATGAGGCAAGATTAAATCCTGTGGCACGCGGAGGAAAGTGGACCGGCCATGGACATGAATGAAAATAGGGCTACGGGATACAAAAATTGCAGCGGCTTGTGGACGCGCTAGGGGAGATATGGAAGGGGAAAAACAACAGACCGTTAATCAACTTATGGGTGGCATGGTGGATAATATATCCGAATTGGTGAGGGTAATACGGTCCAGAAAAGTGTAGGTACTACAAGAAACACTCCTTCCTTTATTATTATTAGGTATAGACTACAGTTTCGTTCAGACGAAGTAACGAAGATGAGATAATATGGTTACGTGGTAGGAGAGCGTTGTCTCCGGTGTTTCTTGCTAAATCGGTGCACATTGTGCGCAAAGGAGGGGGGACCTCTTGGACCCTTGGTTCGCTGGTTAAGCGAATTCTGCATGTATGGATGGTGTGCTGATCTGTTAAGTCTTCTTTGAGGTGCTGTCTGGACACACAGCCTTCCCTAGTTCATCCATGTAACTGTGAATGGGTATTTCTGCAGAAAAGATCAACACAAAGCTGCACAATCACTTTCCTGCAGATACTTAGAAGGTGCTGGTGGTACGAACTGCAGCGGCGCGGCCGCCTCAGCCCAACCACAGTTCTGGCCGAGCACGTAACATCCCAGCGCAAGCACGAGCACAGGCAGGAGCAGGAGCAGCAGGAGAATCGCCGGGACGGGATGGATATCACAAGATAAAAAATGGCTGAACCTACTGAGAGCCCCTCGCTCCTGCTTCTTCTCCTTGTTTTGAACTCAACATTCTGCAACGCTGCAAGAGATATCAGGAAGACAGGAGCTTCAAGGCAGAGAAACAAGATAAAACATGGCTGAACCGACCGAGAGGCCCTCGCTCCTGCTTCTTCTCCTTGTTTGAACTCAACACTCTGCAACGCCACAAGAGATATCAGGAAGACAGGAACTCCCAGACAGAGAAACAAACAGCAGTCACGCACACTGCGTGCTAGAACGATAGCAACAACCTGGGGAGTCCTGTCAGGCGAGCCTTACTTCAGCGCGAGCTGCTAAGGTTGCCGCTGCCAAACAAAACGGGCCTCCCTAGCTAGCGGTCGGCCGCTGGATCCTTCCAGCGCGGTCACACTTACCAGGTTGTTTTGCCGGAAACGGAATATCTTAGGTTTCCTATTTTGGCAAAACGACAAAACTTCATGATGGCTCTCCACACGCGTCCCATTCCCTTTCTGCGCGGGGCGTTCCTTTCCCTTTCCAAGCGATTTCTCCATTCGAATTTCGAATTTTCTGCCAATTCCCTTTGGACCATTCCCTTCACGCACGCTCCAGTTTGAACTCGGTTTTGCAGAATTTCCGAATTTTTTCAATTCCATTTTTTTGACAGCAATATTTTAGGGGAAAAAAGAAGGGGAGGGGAATAGCGGAAAAATTCCACTTTCAACAGGAATCAACTGCCACTTTCGACGTGAGTATAAAACCTAAGTTTTGCATTATTCCACTTTTCCCATTAATATAAAAAAGGAAACTTATAAAAAAAGCTATTGAATCACAAATAAAAGAAGTACCAGACAATTCTAGCTTATCAGTAATTATAACATACCGCTCAGGGAAAGATTCCACAAACATGGGGCACGAAGCTAAGAAAAAGGGTTTCCAATACATGATAAAATAATAACCTTTGCACGTCAGATGTTACACGTTTATAGAGTTGTATGCTTCATGACCAAGAAAGAACTTATCGGGCTAGGTAGAAGAAGGAGGAGTAGGGCTTGTACCTGCTTGATCTTGCCGGTGGTCTCGATCATCGAGACCTGCAGCACACAAGATTTTTGTCGACTGCGCCATGGGGTCGAAGGGTAAGGAAACCCGAGGAGCACAACAGAGGGGAGTGTAGCAGAGATCGAACATCACCGCCACTACGGTTGCGGCACCAAGCCTACCACCACACAAGGCGCGGGAGGCCATGGCCAGCATACTGTGACACTGATATGCTTTTAACCTGAAATATAGGTTTTAGCACTGCGTAGGCATAATCAGAAAACAAATAAAAAAGTTTCCCATGTATCCACTGCCTATGCACGCAACACAAGTTTTTATCAAAAAGAAACCAGATTTCCATCCATACATGCGTACACATTCAACAGGAAAAAGAAAACAAATTTTAGCAAGAACACATGAAGGAGGAGCTGGAGTATTATTGCCCAAGTCCCCTGAGCATTCTGAAAAATGCAAAAGAACTTGCCTGAAAAAACAAAAACATCATAGACTTGCCTCTAATGTTATTCCATACATTTAGACTTGCCTCTATTGGCTCTAGTTCATAATCTGTTCCAGCTTCATTGTCTTTTTGTTGTAACAAATTAGCACTACAAAGTAGGGTAGCTGCACTTGTGATAATAAAAGACGATAGGTACATGTCTAAGAGACTAGAATTATTCCAGTTTGATAGGAAGCATTGAAGGTTACATTCCACTTCCACCGCCCAACAGATAAAACATATTCTTCATTTAACACCCAGAATCACCACAAAAAATTACCATCTCAAATGCATAACAAGGACAAAAAATGGCAGAAGTCTGAGGCAAATAAACCCAGTACCTTGGCAGTGCTATTGTGAACTCATTGTAGTATTCGAGCACCGGCATGTACTAGTCTGAGGCAAAAAAAATGTACTTCAACCAGCTCCATCCTCAAACCAGCGACGCTTGCGCTGCTCCCTTCGCCCAGATCCAGCCGCTCCACAGTCTATGATGCTGACAAATAAGTCACCTGTCACAACAAGAACCACGACGTAAGACTATCTCCCCAACACTTTCTAGGAATACAAATTGAACTTTTTTTTCATGCAGCCAAAATGAACTACTGTAATCAAACAATTTCTTGGAGCACATTCTTCTCTTGGTCATTGCAAATTGAATGTTTATCACAGCAGTTAAATCTCTAATCTAGTCATACTAGATCAAGTCCAAAGCATGGATTTATATTATGACTAGCACAAAGGGTATTTTCTTCCTCAACCATAATAATATAAGATGAAGTTAAAAAAAATTAAGATGTCACAGTGGGCCCCAAATACGTACAACCATATCCTAAAGTTATCAATATCATATACCATAAATTACCAAAGGTGATATGGAACTAATTATCAAGGTAAAAGGTAAAAAAAGCGTGTAAAAATACCAAAAAAATGACAGGTGCAGCAGAATTATCAAGCATACAGAGCCTAAGGTAACAAAGCATGTAGAAAGCTAAGGTTATGAAGGTAGTATGGTTGAACTATCAAAAGGATTCAGAACAGAAAAATTTGTGGCATGCTTGAAAAAGGTAAAAGCAAGCTAATGAACATACAAAGGGCATAGAGCATAACTTACCGAAGGTAAAAAAAAATAGAACAACATATCAAAGACAACGTGCTAGTGGAGCTATTTAAAAACTACCAAAGACATATACAGCAAAGAAATATCAACCATACAGTTCCTAAGTTACCAAAGCATTACTAAAAGCGGTCTAAAAATAGTATAGGTCATAGATATAACATGTTAAAAACAAGAAAGAATTAATTACCAAAGTACTATTTTCAATGTCTGATTTTATTAAAGTGTTGATAAACACAACACCCATCCCTATGCTGCACTCCTCAACACACCTCTTGATTCTCCCAATCGCTGAAGCATTTGGTTTGAAGCTATTTTTGGAACACAACAACAGCCGCATCACCCTCAAATCTAAAAGCTTCTGTGTTTTTTGACAAACATAAGAATCAGACATTTTATCTTGTAGTGAAAATATATATAAAAAAGACAATAAAATATACCTTGGACCCTTTCCTTGGTGTAACCATTCCCATCTAAGGGATGCATGAAAAGATATGGATTTTGATTGTCAAATCTCATCTGATCATGTCTCCAGGAAACATGAATATAAAAAAGCAAACTAATGTAAAAAAAACCAGAAGAAGTACATACTAGATAAAAGCATCGTCGTTACTGTTTCAACAAGCATTCATGAAAAAACAGAAAGCTAGCAACATGCTTATGTCAACCTGTGAGTTAGATATTGGTCACTGCTTTTCAGATGAGCTTGATCTGCATTATATATTTTCTCTGCTGTGATATACCTTTTAGGAAATGTAAGGAGATGCGATGTTGGGAGCAGTTTGGTGGGGTGGGGGGGGCGGGGGCACTGTTATCTTCTTGACACATTCAGTGTATTCGATAAATTTGCATGTAGTGGCATAATAATATTAATGGTAGAAGTGAATAATGCTTTATCATGCCACTCAAGCGTGAAATTCCTCTACTAGTAGCAGTTGCACAGGATACATAAGATTTGCATCAGTAGCTAACTCCAGCTAAATTAAGGAACTTGATATCCATTCACTAACTAGTTGGCACACTAGATCTCGTTAATGAAGTACCCATCTAGTCTCTAAGCTCATCTACAAGCAATGCATCGAGGTATTCCCAAGCCGATCTTGAACGTACACAACTACAAGGGAGCTGCTAGGTAGAAATTTTAGTACTGCAACTCTGAACCATTGATCTGCTGGCCAGGCCCTGCTGAAACTAATCTCTATCTCTAGCAGGCAGCCACAAAGTCGTTAGTACTACCTCAACAAAACACTGTCACTAACCCATTGATCTGCGGGGCAAACAACGATTACTGGAACTGATTATTAGCTTATGAGCATGTGTAGTATGGGTGAGACCTAATGTATGAGAAGCTACAAAAGGTATGAATTTTGTTGCTACAAATTTGCATATGTTGCTCTGTCTCTTGTTATGAGTCGGATTTTACCTGTAGGACGATGAATCTGCAGTCTGGTGATGCAATCGAGTCGAGGAAGAGAGCCCTTGTTTTCCAGCCGGTGCCAGAGGCCAGCGAATCGGTTCTAGCCAGCATCAGAGGCACCAAGCCATGGAAGGAGAACACAGCAATCACTTGCAAAGATAATATTAAAAAGAGTTCAACATGTGTGAAGGTTGCTCATTTTTAACATGCATATAGCTTTTCCACAAGTCAGGAATTGAAAATTTAGCAAGCTACTGTTGTTTCCCAGCTGCGGCAGCCGTCCTTGAAGTCGACGATGATTCTACTTGACTACAAGCTCCTATAACTGCTTCATTATGGAAGCAAACACTGCAAGCTGTTACTGCCTTGGTATTTATTCCAGAACATGACACGGAAGGCTAATAGCAAGGAAACTGCATGATAGCGCCTTTAGTTATCGCCTTTACTCTCTATAGCCAAATGTCAACTTGTTAAGATTACGACAATATACAACCACATGTACTCAACACACACGTGCATGATCTCCATCGATCGCGTAGCTCAGAATCAACAGGATAATTTCGTACAGTTGAAAGAAGGGATTCCTTTAGGTGTCAATTAATAGTAGAAGCAGAATAGGATAGAATCATGACTGTAGGTTCTGGAAACATTTCTTTGATGCAATAACTGAACTTTTCAGTACAGGTGTTGAAATAAAAAGTAAGCATACAAGCAGTTGAACATTCTCAGTAGTTAGCATTGCTCAGACGGGTATATTACATCTTTAGCAATTGAGCATGACTACAATTTGGAGATAAGTCAGTCACTACAAAATCTGGTTCAATATCTTATCCGATTGGTCATGAACTAATAAAAAAACAAATAAATCAAAAGCTACCTTATAAACGAAGATTAAGCCGATGAATACACCTTATAAATATTGAAGCTTGGTTGATACCCCACAACTGCATTTGAGAGGGGTACTGAAGCAAAGTTGATGCCCAGAAAGAAAATAGACGATGAAAAGGACGGAATCAAACCTCCAAAAATCGAAAGCAAGATGCGACAAAGACCTCCATAGCACGCTGGCTGCTTCTTGTCGTCTTGAGGGAGGAGACGGTGGGATCGGTCTGAAGAGATGGAGCACGGGGCCCGCCGCACGCGAAAGGTAAACGGAGCTGGGGCGCGCGGGGTCTGTAGGAAGAAGAAAGGGGGGAAAGAGAGGAGAGGAAGAAAGGGGCTTGGCTTGTCCTCCTTGTACTGGACGGACGGACCCGGGTCAGATGGGATGTGGTCGCCGGGGCGGCAGCTAGGACACCGCTCCACCTCCTGCTCGTGGACGGCTGCGGCTCGGGCATGAGGTGGTCGTCGGGGGGGGGGGGGGGGGGGGATTCGCGGGAGAGGGATCTCCGGGGAAGGAGTGGGACGTCGGGGAAGGGGAGAGGAAGACGAAGCCGAAAAGGGAAAATGAACTCGATGCTGGAATGGGAATTGTCGTGCGTAACGGCGCGCGCGAACAAACCGGCGCATAATAAGCGTGGACTACCTGCCTCCGGGTTACTTCAATTCCGCGCATAATTACTACCTGTACCGGGTCGCCCGAGTGCTCATTCGATCACCTGGCGAGACGCAAGCGCATCTATCGCCGCGCGACGGACTGCTGCTTCCGCGGCGAGCAAACTCTCCAGCCTGGTCCCGTGCCTGCCCCAGCAGCCTCTTCGCCGGCCGTTGTTTCACCTCCGCCTCTAGATCTGCCAAGACGCTGGCAGGGGATTCCACTGTCAGGCGTAGCAGCATCAGGATCAAGTCGACTCACCACCGTGGCACGAACCGATCCTGTGCAAGCGCCTGGGCATGCATTGTCAACGAGCTGAACCACCGGGCCCATTCAGGCTTCTACGTGTCACATGGTGTGCGTGTCGTAGGTTTAGCATTATTGATTTACAAATTAGTTGCAATCTCTTCGATTTTCAGACCTTGCCTGTGCCGCTCGCGTGCGACCATCCCTGCGAGACCAGGACACGTGGAACCCATCGATTGGCTGACCCTCACTACCCCACGTTCAGCTTCCGTGGCGCCTGCAGCAGTTCTAGGGCCGCACGAGCAGCCTCTCCTAGGAGCATTTGGTCGAACACGTACCATGCCCCGCCTTCACGAGGCGGTTGTGGCGCCGCGAGCACCTACCAATCCTCTGGACGTGGAGGGATGGGAGATGACGTGGACCATCTCGTCTCGGATGTCCATGGCGTCAAAGTTGCCGATGACCTCGACGGACGCCGAAGTCACGAAGGTGAGGTTCCTGCCGTCAATCGCCACCGCCGGGATCGAGCCTGGAGACGCGCGACGAGGGCGAGGCGAGTAGCCTCTCTTCAGCGATGTAAAAATCGACGACCTGAAGAGCTTAGAGGAAATGCAGGACGACCCCGCCGGCGAGAGATTCCCTAACTCCGACTCCATGCCCTGCGCTGGAGAGCTCAACCTGCAGATCGAGTAGCAGATAGATGAGAATATGGTTTGGATCCAGAGAGACACGATTAGGAGGCCGTGGATAGGGGAGGCAACACCGGTAACGAGAGAGGCGAAGCAGCGAGGGATGGGAGCCTCCTCCCCCGCACGTCGCCGGCAGCCTGATGGAGCCCTCCTTGCTCCCCGCATCACGCCTCCTCCTTGTTCGTCGGTGACGGGACAGTGCTCTCCTAGTGTGATTTGGGAGAGAATGAGTGGACCGGGGTATAAGAGAGAGGGGTGTGGATAAGGTTGGGGGTGCGACGGCGAGGCCAAGCAGCGCGCTAGGAGCTCTTAGCAGCCTACGGGGCGGCGGCGGCGGCGTAAAGTCGAGGGCAGGGACGACGCAGGATTAGGTGAGAGAGGGGGTGGGGAGAGAGTCGTGGGTGAGTCTCGCGTGGAGGAGCGACAAATAACGGAGATACTAGTATGAAGCTGGACGGAGAATAACGAGGCCGGTATGAAGCTGGACGGAGAATAAGGAACATACCTTGGAGGAGGCGGGGAGTACCACATGCATCTAGACGCACTCATTTTTGCTGGCACTTTAAAAATTGCCTCAAAAGATCAGATTATTGCTGGCATTCTAGTAAACTGCCTAAAAAAATCAGATTTTTGCTGGTACTTTTGATAGTGCCTTTAAAAATCTTCTTTTTATCGACACTTTCCAATAAATGCCTCAAAAAATAGTTTTTTAAGGTATTTTGGAAAAATACCTCTAACACATTGCCTTGAAAAATCTACCGTGACATAGTGCCTCCCGTGTGTTATTAGGAATCCGATCGGGAGAGGCGGCGATCGTATGGCGATGGCGATGCGTACAAAGACTATGGGTGGGGTGGGGGGCTGAATATATAGACGAAAGTATAAATGCCAATCGCAGCACCGGACCATCCATGCATCTCCGTGACGGATTCGAGTTGGATGGCATCAACGTTTCCGTTTCCTACGGGAATCAAATCAAAGTTTCTTGCTGCTCCTTCTATCTCAGGCGAGTAATGCTACATCATGGTGTACAGAGCCGACCACTACCACGTCAGTCCGTAAGCTCGCTCCGTATTACTGTTTCTTCAGAAAGGCTGCGGCAACCGGCTCCAATCAGGGCTCGGGCTTTGGAGAGTCATGCACTGGATCACTGGAACGGCGGCGCTCCTCTACCGTGTCGCCCGAGTGGGAGTGCTCATTCACCTGGTGATCCACACCGGCGCCTCGGTGCAGACAAGCGAGTGCCCTTGCGTCTGGGCATCGTCGATGGCGAGACGCGCGCGGGACTGGCGCGAGCGCATCTCTCGCCGCGCGAGGGACTGCTGCTTCCGTGGCGCCTGCAGCAGTTCTGGGGACGCACGAGCAGCCTCTCCAGCCTGGTCCTGTGCCTGCGGCAACTGGCAGCCTGGCGCTGCCGCGATGCCTCGCCCAAGTGCGCTGCCCCAGCGGCCTGTGCTTACCACGCCTGCGCCTACGGTGCTAGGGACTGCCGACTGCAGAGGATCGCCTCGGCGCGCGCTCTGCCCCGACTGACTCGGCGTTCTCCCGCGCTCGACGTCCCCGCCTGTCCGGCGCGGCCGCAGCCCTGCTCGTGGGAGTGCGCCTGCAGCTGCTCAGTGGAGGCGCGCACGCCGCCGATCTCGTCCACCTCCGTGCTGCCCTCCTCTGCCTCGTCCTGGAAGGACAGCCGCACCCTGCAGCGCCGCTCCGGCCAGAAAGCGGCCCCGAAATGCTCGCGGCTTTGCGCCTCCTGGCGCCCCCACACCTCACCTCGCCGCTGCAATCTCCTGGCGCTTCCAGTAGCAGCCAGGTCACACCGCCGGTTCCGCCGGGCTTTGCCACGTCGCGCCACTCCATGCCAGTCTGAGTCAGGGGCACCACGCCACCCATGTCTTCGACTGTGTTCCAGCCATTCTCCACGCCACGCTCCGTGTCTGACTCGCCACTCTCTGCCCCTGTATCCCAGCCTGGTCACTCTGGCCTCTTCATGCATGCCATCGCCGGCCCTTGTTTCACCTCCGCCTCTGCCAAGACGCTGGCAGGGGATTCCACTGTCAGGCGTAGCAGCACCAGGATCAACTCGACTCATCACCGCGGCACCAACTCCAATACTGTAGCAAAAATGGCGGAGCTGGACCTGTGCAAGCGCCTGGGCATTGTCAACGAGCTGAACCACCGGCCGGGTCCATTCAGGCTTCTACGTGTCACCTGGTGTGCGTGTGTTTTCAGGAGACCAATTTGCAAATTAATTGCAATCTCTTCGATTCAGACCAACTAACCACCAATCACCGTGAGCTAAATTTTTCGCAGTGTCTTTGGTGTCTGTATTCCCAGAAGCGGGCAAGTCGCACTGCGGGCTGGTTGCACCATTGCGGCCGTGCTTTGACAGCATGTCTAGTAGGCTTCTTAAATTTCTGCCCCATAAAACTCAAGTACAGGGTTCTCTGTACTCAATTTTGCTCTGAAATTTTCCACTGATTTTATCGCCCGTCTAGCAGACCCCGTATCCGAGCTCCGTATATTTAAAATTTAACTCGCGAGATAAAAGCAGATTGTTCATAGATAGGCTTCGATTCATCATTGATACAGGCAAAATTGCGCGATCTAGCGGTAGATCGCGACTTGTTAAGCTAACCCTAATCTAAAACTGCACAAAAGAACCTCGCCGGAGACCTCCTTGTCGGTGAGGTTGTCGCTGCCGCAGCGGCAGTACGCCTAGTCATCGTCGATGACGATGACGGCGGCGGCGACAGCCTCCGCCTTCTTCATCTCTTCGACGGCGGCGATGGCGAGCGCCTCCTCCTCCTTATCCGCGGCCGCCCTGTCGGCGGCCTCTTGCTTGGAGGCCTCGACCGCCTGCAGGAAGAGGGGATCCTCCCCCTCCTCCGCCTCCTCCGCCGCGGCCGCCGTCCCCGCCGTGGCGCTCGAGCCCCCCTCCTCCCAGTTGGGAGCGTGCCTGGAGCGCCACGCCGCGAGATTGGCGCGGTCCATCTCCCATTGTGCCCGGCACTTCTCGAATTTGTCGTCGGTCATCGGCAGCAGCGGCGGGTCGATGTTGAAGTAGCAGCCGCCGGGCGCGAAGTCGACGAGCGACCGCGGCATCGTCCCCGGCCACCCGACCCATTTCCAGACGGCACGGCGGCTGCCGGCCCAGGATAGCTTGCAGTAGAGGACCCACGCTTACTCGAGCATGAGCTCCTCGCGGCGGCGCTTGGCTGGGGAGGAGGAGCCTGTGGCTTGGCGGCGGCAGCTCATGGCGGCGGCGGCGTGGATTCGTGAACGGAGCGGCTAGAATTGCTCGCCGGAGTTGGGCGGCGCGCGGCGGAGCTAGGGTTGCGAGTGAGGGGTTGGACCCTCACTCGCACCCTCACCCTGTACTTATACGGGGCCGGGTGGGTGATTTGCCCCGCCCCGTATCCGAACGATACGGGCCGGCCTGTTTACGGGGCATGCTAGGCGGGCCAAAACACCGGCACCCCGTATCTCGCCGGAAATTTACGGGGTGCCGGCTGTTTACGGGGCCTGTTAGACTTGCTCTGAGCAAGCAAAGAGAAGTGCTACTAGTAGCAGGGCCGGCCCTTGGGGGAGACCAGAGGGGCAGCCGCCCCGTGCCCAAAATTTTGGCGAGCCCTCCCCAGATATGTGCTGCATATATCTATCTACTAATTTAAGCTGAGGTGGTACGTTCATATGAATTTCCGTCCGCATTTTTCTGGACCGTTTTGCCCCTGCTTCTTCTAGCTATTTACCAGCCACTGCCACCGCCAAGTGAAATCCTGTTCGTAAAAATAATCCCGGAAAAAATCCCAGAGAAAGGGGACCGAGAAGGGGGACCTTCTCCATGCCGAGCTCCCACGCTGCGCTGCTCCGCGGCTCCATCCCGAGATCGATCGCTGCTCCGCCTCCATCCCGAGCGCCATGCCAGTTGTGTAGGTGCCGGAGGCGGACCATGCGGCCGCGTCCACAGGTGGCGGGGCTACGAGAAGGTCGTGGAGGTGCCAGCGGCGGACCTTGCGATCGCGACCACGGGCGGCGACGAGGCGAGCTCACTTCCGCAGGGTCGCCCCCTTGAATCCCGATCTTGGGACATTGTAGGCCGGTACGTTCATCAAGGGAAGTTGGGCGGCGCCCAGGTTTCGATTTTTCAGTCAATCAGGTTCATGCTGCGTGCTTGCACACCACAGCGTCCATGAGTTTTGCTTCTAGCCCAATCGATCCAGCTTAGCTTTCCAAATTACATTTTCTCTTGACTTGATACAGAATTTGGTCTCCAATTTGATTTTTTGGCAGAAATTAGGAGGCGAGGACCTGGAGAACAAAGCCAGATCGCGACGACCTCCATCTCGAGTTCGTTCACTAGACATACAGGGAAGAAGATTGTCAGCGGGTGGATGCCATGGATGGGACACACGACGCCGACAAGATGGTGCTGCTCGTTGCGTGCGGCAACGACTTTGTTCGAGTATACGAACTTCATCTTTCAAGAAGAGAGGACAGATTCACTACCAAGGTCTGGAGACGAGTCCGGTGAGATCTGAGTTGAGAAGTGGATGTCGTCTGTAGCATAGCGCATACCTCGAGCTCGTGCTGGACGGATGGGAAGGCCACCCTTTCTTCGGCGAAGTTAAGATGCTTCTACACAGATTGCAAGAGGCGGAAAAAACAGAGAGCGAAAAAGAGATATCATCAGGTGTGAGGGGATATAAGATGAAAAGATGCGGTGATAAATTTCCTATTTCACGAAAAAGGTATCCCCTTTGATTTTTTTTGGCAAGCACACGGATGGTTTATTTGTTCATTTAGTTAGTAATAGTAACTTTGGATATAGATGTAGGATATATTTTTACACTACTTTGTGGTGGCGGTGAAAAATAATTGTTGTACCGACTCATATCATTAAAGAGAGGTATCGATAATATGGTAATATCTTAGCTACGACAATGAACGAGAATCATGTGGTCCTAAATAACACAAATATACTTGAATACATTTACATTATACAAGTAAAGCAATGTCGAATTATATTTTTTTCTCAAATTATATTCTAAGCAATATAGAATCTCTTAATTTTTTTAAATATTATGGGCTATCGTTCTATATATGCATGGATTTCAGTTCTATTACGCTTAAACTCGCACGGGTTTGTCCGTCCAAAATTTCGTTTTAATTTTTTTCTTGTTTAGCCCTCTCACCAGCAAATAAATTACCCCTATTGCCACCCTCAAGTGCAAAAAAACATTCACCGGCCAGACGCATGCTTGTGGAAATCAATCCTCGATCACTGCCTTATCCTTTCTCTCGCGTTCATTGCCCTTGGAGGTGAGAATCACCGCACCGCCGCCACACTGAGTACCGACCGACTGGCTTCTTCCAACCCTGCGGTCGGCTTAGCCTCCAGCGAATCAAATCTTCAACGGGGACACCCCGAAATCGACGGCGAGGGCCTCATGGGGTCACCGGGAACATGACCGGTGGTCGGCCAGACAAGAGAACATCAACGCGATCGTGCTGGGTGTGTGTGTCTTCAGGGCGTATGTTAGGGCTAGGTACTCTCGTGTGTGTGTTGCCTGCCTGGGCCACTTCAGCCCAATTGGGCCGATGGGTGTATTTTTAACCTTTTTAGTTATTTTTACAAAGCTTTTTGTAAAAAAGGATAACATAAGCTGAAAAGTGGGGCTTAATTTGAAATAAAAAGAGGGCATAATTTTAGAAGAGAAAATAGGACTTAGGAAAATATATGTTTTGTGTTGAATAAACAAACCATGTAATTATGATGATCCACGTCTCCTTGTTCAAAACTCTAGAAAAATGGTCTCCATCGCATCGGCACCGTGCTCCTGCATGTTGAGCATCCTGACCACCTATACACCCCCCGTCACTAAAGATCTCGTGTTGACATGATGAGGTGCATGCCTTGCAAGTCTGCTACGTGACGATGATAGAAACACAAGGTATGCATTCGGTAGGAGAAAAGGTGGTTCCTAGAGAGGGAGACAACACATTGGAGAAAGACAGTAGATGCATGCGGCTAGGACACTGGAAAAAGTGTGATCCATCGAGTCGGAGGCGTACAGGGGATAAAAACTAAAGCGACACATTTCATAGAGCTCGACTTAATATTCAGTTACATATGTGACATGCACTATAGTTTTTTTTAGGATCCGTAGCTATGAACGGGCATTCAGCTAGTAGGTTATAATAGATCTTAAAAAAGATAAAAAATAGCAATTTTGAGTTTTCTATTAGGCTAGATTGAGCGCTCTACTTTGCTGGACATACACATACGTTTCAAATTTGGAGTCCATCACGACATCACGTACCAAACCTGCGATTAGATCAGCTATCCTCTTTGATTGTATCGTATGAAGGCACACTGCACCCCGATTCCTGCCTCAACCTCGACTCAACACTGCGCTGTCAATTGTAGGAAGGTCCGCACGCGGAAAGCAGCAAGCCGACACCTATCGGCCGATCGTCGCCTATCGCCCCCTCGCCCTCTGCCTCTGTCTGTGGCCTATCTCTCGTCTCGCTTTGGCCGTTCAGCGTCTATAGGTTCGAATTCTGAATTTATGATCTTATTCTTCTACAGTCTAACGTTGCCCCTAATTTTTGTTCTAATAGTTGTTCTTTTTTATATTTTTAGTGTAGTTAATTGGTTATGGCACCTTATTCCGGTGCTAAGAAAAATAAAATACAAAGTCTAAAGTTTTCGATGATATACATTTTATAATATATACCTGATACTAAGTTGCTCAATTTGGTGACATAGAAGTACACGCAAGACTTGTAAACCGAAAGAGAGGTAGTAGTTTTTGCTGAGTAACATAGTAATATTGATCTAGAGGATGATATCGGTACAGACAGTGGCGAAGGACGAAAAAATTTTGAGGTCGGGTGAACTCTAGAACATTAAAAAAAATTAATGCAACAAATCAAAATTGTCTTGAGACAATGGTAATAACACAATCACTTAGTACAAATGGTAATAGCAACATATTTAAATCAGTATAAAACATACATACGGATAATGAAGCTTTAATGTTGTTTAGAAGTCTCAGGCAATGGCAAAGCTTTACCTTCCTTTTAAAAAAAAATTAGTTTCACCAAAATCTGTACTTCTGAATATTCTCGCTCGATGTAGCACACCATCAAATTACTAAGCCAACCATCGGACATCTTGTTGCGCAATTTGGTCTTGATGATCTTCATGCTCTTTCAACAGTTGTCGTGTAAAAGCATTGCCAACTCAATAAACCCGTAGACTGTAGAAAACATGCCTATTAAATTCAACTATATTTTAAGCTAAGCTTGCAATATCAAAACAAACTCAACTGAGAATAGAGCCTAGAGGCAGGGGTGACAGTGTGAGACCATTAGAATTAGAAACCTTGATGAGAATTGAGATCACTAGATCAGGCCATCAGGAGGAGGGAGAGGGCTGAGAAACCTTGCTTGTAGAGTACACAAAATTGTTGAGAATAGAGAATTGAGGATTCCAGCATTCAGGAGAAGGGAGAGGGCGGACCGGCGGCAATGGGCAGTCCTGGCGACGGGCCAGCAGGGAATCACGAGATAAGGAAGGGAACTGCCGCTCGCCCGATCAGGAGGACATATGGCGGCACAATGATTCATTGTTTGGTTTCATTTCGATCTGTCGAAGATGAACAGGCATGCGGACAGGCATGATCCGGGGGCGTCAGGGACGGTTCTGCTTGGGTTCCTCTTCCTGTGCACGGCCCAGCAAAGGCCTAGGACGGAAGAAATTCCTCCAAAGCGGCCCATTCAGTTAGTTTTGTTCTGTTTTTCATCGGAATCTACGAAATTAGCTGAAAACCATACGTACAACAAAAAGATGCATATATATATGCGATTTTTTGTACAAAATTTAGGTAGGGCAGCTGCCATACCTTGCCCAAAGGGGAGCTTCGCCCCTGGGTACAGAGGAGAACGATGACATCAACGCGGGTAATAACAATGTAAGTGATCATGATATCGCATTTTTCATCTTCTGCAAAATTTGCTAGTGTTGATGAGGAACCAATTAGTGTGGTTATTTATGATCCGGCATCGAGAAGTTATTGAACGAGATTGATATTGATTTTATTATCACCGACTTCGCTTTTAGAAATATACAGAGAATTTTTTAAGCTAATATGTAAACATTGTCATTTTTATATGAATATTGCAAATAAGTATACTTGAAGTATTTATTCTTCATCATTCTTGTATATCAAAAAAAATTAGGAAGAAGACCCAAAATTTTAGTTTCGCCCTAGGGACCTGAAATCTCAGGACCGGTCTAGTAGTACTATAAAGAGAGAAAGTTTGTAGCAATAGATAGACGGATAGGGTGGATGAATTCATATAGTCATAAACTGACCTGTTCTTTATCGGAAAAAACGAGCTGACCAGACTTTGCTTTGGAGGGATCAAGATGCAAATAAAAGAAAGCGGCGTTGCTTTGGAGGGCTCCTAGTCCTAGCACACCAAGCTTCTAAATCTCGCTAGACGGATCAGTGTTTTTAGACGTATATATAGCTATCCTTTGTAATAACGCATTTAGTTACCTTTTGTTTTGTTTTAACGCCTCCCTAAACAAAATGGGAAATTAGGCATGCTTTGCCTTTGCACCGGCGAAATCTAAGCCGTCCAAGCTCTTTTGGTCACGGTTTGCTGCACCATATGGAATTAGGTTGACACATATTACACTATGCAATGGTGGCATGTTTAACTAGCATAATAAATACTTCCTCCTTCAAGAAATAACTGAGTTGGATTTGACTAGATTCGAATGTATCTATACATTAAAATGCGTCTAAATACATTCAAATCTAAACAAACCTAAATCCTTTATTTATGAAAGGGGGGGGGGGGTATATGTAATAACTACAATGCACCAGTTCAATCTTCGCCATGACAACATCTGAAAGATTCATCCGGGGTGTGTTCGGTTTCCCACGAAGGCGTTTCTCGCATCAAGCCATGCGCAAACGCCTGTTTGGTCAATCATGACGGACTTGTCTGACACGGTCTTAAAGCACCCCGAATCCTAGCTCCGCATGACGCCCAAATCGAACGTTTCCAAAGGGGAACATCCAGGTACAACTTGCAGAGAACCATGAAAGATACGAGGATCCCCATGAAATTGGGATTCAGATTCAGATGATGAATCCCGATGCCATGAAAGGTAAGAAAGAGGCGGAAGAACTTGGAGATCGGAAGCCCCAAGTCGCGGAGTAAGAATATGGGGAAGAACACCACCTCACCCTCAAGGGGATCGGGGCGTTCCGCTCCACGACAAGACCGCCAGGAGATCTTGGTTTGTGACTCCAACTCCTCCAAGGCTTCCAAGGTCTCAAGGTCCTTTTGTTTCAGGGAACACCACGACCAATAGCCCCTGGTGGGACTAACGACGTCAGCCTCCTCCCCTTGGGAAGAATCGTCGTTTTCATCCAACAAGGAGCGAGCTGCGTCCTTGAGGGCCATGGAGAACCAATTGGTCATGACCTTGTCGTTACCTCTCACGACCTCGACACCCATGGTGTAGAGCTGCAGGAACTCGACGGGATTCTCCTTGCCATCATAGAGTGGGGCGAGATCTGGCTTGAACTTGAGGGGCCACACCATGGTGCGTGTAACACCCTCAGAATCGACCCTATGCAAGTTTCAGCGCTTCCCGCCAAAACCCGCATAGAAACGATTCAAAGGTGCCCACCAGGCACTTTCGTGCGGGTGGAAAACGAAGTAATAACATTACACAACAGTCCTCGATGGGACCCACAGAACAGATATATATATAACAGCGACTCAATGAGTCAAGAATACAGATATAATATACAAAGATCCAAATCACCTTGAAAATGGTAGGGCGTCCGACTACGGACAAGATGCAAATGGGGCTAAGAGCCCTGAAGAATAACCAATGGCGTCCATAATCCTGCCCAGGCCAAGCCGGAAGGGTAACCCTGCTAACGACGTCGATCTCAAAACCTGCTTAAACAAAAGGGGTGCCGACAAAGGGCAAAGGAAAAAGAGGAGCGTCAGTACTGAGGCCAGTACACGGCGAGACTAGAATTCGGCGGTCCTCGCCTACACAGGTATGGTGGACTGAAGCGGCAGCGGCAGCATGCACTAAACAATCTATAGAGACTCGATACAACTGTCGGCTATCAGAGAGGGGTAAGAAAGACCTATTCGGAACCAACCTGATTCTACCATCAGACATACCCATCCTGGCGTTTCCCCCTCGAGACCAAACGAAGAAGTCAACCGAGGAACGCACACAGTTGGCAGTTTTATTTATTCAGTTATCGTTGCAGCAATTACTAGTCAAATATAGATAGTCATCCTGATAAAATAAACAGTGGGCAATTTTAGTTAACCATTCCGTTATAGTTGCACCACTTACTAATCAGATACAAATAGCATGAGATAACCCAAAAACCCAGCAGTTGTTGGTACTTTTATTTAGCCATTCCGTTGTAGTTGTAATACTTACTAGTCAGATACAATGGTCGCAAGCGACAACCCAAACAATCAATTGTGGGCAGTTTTATGTAGCCATTCCATTATAGTGAAGCTGATTACTAGTCATTGTAAAGTCAAATTTATAGCACTACTTTAGTTATAGTTGTCTATGATCGAGATACTGTGCTCCAAGTCGTCCATAACCGCGGACACGGCTTTCCGAAAGTTTTACCCGGCCGAGGTGCACCAATAGCAACACACACTCGATCAACCTCGGAAAAACCAAATCAAAACCCAACGAGGCCTTCACGACAAAGCAATCATAGGATTCAGAAATATTTCAGGGGGGCACCCCTTAAAGTAGACCCGCAACAAAGCCGGCCGGCTCCGAGACGGACTCAAGGTTGTGGGGACGACTGTGAACGACTGGGAACCCAAAACTGGGCTTGTCGACACCGCGGAATCGTGCCACGATCCTAAACAGTACAGTGTGCTCCTCGCACAATCGTAAATAAAGCAGTAAAGCATGGCATAAGTACAGGATAGTAATAAAACCCCAAACTAGTTTGTGGCCCCAAGAAATAAGAATGAATCAAGCTCTGGCTCAGGGGGGTCCCATAAGCCTCCCGGATGTGGATAGCGCGATAAATCAAGGAACAGGTATCAAGCACTCGGGGTCCTACGGGACACAAGTGGACGGGCAACAACCAAATAACATCTATTGCCCACCTGTGCCTCTGCTTACCTACTTCAATTTTAGTTGTTAAACAGTAAGTAAAGTGAACAACAATTTAAGCCATGATCATCTCCAGCATTAAACATGCGGCTATGCTCCAACAACTGTGGTACTTGACGACACGCAACAGCACTTGAGCAAGCGACTACGACGCGCAAGTCCAACTATCTACCAAACAACGGTAATAGGAGGTGTCCACGGCAATATAAGGCTGCAAGGGATATCACGGGTACGGAAACTAGAGCATCGCAACACAGATAGCAATAGATCAACAAGAGGGAATAAATACTATAAAAGTAAGATAGGTAGAAAGGGGGAGATGCTCGCCTGAAAACATTGCCGAAGGTTCAACCGAAGATCGGGTCGACACTCGCATCAACTCAACGGCCTTATCCGCGAAGAAGCAAAACACTAGAATAAACACCGGATGCAATATTTAATACTACGACAGAAGATCGGGCATGATGCATGTATGATGTATGATATGGCAAGGTGCGATGCAACTAGGTCATATTAAGCGGAACCGGGGTCCCGACAATTAATTAGGTGGTTCATGTTGTGTATCTACCCCGCAATTTAAATTTTGTCTTGACATGGCAAAAGATAGCACCGGTTCGCTACACAAATTTAAATGAGGCCAGTATGAGACTAGATTTGCCCGCATATGGGCCCCATATTTAATTAGAGGTGAATCGGCATAAGGCCCCCAAACCACAGGACAATATGCATGCGAGAATGACAATTTAATATGCAACAATTTATATAGATGGCATTTATAAAATAGGGGCTCGGAAAAGGGGCCACACATTGGGGTTCGACGATCTTGGTCCGGGGGTTCGGGGTCGGTCTCAGGGTTCGGATCTGGGGTTCGGCCTCGGCGGGTTCGTTCTCTGGTAACGGAGGTAGATCTTGGCATTCCGGGAAGGAGGACTTGGTTAGCATCGGGGGCGCATCGGAATCGCCCTGGTTGGTGCCGATCTCGTCGTTGCGAAGGTCTTGCCGGGTCCGCGGGTCGGGTCGGACTTGGCGTCCGGGTGAAGTGCTTGGCGTCCGGCGGTAGATCTTGTCGATTCCCCTCCAACGGCCTTGTTGTTCCGCAGCGTAGATCTTGGGGAGGTTTCGGGGTTCCACGGGTTCGACTCGACAAACGGAGACCGGGAACGGGTCTTGGCGACGGTATACGAGGGTGACTTGTTTGGTGCCGGCGGTTCATCGAATTCGTACGGGTCGTTGTCGAACTTGGAATGGTGCTGGTATCCTTCGATTCACGCCTTGTTCAACCGTCGGAGGTGTCGGCCTGGGCCCATGGAGGCAAGAAGCATCCAGAAGGAAACATGGCAGGCGAGCTCGGGTCGGGGACGCAAGGCGGTAGCACAGACGGAAGGGGATCACAACTGGGCGTGGAGCTTGGCCGACCAAAACTCGCAGACGCACGTCCGGAGATGGGTGGACGAGGAGGAGCTCGGCGGCTCACGCGAGGGCAGGGCAGCGCGCAGAGAGGGCGCGACGGCGCTGCTCGCGCGACAGAGGCGGACCGGCGTTGGGCTCAACGGCGGGGAGGTGCGGGGTGCTGCGCCTTCGGGGAGCAGAGGAGGCGGGCGCGCAGAGGGAGGCGCGGGGCGGCGGAGGCTGGGCGCAGGACGGCGTTGACGCGGCCGACTGCGAGGAGGCGAGGCCGCGAGGAGGAGGCGGCCGCGGGGTGCGCTGCTGCGCCGGGGAGGCGGCAGAGGCGGTTGCCGCGGGGAGCTCGCGAGGAGGGGAGGCGCCGCGTCGGGCCGGAGGAGGAGCGGTGGCCGGCGGCGACGGAGGCGAGCGGGGGCGCGGCCGGCCAGACTTGAGGAAGAGGAGGCCCGGGGCGACGGGGAGGAGGAGCCGGCGACGAGGAGGGGGAGCTCGGGGCGGGGAGAGCGGCACGGGGCCTGGGGGCGGTCAGGGGCGGCGGTGGAGACGTGGGGTCGCTGGAGAGGGGGAGGTACGGGTCGGCGAGGAGGCCGGCGAGGCGGGGGCCCGCAGGGCGGCGGCGGCGGGCGGGCGGTTGCAGAGCGGGGAGGCGGGAGCGCGAGAGGCGCGGCCGGCGCAGAGGGGGAAGGGGGCTCGCGGGCTCGGGCGGAGGCGAGCTTGGTGGAGGCAGGGCGGGAGCATGCGGGGGAGGAGAGAGGGCGTGGGAGGAGGGGGCCGACAGGTGGTGGGGCCAGGTAGGCCAAGGGGTCACGCGGGTGGAGGGAGGTTTGACCAGGGGAGGAGGAAGGGAGGGAGTGGGGCTGGTGCAGGCCCAGATGGTCAGAGGGAGAGGGTAGGAAAAAGGTGGGTGAGAGAGGAAGTTGGGGGGGAAAAGGTGGCAGCGGGTTGGGGTGATGTGGCGGTTAAGGATTGGTTAGAGGGGAGGGAGAGGGTGAGGTGGCAGCCAGGGATTGGTGGGGGTGATGTGGAGGAGGGGTGGGTAGAATAGGTCTGGGTAGACTAGGGATTTTGGGGTGGACCGTTTTATTTTGGGGGTGGTCGTTCGGGTCGAATCGGCCCGTTCGACTGCCCCACTAAAAATAATTAACTATTTTATTTATTTCAAACCGGGCTTTTGCAAACCGATAGCAGACAAAACAAAATATTCCGGCGACCCGGGTTTTGCGTTTGAATAAAGATGGGGCGTTTAGAAAACAAAAACAGGTTTTCCGCAAATAGTTTTATACAAGCAAATGCAAGATGATGACGATGCTCAAATGCAATGTGGCATGATGACATGAGCATGCGGTCATGATGATGCAATGCACAAAATCAACGCGATTTTCTGGTAGTGGTTTTGCGGGATGCCACAATTCGACACCACTAACAAGGGATCTCGCCCTCGAGATCCGCCTCTTGGTACCGGAAAGAAGGTCGGTGATCTGCATCTTCTCGCTTCGGTTAGATCCTCGCGACACCACTAACAAGAGGTCGTTGTCCGTGATCGTCAGAGAACACTCCGGGTACAAAAGGTCGAAGGTAGAGGTATCCACAAATAAAGCCACCTCTAGCTTCGATAGAAAAAGGGAACCGATGCATTCTCATCCACTTCAATGTACAAAAGCGAATAGAAGGGGTAGTCGGCATGGGGGCCAATCCATCACGCACCCAAACTATTACTCCGCACAATCAGTAGAAAAGCGTGCAGCCATTCTCGGAATCAGACTGAAGATCTCGACAAGCGAGGTTCGGAAACAAAGGAGGGATGCAGACTCTGCATCGGATCTGGCGTAGATGATGTCGTCGCATCGGAAAACACCGGAAGGCACGAGAAGGATCAAAGAGAAGTCCACCAGACAAAGGATTCCTGGGATAGCATGAAGACCAGATGTAGCAACACCGTTATCAAAGGGGGAAGCGAAACCCTGAAGGTACGACGGAACCCAACCACGAGAAATCCTGGACTCGAAGAGAGAGGAGAGAGCGGATTCAAAACACGCAGAGGTGAGAGGAGAATAGCAGAGGGATAAGGAGTAAAAGCAGACCTAATCAGAACTATCCAACCGATTTTGCGAAAATAGTTTTGACACTCTACTTCGGCCGTTAGCTAGGTTATCCTATAGGCTGGACTTGTGGGGTATCGCAACTGCTGAGCTCTGATACCACTCTGTAACACCCTCAGAATCGACCCTATGCAAGTTTCAGCGCTTCCCGCCAAAACCCGCATAGAAACGATTCAAAGGTGCCCACCAGGCACTTTCGTGCGGGTGGAAAACGAAATAATAACATTACACAACAGTCCTCGATGGGACCCACAGAACAGATATATATAACAGCGACTCAATGAGTCAAGAATACAGATATAATATACAAAGATCCAAATCACCTTGAAATGGTAGGGCGTCCGACTACGGACAAGATGCAAATGGGGCTAAGAGCCCTGAAGAATAACCAATGGCGTCCATAACCCTGCCCAGGCCAAGCCGGAAGGGTAACCCTGCTAACGACGTCGATCTCAAAACCTTCTTAAACAAAAGGGGTGCCGACAAAGGGCAAAGGAAAAAGAGGAGCGTCAGTACTGAGGCCAGTACACGGCGAGACTAGAATTCGGCGGTCCTCGCCTACACAGGTATGGTGGACTGAAGCGGCAGCGGCAGCATGCACTAAACAATCTATAGAGACTCGATACAACTGTCGGCTATCAGAGAGGGGTAAGAAAGACCTATTCGGAACCAACCTGATTCTACCATCAGACATACCCATCCTGGCATTTCCCCCTCGAGACCAAACGAGGAAGTCAACCGAGGAACGCACACAGTTGGCAGTTTTATTTATTCAGTTATCGTTGCAGCAATTACTAGTCAAATATAGATAGTCATCCTGATAAAATAAACAGTGGGCAATTTTAGTTAACCATTCCGTTATAGTTGCACCACTTACTAATCAGATACAAATAGCATGAGATAACCCAAAAACCCAGCAGTTGTTGGTACTTTTATTTAGCCATTCCGTTGTAGTTGTAATACTTACTAGTCAGATACAATGGTCGCAAGCGACAACCCAAACAATCAATTGTGGGAAGTTTTATGTAGCCATTCCATTATAGTGAAGCTGATTACTAGTCATTGTAAAGTCAAATTTATAGCACTACTTTAGTTATAGTTGTCTATGATCGAGATACTGTGCTCCAAGTCGTCCATAACCGCGGACACGGCTTTCCGAAAGTTTTACCCGGCCGAGGTGCACCAATAGCAACACACACTCGATCAACCTCGGAAAAACCAAATCAAAACCCAACGAGGCCTTCACGACAAAGCAATCATAGGATTCAGAAATATTTCAGGGGGGCACCCCTTAAAGTAGACCCGCAACAAAGCCGGCCGGCTCCGAGACGGACTCAAGGTTGTGGGGACGGCTGTGAACGACTGGGAACCCAAAACTGGGCTTGTCGACACCGCGGAATCGTGCCACGATCCTAAACAGTACAGTGTGCTCCTCGCACAATCGTAAATAAAGCAGTAAAGCATGGCATAAGTACAGGATAGTAATAAAACCCCAAACTAGTTTGTGGCCCCAAGAAATAAGAATGAATCAAGCTCTGGCTCAGGGGGGTCCCATAAGCCTCCCGGATGTGGATAGCGCGATAAATCAAGGAACAGGTATCAAGCACTCGGGGTCCTACGGGACACAAGTGGACGGGCAACAACCAAATAACATCTATTGCCCACCTGTGCCTCTGCTTACCTACTTCAATTTTAGTTGTTAAATAGTAAGTAAAGTGAACAACAATTTAAGCCATGATCATCTCCAGCATTAAACATGCGGCTATGCTCCAACAACTGTGGTACTTGACGACACGCAACAGCACTTGAGCAAGCGACTACGACGCGCAAGTCCAACTATCTACCAAACAACGGTAATAGGAGGTGTCCACGGCAATATAAGGCTGCAAGGGATATCACGGGTACGGAAACTAGAGCATCGCAACACAGATAGCAATAGATCAACAGGAGGGAATAAATACTATAAAAGTAAGATAGGTAGAAAGGGGGAGATGCTCGCCTGAAAACATTGCCGAAGGTTCAACCGAAGATCGGGTCGACACTCGCATCAACTCAACGGCCTTATCCGCGAAGAAGCAAAACACTAGAATAAACACCGGATGCAATATTTAATACTACGACAGAAGATCGGGCATGATGCATGTATGATGTATGATATGGCAAGGTGCGATGCAACTAGGTCATATTAAGCGGAACCGGGGTCCCGACAATTAATTAGGTGGTTCATGTTGTGTATCTACCCCGCAATTTAAATGTTGTCTTGACATGGCAAAAGATAGCACCGGTTCGCTACACAAATTTAAATGAGGCCAGTATGAGACTAGATTTGCCCGCATATGGGCCCCATATTTAATTAGAGGTGAATCGGCATAAGGCCCCCAAACCACAGGACAATATACATGCGAGAATGACAATTTAATATGCAACAATTTATATAGATGGCATTTATAAAATAGGGGCTCGGAAAAGGGGTCACACATTGGGGTTCGACGATCTTGGTCCGGGGGTTCGGGGTCGGTCTCAGGGTTCGGATCTGGGGTTCGGCCTCGGCGGGTTCGTTCTCTGGTAACGGAGGTAGATCTTGGCATTCCGGGAAGGAGGACTTGGTTAGCGTCGGGGGCGCATCGGAATCGCCCTGGTTGGTGCCGATCTCGTCGTTGCGAAGGTCTTGCCGGGTCCGCGGGTCGGGTCGGACTTGGCGTCCGGGTGAAGTGCTTGGCGTCCGGCGGTAGATCTTGTCGATTCCCCTCCAACGGCCTTGTTGTTCCGCAGCGTAGATCTTGGGGAGGTTTCGGGGTTCCACGGGTTCGACTCGACAAACGGAGACCGGGAACGGGTCTTGGCGACGGTATACGAGGGTGACTTGTTTGGTGCCGGCGGTTCATCGAATTCGTACGGGTCGTTGTCGAACTTGGAATGGTGCTGGTATCCTTCGATTCACGCCTTGTTCAACCGTCGGAGGTGTTGGCCTGGGCCCATGGAGGCAGGAAGCATCCAGAAGGAAACATGGCAGGCGAGCTCGGGTCGGGGACGCAAGGCGGTAGCACAGACGGAAGGGGATCACAACTGGGCGTGGAGCTTGGCCGACCAAAACTCGCAGACGCACGTCCGGAGATGGGTGGACGAGGAGGAGCTCGGCGGCTCACGCGAGGGCCAGGCAGCGCGCAGAGAGGGCGCGACGGCGCTGCTCGCGCGACAGAGGCGGACCGGCGTTGGGCTCAACGGCGGGGAGGTGCGGGGTGCTGCGCCTTCGGGGAGCAGAGGAGGCGGGCGCGCAGAGGGAGGCGCGGGGCGGCGGAGGCTGGGCGCTGGACGGCGTTGACGCGGCCGACTGCGAGGAGGCGAGGCCGCGAGGAGGAGGCGGCCGCGGGGTGCGCTGCTGCGCCGGGGAGGCGGCAGAGGCGGTTGCCGCGGGGAGCTCGCGAGGAGGGGAGGCGCCGCGTCGGGCCGGAGAAGGAGCGGTGGCCGGCGGCGACGGAGGCGAGCGGGGGCGCGGCCGGCCAGACTTGAGGAAGAGGAGGCCCGGGGCGACGGGGAGGAGGAGCCGGCGACGAGGAGGGGGAGCTCGGGGCGGGGAGAGCGGCACGGGGCCTGGGGGCGGTCAGGGGCGGCGGTGGAGACGTGGGGTCGCTGGAGAGGGGGAGGTACGGGTCGGCGAGGAGGCCGGCGAGGCGGGGGCCCGCAGGGCGGCGGCGGCGGGCGGGCGGTTGCAGAGCGGGGAGGCGGGAGCGCGAGAGGCGCGGCCGGCGCAGAGGGGGAAGGGGGCTCGCGGGCTCGGGCGGAGGCGAGCTTGGTGGAGGCAGGGCGGGAGCATGCGGGGGAGGAGAGAGGGCGTGGGAGGAGGGGGCCGACAGGTGGTGGGGCCAGGTAGGCCAAGGGGTCACGCGGGTGGAGGAAGGTTTGACCAGGGGAGGAGGAAGGGAGGGAGTGGGGCTGGTGCAGGCCCAGATGGTCAGAGGGAGAGGGTAGGGAAAAGGTGGGTGAGAGAGGAAGTTGGGGGGGGGAAAAGGTGGCAGCGGGTTGGGGTGATGTGGCGGTTAAGGATTGGTTAGAGGGGAGGGAGAGGGTGAGGTGGCAGCCAGGGATTGGTGGGGGTGATGTGGAGGAGGGGTGGGTAGAATAGGTCTGGGTAGACTAGGGATTTTGGGGTGGACCGTTTTATTTTGGGGGTGGTCGTTCGGGTCGAATCGGCCCGTTCGACTGCCCCACTAAAAATAATTAACTATTTTTTTTATTTCAAACCGGGCTTTTGCAAACCGATAGCAGACAAAACAAAATATTCCGGCGACCCGGGTTTTGCGTTTGAATAAAGATGGGGCGTTTAGAAAACAAAAACAGGTTTTTCCGCAAATATTTTTATGCAAGCAAATGCAAGATGATGACGATGCTCAAATGCAATGTGGCATGATGACATGAGCATGCGGTCATGATGATGCAATGCACAAAATCAACGCGATTTTCTGGTAGTGGTTTTGCGGGATGCCACAGTGCGCGGCTCCTTGGTGAAGGCGAGGCAGCCATTGCTGAACGAGGGGTGCCACCGGCGAGCGCGGCATGGTTGGCGTTGCCCACCGCAGCGGCCTCCGCGACGGTGCGCTCTTGGCTCTCCTCGATGGAGATATGGGCATCCTCCGGGGATCGCTCGATGACGCTGTTGGGCCTTGGAGCGACGTGTGGTGAGGAGGCACCATGGGAGCGAGGTGGGGCTCTTCTTGGACCTTGGACAAGATGGTTGTTTCCCACGTCTCCACCAGCTGGAGGCAGTGGTGGTGGTGGCGGTGGTGGAGGAGCACTGTATGCGACTTGGCCCGCTAGTGGGACATGCTTTGGTGGTGGCACCACAGAGCGGGAGTGTGCCGGGGCGACGCCAGCGATGTTGACAAGCTCAGTGATGCGCCGGATCCACATGTCGTGCGCGGCCGGGTCGGGCCTGTAACGCATCAGCTCTTGCGCCATGAGTAGCGCAGCCTCTGGAGAGGGTTTGCTACTGCGCTCACCCCTGGAGATAGATGCGGTGCGTGTGTGGGTGCACTGTTGTTGCTGCTGCATGGCGGGGATGGAGGAGTGAGCCTCGTCGTCTCATGCCCCGTGCTCCTGGTGGGGAGGATCGTCGTTGGTGCAACGAGGGTTGGTGGCGGTTTCCACTCGGGCGGCAGCCTAGCAAGGTGCACGCTCGCTGCGGGTTTTTCTGGCCATGTCAGTGAGGAAGTGGCATATGCGTCTCAACCCCCTACCTGGCGCGCCAAATCTTAGAGATTTGTCCCGGCAGGGTATCTTGCGAAGTAGGATGAAATCAAAGTCAAGGGGCTGAACACGATCTCCTCAAGATCCCTAGCGACCTTTGCGAGGAAACTGCAGAAAACACAACAAGGAGACGCAGAGAGTTTACCCAGGTTCAGGCCACCGTGCGGTGTAAAACCCTACTCCTTGTATGGATTGCTTATATCGCTTGGCGAGGTTTTTAATACAAGTTGGTGATCAGGCAATTAGATATAGGCTTCCTAGCTAGGAGAAAGACAGGGTTTCCAAGATGGAAGAAGATGCCTACTATGGCACCGTACTGGCCCTCTTATAGGCTACCCGGTCCTCTTCCCATAATAATGACGGGAAGGTTGCCACATGGCGACAAAGGAGTGAGAAGGTAGGCTAAAAGGCGCTTTTGAACGTGGGCACTGTACGTGACAGGGCGCCATTGATCATACCGCCCTTGGTGCCCTCCAAGTGGCAGTGGTTGTCGGCCATCCCTGGATTGCAGAAGGGGAAGATGCTTCTCTTGTGCCACAGGTGCAAGCTGGAACAACTGTCTCCTTCCAAGCCATCCCTATCTTCGTCTTCATCCAGTACGTGATCGTGCTTGGCGTCCAGGTCTTGGGTATTGTAATAGTGGTGCGCTTCGCGTGGATCCTCGACAATGGATACCTTGCCAAGGGATATTTCTCCTCGTGGACAGTAAGTGTCGCTCCGCGAGGGGCCCCTCCTGAGGCTTGGCGAGGGACACCCGACTTCGCGAGGGAATCTCTTCAAGGCATCACGGTTGCACCCGCTGTTAGGGCCCACCATCAGATATAGGCTATGGTACCTCAGTTGCCAGTGGCCCGACAATGTGGGCGTAGGGGGCGATCCCACTTCAATTCAAAGGTATTCAGTTGAATAATCAATTTCGAAAAAATATATCAAATTTAAATGTTCTCTTAGATTTTTAATAAAAATAAACTATCTTCATATATGACATAAAGGATGAAGTATCTCAATTGGTTTGTTTGTACTCCCTTCAGTCAGAAATATAAGACATTTTAGTTTTGCGAAACGAATATATCTAGATATCTTTTAGTGTATAGATTCACTCCGAATTTATACACAAAGTTGTCTACATATATTCGTTTCACAGAGCTAAAACATCTTATATGTCTAGACAAAGGGAGTAATTGCTTTTAATCGATTGGTCCATGGTTCAAACCCCAAGCCTTATTTTTTCAAAATAATCATTCTACACGTATTGTCTTATGGAAGGCTTATATAATGTTTCTTCTACTTTTACCTTTCCATGCATATATACCCCAAGTTTGCATTTTTTCTCCTTATTTTTCAAAATATATAATCATTCTACATGTATTGTCTTATGGAAGGCTTATTTAATGTTTCTTCTACCTTTACCTTTTCATGTTAACTCCATTAGTTAGAAATTTGTACGAAGTTACATATTCAATGCTCTTATTTTGGTAAATTCATACATTTCTCAAGCACAAGTCTCCTAAAATTCTCATGCACACATAAGAATAAGATACTTGTCATCATTAGTTCATAATAGTCTAATCCGTTCATGAACTTTATTTCAAATATAAAATACTACTGTACTTATAATTTTGAATACCCTTACTCAACATTCCGGGCGGGCATGGTAGCCTGGAACAATCGTGGCTGGCTGGCTCTTCATATGGGTTTACAGTTACATGGATACAAGTTATAGTATACGGTATGTACAGACTACGTACAGGCTATGTATTCTATCAGGGCGAGATCGTCTCGTCTCGACAAATCCTATTTAGCCCGGCCGGCGCTTCCATTCTGTCGCCACGTACTAGGTCAGAGTTGCGGGGCTTTCCGTGTACGGATGGGGAATGCACAGCGAAGGACCTAACTGTTCCCTGCCAACTCCAACTCCTCCGAGTTTGCCTGTTTTGCTGCTGGGCGCTATACGCAGAAGTAATTGTGGACTGCTAGAGTACTCTGCCTGCGTCCACCGCCAGAAGGTGATTTTTTTTTTTTTTTGAAAAGAGGCTGTTTTTATTACACTGAGAGTAATGATTACATCCCAAGTTAGGGTGTGTTCGGTTTGTGCCACCAAGTGAAATGTAATGAAATGGTTCTGTACCTGTTACCCCGTTCGTGTGTTTGGTTAAGAAGAGGAATCAAATGAAATGGTTCCGTAGCTGTCATCCGATCCGGCCGGTTTGCAGGAGGCGGCGACAGGCAACCAACAGCGACCAGGGCATGCGGCAGCGCCAAGCAGAGGCTCCACAGGCAAGCGGCGGCGGAGAACAACAGCGCCACACAGGATCAACACCAACACATCCATAGAGAAATCGATTGCCATTTATTTTGTTCCTGCTAGTTTTTTTTTTAACTACAACTCTTCTCATACAGTTCGAACACAAACAATCTCTCCTTTCTCCTTCCTCCCACCGCTCTCCTCTCCCCATCTCTCCACCTAGATTCCTTCCTCCCCGGGGCTGTTCGGCCCCTCCCCCTCTCCTCTCCGGCGATGGCCGGCGTCGAGACTGGGTGAGGGACCCACCCCTGTATAGTTTAGTTGTAGTTGACTTGTCCCTGGTGGCGGCGTCAACTTCGCCTTTCTCTTCCCCCTTCACCACCTTGGTGCTCGAGAAGAAGAAGAGCAGATAACTCGACTGGGCTGGAGTGGCGCCGGAGTACAAGAACCAACTTTTCTGGGAGCACCTTCTCGGCATCTACTGACAAGATGCTGAAATTTCTTGCCAAGATGGCTTTCTTCACGCCGGTGAGCTCCGACAAGTCTTCTACCTCCGTCGGGAGGCCCTGTTCGAGCTTAGACGTTGAGGGCTTCGCTGGGCCAGGGGCAAGTGGTTGCGTCCCCGCCTCTGTCCATGGCTGCAACGAGCTGAGCTCCTTGCTCCACAATGGAGAAGAGGAGGGACTTGATTGTAATTTCCAATCTCTCAGCAAGGTCCTTTCTACATATGCTAAGGACCTATGTATTATTTTCTTATTTCATGAGGTCCTTTGTAATCATTGTACCCCTCCATTGTTATATTAATGCATGGTTCTAGCCCCTTCCGGGGCGCTCCGCCGTTCAAAAAAAAAAAAACTACAACTCTTCTCTTCTAATTGATTTTTCTTGATGATTTAAGTTGCAGACGAGACGACGAGACCTTGTGTGCACGTCCAGCTGCTACATGGACATGCATCCCTATCTGCCTGCCAAAAATACTTGATCCTCCCGGACGTGGCCGACCGGTACAGCTCGGCAGGACGTATACGGAAGGTATGAGCGAGCCCGCAAACAAGGAGGCGTGCAGCGCGGGAGTCGGATCGGATGTGTGCAGCCCGAACACGTATGCGTGGCTCGGCTATGCGTGGGACTCCGTCCAATGCTTGCATTGCCATTGCCACCAAGAAAGATTGTTCTACTTTGGCCTTCTTTTGGTCTACATACATGGCAGCTTAGCCTTTCTTTTGCGTCCATGCATGATGCATGGTCCCTCGTCCCGGCCGGTGCGGGATGACAGACAGGGACGCCATGCATGGTCCTCTTCGAAGCTGGTGCCTGGGCGACGACGGACGACGCGCGCGCCAAGTTCTGGACCGACAACTGGCCTGGCTCCCAGATGGCCGCTAGTCGTAGGTGAAAGAAACTTGGCCGATCTTGTTCAGTTTTGTCAGAGACTCGGGTATGATCTCTGTTGCTGTGGCCCTGGAGAACCGTACCGGCGGTGGGTCAGAGACATCTCCGGCCGGGGGCCTGTCCGTGCAAGCTATAGACCAGTACTTGAGACTCAGCTGGGATGTGGTGCAAGAAGTAGAGCTCGCATGCAGCCGGGCGCAGTCTGACGAGGCAATCTTCTGATGGCGCGTTCACCGTTAAATCTGCTTACAACATGCATGTTCTTCATGGCTAATAAGCCGTTTGCCTGTGCGGAGGAGGCCATTTGGAAGTCCAAAGCTCCTGTCAACAAGCGTCGGTTCTTTACGTGGCTGGTTGTTCACCGGCGATATGCCTCCGATCTACGCGGACAACCTTGCACGGAGAGGTTGGCCGCACCAGACCTCGTACGTGTCGTGTCCTCTTTGTCAAGTGGCTGCAGCCATCTTTTTGTTCACTGCATGCCGGTTTACCCACCAGCTAGGTCTGGCGGAGGTTTAAGACATGCATGGTCTAATGCGGACTTCCCTATTATTCCCAGCGACGTGTGTGTTCACTGTTCAGGAGTACGGATCGGAGGAGTGGTGGCTGGAGGAGAGAGGAAGAGCGCCATCAGAGCTACGCTGCATTGGTGATTCTAGCTAGTGCATTGGAGGATATATATGGAAAGAACGTAACGGCACGCATCTCTCAACAGAAATTCTCCACGGTCCTTGAGCTCTCTCTTCTCTTAATGAAATTCGGCCCTTCGCTCGGGTGGCCTCCCTCTCGTCCACCTACTGCTGGTCGATTTGTTATAATACGAGATGCACAATAACGAAGAACGATAAGTAAACACGACAGAGGGACACGAGATTTAACGTGGAAAACCCCTCCAACACGAAGGGAAAAAAAACACGGGCGTCAACCAGCAAACTCTTCACTATTTTCGGTGGGTGTTTACAAACGCCGTGGGTTATCAAAGAAGCGATAAACCCTAGCCGGCGGCTTATAGGATGTATATATAGACGGTGGCAACGATCCATACCGCGGGGGCCTCGCTCCGCTCCGTCCGAAGTTAGCCTTTCTTCAGTGCACCAATACTTGAATTTGGATCACAATATAATAAACTCCACCTTGAGACAAATTCCTTGTAGCATGAACTTCAACAATCACCTGAATCAACAAAGAAACACTTGCTAGCGCCAAACAGCCTCTTGGGCTAAACAGTTATACCAACTAAGCTTGAGCAAAGCTCAAACTTAGCAACATGAACAGACTTTGTCATCATATCAGCAGGATTATCATGAGTACTAATCTTGCATACCTGTAGTTTACCTCGTGCAACCACGTCGCGAATATAGTGGTACTTAATATCAATGTGCTTTGTCCTCTCATGGAACATCTGATCTTTAGTGAGATAAATTGCACTTTGACTATCACAAAATAACTTAATGCAAGAATCATCTCCACAAAGCTCAGCAAACAGACCTTTCAGCCAAACAACCTCTTTATATGCTTCATGGATAACCATGTACTCAGCGTCAGTTGTAGATTGTGCTGGAACATCCTGCAAAGTAGCCTTCCAGCTAACAACACATCCACCAACAGTAAACACATAACCTGTGAGGGACCTTCTCTTATCCAAATCGGCAGCATAATCTGAATCCACATAGCCTACGAGTCCCCCACCAGTCCTGCCAAACTTCAAGCAAGCTTTAGATGTGCCGCGAAGGTACCTGAAAATCCACTGAACAGCATTCCAATGTTCTTTACCATGATTAGCCATGTATCGACTGACCAAACTCATAGCATGTGACAGATCAGGTCCGGAACAAACCATGGCATACATCAAGGAACCAACAGCACTAGAATAAGGAACTCGTGACATGTACTCAATATCATCATCAGAAGTAGGACATTGCAAAACTAACAACTTGAAGTGAGAAGCAATAGGTGTACTAACAGAATTTGCATCATGCATATTAAAACGATGAAGAACTTTCTCAATGTATTTTCCTTGACTAAGAAAAAGCAAACTAGACTTCCTGTCTCTCTTAATTTCCATGCCTAGTATTTTCTTAGCAGGACCAAGATCCTTCATCTCAAACTCACTACTTAATTGAGACTTTAAAGTAGTGATCTCTTTTATGCTCTTGGCAGCACTTAACATATCATCAACATATAGCAGCAAATAAATAGGTGATCCATTAACAAACTTCATGTACACACAGCTATCATACTGAGACCTCTTAAAACCATGTGCTAGCATAAATGAATCAAACCTTTTATACCATTTCCGTGGCGACTGTTTTAGTCCATAAAGGGATCTCTTCAACTTGCAAACAAGATCCTCCTTACCAGGCACAATGAAACCTTCAGGCTGGTCCATGTATATCTCCTCCTCCAACTCGCCATGTAGAAAAGCAGTCTTAACATCTAGCTGCTCAAGCTCAAGATCATGCATAGCAACAATACCAAAGAAAGCACGAATAGAAGTATGCTTCACAACTGAGGAGAATACATCAGTATAATCAACACCTGGAATCTGACTGAAACCTTTTGCTACTAACCTTGCCTTAAACCTTGGAGGCTCATTAGGAGACAGACCTTCCTTTCTTTTAAATATCCACTTGCAGCGGACAACCTTATTTTGTTTAGACAAGCGCACAACATTCCATGTGCCATTTTTCTCAAGCGATTGTATCTCTTCTTGCATCGCACCTAGCCACTTTTCCTTGTCAACCGAAGCAATGTCTTCAGTGTACGTAGATGGTTCAACATCATGCTCTACCTATTCAACACAACTCAAAGCATAATGAACAATATCAGACTCTTCAATTAAACGATTAGGAGGTGCAATATTTCTCCTAGGACGGCCAGCTGCAATAGACCGTGATGGCTGCTGAACATTAGGTGGTGAGGGTGGAACATAAACATCATCATTAGTGGTTACAGGAACCACATTTTCGTTCTCCTTTGCGTGCTCCACCTGCACGCCAATTATCTGTTGCTCATCATCAGAAACATTAGGAGAATCAATAGCATCAGAAATATCAGTAGACGGACTATCATAAAACATAACCACCTCATTAAAAATGACATTTTTGCTCAACAAAACTTTCTTGGTTTTAGAATTCCATAATTTATAAGCTTTAACTCCTGAACCATAACCAAGGAAGATGCACTTAACATCCCTTGGCTCCAACTTTCCATTATTAATGTGAGCATAAGCAGTGCAACCAAAAACTCTCAACTCAGAATAATCAGCTGGTGAACCAGACCATACCTTAATAGGAGTTTTCTTATCAAGTGGAACGGAAGGTGACCTGTTGATGAGATAGCATGCGGTGGAGGCCGCTTCAGCCCAAAAACGCCTATTCATCTTTGCATTATACAACATGCAGCGAGCCCTCGAAATAATGGTCCTGTTTATGCGTTCAGCCACGCCATTCTGCTGAGGGGTGTATGGGATGGTGTGATGTCTTATCATGCCATCGTTGCTGCAAAACTCATCAAATTCATTTGAACAAAATTCCATACCATTATCAGTACGAAGTATCTTAACCTTCCTTTCAGTTTGTGTTTCTACCATAACTTTCCACTTAAAAGCAACAAAAACATCAAATTTATGTTTTAGAAAATATGGCCACACTTTCCTTAAGTAATCATCAATAATAGTAAACATATAATCAGCACCACCATTGGAAGTTCTACGGGACGTACCCCAAACATCAGCATGCACATAATCTAAAATACCTTTGGTGGTATGAACGGAAGCATTGAATTTAACTCTTTTATGCTTACCAAAAATGCAGTGCTCATAGAACTGAAACTTACTCAAGTCGCAACCAGCAATCAACTCTCTCTTCGCCAATTCTGCCATGCCAAGCTCACTCATATGTCCAATACGCTTATGCCAAAGGTTAGTCTTACTAGCATCAGAACTAACAGCAGCAGCAATACCAGGCAAAATGCTACCTCTAAGGACGTATAATTTTTTAGAATTCATATCACCAATCATAACAATGAGAGAACCTGATGATACCTTCAGACGTCTGTCCCCACCTTTGTACTTGTACCCATCACAATCTAGGGTACTAAGAGAGATCAAATTCCTCGCCATGGAGGGTATGTGTTTCACTCTAGTCAACATGCGTGTCATCCCATCATGGGTCTTGAGCTAGACAGAACCAACACCAACAATGGTGCACTGGTTGTCATTTACCACACGCACAAAATCTCCAGTCTGCATAGACTCATAAGAACTGAACCAATCCTTGTTACAACAAATATGAAACGAACATGCCGTATCAAGAATCCATCCATCATCACGTGAAACACATGCAACAAGAACAGTTAAGCATTCTGTAGGAGTTCGTAGCATGGAAAACAAAAAAATTCTACCACATGCACACAAACAAGCCAAGATCTATCTACTAGATTGTAGTAACGAGTCGATAGAAGCACTCACCCTCGAAGATTCCAAAGCGGTTAACGAGAGCAGATTCTCGTGGGTGATGTAGTCGTACACTTGCCGATCTCAAGATCGCGTAGACGATCCTTCCGGCGCTGCGTTCCGGCAGCGCTTGCATAGTCGGTCACACGTTCGGTACTCGATGAAGACCTTCCTCTCCCTTGTTCCAGCAGGCAGTGGAGGTTGTAGTTCTCCCCTCGCGATTCCGGCAGCACGACGGCGTGGTGTCAGAAGTAGAGGGAAGATGTCGTAGGGTTTCGCCTAAGCCGGTGCGAGTTATGGTGGATTAGGGTTTCCCGGAGATCTAGGGATTAGAAGTCTGGGAGGAGGAGGAGGAGGTGTCGGCGGCGGCTAGGACGGCGGCGGCGCGGGGAGGCGGCGCGCGGGCGGCGGCGGCGGGGCTGCGGCGGCTCAGGTGGAGAGGGGCTAGGGCTTGTGTGCTTTGGGGCAGCCCTCCCCCTCTATTTATGAGAGGGGGGAAGCCTTGGGAGGGGTGGGTTTGAATCCAAATCCAAGTTGGATTGAGAGAAGGACTTGTTTCTTCTCACATTAGGAAACCATTGTTCCAGTTTGACTTTTCAAACTCCCGTTTGACTTTCAATTTAGAGCTTTAATTCTCTCTTACAAATGCACACACCATGTGACCTAGGATATGATCCAATCATTCCAATTACCCATGACACATTCATGGACCATTCCCCTTTCGGACCGGTGAACCTTCTAGACCCTTCTAGAACCTCTCCGATGAAAACATCGGAAACTTTCCCGAACTCCGAAATAGGTCTTTCCTTATATGAATCTTATTCTCCGGACCATTCCGGATCTCCTCGTGATATCCCGGATCCCATCCGAGACTCCGAACAGCATTCGGTATCCCTACTAACATTCCATATCTACTAAACAACATCGAATCCTTAAGTGTGTCTCCCTACGTTCGTGAATTATGCGGACATGACCAAGACACTTCTCCGATCAATAACCAATAGAGGAATCTGGAAATTCATATGGCTCCCACATATTTCTATGATTACTTTACAATCGAATGAACCACTTACATATGATACCAATTTCCCTTTATCTCACGATTGTTTACTTATCCGAGGTTTTGATCGTCGGTATCTCCGCATACCTAGAGTATATCTATCCGTCATATGGATGGACAAATCCCACTCTTGATCCATGTGCCTCAACCCATACTTTCCGAACACTCAATGCCACCTTTATAGCCACCCAGTTACGGTGTGGTGTTTGATGTCATCAAAGCATCCTTCCGATGATGGTGATTAACATGTCTCATGGTCGAAGGAATTAGGTTACTATGTATCAGAAAGCTTATAGCAAACAAACTATTGAAATGACTTGATCTTAATGCTACGCTTATCTATAGGAGTATGTCCATCATACCATTCTCCTAATGATATGATCTTGTTATTAATAACATCTCAATGTTCATGATCGAGAAACCACGATCATCTATTAATCAACAAGATAGTATTATAAAGAGTCTTTACGAGGGACTCTAATTTAGTTTACAAATCACACAAGTATTAATGTTTCCGGTTAATACCATTATAGAATGAATGTAAACATTTATCATAAACACAAAGATATAATAATAACCACTTTTATTATTGCCTCTAGGGCATATCTCCAACAGTCTCCCACTTGCACTAGAGTCAACTAATCTAGATTATATGGTAATATACCGAACACCCATGGCGGTTTGGTGCTGGTAATGTTTTGCCCTCGGGAGAGGTTTAGTCAACGGATCCGCCACATTCAGATCTGTGTGTACTTTGCAAATCTTTATGTCACCATCTTGGACATGCTCTCGAATAGCGTGAAAACGAAGCTTGATGTGCTTCAGCTTCTTGTGTGACCTTGGTTCTTGTGCATTGGCTATGGCGCCCATGTTATCACAGTAGATAGACATTGGGTCCAGCACACTTGGAACCACACCGAGCTCTGTAATGAACTCCTTCATCCATATGACCTCTTGTGAAGCCTCCGAAGCATCTATGTATTCCGATTCAGTTGAAGATCTCGCCATAACGCTTTGCTTTGCACTCCTCCAGCTAACTGCTGCACCATTCAAAGTAAATACGTATCCAGATTGAGATTTAGAATCATCCGGATTGGTGTTCCAACTAGCATCGCTGTAACCATTTACAACGAGATGTTCATCACCTCCATAAGAAAGAACCATATCCTTAGTTCTTCTCAAGTACTTAAGGATGTTTTTGACCGCTGTCCAATGATCCACTCCTGGATCACTTTGATATCTGCTAGTAAAACTAACAGCATATGCAATGTCGGGTCTAGTACATAGCATGTCATACATTAGAGATCCTATGGCTGAGGCATAGGGAGTCTTTCTCATCCTTTCTCTATCTTCTGCCATTGCAGGACTTTGAGTTTTACTCAAGGTCGTATTGGGCAACATGGGCAAGAATCCTTTCTTGCTGTCTTCCATTCCAAACCTCTTTAAAACTTTGTCCAAATATGTACTTTGTGACAATGATATTAGGCGTATCGATCTATCTCTATAAATCTTTATGCCTAATATGTAAGCTGCTTCGCCAAGATCTTTCATTGAAAAACTATTATTCAAATAATCCTTGACACTATTAAGAAGGTCTACATCATTCCTAATCAACAATATGTCACCTACATATAGTATTAAGAATGCTACAGAGCTCCCACTCACTTTCTTGTAAATACAAGCTTCTCCATAAGTTTGTATAAAACCAAAACTTTCGATTACCTTATCATAACATTGATTCCAACTTCGGGATGCTTGCTTCAATCCATATATGGACCGTTGAATTTTGCATACCTTGTTAGCATCTTTAGGATCGATAAAACCTTTGGGTTGCATCATATACAACTCTTCATCAATGTCTCCATTGAGGAACGCCGTTTTGACATCCATCTGCCATATCTCATAATCATAATATGCAGCGATTGCTAACATAATCCTCACAGACTTTAGCTTCGCTACTGGTGAGAAAGTCTCATCGTAGTCAACTCCTTGAATTTGCCGAAACCCTTTTATAGACAGTAACATTACCATCAACATCTGTTTTCTTCTTGAAAATCCATTTATTCTCGACAGCCTTCCGGCCATCCGGTAAGTCCACCAAAGTCCATACTTGGTTTTCGTACATGGATCCAATCTCGGATTTCATGGCCTCTTGCCATTTATTGGAATATGGGCTCATCATCGCTTCCTCATATGTCGCAGGGTCATCAGTGGTGTCCACCAACATGACACTCCTAACGGGATCATACCAATCAGGAGTGGTACGAGTTCTCGTCGACCTGCGAGGTTCTGTAGCAACTTCAACCGAAGTTTCATGATCAATATCATTAGCTTCCTCTCTTATTGGTGTAGGCGCCACAAGAACTACTTCCGTTGCTGCGCTACTCGCAAGTTCAAGAGAAGGTTTAACAACCTCGTCGAGTTCTACTTTCCTTCCAGTCACTTCTTTCGAGAGAAACTCTTTCTCTAGAAAGGATCCATTCATGGCAACGAAAATTTTGCCCTAGGATCTATGATAGAAGGGATACCCAATAGTTTCCTTCGGGTATCCTATGAAGAAGCATTTTTCCGCTTTGGGTTCAAGCTTGTCTGGCTGTAACTTTTTTACATAAGCTTCGCAACCCCAAACTTTAAGGAACGACAATTTAGGTTTCTTCCCAAACCACAATTTACACGGTGTTGTTTCAACGGATTTAGAAGGTGCCCTATTTAAAGTGAATGCGGTTGTTTCTAATGCATAACCCCAAAATGATAGCGGTAAATCTGTAAGTGACATCATAGAATGAACCATATCTAAGAGAGTTCGATTACGACGTTCAGACACACCATTACTCTGTGGTGTTCCCGGCGGTGTCAATTGTAAAAGTATTCCGCATTTCTTCAAATGCTCGCCAAACTCGTAACTTATATATTCACCTCCACGATCAGATTGTAGAAATTTAATCTTCTTGTTACGTTGATTCTCTACCTCACTTTGAAATTCCTTAAACTTCTCGAAAGTTTCGAACTTATGTTTCATGAAATAGATATACCCATATCTACTTAAGTCATCCGTGAAGGTAAGAACATAACGATAACCACAACGCGATGCTACACTCATTGGGCCACACACATCGGTATGTATGATTTCCAATAAGTCCGTAGCTCGCTCCATCATACCAGAAAATGGAGTTTTAGTCATTTTACCCATCAGACATGCTTCGCATCTTTCAAGTGATTCGAAATCAAGTGATTCAAGAAGTCCATCGGAATGGAGTTTCTTCATACGCTTCACTCCAATATGACCAAGACGACAGTGCCACATATAGGTCGAGTTATCGCTCAATTTCAAACGATTAGCTTCAATGTTATTAATGTGTGTATTTCCACAATCGAGATTCAATAAAAATAGACCATCTATCAAAGGTCCATGTGCATAAAACATATTACTCATATAAATCGAAAAACCATTATTCTCGGACTTAAACAAGTAACCGTCTCGCAATAAACATGATCTGGATATAATGTTCATGCTCAGCGCAGGCACCAAATAACAATTATTTAAGTATAAAACTAATCCCGATGGTAGATGAAGAGGTAGCGTGCCGACCGCGATCACATCAACCTTTGATCCATTTCCAACGCGCATCGTCACCTCGTTCTTTGCTAGCTTCCGTTTATTCTGCAATACCTGTTTTGAGTTACAAATATGAGCAACCGAACCAGTATCAAATACCCAGGCACTACTACAAGTACTAGTGAGATACACATCAATAACATGTATATCGGATATACCTTTCTTCTTAATGTTGCCTTTCTTCAAATCCGCCAAGTACTTTGGGCAATTCCGCTTCCAGTGACCTTCTCCCTTGCAGTAAAAGCACTCAGTATCAGGCTTAGGCCCAGCCTTGGTCTTCTTCACCGGCGCAGTAACTTTCTTACCGCCCTTCTTGAAGTTTCCCTTTTTCTTAGACTTGTCTTGCTTCTTGAATTTGGTCTTATTGACCAACAACACTTGGTGCTCTTTCTTGATCTCCACTTCTGCAGATTTCAACATGGAGAAGAGTTCTAGCAACGACTTGTCCATGTTTTGCATATTGTAGTTCATCACAAAGTTTTTGTAACTTGGTGGTAGTGATTGGAGGACACGGTGAATCCCCAAAGCATTAGGAATCACTATTCCCAAGCTTTGAAGCTTGCTTGCGTGCCCAGACATCTTAAGCACGTGCTCACTGATGGAGCTGCCCTCTTCCATCTTGCAGTTAAATAACTTTTCATAAGCCTCATAACTCTCAACTGCCGCGTGAGCCTCAAATATCATTTTGAGTTCACGGACAATATCATGTGGGTCATGGTTCTCAAACCTTTTCTGAAGTTCCGATTCTAAACCATACAAGATAGCACACTGAACTGTGGAGTACTGATTCTTCCGAGCGAGGAAAACATTCTTTACCTCATCGGTAGCATTAGCTGCAGGCGGGTCACCCAGCGGTGCATCCAGCACATAGGTCAAATTACCAGCATTGAGGACAATCCTCAAATTGCGGAACCAATCCGCGAAGTTGCTTCCATTGTGTTTCAACTTTTCTTTCTCTAGGAATGCATTAAAATTGATGGTAGGGGCCGCCATTGATCTACAACATATTTGCAATAGTTTAGACTAAGTTTATGAGAAATTGAGTTCTAATTAATAGTTAAATTAATCTAGGTGAACTCCCACTCAAAACGATATCCCTCAAATTGTTTTAGTGATCACACGAACCAAATCCACCATATCAAAACCGATCATCACGAGAGTTGATGTAGCTTCAATGGCGAACAATCAATATGTTCATCATATCTACTATATGACTCATGCTTTACCTTTCGGTGATCCGTGTTCCGAGACCATGTATGTACATGCTAGGCTCGTCAAGATCAAACCTTAGCTTCCGCATGAGCAAATCTGACCTGCTCACGTTGTATACACTCGCAGAATTTAACACACCCGATCATCATGTGGTGCTTCGAAACAACGAGCTTTAGCAACGGTGCTTACTAAGGATGAACACTTTAAAACTTGAATTTTTTTTGTTCTTGAGGGATCATCTTATAATGCTACCATCATGAACTAAGCAATACAAGATGCATAAAAGGATTAACATCACATGCAATTCATAATATGTGATATGATATGGCCTTTCTTCTTGTGCTTCCGATCTCCATCTTCAAGCACGAACATGATCTCCATCATCACCGGTATGGCATCAAGGTCAATGGCGTCGTTTCATGGTTGTCTTCCACCAGCTTCAGCTATTACAACTACTTTGAATAGACACGCAGGTCTTAAAGGAATTTAAAAGACAACCATATGGCTCCTGCCGGTTGCCAACTTACAATAAAGAACATTGCATACATCATATATAATCACAATCATGGCCATATCACATCACAGCACACCCCTGCAAAACAAAGTTAGACGCCTCTAATTTTTTTTGCATATTTTACATGGTTTGGGGCTTTCAATAAGTGTCGTTCTAACTTACGAACAACAACCACAGCGTTAATGTTTGAACTATCAAGTTCCCGTTGTAAATTGAATCTATACTATGATGGGAGAGACACACACCTGCAAAGCCACTTATGCAATACAAGTTGCACGTTGAGCGTGGAGCAAGTCTCATGAACGATGTCATGTAAGGTTAGCCCGGGCCGCTTCATCCCATCATACCGCAAGATGCATAGTACATAAAAAGCAATTGATAATAAAAGCACCACCGCCCACAATGACCTAGTGTTCTACTCGTGTAACAAATCTACATATAGACACGGCTCTGATACCACTGTAGGGGTTCGTAGCATGGAAAACAAAAAATTCTACCGCATGCACACAAACAAGCCAAGATCTATCTACTAGATTGTAGCAACGAGTCGATAGAAGCACTCACCCTCGAAGATTCCAAAGCGGTTGACGGGAGCAGATTCTCGTGGGTGATGTAGTCGTACACTTGCCGATCTCAAGATCGCGTATACGATCCTTCTGGCGCTGCGTTCCGGCAGTGCTTCCGTAGTCGGTCACACTTTCGGTACTCGATGAAGACCTTCCTCTCCCTTGTTCCAGCAGGCAGCGAAGGTTGTAGTTCTCCCCTCGCGATCCCGGCAGCACGACGGCATGGTGTCGGAAGTAGAGGGAAGATCCCGCAGGGCTTCGCCTAAGCCGGTGCGAGTTATGGTGGATTAGGGTTTCCTGGAGATCTAGGGATTAGAAGTCCGGGAGGAGGAGGAGGTGTCAGCGGCGGCTAGGGCGGTGGTGACGGTCCGGCGGCGGCGCGAGGCGGGGAGGCGGCACGGCGGCGGCGGCGCGACGGCGGGGCTGCGGCGGGTCGGTGGCGGCGGCTCGGGTGGAGAGGGGCTAGGGCTTGTGTGCTTTGGGGCAGCCCTCCCCTCTATTTATGAGAGGGGGCAGCCTTGGGAGGGGTGGGTTTAAATCCAAACCCAAACCCAAGTTGGATTGAGAGAATGACTTGTTTCTTCTCCCACTAGGAAACCATTGTTCCAGTTTGACTTTTCAAACTCCCGTTTGACTTTCAATTTAGAGCTTTAATTCTCTCTTACAAATGCACACACCATGTGACCTAGGATATGATCCAATCATTCCAATTACCCATGACACATTCATGGACCATTCTCCTTCCGGACCGGTGAACCTTCTAGACCCTTCTAGAACCTCTCTGATGAAAACATCTGAAACTTTCCCGAACTCCGAAATAGGACTTTCCTTATATGAATCTTATTCTCCGTACCATTCTGGATCTCCTCGTGATATCCCGGATCCCATCCGAGACTCCGAACAACATTCGGTATCCCTACTAACATTCCATATCTACTAAACAACATCGAATCCTTAAGTGTGTCTCCCTACGGTTCGTGAATTATGCGGACATGACCAAGACACTTCTCCGATCAATAACCAATAGAGGAATCTGGAAATTCATATGGCTCCCACATATTTCTATGATTACTTTACAATCGAATGAACCACTTACATATGATACCAATTTCCCTTTATCTCACGATTGTTTACTTATCCGAGGTTTTGATCGTCGGTATCTCCGCATACCTAGCTAGTTCAACCTCGTTACCGATAAGAACTATTTTCTCGTTCCCATGATATGTGATCCCTTGTGAGCCAGTCACATGCTTGCAAGCTAATTGGATGACATTCCACCGAGAGGGCCTAGAGTATATCTATCAGTCATATGGATGGACAAATCCCACTCTTGATCCATGTGCCTCAACCCATACTTTCCGAACACTCAATGCCACCTTTATAGCCACCCAGTTACGGTGTGGTGTTTGATGTCATCAAATCATCCTTCCGGTGATGGTGATTAACATGATCTCATGGTCGAAGGAATTAAGTTACTATGTATCAGAAAGCTTATAGCAAACGAACTATTAAAATGACTTGATCTTAATGCTACGCCTATCTATAGGAGTATGTCCATCATACCATTCTCCTAATGATATGATCTTGTTATTAATAACATCTCAATGTTCATGATCGAGAAACCACGATCATCTATTAATCAACAAGCTAGTATTATAAAGAGGCTTTACTAGGGACTCTAATTTAGTTTACAAATCACACAAGTATTAATGTTTCCGGTTAATACCATTATAGCATGAATGTAAACATTTATCATAAACACAAAGATATAATAATAACCACTTTTATTATTTCCTCTAGGGCATATCTCTAACACATTCACCATCAGAACTATCAGAACCAGCAACAACAACAGCAGCCTCACCTTTACCCGAGGCAACCTTACCATTACCTTCATTATTTTTCGGTTGGTAAGTTCCATTTCTTTTCTTCTTGTTCTGCAACTTCCAACAATCATCAATTATGTGGTTGTATTTCTTACAATACCTGTAGAACTTGTCACGTCCCTTGGACTTTGAGCGACCTCTGTCAGTCCTACTCTTATCTCTGTTGTTGTTGTGGTGGTAGTTATCTCGCTGCTCAGGCCTGCCTCGGACCTCTAACGCCTCCGCCTTGGAAGGCAAACTTTCTGCCTGCACCATTAATTTCATCTTTTTTCCTTTGCTGGAGAGCCTTATATACTTCCGCAAGAGTTAGTTTGTCACGGCTCAATAATATGGTGTCACGGAAATTACTGAAAGAATTAGGCAGCGAGCATAAAAGAAGAAGACCTAAATCCTCATCCTCATAATTAACTTCTATAGACTGCAAATCAGAAACGACATCTTTCCAGGAGGATAGGTGATTCAGTACCGAGCCTCCCTCTTGCAGCTTGTGTGAGAACAGCTTTATCTTCACGTGCAACCTGCCCGTGAGATCCTTGGACAAACAGACCTCTTCTAGTTTGTCCCATAACTCGCCGGTGGTTTTCTCCTGCAGCACTTCCTGCAAAATATTATTGGACAGATGGAGTTGAATCAACGATAAAGCCTTACGGTCTTTCCGCTTCTCCACGTCAGTCCAAGTTTCCTTCGGTTTCTCGCCGAACGCGTCGATCGCTTCATCCATATCTGAAGTTTGGACGAGAATCACCCTCATCTTCACTTGCCACAGAGAGACTCTCGTGGTGATGTCCAACTGCGGTAGATCGAACTTCAATGACGATATCTCGCAAACCCTAGATCAAAACACGGGCTCTGATATCACTTGTTATAATACGAGATGCACAATAATGAAGAACGATAAGTAAACACGACAGAGGGACACGAGATTTAACGTGGAAAACCCCTCCAACACGAAGGGGGAAAAAAGCACGGGCGCCAGCCAACAAACTCTTCACTATTTTTGGTGGGTGTTTACAAACGCCGTGGGTTATCAAAGAAGCGATATACCCTAGCCGCCGGCTTACAGGATGTATATATAGACGGTGGCAACAATCCATACCCGCGGGAGGGGGGGGGGGGGGGGGGCTACCGCCCCCTGCACCCCGCGGGAGGGGGGGGGGGGGGACGGTGTTAACCTTTCTTTAGTGCACCAATACTTAAATTTGGATCACTCTGAATCCCCTATGTGGACTCCGCTCCCGATTTCCATCCGCCTTCTCTCCTTAATTCGCTCGACGTTCCTCCTTCGCGATCACTCCGAATCCCCCATGTGGATTCAGCTGTGCACCACTGTTGCGTATTCTTTAGATTTCGGAGTAGATATTCAAGTTTTGATCTAATTACTTTTGCTTATCATCGGAACAAATTGTAGTATTCAACTTCTATTTTTTTTTTTGCTTCCAGTTTGGTTGCTTGTGCAGATGGATCCTTCGGAATCGGACGGCAAGGCAAGGAAAATCAATAGGCCCAAACGTACCTTTTTGTCCCCTCTGCCACGCTTTTTGTTCTTTATTTATGTCCAACGAATCAAGAGATCGACGATCATTGTTTTCTCTTCGTTGAACGTGCAGATTCCAAGTTCATGCAGCAGGAACTTCCAGCATGCAAGCCAGTACTGACACCTCGAACTGTAACTATATCCCAATCGTCACCAATTTGTTTATTTGGTCTTCAGATATACATTTATGATCTCCTTCCTGCTTGAATCTGATGATATGTGCGCCCGTGCGGATAGGTGATTACTGCCTTCTCACTCATCGGTGTCCTATTCGTTCCTATCGGGGTTGGGTGTCTGTTTGCATCACAGGGAGTATGTCTTGATCATATTAGGTTTTACTGCCCTGCAGGTTTGTGAGGGTGCATTTTTTTATTCTGTACTTCGCTCTGTATGGCAGGTTGTTGAACTGGTGCAGAGATACGATATTAGTTGTGTGTCTGCGGATGACAAGGTACGGTTCATTCAGAACTCCCAGGTTGACAAAACATGCAGTATCACACTCAAGGTGAGTTTGCAATGAAAATGCTTTCTCAGTTTTTACATTTTTATTGCTTGTGATGGCTGCCCTTATTGCTTATGATGTGAATATGCAGTGTTTTAATATTTGTCGATACTTTAATGAATTAACTTCTTACGTACTGTATGCCTTTTAGGTTACTAAGTACATGAAGAATCCAATCCTTGTATATTACCAGATTGGAAACTTCTATCAAAACCATCGAAGGTATATTCACAAATGGACTGTTGTATTGGACATATTATATTCCTTCTCCGTGTGATTCTCAACCAATGCATTGCAAGGAACTTTACAAGAATGATTACCCACCTTATATTGCATTTTAATAAGACTTGCTGAACTGACCTATGTCTACCGCATCCTATTGTATTTTAATCAGACCAATTTCTGACCCCTTTTCCTAGGTATGTGAAAATTCGAAGTGACAAACAACTGCGCTATAAGAATGCAGCGCATTTGGTAAAAGACTGTGACCCTGAAAATTATACCACTAATGGAGCTCCAATTGTTCCATGTGGCCTTGTTGCTTGGAGTCTATTCAACGACACATTTACAGTTAAGGTCAATGGGGAGACTATTGAAGTGAATAAAAAGGATATTGCTTGGAAGAGTGACAAGATTAAATTCGGCAGTGATATCTATCCTAGTAACTTCCAAAAGGGACGTCTCATAGGTGGTGCTAAGCTAAACGAGAGCATGCCAGTACGTGGATTTTTCTTTCTATTTCTGGAATATGGAAGATTTCCATTGCCATCGTATATTCATTCTGTATATATTTGGTCACTAATTTATTATTCTTGTCACAATTTTTAGTTACGTGAGCAAGAAGATCTCATTGTTTGGATGAGAACCGCTGCCTTCCCAACATTCAGAAAGTTATATGGCAGAATTGAAAGACATATCATGGCAAAGGATAATATAACTGTGGTTATACAGAACAACTATAACACATATAGCTTTGGAGGTTCAAAAGCGGTGGTCCTTTCTACTGCATCTTGGATTGGAGGAAAAAATAACTTCATTGGTATTGCGTATCTGACTGTTGGTGTTTTGTGCCTGTTCCTTGCTTTGGGCTTCACCGGTCTGTACATGGTTAAGCCAAGGTATGTTTCATAATTTGCTCACTGGTATTTGGCCATTCAGTTTATGCATCCAAAACATGTTTTTAAGTGTTCATACCACTTACTTTCATCAACCCTTTGTTATCTACTTGAATGTATGTTGTTCTATTTGATTGAGCCAATGCTATTTTTGGTCCTGTCACTTTCAGTGAGATGAAGAAAATACTACAATTGAATCAAATTGTGTTTTTATCTTTCCATGATATAGAAGCTTGAGCTCTTGTGACCAGCTTGTTGCATATGAACAATTATAACCATTATATGAAATTTGGCATTTGATTATTTCTGATGGCTCTAATCGTTGCACCTAGATAATCACAATCACATTCAGTTATTTTCAGGACCCTTGGAGACCCCTTGTACATGTCATGGAACAGAGATGAATAGAGATACCCATCTATATCAAAACTAATAGACTGAAGTTCCTTTCTGGGAATAAAGAACATTTCAGTGGGTAAATTTCTTCCAGTTGGATCTATGGCTGTTTGCTCTTACTCCCATTCAACGTGCTTGTGATGGCTCATAGGGAGCCGTAGTAGTATGATACATATATGAGGCAAAATGTACTGTAATCTGTTGTCTTAGATCTTATCTGACCATGCCGAGAGTTTCTGAATTCTGACTATGGAGTATAAGCTAACAAAAGTGCGCTCTGGTACCAGATATTCATACTTATTCTTGCAGTTCCTGTTTCATGCTTCAATATTTTTACCACACAAAAGGTATCTGTGGTGCTAATCTTACTGTTCACGAATGTCCTGCAATTTCTTCTTGAATGTCTTTTGTCTGACTAACCCAAACAACGTGACTAATCCTGTAAGACAGTAACTGAGCTTATCAGATGGTCGACAGGTGAAGATACGACTTTTGCTCTTGGATCGAACATGCTTAACAAACACTCGAGCACAATATCTTGAATTGTCTTAATGTCCATGTATGGTCGTCATTGGCAGGACAGGATCACAGGCTCCATTCTCCTAGTGCACATTGCAGGGTTTAATTCCGTGACCCCCTCTTCCTGAATAATCATAATGCTGCTGGTCAACATCCTTTCTTATTTTTTTGGAACAGAGTGAGTAGAAGGGAAAAATTAGCCTGGAGAAAACACAGAACATACCTTTGCAAGGTTCCTGAAGTAAATTCTCGTGTAGTTTCACGTTTGGAAGAAAGCTTCTGTTAGATCAGCCAGAACCGTTTAGGCGTGACATTAGGTTCATTATTATTAGTACTCGCACAAAGAATAGCATGTAGGTTGCCATATCCTCTGGATCGGAAACTTTGAATCTCTTATCAGTAATAGTTGCATCAACTATTTCTGCACCTGCATCTGTGACATACTGCTCATGGAGTAAACACAGAATGTACATCAGTTGACCATTTATTTTAAAAAAATTGTAACTGCTGCAATATGAATTGATGCTACCTGTAATTTCAGTAAATTTCTTTGAAAAATGTCAACACTCCCTACAGCTGTAGATACAGTATATTGTTGATCATCAAGTATATCTATGTTTTGGTGATTTTCTTGCTTAAATGGATCAGAAATACATGATTCCATTGGTGTAAACTTGCATACCTCTGTGTATTCAATCCATGCTACTATGGGTTTGAAACGGGTGCTGAGGTTCGCAGCTGCTTTGCTTAAGCACAAATAGTTTGTCTTAATCTGCATTAGTCACAATTATCTTATTTGCTAGAGCAATGAGAAAATAGACTTGTAAATTTTTACAAACTACTAGTACACAAATAATATGGCCTTGCTAGTACATAAACACAACTTCACCCTATCCAGATAGAGTTACATTTGATGGTCTTAACTGCATCATATACTGCATTAGCAATGTCTTTGGATTTTGGGAACGTTATCAAGTATTTGATCCACTCAGCCCTCTGGACAGAACCATTTCAGACACAATATCAGTTTTTAAAGTGTAGATAGAGTGAAATCTGTTGAGACCTTGCAAAAATGCCAGGTAGTAACTCACCTGAAATGGTGTATCCACTTCTGAGTGTACATAAGCTGCAAAATTTCAACCTTTATCTCCATTTGCACTGCCCATGAAGTGTGCGCTAAACTGCGAGAGACGCAATATCAGTTTTTAAAGTGTACATAGAGTGAAATCTGTTGATACCTGCAAATCGATCACAAATGCCAGGTAGTAACTCACCCGCAACAGTGTAGCCTCTTATGAGTGTACATAAGCTGCAGAATTGCAACCTTTATCTTCATGTGCACTACTCATGAACTGTGCACTAAATTGCAGAGAGTTTCTATGTGTCTGTCCTACTCACAAGCTGCGCATTTCCTTTCCACTTGCATATGCTTGGAGCAAACATTGAGAGGCAACTTGAACTGAGGTTATCCCCTTCCAAGTTTTCCGGCGCTCCAAGTAGCTACATACATATCAACAGTACTCCTGGACTCTCAAATAGATAAAGCATTCTAAACATAAAGCACTTAAACTCTGCAAATAATGAACTGACGATCTTTCACTTTTGAGTTTTTGTTGTTGCTTTTGTTTCATTATATTATGTTATGTATATAGAATAGTAAAAGGTAGCTGCAGAATCCTAAATGTTGGTTCCTGCAAATGGTTCTCTGTACAATGATCTCAATTTGGCTAGCCTCAAAGAATGACACTGCAAGCAAACATGGGTGGAAACTATATTACTCGGATAACTAAGTTTGTCATGTCCATACACGGTATAGTGCTTCCTACCTGGAGAAGCCGTTGTATCGATGGAGTAATTGGCGAAGGGGATCACGAGCGACTTAATCCTTCTCGTGCTGTCATGTAGTACTTGGTCTTGGTCGCCATCTTGGACTTGTTCTACAAATAAAAACGACATTGCCCCGTAAGATTGATGCCAATATTCACATGCATAATTATATCCAAGCAAATAAAATCTTGCATAAACAATACCCTTGTTCTCTGGAAGAAGACTTTCCTATTTCCCATACTCCTACACCACTTGTATTGTCTTCCCATATCTTCTTATTGTTATTATTTCCCAAAACCAAAGCACTTTCTTTATTCAGCATAGGGATCCTAAAATATAGAGAATCCAAGTTTTGTCTAAGCATCAAAGGGTTGATCCAAAAATGTTTCCAACCAAAAAGGTATGGCTATATGTGTAATTGACTGTTCTTATAGTTTAAGATTCAAACTTCCATGAACTGGATTATTCGAGGTTGCATCAGCCTCTTACTTCTTAGTTGGATTTACTGATGCTGCAAACAATAGTTTTTTTTTGAAGTTTCATCATCATGTGCTTGTGGAGTTGGGTGCTAAAATATAGATAATCCAAGTTTTGTGTAAGCATCAAAGGGTTGGTCCAAAAATGTTTCCAACCAAAAAGGTATGGAAATATGTGTAATTGATAGTTCTTATAGTTTAAGATTGAAACTTCCATGAACTGGATTATTTTGATCTTGCATTAGCCTCTTACTTCTTAGTTGTATTTAATGATGTTGCAAACAACATTTTTTTAAAGTTTCATCATCATGTGCCTGCGGAGTTGGGTGCTGCAAATGAAAAAATTCTATGGGAAAAGAAATTTAGGTGAAGTTCAACCAAACGACAATAGAAACGCATAAGAACCAATCGAGTCAAACAAGCAAGCCTTACTTGATAGTTCTACTTGACTTCATTTGATGGACAATAGTTTATCTTTATCCAATTCAGGGGTGGGGTGGCTTTGCACTTATATGTTTATCATCTTCTTGTGTGGTATTTGAGTATAATTCCTTGTAATCAATGTTCTTGGAAGGGGATCTTTCAGTCGTCAGCATAAAGTCCAGATGTGATTCCTCATTTAGTGGAACAATGTTTGTGACTCTTCCATTCCCCAGTATAAAGTGGTCATGGGACATCATATCTCTACAGAAAGAGAAGTATGAATAAGTATTAAGGAACTCAGAAAGAAACCTTGATGTAGCCCATCATATTGAATCAGCATGTCATCCATTGAACCAAGTCATGCTACTCCAACAAATGCATCGAAGGTGAACTCCTTTTATGTCTTGTCATCTTTTAGTCCTCAATTCAATGCTACTTCAGACAAACGCCCATCTTATGACTAGATCCATACCCATGATGGCAAGAGGAGATGCAAAGGATGTCCAAGGAGCCAAGCCCCCCAAGCAAGAAGCATGCAAGCGAAGGTGGAAGAACCATCAGCTCCAGGACCGGAGTCTCCGCCCTTGCCTAACCGGAGTATCCAGCCCACCACTCCAACACTGGAATCTCCCCTACTGAGCCGGAATCTCCGGCACAACCCGCAACGTCCAAGTGATGCAAGCTCCTGGAACTAAACCGGAGTCTCCGCCCCTTCGATTGGAGTCTCTGCCTCAACAGGAGTCTTCGGCCCACACACCCTAGAGTCTTTGACCTGCACAATGGTCCTGCCAACTCTAAGTTGAATCTCGACCCATGTAACGCCCCATTTTGTTCAGCACTTCTTGTTTATGCCAAACTACCATGTTTAAGTGGCTGGCCTGTATATATGCCCCCACCCCTCCTAGAAACCCTAGAATAAATTTGAGTTGAATCGGCTTAGCCTCCACTTTCCCATAGGGGGAACCACACTTTAGATCTAGGTTTGGACTAAAGGTTGTACAAGGTCCTCCTTATTTGAGATGGATCTCTCCCTTTGTGTCTCTATCAACTGCAATCTCGCTCTTCACAAGAAAATTTTATCCGCTTCGAGTTGATCTTTCCATCGTGGATCTCTACCTAGCGGTTGAAGGTTCATAGCATAGAAAACAAAAAATTCTTACGACATGAACTCCAATTATGCAAAGATCTAATCTAGTAGATGCTAGTAACGAGTAAGGGGCGATCCAGAAAAACTCACCCTCGAAGACCGTAAGCTTTTTACGAAATCTGATTTTATTGTTGATGTAGTCGATCACTTTTAGGTATCTTGATTGAGTTGTAGTGCACCGCAAACCATAAGTGCATCCATACTTGGGCACACATCCGGCTCCCTAAAGCCTCCACGCCTCCACTCCAGCAGAGCAGCGGAAGGAGTAGATTAATCTTACTCCAGAGAATCTAAAAGAATATGTATTTCACCAATCCTAAGCCTTGGGGAAATGCTAGAGAGGGAAGAGAACCTTCACGAGGAGGTGGTGCAAATGGAGAGGAGGAGGAAGCCTCCTTTTATAGGGGACGGGCAGCCCAAGGGGGCTTGGCCGCCGACCATGGAGGTGCCCCCACCTCTTTCCTCATTCATGTGAGTGTACTCTCCACTCACATCAATTCCTCTTCCACTCACATGCATTTAATACCCACTCAATTAAATTAAATGCATTTCTCTATTAAATAAAAACACTTTTTATTTGTTTTATTCAGAATTTTGTTCATGTAACATCCCAGGATTATCACCTAAAAATAATGAGGTCACATGTGTGTGCATTGCATTCATGCATAAGAAAATCCAAAGAATTTTCGCGTAAAACTAAAAGAGGGTAGAGGGATCGAGGTCTCTCTTGTGATAATTGAAACTATAAGAACACGTGCGATGGATTTCGATATGACCTTGTTGATTTCTTATACTTGGAGAAAATAATTCCATTTGGAGTATTTAAGATCTTATTGAAATAAAAACAAAATGAAATGGTTTTAAGAATAATTAAAGTATTAATACAATTATGAATAAACAATATCACTTTATCATAATAATAAGAATACATGATTGTTACAATATAATAAAATAAAAGATTGAAACTTTACTACTTAATAATAATATTTCAATGTATCCTCAATAAAGAATTGAAATTTTATTCATAAATAAAGGTACAAATATTTATAAGTCCCAAGTCACAAATAATAAAGGTAATGCAAGTCCTTACAATTTTATATAATATAAAAAAATATTACAATTACAAATGGAGCAAACATTTAATTTATTATCATCTAGACAATGTTACAATGTTTTTACATTTACAAGAAATAAGCAAATTACCAAAAATAGTTAAATAGAAGAAAATGTAATTATTAAGTAATGTATAATGCTATTACAATAAGGAAATAACATACAAGAATATATTATATTTACATGCTTCCAAATTAGAAAATTTAATTACAAAAGAATAAAGTAAAAACCAAAAACTAATTCTAAACTAAATTTCCTATTCATCTCTTGTATCTTATTTCCTTTTTATCCTTTTGTCCCTGCAAAACATAAACCAAAAATAAAACAGTAAGTGTTAAAATGGGATTGCTCTCAGAATGAACAGTGTGATGCATTGTAATCATTTCATTACTGAGCTAATCTTAAAGGGGCAAGTTTCACGAATGTGTAAATATGTTCTTATCATCAAAAATGGCTTCGGGCTTAGCATCATAAGCCGGGGTAAAGTTTCACCATTTACTATGTAATAATCCACTTAGCAACACCAATTTATTAGCCAATTCCAAATAATACCAACTTTCCAGCCAAACCGATCCATATATGGAAATATGAGCTAGTAGAGCCCACATGTAAGAAGCACAGTCACTGCATGCAGGCTATGTGCTGTCAAGCCAGCAACAGAGGTGACAAGGGTAGATAAGGATACCATAGCCGTGTCTCATAACATCACCACCACACTAGTTTCTCGATAGCACACCAAGCCATCCATCAAGTTACAATCCACATAATCTCATAGAGGAGCCAGTAAACAGATCAAGCACATGGCCAAGAGCAGCTCAGGAGGGATAGTTTCAGCTCAAGATCAAGCATCATGATATGATAGGCTAGTAGATCAAGTAAGACTACAACAACAGATTAAGAGAAGTTATGGCCAATTCAGTGATTTCCAAACCAAGCCTAGCATCTGTTTATATCATCTTATTTTAGTAAAGGATTTGGAGGGGAGATGGATCTCTCGGTAAGCATAGAGTTGCTATCACTAGTAGAAAACAGGCTATCCGTTCGCGCCCCCTAACAGCATTAGTCCCGGTTGCGCCATGAACCGGGACTAATGCTGATACGCGTCCCGGTTCGAGCGGGCACGGTGGCCGAAGGCATGCGTCCCGGTTCGTAAGGGGTCATGCATCCCGGTTTGTAACACAAACCGGGACTAAAGGTTGGGCGTCAGCCACATGACGTGGCACATACCTTTAGTACCGGTTTGTGTTACAAATCGGGACGTATGATCCCGCCCTTTATAAATACGACGCCCCAGCCCTCTGCCTTCCCTCTGTTTTTTCTTGGTGGAAGGTGCGAGAGGCGTACTAGTTTATTTTTTTCTATGCATGCATTCAAGGTGTTTGATGAAATATTTGAGTGAATGATCCCATTCAATTTCTCACAGAACAAAAATATAGAAGGTGTCCGAGACGCACTTGACTGTAAAGCGATCGCCGAAACGTAAGCGTACCACCGCTACTCTGCGTCGTGGTAAGCGATCGCCTAAAATATAGGAGGTAAATAACCTCTCGCCGTTCGTGAATTTTATGATATCAAGTAATTAATAACTTTTTTTATTCGTTTTCTTCGCCGGGCAGCGCTTGGAAACGGTTCACCAACAAGGCTAGGAGTGTTTGGAAAGAAGAGCTTACATTTGAACCACTAGATATAAGCACCACTAGCTATATCTGCGCATCTCTTTGATTCTAGTTTTGATACCGTTATTATCATGTTTGATTATTTTTTTGATTGAACTCCGTTCTTGTAAAGTGCCTGACGCAGGGACCAGTGAACAATTTATATGGATACTATGTTTGCGAGTTCATCCGTCAGACGTGCTGTGAGAAGGGCAGAAATTTAGAGCAACTCCACGTACGTAAACAATTTCTATAATTTTTAATTACCATCAAATTGTGTTTAGTTTCATTTATATTGGTTGACTCCTTTTTTAAATCAGATCGAACGTCTACGGGGCGGTCTTCTGCCAAAGGATCGCGTACGAGTAGTTCAGGAGGAATTGGCGGGATTCTTGGATGCAGAAGTCCTAAACCCAAAAGGAGAATACTATTCGGGTGTGTATAAACAATATGGATTGTACAAAGAGCTTATTTTGTATGTAGTGCATGAACTCCGTGTATCGAATGTAATATGTTCGACACTTGGATCTATATTGTTATGATGATCTTGTATAATATAATGGTTGCTTCATTGATGAGTGCAAAACACTAAACAAAAAATAAAACAACATAAATGAATTTTCTGCCGCGGCACAAAAAGTGGCCAAAATGCTGCCGCGGCAAAAAAAAGTTGTCAAAATGAATTCTCTACCGCGGCAGAGAAATGTGTCAAATCTCTACCACGACAGAGGGTTATTTGTCCCGGTTCGTGTTACAAACCGGGATGGTTGCTTCTCCCTCTCGCCCTCTGCCGCGGCCACGAGTACGCAATTTTGTCCTGGTTGGTGGGGCAACCGGGACTAAAGGTTGAGGCTTTAGTCCCGATTGCCCCGTCCCAGTTGGGTAACCGGGACTAAATGCCCTTAACAACCGGGACATATGGGGCGGTTTCCACTAGTGTATGCTAATTGCATCCTAGAGATAAAATAAGGCAACCCTCAGTTTAAGCATCCTTGGCAAGAAAGTAACCCAATCTTTGAATTCCTGCAGCTAAACTCATAACGTTTCTATATATCTCGACATCTAAGCCTTTAACCCGGCCATCGGCTACAGCCGGCGGAATCCTCTCGGCCTTCTCCTCAAATATCTTCTCCCTAGTATCATCCACATCTCACTGTTTGCACTATCGGTTCGTTTGTCTTTCTTCTCGTCTCCTAAGGAATTTACCATCACTGACGTCTACGCCCCCACAGAGCATGGACTCAAGCAAGAATTCCTAGAATAATTATCCCAAATCGCTCGATTTCAACCTCATGCGCTTCGCCTCCGAAAAAAATTAACTCCAACTTCAGACAATCTGACGCGGATGCTTTCAACCACATTATTAACTCCCTCTCCCTAGTCGAGCTCCTGCTTATGGATCGGGCTTTCACATGGTCCAATAACAGAGCCAACCCTACACTTGAAAAAATTGACCGTGCTTTCATTAACCTAGCGTGGGACAGAAACTCCCCCAATCCATCAATCTCCTCCCTAACCCGATTTATCTCCAACCATGTCCCGATTGTTGCTGCCATATCGACATCCTTCCCATGTCCCGACTTTTTTCGATTTGAAAATATCTAGGCCACCTTCCCCTCCTGCCGGCCCACGATCGCTCTGGCTTGGGCCGGGTTGCGTCCTAATTCAAATGGCGCAATGACCCTTGTTGCCACGCTAAAAAAATGCCGCTTCGCGCTAAAAACCTGGCGCCGGTCGAGACTACCTCCACACCTAGCCGAATCAAACTCTAAACTCGCCATTAACTTTCTCGACATGCTCGAGGTTTCCAGGAAACTATCCCTCTATGAAATTTTCCTACGACGCGTCATCATTAAAACCCTAAAACGGGCGATTAGGCACCGTATGGAACACTGGAAGCAACAATCCAAAATTAAGTACGCAATCGACGGCGACGAGAACACCAGATTCTCTATTTCTCCGCATCTCACTGCATGTGCCTTAATAAAATTGGGGCCCTAGACCATCTTGGAGCCGAGCTAACCAACCACTCTCACAAAATGGAGCTACTAACCTCTTTCTTCACCAATCTACTAGGAACAATCTTCACCCCCACCTAGCACTTTGACCTCGAAGCCATATACATGTCATCGATCTCGTAGCTTAGGCACCTAGATAACCCATTTTCCGATCAGGAAATCCCTGATGCATTCCTCTACATGCCAAAATCATCTAGCTCTAGACCTGATGGCTTCAGACCTGGTTTATAGGGCTGTTCTGGGGAAACATCAAGCCTAGCACTAGTAGAAAAAGTCTTATCCACAGGGTTATACCTGTGACGCACATCCAAAGTGTGTCCAAGGATAGTTATCTTTGGTGCACGTGAGAAATATGCACCACTAACATGCACATACCCATGGCGCATTGCTGAAATGGCGCGCCACGCATATGTGGGCCCTAATGCTGGTGGTCGCCCCTATTCATGGGAGGCATACGGAATATGCGTGTGCCATAGATAACTACCACATCAGCGGCGCATGTTGTTTGGGTGCGCCATGGATATAGGTGGGCCTAGGCTTCTGAAAAGGTGATAGAGTATCCGTGGCACATGTTATAAAGGTGCGCCACTAACCTGGCATGTAAGTGGCGCACCAAATAAGGGTGCGCCATAGATAAGTATCGAAAAATATGCCCCCTCCCCCCATGGATCGCCTTTTTTGTTTTGCAAAAAATTAAAGAAAATGAAAAACACTTCAAAAAATAGAATCCTTTCATATATAGTGATTATGTGGTCTAGTTTGTGTTGGATATATGCCCAAGAGGCAATAATAAAAGTAGTTATTATTATATCTTTGTGTTTATGATAAATGTTTACATACCATGCTCAAAATGTATTATCGAGAAACATTAATACTTGTGTGATTTGTAAACATAAAAGAGTCCCTAGTAAAGCATCTTGTTAAACTAGCTTGTTGATTAATTGATGATCACGGTTTCCTGATCATGAACATTGGATGTTATTGATAACAAGGTCATATCATTAGGAGAATGATATGATGGACATAATCCTATAGTTAAGCGTAGCATAAGATTAAGTCATTTTAATAGTTCGTTTGCTATAAGCTTTCGGATACATAGTAACATAAATCCTTAGACCATGAGATCATGTTAATCACCATCACCGGATGGATGATTTAATGACATCAAACACCACTTTGTAACTGGGTGGTTATAAAGGTGGCATTGAGTATTTGGAAAGTATGTGTTGAGGCACATGGATCAAGAGTGGGATTTGTCCATCCATATGACAGATAGATATACTCTGAGCCCTCTCGGTAGGATGTCATCCAATTGTCTTGCAAGCATGTGACTGGCTCACAAGGGATCACATATCACAGGCAGGGGCGGAGCCAGGATTTTACCTTGAGGGGGGCAAAGAAAATATCGATCACACGAAAGATAAAACAATGGTCTGTAAAAAGTTTTTTGTTGGCAGTGTTTACCTTAGGCTTAAAAAATAAAGATAGATTTAGTTATTGAAAAAATTAAGAACATCTTTATAGTGTTGTAGATTCAGGGATAAGATTTGGAAAGTCAAGATAATGTGTTATGAAACCTGAAAAATCAATTGCCTTATAAAAATAAAATAATAATAACTAACCAGATTAGTAGGTTGTAATTCACACTAGTTTTCATGTAAAAACACTGTTTAATTATATGTAGTGGTAACTTATGTGTGATGTAGCTTTAAAACTGAGTGTTTATCAAAAAAATTCATGAAAGATATATGTACATGAATGTGTGGTCTGTTGGACTCAATTGCACAAACCCATACCACGGCCAGAGGCCGATGATATGCAATATCGCATTATCAACAGGGTGCCAAAACGAATAGCACCACAGTAGTGCCAGCGGATGGCGAGGTCTGGTAGAAGCCCTAGTAGCGGGATGCTGATTTCGATTAATCTAATATATTGTGAGACAAGGGCAAAATGGACTGCTGGTGCAGGAAAAAGAATGTATACAACTTCCAGGACATGATGACCTAAACTTGGGCAAATGAGCCGTCTATTTAGTTAGAGGCTTCCAAATATCATCGCACACAAGTTCGTAGCTACCAAATAAAGCTAGGCTTAAGACTAATCAAGCAATTATATACGTCCATCAATACTTGTTCCGGCCTAATGGTTGAGGGGGGCGAATGGTTGGGGGTGTCTAGCCGCTGCTATCCCCCTTGGCTCTGCCCCTGATCACAGGAACGAGTAAAAGAGTACTTATCGGTAATATGGTTGAACTAGGTATGCAGAGATACCGACGATCAAACCTAGGATAAGTAAAGTATCGCGAGACAAAGAGAAATTGGTATCGTATGTAAATGGTTCATTCGGTCATTAAGTAATCGTAGAAATATGTGGGAGCCATATTAATTTCTAGATTCTTCTATTCGTTATTGATCGGAGAAGAGTCTCGATCATGTCTGCATAATTCACGAACCATAGGAAGACACACTTAAGGATTCAATGTTGTTTAGTAGATATGGAATGTGAGTCAGAGACCGAATGTTGTTTGGAGTCTCGAATTGGATCCGGGATATCACGAGGAGATCCGAAATGGTCCTGAGAATAAGATTCATATAAGGAAAGTACAATTCCGGAGTTCAAAAATATTTTTGGTGTTTTCACCGGAATCTTCTACAAGGATCTAGAAGGTACGTCACTCCGGAGTGGGAAGGGTACATGAACGTGACACCCACGTAAAGTTCTCTCCACCATAAAGGCGATTGAGCTGAGCTTGCGAGAAATCACGCCTACCAGTCTGAGAATACTTAAGAAATCAAAGTTATGATCTCTCACACAATCGGTAAAGAACAAATGTTTAGCCATGTTACGAAGACCTCTGCTATTTTAAAATATGTCATTCATTGAGAAACAATAGGAGTTTTGGATACACGGAGCCTCTTCCGAGACTTTTGTATCTTTGATTTACGACCGAAGGCTTTAAGCTCAAATAATGAACCTAGCCCTGTCTCATCAAAGCCCACCTCTGACACTTCACCAACTAAGCGAGAGAGTAGTTGACCATCTCCTGTGGCATGCAACTCCTCCTCCTCTGTTGGTAAAGAGTCAGAAAAAACGGGGCCTTAGGAGTAACCGTTAAACGATCAACCTCCATATCCTAAGTACAGAGCTAGAAAAATTAACTTGCTTTACAGAGTTACCCAGGTTAATACGAACATCCGTAAGCTTATGAATCATTAAAGGTGTAGATAACGAAAGAAATGATTTCGAAGAACACTTAGTACCCTTAGCATCAAGATTATTTTCCGCCTTCCTGCGCATCACCTTGGACAAAGAATCCTCGTCTATAGCCTATGCCCCAAAAGCATCGACCCCATGTCGTAGGCTACGACGCGCCGGAGTCCCCATCATTGCCGCCTCACCCTCAACAACAGAGACCGTCTCCATAGAAACACCCAGCCCCGCCTAGGCCAGGTTTCCCCCAGAGGCCACCCCGTCCGTGTCGAAGGCTTGGTGACCTCCCGTAGGCCCTCCTGGGCCACATGTCTGTCGCTTCCGGATAGCCCCTCTTGGGCTGCGGCGTCGTCCATCCGTCCCACCTGGGCCGCAGCGGTATCGGGCATCCCCACCTGGGCCGCAACACCGATAGTCAGCCCCACCTGGGCCACAGCGTCACCCGGCAGCCCCTCCTAGACCACCGAGTCCATCGACGCCATCGGCCCAGGGAGGCCAGAGGCAGACGCCTCCAGCTGCACGCTGTCAAGAAGGGAAGCTGACCCCTCCCAGGCCAGCTCATGCGAAGGCACATCCCTGGAGTCCATCGTCATCATAGCATCACCAAAAACAGTACGAGGTATAGAGCGCCCGAGCACATTCGGCATGCACCGATCCGGTGAAGCAGACCGTCCAGAAGAAACACTCGCTGCCTGAAGCGCAGCCTGCAACTGAGAAGGCGAAACATGAGGCGAAACCCTGCACTTCCCGCGAAGTGGAGAATCAGAGGTAGAGCCTCCAACAGCTCCTTACCACGCGGAGTAGAGGGAGAAGCATTGAGCGGAGTCACTTCATAAACCAAGGAAGTAGCCTACCGAGTGGAAGATGGTGCACCACCCTGCCCAGAGGGCTGTCCAGAAGAGGTGCCAACCGGTGCTAAAGTGGGAGAAGCCGTTGGTTTGGAAGTATCCATTGCATCATCTCCATTCTTCCCAGAACCATCCTCCTCAGAATCGTCATTGTTCTTCCTCCAAAGGGAAGGTGAAAAGTCTGGCTCTGGGACAAAACCTTCAGGATCCAACCTAAACCGAAACTCATAGCCCTTAAGAGCGACCACAACATCAGATGTAAGATAAAAACCCAAAGCATCCTTCTTTCTTCTAGAAAACTGAAATATCAAACATAGCAACCATAATGCGGATCACTCCTCTCCGCCTTATACTCGGTAAATCCACATCCAGAGTAGTACCTGTAGGGGTTCGTAGCATGGAAAACAAAAAATTTCTACCGCATACAAACAAACAAGCCAAGATCTATCTACTAGATTGTAGCAATGAGTCGATGGAATAACTCACCCTCGAATATTCCAAAGTGTTTAACGAGAGCGGATTATCGTGGGTGATGTAGTCGTACTCTTGCCGATCTCAAGATCATGTAGACGATCCTTTCGGCGCTGCGTTCCGGCAGCGCTTCCGCAGTCGGTCACATGTTCGGTACTCGATGAAGACCTTCCTCTCCCTTGTTCCAGCAGGCAGCGGAGGTTATAGCACTCTCCTCGCGATTCCGGCAGCACGACGGCGTGGTACCGGAAGTAGAGGGGAGATCTCGCAGGGCTTCGCCTTAAGCCGGAGCGAGTATGGTGGACTATGAGAGAGGCCTCGGTGTTCTAGGGTTTAGAAACACCAAGGAGAGAGGGCTAGGGCGACGGCTAGGGCTTGGGAAAGCCCAAGTCGGCGGCTAGGGTTTGCCCTATGCGGCAGCAGCAGCAGGAGGTGGTGGCGCCGGCGGCTTAGGGCTACGGTTTGGAGAGGGCAAGGTGTAGTCTTGGAGGGGCAGCCCTGCCCCTCCTTATATAGGTGGGAGGGCGCGGCCAAGGGGAGGGGAGTCCCTCCCCAACTCGGCTTCCAAGGCCGGCGGTGGAGGGAGAGGGATTTCCTCCCCAAGTAGGTTTCCTACTCTCCCTCCACCAAGAAAACTTGCCGTTTGACTTTTCAAATTGGCGTTTAACTTTTCAAACTAGGATTTCATTTATCCCTTTATTTTTCTCAGCGATGACACCTAGTACATGATGCAATCATTCCAACTTGTTATGACACATTCATGTACCCTTCCCCTCCGGAGTGCCGGAACCTTCTAGAACATTCCCGATGAAAACACCGGAACCATTCTCCAACCCCGAAACAGGACTTTCCTTATATGAATCTTATTCTCCGGACCATTCCGGATCTCCTCGTGATATCTCGGATCCCATCCGAGACTCCTAACAACATTCGGTCTCTTACTCATCATTCCATAACTACTCAACAACATCGAATCCTTAAGTGTGTCTCCCTACGATTCGTGAATTATGCGGACATGATCGAGACACTTCTCCGAACAATAACCAATAGAGGAATCTGGAAATTCATATGGCTCCCACATATTTCTACGATTACTTTGCGATCGAATGAACCACTTACATACGATACCAATTTCCCTTTGTCTCACGATAGTTTACTTATCCGAGATTTTGATCGTCGGTATCTCTGCATACCTAGTTCAACCTCGTTACTGATAAGTACTCTTTTCTCGTTTCCGTGATATATGATCCCTTGTGAGCTAGTCACATGCTTGCAAGCTAATTGGATGACATTCCACCGAGAGGGCCCAGAGTATATCTATCCGTCATATGGATGGACAAATCCCACTCTTGATTCATGTGTCTCAACCCATACTTTCCAAACACTCAATGCCACCTTTATAGCCACCCAGTTACGGTGTGGTGTTTGATGTCATCAAAGCATCCTTCCGGTGATGGTGATAGGCATGATCTCATGGTCGAAGGAATTAGGTTACTATGTATCAGAAAGCATATAGCAATTGAACTATTAAAATGACTTGATCTTTATGCTATGCTTATCTATAGGAGTATGTCCATCATATCATTCTCCTAACGATATGACCTTGTTGTTAATAACATGTCAATGTTCATGATAGGGAAACCACAATCATTTATTAACCAACAAGCTAGTATTATAAAGAGGCTTTACTAGGGACTCTAATTTAGTTTACAAATCACACAAGTATTAATGTTTTCTTGTTAATACTATTATAGTATGAATGCAAACATTTATCATAAACACAAAGATATAATAATAACTATATTTATTATTGCCTCTAGGGCATATATCCAACAGTACCCATAAGCGAACCCACTGCCCACAAACCAAGGTATGACCGTAAAGAGTACGGACCCACACCCTCCACATGCACCCACACTTGTTGCAGAACAGACTTATGTGGTATCTCCTGGGTCTTGTAAACTGAGACAGACAACTGTGTCTTACCCAAAGGCATGGAGAACAAGCTCCCATCCACTCTGTCCAAAACCTCAAAGGAGGGAAAGCTGACCAAGTAATCCTTGTCCCCATAAGATAAAGCTTCCCACTTCCACTGGAATTGAAGCGGGCACCTCCTCGCTATCTGCTGCTGGACTGCTTCCCCGGTTACCTGGATCAAGGCAATTGGCGTCTGATAAGATTCCAAATTATGTCGAACCACACTATTAGGGATATGAGCAAATAATGACCTTTCATGTCCAATGCCAGCCATATAAGCAGTAGGACGTGACTACTTCAACACAGGTCACCTCAAAGTTGGGTGAAAAGAAACATCACAAAGATAACAATAATGAACAACTTTACAATCCTTAGAAGCATGAGTATCCACATCACACTTCCTGCACCTAACAACCTTCTTATTTTTATTTGACACAGACACAACATTCAGAGCAACAGGAGTCTCAACCAAAGGAGGAGCATACTACATCTGATGACTATGCAAGTTACCTTGAATCTGAGTAGGAGCCGTGAATGGTGGCGGAACAACATTACTTGTACCCTGTGGGTAGCCGTACTGCTGCTGTCCCGCGGACTAAGTCTGCTGAAAAGGCTGTGGTTGTTGCACAGCAGGACTAGGCGCATATTGAGGCTGCATGGCACCTTGCGCCGGCTTCTTTTTCTTCTTCCTCTTCGGCGCTGCTACCGCGGCCGAGGCAGCACCCGCAACAAAAGAGCCACCCGAAGCACCCCCTACACATTACCCCCGAACTGTTGTACCATCCCAGGAAACTGCGGAGAGGGACCCCGAGACGGTGGTTGCAGCTGCTCTCCCTGAGCTGCCGTGAAGTATGCCGTCGGCGGCCTGAACATCACTCCTGGTGGAAAAACCCCCTGCGGCACGAACGATGGAGGCTGCGGCTGATTGACAGTGATAGTCGGCGCAGCAGCCCGCAACCCCTCCCCTCCCCACCCCCCCCCCCCCCCCCCCCCCCCCCCCCCCCGCGGTTGCGGTGCAGCGACAGGGGTACCCGTCATCTAGGCAACAACGGGATGATCTCGAGGTAGCGGTGCTGGCGAGGGAGCGCGTGCCGGCGGAGGAGCCGTCGGCGCCTAGGGTTACCCCCTGGTGCTGGCCTGCCATGGTCCTTGGAGAAGAAACGACAGCGGCGAAAGACCTCCCCAGGAGAACAGCCGAAGGGGAGATCAGAGAAAACGAGGTTGACGCGGTTTCCAGGGGAAGCGATGGTGGAATCGGGGCGAAGCGGAGGCAAGCTTGGGGACGAAGAGGAACAAGGAGCGGTCAGACTCCTATTCCACGCGGCTTAAAAACTTCTGGCAATACCGAACCATAAGAAGTCCGAGCCCGAGACGCGAGTCGGGCGCCTGCAGCAGTTACGGGTCGGGCGAGCAAACTCTCCAGCCTGGTCCCGTGGCTACGGCAACCGGCGGTGCCGCGATGGTGCGCTACCCCAACAGCCTGTGCTTACGACGGCTGGGGCTACGGTAAGGATGTAAATGGCGCGTCATTTAATCCCGCATAATATTATTTATCAATATACTCTAGTTTAATAAAATTTGCTTTTTAAAAAAATAAACTAACTAGTTGAATAAACGGGACTTGCGGCGCCTGTTTAGCTGCCATTTACATCACTAAGCTACGGTGCCGGGGACAGGCGCGCGCTCTGCCCCGACTGACTCGGGGTTCTCTTGCGCCTATGTCGCCGCTCCTGCGCTCGCCGTCCCCGTATGTCCCTGCTCGTGGGAGTGCGCCTGCAGCTGCTCAGTGGAGGCGCGCACGCCGCCGACCTCGTCCACCTCCGTGCTGTCCTCCTATGCTTCGTCCAGGAAGACAGTCGCACCCTGTAGCGCCGCTCCGGCCCCGAAATGCTCGCGGCTTTGCGCCTCCTGGCGCCCCCACACCTCACCTCGCCGCTGTAATCTCCTGGCGCTTCCAGTAGCATCCAGAGCCAGGTCACACCTGCTTTGACACATCGCTCTACTCCAGGCCAGTCTGAGTCAGGGGCACCACGCCGCCCATGTCTTCGCCTGCGTTCCAGCCATCATCCAGTCTGTACCAAGACGCTGGCAGGGGATTTCACTGTCAGGCGTAGCAGCACCAGGATCAAGTCGACTCACCACCGTGGCACGAACTGATCCTGTGCAAGCGCCTGGGCATTGTCAACGAGCTGAACCACCGGGCCCATTCAGGCTTCTACGTGTCACATGGTGTGTTTTCAGGAGACCAATTTGCAAATTAATCGCAATCTCTTCGATTCAGACCAAGTAACCACCATGAGTCTGTATTCCCCGCACAGGGGCGGATCTACACCCCGGGCAACCCGGGCCATGCCTCGGGTGTAGACAAAATTTTCAGCTATATTAGTAGAAATACACTAATTTCTCTAAACATTAGTATAATTATAACATATAATACTATCTTGGCCCTGGGTTTAGCGAAATTCTAGATCCGCCACTGAATCCCCGCTACAGGAAATAACGTCGTATTGCCGCCGGCACAGGCTGTGCTGACGATGGCCGTCGACGTAGCCCCCTCGCGTAGCTATTGGTTGGCGTAGTCCGCTGTTGGCGTAAAGGATCCCCTCGGCAGAGCGCTCACAGAGGGTCCCAGATGTCAGGCAACGGCCGTTTGGTAACGGCTCAGCCCTGGAGCTACGCCGACGGCCAGGCCGTCGGCACATGCCAGCCCAGGAGCAGCACGAGCCCGCCACGTCGCCCTGCTACGCTGAGAGATAGGCCGTCGGCATAGCCTAATTTTTTTTATTTTTTTTATTTTTTTAATCTTTGAATTGTTTGACTTGTTAATCTCTTGTTTTAAATATTTTAACACTAATTACACTTAATTATTAATTAAATTGCAGTCTTAATCAAACTTCCCGGTCGGTCAACCATCCTCACTACTTCACCCCTAGCACGCTTACCTTTCTCGTTTCTTTAGAATCTGTTTCCACAAAGCAATTTATACATTGTTGTCAATACTATGATATCAATCCTATTAACTCTTCTATCATCATATAACATGTTTGTATTTTTTAAAATTACAAAAATTTACTTAAGTAAACAACAATTAATAAGTAAAAATATTATTGAATTCAAATAAAAATATAATGATTTTTATTCTTTTTTCTATTTTTTATTTAATATGAAATAATTAATATCTTTAAATCTGTAAATCGGAATTCGATAAATAATATGTCTAAATTGATTAAGAAATGAGAGGAATCCAAATATGATATCAATATCAACTTATCACACACTATGTCATGATTCTTATCATAATTTCATTTGCCCGTTTAAAACGGCACGCGTACAGATTCTTAATTCGAGGCTGAGACTCTTTAAACTTGAAGTAGATCTCTGATGAGACAGAATATTGTGAATCTAAAAATGATTCTTGTAAAAAATCATGAGCATCCGATCATGTAAGTGTAGTTCATATCTAACCCACTTCCTACCGATTCAGCAGGAATTTATCTTTTTCACTAGGGATAGACAAAAAGGTTTAAGATCTCCCTATTAGGACATCGTCCATGTAAGGTGGTCTAGTAATTTTGAATAATGTGGTGGTAGCATTTTGAATCAGTCATTTGGTGGTTGCTTCACAAAACCGTCCGTTTTTTGCACTCGAAAAATAAAAAATGGCTTTTTGGTGCGACGAAAAGGAAAACTTCCTCCTAAAACATTGGTCGCTATCCCATGATGCACATATATGCACAATATGGACACATTATCACAAACTATGCCTTCATTCTAGTCACAACATTGCTCATTTGACCCGAAAGCCAGGAAACCTCGAACGAGATAGGTCATTTTGTAAAGGTTTTTTGAGACATAATCAATAAACCAAGTTTGATATTTTTCCTTCTAACTATGTCACATAATATGACACCACACGAAGGGTTCGTATTGTTTGGATCATTTTTGAATTTCTTATGCCCGTTTTAAACTATCGTCAAACTTTGTCGAACGGCGGGCATAAAGATTCTTAGCTCGGGGCTAAGACTCGCTAAACTTGAAGTTCACCAGATCATGTACATGTAGTTCATATCTTACTCACTACATTTGTCTTTTTTTCACCAGGGATAGGCGAAAAGGTTTGAGATCCCCTGTTAGGACATTTTCCATGTAAGATGGTTTAGTAATTTTGAAAAATATAGTGGTAGCATTTTGAATCAGTCATTTGGTGGTTGCTTCATAAAACCGCTCGTTTTTTGCACTCGTAAATGTAAATTGGCTTTTTGGTGCGACGAAAAGGAAAATTTTCTCCTGAAACATTGTTTGCCATCCTATGATGCACGTGTATACACAATATAGATAAATTATCACAAACTATGTCTTCATTCTAGCCGTAACATTGGTCATTTGATCCGAAAGCCAAAAACTTCAAACGAGATAGGTCATTTTGTGAAGGGTTTTTTGAGACATAATCAATATACCAAGATTGATATTTTTCCTTCTAACTATGTCACATAATATGACACCACGTGAAGGTTTCGCATTGTTTGGATCGTTTTTGAATTTCTTATGCCCGTTTTAAACTATTGTTAAACTTTCTCGAACAGCGGGCATGAAGATTCTTAGCTCGGGGATGAGACTCGCTAAATTTGAAGTGGATATCCGATGAAACAACATATTGTGAACCTAAAAATAATTTTTGTAAAAAATCATGAGCATCCCATCATGTGCCTGTAGTTCATATCCGATCCACTTCCAACCGATTCGGCAGGAATTTGTCTTTTTTACTAGGGATAGATGAAAATGTTTGAGATCCCACTGTTAGTACATTGTTCATTTGAGGTGGTCTAGTATTTTTGAAAAAATATGGTGGTAGCATTTTGAATTAGCCATTTCGTGGTTGCTTCACAAAACCGACCGTGTTTTGCACTCAGAAAATAGAAAATGGCTTTTTATTGTGACAAAAAGAAAACTTCCTCGTGGAACATTGTTCATCATCCCATGATGCACATGTAAGCACAATATGGACACATGATCACAAACTATGCTTCATTTAGCCATAACATTGGTCATTTGATTTGAAAGCCAGAAAACCTCGAACGAGATAGGCCATTTTGTGAAGGTTTTTTGAGACATAATCAATATACCAAGATTGATATTTTTTTCTTCTAACTATGTCACATAATATGACACCACACGAAGGTTTCACATTGTTTGGATCTTTTTTAAATTTCTAATGCCTATTTTAAACTATATATAATTTTTTATGTTTCACTTACTTTTTATTTACAAATGTGTAATATTTGAGTGTAGATAGAAAAATCTTATTTTTCTGCAAATTTTGATATATTATTTGTATTTTTCTGAATCAGAATGATTTAGTTATGATTTTTCAAAAATTAATGAGGTAAAAGGAAAAATAGCTAAATGGTAAAAAGTATAGAAGCCTACGGCTTAACCGTCGACACAGCCCAACCAATTTTTTTCAAAAAGCTACGCCGACGGCCAGGCCGTAGGCACAACATAGCTACCTAACATTGTTTTAGTCGCCGTGTCTGAACTGGGGCTACGCCGAGGACTACCGTCGGCACAACCCACTCTACTACGCCTATGGCCGTGTTACGCCAAAAGCTATCCTCGGCACTTTCATCTACGCCAACGGCTGAGTTGGGCGGCTGACCGAAAAAGACCGCTATATCGATGACTTCAATATTTGGCCGTCGATGTAGCCAGCCGACCGTCCGCATCTCCAGATTTTTCTGTAGTGAAGCGGGCAAGTCGTACTCGTACTACGGGCTGGTTGCACTATTGCGTCCGTGCTTTGGGGCAAGCAAAGAGAAGTGCTACTCGAGTACTAGGACAAAGAGAGAACGTTTGTACTATCTTCATTCTAAGGCTTAAGGCCTATATTTTTTTAGAAAAAACAAACTATGTCAAGTTTGATCAAGTTTTTATCAAAAAATATTAATATGCAAAATACATAATCAATATCTTTGGATAGATAATGAAATATATTTTCATATGATGTCTACAAAATATCATCTTTATTGATATTTTTTTCTAAAAGTTTGGTCAAAGTTTAGTTGGTTTGACTTTAAAAAAAATAGGCCTTAAGCCTTGAGATAGAGGGAGTAGTACGTAATAGATAGACGGAGAGGGTGGATAAATTCGTATAGGCCTAGTTTGACAATGAAGTTTGTTTGAAACTGAAGTATTTCAAAACTATAATATCTAAGTGTCTGGGCTAGATACTTTAGTTTCGAAAAAAGAGGTCTGAAATTGTGTTTTAATACTTCAAAATAGCATGTTTTGAAAGATATTAAATTATTAATACTACAGTATAGTTTTTAGTTATAGCCAACCACGTCAATAGACATGAACTGAGCTGTTCTTTATCGGAAAAAAACGAGCTGACTTGGTGTGTCAATCGGCTGAGCGCACCACGAGTCTGAGCTGCAGGGATCTGAGAAGAGGCGGAGCTGAGTGTATATTGCCTGTTGCGTATTAGCATGCGAGATGACACGTAGTGTCCTTTTTTTTTCTTTGACATGTGGCGGCAGGGACGATGCCAGCGCGTGTGCCTCATGAAAATCAAGATGCAAATAAAAGAAAGCGGCGTTGCTTTGGAGGGATCATAGCACACCAGGCTTCTAAATCTCACTACACACATAAGTGTTTCCAGGAGCATATATATAGCTAACCTTCATAACGTATTTATTTTTTAACTGTTTTGCTAAAAATCAGATGTCTAATTTTTAGTTACATCTCAATCTTTTTTTTAGAAATTGGATATACCTCGTGATTCGTGCAGTATAAGAGTTACACTGAATTGCAAGTGGAAATTTAACAACTGAGAATTGATACAAATCTTATAAGTAGTTGCAACTATGTTATAACTAAAAATTATTATAAAATAGTAGGATAACGTTAGGACCGAGACAACTAAAAATCAGGTACGTGAGATCTACACGCTCTCTTGTTTTAATGCCTCCCTAAACAAAATGGAAAATTAGGCATGCTTTGCACCGGCGGAATCTAAGCTCTTTTGGTAGACACATATTACAATGCAATGGTGGCATGTTTAGTTAGCGTGAATTTGTAATAACTACGAATGCACCAGCTCAAACTTCGCCACGAACGGCATACAAACATTTATCTGGGATGCGTTTGATTGCTTATAAAGGCGTTTCTTGTATCCAGCGATACACAAAACGTGTGTTTGATCATTCGCGCCGGACTTGGCTGGCACTGGTTTAAAATACCCCAAATGCTGGCTCCACGTAACGCCCAAATCGAGCAAATCCCAAATGCTGGTTCCACGTGATGACCGAATCGAGCGGACCCCAATGCTGGCTTCACGTGACACCCAAATCGAGCGTTACCGTTGGGACTGGCCCTGGCAAGCGGAAAGAGAGGAACAACTTGCACGGAGAGCGTAAAGACGGCAGGAGGCATATCGGCAAAAGTAGCCTCGCCTCCCTCTGAGTCTGTCACCACCCGCAGGAAAATATATCCATCCTCATCTTTCTCTTGGGCGACGACTTTGGCGGCAGTGGCAATTTAGATCTGTGCCATCGGCTACTGGTGTGTACGCACATCTCTAAAACATGGTCCTTCACTCTGTCTTCTCTGGCACCGGCTGCTATGGCCTTGCAGATGCGGCACTGGCTTCTCCTCTTCATGTTTATCACCGTCTTTTCCGGCTCCTGAAGGTCGTTGTCGTCTTCAACCATGGATATCATCACCACCTCCACACCCCTCCCCCAAAGGTAGCTCCATAGCTATTGTTTGTTAGACATTATAGCCATTTTTTTAAGTACGTATGCAATGTTGATTTGATTAGGACCAACGGTTGAAGGTTATTATCCAAGCAGCTGTCTTGGTGGCCGTGATTCAGGCATGGATTCTTTTGATCCACAAGAAGAGCGACTGGACTAACAGGCCCGTGAAATATGCTCCCATGGTACATTGCGATAGAGAGGATATAAAATATGTACTACATTTACAACAACAATGATATAGAGGCTATCACCATGCTCCGGATGATAAAATCCCCTTTTAGCCTACTTGTTCACAAATTAAGGGTAATGGGTTTGCTTAAGGACAACATCTACACCTGTATCGAAGAGCAAGTAGCATTGTTCCTTCATATTCTAGGAGATAACCAGCGATTTTGAGTGATTCACAACACATGGAGGAGATCAACGGAGACAACTAGAAACAACAAAGTAGAAACCTTTTGTTGTTTTCATTTGGAATTAAGATAATAAAAACTTGAATAAACTAAAGAATTATGGCTACAACTAAAACAACATGATCATTATATAGACAATGAAGAGAAATAAATCATGCCCCCCAAGCTTCGGTGATCGCTAGTAGTATTTAACATGGGATCTACACGATAATGCCCATAGTTTATGTACTTAGGTTTCGGGAAGGAGGTTTGCACTGGTGACTTCATTGGCTAGCAGACAAACAAGGAGACACGAGTTTACTCAGGTTCAGGCCCACGAAGGAAAAACCCTACTCTTGCTTGTCTGTTCTTGATTGATGATGAAGATTACAAGTCACCGAGATGGCAAATGTTGCACAGATTGGATATGGAGTGAACTACGGGTGCTGTGTAAGTTGTATTGCGGGGGTTGTGGAGATTTCTCCTCCTCGACGGCCTTTCCTAGCCTTTATATATGGGTAGTATAGATCTTAGGTATGTGACCAAGTAAGTTACAAGTTAGATTCAAACTCTAGTGTTTCCTAGTCTTGGACTTCATAGTCGCTAACTTGTCTTGGGCTTCAAGATCCTTAGTAGGTCATCGTGTGGGACTTTCGCTGGGCCGAGCCAGGTAGGTTATAGGCATGTGCCCTCTAGGCATACCTATATCAGTATTCTCCGAGTGCACAGTCAAATCGCAGATTCGGGTGAAGACTTTTGAAGTCTAGGATGCGTAGTCTGAGTCCACAATATCATAAGGAAAAGAAACTGATCCGGGAGTACATCAGTCAACATGTTTATAGATGCTTAATATCCATAGGGATATTGGTAAGTGTGCTTCATGCTCTTGATGGATTGGGATCGGTTAATTTCTCTTGGGACTCGAGTCCCTAGATTCGAATCCGGTATGTGTTGGGGTAGTTCGACTCATGTCATGAATGTGACTCGGGTAGTCAAGGAGATGTTACCTATGAACTCGACATTGATATAGGGTGTATAACATGTGAATTCTCCAAGTGTTTGATCATCAAGGGTATGGAGTCGATACTGCGGACATAGTCGACACAATGGACAAACTATGTTGTTTTGATTTTTATAGGGTGCACGACCATGGGAGTAGTCCCGAGTGTCTGCTAGAGTCGTAGACTCGGGTTGAGACTCAAAGCCTTAAGTCATGCATCATGCAACCATAGTCAACAATCTTGTAAGAAGAGAACACTGACCTGGAAGTGCATCAAGTTAGCGATCTCCATAGATTTAGATGTTCAGCAGTCGATGCCACAGACATAGTCGATATGGCCGTGTTTAGTCAGAAGGAGTCGACACCGCCGAAAGAGTCTACGTAGTCATTTACGTTGGGTGTGAGACCAGCGCCCCTATGGGAGTAGCCGCCGAGTGTTTAATAGAGTCGTGGACTCGAGTGGAGATTCAGGTCAAGTATCATGCAGTCGTAGTCGATAATCATGCAGGGAGAAATAACTGACTCGGAAGTACATCGAGTCAGCATCTTACTCGTAAGGAACCAAGAGTCAATGCTGTAGTCGTAGTCGATGCAATGAAGTCATGTGGTGTTTATCTGGAAGGAGTCAACACAGCGGAGTCATGCGGAGCTTAGCAAGAAGGAGTCGACACAACGAAACAAAACAACATGGTCGTCTCTGTCGTGTCCGTGACCATCTCTGTCGGGTGCGCGACCAGTGCTCCCGATAGGAGTAGCCTCTGAGTCTATGTGCGGAAACTTGTGGCCAAGCATAGGCTCTTTCTTTCATAGCGTCAAGCGACGCACCACCCGATAAAGTTCTCCACTTAGGCAACACATCAGCTTTGTTGTTTTTCAAATATGTTGGAGGCCTCGACAAAATTTCCTGGTGTAGTCGACGTCCTTGTAAACTACAGAAAACATAAATAATTATGAAGCATTTGCCACTTAGGAAACGTTGCCTTTGCGGATTATAATATTGTCGGTTGCAACTGAACTCGACACATCGCCACCGTACGCGAGTCCTTTTCATTAGCCTAACACCCTTGGTATCTATGCCTTGTCTACCTGTTAGTCGGGCTGCAACTGGTTTGGAGTTTTCAAGGATTCGACGTTTAGGAAGAGTGAGCTACTTGGGTAGTCGTGTGTTGTAACACCTCGGCCTCTTCAGTCCGGTGGCTATCACCCCTGGCAGATTTTTAGGATCTCTATACTGACCCCACATACCAATACTAGTCTGTTTTGCGCATTGTGTCCTCACTCGTGGACACTGGGGAGCAACTTACCGGTTGGTTACTGATGAGTGTAAATATGATGCATATTTAATCATACAAATTATTCATATTATCACTCGTCTCATGCTATATCTAGCTACAACTATGCCCATTATGCATGATTACTAGCTATCATTCATTTTTACATAGACTTTGCACAAATAGTAGTTATAGTAGGATTTTATTACCTTTTTTTGTCTTTTACTTGTGTGTAGATGCTATGGACAATCCTGGATTAAAGGAGCCAAGAGGATTCAATATGGAGAAGTTACATGCGTCCGACTTAGCCATATGAGACGTGGAAAAATCATATTTTTATATCATGTCAAATTGCTTATCCAATACCATGGTGTTATAGCCCTCATCCAGAAGAATGCAACGAGCGAAAGAACATCTGAATCAGAGTACGTATGAAAAAATAACGACCAAAACACTGTGTAGTACAGTGGGTTTAACGACCTGTGGTACAGGGCGAAGCCTGTCCGTACCATACGGGCATACCACCCTCTGTTGGTTCTGTTTCGTCAAACATAACAACATTTGTGAAGGCCTGATTGGCATATTCGGCCCCCGGCTCTGTCCGTTCACGAAACCGACCTCCCGAATGTCTATTTAAAGAGGGAAAACCCTATCTGCCAGGAGAGAGAGAGAGAGAGAGAGAGAGAGAGAGAGAGAGAGAGAGAGAGAGAGAGAGTCCATCGACGCCATAGGGGCGGAGCACTGCCGCTTTGTCGCCCTCCATAGCCACCGCACACAAGATCTCCACCACCACACCATTAAAGAGGAAGAGGATACTTTCATCTCCACCACCACTACGCTGATGGCTGCCGTAGGCGTCTGGCCGTCGGCATAAGAAAAACCGTCGGCGTAGCGCATGCCGAGCCCACATCGGTGGTTGGCTGTTGTTTGGTCTGAGAGTAGCTACGCCGACGTGTAATACCGTCGGCCTAGTTGTTTTTCATTTTTTTTGAATTGTTTGACTCGTTAATCTCACAAGCATCTTTTTTTGAATTATTTGACTCGTTAATCTATCAAGCCTCTTTTTAACTCTAAGTATGATTAATCTTCGGTCAAATTGTACTTATGGTCAAACTTCCCGATCGGTCACTCATACTCACAACACTACTCCATCCCTAGCACGCTTAACTTTCCTATTTTTTCCGAATGAGCTTCCGATAATAAAATAAGACCTTATTTATAATACTACCATATCAGTCATATTAACCCTTGAACCATGGTGTCACACGCCTTTATATTTTAAATATGAAATATTTATTTAACTATACAAAAATGAATAAGTAATAATAATCTTGAATTCAAATAACAATAAAATGATTTCCCCCTTTTTCTATTTAATATGGAATAATTCATATCTTTAAATCTGTAAATCAGAATTTAACAAATAATATGTCTAAATAGATAAGAAAATGAGAAAATTCAAACATGACATACCTATCATATTTATAATCATGCATCATGTATTTTTTTTAAATCATATAATAGTGTTTGAATCTTCAAAAAATCATATCAAAAATTCCCTTTTGAATGTGAGGATTGTAAAACTCCTTAACTCGGGACCGAGCCTCGCTAAAGTTTTAGTGGATCTCTGATGAAATACCATATTGTGAACGTAAAAATTATTTTTATAGAAAATCTTGAGGACTAGATTATGTATCTGTAGTTCAAATCTGACCTACTTCCTACCGATTCGGTAGGAATTTATCTTTTTCACGAGCGGTGGAAGGAAACTTTTAAGATACCCCGGTTGGTAAAATTATCCATTCAAGGTGTTCTAGTAATTTTGAAAAATGGAGTGGTACCATTTTGAAACTTTTATTTGGTGGTTGCTTCACAAAAAACCTCGTTTTTGACACTCGAAAAATAAAAAATAGCTTTTTGGTGCGACAAAAAGGAAAACTTCCTCCTACAATATTGTTTTCTATCCCATGATGCATAATAAGGACATATTATCACAAACTATGCCGCGATTCTAGCCATAATATTGGTTGTTTGGCTTGAAAACCATGAAACCTCGAACATGATAATTCATTTCTGAGAAGGTTTTTGAGATGCAATCAATATACCTATTTTGATATTTTTCGTTGTAACTATGTCAGATAATATGACACCACACAAAGGTTTTAGATCATTTGGATCGTTTTTGAATTTCTTATTGCCGTTTGAAACTGTTGGGGTTCGTAGCATGGAAAACAAAAAAATTCTACCGCATGCATACAAACAAGCCAAGATCTATCTACTAGATTGAAGCAACGAGTCGATTAGAGTACTCACCCTCGAAGATTCTAAAGCGGTTAACGAGAGCATATTCTCGTGGGTGATGTAGTCGTACACTTGCTGATCTCAAGATCGTGTAGACGATCCTTCTGGCGCTGCGTTCCGGCAGCGCTTCCACAGTCGGTCACATGTTCGGTACTCGATGAATACCTTCCTCTTGTTCCAGCAGGCAACGGAGGTTGTAGTTCTCCCCTCGCGATTCTGGCAGCACGACGGCGTGGTGTCGGAAGTAGGGAGAAGATCCCGCTGGGCTTCGCCTAAGCCGGTGCGAGTTATGGTGGATCTAGGGTTTCCGGAGATCTAGGTTTAGAAGGCCGAAGAGGAGGAGGAGGTGTCGGCGGCGGCTAGGACGACGGCGACGGGCCGGCAGTGGCACAGGGCGGCGGCGGCTGGCGGCGACGGCTTGGGCGGCGGCGGTGCACGGGTGGGGAGGGTTGGTGTTGTGTGCTTTGGGGTAGCCCTCCCCCTCTATTTATGAGAGGGAGGGAAGCTTGGGAGAGGGAAGTTTGAATCCATACCCAAACCCAAGTTGGATAGAAGGAAGGACTCTTTCCTTCTTCCACTAGGAAACTATTGTTCTAGTTTGACTTTTCAAACCTTCCTTTTGACTTTTAATTTAGAGCTTTATTTCTCTCTCGTAAATGCCCAACCAAAGTGACCTAGGACATGATCCAATCATTTCACTTAACCATGACACATTCATGGACCATTCCCCTTCCGGTCCGGTGAACCTTCTAGACCCTTCTAGAACCTCTCCGATGAAAACATCAAAATCATTCCTGAACTCCGGAATCGGACTTCCCTTATATGAATCTTATTCTCCGGACTATTTTGGATCTCCTCGTGATATCCCGGATCCCATCCGAGACTCCGAACAACATTCAGTTTCCCTACTTACATTCCATATCTACTAAACAACATCGAATCCTTAAGTGTGTCTCCCTACGGTTCGTGAATTATGCGGACATGACCGAGACACTTCTCCGATCAATAACCAATAGAGGAATCTGAAAATTCATATGGCTCCCACATATTTCTACGATTACTTTGCGATCGAATGAACCACTTACATACGATACCAATTTCCCTTTGTCTCGTGATAGTTTACTTATCCGAGGTTTGATCATCGGTATCTCTGCATACCTAGTTCAACCTCGTTACTGATAAGTACTCTTTTCTCATTTCCATGATATTTGATCCCTTGTGAGCCAGTCACATGCTTACAAGCTAATTGGATGACATGCCACCGAGAGGGCCAAAGTATATCTATCCGTCATATGGATGGACAAGTCCCACTCTTGATCCATGTGCATCAACACATATTTTCCGAACACTCAATGCCACCTTTATAATCACCTAGTTACGGTGTGGTTTTTGATGTCATCAAAGCATCCTTCCAGTGATGGTGATTAGCATGATCTCATGGTCGAAAGAATTAGGTTACTATGTATCAGAAAGCTTATAGCAAATGAACTATATTAAAATGATTTGATCTTATGCTACGCTTAACTATAGGAGTATGTCCATCACATCATCTATTATATACTAAAAGCAATATAAGGGTGTTTTTCGAGGCACCACGTTAAGCCACATCATTCAAAATTAAATTGGTGGTTAGATCTAAAATTTGTGGTTGGGATTTATCGAAAAATAAAGTCACGTAAATGTGTACATAGTCTAGTTTCTAATGGATTTGACACGCTCTACAAAACCGACACGGTCTAAAACACCCGTAACCTGCCGCTGCCGTTCCGTATACAATCGACGATACCGATAAAAACCTTTACCCTAATCTGTAGGGCGATAAGAGAAAACAACGGGTCCGAAGGCCTGGTTTGATCATCGCCGCCATGGCCTATTTCCACTACCGTTTTCCGACCAAGGAAGGCACTGATTAATTAAACAGGAATAGCTGCAGAACAAGTCCGCTCCATCCAAGAAGAAGGCCCGATGCCTATCCTAGGCTGCGCCAGCGATCTACAGTCGGCAGCAGAGAGATATGACCAATTCTCCCGTAAGTATAACTGCTCATGCATGCACGTTAAATTATTTTATTCTGGGAAAGCACACCTAACCACAAATCCATCCGTGAAATCCGGCCGGAGGTACAGCTAGCTGATTGATGTCTGAATAACGCCCACTTATCTTGATTCAGTGATCGGTTGATATAGACGATGCTCCATGAGATTTATTTGCAAAGAGGTTGAGTTTAGTATAGTAATAATTATAATTCTCTTCTCAAGGAATAACACGACTGATCGAGTACTTCAGCGTATGCAGACTGATATAGCTATGCAAAAAAAAAAAAACAGATTAAGTCTTCTTAATCTAATCTAATTATTTTTTAATTCTCCTTTAGTTAATCTAATTTATTTTATAATTAAGCATCCCGAGTCGATCAATGGTTTCAGTAAAATAGTTCTACCAACTATTCTAAAAGACCGATCTGTTAGAAAGTGGTGATATAGTATACTTAACACCCCCTTCACATCCGACTTGGATGTGGAAATAAAAACAATGTCTCCCCTCATGCCCTTTACTGAGCGGACTGAGCAGAGATGGAGAAAGAAGCGGGGCTGAGACTTGAACTCAAGACCTCAAACTCTGATACCATGTTAGAATAGTTCTATCAACCAACTTTCCTAAAAGACCGATCTGTCACATCTCTACAAATGAATCTCTGTTGGTGGATTTGTGTTGGATCCAACATGAGATGAGGGATTTTTATTACAAGATAGGAGACTTTCTCTTCTGAATAAATATTATATATATTAGAAATCATTAAAAAAACAAAGTAGAAAATAAGAATAATGCATGACAAAAAGGCTAGGTTGGTCTGTGCAAAATTTCCTGTCCTACCCAAGTGCAATGGGTTTCGATGGTGATCTTAAAATTTTCCGAGTTTAAGGAAAAGTCATGAGATATCCCTCATATATCTATACACTTGGTGTCAAACCTCAAAGGTAATTAGGCACGTGTGTGCACAAGATAAAACAAAAAATAATTAAAAATGTCAAAAAAAAAAACTCAACTGACAAAGAGCATCATTTAATAAGAAATTGCCCGCCATGGTTTTATCTTCAATGTCCATAGTGTAGACTTGCGGTCCACAAACAAGCACTTTTTCGGGTATAATTTACAGAATTCCGGTCTCTAGAATTTATTATTTTTTAGGTTATTAGATTTATGGAATTACATTTCGTATAAAACCTTCCAGTAGACCGGGAAATAAAAAATATCACTTTGTACTCCGTATATATGGAAAAACATTTTGGGCCTGACCTTTTGCAAAAAATAGTATCGATTGTCATGATGAAAATTGTGATGCTAAGCGCTACTAAAAAGAAGTGTATGTTGATGACTACTTGGCATGAATTTGGTGTTGCCGATGACGGAGTCGAAGAGCATAGGAAAATCAACTATTGATTAAAAACATAAATTTTTCAGGACTATGTCATCCAAGCATGTCTACCATTTACCGCCAAACCAATAAGACATGAATAATAGTTTATAAAATCTTCCTTGAAAAGCGGTGCACACAAGTAAAGGAGTAATTGAAAACATATATAAACTAAAAGATACCATTCTATTTTGGGCATCCACAAAAATATTGAGAAATATGAAGGCATTATTACGGTGACATTCATTTGTCCTGAAACATACTTAATTGTTATATATTGATATGCAATGTACCTATACGAAATGAAGGTAAAATTTATAATTTGTAGTTGCAGATTTTTTCCATGTCCGAGAACCGAGTGTACTTTGGAATGAAGAAAATAAATCGGCCAGCAAGAGGAAAGTTATGGATAATCTAAAAATTTCTTTCATTGTTGATATAGATGTCAATGTCCTAAATTATCAAAAAAAATGAATTTCTTATTGGCATCCCTATCAGTACCGGTGAACTCAATTGTTTTATTAATTTTTCATAAGTTATAATTCTTTGAAACTTGAAAGGATGGTCATTAAAAATCATGTATAAAAATAGACATTTAATTGATGTGAACAACTATGCTAGGCATGTTTTCTTACTCATGTTTTGTGACACGACAATACATGTTAGCTGCACTTGGTGGTAGCAAGGAGAGAGTTCAAGAAAATAATAAAAACATATTACCCCATTTCAAATTGACCCTGTTGTAGAAAAACATGTAGTCAAACTCCTCTTAATTTGATTGTAGTCAAAAATGTATCATATTTGGAGATCGAGGGAGATATCAAAAAGGCTTTAATGAGAGAAAGATTTGTCAGAAGCAACCGGTATTAAAATAGTAATCTAAGATAGTAATCTTATTTCACATTATTATATGATTTTTTATGTTCCATTAGAATTATGAGCTAACCAACATATTGAACCGCTAAGGATGAACCTAATTACTCTTTGGGTCATGAAAATAGATTTTCTAAAAAATGACACGGACAATTATATTAATATATTTTTGTAAAAAGGGAAAATAATCACTCACTTATGAATTTCAAAGATATTTTCGAGCAAAAGTTAATTTGTTTTAGTATAGTATTTATGTCGGAGTATTTACGTTGTAGTGATTTATTATACATTTTATGACAAACTAAAGATAATACCCTCGCATTTGCGAGGGCCATCCTGCTAGTTCTCCTAATGATATGACCCTGTTGTTAATAACATCTCTATGTTCATGATCAGGAAACCATCATCATATATTAACCAACAAGCTAGTTTAACAAGAGGCTTTACTAGGGACTCTTTTATGTTTACAAATCACACAAGTATTAATGTTTCCGATTAATACAATTATAGCATGGTATGTAAACATTTATCATAAGCATGAAGATATGATAATAACCACTTTATTATTGCCTCTTGGGCATATCTCCAACAGAAACTATGGTCAAAACGACGGGTATGAAGATTCTTAGCTTGAGGCTGAGCCTCACTAAAGTTGCAGTGGATATCTGATGAAATAGCATATTTGAACCTAAAAATCATTTTTTCAAAAAATCATGAGCATCATATCATGTACTTGTAGTTCAAATCAGACCCACTTCCGACCGATTCGGCAGAAAATTGTCTTTTTCACAAGGGGTGGAAGGAAAAGTTTAAGATACCCCGGTTGGGATATTGTCCAATCAAGGTGACCTAGTATTTTAAAAAAATAGGGTGGTACCATTTTGAAACTTTAATTCATTTGGTGGTAGCTTCACAAAAATACCCCATTTTTTGTTACTTGGAAAATGGAAAATTACTTTTTGATCCGAAAAAAGGAAAAATTTCTCATGCAACATTGTTAGCCATCCCGTGATGCACATATGTGCATAATATGGGCATATTATCATAAACTATGCCTTGATTCTAGACATAACATTAGTTGTTTAGGCTGAAAACCATGAAACCTCAAACATGGTAGCTCATTTATGAGAAGGTTTTTTGAGATGCAGTCAATATATCAAGTTTGGTATTTTTTCTTGCAACTATGTCATATAATATGATACCACGCGAAGGTTTTACATTGTTTGGACCAGTTATAAATTTCTTGTGCTCGTTTCAAACTATGTTCAAAACGTCGAGCATGAAGATTTTTAACTTGGGGCCGAGCCTCCCTAAACTTGCAGTGGATCACCGATAAAATAGCTTACTGTGAACTTAAAAATATTTTTTCCAAAAAATCTTGAGCATCATATCATATACATGTAGTTCAAATCTGACCAACTTCTTACCGATTCTACATAAATTTATCCTTTTCACGAGGGATGGACGTAAAGATTTGAGATATCCCGGTTGGGACATTATCCATGCAAGGTGGCCTAATATTATTTCAAAAATGGGGTGGTACCATTTTAAAACTTTTGTTTGGTGGTTGCTTCATAAAACACCCCATTTTTGTCACTCGAAAAATAGAAAATGACTTTTTGGTGCGATAAAAAGAAAAACTTTGCCCTGCAACATTGTTTGCCGTGCCATGATGCACATGTTTGTATAATATGAGCATATTATCACAAATTATGCCGCGATTTTAGCCATAATATTAATCGTTTGGCCTAAAAACCATGAAACCTCGAACATGATATCTCATTTTTGAGAAGGTTTTTTGAGATTCAATCAATATACCAAGTTTGATTTTTTCCTTGCAACTATATCACATAATATGACACCACATGAAGGTTTTATATTGTTTGGATTGTTTTTGAATTTCGTATGTCCGTTTCAAACTATGGTCAAAACGAGGGGCATAAAGATTCTTAGCTCGTGGCTGAATCTCGCTAAACTTGCAGTGGATTTGTAATGAAATAGCATATTGTGAACTCAAAAATGATTTTTCCAAAAAAATCATGAGTATCAGATCATGTACCTGTAGTTCAAATCTGACCCACTTCCTACAAATTTGGCAGAAATTTGTCATTTTTATGAGGGGTGGACGGAAATGCTTAAGATATCCTGCTTGGGACAATGTCCATGCAAAGTGGCCTAGTATTTTGAAAAAATAGGGTGGTACCATTTTAAAACTTTTTTTTGGTGGTTGCTTTATAAAACACCTCGTTTTTTATACTCGAAAAATAGAAAAATATGTTATACAAAAGTATATATAATGTTTTTGTATTTTATTCAATAAAATGTAATATTTGAGTTTATATAGATAGTTTTACTTTTCTGCAATTTTTGATATATTATATGTATTGTTTTGAATTAGAATGGTTTAGTTATGATGTTTCTAGGATTAATGTGGCAAAAAGGGAAATAGCTATGCCGACGGCAACGCCGTCGGCGTAGGTGTGAAACGGCGTAGACTTGACGCCGTCACGTCCAATCCCTACGTCGAAGGCCCGGTCTATACCGACGGCTGTCGTCAACCTATCCGGCCCTACGCCGACGGCAAACCTGGCCGGCGACAGGTTTGCTCGGCTACCCGCCTCAGGGCCTACACCGACAGCCCCGAGAAATAGCCGTCGGCACCTGCCCCTTCTCCAGTAGTGCGAGTGATAACCTACTGACACCAAATTCAATTTAATACTTCCTCTAATCCAAATTAATGGACTTAAATTTTCTAAATTACACACATGAGCTGGTAGTCAGACAATTACTTGAACAATCTTCTAGATGTTAATGTCAAATATCTTGTTTACCTTTTACACATATGGTAATTTGTCATCATGTACAGGTACGGTGCATTGCAAATCTTCTCTATATTAATAGCAAATATATTGTCTTCTATTTTACACTTATGGTCCTTTGTCAAGATATACACGTGTTACATGTGGGATTGCCTAGCATAACGCAAATCTTTTAGATATTATTAATGAAGAATATCTTGTTTCCATTTTTACACCTATGGTCCTTTTCATCATGTACACGTGTTGCATCTGTGATTGAATAAATTAAAAGGCAAACAATTACAACATTATTCGACAATTAAAGCACACGTTCTACAAATACCACAACCAAGACATACTCGATTGCACAGAGAGAGAGAGAGAACATTCAAGAAACATTTGCCATGAAGGTCATCCTCATCCTCCTCGTCTGCATCGTAGCACCCCTCCGTATGGCCGCCGCACGCCTTTCGTGCCCCAACGTGCCGCATATTAGCACGCGTTCCGTCTGCAGCAACGCCTGCGGCACGAAGGTCCTTTACGACCACTGCATCGACGCGATGCGGAGCGGCGGCATCGACCCGTCCCCTTCCCACACGGAGGAGACCACCGTATACGCCATCCTCGCCGCGAACCAGACATGGGATTCCTACAGGGACACCCTTAAGGCTTTGAGCTTCCAGCTCCAGCAGAACAAGTCGCTCTCCTATGCCGATGGCGAAGCCTACATGGGCTGCCAGGATGACTACGTCGCGGCAAGCAACTCCATCAGCATCATCATGAATGGTTGCCTGGAAAACTGCTACTTTGAGAAGCTCGTCAGCATGTACCTGGAGGGGATGGCGAGCCTGGAAAACTGTAGGGACCGCATGCTGGCTCCATGGATGAAGGCGCCTCTGCTGTATCCCAAGGTTGAGCGTGATCGGAACAAGGTCTTGATGGCCTACTTGCTTGGTAAACTGCTAGCAGGCCTATAAGTGTGTGCTAGATGTGATTTAGTAGTATGCATGTTGACCCAACAACAATCAATAAAGACGGGGTTTGGCTACTACCTGATTTTACATTTGTGTATCTACTATTGTTTGCGTGCCTAGCCCCTCAGTTTAATCGATCTGCTGTGTATCATTGTACAGTGCGTGGTTCCGCTACCTCAGAACCTGACTTGTACCGCTCGGATGTTTGTGCTAGAACACAGAACACGACCTGTGATGGCATTAATTCCTTCACCTGCTGTCCTCCTCCTCACACCCTGCCCTATGTCACAATTTATGTTTGCCGGATCTAGTCAGTTTAGGGCATCTCCACCTGCCGATCCATCCGGTTACCCTGAACGATCCGGTTCTGTCCGTTTGGGTGGAGGCTCGGTCGATTTGGTTAGGGGGTCTGGCCTGTCCGGCCGACCGCGCCCAGCGGGCCGACCCATATGTCCATCTTCCTCCCGCTGTCACCGGTTGACACCCTCGTGATGAGATGTTAATGGCAACACGACGTCAGCTGTCAGCACCGGCAGCTTCCCACGTGGCCGGCGTTTCCCGCGCGCGCCTCGGCGAGAAAACTTCCCGCGCATCCCAGGACGTTTCCTGCCTCCACCAACGGCCGCCGGCGCGACGGAGACAACAACCCCCAAAGCAAGCGCAAACCAGCAGCCGAAAAAGCTCCAGCCACCAGAAGTCATGCCTCGCCGCAAGATCGCCACATGGTCCAAGATCCGGAAGATGTGCCGCACCCGCTACTCCGACGTGGAGGTCGACGAGGTCCACCTCGAGGCCACAGTGCTAGAATGCATGGGCGAGGCGCAGGTGCTGGCCTTCGAGAAGGAAGGCGAGATCGCCGAGTGTGCGCTGCGGCAGGTGGTGGAGGCGGCGGCAACAGTGGCCGCCCAATGAGCGGTGACCGACATACACCACCTCAGCCGCCAAGGAGGCGGTGAAGGCTGTGGCCTTGGAGGCCGCATCAGCGGCTCTTCGCGAGATCTGCCACGAGGCGGACATGACCATGCTGGAGGAGGTGGCCAAGGAGGCCGCCAAGTCCGCCATCCGCGAGCTCCGCTAGGCCGCCAAAGCGCGCAGCGAGGTGGAAGAGTACGTCGCCGACTCGGCGGTTGAGGAGGAGCGCGTGTCTCTGGCCGCTGAGGCGGCGCTAGCGTGGGGTCTCGTTGACGCCGACGACAAGGAGGAGGCGGAGGACGATGAAAAGGAGGGGGATAAGGTGGACCAGCTGGAGACGCTGCCCGCCGTCCCCGTGCGAATAGCACGGACGCTGGGCTTCGGTCCCAATGGTGCTCCGGCTTCGTCTCCGTCTCTGGCTCCTCCGACGGAGTTGCTCGCCGAACAGGAGGCGAAGGACCACTGGACCGCCGAGATGGACAAGGCCCTGGCGAACCGGGCGGCGGATGACCGGTAGAAGGCGGAGGGCAAGGCGGGGCTCGCGACCGTCTCCATGAACGCGTCCAGCAGCGGGCCATCTGGGCCGCTAGGGCGGCGATCGACGAGGCCGGCGGCCGCAGCAACGGTGGACGTGGCAACAACGGCGAGTAGCCTCCGCGCCGTCCTCCTCCAGCAGTAGCCGTAGCCGTAACCGCAGCGGAAGTAGCAATAGCATCCCCCTAATTTTTGAATTGCCTTTTTGTAACTGACAGGGCTTAATCTAATGAAAAACTATCGTTAAGTACTAATATCTCAATTACATATGGGCCCGGGTGACCAACACGCACGGCGTCCTTGCTATTCGCGTGCGTCCGGATCGACGCAACCAAACCCTAGATTAGATGCATGGATTGGTCGAGCCGGACGTGTTTCTCCGGATGGGTCGGCCCGCTGGGACGCCATGCACGCCCCGCGTGTCCGCGTGGACCATTTTGGACATGCTCGGACCGGATGGGTCGGCCCGTTAGAGATGCTCTTAGTTGTATCCGAGAGTTTTTCATATTCTAGCTACCTATGATGTTCTCAGTTTTATTTTTCGAATCAGTACAGTATGTAATGCACCGAGAACATATTTTCAAGATTATATTTGGCAGTTTGCCTAAACTTTCCACTGATCTGCCGATGTACATTCAATAATCACCTTAGTTCAGTTTTTTCGCATGCTCTTCCTTAGTTTCTATCGTGTTTGGCAAGTACCTGTCATGTACCTCTGGCCAACCAAGTATGTCTGAACCACTTTTTGTAACGCAATTAGTCTATATCTTTTAGCTGCCCTTCTCAAATTTCTCTGGTTATTCTGATATATTCGACACAGTGGTAACACTAATGCATCTTTGGTTCTTACTGCTAGTGGAATTTTATCCGATCTAGGGGCGGTCTGCACATTCTCCCCTGGAATATTTATCCAATCTCTAACTACTCCCTCCGGCCTATATTAATTGACTCACATTTGTCTAGATTTAAATAAATCTAACACTATTTAGCATATAGATTCATTCAAATTTTAACAAAACTAAATTAATTAATAAGAATCGGAGAAAGTAGTGAAATTGTACCAGACTTACGACCGGCCGACACAGTCTCTCCTGGTACATTTATGTACAAGAACACACTCATAACAAAGACCGACACAGATCACCTAGGCTTCCTCTATTAAACCTTTCCGGCCCCTATACATAAATGAATGGCGACAGGAGGATAAACTCATCAATTACAAATTAAATACTTTCTCTGTATCTATACACTAAAAAAACATGTCTTAGAAAATGAATGGCGACAGGAGGATAGTGAAATTTGTATTTTTCTAGAACCGAATGTATCTATACACTAAAAAAACATGTCTTAGATAGTTGCGAATCTAAAAAAATCCAAGTCACTTATTTCCGGACGGAGGAAGTATTTGAAACTTATTGAATGGGTTTTAAATATGTAAGTGTAACATAAATTTATGAATTATTTCTCCTTACAATTAAGTTGACTTTGGTGCAAAATTTACTTAATTCTTTCTCAACATCAAATTAAAATTTCTAGCCGCTAAAGACATAATTCCTATAATATAATAAATTTGTTAAACGAACAATTAAATAGTTCTGAAAATAAATAAATATGTTCTCATCATATGGACCTCCAAAGTCGTTATTAAGACGAGAGGCAAGAAATGTTGTGTTCAATTTTCAGCACACTCGTCCTGTAAAAAAAACAGTCCTTGCTGTTACTTTTAGGGTCCACAAATCGATTCATTGTTCACATTTTGGGCGGAAACAACTTCAGATATCGATGTAGAGTATGAGGTGTGGACGATCATGAGGAGGTTCATTTGGACCTGCAAGCCAAAACGCATTTCCGATATGCAAGCTTTAAAACATGTTCAATATGAATAAATTATATGGCCATAAATACCAGTGAGCAAATTATGAAACATGCCTTGGCTTAACCATGTACAGAACTGTGAAGCCCAAAGCAAGGAAAAGGCACAAACAGCCAACACTCAGATACGCAATACCGATGAAGTTATTTTTTCCTCCAATCCAAGATGTAGTAGAAAGGACCACCGCCTTTGATCCTCCAAAACTATATGTGTTATAGTTGTTCTGTATAAACACTGTTATAGTAGCATTTGCCATGATATCTTTCTCGATTCTGCCATATAGCTTTCTAAAAGTTGGGAAGGCAGCGGTCCTCATCCAAACTATGAGATCTTCTTGCTCACTTAACTAAAAATTGTGACAATAAAAATAAATTAATGAGTAAAATATCTAGAAATCTATGCGTACAAGGATGATAATATATGGAGATCTGAGGAAAATTCACGTACTGGTACGCTCTCGTTTAGAGTAGCACCACCAATGAGTTTTCCCTTCTGGAAGTTACTAGGATAGATATCGTCGCCGAATTTATTGTTCTTGTCACTCGCCCAAGCTATATCGTGTTTATTAACTTCAGTAGTCTCCCCGTTGACATCCACTGTAAAGGTATCATTGAATAGACTCCAAGCAACAAGGCCACATGGAACAATTGGAGCACCATCAGTGGTATGCGTTTCAGGATTGCATTCCTTTTTCAAGTGCGCATTCTTGTACATCAGTTGTCTGTCATTTTGACTACTCGCATAGCTAGGAAAAGAGGGCAACAATTGATCTGAGTATGTCTCATAATTTGTTCTGACAGTTGAACAGTGCCTTAGTAAAATGCAATAGAAGGTACGAAATGAAATTTCTCAGGTTCCTTTCAAAGCACAGACTGTTTTCATTGGGGAATATACCTTCGATGGTTTTGATAGAAGTTGCCAATCTGGTAATATAGAAAGATTGGGCTCTTCATGTATTTATGTGCCTAGAAGGCATACAGTAACCATTTAGTACATTAAAAAGAGTAGGTTAATAAAAATATCTTAACATCACAAAGCAATAAGGGCAACGATCACAAGTAAATATGAAATAATTGAGAAAGCATTTTGATTGCAAACACACCTTCAGTGTGATAGTGCATCTTTTGTTACTCGTGGAGTTCTGAATGAACCGGATCTTGTCAACCATGGGCGCACAACTAGTATCGTACCTGCCAACCACTTCAACAACCTGCCATACAGACCCAAAGGTACAGAATAAAATAAATGCACTACAAAGAATCGCAACAGGGAAACCTAATATGATCAAAACATTTTATTTACCTCTTGTGATACAATCAGAGATGCGATCCCAATTGCAACGAATATGATGCTGATGAGCGAGAAGACAGTAATGACCTATGCATGCGCATGTATCATTACATACAAGGAGCTCATAAGTTTGATTCAAAGGATTTATAAAACATATAGGAATAGGAAAAGTGCAGAAATAGAATGACGTGACACTTAGAATCCTACAGGAATGAATAATGCAAGAATCGGTAGGTTGCACCGCAGGAAAAACACAGGAAATTTTATAGGGTTTAGGTATATGTTATAGTTGTCATAGACACATATGAATTTTTCCAAGAGGTCTCACCTCTGGTTAGAAATCCTATAGGATTGTAGTGTAGGAAAACAATGTATAAATTTTTTGTAGGATTTATTCCTTTGAAACAAACATAGTCTATTGGAAAAATTCCTATGAATTGGAATCCTATAGAATTTCTTTGCAGATCCTTTGAATCAAACAGGTCCTCATGTGTAATAAAGCAAATGTATATCGAAAGACAAAACAAATTGGTGAGTGGGATAGTTACAGTTCTAGGTGTGAGCACTGGCCTGCATGCTGGAAGTTCCTGCTGGGTAAACTTCGAATCTGCACATTGAGCGGACGAAGCAAAAAATGTCAATTTCTTGAAATAGTGCTTGATCCAAAGCAGTAAGATCACATAGAAAATGCATTCTCTGGAGATATATAACAAAAAAGGTGGCAGGGCAGGCGACAAAATACAATTGGGCTTATTGATCTTCCTTGGTCTGCCATCAGATTCCGAAGGATCCATCTGCACTGAGCAACCAAACTGGAAGCAAAAATAAATAAAAAAGTTGAATACAATTTGTCCGAGGATAAGCAAAAGTAAGGGATTAGAACAGGGGAAAAACTGGAGTATATATACTCCGAAATCAGAGGGTGACAGCCACGGTCCACTGAGATCGACTCATGTGGTGCACAGCTGAGTCGACAGGTGATGGGGGATTCGGATTTCGGAGTGAGGCAGATGAAGGCAGGAGCTTACCGCAGAGGGGGAGAGAAGGCGGGGTGCGACGTGGGGAGGAAGAAGGTGGAGTGGAGGAGGAATGGACGGAGCGCGGTGGAGTAAAGCAGAGACGGCGAACGGTTTTGGTCTTTGGGCGGAGGAGAGCGATGGTGACAGAAACCTGACGAGGAATAAGAGGTTGTGACAGCACAGAGGTTTTCCATTTTTTTGGAAAGCCCAAGCCGTTCCACCCCACGTTTCCATTTTTGGACAGCCAACCCCATCACGCTCTGTTACAGTTTTTGCAAGATGAGGTTCAATTTGTATGTATCCAATAAATCACATCATGTGACATATATTGTCAAAGATTGGCAGATATTTCTCTTACTCCGCTTCACTTCAAATGATAACAACGTGCACTGTTTACTTTCAAATGAGAATTTCGACTGTTGAAGAAGTGTACATAGCAAAAGGGTGGCTTTAGTTTGGTACCAATGTGTCATGATTTTATTAGTATATAATAAATACATAGATAGCTAGATTGTAGTAATATTGTCACAAGTGCATTGTACAGTGTGCTATAGGTTATCTCCGGCGGGCCGACCCATTTCAGAAACCAAATATGTTTGCTTTGATATGTTTGGGTTAGCCCGCGGACAGAAAATGGAGCATGTTTTTCCTCAGTCCATTTGGGTGGGGTTCCCTCTAGCAATGCCTCGCCGCAACTCCTGAGTTAGCCAAAGACATAAACTCTGTAGCAAATACCACTTTTGATGAGAGGTTTGTGAAGCTATACTAGTCTTGCACTGATTGCTTCCGAAGATCATCACATGGGCCAGTATCAACGACATGGTGTGGCAGCGGTTCCTGGCGGAGGAAGTCGAGCCACATGTGATCGCCTTTACAGAGTCTATGAAGGAGACGGAGAGAGCCGATTACTCGGCGGTGGTGGAGGGACCAACATCCCAACATTTAGGACTAAACTAAGAATAGATTTAGGATTTTGTACATATGCATGCATTCATCTGAAAATCTGGGTAATTTTTTCGCAAACTAAAACCCTAGAGATTAGAGCCTCTTGCTTCGATGGATTAGAAATTAGCCATCTCAGCGAGTGCGATAGATTTTGACATGACCTTTAGGTATTCTTTGTGTTTTGGAGGCGAAGGGTAGAATTCAAACTTGCTTTTAAATCTCAATTTGAATTCAAACTTGAAAATTCTATAATATTAAAAGTATAATTAAGTATACACAGATGTTATAATAAGAAATGAATTTGATTATTGGATAATATTATATGACATTATAATAATAAATAAGAAATAAAAGAATAAGTGGAATTATATTCCATAATTCAATATTATAAAACAAGTAAATTGAAATAACTAAATAAACAGAAATGATTACAAGAATGATATAAAATAATTCTTTATTAATATATACGTACAATATTACAATATTATTTTACGATAAAATAATAAAAGTAGATTACAATTAAGTAAATGAAACAAGTAAATATAAAATGAAAATGGAAAAGGAATTACAATAATGAAATAAAAAGAGTTCTTAATTATAAGATGAATGCAAATATTACATTGTTCCTTTATAATAAAGGAATAAAAAGAAATATTACAAAATGGAATTGAAGGAAAAGGTTAACTTTATCACTTAAAACAAATATTACAATGTTTCTTTACAAAAGAAGCACTAGTAGAAATAAGGGCTTTGGTGGAGCAGATTCTTGCTCTAGTCCCGGGTGAGTCTTGGACCAGGACTAGTGTGAGCACTAGTCTCGGTTCGTCCTGGCTCCAACGGCTAGGAGGCCAGGGAAGATCTAGTCCCGGGTCGTTCTGGACCTTTAGTTCCAGTTCGTGATACGATCCGGAACTAAAGTGGTGGAGGCGGGTGCGGACGCGGGCAACACACTTTAGTTACGGTTGGTGTCTCCAACCGGGACTAAAGATAGACCTTTAGTCACGGTTGGTGTCTCCAATCGAGACTAAAGTTTGAGACATCAACCGGGACTAAAATAATTCGGCAAAAACAATTAGCGGGTTCGGCAGAAAAATGGGCAAACATCCTGCCGTGGCATGAGATTTTTGTCCCCCCCCCCGATCGTTTTTTCTAGTTTCAAAAGTATGCCATAAAATTATAAATAAAATCCAAAACTAAAATCCTTCAAACTATAGTTATATTAAGTGATTTAGTTGTTACAAAAATTAACAAACATGAATTTTGATATATTTTGCCAAAAAATGTCATAAAAACTTCCAATGGCTATAACTTTTGTGTACGACGTGGGAAAAAATGTACAACCTATCAAAACATGCTGACGAGGTTTAATCTCGTCAATGCCCATTGTTATGGACTTGGGTTTTGGAGAAGATGGGGATGCTGGAGATCGTGGCACGGTTAACAGACAAGCAACCAGGGGACACGAGATTTATCCAGATTCAGGCCCCCGGAGGGAAAACCCTACTCCTGCTTGTCTGCTCTTGATTACGGCGGAACCGAAGGTTACAAGGGTGCGCAGATTCGATCTGGCGTGGAGGTGCGTGCGAAAGTATGAGTCGAGTTGCCCTAGGACGTGCCCTCCTGGCCTTTATATAGACTTAGGCAGGTCCCGGGCATAGTCCTAGTCGGTTACAAGTTCTAGGGTTTTACCCCTTTGAATTTCCTATCTACGCTAGTCTTGCTCTCCAAGGATCCGAAGGCGTCATGGGTCTTGGCCACCCGAAAATCTTCATGGGCCAGCGTATATCTGCTGTGGACATTCCTTGGCCTGGACCAGGTATGCTGAAGTTACGTACCCGTAGGGTATAACCATGTCAGTAGCCCCCGAGTGTTCAGTCGAATCGTAGATTCGGCTGAGGACTCTTCCATCTTTCGGGTGCAGCTATACATTAATAGTATATGTGTGCAGGGATTGTTGATGCGTGTGCCTGACTCACCCGACGGATCAGGGTCAGTTAACTGTCTTAGGACAAAACGACGCGATCTTCTTCAAGTTCGGGTCCCTCAACCCGGACCTGGAACATATGCTGGCGTAATTCGACTCAGGCCGCGGAGGACTTACAGGAGTGGAATTCCAGTGATTTTAATTGATGAACCCAACGCGTTCGTCGGGATTTTTTATCGTACCTGCTGGTACGGATTCGTACTGGCAGAGCGCAGTCAGGTGCGTTGCCAGGTCATCAGATGATATCTGTAGGTCTTATCTTTGCGTCGCAGACGCAGCATCCGAACATTTATCACCACGGAGGTGTTTCGGGTGGCCTAGGAGATTGTCGCTCACTCGGCCGTTTTGTTGGGGCAAAGTTGCCAAAAAAAATTTGCATGCTCATCCGGAGGATCGCAGTCGAAGATTTCATAGGGTGCGCGGCGCTCCCTATGAGTGTCTGTTCGAGTCGTAGACTCGAACGGAGACTTTAATTCAAGTATTGTTTCTTTCGTTAAGTCCGCAGGACTCGAAATTTTTTGGATGCTTAAATCCATCCTCCCTATGGGAGTAGCCCCCGAGTCCGTAGTAGAGTCGTAGACTTGTCATAGGACTCAGATAAGTAATTTGTCCTCCTTTGTCTGTCGGGTGCGCGGCCAGCGCTCCTGATAGGAGTAGCCCCCGAGTATTTAGTCGAATCGCAGATTCGAGTGAGTACTCTTAGCTATGGAGCCGAAGTGGTGCTAGTATAGCTTTTGATGACGTCAGTGCTTACGATTGATGACCTCAAGCGTCTGCTACGCCAGAGATGACTTGACTGGATGAAGCGTGGGTCCCACTTGCTGACTTTGAAGTGACCAGTCACGCGCGGCGTGGAGATGATTACAACGTCTCCTTGATTTCCGCGCGTAGTGGACGGCGTGGTAACGACGGTTCGTTGTGGTGTTGACACGTGTACGGCCAGATCTACCGTTGGCGTTAGGTCTTCTCAATGGACGGCCAGCGTGCGTCGTCTTCGCTGTTATAATCCTGGGTGAAATCGTGGTTTGTTTTTCACCGCACCAGTTCATCTGTTCACTGCCTCCTTGTTCTTGAGCGATTCTTGCTGCGCGTTGAGCTTTTCTTCCACATTGCCTTCGTTCTTTATGCATTGGCATCGCCACCACCGCTGCAGCGCCATGGGGAAAACAAAGAAGTCCTCATCTGCGGTTGGGACCAGCGCCGCCGGAGGCAAGAAGGACACCGCCGCTGCTCGCGTCACCGATGGTGGCTGGCGGCGATCAGAGACGCGGGAGAGCGACCTCCGCAAACTGCGCGAGCGGGGCCTGATCCCGCAGGATACGACGGCCGTCAAACTCCCCGGCAATGAGGTAATCCCCCGTCCCCCATCTGGGTACCGGGTTATGTTTCTCGCCTTCGTCTTGCGTGGGTTTTCATATCCAGTCCATGACTTCCTTCGTGGACTGCTCTTCTTCTATGGGGTTCAGTTGCATCATCTGTCTCCCAATTCTCTTCTCCACATTGCTTGTTTTATCACTTTTTGCGAGTGCTGGCTTGGCATTGAGCCGCACTTTGGCCTCTTCCGGAAGCTTTATTCCGTGAAGAGGCAATCTGGTTCGGATGGTGTGTATCCCATTGGGGGTTTCATCATCTCCCTCGGTCCCAATCTGCAATTCTTTTCCTTTTCCATGTCCGAGTCTGTCCAGTACTGGCGGAGGCGGTGGTTTTATAACCGTGACTCCGTAGTACCCGGGAAAGATTTTGGTCTTGTTCCCTTTGACCCCTCCCAAATGATTGAGAAGAAAAGGTCTTGGAAAAACCAAATCTTAGACAGTGAGGTGGCGGAGATAGAGGCCCTGTATCGTCGGGTGGAGGATCTCCAACTGATTCCTGAAAAGGAGGTGAACGGTGTGGACATCATCCGAACGTTTCTTGAGCGTCGGGTGCAGCCTCTCCAAGCGAGGGTGCACCCGATGTTTCTTTATTCTGGGCGCCGTGATCCGACGAGGGTTTCGAGCGAGAAAATCTCCGAGGTGGAACTTGACAAGGCTCTTCGCGCGCTGTTGAAGTTCAAGGCCGACGAAAAAATCCCGGGGAAGTCGCTGACTCCTCCCTTTTCTTCGGTGTTGGTCGTACCGAAGGTGTAGATTTGCGCACGTAGTGCTCCCCCTTTGTTTTTGTCGGCTGTGTATTTGTTTCCTTTGTTTGCTAACAAAGTTCCTTCTCATCTTGCAGAGCTTCAAAGTGCCGGGCATGGTACCACTGTTGCCCGAAAGGTATCCGAATGCCCCGGATAATGAAGTTGTGGATTCCGTGTCCGAGCTACCGTCAGCGCGATCTCCAGCGGAGGATGCCGACGAGTCGAGTGAGGACCATTCGCGCAAGCGATCACAGAGCTCCAACGAGTCTTCGGATGCCTCGACTTCTCCGACTCCCAGAAATCCTCTGGGCCTTGAGCGTCATGATGATGTTCATGGGGGTTCTTCCTCTCCCCTTCCTGCCATTCCTGTGCGGGCTGTCGCGCCGCACCCGCCAGCAAAGCGGAAGAAGGAAGAAAAGAAGGAGGAGAAGAAGGAAGAGAAGAAAGAGGAGAAGAGGGCCCGAAGGGCTTCTCCCATCTTCGACCTGAGCGCATTGGGCTCGTAAGTTTTCTTGTTGTACTGTTACCCTTTTTCCTTGATGGTGTTTGCACCTGTGTTGATTGGCTTCGTATGCAGGCAATCCTCTGACGGCTCTAGTGATGGTGGGCGGGAGATGATGGGGGAGTCGAACATTGCGTCGCCTCCTCCTCAGACGGTGGCGACTTCGGGTGACGCCGCGCCAGTTCCTCCTGTGCGGGAGGGGCTGGTGGTTGCGCCTCAGAATTTCGCAGGCGGGCCTTCGGCGTCGCCATCGGAGCATGTAAGTTTTTCTGCTTCATGTCACGGGGGGAGCCCCCGAGTGTCTTCATGTGCTGTTGTTGTTTTTGCTTCTTTGTGTTGGGCGTAGCCCCCAAGTCCTGTTCTTACTGCTATTGCCTTTTTCTGCAGCCTTTTGTCCAAGAGGCCAAGCGGCTGGTGGAGGAGCGCCTGACGCTGGAGGCGAAGCTGCGGCAGCTCCAAGGTATCCGTCTGTCTTTTAGTACCTCTCTTGTTTATCTTGGTCCTGTTCTTTGACGCTTGCTTGTCTTAAATGTAGAGGAGCATAACGACTCTCTCCGTGAGGTCGACGCTCTTAAAAAGAGCCATGGCCAATCGGAGCAGAAGGCCGAAGCCGCCGCTGGTGCGAAAGAGCGCCTTGAGCTGGAGCTGACAAAGGCAGCCGAAGCGAAGGAGCGTCTGCAGCAGGAGGCCGCAGATCGTGAGGAGCAGCTGGCCACCGTTGCGGCTGCTCGTGAAAGAGGGGTGGCGTCGAAGCTCATGGCTGCTGCCAAGGCTATTTCGGGTGAGTGCTGGATTTTTGTACTTGTTTCTTTTTCTACGGGTCTTCTTCTATTCTGCCTTTCTTCATGCTTTTCTTTATTTTTGTCTCAGATGCCGCAGGCATCGAGTTCGACCGCGGTGCTCTGGAGCACGGGAGTGCTCTAGATGATGCCACTGTGGCGGTCGAAGACCGCTGCGGCACCGTCGTCAACTCCCTTGCCAAGGCGAAAGAGGTCCTTGGTTGCTTCTACCAGGAGCTCTTCCCGAAGGGCGCAGCCCTTGAAGATGTGGATGCCCTGGCAGAGGCTCTGTCAGCCGAAGCGCCTGCGGCGTACAAGCGCAAGCAGAAGGGCATCGGCGCATCCGTCGGGCTGGCGATGGCCATGGCGGCTGGGGTGGAGCTGGACTTGCCCCAAATCACTTCTCGGATGCCGACGGCTGCGGATGGATCCGAGGTAGCCTTCGCTGCCTACTCCGCTCGCTGCAGACGATATGGGCCCAAGCTCATTGACTTGTTGTCTTAGTACGCACTGCGGCAGCAGGGCGAGGCCAAAGCTAGGCAGTCTGGTTCTGAGGCGACTCAGTGTCCTGCACCTTAGGCATAGTAGACTTAGGGTAGTATGTAGTCTACTTTTGTTATAAATATCTTTTGTAGTACCATCATTGTGCCACGTAGTGGCCTGATATATTTAATGAATTCCTCCGAGTTGTTCTCTATTCTTGGCTGAAATGTCTGTGTGCCTTCTTTGTTTCTGTTGCTTATAGGTTCCTTCGGGTGCTGATTCAGTTGACCCCTCATCCGCAAGGCCCTTGCGACCATCATTGGATGATTCCTCGCAGCTCGTTTTCCTTCGAGATCGCGTGCGCAGCTTGGAGAGGGAATTGCTCGGGTTGCGTGGTCGCGCCGACGTTTGGAAATCCAAGGCAGATCGTGGTGCAGCCAGAGAGGAGTACTTGATGGCGGAGCTGGGTCGCCTGTCCGAGCAGCTGCAGTGTAAGTTGATCCTTGTTTCGGGCTGTAGCTCAGTTCTTCGAGTGAGCCTGCTAGACTTTTTGTGCGATTGTCGCAGGCGCCAATCTTGCTCCGAGGGAAGAAAAGGAGCGTGTCGCTGTTCGGGTCAATTGCTTGACTCAATAGGACATGGAGGCCGGCGGCTTCTTCTGGATGGACCGTGATCGCGCCATGGTTCTGGCGACGGTGCAGGATCGTGTTTATCAAGTTTCGCGGGTGCTCTGCCAGGTGCAGACATCACTGTCCTCGGTGCTGCACGTCATGTTTCCTTTGGATGTCGTGCCGACGACCCTTGCAGGTCTGCTGTCGAAGTTTCGGAGTGCCAGCAATGTCAAGGAGCTGGTGCGGCAGCAGCTCGTGGCAGGAGTGAAAGCTGCCTTGTCTCTTGTGAGGGTGCACCGCCCTGACGTAGATTTGGCTGCTGTGGCACCTGGGCCGCCTCTTCGACCGGATGGTGGCGAGTGGAACATGCATCCGCATTACGCGGCTGTAAGACAGTATGCCGAACAGATTGTAGATTTGTTTGAGCAGCGTGCTCAGGTTATTCTTCAGAATAGGTAGGACCTGAAAATGAACAGATAGATGTAAAATTTGTATATTTCGGCTGGGCGTATTTGTGCCCTTTGTTGTAAAAGTTTTCTTGTTTGTGAGCACGCAGTGCTCTGATTGAGTACGTGTCCTTTTCGTTTGCCTGACGTGGTCAGCTACTCAGGTATACACGTTTGGTCCTCAGTCGATGAAATCGTGAGGTGGGGGGAGCCCCCTAGTGCGTTTGTAGCATGTAGTAAAGTTGCAGAAAAATAGTCAACCGAAGGTTGGGGGCGAGACACTTAGCTTTATTTATATCGTAATGGAGGGGGTACATGGTTCGGCTAAGTAGCCTTGGCTGAAAGCCTTATTGAAAGTAAAAGGGGGTAGGTTGCTATGGGTAGAATCGTCGCAGGTGCGAGATGTTCCATGGGTTGGAGTATGCGACTCCAGACTCCACGTGCTTGAGGCGATAGGCGCCACCTGGGATGACTTCGGTGATGATATAGGGTCCTTCCCATGGTGACTCGAGTTTATTCGGTCGCTTTTGCTTGAGCCGTAAGACGAGGTCTCCTTCGACGAAGGACCTTGGGCGCAGCCGACGGCTGTGGTAGTTGCGGAGACTTTGCTGGTACACCGCCGATCTAGCTGCTGCTATATCCCGTGCTTCGTCGAGTGTGTCGACGGCATCTTTGAGTGCAGCCGTTGATTCGGCTTCGCTGTAAGCAACGACTCGTGGAGCCTAGTGGCGTACTTCGGCTGGTAGCACGGCCTCAGCTCCGTGCACCATGAAGAACGGTGTGTAGCCGGTGGAGCTGTTTGGCGTAGTCCGTAAGCTCCACAGGACAGACGGTAGCTCTTTCGTCCAGTTTCCAGCTTTGTGCTCGAGTGAGCTCATGAGGCGCTTCTTGATGCCGGCGCCGATTAGGCCGTTGGCCTTTTCCACTTGCCCGTTTGTTTGCGGGTGTGCCACTGAGGAATACGTAATGTTGATCCCGAGGCCTTCGCAGAAGTCCTGGAATTCTTCGGAGATGAAGTTCGATCCGTTGTCGGTGATGATGCTGTGTGGTACGCCGAACCTGTAGACAATGGATTCGAAGAATTTGACGGCGGTTTTGCCCTTCTGGTTGGTGACTGGCATGGCCTCGATCCACTTGGTGAATTTGTCGACTGCGACCAGGAGGAAGACGTGTCCCCCTTTCGAGGACTTTGGCAGTTTGCCGATCATGTCGAGGCCCCATTGGGCAAAAGGCCAGGCTATGGGTATGGGTCGAAGTTCAGACCCAGGTGCGTGCAGTTTGTCGGCGAACCGTTGGCACCCGTTGCATCTTCGGACGATGTCCTTCGCGTCGCTCATGGTCGTTGGCCAATAGAATCCTGCTCGTAGAGCCTTGGCGACAAGGGAGCGGCTGCCTGCGTGGTGGCCGCAGATGCCCTCGTGAATGTCTTGGAGTATGGCTTTGCCGTCGTCGATGGTGACGCACCGTTGTAGTACACCCGTGATGCTGCGTTTGTACAGTTCGCCGTTGATGATGGTGAAGGCTTTTGACCGACGAGATATGCGCCGGGCATCTATCGGGCTGTCAGGCAATTCTCCGTTTATCAGGAACTGGAGGTATGGATGTGTCCAAGTTTCTTCGACTGCCATGACCTGCATCAGGTTGACCATGGCAACTTCGGTATCCAACTTTTCGGGTTCTTCATGACCTTCGGGTAGCGTAGCCCCCGAGTGTTCTGCCTCTTCGGGTGATCCTTTGGGGAATTTCCGCTTGATGGATGTCACGCAGATCTGTTCGAGGAACACACCTGGTGGTACCTTTGCACAAGTGGAGCCGATGTTGGCGAGTCTATCGGCCTCCTCGTTGCTCTCTCTTCCAACGTGCTGAAGTTCGCAGCCATCAAATTCTCCTTCGAGTGCGTTGTATAGCGCGCGGTACGCGATCATGTTTTCGGCGTGTGCGTCACACTCATTCATCGTCTGCTGGACGACGAGGTTGGAGTCACCGTAGATGACCAGGCGCGTTGCGCCGCATATTTTTGCCATCCTCATGCCATGGATGAGGGCTTAGTATTCGGCCTCGTTGTTGGAGGCTCTGAATTTCATCCGAAGAACGTACTTCATCTTGTCACCTTGCGGGGAGGTCAGTATGACTCCTGCCCTGCTCCGGCTTCGCGCTTGGAGCCGTCGAAATGCATTGTCCAGAACTGCGACATGTCTGGGGTGTCAGGCAGCTGCAGCTCCATCCAGTGCACCAGGAAGTCCGGAAGGACTTGAGATTTGATTGCGTGTCGCTTCTCGTAGACGATGTGCAAGGGTGATAGTTCAATGCCCCACAGGGCCACGCGTCCTGTGGCCTCTGGGTTATTCAGGATGCTGTTCAGGGGTGCCTCGTTGACGACCATCACCTGATGCTCCTGGAAGTAGTGGCTCAGTCGTCGAGCCGTCATGAACACGCCGTAGGCTAGCTTCTGGTAGTGCGGATACCGTTGTTTTGTTGGAGTGAGTACCTCGCTGAGGTAGTAAATTGGGCGCTGGACCCCGTGGGTCTTGCCTTCTTCGGGTCGTTCCACCACGAGCACGGTGCTGACCACCTGATGTGTGGCTGCTATGTACAGCAGCAGGGGCTCACGCTCCTTTGGCGTGACCAAAACGGGCGAGGTGGAGAGGAGCCGCTTGAGGCTTTCGAATGCGTCGTTGGCTTCTGGCGTCCACTCGAACTTATCTGCTTTACGTAGCAACTGGTAGAATGGTAGGGCCTTCTCGCCCATACGGCTGATGAACCTGCTTAGTGCCGCTACTCGTCCTGCGAGCTGCTGGACGCCCTTGAGGTTTTTCGGCTTCTCCATTGTCATGATGGCTCTGATTTTCTTCGGGTTCGCCTCAATCCCTCGTTGAGAGATGAAGTACCCGAGCAGTTGACCCGAGGGGACGCCAAAGGCGCACTTTTCTGGGTTGAGCTTGATCCTGTAGCGATCAAGGTTGTCGAACGTCTCGCGGAGATCGTCGATAAGTGTCCTTGCCTCCTTGGTTTTTATTACTATGTCGTCGACATAGACTTGGACGTTCCGACCGATCTGGTCCTTGAGGCAGGCCTGCATGCATCGCTGGTACGTGGCACCTGCGTTCTTTAGCCCGAAGGGCATTGTGTTGTAGTAGAATACTCCGAACGGTGTGATAAACGCCGTTTTCTCCTGATCTTCGACCTTGAGCCGAATCTGGTTATAGCCTGAGTAGGGGTCGAGGAAGGAGAGTTTCTCACAACCTGCAGTCGAATCGATGATCTGATCGATCCGAGGAAGAGGGAAGTGGTCCTTTGGGCAGTGCTTGTTTAGTGACGTGAAGTCTACGCACATCCGCAGGATGTCCGTGTCCTTCTTCGGGACCATCACCGTGTTTGCCAGCCACTCGCTTTCCTTGATTTCCCGGATGAAGTCTGCTGCGAGTAATCTGTTGATTTCCTTGCCAATAGCTTCAGCCCGTGGCTCCGACAGTCTTCGGATGGACTGCTTGACTGGCTTGGTGTCTGGAAAGACGTTGAGTGCGTGCTCGGCGAATTCCCTGGGAACTCCTGGCATGTCCGCAAGACACCAGGCGAAGATTTCCCAGCGCTCACGGAGGAATTCAACGAGCGCGCCTTCCTATGCGGCGCTGAGGTCATTGGCGATCAGCGCCGTCTTGGAGGCATCCGTCGGATGGACCTGCACTTTCTTGGTGTTGATGGTGGAGTCGAAGGACATGTCAGGTGCGTTCTGCCTTGTGATTGGGGGTAGACCATTGTCCGTCACCTCGCGGAGCCTTACAAGCTCGTCTTGCATGCCGAAAGACTGGGAGATTTTGTTGAAGTCCCTGTCGCATTGGTCCGATCGGTTGAAGCTCCCGTGGACTGTGATGACGCCCCTTGGTCCTGGCATCTTGAGTAGTAGGTATGCGTAGTGTGGGACGGCCAGGAATCTTGCGAATGCTACACGCCCCAGGATGGCGTGGTATTGCGACGGCCAGTCCACCACTTCGAATTCTAGGCGCTCCTGCCGAAAGTTGTCCGGCTTCCCGAAGATGACGTCGAGCCCTATTTTGCCCAGGGGGAATATGCCCTTCCCTGGGACAATGTCGTGGAACGTTGTGTCTGATTGTTCCAGGCTGCATTGCGGGATCCGCATAGCCGCTAGAGTGCTTGCGAACATTAGGTTGATGCCGCTGCCGCCGTCCATGAAGACGCGACTCATCTCGAAGCCTCCGATCTGCGCTTCCAGCACCAGGGCAGCGTGACCTGGGCGAGGGATCTGGCAAGGGTGATCCGCGCAAGTGAATGTGATGCAGGACTCCGATCCGCTGAGGTACTCAGGGATTGCAGGCGGAGTTTCCACGGCCAAGTTGATTTGTCGGGTGATTTTCTTCTTCACCCTGTTTGTTGGGCGTCCCTTCTGGATCATGTTTAGTGCTCCCTTTGGTGGGGGATATGGGACCCCGGTGTTGTTTTGCGCTGGTGCGACTGGTTGGTTTTGGCCTCCAATAGGCGGCGGTGGAGGATCTCCGTGTGCTATTTCACCTGGCGCAGGTGCGTTTCCGAACGCAGGAATTGGAGCTTGTTGCCTCATCTGCACCATGCCTTCGCTGAGTTTCTGGAACTCGCGGCAGTCCTTGAGCATGTGGTTGGCTTTCTTTTTGCCATCCTGTTTGTCGATGTAGAAGTGTATGGTGCATGGACCCGAAAGTTTGTCAAATGCTGAGGGTCCGTTGTCACGGTCGCGGCGTTGCCACGACTGCGTTGGTCTTCCGTTGTCGCGGAAGTTTCCGCCGCGGTATCCTCCGCTGTTGCGGCTGTTGTCGGTACGGCGGTCGGCGTAGCCGGCCGCGACCATGTCGGGTCCATCGCGGTCCTCGTATACGCGCGATCTCCTCTTGCTGCGGCGTTCACGTCTTCGGCTGTAGTCGTCCTCTTCATCTGATTGCGGTCGCTGGATGCAATCTTCGCCGTCTGCCCAACTGTTGGCGATTTCCATGAGGTGGTCGAGTGTCTTGGGCTTTACACGCCCAAGTTCCTCCTTGAAGTCTTGGCGCTTGACGCCGTCCCTGAAGGCGTCGATGGCCCTCTCTTCGGAGATGTGTGCTGCGGACTTCTTGGTCATAGACCAGCGCAGTATGTACGAGCGAATAGATTCACCCGTTCTCTGAGTGCAGGCTCGCAATTCTTCGATTGAGGCGGGCCTCTTGCTGGTGCCTTTAAAATTTCGGATGAAGCTGTAAGCAAGCTCCTCCCAGCTTCGGATGGATCCTGATGATAGGCTGCTGAGCCAGACTCACGCCGCGCCTGTCAGCTGCAGCAGAAGGCATTGCATGGCGGTTTCTTTGTTGCCTCCGTGAAGCTTGACGGATGACAGATGGTCACTGAGCCAGGATTTTGGATCTTGTGTGCCATTGAACTTCGGAGTATCCGAAGGAAGCTTGAAGTTGCGTGGCATCTGTGTTCGCCGAACAGATCTGCTGAAGCATCGGGCCCCGCAGAGTTCTCCTTCGTCTTCATCCATCTCAGATTCAGACGAGCATGCGCGTTTGGCGCGTGCTTTGTCGATCTTGCGCTGTGTAAGCTTGTCTCTGGCGTCGTAGTCGCGTTTGTGGCGGTTGGAGCTCTTCTTCCTTCGAGGAAGATCGTGCTCCTCTTCCTCTTCGGATGAGGGTGTGGGGCTCCGGTCGCGCCTGGCCGGAGCTTTCTTCTTCGGCTCCGCAAGAGCGTCTTCGTGGAGCGCAGCTCCGATTAGTCCTAGTCCGGTGAGTGCGGACCTATGCATGGACCTTTTCGGGTCCCCCTCCGGTGGTGGGTGAGCCGCGAGATACGCAGTGGCTGCCATGATCGCAGCTTGTGGCGTCTTCGGGATGATGTTGCCGTCGGCATCCATATCCATGAACGATGTGTGAAGAGTTCGGGTCACATCACGCCGCTCCTTGGGATCCATGTTTTCCACCCGTGAGCGGTGCTTGTTTCCCTGGTTTCCGTTTGTGCTAGAGTCGGGTGCCGCAGTGGAGAGCGCAGCTCGTCGCGCGCTGGACTCGGAGGCTGCTTGCTTGCGCTTGTCTAGCGTCTCCTGCATCTTGATTTGTTTCTTGTGTTCCTCGATGGGGAGGTAGTGGTATGCCATCAGTAGGTCACGTGAGGCGTCTGCAGGTAAGACGATGTCGCCTGCGACTACACGGCGCGCCTGGACCCATCCTTCTTTGCTAAGTTGGATGACATGGCCGTTGTTTTCCCTGTTGGGTGGGGGGGACTGGCTTCTTCTGTTTTCGCCGTTTCGGTTGGGCGGCGGGTTAGGTGTTTCCTCGTCGGTTTGGATGACTGCGGCGCATAGATAGCGCTTGCAGATTGGTCGGCTGCTGCCGCAACTTTCGGATCCGGAACCGTAGGTCCCTTCATCCGAAGGTGGATCGCACAGATCGGAGTTGCAGCTGCTGCTGCTGTAGAACTCATATGTCGATGGTGACGTTTGTAGCACGGGGTGTGGAGCCCACGAAGCGGGCCTGATTGACGGCACGGGCACCCGCTCAGGGAGGCGGAGGGTGCCAGTTTGTCCCACCTGGAAGCAAAAACTCCCGAACAGAATCTCGAGTCCGTCGCCTACGGGCTCGAAATCCTTCATGGTGGCCGGCGAGTGGGCGGTGAAGTCGAAAGCGCCGAAGAGGAGGTGATTCTCCGTCGCCGCGGAATTGTAGATCGATCGGGTCAGAACCGTCACGACCGCACAATCAGCAGCCCCATTCCCACAGACGGCGCCAATTGACGAGGTTTAATCTCGTCAATGCCCATTGTTATGGACTTGGGTTTTGGAGAAGATGGGGATGCTGGAAATCGTGGCACGGTTAACAGACAAGCAACCAGGGGACACGAGATTTACCCAGGTTCAGGCCCCCGGAGGGAAAACCCTACTCCTGCTTGTCTGCTCTTGATTACGGCGGAACCGAAGGTTACAAGGGTGCGCAGATTCGATCTGGCGTGGAGGTGCGTGCGAAAGTATGAGTCGAGTTGCCCTAGGACGTGCCCTCCTGGCCTTTATATAGACTTAGGCAGGTCCCGGGCATAGTCCTAGTCGGTTACAAGTTCTAGGGTTTTACCCCTTTGAATTTCCTATCTACGCTAGTCTTGCTCTCCAAGGATCCGAAGGCGTCATGGGCCTTGGTCACCCAAAAATCTTCATGGGCCAGCGTATATCTGCTGTGGACCTTCCTTGGACTGGACCAGGTATGCTGAAGTTACGTACCCGTAGGGTATAACCATGTCACATGCTGAAAAAGTTCTAATTCGATTTCAACGGCCTTATGCCGTTTTGGATTCTATTAGATTTTTTATAATTCGAAAAGGAAAAAAAGTTATTTAAAAATTTAATTTTTAGCAATTTTTTATGTCACATTTGGATTCCTCACATTTTCCTAATAACAATAGATATATTATTTATCAAGTTTTGATTTACAAATTTAAAGATATTATTTATGCCATATTAAATGAATAAATGCCAAAAACATGAATAAATAAAATATTAATTTAATTAGTTTTTCATTGTCATTTTGTAATTTCGAGAAATAAATGCCATATGTTGTTTGTAATTCCGAGAAATAAAAACATGTGACATATTGATATGGCTTAATAGAGTTGATATGGTAGTCTTGACAACAAGTTACAATATCTTTTGCGCAAGGACATCTTAATGGAACAGAGAAGTTAAACATGTTGGGTGAAGTAGTGCCAGGATGGGCGATCGATCGGAAAGTTTGACCACAAGTGCAATTTGACCTAAGATTAAGTATGGTTAGTGTTAAGAATATTTTAAGTGAGAGATTAACGAGTCAAACAATTTAAAAGTTCAAGAGAAAAATAAAAAAATAAATCTAGTCCGATTCGTGTTACGTACCAGGACTAAAGGTCCTCCGTCGTCCGGCTCCGAAAAGCGGCCACGTATTGGCGTAGAGGTCTCTGGTCCCGAATTCCCAGTCCCATGTGCGAAATCGATACTAGAGACCCTTATGAACCAGTACGAAAGACCCGTTTTTTACTAGTGAAGAATGAAGAAAGATTACATACGAATAAAAAAAGAATCCTACACTAAACCTAGGTACTATTTGTCTTCTAATCTTCTTAACCATTCTTGCTCTTGTTCCTGCAAAAGCTTCGGTAGCATCAAAAGAATATATTGTAGCCCTCAAATGGATCTCTGAGAAGACATGTGAGGTCTCAAATGTCCGATAGCTTCCAAATCGATGTCAGCGGTCCATATTTCCTGCCCATTTCTACTCGCACCTGTATTGAGTTGATCGGTTCATTAAACTGATATGATTCTTCACCCTGATTTGGACGACTGTCCACGAGCCAACACGCCGTTGGACTTGTCTACACGTGAAAGACAGGTTTGAAAACATTTAGCCCTATTGACGCCTGTTGCTGGGAAGAACAAAATTCAGGGACGGTATCTCAACTTGGGGACGCTAGCTTGGCCGATGCGCAGCCTCGTCAGCGAGAAAATCGGCGAAATTGCATCAATACATGTATGTAGACAAGAAACCATAATCAAGCAGCTACCATTCACTACAGGAGAAGCTGAATACGCCGACGGCCGGGTCCCGTCGGCGTAGGCCCTAAATGCCGTTGGCGTAGGCTGGCCTGACGGCTGCCGTCGGCGTATGGCCGTCGACGTACAGCCCCGTAGGCGTAGCCTCTTCTCCCGTCGGCGTATATAGGCGTAGACCATATCGGCCCCACCTAGATGACTAATGGCCATTTGGCTACGCCGACGGTTTTACCGTCGGCCTAGATTTTTTCAAATTTTTTTCCAATTTTTTTTTTCAAATTTTTTTAACATTTTATATTGTTTAACTTGTTAATCTCACATGGACATTTTTAATTCTATGTATACTTAGTCTCAAGTTAAATTGCATAATTAGTCAAACTTTCTAACCGGTCACCCATCCTAATACTACTCCAGCCCCAGCACGTTTAACTTCTTCGTTCCTTCCACATGAGCTTCCGACAAAGAAACTAGAACTTGTTGTGAATATTATCATATCAAACCTATTAACCATTACACTATAATGTTAGACATATTTGGTTTTTTTATATTCCATACAATTTTTTGAGTAAACAACAATAAATAAGTAATAATAATCTTGAATTCAAATAAAAATAAAATAAATTTTATTTATTTTTCTTTTTTTATTTAAATTTGAATAATTCATATCTACAAATCCGTAAATCACAATTCGACAAATAATATATCCAAATCGATCAGAAAAATGAGAGGAATCCAAATATGACATTCCTATCATCTATTTAATTATATATCATAAATTTTAAATATTAGACCAACTGAAACTATGTCAAAATTCATGAACCACCCCGTTTTTTGCACTCGAAAAATAAAAAATGGCTTTTGGTGCGACGAAAAGGAAAACTTCCTCCTGCAACATTGTTCGCCATCCCATATACACGAGTGCATAATATGGGCACATTAGCGCAAACTATATCGCGATTCTAGCAATAACATTGGTCATTTGACCTGAAATCCAAAAAACCTCGATTGAGATAGGCCATTTTGTGAAGGTTTTTTTAATACTCAATGAATATACCAAGTCTGGTATTTTTCCATGGAACTATGTCATATAATATGACACCACGCAAAGTTTTTGCATTGTTTCGATCGTTTTTAATTTTTTATGCCCATTTCAAACTATCGTCAAACTTCCTAAACCGAGGGGCATGGTGATTCTTAGCTCGGGGACAAGTCTCACTAAACTTGCATTAGATCTCTGATGAAATAGCATATTGTGAACCTAAAAATGATTTTTACAAAAAATCATGAGCAATATATCATGTACCTGTAGTTCAAATCTAACTCATTTCCTACCGATTCAGCAGGAATTTGTCTTTTTCACGAGAGCTGAACGGAAAGGTTTGAGATCCTAGGTTGGGAAATTGTCCATTCAATATGGTCTAGTATTTTTGAAAAATATGGTATTATAATTTTGAAACTTCTTTTGGTGGTTGCTTCACAAAAACACCCTGTTTTTTGCACTCGGAAAATGAAAAATAGCTTTTTGGTGCGACAGAAAGGAAAACTTCCTCCTGCAACATTGTTCACCATCCCATGATACACATGAATGCACAATATGGACACATTATCGCAAACTATACCGCGATTCTAGCAATAACATTGGTCATTTGACCTGAAATCCAGAAAACCTCGATTGAGATAGGCCATTCTGTGAAGGGTTTTTTAAGACTCAATGAATATACCAAGTCTGGTATTTTTCCATGGAACTATGTCATATAATATGACACCACGCGAAGGTTTTGCATTGTTTCGATCGTTTTTTTAATTTTTTATGCCCATTTCAAACTATCATCAAACTTTCTAAATCGAGGGGCATGATGATTCTTAGCTCGGGGACGAGTCTCACTAAACTTGCATTAGATCTCTGATGAAATAGCATATTGTGAACCTAAAAATGATTTTTACAAAAAATCATGAGCAATATATCATGTACCTGTAGTTCAAATCTAACGATTCAGCAGGAATTTGTCTTTTTCACGAGAGGTGAACGGAAAGGTTTGAGATTCCTAGGTTGGGAAATTGTCCATTCAATATGGTGTAGTATTTTTGAAAAATGTGGTATTATCATTTTGAAACTTTCTTTTGGTGGTTGCTTCCCAAAACTCCCCGTTTTTTGCATTTGGAAAATGAAAAATATGTTATACGATAGTATTTGTATTTTTTATGTATTGTTTTGAATAAAAATATATAATATTTGAGTTTATATAGATATATCTTATTTTTCTACAAATTTTTATATATTATATGTATTTTTCTGAATTTAAATGATTTAGTTATGATTTTTCTAAGATTAATGTGGCAAAAAAAGAAAAATAGCTACGCCGACGGCTTTGCCGTCGGTATAGGTCTGAAACCTACGCAGACGGCTTCGGCGTAGACTTGACGCCGTTGCTCTGCCGTTAGCCCAGTGGGCTACGCCGACGGTCATGTTTACGTCGACGGCGGCCGTCGGCCTATTTATTCTACGCCGACGGCAAAACTGGGTCGACGGCCCCGACATTTTGCCGTCGGCGTATAAAAAGGCCGTCGGCCTATTTAGTTATTCCCGTAGTGATTTCCCGATTTTTGTCCGCTCTATTCGTCCATGTACACGTGATTTGAGTTTTATTTGTGCAACGATAAAGAAAAATATGCATAGAGCAATGGGATTTAATACAACTTCTTCTGTTTCAAAATATAAGGTGTTTAAGTTTTTTGAAGAGAATGCATCTAAAAAAATCAGTGTGTATAGATACATTCGTTTCATAAAAAGGTAAAAAAACCTATTACGAAACAGAGGGAGTACTTGATATCTATCGAAACATGTCCAAATATCGATCTAACCATGCGCAGATAGACTGAGAGACCAAACTGACTCACCCTGATGCAGTGGTGTTCGATCCCGCGGGTGAAGAGGGAGAGTGGGGTGACCAGCGAACTCTGATCCACCCTGCAAGTCAAGCGGCTGCGTTCTGGTGGACTACACCATGGAGGAAAAGGTCTAGTATTAGGTTCCGGCGAAGCGGCCTGCGACAACCTGACGGCGGCGGTAGGACTCAGCGGACACAGATCAACTGCAGTACGGGTCCTTGGAGGTGGGGCTTTGAAGGGGAAGACCACATGGTGATGATTCTCCGGTGGCGGTGGCAACTACATATGATCGCGGATGTAGGACCGACTAGATCGTGTACTTGGATCTTAACTACCTATCTATTTTTTTCACTTGCATCGTGTATTGAAAATGAGAACTAGGGGCCAATTTCTCCTATGTCAACTCGTGATAGAGGGTAATCAATGTTTTTTTAGCAACAGGAAGAAGAACGGTCTATTCAATTAGAAGAGAGAAAAAACAATCTGTACATGGGCATATTTATATTAATGTGAAACATGCCAAAACCACAAGACCAAAAAAGTGAAAAAAAACCCTAGTCAGGATCAGGTGGGATAGCGGGCACAAAGACCGCAAATGTGTGTTCTCTTTGAAGGATGTCCTCTCTACCAATAGCCTCGAAATAGGCTTCCGTCCAGCTTTATAAATAAAACAACATCCATACTAGGTTCAGTAGAAACCAAAAGAGCGAGAGCTAGGACCAACAACAACAACAGCAGCAACAGCAACAGCAGCAACAACAACAACAGCAGAGCAACAGCAGCAGCAGCAACAACAACACCAACAGCAACAGCAATAGCAGCAGCAGAGCAACAGCAGCAATAGCAGCAGCAGCAGCAGTAGCAACAACAACAACAACAACAACAACAACAACAACAACAACAACAACAACAACAACAACAACAACAACAACAACAACAACAACAACAACAACAACAACAACATCAACAACACCAGCAGCAATAGCAGCAGCAGAGCAACAGCAGCAACAGCAGCAATAGCAGCAGCAATAGCAGCAGCAACAACAACAACAACAACAACAACAACAACAACACCAACACCAACAGCATCAGCAACACTAACAACAGCAACACTAACAACAACAACAACAACAACAACAACAACAACAACAACAACAACAACAACAACAACAACAACAACAACAACAACAACAACAACAACAACAACAACAACAACAACAACAGCAACAGCAGCAGCAGCAACAACAACAACAACAACAACAACAACACCACCACCACCACCAACAACAACAACAACAACAACAACAATACAGCTCCCTCGGGAGCAACACTCAGCGGCCAGACGATGTAGAAAGTTGGTGTGATGCCACAATCAAACGCTCAGCATCACATCTAGCCGCTCCTTGTTACGCTATCTACACAACGGGTACCACTGCTATAAAAACGCCAAGGATTTAAAGATCGATTTAGAGTCACAACGTAGGAAGACACGCTCTATGACCATCTTATTTCTAATATTTCATAGGGTCCAGGTCATAGCCACAATCACAAGCCAGAAGAGGCGCCTCCTCCTTCCAGTATGGTTTGCGTGGGATTTAAGGAATTCCCTGAGGTCCGAGGCCATCTAGTCAGGTCCCAACGCCTCCCGAGTGAAGTTCCATAAGAAGCGAGCCGCGAGACATGAAAACAATATGTGGGTAGTCAAGTTTAGGGTTTCGTGGGACAAAGCCTCCACAATATCTTGTATATATAATAGGGATCAACCTACAAAGTTATAATTACAACACGACAAGTACACATATATAACACGTATACGAGACCGTTTCCAACACGCCCCCTCAATCTGAACTACTACTACATACAAGATTCAGATTGGACCGAAAACGCTCTAACATCTGTCGCGTGGCTGTTTTAGTAAACACATTAGCCAATTGGTCATTAGTCGAGATAAATCTGACATCCAACACGTCTGCAGCAACTTGTTCCTGCACAAAATGGAAATCGATCTCGATGTGCTTGGTATGAGAGTGAAAGACAGGATTAGCAGTCAGATAAGTATCCCCAAAATTATCACACCATAAAATAGGTTCTCGCTGCCATGATACGTCGAGTACCTTTAGAACCGACTCAACCCACATGGCCTCGACAGCGCCATTCGCCAGTGCCTTGTACTCATCCTCGGTGCTAGATCTCGAGACGGTAGGCTGCTTCTTCGAAACTCCATGAGACAAGGTTCGATCCAACAAACACAGCAAAACCACCAGTGGATCGCCTGTCATCAACACACCTTCCAAGTCTGCATCCGTGAATATGCTAACACCGGTGGAATTATACTTGCGAATCTGCAGTCTATCCAGCGTACCTTTGACATATCTCAGAATACGCTTAACAACTTCCCAATGAACCTCGGTCGTTTGAGAGAGAAACTGGCACACCTTGTTCACAGCAAAATAAATATCTAGGCGAGTGAGCATCAAGTACTGAAGTGTTCCGACCATATTGCGATACCGGAAAGAATCATTAGCACTAAGAAGAGCACCAGACTCACGAGACAGTGGCTCTGTCGTGACAAGCGGAGTGGAAGCGGGCTTGCAATTCTCCATATTGACTCGATGAAGGAGATCAAGTGCATACTTGCATTGAGTCAATGTCATGCCCCCTGAATGGAAGGACGCTTCCAATCCAAGAAAGTACTCCAGCTTGCCCAAATCCTCGATAGGAAAACTAGCTGCCAGGGACTGTACCAGAAGATCCACCACGGCAGGAGAAGAGCCAACAATGACAATGTCATTAACAAATACAAGCATGTAAAACTGAGAAGAACCTCGAGAGAAGATGAAGAATGATGTATCCGCCTTAGAGGCAATAAACCCAAGCTGAAGAAGTAGCTTACTCAGCCGAGCATACCAGGCACACGTGGACTGCTTAAGGCCATAGAGGAACCGCTGCAGCTTGCAGACATGCGAGGGGAAGCAGGCTTATTCAAAACCAGGAGGCTGATGCATATAGAAATCTTCACCCAAGTATCCATGAAGAAACACATTACTGAAATCCACCTGACAAAGAGTCCAACCACGGGAAACTGCAAGAAAGAGCACCAAATGAACAGTGGCTGGCTTGACAACTGGGTTGAAGGTATCACCATAATCTATACCATGATGCTGAGTGAATCCACAGGCGACCGGGCGTGCTTTATGCTTGTCAATCGAACCGTCGGGACAGTGTTTGGTCTTGACGATCCATTTGCTGCCAACAATATTAACTCCAGATGGGTGAGGCACCAAAGTCCAGGTGTGAGTATCGCAAAGAGCAGCGAGCTCCTCAGCCATCGCCGCATGACACACCGGCTCCCGAAGAGCATCCCAATGTGAGGTGGGAGCGGCGAAAAATGCACGATGGCTGGGGTTATACTGGACAGTGCCATTGTGGTAAGTCTTCTCATGCCGTGTATGGTCTCGATTACGAGTGACCATGTCGTGTACGGGGGAAGGCGCTGGAGCCTCTGACGAACCAAGAGGCGGCTCAACCAAGGGCGTTGCGGACAGGGGCTCCGAGATCTCCATAGCAGAGGGCGACGCGAGCTGGCGGAGGGGCTGGGCTGGGCTGATGCAGCAGGCGATGGGGAGCCGGGTGAAGGTGACGTCCTCGCGGGCTCGGGAGGCCCAGCGCGAGGAGATGTGGGCGCGAAGGCGGGTGACATTGGTGCATCGGAAGACGCACCCGAGCCATGCACGTCGATCGTGTAGATGTCACTGGTGTCTGTAGTCGCAGCATCAGGGGTCATCGAAGGTTCCAGAGACGGCATCAAATAAATATCGCCTGACACAAGCGGGTTAGGAGACAAATAGGACAGGTCGTATTTACGCACAGGTACATCCGGAACCGGTTCATCCATAGGAAAAGATAGAGCATGCTAAAGATCGGTGATATCAACTGAAACTCCGGGACTAGAGAAGGGAAAAACGTTCTCGTCGAACACAACATCGCGAGAAATAGAAATCCTTCCCGAGGCACGATCTAGACACTTGTAGCCTTTATGCATAGGACTATAACCAAGAAAGACACACATCTTGGAGCGGAAGTCAAGCTTGCGGGCATTATATTTGCGAAGAGTAGGCCAACAAGCGCACCCAAAAATCCGAAGAGAGAAATAAGTGGGTTGAACATGGAAAGATGAAACAAAGGTGTCTCCTTGTTAAGAACCGGCGTGGGCATGCGATTGATGAGATAAAATGCCGTGAGAAACGCCTCGTCCTAGAACCGAAGAGGGAGGTTGGAGTGCGCAAGAAGAGCATGGCTGGTCTCCACCAAATGTCGATGTTTGCGCTCGGCGAACCCGTTCTGCTGAGAGGTATGTGGGCAAGATACACGGTGAGAGATGCCCGTGCGCTGGAAGTAGCGATGGAGTTTGTGATATTCGCCACCCCAATCGGACTGAACCGCCTTAATCTGTGGTTTAAAAGACACTCCACATGAGCTTGAAAGGCGTAAAATACCCTCTCAACATCAGACTTATGTTTAAGCAAATAAATCCAGCAGAAACGTGTGTAGTCATCAACAAAACTAACATAATACTTGTACCCTCCTGAAGAAGCAATGGCAGGACCCCAAACATCCGAATGAATTAATTCAAGAGGCACAGTAGAAACACGAGTGGACATAGAATATGATAGTTGATGACTCTTAGAACACAGACAAGCATCACACACTAATGGGGGTTCTTTTGATCTAGTGCAAGAAAGCTCATGACTCTTAACAATAGAGTTGACGACATTATTTGTTGGATGACCTAAACGTTGATGCCACTGAGAGGGCGACACCTTGACACTAGTGGAGGAATGACGAGTGGATGAGGAGGATGCACGGCAATACGGAACAGGATAATCTCCCCCATGGATTCTACCGTGAAGGAGGATGCGCCGGGTTTCCTTGTCCTTTACAAAGAAAGCATGACGGTGAAATTCAACGAACACGTCATTGTCGCACATAAGACGATAAACGGAAAGAAGGTGTTTGTTTATGTGAGCGACATGCAAGATATTTTTAAGTTGGAGAGATGAATCGGGTAAAGACGAATGACCAATGTGCACAATAGACAAACCTGCACCATTAGCCACCTGGACCTGGTCGTTCCCTCCATAGTGCTCGTGAACTTGAAGACATTCAAGCTCGCTGGTGAAGTGATCTGTAGCCCTGGAGTCCATCACCCAGGGCTGGTTGTCGGAGGAGGTGGTGGAGGCCGAGTTGCCGGCGCAGTTGTTGAATTCCTGGTTGAAGTGGCGGTGGCAAGCATAGGCCTCATGTCCCCAGTAATTACATATCTGTCACCTGGGGCGCTTGCTGTCGTAGTTATGGCCACTGTCGTTTCCGCCTTCGTTGCGGCCACCACCATTGCCGGCGTTATTGACGTTGCCGCCTTGGCGGCCATTCCCACCATTGTGGCCATTGTAGCCGCCTCCCTGAGTGGCGCCATTGTCGCCTTGGCGGTTGGGCGTAGGCTGGCCAGTGCCAGCAGTAGGCTGCCCCCCACCGTAGGGAGCGGAGAAGATCCCCTAGGGCGGTGCACCGCCACCGCGGGACGCGGCGTTCGCAGACGACGAGCACCCCTCCGCCACACTCTGCTCAGCCTACAAGGCGTCATAGGAGAGAACCAGCGAGTAGAAGGCAGAGTAGGTCATCTCGGCGTTGCTAACACCGAGAGAGGCAGCGATGGGGTTGAAGGCCGATCCGAGCCCGGTGAGGATGTGGTCAATGAGATCCTCATCAGTGATGGGGGCGCCGACAGCTGCCATGACATTGGCAAGGCCCTTCATATTATGCATGTACTCCACCATGGACAGATCCTCCTTGGGCCGCGACTGGAGTTGCCGCCTAATGTGGCGGACGTTGGCGCGACTCTGCATGCCGAACATGGCGGTAACGGACGCCTAGACGGCATGTCCTGTCTTGCAGCCGACAAGCTGGCATGTGATGTCATCGTGCATCGCGGAAAGAAGAAGGCCCTTGACCTTCTAATCCTGAGTCCACCAACATAGGTACTCGGGGTTGGTGACGATGGTCGCAGTATCACCGGTGCCCTAAGTTAGGGTTTCGGCCGGGTCTGTAGTGGTGCCGTCGAGATGACCGTGGAGGCTAGCACCGGCGAGGATCGGGATGGAGATACCCTTCCACAACATGAAGTTTCCTCGTCCGAGCAGCACGGAGATGGCGGTCAAGGAGGAGGGTGCCGATGCCGATGCTCCCGGGGCGGATACGATCAAACCGATCGGCATGGAGGCGACAATGGTGAAAGACGTAGCCATCTTCGAGAGGGCGGCGGTGGCGGTCGAAAATAGAGCGACGGCGGCAGCGAGAGTGGGGCGACGCGGCGGCGGCGGCGGAAGGAGGAGCTGGTTTGGCTCTGATACCAAGTCAAGTTTAGGGTTTCGTGGGGCAAAGCCTCCACAATATCTCGTATATATAATAGGGACCAACCTACGGAGTTACAACTACAACAGGACAAGTACGCGTATACAACATGTATACGAGAATGTATACAAGACCGTTTCCAACATGGGTACCATTCTCCAAGACCGCACAAAGGGGGAACGGTCCATTTCCAGGTCCATGTTGCTTGGCCACCTCCACCCCTGAGGGAAGACGGTCTCGCAGCAATTGCGCACCACACGAATATTTTAATTTTCAACGGTATGGGGGCCTTCCACAGGGAACGGTCCAAGAAATCTAGGGCTCACTGAACAAGGCCCTATAAGCCGAATTCATGGTAAAGGTCCCCGAGGGGGTCACGTGCCAAGACACACTATCCGGGGATTGAGAAAGAGACAACAGGAGGCTGTCCCGAAGCCCCTCCCAGGCCGCCGTCTCCACCACACTAAGGTCTCTCCGAAACTCAACATTCCAGCGCCCCTCCCGGAAAGCCTCGGCCACCAACATCATCGGGTTTGAGCAAATTGCGAACATCGCTAGAACCTCATGACGAAGCGGACGACCCCCAACCCATGGGTCGAACTAGAAAAGGGTATCCCCTCCATCGCCTATGGAGATGGACATCCCCTTCTGAATCGTCGACTTGATGTCTTGGATGGATCTCCAAAACAGAGACCCCTCCCAACGCTCACAAGCCAAGAACGATGTCCCTGAAGGTACTTAACTTTCACCAGCTGCAGCCAAAGGCTGCCATCCTCTGTTAAGATCCGCCACACCCACCGTAACATCAATGCCATATTCATGTGGTGGGAAGACAAGATACCTATGCCCCCAAGATCTTTATAGGGGTGCAAATATCAGGCCATTTAACCACGTGGTACTTTTGATGTCCATCGTTAGCCATACAGAGGAACCGCGAGAGTTCTTTGTCGAATGATGCATGGACGCCAATTCAGGACCATCACGGTAATAAACGTTATCCATAGGATCATGTCCAAGGTATGTGCCCGCAGGCTGGCTCCGGTAATGGAACACCTAACGCACATGTACCAGTTCGCCTTTCTAAAAGGCAGGTATATCCATTATGGAATTCTGGCACTTCGTGAGATTATCCATGAAGTGAAGGTGAGGCGCCAAAGGAGCGTCTTCCTAAAATTGGACTTCCAGAAGGCATATGACCTCTTAGACTGGGCTTTCCTCCGACAGGTTCTTCGACGCAGGGGGCTTGATGATGGCATGATAGGGTGAATCATGCATATTGTTATGAACGGGAACATGAAAATAAACATAAATGGAGAAATGGGACCCTACTTTAAACCCTCCTGTGGGGTTAGACAAGGGGACCCGATATCTCCTATTTTGTTTAATGCCGCGGTAGATGCCCTTGCGGAAATTTTGGAGAGAGCCGAGGTTTCGGACCACATTTCGGGTGTGGTAGGGCATCTCATTCCTATGATCATTGTAGAGGGGTCGGAACAGGATATCATTAACCTAAAATTCCTGCTACTCTGCTTTGAGGCCATGTGAGGCCTCAAGATCAATTTTGACAAGAGCGAGGTAATGTTCTTGGGTTACTCTATGGAGGACCAACATCAAATTGCTGACAACCTAAACTGCCGTCTAACAGTTTTCCCCTAAACTACCTGGGGATGCCTGTCAGGGATACCAGGATCCTGTCTAAGGCGGGTGGTTAAGACGAAATTTGAGCCTTGGGAAGGAAGGTTTATCTCCAAGGGGAGCAAAACCATCCTTATTGATTCTTGCATCTCCATTCTTCCCTACATTATGGGGATGTATGCATGTCCTCTCTACCAATGGCGGCGACCTTAGCATAGGTTAGTCGTTGTTCTGTGAAGATTCTGCGGTTCGTAGTCGTAGAGAAGACGACCGCAACGGTTTGAATCAACAGTTAGCAAAAATTAAATCCACCAGTACATGACATAACATCACTGTACCAAAACTACGTACCGCCCCAATCATATATATCATACAAGAGCTCTACAGTTTATTGGTTTACATACAAACTGAAACTCAGCTTGCAGTAATATATAGGGCGTGATAGTATTGGCTTTTCAAAAATGTAAAGGCGCCGTGGAATGAGTTGGCTTTCCATAAAATGGAAAGGTGGTGGGTTGAACACTTAACTGACCACTATTTAGGCCTAAAACGATCGAGGTAGCAGCGTCCCTCACTCCTCATTCACTGATCTCAAGTTAAAAATTGCCAAATATATATGACTAGATTTTAGACAAAAAAATTGGGGTGGGGCTGTACATAGCTCGCTCCGCCATTGGTTCAATAATACGTGCAGCCGTGTGCACAACAGCGTGATGTTACGATGGAGTAGTACACGTCTTAGGCCCATGAGAAGAGAAGATCATATAGAATCGCATGGCCGCAGTCAGTGTTCAGTGTGGCGTGCCACCACAGAGTACTCTTGCTCTGCTTTCACGATCTCGCTCCAAGCTTTCACTCTAGCTGTGTTGTACCAACTTCATCAAGTAAATCGGCTTAGGCGCTCTCTTCTCTATTACTCCACTGCACTGTGCGCGGTCCACCACCCCTCTATATCTGCCGCTTCGGTCGATCGATCTCAGCATACCTGCGTGAACAGGAGCTAGCAGTTGCATCCTTACATATGCGTCAAGCGTCATTGCATTGCACGAATCCGGTTGTTCCCTCGTACTATCTCTTATCGCGTCCAATTCGAGCTCGATCGGTGTGTCGTGCGCGCGTATCGGACTCCGCATATGTAATGCGAGGGCAGAGTACACTGGCTCGTGTGATTTATGACTAGGCTCCAACAGATGCAACCATAATTGGGAGGACACACTGTCTATAGTGTCCACCAACCCGGCCTGCAACGCGCATCCAAGCTGGCTCGCAACGCGCGCGCGACACTCTTTTTTACACTACTACTCCACGGCTTTATCGCTTGGGGTCGTCATAATCCGCCGGATTCTCAAGACCGGCCCTATCTCGCTTCGGTCACGATCGGAGGCTTACAAGCGTGGTGGGACTTAGCAGGAGGGTGCAGCGGTCTCGGGTCAACATTGCTTTTGTCGATCCGGTGCTGTCAGCATTACTTTCTCTTTTCTTTTTATTGTATGTTGTGCTGTCTACCCAGTAGTGATCTCGTGGTTGTTTCGGTTTGTTCCTTGGGTGTTGTGCTATCTGGGCCAGTAACGAAATCCTGTTCTGAGAGGTCATGATCATTCTATTTCGGGACGAAATCCTGTTTTGAGAGGTCATGATCATTGCTTCTGTCAATCCGGTGCTGTCAGCATTACTTTCTCTTTTCTTTCTATTGTATGTGTGCTTTATTTATAAAACAAGACGAAATCCTGTTTCGAGAGATCATGATCATCCTACGGATTCTCAAGACCGGTCAGGAGGCTGCGGCGGCGCCTAGTTGAGTGGGGCACCGGTCAGGCCAATTTCCCCTTTTCACTACTCTACAGCTTTGACTGCTCTGCTTTTTTAAAAAAAAAAATCGATGTTATATTCCAGTTGTTCCCTGATTCTAAGTACTCTTATTATTGCTCGGAATGGATTTATTATGAACCTGTTCTAAAAGGATCTACCTCCAAGCAGATGGATCCTTCGGGTGGCCACTCAAGGAAAATCAACAAGCCCAGATATATATCTAGTCCTCTGGCTATTACTTTATCTCCAAAGAATGCCTCGTCTCTATGATCTCTTACTTTGGATCAAGTACTCTTTCAACATATTGACAATTTCGTTTGTTCAATGTGCAGATTCTAAGTTTACCCAGTAGGAACTTCTTGCATGCAGGCCAGTACTGACTCCTCCAACTCTAATAAGTATCCCTGTCACCAATTTGTTTTATCTTTAGATGTACATTTGCTCTATCTATCACACATGAAAATTATGATCCAGCTCCATGTATGTGATGATATGTGTGCATGCGTAGGTCATTACTGCATTCTCGCTCATCGATGTCATATTCGTTCCGATTGGGATTGCGTCTCTGTTTGCATCACAGGGGTATATCTTTGATCATATTAGGTTTTCCTGTCCTGTTTTGTGGGGGTGCATTTATTTTATTTTTCATTTTAGGGTCAACTATTTTTCATTTTGATCACAATGCTCTGCAACTATTATTTAGGGAAAATCTATTGACTAATGTTTGATATTTGGGTCTTATGGAGTGAAATGGTCGCTGTTGTTGGGCAGCAAGAGCATCGAGAAGGTGAGGAGTAAGGGGGAAGAGGAGTGGGCGACCGCCACTGCCGGGGCTAACAGGCGTCACGGAGGCAATATAGCCCCCTAAGCTTAGGACAGGAACTGGCGGCACATGCTGGTTAATAGTCCAGCTTCCTTAACTTTTGGCAATGCCGTGTATGGGTAACTGCAGTTTCAGTAATCTAAGATTTCTCACGCCACACCAGCAGACAGTTTAATCATGCATGTTCATGACCCGACATTCCCTTCATTCACTGTTTCTGAAAGATATTACTGCTGATCCTCTACGCAACTGCAAAAGCACAATTATAGGATCGCATGAGTTTTCAGTTCTTCTAAAATTCTCAATCTGCATTAAATCTTACTCATGCTCAGTAAGGTCACACTGCGATTAATATGACAATGTGTTTGTCAAGCACCGCTAGTATTGGCAACTCGTGGCTATTAAACTATACTCTTTTTTAATGTATTATCAAAGTATGTCTAGATTTTGCACCGTGACGGAAGACAATCATCATTCATCCACCCCAATTTTGTGCATGGCTTTTAGGCGGTCTGTCTCAGATGTGATAAGCTGATAAGCATCATTCCGATTATCAGAAATAAGCTAGCAAAAAAAAAAAACCATTGTTACATATTCAATGGAGGCACCAGCACAGCAGAAAATCTAATAATGGGCAAAGGGACCTGGTGATCGATCGCTAGCAGCTAGGTACCGTGGTAATAAAACACAGTGTGGATGGTGGCTTCCCTGTGAATTCCGTAATCATCCAGCGTCCATGTATCTTGCAGGCATTTACCACCGTAGACTAATCCACAAGACTCCATTAGCTTCCCCTTCTTCTGGATCTTACTCTTCAGTGCAGCAATCGTGTCAGAGCCTGCCATGTCAAGGGTGATCGTCTCACCTGCGAGAGTCTTCACAAAGATCTGCATTGATGCCACAGATGATGAACATGCTCTTTTTGAAGGCGGCAATGGTGGTACTTCCTGATCCAGCCTCCCCTTGAACGCATCTGTCAGTGCAGCCTTTGAGTTCACCACCGCTCGCAGTAGCTCCACGGCCTGCAAGAGATTGACACACTATTATTAAGAAAGACCTACAGAACAAACCGTAGAAAAAGCAAATCTAATGACTGTCAAGACATGTATTTATATACTTGCCTCTTGTTTGCTGATAGCAATGTCAATCTCTGCCACTGTATCATGGTCTCTCTTGCACCAGTGCTTCAGCACCGACACCGCGGAGGCCTGCTGTATAAGCAGTTCATCGTCAACTACGTAGGTGTGAGCATCGACAAACTGCGGATCACACAAACGGCACGATCTTTTATCCTTTGCACACGAGCAAGCTGGCGTCCGGCATAGATGATACCAGGCTGCATTCGGTTGTTCTGAACCATTATTGCCGTGCATCTTGAACGGTGCAAGGCTTGGATCCAGCAGTGTCTTTCTGTCACCGAAGGAGCGTCCCGTCAATAGGGCAGCCACGTCGAGATCGGCGGCGCTGCGGTAAAGATTGTTGAAGCTGCCGCACTGATGAGAGAGTCCTGCCAGGTTCTTGACGACGCAGCCCATCGGGTAGGTGAGGAAGCTGAGGAGCAGGTCCACAAAGTCGTGCTTGCACTCCGCGTACATGACCCTCCTGTCCTGCCTGTCAAAGAAGAGCTTGATGGAGATATGTGTAGGAGATTCGGAGCCTGTAGGATCACTGATTTTTTGATATTGTGACTTCTGAATCGTGAGTGATGATCTTTTGCCCAAAGTTGGCCGAACAACTTGATCAGGTCCTTTTGTGATAAACACATCAGTGAATATGGTGGTGGACGAGACACATGTCTTGAGCAAGGAAACCACCTGAAATTTATATGCAGAAAAAATATGATGTGTTGCTGGTACGTATCATCAGGACAAGCGAATTCAGATTGGATTGTCGTTTAACCAGCTGGCTGATTGTTTCCAATCAATGCCGTTTATGAATATTTGGTTGAAAATCACTTTATAGTTCCATAAAACCTAGCAGTTCACTAAGGTTGAACATATATTCGAAAGTAGAAGAGTTTTAGCTACTCTGGTAAATTTCAGGCAACTGGGAATTACAACAACAACAACAACAACAAAATACTATCAGTTTACCTCGTGCCATCCAACGTCCAGCTCCACCTCATCGTAGCCATCTTTGATCTTATCTGCACCACCAAGCCCCCGAAGGAAAGACAACACATTGCTCGTTGACGCCGGCTTGATCACCCAGTCGTCACTGATCACAAACCGTTCTTTCCACTTGGAGAACACCTCTGAGCGTGCTGTTTGGTCGCACACATGCACCAGCCTAGCCATGACTTCCTCCCAGCACCTGCAACTGTGGCTCTGTCCCTGTGGTTTCTCATGCTTTTCCACAAAAATTGCACACCGTGAGCAGCATGAACGCTTGTACCTGCACGTGTATAGAAAAGCTTTTCATATATACTAGACAGTAAAATCAATCTTGTAAACTGAAGAAATCCTATAGTCATCGGGTGGCAGAGGCGACCCATATAATATAACAGGATGAAGAAGAAGGCGATATATACATACAGACCCAAATTCATCCATGTGCGTAGGCCTGAGAAGTATGCCATGGCAGGCCTCAACCTTCAACAGTTTAGCGTCGCCGAGGCGGTGGACGTTGTCGCAGAGGGTTGCCAGGCAACCTGGCGAGGACCTGCCTGCGGTAAGCTGAACGGCGGAGAGGGGAAGCGTCAGGAAGGAGAGGAGAACGTCGACGAAGTCGGAGCCGGCGTCCGCGAACAGGACGCGCTTCTGCGACCTGTCCACTACGAGCTTGATCTTGATGGCGGCCATAGCCGAGGTAGGTAGCAGTGACACGGGGGCTCTTTGTGATTTAGAGTATATGTCTATATAAGAGATAAAATTAAGGAAGACGTGACGGTATGTGCCTCCACGAGGGTACCAAGGGTTTTTACTGTGCAACGGTTCATTGGCACGGAATTGAGCCTTGGCCTCTTCGGTCTCCACGTCCACCATTACTTCTCCGAATTCCCCATGCGTCAAACTTCGGTATCTTCACCTTCCCCATGCCATGCGTGCTTTATTTGTATTTAAGCACGTCACTGGCTAACACATTCCTTCGTCTCTTGGACTTCATCTGATCCAGTACGGGTACGCTGCACCAATGGCGTCCATCAAGGTCAAGCTCGCTGTGGACAGGACGCGGAACCGCGTGCTGTTCGCCGACGCTGGATCCGACTTCGTCGACGTCCTCCTCACCTTCCTCACGCTCCCGCTCTCCGCCCTCCAGCTATGCACCGGAGACGCGTCATCGCCGGGATGCCTCTCCAACCTCTGCGACAGCGTCGACCGCCTCAGGGTCACAAAGCTGTTGCAGGTTGACGCCTGCCATGGAATGCTTCTGACACCTTCGCATTCCCACGAGTTCTGGTATGTGCATTTTACCCTCCCTTTGTACAAAAAAAAGTAGTAACTAAGTATTTTTAGACACTATATGATTTGCTCTCATTTCTTCTTTATCTTTTTTCCGATAAGGTCTTCTTTATCTTCTTCTATATCTATTGTCAGGCGCTGCAAGTTATCTCACAGTCCCCCCGGCGGGGCTGATCTTTGCAAGACACCTGACCGTTCTGATGAATATACGCTTTTCGACCCCTGCAAGTGTTACCTAGTCATGGCTAGACTTTTGCATGTCTATGAGAAATTAGAGAGAAAACCGGCATTTTTTCCTTCGCGGGTAGATACATTTCTGTGCGGAAAACGACAGTTTGTGATCAGCGATGACATGACCATCAAGCCGGCGTCCACCAGAAGTATGAAGTCACTGCCACAGGCGTTCGGTTCTGATGGGAACGCCCATAGATTTGAGGAGGTCGAACAGTTGGTCGACTGGGAGCAGGTAACAGTAGTATATAGTAGGACATCGTTAGTAGACTGCAATCATTTTTCACTGCTGATCCGGATGACTCACTTACATGCTTTATAGGTTGTATCTATGTTGAAGGCCTCTCTTTCATCAGATACAGTATTGACCGGTGCATTTCTATCGAAAGAAACTGGTAATAGTAAAGCTGCTCGTGCCAAAGTGAAACCGAGTGTCAATCATAACACTCTGCTACCGTCTGGGCAAGATTTAGCACCTACTTCACCCGAAATCAAGATCAAGATTTTCTTCGACACCCGTGAAAAGAAGGTCACATATGCTGAATGCGACCAAGAGTTCGTGGACCTGCTCCTAGCTTTCATGACTTACCCTGTGAGCTGTGTAATCAAGATCACGGGAGCTGGTACTTGCCATCTTGGCAGGTGCTTCGGTAATCTCTACAACAGCGCTATTGATCTCGGCGAAGCTGGGTGCTTAGTAGATGATCTCCTCACCAAGTTACTGGATTCAGGCATTATGCCGTTTGAAATGGTGAGTAACATGGCGTCCTGTCAGCCGCTGAACTGCCCGTTTCCGAAGCGTGATCTGAGAAATTGTTGCTGGCATCCGGAGCTTGTTGAAGGCGGGAAGTATCTCGTAGAGGATGATCTACGTATACATCAGGCCTCTGCCATGTCTGTAATGAAACAATGGCGCGGGAGAGACAGGGCAACCGTACGGGAGATGAATATTACTGTCAGGAAACAGGAGGTATGCTCGTACAATTGGTGCAAAATTACTACAATTACAAAATTCAGTAGTTGTGATGTCCGTGAACGTTTCTGTACGTTGTCTTGCAGACTGTTGCGCTGATGCGGGCCTTGCTTACTTCAAAGACGGCACTGACCGATGTGTTCACCAGCAGGCTGAAGAAGCTTGTTTGACTTTTAGATGCAGGGAGTCAACTATAGTGTTTTTGGTGCCTGGATAACCGGTTGGGACCGATGATGCGTCGGTGATCTTGAGGAGGAGTCTTGAGTCGTACCAAGTATGAATATTTACTGTTTACTACTCTGTCCGTTTTATAATATATAATTTTTTTTAGTTTTATGAAAAAAATGTATCTAGATCTTTTTAGTGTGTAAATTCGCTCCGAATCTATACACTAAAAGTTGTAGATATACTCTAAAACATCTTATATTATGCAACAAAGGTAGTATGTAGCAAGCTATATGGCGGCACATACCATGGAAAACCTCTGCATATTACCGTGAGAAACACCTGGTCCCACCGAAAAATCAGCGACTCCAGGGTTTCCAGGTTCGATACCCGGCGATGGAAATCGAAGTGAGAGCGGAGGCAACACACGCAAGCAAGATCAGTTCATTCAAACCCAGGCACGATGCTTGCGTCGCCACTTCCCCTGCAATAGACCAGATGAATTGTAGTAGCTCCGAGCATCTCCAACAAGCATATATGTAGCACGGCGGCGCAGGCGCTGTAAAACCGTTAATATGCAGCATCATTCGCGAAAACACGCGCTTCAGCGGGCGCTCTAAACTAACGCACAATATATATCTTTTTGTCATGGCGGCATATTTCGCTAACTAGCAAACCAAATTTGCTGCACCGGCTCCAACACGCTGAATATCGTGAACTCTCGCGCGCACTTCAACGGGCTGAACCCCCCCCCCCCCTCCCCCCTCCCACACACACAAACACACACCCGTGCTCGCCTAGCCTTCCCCCATTGCCGCTCGCGACCGCCGGCGCCTTCTCGCCCCACATACTTGAGATTCCCCAATGCTGAAGACACGGCAAGGCTTTTGGAAGTGAACTAGGCCCGATGGTTTCTAGATATGCTTGGCTCTATTGATTGTATGCTTTGGAGGTTGAAGAAATGTGCTATAGCATGACATGGACAATTCAAAGGCCACAAGGATTCCACTATAATCCTTGAAGCCGTGGCTGATCACGAGACTTGGATTTGGCATGCATTCTTCGGAATGCCCGGTTCGTGCAATGACATCAATATTCTTCAACGGTCCCCACTGATGACAAAGATTGCATTGGATGAAAATCCACCGGTAGAGTTTGTAGCAAACTGCCACACATACAACTACGGCTACTATCTTGTTGATGGTATCTACCCAAGGTGGCAAACAAAGCTGGTTCATAAACCCAAAGGTAAGAATTTTTTGGCTTTCATAATGCACAAGCTGAAGGGTTTCGCGACATAGTAAATCAAAATTTTCTACGGATGCGAACAGAGGGAAGCCAAGATCTAATCTAGGAGATACAAACAACGAGAGAGATTGGATTAGATCTTCATACCCTTGAAGATTCGCACAGCGGAACGTTCGTCGGAACGTGGGTGATGTAGTCGTACTCGCTTCTCCTTCTCGCGATCCGATCCGATCTAGCACCACATGTGGCGGTGCCTCCTTGAGATGCACACGTGCAGCACCTCGACGTCTCCTCCTTCCTCGGTCCAGCAAGTATGGTGGAGAGATGGGTTGGATCTACAACGCGACGGCGCGGTGCAATTGGTGGAGAGTTTCTGCAGCAGGGCTTCGTCTACACGCAGCCGGGAGGGAGAGAGAGAGAGAGGAGGGTAGCAGGGCGACTGGATTGAGGGGAAGGTGTGTGTGGGTGGTGCGCCCCCCAGCCCTCTTTATATAGAGGGGTGGGGCGGTGTGGCATCCCGCAAAAACCACTACTAGAAAATCGCGTTGTTTTTGTGCATTGCATCATCATGACCGCATGCTCATGTCATCATGCCTCATTGCATTTGTGCATCGTCGAGTCATCATGCATTTTTGTCGAAACCTATTTTCTAAAAGCCTAGTTTGGTTTCTAAATATTCGCCGTCTCAATTTCAAATTATAGCGCCGGGCTTTTCCGGGTCTTTTATTTGTCTAAAAACTAATTACAAAAGTTATTTTTAAATTAAATAAAAATCTATATTATTTTTAGGGGGCAGTCGAACGGGCCGATTCGACCCAGTTGACCACCCCTAGAATAAAATCGGTCCACCTAAAATCCTTTTCTACCTAATCCTAGTCTACCCAGCCACTCCCGTCCCTCCACCTCACCTCCCTAGGCCACCTCACCCCCCTGGACCCCAATCCCCACCCACCTTGCCACCTTACCAATCCACCAGCCACCAACTCCCTCTCTCCTCCTGGGCCCCACCCCACGCAGCACGCCACACACACTCAGCACACACACACCCACACACGCTGCCACCCTGGACCCACGCGGTACCCCGGCCCCACCACGCACCGACACCCCCGCTCCTGGCCCTGCCCACGCGCGTCCGCGTCCAGCCCGCGTCCTCCCCTCCTGCCCCGCGTCCGGTCCCACCCCGCGCCCCCACCCGACACGCTCCCTCCCACACCGTCCGCTTCCACCTCTCTCTCTCTCCCTCACGCGCCCGCCCCGCCTCTCCTCTGTCCTCTTCCTCCCCTCCGGCCACCGCTCTCCTCTCCTCCTCCCAGGTCGCCGCCTCCCCGACCCCAAGCTCCTCCGTCGTCCTCGACCTGGCCCTGCTCCGGCCGTCCCGCGCGACACCTCGCCGCTGCCGCGACCTTCCTCCCTCGTCTGCCTCGCGCGGCCGCCCTCGCCTCCGTCGGCGCCCCCCCCCCCCCCCCCTCTCCTTCCCCCGGCCCTGCGAGCGCCGCCATGTCTGCACCCCGTCGACCGCCGTCCCGTTGGCCTTCCCCCTGCTCCGGCGCCTCCCCGTCCTCCCGAGCCGGCCGTCGTCCGCCGCTGCGGTGCTCCCCCGCAGCCTCCTCCCTCCGTCGGCCCTGCGTCGACCTCCCCGCTGGACCCGAGCCTCCTCCCCGTCGGCCGTCCTCCGGCGTCGCCAGCGCTTCCTCTCGCGCGCCGACCCCGGGCCTCTCCTCCCGAGCCTGAGCGCTCCCCGTGCGGACCCTCTCTACTCTCGCCGGCAGTCCGCCGTCGGCGCCGCCCTGCAACCGGCCAGGACCCGAACGCCTCTGCTCTGTCACTGTGACGTCTCCCTTGCCGCTTGCCGAGGCGCCGCGTCCGCACCAAGTTCGTCCACCGTTGACGCCACTCGAGACCGGCAACGACAACGGCCGTCGGAACCCCAAGCTAATCTAGACAAGACTGTCAACACCGACCCAAGTTCCACCTTCGATGCATCCCCGACACGGACACAAGTTCACCATCGACCCAACCCGAGAACCATCGATGCAGATATAAGTACGCCTTTGCCGACAAGTTCGCCTACCCGGACACCGTGCGACAAGATCTTCCTGGAACCGAGGACCATCAAGACTTCCGCTCGGCAACGACAAGTGCTTCTCCCCGGACCCGAAGACCATCGGCCAAGTTCACCACCGACAAGAGACGGACGACAAGTTCTACTTCACGGGCACCGAGCGTCAAGATCGCCTTCACGGGAAACTGCAAGACATCCTTCCCGGGATTTGAAGACCGAACCCACGGCACGCCAAGACCTCCTCCTCGGGACGCCATGATCTCCTTCACAGATCCAAAGACCTAAATCCCGGAGTCCGAACCTCGTTTTCCATCGAACCCTGAACCCTGAGACCGACCCCGAACCCCGGAACCCCAAGATCTCCCGAACCCTAATGTGTGAACCTTTTCCCGAGCCCCTATTTTACAAATGTGAAATATAAACTCGTGCACATTAAATTGTTCATGCATGCATATTGTCATGTGGTTTGGGGGCCTTATGCCGATTCACCATATAATTAAATATGGGGCCCATATACGGACAAATCTAGACTCATATTGGTTCCATTTAAATTTGTGTAGCGAACCGGTCATATATTTTGCCATGTTAATACAACATTTAAATTGCGGGTTATCTAAACAACATGAACCATCTGACTATTTGTCGGGACCCCCGGTTCCACTTAATTATGCCCAATTGCATCGCATGCTTGCCATGTCATGCATCATACATGCATCATGCCCGATCTTTTGCCGTAGTATTAAATAGTGCATTCGGTGTTTATTCTAGTGTTTTGCTTCTTCGCGGATAAGGCCGTTGAGTTGATGTGAGCTTCGCCCCGATCTTCGGTTGAACCTTCGGCAATGTTTTCAGGCGAGCATCTCCCCCTTTCTACCTATCTTAATTTTATAGCATTTATTCCCTCCTGTTGATCTATTGCTATCTGTGTTGCGTTGCTCTAGCTTTCGTACCCGTGTTATCCCTTGCAGCCTTATATTGCCTTGGACACCTCCTATTACCTGTTGTTTGGTAGATAGTCGGACCTGCGCGTCGTAGTCACTTGCTCAAGTGCTGTTGCGTGTCGTCAAGTACCACGGTTGTTGGAGCATTGCCGCATGTTTAATGTTGGAGATGGTCATGGCTTTATTTATCGTTCACTTTAATTACTGTTTAACAAGTAAAATTGAAGTAGGTAAGCAGAGGCACAGGTGGGCAATAGATGTTATTTGGTTGTTAACCGTCCACTTGTGTCCCGTAGGACCCCGAGTACTTGATACCTGTTCCTTGAATATTCGCGCTATCCACATACGGGGGAATTATGGGACCCCCCTGAGCCAGAGCTTGATTCATTCTTATTTCTTGGGCCACAAACTAGTTCGAGGTTTTATTTACTATCCTGTACTTATGCCATGCTTTACTGCTTTATTACGATTGTGCGAGGAGCACCTGTACTGTTTAGGTAAGCGGAGTGTTTTCGCGGTATCGACAAGCCCAGTTTTGGGTTCCCAGTCGTTTACAGCCATTGACGCAAACCTTGAGTCCGTCTCGGAGTCAGCTAGCTTCGTTGCGGGTGTACTCAATGGGGTGGCCCCCTGAAATATTTCTGAATCCTGTGATTGCTTTGTCGTGAAAGCCTCGTTGGGTTTTGATTTGGTTTTTCCGAGGTTGATCGAGTGTGTGTTGCTGTTTGTGCACCCCTGCAGGGTAAAACTTTCTGAAAGCCGTGTCCGCGGTTATGGACGACTTGGAGCACAGTATCTCGATCATAGACAACTATAACTAAAGTAGTGCTATAAATTTGACTTTATAATGACTAGTAATCAGCTTCACTATAATGGAATGGCTAAATAAAACTGCCAACAATTGCTTGTTTGGGTGTCGCTTGCGACCATTGTATCTGACTAGTAAGTATTGCAACTACAACGGAATGGCTAAATAAAAGTACCAACAACTGCTGGGTTTTGGGGTTATCTCATGCTATTTGTATCTGATTAGTAAGTGTTGCAACTATAACGGAATGGTTAACTAAAAGTGCCCACTGCTTATTTTATCAGGATGACTATCTATACCTGACTAGTAATTGTGGTAACGATAACCGAATAAATAAAACTGCCAACTGCGTGAGTTCCTCGGTTGACTTCCTCGTCGGGTCTCGAGGGGGAAACACCAGGATGGGTTTGTCTGATGGTAGAATCAGGTTGGTTCCGAATAGGTCTTTCTTATCCCTCTCTGATAGCCGCCAGTGGAATCGAGTCTCTATAGGTTGTTTAGTGCATGCTGTCGCTGCCGCTGTCCACCATACCTATGTAGGCGAGGACCGCCGAATTCTAACCTCGCCGTGTACTGGCCTCAGTACTGACGCTCCTCTTTTTCCTTTGCCCTTTGTCGGCACCCCTTTTGTTTAAGCAGGTTTTGAGATCGACGCCGTTAGCAGGGTTACCCTTCCGGCTTGGCCTGGGCAGGGTTATGTACGCCATTGGTTGTTCTTCAGGGCTCTTAGCCCCATTTGCATCTTGTCCGTAGTCGGACGCTCTATCATTTTCAAGGTGATTTGGATCTTTGTACATTATATCTGTATTCTTGACTCATTGAGTCGCTGTTGTATAAATATTTGTTCTGTGGGTCCCATCGAGGACTGTTGTGTAATGTTATTACTTCGTTTTCCACCCGCACGAAAGTGCCTGGTGGGCACCTTTGAATTGTTTCTATGCGGGTTTGGCGGGAATCGCTGAAACTTGCATAGGATCGATTCTGAGGGTGTTACAGGCGGCAACCCTAGCCCCTCCCCCAATCCAAAACCGGCGGCCAAGGAGGAGGAGTGGGGGGCAAGGAACCCCCCCCCCCCCCTTCTAGAAGCTCCAATTAGGGTTTTACCCTAGTTGGCCGGTTGGGCCCTATGGGGCCTTGTGCCCCTGGCCCAATGCGGCCAGGGCACTCCCTCATAGGCCCAAGCCCCCTCCCGGAAGGTGGGGCCACGTTGGCCCCCTTTCGGAAGGTTCTAGAAGCTTCCGGTACAATACCGATTAACCCGGAACAATTCTGAACTCCAAAAACTGCACTGCCTTATATGAATCTTATTCTCCGGACCACTCCGGAACCTCTCGTGATGTCCCGGATCCCATCCGAGACTCCAAACAAAAACTCATAAACCAATCATCCAATCTATCCTAGCGTCGAGACACGTTAAGTGTGTGACCCTGCGGGTTCGAGAATATGCAGACATGATCTTCTATCAATAATCAACAGCGGGGTCTGGAAACCCATATTGACTCCCACACATTCATCGATGATCATATCGAATGAACCACGATGCCAGGATTCAATCAATCCCATATATATATTCCCTTCGTCTCGCGATATTTTACTTGCCCGAGATTTGATCGTCTGTACCGTCATACCTAGTTCAATCTCGTTCACAGCAAGTACTTTACTCGTTCCGTAATCCGATATCACTTTGTGATTAAATCCTTAACCACATGCTTGAAAGCGGTGTTGATATCGATTACCGAGTGGGCCCGAAGTATATCTCTCCGAATTGGGAGGGACAAATCCCATCTCGATACATACAACCCAACAGATATTTTCCGATCACCTGAGAGACACCTTTATGATCACCCTCTCATAGGATGACGTTTGATGACCTCAAAGCTTTCTTCCGATACCAGGGAGTTCTATTATCTCATGGTCTAAGGAACACAATATTTGACATAAGAAAAGCTTCGCAAAGATGAACACGATGACACGATCTAATTGCTTCGCTTAGTTTGGGTCTGTCCATCATATCATTCTCCCAATGATATGATCTCATTATTAATCGATAACCCATGTCCATGGTTAGGAAACCTTAACCATCATTAATCAATGAGCTAGTCCATAGAGGCGTACTAGAGACACAGTGTTGTTCTCAAACCACATAAGTATTAAAGTTTCCGCTTAATACAATTCTAGCATGGAATATAAACATTATCATGAACAAGAATTATAATAATAACATCTTTATTATTGCCTCTAGGGCATAATTCCAACAGTCTCCCACTTGCACTAGAGTCAATAATCTAGTTTACATTTGGCAACAATCTCACACCCATGGCACTGAGGTGCTGATCATGTTTTACACGTGGAAGAGGTTTAGTCAACGGATCTGCGACATTCAGATCTGTATGTACTTTGCTAATCTTCAGATCTCCATCTGCTATATAATCTTGGATTATATGAAACTTGCAGTTGATATGCTTGGTCTTTGGATGATATCTTGGTTCCTTAGCGAGTGCTATGGCGCCAGTGTTGCCACACAATATCTCCAGTGGGTCCAATGCACTTGGAACCACGCCAAGCTCAGTGATGAAGTTCCTGCTCCAAACTCCTTCACTCGACGCTTCTGCAGCAGCCATGTATTCTGCTTCTACTGTAGATCTCGCGATCACGCTTTGCTTGCAGCTTCTCCAGCTCACGGCTCCTCCATTCAAAATATACATGTATCCTGTCTGAGATTTAGAATCATCCTTGTCGGTGTCGAAACTAGCGTCGACGTAACCTTTTACGACGAGTTGTTCATCACCCCCATAGACTAAGAACATTTCTTTAGTCCTATTTAGGTACTTTAGGATGTTCTTCACGGCTGTCCAGTGTTCCACTCCTGGATCACTTTGATACCTGCTCGTCAAACTAAGAGCATTGGACACATCCGGTCTAGTACACAGCATGACATACATGATAGAACCTATGGCCGAGGCATAGGGCACTTTTCTCATAGCTTCCCTATCATTTACCGTAGCTGGACATTGAGCCTTGCTCAATATCTTACCTGACAACATAGGCACTGAACCTTTCTTTGCCTTATCCATTCTGAACCTTTTCAGAACTTTGTCTAGGTATGTACTCTGGCTTAAAGCTATCAGGCGTCTTTGTCTATCTCTATAGATTTTGATGCCCAATATATAAGCAGCTTCACCTAGGTTTTTCATTGAAAAACACTTGTTCAAATAACTCTTCACATCGTTAAGCATGTTAATGTCATTTCCAATAATCAATATGTCATCCACATATAGTACCAGAAATGTCACCGAGCTCCCACTCACTTTCTTGTAGATACAAGCTTCGTAGCAATTTGGAACAAATCCAAATCTCTTGATCACTTGATCAAAACGAAGGTTCCAACTCTGAGATGCTTGCTTCAGTCCATAAATGGAACGCTGAAGTTTGCATACTTTATCAGCATCCTTAGGATCGACAAAACCTTCGGGTTGCATCATATACAACTCTTCATCAATGTTGCCATTGAGGAACGCAGTCTTGACATCCATCTGCCATATTTCATAATCATGAAACGCAGCAATTGCTAATAAAATCCGAATGGACTTAAACATCGCTACGGGAGATAAAGTCTCATCGTAGTCAACACCTTGAACTTGTCGAAAACCTTTCGCGACAATCCGTGCTTTATAGACGGTAACATTACCATCCGCGTCCGTTTTCTTCTTGAAAATCCATTTGCACTCAACGGCCTTTCGGTCGCTGGGAGGGTCCACCAAAGTCCATACTTGGTTTTCGCTCATGGATCCCAATTCGGATTTCATGGCTTCTAGCCATTTCTCAGAGTCCGGGCTCATCATTGCTTCCTCATAGTTCGTAGGTTCACTGTCTTCTACTAACAAGACAGTCAAGACAGGGTTTCCGTACCACTCAGGAGGGGCACGCGACCTTGTCGACCTTCAACGTTCAGTAGCAGCATCGTCCGAAGCTTCATGATCCTTGTCATTAGCTTCCTCTATTGTTGGTGCAGGCGGCACTGGAACAGTTTCAGGTGCTGCGCTACTCTCCAATTCAAGAGAAGGTTCAATAACCTCGTCTAGCTCTACTTTCCTCCCACTCACTTCTTTCGAGAGAAACTCCTTCTCAAGAAAGGAACCGTTCTTTGCGACAAACACTTTGCCTTCGGTTCTGTGATAGAAGGTATACCCAATAGTTTCCTTAGGGTATCCTATGAAGACGCATTTCTCCGCTTTGGGTTCGAGCTTGTCCGGCATCAACTTCTTGACGTAAGCTTCGCATCCCCAAACTTTAAGAAACGACAACTTAGGTTTAGCACCAAACCACAGTTCATACGGTGTCATCTCAACGGATTTAGATGGATCCCTATTTAAAGTGAATGCAGCGGTTTCTAATGCATAACCCCAAAATGATAACGGCAAATCAGTAAGAGACATCATTGATCGGACCATATCTAATAAGGTTCGATTCCGGCGTTCAGACACACCATTGCGCTGTGGTGTTCCGGGTGACGTGAGTTGCAAAACGATTCCGCTTGCTTTAAGATGCGTGAGAAAATTATAACTCAAATATTCACCTCCACGATCGGATCGCAGAAATTTAATCTTTCTGTTACGATGGTTCTCCACTTCATTCTGAAATTCTTTGAACTTTTCAAACGTTTCAGATTTATGTTTCATTAAATAGATATACCCATATCTACTTAAGTCGTCGGAAAAAAGTGAGAAAATAGCGATATCCACCGCGCGTTGAAACACTCATCGGTCCGCATACATCGGTATGTATGATTTCCAACAAGTCCGTTGCTCGCTCCATCATACCGGAGAACGGGGTTTTGATCATCTTGCCCATGAGGCATGGTTCGCATGTGTCAAATGATTCAAAATTAGGAGACTCCAAAAGTCCATCAGAATGGAGTTTCTTCATGCGCTTTACACCAATATGACCTAGACGACAGTGCCACAAATAAGTAGTATTATTACTATCTACTTTGCATCTCTTAGCCTCAATGTTATGGATGTGTGTTTCATCCCTCTCGAGATTTAGAAGAAATAAACCATTCACAATAGGTGCATGACCATAAAATATGTTACTCATATAAATAGAACAACCATTATTCTCCGATTTAACTGAATAACCGTCTTGCAATAAACAAGATCCAGAAATAATGTTCATGCTCAACGCAGGCACATAATAACATTTATTGATGTTTAAAACTATTCCCGAAGGTAAAACTAAGGAGAGTGTGCCGACGGCCATCACATCAACTCTTGATCTGTTGCCAATGCGCATCGTCACCTCATCCCTCGCAAGCCGTCGTCTATTCCGTAGATCCTGTTTCGAGTTACAAATATTAGCAACTGAACCGGTATCAAATACCCAGGCACTACAACGAGGGCTAGTAATGAAAACATCAATAACATGTATATCAAATATACCTTTGATGGTGCCAGCCTTCTTGTCCGCTAAGTACTTCGGACAGTTGCGCTTCCAGTGACCCTTGTCCTTGCAATAGAAGCACTCAGTGTCCGGTTTAGGACCAGACCTGAGCTTCTTCTCGGCAGGGGCAACGCGCTTGCCGCCGCCTTTCTTAAAGGGCTTCTTTGCACCCTTACCTTTCTTGAAGGTGGGGGGCTTGTTGACCATCAACACATGATTATTCTTTTTGATGTCCACCTCCGCTACTTTCATCTTAGCGAAGAGCTCAGTGATCATATCAGTGGAACCAATCTGATTGTGAGCAACTACAAAACTTTTGTAGCTAGGAGGGAGTGACTGCAAAACTCTGTCAATCTTGAGCTCCTCTGGAATCTTGCAGTCCAGTTGCTCAAGGCGTTGAGTGTAGCCCGACATCTTAATGGCGTGCTCACTAACGGAACTCCCTTCCTCCATCTTGTAGTTAAAGAATTTCTTAGAGATCTCATATCTCTCAGAACGGGCCTGAGTCTGAAACATAGTTTTCAGCTCCTGAAGAATCTCAAAGGGCCCGGCGAACTCCTCAAAACGATTTTGAAGATCCGATTCCATAGCATACAACATGGCGATCTTAATCAAATCATAATCATCCTTGCGTGACTGATAAACAGCTTTCTCATCAGCCGGCGCATCTATAGCAGGGGCGTCACCTAGCGCTTTCTCAAGGACATAGTCCTTTTGTTTGCCAGCGAGAATGATTCTCAGAATGCGGAACCATTTGGTGAAGTTAGACCCATTGTTTCTAAGCTTTTCTATCTCAGCAAAAACGTTGAAGTTGAAGTTGGACTTAGCCATTTGATCTACAGTATTTGCAAGTACAAATTAGACTATGTTCATGATAACTAGTTCAACTTACTCAAATTACTAGATGAACTCCCACTAAATTCAACATCCCTCAAGTTGTTTAGTGAACACGATCCAAATTCATGAGAAGAGATGTGGCTTCAATGGTGGTCAACGAAGTGTCGAGCATATCATTCATATGACTCATGCTTAACCTTTCGGTTCATGTGTTCCGAGGCCATGTCTGTACATGCTAGGCTCGTCAAGTTAGACCCAAGTATTTCCGCGTGTGCAAAACTGGCTTGCACCCGTTGTATGTGAGCGTAGAGTCTATAGCACCCGATCATCACGTGATGCTTGGACACGACGAACTTTCGCAACGGTGCATACTTGGGGAGAACACAGTTTTTATCTTGATCTTTAAGTGAGGAATCATCTTATAATGCTACCGTCGCGATCTAAGCATAATAAGATACATAAAAGGATAAACATCACATGCATATAACTTTATGTGACATGGTATAGCCAATCTTCGCGCAATGATCTCCATGTTGTGCGTGCCGGCATGATCTCCATCACTCCACCATGATTGCCTCCACCACGAATAGCAACTACAACTATTGCTAACTACTTAGCGATAAAGTGAAACTATTACATGGCGTATAAGAAGTTGACACACAGGTCATACACAATTATAAAGACAACCATATGGTTCCTGCCGGTTGTGTACTCATCGACATGCAAGTCGTGAAACATTACAAAACATGATCATCGCATACATTATACACATCACATCTTGGGCCATACCATATCACAGAAAACACTCCCTGCAAAAACAAGTTAGACACCTCTACTTTGTTGTTGCATGTTTTACGTGGCTTATGGGAGTAGATGCTAAGAACGATTCTTACCTACGGAAAGCCACAACGGTGATATTATGGTTGCCGAACTCCGGTGTTAATCCCATGACAACTATAGTGAGAGAAACTGGCATCCACCAGCCGCATGTGTGGAACAAGCCACACGTCAAGTGCGGAGCCGGTCTCGCGAACGACGTCGTGTAAGGTTGGCCTGGACCGCTTCAATCTCACTATCCCGCGTCATAAGAAAGAACACAAACAAGAGGCTTGCAACAGAAAACATCAACGCCCGCAACAACCATGTTGCGTTCTACTCGTGAAACACATCTACGCATAGATCTAGCTCTGATACCACTGAAGGGTTTCGCGGTATAGTAAATCAAAATTTTCTACGGATGCGAACAGAGGGAAGCCAAGATCTAATCTAGGAGATGCAAACAACGAGAGAGATTGGATTAGATCTTCATACCCTTGAATATTCGCACAGCGGAACGTTCGTTGGAACGTGGGTGATGTAGTCGTACTCGCTTCTCCTCCTCGCGATCCGATCTGATCTAGCACCACATGTGGCGGTGCCTCCGTGAGATGCACACATGCAGCACCTCGACGTCTCCTCCTTCCTCGGTCCAGAAAGTATGGTGGAGAGATGGGTTGGATCTACAACGCGACGGCGCGGTGCAATTGGTGGAGAGTTTCTGCAGCAGGGCTTCGCCTACACGCAGTCGGGAGGGGAGAGAGAGGAGGGCAGCAGGGCGACTGGATTGAGGGGAAGGTGTGTGTGGGTGGTGCGCCCCCCAGCCCTCTTTATATAGAGGGGTGGGGCGGCAACCCTAGCCCCTCCCCCAAGCCAAAACCGGCGGCCAAGGAGGAGGAGTGGGGGGCAAGGAAACCCCCCCCCCCCCCTCTAGAAGCTCCAATTAGGGTTTTACCCTAGTTGGCCGGTTGGGCCCTATGGGGCTTTGTGCTCCTGGCCCAATGTGGCCAGGGCACTCCCTCATAGGCCCAAGCCCCCTCCCGGAATGTGGGGCCACGTTGGCCCCTTCCGGAAGGTTCTAGAAGCTTTCGGTACAATACCGATTAACCCGGAACAATTCCGAACTCCAAAAACTGCACTGCCTTATATGAATCTTATTCTCCGGACCACTCCGGAACCTCTAGTGATGTCCCGGATCCCATCCGAGACTCCGAACAAAAACTCATAAACCAATCATCCAATCTATCCTAGCGTCGAGACACGTTAAGTGTGTGACCCTGCGGGTTCGAGAATATGCAGACATGATCTTCTATCAATAATCAACAGCGGGGTCTGGAAACCCATATTGACTCCCACACATTCATCGATGATCATATCGGATGAACCACGATGCCAGGATTCAATCAATCCCATATATATTATCCCTTCGTCTCGCGATATTTTACTTGCCCGAGATTTTGATCGTCGGTACCGTCATACCTAGTTCAATCTCGTTCACAGCAAGTACTTTACTCGTTCCGTAATCCGATATCACTTTGTGATTAACTCCTTAACCACATGCTTGCAAGCGGTGTTGATATCGATTACCGAGTGGGCCCGAAGTATATCTCTCCGACTTGGGAGGGACAAATCCCATCTCGATACATACAACCCAACAGATATTTTCCGATCACCTGAGAGACACATTTATGATCACCCTCTCATAGGATGACGTTTGATGACCTCAAAGCTTTCTTCCGATACCAGGGAGTTGTATTATCTCATGGTCTAAGGAACACACTATTTGACATAAGAAAAGTTTCGCAAAGATGAACACGATGACACGATCTAATTGCTTCGCTTAGTTTGGGTCTGTCCATCATATCATTCTCCCAATGATATGATCTCATTATTAATCGACAACTCATGTCCATGGTTAGGAAAACTTAACCATCATTAATCAATGAGCTAGTCCATAGAGGCGTACTAGGGACACGGTGTTGTTCACAAACCACACAAGTATTAAAGTTTCTGCTTAATACAATTCTAGCATGGAATATAAACATTATCATGAACAAGAATTATAATAATAACATCTTTATTATTGCCTCTAGGGCATAATTCCAACACAAGCGGCGTCTAGAAAAGATATTAAAAGAAAATTTCGGATTTTACAAGCCCAATTTGCTATTGTGAGAGGACCAACAAGATTTTGGGATTAATAAATCCTTTGGTATATCATGAATGCTTGTGTCATCATGTATAACATGATCATAGAGGATGATCGCGACAAAGATGTAGATTACTCCTTATTTGACTTGATGGGGGTTCTCGTGGAAGTGAGTAGGAGTAAAGAGAGGGTGGCTCGTTTTACTGCCTCGAATCATTCCATTCGTTGCCCCAAGAATCATGATGATCTTCAACATGATCTTGTCCAAGAGTGGTGGAAATGGAACGGGCAATAATAAAACTTGTGTTTATTTATTTGTATATTTGTTGTATTGTTCAAAAACAATTTTTTGTATTGTGGATGGACAAGTTGTTGTATTTTTTGTATTTTTTATGGACTAGTTATTGTATTTACAACAAAAATCTAGATAATTTATGTTAGATTTATTTTGCTATGTTTGATCTTGATCGATGCTACTACATATGTATCTGAAACTTGTTTGTGGTGCTAGCTAGCGCGCACTGGAATATATAACGTCTGATGAAGCGCCAGTTTTCTAAGTTTGTAGCGTGTTGAAAAATAGTGCGTCCGGCAAAGCGCTAGCGGCTAGCACGCACTCTATGTGAAAAACAAGCGTAGCAAACCAATTTTAGCGCGCGCGAATATAAACCGCGTGTTGTACGTCTAGCGTCCATCTTCTTTTGAGTTATTAAGAGTAGATGAATTTTAGGGCCTTGATTGTTTGATACACGAGCGGTTGATTTACGAGATTGCAGCGTTGGGAGTAGACAACGAAGCAAAATACAGAGTGCGACAAAGAGGGTGCGAAACACGAATCTGGCTAACACAGAGCCTTTTTTCTTGTTTAATTAAATTTTTACTAGCACTAGTAGAGATAGAGATTAGCAGAGACTAGTAGAGGTAGTAGAGAAGACATAGATTTATATCTCTTTAAAAAAAATAGGCTACCTTCTTTGTGGTTTAATGTGTTTAATGCATACAATGCATTTAATACCCGCTCAATTAGTGCGGTAAATATCTTCAAAATCAGGCTTTTAATGTGTTTGGGAGGTGAAAGAATATGCCGCATCTTATTACTCCTTCCGTGTTTATTTTTGGATGATAGCTATGTTTGGAAGGCGAAAGAACAGGCCGCAACCATAGCTCTTTATTAAGCTATATCGGCCATGGAATATACTTAGCATATTTCCTTTATGTAATATATATACCTTATATGATTTATGAAATAAAGCATTTGGTCATATTTTCAAGTTTTTTATCTCCTTTAGTGTTTATTTTTGGATCATGTAAAAAACTTTATATGCAAGTTTGCATTTGACTTGTGAAAATTCCGTTTACGAGCGATTAGCTTAAGCCTTCTGGTCTACACGTTTTCTATTGTTTTTATGCGGATTCTGAAGTAGTGATTTTTTAGCACTCAAAGCCGGCGATTTTGTCCTTAGGTTTTTGACGGTGCTATTAAGCATCATCACCTGAGGGCATGGTTCTGTGTTAAGAGTTTTCCATCTCACGAATGTTTAAGCACAAGAATCAGAATAATGGATAAGCCAGCACTTGCTTAAAACATATATACAATCATACATGTCTGACGTAGATAAGTAGCAGGAGGCTTGTAGCCAAGTTTTCTGCCTTACTAATATTGTTTTCCGGATAAACAAAAAATATACATAGACATATTTGATACATTAATGTTTTATGCCTCTGGTGCAGGTGAATTAGACGCTGTGTCATCAGCGGCAGGAGAACAAGCCTTGGCGATCTCCTCGAAGTTAGATGGTCCAAGAAAATATTCTGATTCTTTAGACGCTTTGTCTAGCTCCTCGGCGGGAACAAAGACGTATAGCTTGTCTAGCTTGGCAACCTTGTTGTCGTAGCTTGCAAGAGAGTTCCAAATAGCAGTGATATCGATCTCATTACCTTCTTCGTCAAATGCCGACATGTCGGAGGTTATCATCTCAATGTCAGTTTCGTCGTAGTGCACCTTGGTTAAAGATAGTGCCATCCTGGCTCCTGCCCGGACATAGGAAGCTTTCCATCTTTTGATCTTCTCGGGGGCTCGACGAAGGATTTCAACATACTTGGTGGCAGAATCAACTGCCTTGATAGTGATGTTCAGCGGCGTTTCTATCTCCTTATTGTCCTTCGTGATGGCGGTGTTGATGAAGTTCCTAGAAAGGATCATGTGACTCTTTGAATCCGACGCATCCTCACCCAAGTTGGTTAAACCAGTGGGAGATGCAGTTCCAAGTGATTAAAGGACCATGAGTATCAAACTATATACACGTTACGACTAACAAGAATTGCGAAAGACGAAAGAAAGTTACCAAAGATGTTGGTTTCTGCTTGCTGGCAGGTCTCCGCCAAGATGTCATGCTCTTTTTGAAGTTTCTTGTATGCTTCAAGGTTCCAGGAATTTTGCGATGCGGCTTCATCTTTCTGAACCTTGAGCATCTCGATCTCCTTCTTGAGCCTCTCCATCTCGGTGTTCAAAGACTCTTTGAGGGACTTCATGGCTTCATCGTGCATTTCAATGTCATTAGCTAGGTCCTTCTTCAAGATCTTATTCTCATCATCTAGCTGCTGAATATGCTTGGATTGTTCAATAATATCCCTAGCCTTGGCGATATCATCTGGAAGTCAGAAAAACCAAATCATTATGAGTACTCAGAAGAACAAGTTGAAGTGATGGATTACAGGGTTGTCGGAAGAGAATAGATGCTTGCTTTTTCTGATCTATTCCTTAAGAAATTCTTTTTTACCCTTTTAAACATCCAATTCCTTCTACAGCTTTGCATACCTATCATTGGTGGCTACCTTCTGAGAATGCTCATTCTGCATAAAGAACATGATTTAGTTTCTCTTTGAGCATCTAGTCGGAACTTTCATAGTTTTCAACTAAACGCTCGGGGCTACAATATGGGAAATTGATCTAAAACATGCTTATCTAAGAGTATCTAGCTGGAATATATTATTCTACCTAGAAACTCGGGGACTACACAATCAAGTTTTTACTTAATCACTCTTAGAGCACTCAGGCCAAAAACCTATGGTTTTTCGTCTAAGAGCTCGAGGGATATAGTGGGATATATCTTAAGTGAAATGTGAAGTATTGAAAACTTACAGTAGAAATGATCTTCAGATTGTTTGCTGCTGAGACATAAGCATCATAGAAGATCTTGGCATTGTTGTGCAGAATGTCAGCTTGCCGGATCAGATCTTCCGTGCTCAATGTCAGAGTTGGAGATACTGCAGTTGCACCAGCCAAGCGGACGGATCAGGATCTAGTCTGTCTTTGTGCTATAATAGCAATAGATGGCATGTATGCTCCCAACTTGCTTGTTGTTTTCTTTGTACCTACCTCCATCATGAGTGCGGTGACCCAGCATACCACTGCATGTGTAGTATACTATAGTCGTTGATATGACATCCATAGAACACCGTTCCGTAAATATCACATCCCTCAGAGTGGTACAACAGAAACATTGCGGGTCCATATTACAAACATACACACATTATTATTATTACAATACCAGAAGTTCAAGACTTCCAAAAGATTCAACTTACAAACCAAAATATAAGTGTTTCAACGGAAGTTTCAAAGTGAAAACCTAAACTCCAAATTGAGGTCAATAACTTATTGCTATATATTGTTCATGTTGCTCGGCTCAAGTGGCTCCTAGAACTATAGTAATTATTCTGAATCTTGGTACTCTCCTCCATAGACGATATCGTAGTCCTCCCCTTCTACGGCTCCATACAAATTGGGCTCTTCATAGAAGACCTCCTCTTGGCTCTCAGTTGCATAATTGGAGTCTCTTCGGGATCCTCAGTGTCTAAGCACGGATTCAAAGGAAAGGGTGAGTAACAGCGTTACCCAGCAAGTTCATTATATGCAAGGTGGGAAGTTTGATGCTATATCTACCACCTCGGACTATAAGTCCTTGGCATTATGCAGTTTTTGTAAATATTTCTTCAAAGATTGATTTTATTATGAAAATCTATGACTATCAGCCTTCACAGGTTGACCAGAAATTTCATGGAGTTCCTTTCCTGCCGCGTTCGTAGCTCCTTCCCGGAACAGGGAGTAACAAGTTACAGTACTTACACTTTGCAGATGTGCGTTACTTTACCCATGAGAGATCAACTTCCTTGTTGGACAACCGGACATACTTTCCCGTCCACAATTCTATAATGTGGGGCCCAGTAGCTGGTCCAAGCCAATCACTGCCCTCTCCACGACCCCATATGTCTGCACGATCCTTCGGGGCTGGCTCACCTCCGTTAAGTCTCCTTTCGGGCAGGCTAAAACCCTGATGAGTCCTGAAGACTCTATGAGCCGGTGATGCCCAGGTAAGTACCTTATAGGTTCGGCTAAATCCCCGGCAGCCACTCATAGATAATCCAGACACCAAAAACGCGGGGCCTAAGGGTGCCCATCCATATGTTGGATCCGCACAAGGAATCACAATGTCACGTTAAGGTAGTCTTGCCTCCATACGGAAGGAAAAGGATACAGCTGACTTCTCTGTCCCATTCTAAATCTCATGGTTAACGCGTAATATGCGGCGCTAGAATCATTGATGTCATGGGTTATTAATCCCTAATTGTCCATCATTATTGCCAATAGAACCCTAAGTTCTATTGCTCCATCATATCATCACTTACGATGATACCTAAGATTTATTTATTTTGAGAAAATAATATTCTGGAATATAGATGATAACACACAATTTGCAAATACTTTGATTAAGACTCTTCAAAGGACATGAGCAAGTGATGAACTTGCCTTGTGATTGCAAGGTAGTGAAGTCAGATGCTTGCACTGGACCTTGAGCTTCTATGTCTACAAAACATCATCATTATCCGGTAAGGACAATATTTAAAGAAGCATTATTTATTTTTGTATATTCTCCCCCATTATTCTATGTAATGCATTATTTATTTTTGTATATTCTCCCCCATTATTTAAATTACAAAAATTCTTTTTAGTAATAAAGAATTTATAAATATTAATTTTTAATATTTATTGAATATTGTATTCTTTTATTTTATTTCATTTTATTCGAATTTTACTTATTTAATAATTCCTTTAAGAATTATCATTTAAATACAAAAAATGATATTAAATATTTATTTAGTATTTTTATAAATACTCAAATATTAATATATAATGAAAGTGTTTTTTATTTATTTTTATCATCTTTCATTAATTTTATAAAATTCCATAAGGAATATATATTATAAAATTCTTGATAAAATTTATATGCCTAAAATTTTATTTATTATTTTATTTAGATAGATTGAATTATTTTGAATCTAAAAATATTTTATTTATAATTTTTGGATTTTTATTTGATTTTCTAGAATTTATTTAAATTCAGGGGCATTTTGGTCTTTTCTTAATTATTAATTTTTTTTTGGGTGATTGGGCTAGCCTTGTTGGGCTTATTGGGCAACTCTGGCCCAAGTGGGCAGAACCAAAAGGCTCCCCAAAGGGTTGGCCCTCTCAGCCCACACCCCTGTCCATCTCCCTCGTCCCCTTCTCTCCTTCTTCTCTCTCGACCCTATGGTCGCCGATGCCACTGTCGGCCGATCCACGCCGTTGTGGTCCTCCCCGGCCGCCGCCGTGATGCATGGTGTGGTTATTGACCCTGCTCCTCCTTCCAGTCCATCTCGATTTGGACTTGGGGCCCTCCTGTGGTCAGTCCAGCTCCGTCCCGAAACCTAGGGTTTGGGGTGGTGCTGGTGATGCCGCCACTACGCCTGTGGTGTTGCTAGCCCTCAAGTGTGGTTGTGGTTGCCGCCTCGGTGTGGTGCGGGTTGCAGCGCCCCCTTGGGGTGCTCCCCTTGCCGCCGTGCTCATCGACACCCTCTGCTTCCTCTTCTCGCCCACAGCAACAACCTCTAGTAAGTTTGTTTCCTCTTCTCACTCGTGTTCTATACTCTGCCACTCTGTCCTATGTGTTTCTAGTGGCTACCCTTGACTAGTGTCCATGTTCTGATTAGGGTTCATATCCTGATTATGGTTCATATCCCTTTGTTGATATTATAGATGATGATTTGGATCAAGTAGTGATGATCCTTGAGCATGATGAATGGTTGTTTGATGTGGATTACTGCTTATAGTTGGCTTTGGTGATGCTAGTGGCTTACCAGACTAATTCTAGTGGTAATTTGATATGATTCAAATGATAGTGCTTCTATGGAATCATTGCTTCTATGGACCCAACTTTCTATTGTCAAAATGTTAGTATTGACAGTAGTTCTGTCAGTGATTGTTTACTACATCTGTAATTGTTGGATTGTATGCTGATATACAGACTGAATTTAATCATTACAGATTAGTGATGTTCTGTAGATGTATAAATGAGCTTGATGCTGATTCCTGGCATTTGATTCCAGGAAAATGATATTTAGTGGCTTGCCCCTTTCTTATTTGTGAAAGCTAAGTAATGATTGTGATTGGCTTATGAGGACTTGTCCTTGTGATACCATCATATAATGGCACACACGTAGTTGGGTCCTATTACTGAGCTTAGCTCTAACAGTGCTTGAAATTGGTACTGGCAAAGATAAGATGAAAGCTTCTTTTAATCACTCTGCCTATGATGTTGGTCTGAGGCATGGGAACTAGTTTCCTAATTTGTTGTCCCTGATAGAAATGTTCTGGTAGTAATACCAGCTGCTAATTCTTGAGTCATAGTTGGGAAAATAATGAATGTGCTAATGTTTTGCATGGATCCATAGGATTTATGGATTCTGAGGTGCTACTCTTTTAAGAGATGTGCCCATATTTCATAATCTTGACTTTGACTATATTGGAGTATAAGATTTGGCTTTTGTATCCAGGATCAGTGATGTTGGTCTGATATCCTGGTTTTACTTGTATGGTTATCTTGTGGCTATGAATTTATTATTCAAAATCTTCTAGGATGGATTCATCCCACTTGGATGAATACTGAGAAGTTAAATATAGAACAACACATGAATCTTTTATATTGATATGATAAACAGATCATGTGATGGTTTTATATAACTCACCACAACAGTGGGTTTTTGTTGTGGTTGGTGGTTGATCTTGTTGGTTGTGTTGCTGGCCCGATCTGGTTAATCTCTTGAGGCTGCTCCTGCTACTTCCAGCTCCTGGAAATTGTCCTTGATCTTGCTATCCACCTTCTGGTTCCTGGTAGCTTGGCCTTGACCTTGCTATCCACCTGATCCACCCCCTCCTTATGTCACCATCTTGGTGAGTACTGGGTTGATCTGATGTGTGTTGTGGTTTTGATTTGGTTTGGCTATGGCTAGGCTGCTGGTGGTTGATGTGTATGAGCAAGGAAATGATGATGTGGTGCTTGTCCATGGCTGTGTTGAGCTGTTTTACTTGTGTGGACTGTTGTAGTTGTGTTGACAACACACACCATGCATTTAGGTGTGTAAGTTGCTTGTATGTCTGCTACACCCTTGTGGATATGCTCTTGAAAGGAAGTTACCTTTTTATCTGTTTACTACTTATCTGCTTGGTGAAACTTTCTCTCTTACTGATTGAAGTTATTTGACTTGTGGCTCGTGGATTATGAAAGATTTAATTCTTTCATATTGGTGAAAGTTGACCCTAAAGATTTACTCAATGATGTAAAGTGGAACAGTGCATCTCAGTGTCACTACTAAGAGTAAAAGAAATATCTTAACCTTTACTTTCTTTCTTTTTTGTTTGTTCTCTGTTTTGCAGGTACAAGACTTGAAGATTCAAGACTTAGAATAGGTTTTCTTTTTCTTTATAGGATAGTTCCCTTGTAAAATTTATTTTATTCTTTTGTAAATAAAATGTACTAGATAAATAAGGATGTAATTGTACTTTTGTAAAGATTCTTTATTAGTTTTGTAAGTTACATGTTGTAACTTATTGATGAATTGATTAAATGAAATGAATATTCATTTATTTAATTGTCAATCTTATATAGAGTTTCTAGTTACTATGTATTGTTTCTTTATTATCTTCATAAGTTACATTTTGTAACTTATTCATTGAATAAATATTTGAAATAAATATTCATTTACTTAATTATGTTATATTATTTAAAGTTTGAGTTACTAAATATTATTTCTTGATTAAGTAATATTCTCACACATAATCTTAATCCTTTTAAAAATTTAAATCCAAATCTTAAGTTTGAATTCAAATTCTTTTCCCCAAAATACACTAATCCATAAAGATCATGTCAAAGTTTATAACAATCATTCTCCAAGGCTATTCCTAAACTTAAAGAGTGAAAGAAACTTTGATCACTTTAAGTTTTTATTTGGCGAAAAATTTACCCACATTTTTACAGATGAATGCATGCAATTGCACATATTCCTGAATCTACCCTTCGTTGGTTCCTAAATGCTGGGATGTTACAGACTTCCCCCCTTAAATTATACTTCGTCCCGAAGTTTGGTGAAGTGTTCCTAAACAGTTCCGGATAAGCTTTTCTTAAATCATCCTCTTTCTCCCATGTGGCTTCCCTTTAGGGGTGATGTTCCCACTTTACCTTGCAATACTTGATTGCCCTGTTCCTCAACCTTTTCTAGTTTTCTTCCAAAATTTTACAAGGTTTTTCAACATAGGTCAAGTCTGCTTGTAATTCTATCTCTTGATGTGTGATTGCATCATCAAGAACTTTAAGACATTTCCGAAGTTGTGACACATGGAAAACATTATGAACTTGAGCCAATCTTGAGGGTAACTCAAAAGCATAAGCTATAGTCCTATTCTGACTCAGTATCTTAAATGGCCCGATATATCTTGGACTTAATTTTCCTTTAACTCCGAACCTTTTAACTCCTTTCATTGGGCTTACCTTCAAATATACCATGTCTCCCACTTTAGGATGCCATGATCTTCGACTTTGATCAGGATAACTTTTCTGCCTACTTTGAGCTATTTTCAATCTGTCTTTGATTTTATCAATGATATCTTGTTTTTCCTTGATATAGTCTGGCGCAAATTCTTTGCTACTTCCAGGCCCATACCAACATATTGGTGATCTACATTTCCTTCCATACAGAACCTGATATGGAGTTGTCTTTAGACTACTCTGATAGCTATTATTGTAGGAAAATTCTGCTAATGGTAGATGATCTTCCCATGAACCTCCAAAATCTAATGCACAAGCCCTTAACATGTCCTCCGGTATCTGATTGGTTCTTTCCGTTTGACCCCATGTCTCTGGATGATAAGATGTGCTAAAATCTAACTTTGAACCAAGTGCTTCATGTAATTGCTTCCAAAATGCTGAAGTAAACATTGATCCCCTATCAGTTACGATCTTTTTGGGCACTCTGTGCTTACTTACTATTTCTTTGATGTAAACTTCTACTAACTTCTCGGCATTATCCTTCTAATTTACCGGAATAAAATGTGCAATTTTAGTGAGTCTATCCACAATCACCCATATCATATCCTTCCGTTTAGGTGTCATGGGAAATCATGTGATGAAATCCATACCTATTTCCTCCCACTTCCATTCGGGAATTTCCAAAGGTTGCAATGGTCCTGCTGGATTTTGATGTCCAGCCTTCACCCTTTGGCAAGTATGGCATTCTGATACATACTTAGCAATGTCTCTTTTCATGTTATTCCACCAGAATAATTCTTTCAGATCCATGTACATCTTAGTACTTCCTAGATGTATAGAATATGGTGTTTCATGTGCTTCTCAGAGTATGACTTCACGAATCTTAGTCACATTCGGAACACAAAGACGATCTTGGAACCATAAATACTCATAATCTCCTAGGCAAAAAACTGATGTTTGCCCTTGAGATACCCTCTGAATTTCTTCAGCAATGAAAGGATCTTCTGCTTGATGTCTAAAAATTTCGTGCTTAAGATCACTGTCCTGCTCTGCAACTACCTGCATAGTAGCTAATCCTCCAAGAATCTTTGTTCGAATGAATTGAAGCTCTATCTTTCCAAGTCCATCAGTAACTCTTTTGGTAGTTCCTGATTGCTAGGCTGAATATCTGCACTTCTACGACTTAAGGCATCTGCTACAACATTTGCTTTTCCCGGGGTATAGTTGATTGTTAAATCATAATCTTTGATTAGTTCCAACCAACACTTTTGTCTCATATTCAATTCCTTTTGAGTAAAGAAATATTTTGAGACTTTTATGGTCAGTGTATAACTCACATCTGGCTCCATAAAGAAAATGCCTCCATCCCTTCAGAGCAAAGACTACTACTGCTAACTCTAAATCATGAGTTGGATAGTTGACTTCATGTGGTTTCAGTTGTCTTGATCCATAAGCAATCACTTTCCGATCTTGCATTAACACACAACCCAGACCTTCTTTAGATGCATCACAATATACTGTAAAGTCTTTCCCTGTTTCTGGAACTGCTAGAATTGGAGCGGTAGTTAACCTGGTCTTCAATTCCTGGAAACTTGCTTCACACTTCTCATCCCAATTGAATGGGGTATTCTTCCTTAATAATTTAGTCATTGGTCCAGCTATTTTGGAGAAACCTTCAATGAACCTCCGGTAATAACCAGCCATCCCCAAGAAACCTCGAATTTATTTCACATTGGTTGGTGCAGTCCATTCTAGTACTGATTGAACTTTGGATGGATTTACGGCAATTCCATCTTTACTGATCACATGACCGAGGAATTCTACCTCATCTAACTAGAATTCACACTTACTGAACTTAGCATAAAGTTTATGTTCCCTTAGGGGCTTCAATGCTATTCTCAAATGATCTGCATGCTCTTCTTTATCCTTGGAATAGATCAGAATATCATCAATGAAGACTATGACGAATAATCCAAATATGTCATGAAGATTTTGTTCATCGGATTCATGAATATTGCTAGTGCATTGGTCAAACCAAACGGTACTACCAGATACTTGTGGTGTCCATATCTTGAGACGAATGCTGTCTTTGGCACATCCTCTGGTTTGATTTTTATCTGATGGTATCCAGATCTTAGATTAATCTTAGAAAACACTCCAGCTCCTTTTACTTGATCAAACAGATCTTGAATTCTTGGTAAGGGATACTTATTCTTTATGGTAACATTGTTCAGATTTCTGTAATCCCCACACATCCTTCTTCCACCATCCCTTTTATCCACAAAGATCACCGGTGTTCCCCATGGGGATACACTTTCCTGAATAAATTCTTTCCTGGATAACTCATCAATTTGCTCCTTGAGTTCTTTTAATTCTTTTGGTCCCATCTTGTATGGTGCTTGAGCTATTGGTGTTGTACCTGGAATTAGATCAATAGTGAACTTTATTTCCCGATCTGGTGGCATTCCAGGTAGCTCTGCTGGAAAAACATCTTGGAACTCATTTACTACAGGAATATCTTCCAACTTGACCTCCTTCATTGAGTTCAACTGAAGATCCACCATGATATTATTGTGCCTATCTGCTTGATACACTATTCTTGCTCCACTTGGAGTTTTTATTGAGACAATTTTCTCCTCACAATTTATCTGAGCCCATGTTCAGTCATCCAGTCCATCCCCAGCACTACTGCAATTCCCTTCAAAGGAATCACATAAAGGTCCGCAAAGTATGTACAACCACAGATCGAAATAACCTGATCTTGTTTAATGTGGCGTACAGTCACATTTCCCCCTTCCGTAACTACGGTCATAGGGTTTTCTAACGTTGCCCTTCTAATCCTGAATTTATCACAGAATTCTTCAGAAATGAATGAAGTAGTTGCACCAGTATCAAATAGAACTTTGCTAGGATTGGTAAGGATATTGAGCGTACCTATCACTGCATGCTCCGAGTTATCCACCTCCTCTAGGGTTGCACAATTCAGCTTCCCGGTAGGTCTGTTCCTCTTGCCATTGTTGTTCTTGATATTATTCCCTCCATTATTTGGCCGCTCATAGCCTCCACTAGCTTGCCTTCCATCTCTAACCGGCCAACCTACTTGTGGTTTGCTTGGACAATTTGGCTTTATGTGACCTCTCTAACCACAAGCATGGCACACAATTGCTGGTTTCGGGCAATCCCTGCTTATATGCCCTAGAAGTTTGCAATTGTGACATATAATATTCTTTACGTTTGGATTTACACTCCGGTTGGAATTGTTGTTGTTATATGGTCTATTCCTTGGTTTGAATTCCAGATTGGGCTTGGGTTTACTTGCCTGTATCCTCTTGGTTTCCTTCTTAGCTCTCTTCTTTCTATCCTCTTGGACATTCTTGTAGTCATCTTCGAAAGTGATAGCTGCATCCAGCAACTACTGATAAGTTTGATTATTAGCCAACCTTAACTGCATCCTCACAAATGGATTTAACCCTCGCAGGAAACGCTTCTTCCTCTTTTCTTCTGTATTAACTTCTTCCTCCGCAAAACGAGATAGTTAACTAAACTCTCGAATATACTTCATAACACTAGTATATCCCTGCTGCAGCTCCTAAAATTCTCTACTCTTCAACTCCATAACACTCTCCCGAACATGATATTCACGGAATCTCTGTTTGAACTCTTCCCAAGTGTACTCCCTGCCTGGCTGTTACATGGCTAACTGATTTTCCCACCATGATGTTGCAGGTCCTGTCAGAAGATGAGTTGCATACCTCAATTTCTCCTCATCATTACAACCTACAGTCTTCAGCTTCCTTTCTGTATCTGCTAGCCAATCTTCTGCATCCATTGGTTCAGGGGCTGATGCAAACGGTAACGGCCTTGCATTCTGGAAGTCAGAAAGACTCACTCCTCCACCTTCAGGTGCTCTCTGATTCCCAGCTCGTCCCAACAACTCTTCCATGAACTTGTTCTGGGTCTCTTGCATCATTTGCATACACTGCATAAAGTTCTGCTCCATTAACGGCCTCATTGGTGGTGGTGGTGGTAATGTTCCCTGATTTCCTGCCTCTGCATCGGCCTTCTCCTTGGCCTCATGTTCCATCCGCTGCTGTTCAGATTCGGTCTCTACACCCGTATCCATGACCCCTAGTCCTGCAATATAAAGTGAATACTCATAATTACATCATGCACATGTGTTCTGAGCTCTACTTTACGCACAGAACTAGTCACACAATGAAAATCCAAATAAAATCCAAATATGCATTTCACATATTATACATTGCAACATCTTAATAATACAAAGTCATTACAACATATACCATATAAGTATAATCACAACACTATCTTATTTATCTAACTACCTTATTTTCTTGGATTACAATACATAGTACTCGATACTTCTTACTAAGCCGCCTGCTTTTAGTAATAACTACGCTCATCATACATGTCTGATTTCCAACCGTGATGACGTGACGTTCGTCGCATAGTTTGTGGAACAAATGGCCTTCCAGAAGGAACATACTCAGTATCTGAAGTGTCAGGACTTGAGTCGTTACTCAACCTGAGCGCATTGATTCCCTCCAGCTCAGCTGAAAAGTCTTCAGAAACATGTTCAACATTATCACCCACTTGCATCTCCTGAGCTTCATTCCTTGAGTCGTCAACAGAATACGCAGATTCTGCTGCTCCCCAAGTGCTTTGTTGGGCAAGATAGTTAAACACAGGATAATGTATATTTCCTGGGTTTTGAGAAGGTGTTGATGATTCAAACACTCTCTCCTCAGGATCCTCTTCTACATCCTGATTATCTATGAATATGGTATTTCTACTACTGTTACTAAGGTTAATTCTTGCACCCCTCTAGTTGGATTGTCCAACATTTCTGTCAGAACTATCTATGGACATCTGGTGTTCCTGGGATCCTTCAGATGATCCCATTCTCCAGCCATCAGAATTCTCAATAGGAAGTTTTGAATCAGAACCGTCATCTGAACCTTGTGGTACTGCATACCGCATATCTAAAGTAGGATCATATATAGGTTCAGGCCTTGGTGTATAAGGATATGGTGTAAAAGATTCAGGATCTATAGGTATATCCTTAAAGATTGATCTTGTACACAAACATCAAGGATTCCTTGAGCAAACATTTCTAGGGCGCAAACGTTTTTGAAAGATCCAGCAAATGCTGGCTTCCGATTTTGATAGAAGGTAGATCTAGGGCGCAAACGTCATCTACACAAAATAGGCTATGTTCATACAAATCCGTAGCTGATCCTTATTTACAAAAAAGATCGTGAGGACTTTACCTTTTGGCCGAGAGAGGATTCGCAAACTGGAGATGGCAACTGGCTGCGGACAAGCAGGCGGAAGCGAGGCTAGATACAATTGTTGAACAACGGTCGATGGGGCTCGTTTCGAGCTTTGCGTGGCCTTCCATGGAGTTGACCAGCAAATCCATGGTGGCGACCACGACTCATTAAGGGTGGGGCCCTGACAATTCGGCCGCTGTCGAGCTAGCCTACGGTGGGAATATAAGGCCATGCGGTCGGGAAAGCGATTTGGTGTCGCGGCGTGGTTCGGAGTGGCTCGAATCTAGGGTGGTGGCAGGAGGGGACGCTATGGCGGGGAAGGGGAAAAGGGGAGGGGCTGAAAGTTCAGGTGCCCTAGTATTTCAATGTGATCGCAGGTGCTGGATTCCACCTGCCAAAACATGGAGATATGGTGAGCAGGAGGTCCAATATCCCCCTTGAATTATTTTTTTGGAGACTAGCCAATTTTTCAAGATCTATGGCCTTTTTTATGGAAGCCAAAAACTGACGGTTATTATATGAGTTGAAAATTTTCCGGGATGTGCTAGAGATATTTAAAACACATCAATTCAAATTAGTCAACTCACTCTGACACATAGTAGTTAACCTAGATTTATCGAGTTATGAATGTATCTAGTTAAATTTTAGTGCTAGATACATCCGTATCTAGACAAACTTGAGTCAACTAATATGCGTCGGAGGGAGTACTATTTTTAAAAAATAATACTACTCCCAATTCACACTTGTTCATAGATTTCCGTCAAAATATATAGGTTGCTCCTGGATTGTCAAATCATCTCCAAATTTCATCTCACAACAATCGCACGTTCTTAACACATCATAATCCTACAAAAAACGTGATGCGACGATGAAAACAAAGAGTAAACAACATGACAAATAAAACAGATGCGCGCGCGGACACGCACGTCTTCCGCATGCGCCGCGCGCGCGCACCGCACGGAGGCGGCCGGCCGGACGGTCACCGGTCAGCGACGCCGGCAGGGCGCGGGCGGAGGATGCGGCACTGCTCGGAGACCTTCTGCTGGAGATAGTAGGGGTGGAGCGGGTGGTCGTGCGCCAGGAAGCCCCAGCGGCGGCCGTTGCGGGTGATCTTGAGCAGCCTCAGCAGCAGCGCCTCGGCGAGGTCGCCGTCCCTGTCCCGCGCCACGTACCGCGCCACCCGCTCGATCCGGTGCCGCTCCTCCGGCGGCACCCGGTGGTCCAGCGACGACGTCGGCGCCGGCGGCGCCTCCATCATCGTTCAGATCTGATCAGTGATCTCGGCCGGAGAGGCGAGCGATAGGGAGCGAGTCTTCAGGGTCTGGATGGAGACGAGAAGAGATTTCGTAGCCGTTCTATTTATACAGCGCGTGGATCACAGGACACTTGGCTCCAGCCAGCCCATGGATACGACGACGACGGAACGGGAATGTTTTTGGCTATATCCTTTTATGGCGCGGAGTGACTGCCAGCCGTCGGATTCCTCCGCCGATGTGGACACACATGGTAGTATCCAAAAACAGTCATTAATTTGACCATTTTTTTAAAAATCTTCACCATTATTAATTTTTCTCTAGAATCTTCACCATTATTGTGCGGGGCTGCGAAATTAATGGCCTAGTAAATCTTTTTCCTCCACTGATGTAGTGGTAGTGGAATATTTTCCTTTTTCGCCAGAAAATATATCATTTTACCTTGTTCATTATGCAGTAAACGGATTTTCTTGGGATAATTATGCACCTAAGATAGTATCCGATATGACAAATCGAGAGGCCGAAATGGTGACACCACACTTGCATTCCTTGCTGGTAAACGATGAGCCGGTAGTAGCATTTTACATGGTCGTTTTGGAGGAACACTATTTTCTATCTTGCTCGAGCACTAGGGCACACACTGGAGATCACAGGCACCAGCACCAGCACGAGAATGAGGAAGGTATGTGTCCGGTCTTCCGGATCTGCGCTGCCTGCTCCTCTGCTCTCGCCGCTTCTTGGCTTCTCCTCGCCTCCGCCGCCTCCCTTTTTGCCTCCGCTCTGCGGCTCGCCGATGACATCTTCCTGGCAAGCCTGTCATGCTCACGAGATCGCTGTCTTTCCATCTTTGCCTGCAATTAAGAGGAGCGTCAATTTCGTTAGATGCTGGTTCACCTGCAGTTTACTTCAGACATGGTTGCTATGAACTAAATAGTTCTATTCAGATATGGTTGCATATGCTGATCCAGAGAAAGTAAGCATTTTTTTCAGCAATTTTATAGTCAGGCAACATTTTGCTTGGGGGTGGGTAGCTGTGCTGCCTGTTTTGCACCGTCAGGGATTAGCCATCAGAATTACGGAGTTACACCAACGCGATTTAGGTGAGAAGCTTCAGTGGTATTAGAACAAGTAATATGTACAGTAGTCAACATCCCAAGCTATACCTCTATTCTCTTCATTTCAGCTTCAATTTTTGCCCTCTGGTGATTTTCCCAAGCTTGGATCTTTACCTCTTCCCTCTGAAACCTACAAGAATTGCAGGATTGTAGAATGATAAATCTGGTTCAGGGGAAATGTTGCAATCAACATGACATTCACAGTTGTGCCAATCTTCAAGTAGGCCTAGCAAAATAATATCTTGGCACATGTGTATATTTCTATCAAATGACCTGACCTCATTGCCATCAACGCAATCATCTGAAACTCGGTACTGAAATGCGGACTGTGACATTTACAGTTACACTAGTATATGTTGGAAGATAGTCAAGAATGAGAAAATATACCTTGCAAGATACTTTGCTTTCTCTGCCTCCTGCCAATCTGCAGCGCGGGTCTCTCTGTCGATTTCTACAGCCTTATCAACTGGAACATTAGCGAAATTTGCAGTAGCTCTTTCTTCCTTGCTTGCCCATGCAGCTATAGTCGTTTTGCCTAGCCGTTCACCAAGATCCATAATTTCCTTCCTGGTGTTCAATTGTAGCTCCTCCTCTGACATGCCCATGTTGCTGGAATCGACTGTACCGACACCAAATTCCGAGCTGCGTTGTGGAGTCGGTGTCCGGGAGGAAGTAGGGCTAGATGCTATTATAGGAGTCCCTGTCCGAGAGGGCTCCTGGCTGGCAATTGGAGTCATTTCTGTTCCCATATCTCTCATGGAGACAGACCTAACTACATGTTCTGGTTCGTCGACTACTGGAGCAGCTTGTGCAGGTTTAAAGGAATCGGGCTGAGTGAAAGCTGCATATATGGTATACAAAAAAGTCATCAGCGCACTAAAATGTATCCATAAAATAAACACACAGATACTTCATTTCTGTTTGCAAGCTACATAAACAAGAACCTATCTATTACTGTTACTGTCATTATTTTTGGTAGGATATAAGCATGTACACTATAACTAGTGAATGATAAATCAGTATCTCCGAAATATATGTAGGCTTGGCATAGCATTTTTCTCTCTATAAAGTCCTGATTTAGAGGACAGTATGCAGGTATACTGTTTGCTGCTTTAGATGGAAAAAATGTTCGAAACTGTTTGTTCCTACAAAATACAAAATTTGAAAATGGGAAGATTGGCTTCTTCTGGTAAAGGGAACAACAGGCCTACGATGATGATAACATCAGAATAAGGCCTTTTCGCACCACCAACTAATACATCATGATGTTATGCTCTACTTGTCCCCAACTCAGCCAGCACCAACAAGTTCCAATCTGCCAGCAAACACTTGCACACACAATCCTTGACACAACTCAGCATGCTAGAGGATAAAGACATAAACAATCATGAAACATGCTACTAGTTCAACCTCCAAAGTTGAGACACACAATGTTACTCCCTCCGACCCATATTAGTCGACTCCAATTTGGATGTATCTATCACAAAAACATGTCTAGATACATCCAAATTAAAGTCAACTAATATGGATCGGAGGGAGTAGCATATTCCAAACACATCAAGCAGAGATATTGCTCTCAAGACACCACAGCATCAATATATCAGCTCATGATCACGCCGCAATCGCTATCAAGTAAATCAGCGTGACATAACAAAAATTAAAAAGCATGGAAAAATTCTTGCTTACCAACTGAATTATCAGCCAGGGCTGCGGTGTTCCTCGGCACCTCGGCGACCACCTTAGCAACGGCCGGTGGGTAGGTTCCGTGCTCAGGGAAAGCAAACGCCGACTTCTTCGGCGGGATTCCAGCGGCGCTCGCCACACGGCCAGTACGGTTAGCCGTCGGGCTGGAGATCCACTTCTCTGCGTCGTCCCACTTGGAGGGCGTCGGTCTAGAGAACGGCGGCAGCAAAGCGGACACCGCCGCCGACCTCTTGACCGTCGTTGGTCCCGATGAGCTGCTCTCGGAGTCGAAGCTGTCGTCGTCCTGAGCCCGGTTCCTCGACCTGTGGCCGCTGTTGCTCGACATCTCGGTGGAGGTGGAGCATTCCAGGCTCCCTGCCAGAGACAATTAATTGGCAGCAAAGAGTTAGTATTGGTGTTCAGTAAACAGACTGAGCTGTATGTTGAGCAGTCGGGACTCACTCCGGTCGTCGAGCTCGCCGGAGTCGTTGGCGTCCGGCGAGGTGTCCTCGCTGTTCTGCTGGTGCTTCTCCAGCCCGAGGAGCATCGCCCGCAGCTTGGCCGGGGAGAATCCGCCCGACTGCATTGCGGCAGAGAGAGAGAGAGAACAGAGGAATTTAGCGAGTCTGAAAGAAGGGGATCGAGACGTTGGGAGCGCTACTCCTATCCTATCTGCGGCGAATTGAACCAAGAAATTGCTAAATTTGATGGAACCACGCCAGAACGGACAAAAGGATCCCCAGCTTTTTAGAAAATCGCGCGCGCCCAGACACCCGACCCATCCCAATCCCATGCTACCACCCGCTGAAAGCTACGGCACGCACATACACATCATCGTCGCCGAATTGAAGACAAAATTGAGCAGAGCAGCAGCATCAGCCGAAACATGATGCTGACACATACTGCTTTTCTGCAAAGCTAGCAGCGAATTCAGCACGGAAACGCCAAAATGCCGGCCGAGGATTTTGGGGAAGAACGGAAGAACAGAAGCAGAGCCACTGCAAGGGAGCAGTCAAAGGGTAAAAAAAACATGTGGACCTATCACCGGAAAGCGCATCGAATTCAGCAACGGCAACCGTGGCTGCTCCTCTTTCCAAGAAGCAATCATTGAAGAGAGGAGCCGCACTCGCACCTCAAGAAGCACAGAGTCCGTAATTTAGCGGATAGTACCTCGCCACTCCGGCCATGGACTGTAGGAATCCAAGGGCTAGAGAGAGTAATAACGACCGAAACTAGCAAATCGAACCAAGATCGCCGATGCCAAACTGCCAATGGCAGCCCCCCTCACAAACCGCCGGTTAAAACCAGAACGCCATAACCAAGCCCCCAACTAGCCAGCCGTCGAGACTGGTCGTCGCCCCGGCGTCGGAAGAGCACGGATCGCTGGTGCAGTACATACAGGGACATGCCAAGGAGAGCACCCACCCAGAGAAGACCCAAATTGGAAGAGGAAGCAACGGCGGGGAGGGATCGGTACCGGACGGTGGGGCGGGTCGTGGATGCGCTCGTAGTCCATCCGGGTGGTGTGGCGGGCTCTGCAACGGTAGCTTCTGGGAGTTGAGGAGGTTGGACGATGAGGAAGGGGGCAGGAGGAGACAGGAAGCTTAAGAAGCGGCGAGAGTGAGTGGGGACGTGCGAGGCCGCGAGTGGTGCCGTTGTGGTTAATTAACTACTAAGTCAGATTGATTAACAAGTGATATGCCTCTCACGATGAACGTAATCAACCAATCGATCAAGCTGATCACGACATGCCGGGGAGGAGACCTGCATTTGGAGGCTTGCGAGGAGGATTTGCGATTGCGGATTTGGTTGGATCTTTTTCCTTTTCCCCGTGTTTCGTGAGTCAAAGGTGTGAGAATTTCTGTTTGTTTGTTGGTTCGAATGATGCGTTTGGAACTCATTCTGGCCCAGTATTTGGCAGCATGTGCTTCATCTATTCCATGCTCTCTGAAGATTGTTCTAATACTTGCCTAAGTACACTAATTTATTCACAGTGATCTTTTGGTTAATCTACATGGCAGAAACGGATTCATGGTACGCTTGAAATGACCGATCGGTGCAGCGTTGGAAGGGACAGAGAAGGAGAAAAACACAACGTTCGAATTTACTGCGTCTCGAGCCGTTCGCCATCGCCGCTGCAGCAAGCAAACGGCAGCGAGCACAGGTTACGTGAGGGCGAGGCTCCTCTCCTGACGCTGTGAGTACAGGCAGCACTAGTATTTAAACTTCGTTTTGAAACAAGTCAAGTCAAGTCGGACAGAGATTCAGAGAATGACCGACTCTTCCGTGGCAAATTTTTACTAGTATCTGCTCTATTTTTCACTACAGTATACTAGTACTAATCACTGGAGAGAATTTACTTATTAGTATAACCAACCAGCAGTGGTACGGACTGCAAGTCGTGTGGCGCAGTGACGGGCAGGTGCACGTGTGCAGCGGTACAATCTGAATCTGGGCAATGGGCTGATTAATTCATTCGGATAACTTTGGTACTACTAGCAAGGGAAGAAAATATTTGTGACAGTAAAAACTGATGATGGGACGTGACGGGACGGGAGGAGGACTCACCAAAGAAAAGATGCACACATGAACCTGCAGAGGTAGCTACCCAGCGTAGCGGGGGTTTCGTCAGAAGTTCTTGGCCCCAGACCTGACCTTGGATCCGTGGCCGGCCGAGGTGGGGACACCGGCCACGCTCCTCTGCAGTTTTCCATTTCATGACTGCGACTTGTCTATTCTTCATACAGCTCCTCTGCTTCAGTCAATCCCAGATTGCCAGTGGCTTAGAATTAAATGTTCTTTTTAAATTACTCCATTATTCTCAAAATAGATGTCTTAGATCTATTAAATTTGATGAATCTGAACTATTTAGTATATATATTTATTTAAAATTTAAAAAATCTAAGACATTTATTTAAGAAGGAGGGAGTAATTTTTTTAGGTCAAGGCGATCGTATCCACTCTATGATTAGATGAAATAGAGCGACCCAGTTTATAATAAAAACCAAATCAAAAACCATATAAAGAATACATTGTTTGGTTTGTAAAAAAAACCGAGACGAAAAAACATACAAGCGAGGAGGTCCGTTGTCCATATAATGCAGCCACCGAAGGCATCAAACACACCACCGGCTCTGGGGCCGTCGTCCCGACTTACACCACTCGGAACCAAGGCCACACATGAGCCGCAATGTCCAGCCATCTTGTAACCCTCGCTGCCCAGTCGTCTGTCTGCAGACCTCGAACATCACATCAAATCCGGGGCCAGTAGCCAGATCGATCTTCGCATTGACTCAAGACGAACCGTGGGCAGCCGAGGTGGGGACACCGGTCACAATCCTCTGCAGTTTTCCATTTCATCTGGCTACGACTTGTCTATTCTTCACCCCTGCTGGGCGCTGCTCTGCTTCAGCTAGTCCCGGATTGCCAGTGGCATACAATTAAGTATTCTTTTTTAAATTATATGAACACACCATCCTATCTTTTTTTTTTTGAAGTAACCGGCAGGAGCACCGTATATTCTACTAGAAGAGGGAAAAAACCATAAACAATGTACAGGAAGGCATTTTAACTGCCTTTTTACGTTTTCACGGGAGAACTCCCAAAAGGCCGTTCGAGTTTCAAATACTTACTGTGCTACTTCCTCTATACAAGTGCAACCATGACTTCAGGAACACTGTTCTTGGGTTCTGGGTGTAAAGTGCACCACATTTCCCTGTCGGCGTTTTTTATCTACCCCGAATTTCAGGAACAAGGTGTGCCAACACTAAAACTACCTGACAACAGGGGGCTTCTAGCTGGCGGTCGACCGCCTGTACAATCCATCGCGGTCAGGTTCCGGACCAGAGGCTAGTTTCCGTATTTGTCCAGTCCGGAATTCCTTTTTTCGAAGGAACGACATCAAGGCAGCGTGGACGTGAATTCTTTCCATGTCCGTACAATTCCCTTTCTTTGACACTTTCTTCCTTTGTACTATGGTTTTTTTTTTACAATTCCCTTTTTGGGGCGGTGATATTTTAGGGTAAAATAAGAGGGAGGGGAATAGCACTGCCACTTTCAACAAGATTGAACTTCCACTTTGAACAAGATTTTTTTGTACAATTCTCTTGTTCCCTTTAAACAATTTCACTTATCAAATTTGAACACTTTACAAAACTGCATCATCACAAAAAATTGTGACTATGATGAACTAAATAACTTGATAAGTAGATCATAAACATATTGGTAAGATGTTAATAGACGCCTTTGTAAATAAATCAGCATGATGTTCTGTGACTAGTTAGTGAAAAACCATGGTAGCTTCATCATATTCATGAATATTACTAGAAAAAAATGGAATACTTTATAGTTTTATAACATGATTCAATAATTTTAATAGGAACTGCTAATAGATATGGCATAGATTACTGCACTTAAGTGGTGATAAGGTTAGTCTATCATCTCAGTGTTATTTTTGGGACAGTCATTTGTCAAGAAGATTGAGCTGTCACTTTGAACACTTTAAAAATGTCAATGAAAGATCAGATGAGATAAACTAATCTTCAAGAAATTTAACTAGAACAATATACATTTTTCCAAACATGAATGTCAAATAAAATTCAGATGAGATAACTAACCTTAGGCAATTTTAAAAATCTCATTTGCTACAAAAATGCATATGTCCAAAAAGATAAAATACGTAAATAAACATATGACAATGAGTAAAACAATCAATCGAAACTTCAGAAGAATACGATTGTTACGAGAAAGTTCAACACGGACTTTCATACATAAATACAAAAGCAACAGGCAGACATAAAAAAAAATACCCATGTGATTTGTAGCATTTGACACATAATTTCATACATTATATAGGATAATACAAAAAGCAGCCCAGGCACACATAAAAAAGCTAGCATCTGATTTGTAGCAAAAAGATGATTGTTACCCTAGAACATGTGACACTCGAAGTGGTCTTCTTTATTGATCCTGCTGTAGACTGAATACCTCTGGGGCTATATCTACTGAACGCAAAACACATAGAGGGAAAAGTCTGGACACAAGCATCATTATTCCCTTTAATGTAGACAAAGGAATTAAAACATCCTACATCTACAATTTAACCACATGTAAGGGGGATGCCTTGTTTCTGGCACGTTCATTTGCTTTAGGCCAGGAGTTGGAGACCATGCGCCACCTAATGACCGGCTGCCCCTTCTCTCGATAGGTCTGGCACGAGACCCTCACCTGGTTGCACATCCCCTGCACACCATCCGCCGACAAGCCTAGCCTCTTCGACTAGTGGACAAAGGTGGCGCAGAGCGCGCCTCGACTGCTGCAGAAAGTCCTGGCCACCACGACCTTCCTGGTGCCCTGGATGCTTTGGAAGCATCGCAACGACTGCGTGTTCAAACAAACTCAACCATCGACCCGCATCCTGGTGGACAAAATCAAAGAGGAAGCAGCAGCGTGGATCCTTGCAGGCGCTAAAGGGCTGAGAGACTTAGTGCCAACCACCTGGCATGTTCACTAGTTATCACACCTGTACTCTTGATGTCAACCTCTTTGGAGGCGTGTAACAACTCTTTTACCTTTTCAATATAATGAAACACAAAGATATTTGGTTTTCTCAAAAAAAAATTGCTTTAGGCATCAACCTCACCGGGTGAGCAATTGCTTTGTTTCTGCCAGCCATCTGAAACAACTACGAAGGGAAAAAATCACTGAAATTGAAAAAATGTATTGCTTTGGATAATAAATAAAACAAGGTATAATAAATAAAACAAAAAACTAATACATGCAAATTTTAGTTGGTAATTTCATAAAATCCATATTCATAACTTCATACTAGTCAGGTTGGTTAGTACTGCATAATGACCTTGCTAAAACTAAAAAATCAAAATCAAACAACCATCTACTCACAAGAATCATAGATACCTGCATAGCCTCCCCAAGTTCGGTAACTATGTAGTTGACACATTGATAGATTTATAAGTGTAATGTTGGTGACTACATATTTGGTGAATTTATAAAAGCCACGTTGTTCAATTCATCCATGACAGCTTGGTGAGTCCTCCTTCGTCCCCTTGGTAATCTAAACATGTACTAACTATAAATAACTCACAGTATAGTGGGTATCCTAGAGTAGCCTCCAACGAAGATGGTATATAGCGGGTATGAGTTTATGTACTCATAATCATCATGGGTACCTTTATAAAAACCACATTGATAACTAAATCCTTGTCAGGTTGGTGAGTACTGCACAATAACCTTGATATAGAACCAAAAATAAAAACCAATCAACAATCTACTCAGAAGCATCATGGCTACCCTGCCTAGATAGCCTACCCGAGGTTTGGTAACAATGTAGTTGACATGTTGATAGATTTATAAGTGCAAATGTTGGTGATTAGATGGTTGGTAAATTTATAAAAAGCCACATTGATGAATTCATCCATCACAGCTTGGTCAGTACAACTTCATCCCCTTGGTAATCTAATACAGTCTTAAAAAATGAGTAGTACTATACTGGCTATCCTAGAATAGCCTCCAACGAAAGTTGGTAACTAGGTACTAGACACCTTCATAAAGTTATCAGTGTCGTGTTGGTGTGATTCCTTCTTCATCGCCATATGGTTTGTTACTTTATAAAAACCACGTTGATAACTAAATTCTTGACAGGTTGGTGAGTACCGGACAATAACCTTGATTTAAAACCAAAAATAAAAACCAAAAAACCATCTACTCCCTACTCAGAAGCATCATGGGTACCTAGATAGCCTACCGGAGGTTTGGTAACTACGTAGTTGACACACTGATAGATTTAGCAGTGAAAAGTTGGTGATTACATGGTTGGTGAATTTATAAAATAGCCACATTGATGAATTCATCGGTGGCAGCTTGCTCAGACCTGCTTCGTCCCCTTGGTAATCTAAAAAAGGTACTAACTAAAAATGAGTCACAATATAATGGATATACTATAATATCCTCCAACGAAGTTGGTAACTATGTAGTAGACGTTTCATAAAGTTATCAGTGTCTTGTTGGTGTGGTTCATTCTTCATCGCCATGCAAAACATGGTTGGTTACTTTATAATAAACAAACCAAATTAATAATTTCATCTTTGTCAGGTTGGTGAGTACAATATAAATCACCTTGATAAAAACAAAAAGTAATATTCTACTCCCTACTCACAAGCATCATGGGTACCTTGGTAGCCTCCAAGCTTTGGTAACTATGTACTTGGCACATTGATAGATTTATGAGTGCAAAATGTTGGTGATTACATAGTTGCTGAATTTATAAAAAGCCACAAATATGAATTCATCATTGTTAGGTTGGTGAAACTGCATAATCACCTTGATAAAACCAAAGGTAAAAACCTTGACAAATTCATTAATGAACAAGCTGGTACAAGACATTGATAATGACAGCTACAAATTTAGAAATGAAAGAGCAATATGTAATCAGACAAACCTTCAAGAAAAAATCTGAACCTCACAAAAATCTCCTAGCCGCGAATCAATCACTCCGGCGATGGGAAAACGCCAAGTGCACTAGCAAAAAATCACTCCAGCAATGAATACCTAAAACACATGAAAAAAAATGTCATTATTAATCACCTCGCCCCTTATCAGAAAAAGAAACCTCAACCAATTGGGAGGGGAAGAGGTAAGTATGCGAAGAACATTAACCAAGTATACCATGGCATCTTGCAAAAACACATTACCAGTTGCTCGTTGTATGCTCATGTAGTACTACCAAAAAAACACTTATACCATGGCATCTTGCAAAAAAACACGTTGATAAATACAGACCAGAAAACTTGATAAATACACTAAAAGGATATCAGTGACAAATAATAACACAGGTTGGTTAACACGGACATAGTACAAACAAAAAGCCACCGTTCCTGATAAATGATAAACTAAACTTAATTGCATTAGAAAACACCTCGTGTTCATCTGTTCATCTGTTCATCTGAATCCTAACCACCTCGCGTTGCATTTGCATGTACCATCTTCTCTTTACGACACGGTCCACTCCGAAAGAAACCTCTCTGTAGTAGGATCAAATGGCTTGACCAGCGAGGAGTTAATTTGATAGCGCAAGGAAGATGACACTAGACTAGACTCTGTATGTAGAGTGACACAGTCCCGTATTACATTTGGGAGCGATGATCCAATTAAAACATGCAAAGAATATGCGCGCATCAAGTAGAGAGATGCGTGCCCGGATTCAGATGCACCTGACCTGCTCGACGGCGAGCCGGTGACCACGCACCAGTCCCCCTGATCCGTCATGCACGATCAAACCCCCGAAAAGGGACAAATCCCATCTACCGCACGCCACCAGGCACTAGAATTTGACCATGGGCAGCAGCTACAATCTCGTCACGCCGTCCCCTCGGCGTTGACGAGGGCTGCGCACCAAGCACGCGCCCCCGCGACTCGCTCTATCCCCCTCTCTCTCTCTCTCACACTTTTCCCACGCCTCCTCGCCATACAAATACGTGCCTGCCGCTCCAGCTCTTTGCCGTCTACTCTGCCGCTGGCGCCGGCACGGCGGAGACGCTGCGGCGCGGGGGCGCGTCCTGTCCGGGATCTGCTCCCCGCACGTCGTCCCGTGCCTCGGTTCCCGCGCCGCGGCCGGCGGCGAGTACCAGCTCTCCTTTCTGCGGTCGACCAAATCCAGAAATCCATTTCACCCATTACCCAAAAATCCAGAGCTCCTACCCCCCAAATGAAAACTAGAAAACAATGAGAGGTAAGTATGCGAGAATAAAAACTAACCAAATTCGATCAGAACTCGAAGAAGAACCGCCGTCCCTTGAAGAAGAACCAGATCTCGGGGGTCGTACCGTCGATTTCGATTTCAATCCCAAAATATACCTCGAAGGAGTCGCCAAGCATAAGAAGATCTTCATCTCTCGTCTAGATGCGGCAGGGAGGAGCAACAGTCGCCGGCCGGCGATTTGCAACAAAGCAAGGAGGAAAAGGGGGAGGAAACGGAGACAGAGGACGCGACCCCACAGGCGGAGAGTGGGGAGGAAACGGAGACGACGATTTCGTATTTTTTTTAACAGAGAAAAGGGGAATTGCTACATACGGGATGTTTTCAGAAAAGGAAATATAGACGGTTGCCCAAAAGAGAAATAAGTGGGACTCTTCCACGCGAGAAAAGGGAATTGATTTCGCGCTTCCGCGCGAGCGCTGTCGCGCGCGACTTGACCGCAGCGCGCGGTCGACCGCAGAAGGGAGATTCCGCTGACAACACAAGGGCGTGCACCTAAACTGCAACCAAAAATGTTTGCAACTCTGCGGGCAGCGTGGATATGGATTCAAAACCACTTGGACCAGTTAAAACGCACAGACTTGCATTGCAAATCATAATTAGTTTTTCTCTTCTCATTATGACAAGAAACAACACTTGATACTTCTATGCTTGTTATGCTTTGCAAGATTGTCTTTGGTTAGAATAATACCTCTATAATTATTTTTATTTTTACCGGAATCTTCATTTTTTCCTAGAGGTTGTGGAACTGTCCTTGATCGCAGCTGAACTGACAGAGTCATGGATTCCTGAGCTTCTCTGATGTAGAACAACTCACTCCTATGAAAATTAATTTTATATCAAAAAACTGTTCAACCGTTAAAGGTATCTACTTCAGGTCTATAGCCTTTTCGAGATCATGTTCCATAAATAGAATAGTATCATCGGCGTATTACATGATAGATACTCCACCATCTATTAGATATGGCACTAGGGATGCAGTCCGCCGGTCCGGCGGACACGTGGATAGCCGTATAATTAGTCCATATAATTAGTGCATGAACAAACTGTTGAATTACTTGTCATAAAATTTCAATTTACGGACACGTCTTGTTGTCTATATGACTATACGTCTGTCCGTCTACATGCCTATATGGCGCTACACCTGCAATTTGGCATGAGTTATTCGCATCTACCATGGTAGACAACTACTCATCTACAAAAGAGAACAAACATAGATACAAATCTACGCCAACCACCCTCTTTGAAAATAGTTAATTTGCATGAAATATGTTAGATTACATGTTTCCATTGATGCAAGATGTGTGCATGGACTGTGCAAACATGGGTCTAAGCTATCTCATCGAACCAAATCATTTTGACCCCAAGAGCATAAAATCCATCACCAATGAGATTTTGGGGGTTCACAAGATTGAGGGGAAACAGTGAGGACCGTCAATGTGATATACTTTTAATATGCGGGAGCTGAAGCACATTTCATCGTCTAACTAGAGATAATTCCTCTATCATTGACTTTACACTAAAAACAAAGTAGAAAAATGAAGTTGATCGGAGATTAGATTCTAGGATTCAAGTGCGGCAAGGCAAAGAAAAACCCTTTTGGGATAGCATCATGGTCATCATTCGTTATTCGTCATTGGAGATTAGATCCCGACAATGTTTGCATCCACCTTTCTCACTCACTTGCTCGCTATCCGCTCTTCCTTTCGAATCTAAAAAAAGTGGGCTTGAAATTTTAAAATATCATCCGCCCATGATAATGCAAGGCCCCTAATTGAGCATGCCGAAAATCTCCTCAGAAGTGAACAGAAATTGTTCAAGGAAGGCCCTAGACATAGCATGCCACAAAATCTATCCAACTAAGGTTTCAATCTAATCCACCTCTAGACAAACCAAAGTAGACATCCATCCTACAACATCTTCATCATTCCATGATCATCCTCGTTCTAATCCTCAAGCCTCGTGGAGCCTTGAACACTTCATTTGCTACTTCTTCGATTAGCTTTGCCTCTAGGTCAATGACTCTTGTTTTTCATGTTTTGTCTGAAGTATAGACCAAGTGTCAATCAATGACTAACCATGTTAATCGACACAATTGGATCAATTCTTCTATTCCTACCAAGACAACATTTTTTATGGTTCTCAAAAGAGTCCAAAATACAACAATAACTCCTACGGTAACTAGAAATTGAATAGACCTATTAAACCTAGGAAGTCAATTATAAACAAAATCCATATATGGTACCACAAATGGTTGTAATTCTAAAAGCACATTTCATAATGGATAAGACTAATTGGTTGCAAAACAAGTGATCAATTATGTTTGCAAACCACAAAATAGACCGAAAGGATTTCGCCATCCGCTTCTCAATAGATTGTCTTTCGTCAAAACTTTTTATATAGAGCTTTTTTAGTTTTTTACCATGTGTATTGCATTATTTAATCATACATATAGTGTATTAACATTTTTTCAAATATTGAGAGTTTCCAGTTTAGTTATCACCATCAACTTCTGTCTCTCATGTTAATTAAACCTATGTTGTATATTCCATTAAATAGTTTGTTTTAGGACATTTAAGAAAACATTTTATTATAAAGAATTTGAACCACTTAATGTATCTATAATTGTGTATCTTATACTTGCATCATAATATCCTTAAATATGAAAATATCTAGGGACTGTTCTAAATTGAAAAGTAATGAGTACACTATACATTGGGTGTCATGGGGAAGGATAAAGCTGACTCATGACAGTGGACGGGTGGACAACTCCGAGTCCGCATGACATCCTAGCCCATGGATTAACATGATTAATAGGCTACTCAAAATGACAGGATGCATATTTTTCTCTAGAAGGTCATCTTCAAACGATCTCTCGACTAGTCGTGATTGTACAAGAGCAATTTGGGGATCAGTGACGTCTTGGGAAAAAAATTAGGTGTGCACGATTGAAGACAAACTACGCTGGAAAGACTTATATTGGGTTTTTGGGAAAATCTAGAGACCCTAGAGAGTTGTCAAGAGTAACTATTGTAGTTCCGTGAACGAGAAGAGTGTTATTACCATTCTAGCATCAAGAACTTGGAGTACAAGACAAACAAAATACATACTTGGAGTCTAGTTTGTATACATACTCGAAGACTAGTTTGCAACTAACGAGGAGATATACTTGTAAACCTATTCAGTTACATTGTAACCCTACTCCCGTCCAGTAACTTCAAATAAAAGCTGAGCTACATGTAGCCGTTTATATTCAAAAAATATATTTTAAATTTTCAAAAAAAATGAGATGTAGACAATGATGTATACTGCAAATGTGCAAATCCTCAATATGAACTACTACTATATTTTAATTTGCACAAAAATGACAAAAGTATGGATCTAAGTATAGTGATTGTGCACATTTTAAACTATAAGAAATGTTAGATTTTATCAACTTTGTGTAGCCTGGAATATAAAAAAATCACATTAGGATTTTGCAAACTTGTACTACATCATTGACTATATCCAAACTTTTTTCAATTTTATTTTTGAACTTGTAATTAAGTATAACTTTTGAATTAAAAAAAATAAAGGGCTATATATAGCTCGGCCTGTCCACGCTCTACTATGTAAGGCGGACTCAAAATTTTATAAACCGTGGCTTCAGAAACCTACTGGTGTTCCTAAATTTAGTTTTTGTGCAAAATTTAGTATGTGTCATTGTTGGTGTAAAGTACTCTCTCTGTTTCAAATTACTCTGTATGCACACTTACGTAGGTAGGCTAGTATTTCCTCATTTTTTATCTAGAATATTTTTGAGATTTTTGAAATAGATAGTATAGAATGTGTATTACGTATTCCAAAAATTTCAGAATTTTTTTAGATAAAAAATAAGATAGTACCAGCTCACCTAGATAAACATGTATGCGAATAATTTGAAACAGGAGTACACCCACGACAGTTCCTTGTCGTTTTTTTTTATTTATTTTAAATTGCGCGGTGCAGAGTATGCTAATACAACTACTACAAGTTGCAATCGTACGTACACCAAGATTGTCACAAGTTGCTCCGACAAAGATACCTAATCATTTGTCGGTGCACAAGCACCAGACAGGCAGGATAAGAAGAATGATGAGTGGGTTTAGGTTCACGAAATCGTGCAATCACTTATGATTGGCCGTGCAAGACTTTGACCAAAAGGTGTGTCACATTAACGTGTTCATGTCAACCAATATATGGGTGGATGTACGTAGATGTTGTATATGCTTAATTTGTTTGACTATCGGAGCTAGAAAATACTCTTTCTGTTTTAAAATATAAGATGTTTTAGGTTTATAAAGAGAATGTATCTAGACTTGTTTTAGTTATTTTGAAACGGAAGGAGTACTAATCTATTAGTAATTCATTAGGTGCATTCTGTTTAATCTCCATCCATACCGGCCGGAAGTTGAAACTTAAAGGGTGTACCAGATTCAAAAGATACGTCATTAGTGTTTGCATAATGAAACAAGGCCGGCCACGGCCTCCATAGTGGATCCTGCAAAAGTCCAAAGTTGAGAGCTGAAAGTATTCCCTTGATAGTGATCTCCCAACTGCTACTACTACCAGACAAATATACTCCCTCTATTTTAAAATAGAACATTTTTTAGTATTTTTTTCTAAAATGTGTGTATCTAGACGTCTTTCACTATATAGGTTTAGAGAAAAATAAGTAAACATATTCACTAAAATATGTCTACATGCATGTGTTTTTTAAAAAAAGCTAAAATATCGTATAGTTTGAAACGGAAGGAGTATGCATGTAAAAATTTGTGCATACGGGTGGTTGCTCGTCTTCTTTCCGAAAGTTAATTGGATAAAACTACCACAATTAAGGCTGTCGTCTGGTAATTTCTGCATGTCAGTACCAACACCTGGACGCCGCAACGCTGACCGCGCTAATTCCAGCTTGAACAAGTTTCTGACTAGCCAAACGGCCGTTTCCCCCGCCGTTAGGATAAGACCAGGTGCGGTCCGACCGCATCTGGGTCGGTCTTCCTCTCTCCCAGTCAGTCTCAGTGTCCACTCCCCCTTTCTCTCTCCCTCTCTCGATTCGGTGGCGATGGAGGAGCCGGCGAATCCTGGAGGTGGCGGCGCAGGCGAGAAAGGCGGGTCTTGTGCTGTCGGCGGAGGCCGCGGGAGCACGGGAGCACAAGGGATGGAGCCAGAAGGAAGCAGATGGATGGTCTAGACGAGCTATGGCCGTCTCGGCCATCGACGGCGTCGGCGATGCTAGCGCAGATGTGGGTGGCTAACCCAATGGATTCTGAGAGGTGGACGACCAGTCTCGGCGGCGTGGAGTACGTATTCATCTCTCCTCCCTGTCTCCCTATCTCCCAAATTTTAGATTTAGGGGTTAGGGTTTGCTGAGATGGCTATTTGCTTGCTATATGTTTTGTAGTCTTGATCCAGAGATTTAGGAGGTCAGGATTCATCTTGATGGAGTGGACAATTTAGAGAGAACAATTGCCAGAGATGATATTACTTATATGAACATAGTTGCAATTATTGAGGAGAAGGGGTTCAGTCTTAGGGATTATATTTACTGCAGAAAGCAAGGGGTAGATCAATTGGTTGAGAACAACTACCATATCTATGAACTGTTAGATCACTTTGATTCAAGGAAGGTGTTGTCTTTGTTTGTAAAGAGGGGCAAAGTTAGTAAGAACAAGAAATCTGCAGCCATACCTAGTCAACCAACATCATCTTCCATTGTGCAATATGAAGAACCTGTCCCTATTGATTGCAATGCACCTAGCCCTATTGATTACAGTGAAACTGTGTATGTTATTAACAAGGAAGGGTACATTTTCACTAGTCAGACTGGTATCACTGTTATAGTTGATGATGAGTGCACAAATACTTACCTTCCAACTCAAGAAAGTCAGATGCTAGGGAAAGACAAAAGCCATTGAAGAGACTGATTCTGAGGATGATTGCGGCATGGGGTCAGACATTGCTGCTGATGATCCTTGGTGGCATGCTGCCATTGGATAGGTTAATATTGAACAGTTAGAAGAGTCCAGGAGAAAGGAACAGATGGAACTAGCAGAGAGAATTGAGGAGCTGAGGAGGAAGAGACAGGATCCCCTGTTGCACTGTGAAGGGGACACAGATATTGAAGACTTGTTTGTGACTTAAGAAGACACACCAACTATGTTTGTACCAACCCCTAAACCTGTAAAGAAAAAGAAGATTCCTGTTAAGAAAGGACCCACATCAAGGTGTCATACATCTGTGGAGATACAAGAAGCACCAGAGTACATACCATCATCAGATGATGAAGATAATGCTGCTGGTTTTTCTGAGAATGATGAAGTTGATCTGTTTGAACCATTGATCATGGTTCCACCAAAAGGCAGAAAAAGCAGAGCAAAGAAAAGGCCAGAGAAGGTGGTATGATGAGACAAGGTTGCATCCACATGAACAATTATGCTTGAAGTTGTGCTTTGTGAATGTGCAACAATTCAGAGATGCCCTGATAAATCTGCATATTGCTCAAAGCAGGAACTACTCATATTGGAGGAACTCAAATGTAAGAATAATTGTGCATTGCATCCATAAGGATTGTTCTTTCCATATGACAGCTTCAGAGATAAAGGGTGAGAAGACCTTTTGTATTAGGAAAATGAGGTTGCAACATACTTGTGATACAACCACTAATAGTTCAAGGGTGAGTGCTAAATGGTTAGCTCACACATATGCAGGTATGTTTAGGTCTGATCCAAATACAGGAATTCAGTCACTCATAGATGCAGCTAGGCAACAACATGGTGTGGAAGTAAACAAGTACATGACCTATAAGGCAAGAAATCTGGCTCTAGATGAAATAATGGATGATCACAAGGAGCAGTATGTTAGACTTAGGGATTTTGCCCAAGTTGTTATTGATACTAACCCTGGTAGTAGGGCCCTTGTCACAACAGTGACACCTGCACCAACTCTAGAGAACCCTAATCCTGGGCCCACATTCCATGGATTCTTTTTCTGTATCAATGGAGCCAGAGAGGGTTTTCTTAATGGTTGTAGGCCATTCATAGGTGAGCATCTGTTTTCTTAATGTGTGTAGGCCATTCATTTGTTTGTTTATGTCTAACTTGTGCTCAAATATTTGTTTAGGCTTGATGGATGCTTTGTTAAGCTATGCAATGGTGCTCAAATATTGGCTGCAATAGGTAGAGATGCCAATAATAATATGTATCCTATTGCCTTTGTTGTTGTGCCCAAAGAGGACAAAGCCAATTGGTGCTGGTTCTTAACTTAGCTCAAGTATGCTCTAGGTGGAGAAGAAGGATAGTTTGGTAGATATACATTCATGTCTGACAGACAAAACGTACTGCCCATGCTAAATTTAATTGCTACTTTATAATTTCCTTATACTTGACTTAATTTGGTACTTAGTAAACTCCTTATGCTTGAAATAATTTGGTACTTAGGGCCTTATAGCAGCTGTCAACCAAGTGTTTCCTCTTAGCCCTCAAAGATACTGCCTAAGGCACATATATGCCAACTTCAAAGCAGCTGGATTTATTGGTGAAGACTTGAAGAAGATGATGGATGCATCTTCATATGCATACCAGAAGCACCATTTTGAGGCTGCCATGGAGAACCTGAAGCAAGAAAGTGAGGCTGCTTGGAAGTGGCTTAGTGCAATCCCAGTGCACACATGGGCTAGTCATGCTTTTGACACCAACTGCAAGACTGACCTTGTGGTGAACAATCTAAGTGAGGTCTTCAACAAATATATCCTAGATGTTAGGAAGAAACCTGTTAGAACTATGATTGAAGGGATAAAAGACAAGCTAATGACTAGGATGTAGGGGTTCGTAGCATGGAAAACAAAAAAAATCTACTGCATGCACACAAACAAGCGAAGATCTATCTACTAGATTGTAGCAATGAGTCGATAGAAGCACTCACTCTCGAAGATTTCAAAGCGGTTAACGAGAGCAGATTCTCGTGGGTGATGTAGTCGTACACTTGCCGATCTCAAGATCGCTTAGACGATCCTTCCGGCACTGCGTTCCGGCAGCGCTTCCGCAGTCGGTCACACGTTCGGTACTCGATTAAGACCTTCCTCTCCCTTGTTCCAGCAGGCAGCGGAGGTTGTAGTTCTCCCCTCGTGATTCCGGCAGCACGACGGTGTGGTGTCGGGAGTAGAGGGAAGATCCTGCAGGGCTTCGCCTAAGCCGGTGCGAGTTATGGTGGATTAGGGTTTAGATGACCGGGAGGAGGAGGAGGTGTCGGCGGCGGCTAGGGCGGCGGCGACGAACCGGCAGCGGCGGCGGCGCGCGGGCGGCGACGACGGCGGTGGTGCGCGGGCGGCGACGGCGAGCGACGACGCGTGTGTGGGGAGGGCTTGGCTCTTGTGTGTCTTGGGGCAGCCCTCCCCCTCTATTTATGAGAGGGGGCAGCCTTGGGAGGGGTGGGTTTGAATCCAAACCCAAACCCAAGTTGGATTGAGAGAAGGACTTGTTTCTTCTCCCACTAGGAAACCATTGTTCCAGTTTGACTTTTCAAACTTCTCGTTTGACTTTCAATTTAGAGCTTTAATTCTCTCTTACATATGCCCACACCAAGTGACCTATGATATGATCCAATCATTCCACTTATCCATGACACATTCATGGACCATTCTCCTTCCGGACCGGTGAACCTTCTAGAACCTTCTAGAACCTCTCCGATGAAAACATTGGAATGTTCCCGAACTCCGGAATCGGACTTTCCTTATATGAATCTTATTCTCTGTACCATTCCGGATCTCCTCGTGATATCCCGGATCCCATCCGAGACTCCGAACAACATTCGGTATCCCTCATTAACATTCCATATCTACTAAACAACATCGAAATCCTAAGTGTGTCTCCCTATGGTTCGTGAATCATGCGGACATGATCGAGACACTTCTCCGATCAATAACCAATAGAGGAATCTGGAAATTCATATGGCTCCCACATATTTTGATGATTACTTTGCGATCGATTGAACCACTTACATACGATACCAATTTCCCTTTGTCTCACGATTGTTTACTTATCCGAGGTTTTGATCGTCGGTATCTCTGCATACCTAGTTCAACCTCATTACCGATAAGTACTCTTTTCTCGTTCCCGTGATATGTGATCCCTTGTGAGCCAGTCACATGCTTGCAAGCTAATTGGATGACATTTCACCGAGAGGGCCCAGAGTATATCTATCTGTCATATGGATGGACAAATCCCACTCTTGATCCATGTGCCTCAACCCATACTTTCCGAACACTCAGTGCCACCTTTATAGCCACCCAGTTACGGTGTGGTGTTTGATGTCATCAAAGCATCCTTCCGGTGTTGATGATTAGCATGATCTCATGGTCGAAGGAATTAGGTTACTATGTATCAGAAAGCTTATAGCAAACAAACTATTGAAATGACTTGATCTTTATGCTACGCTTATCTATAGGAGTATGTACATCATACCATTCTCCTAATGATATGATCTCGTTGTTAACAACATCTCAATGTTCATGATCGAGAAACCAAGATCATCTATTAACCAACAAGCTAGTATTATTAAAGAGGCTTTACTAGGGACTCTAATTTAGTTTACAAATCACACAAGTATTAATGTTTCCGGTTAATACTGTTACAGCATGAATGTAAACATTTATCATAAACACAAAGATATAATAATAACCACTTTTATTATTGCCTCTAGGGCATATCTCCAACATTCTCCCACTTGCACTAGAGTCAACTAATCTAGATTACATGGTAATATACCGAACACCCATGGCGGTTTGGTGCTGGTCATGTTTTTCCCTCGGGAGAGGTTTAGTCAACGGATCCGCCACATTCAGATATGTGTGTACTTTGCAAATCTTTATGTCACCATCTTGGACATGCTCTCGAATAGCGTGAAAACGTAGCTTGATATGCTTCAGCTTCTTGTGTGACCTTGGTTCTTGCGCATTGGCTATGGCGCCCATGTTATCACAATAGATAGACATTGGGTCTAGCGCACTTGGAACCACACCGAGCTCTATAATGAACTCCTTCATCCATATCGCATCTTGTGAAGCCTCCGAAGCAGCTATGTATTCCGATTCAGTTGAAGATCTCGCCACAACGCTTTGCTTTGCACTCCTCCAGCTAACTGCTGCACCATTCAAAGTAAATACGTATCCAGATTGTGATTTAGAATCATCCGGATCGGTGTTCCAACTAGCATCGGTGTAACCATTAACAACGAGTTGTTCATCACCTCTATAAGAAAGAACCATATCCTTAGTTCTTCTCAAGTATTTAAGGATGTTTTTGACCGCTGTCCAATGATCCACTCCTGGATCACTTTGATATCTGCTAGTCAAACTAACAGCATATGCAATGTCGGGTCTAGTACATAGCATGGCATACATAAGAGATCCTATGGCTGAGGCATAGGGAGTCTTACTCATCCTTTCTCTATCTTCTGCCATTGCAGGACTTTGAGTTTTACTCAAGGTCGTATTGGGCAACATGGGCAAGAACCCTTTCTTGCTATCTTCCATTCCAAACCTCTTTAGAACTTTGTCCAAATATGTAATCTGTGACAATGATATTAGGCGTCTCGATCTATCTCTATAAATCTTTATGCCTAATATGTAAGCTGCTTCGCCAAGATCTTTCATTGAAAAACTATTATTCAAATAATCCTTGACACTATTAATAAATTCTACATCATTCCCAATCAACAATATGTCATCTACATATAGTATTAAGAATGCTACAGATGTCCTACTCACTTTCTTGTAAATACAAGCTTGTCCATAAGTTTGCATAAAACCAAAGCTTTTGATCACCTTATCAAAATGTTGATTCCAACTCCGGGATGCTTGCTTCAATCCATAAATGGACCATTGAAGTTTGCATACCTTGTTAGCATCTTTAGGATTGACAAAACCTTTGGGTTGTATCATATACAACTCTTCATCAATGTCTCCATTGAGGAACGCCGTTTTGACATCCATCTGTCATATCTCATAATCATAATATGCAGCAATCGCTAACATAATCCTTACAGACTTTAGTTTCGCTACCGGTGAGAATGTCTCATCGTAGTCAACTCCTTGAATTTGTCGAAACCCTTTTGCGACAAGTCGAGCTTTATAGACGGTAACATTACCATCAGCATCTGTTTTCTTCTTGAAAATTCATTTGTTCTCGACAGCCTTCCGGCCGTCCGGTAAGTCCACCAAAGTCCATACTTGGTTTTCGTACATGGATCCAATCTCGGATTTCATGGCTTCATGCCATTTATTGGAATCTAGGCTCATCATCGCTTCCTCATATGCCGCAGGGTCATCGGTGTTGTCCACCAACATGACATTCATAACGGAATCATACCAACCAGGAGTGGTACGAGTTCTCGTTGACCTGCGAGGCTCTGTAGTTGCTTCAACCGAAGTTTCATGATCGACATCATTAGCTTCCTCTCTTATTGGTGTAGGCGCCACAGGAACTACTTCCGGTGCTGCGCTACTCGCAAGTTCGAGAGAAGGTTCAACAACCTCGTCGAGTTCTACTTTCCTTCAGTCACTTCTTTTGAGAGAAACTCCTTCTCTAGAAAGGATCCATTCTTGGCAATGAAGATTTTGCCCTCGGATCTATGATAGAAGGTATACCCAATAGTTTCCTTCGGGTATCCTATGAAGACGCATTTTTCCGCTTTGGGTTCAAGCTTGTCGGGTTGTAACTTCTTTACATAAGCTTCGCAGCCCCAAACTTTAAGAAACGACAATTTAGGTTTTTTCCCAAACCATAATTCATACGGTGTCGTTTCAACGGATTTAGATGGTGCCCTATTGTAACATCCCAGTATATAGGATCTATCGAAGGGTAGATTTAGGAATATGAATTGTTGCATGCATTCATTTGTGAAAATGTGGGTACAATTTTCGCCAAATAGAAAACCTTGAGTGATCAATTTTTCTTTCTTACTTTGAGAATAGGTTTATTCTTAAAGGAGGATTTCTATAAACTTTGATATGATCTTAAAGGAATTATGTTTGTTTTCAAATGAGTTTGGATTTTAAAACTTAAGTGTTTTATAATTTGAAAGATTTTGATATAAGATTTGAATCTTTAATTAATTAAGAGAAAAGTTTTATAACTTAAATCTTATCAAAAAAATATTGTATATGAAATTCATTTCATATACATAAACAAGTTACAAAGAATGAACTTACTAAAGTTATTCCAAACTTCACAATTTACACAAGAGTAAAGAATAAGAATATTCTTTATTAATAAATATATAATCTTTATTACAAATGAACCAAATAAAGATTACAAGAATTATAAAAGAAAAATTACAAAAGAATAAGAAAATTACCATTGTATATCTACTAACTATCCTATATCTAAAATCTTCATCCTTATCTTTGTACCTGCAAAACAAATATTAAATAGAAAACAAAATAAGATTAGTGTTAGTATATTTCTCTCAGATATGTCAGTGAGGTGCACATGACAAACTCATCACTGAGAAATGTTAAAAAGGGGCAAGTTTCACCAATATGGAAGATTTCATCTTTCATAAATTCAAAGCCAGAATGCAAATTATAGCCAAAAGGATCAATTCACCTGCCAGGTAAAAGTAAGCAAGTAATGGTAAGTTCAAAAATTGTGAACCTATCCACATGTGCATAGCAGGCACACAAGCTGCACACACACAAGCATGCAGATGGTGTGTTTTCGACCTCACAAGCACAACCAAATATCACAAAACCACAGCATAGCCGTGGGAAAAGCACTAGTGCATCACTCCACTATACATCACACAAGAACATCAAGTATAGACAACAGCCAAACCAAGAACAGCAGCCAAACCAAACCACCCAGATCAACCCAAACATCACCTGGATGGTGACATAAGGAAGGGGATGAATCTGGTGGACAGCAAGGTCAAGCCCAGGAGCTAGGAGGAGCAGGCAAGCTCAAGAGCAAGCTCAGGAGCACAGTAAAAGCAGATCAAGATCAAGATCATCATCAATCTACTACATCCACATCAGAATTTGTGGTGAGCCTCATAAAACCATCACATGATTTCATCATATTATTTAAGTAAAAGCATGTGTTGCTTTATGAGATGATATCTCAATAATCACCCAAGAGGAGTGAATCTATCCTAGAGATTTCAAGTACAAGGATAAGAAATCAAGCTCAACCACAAACACTAAACCCTCAGACCAACATCACTAGATTCAGTGTTATTTTTGCAACTTAGATCATTCTTCATTTGATCTTATCAGATCAGGGCACATCTCTCAAAGAGAGTAGCACCTCTAATCTTACAAGTTTCAAACAAACTAATACTCCACTAACTAGGAATTAAATCTTAGAGCCTCAGACCAACATCATAGACAGGAAAGTTAATACAAGCTTTCATGTCAACTTGTCAGTATTAATCACAAGCATTATCAAGCTAAGCCCAGAAATAAAACTCAATCACTTGTGTGCCAGATCATAATGGTATCACAAGGACAGATTGTATATGAACTAAAACCAATCTTTGTTTAGAATCCACATATAAAAGGTACAACCAATAAATATCATTTTCCTGAAACTAAGTGCCAGGAATCAACCTTAGATTCATCCATCCATCCACAGAAATCATTACAGGTAATGATTTGATTCAGAGAGCATAATCTCATACAAGCCAATATTATAATTGCAGTAAGCAACTACTGAGAGAAACTACTGTCAGTATAAGCAATCTGACAGTAGAGTAAACTCTCAGATCAACAACATAATCCAATCAAGGATTTCATTGAAACACTAACATGGATCACGGTGGATTATCACTAGAATAAATCTGACAGGCAACTAGCATCATCAAAGCCACTACCAATCATTAACCACAGTAGACAATCATTTCCCATGATCAGATATGATCAACACTAGCTCTAAAGCATCATAGATATGATCAACAGGGGGTTATGAACCCTAATCAGAGCAAGAACCCTAATCCAGAGATGAACCCAATCAACACATAGTCATTCGGCATGAGAAGCCACTATATACACACAGAGAGATCATGGCAGTAGCATGGACAAACACCACAGAGGCAACTTACCTGAGGTCCTCGCTGACGAATTGAAGAGGAAGCAGGGTGGCCGACGAACCGCGACGACACAGGGAGAACCTAGAGGGGCGCTGCAACCTGCACCTGCCATGGTGGTGGCCGTAGCAGCGCACGAGCCTAGCACACCACCGCAGGCGGAATCGCGGCGGCGGCGACAGCACCTTTTCCGAACCCTAGCGTTCAAGAATGGGGTAGACCTGACCACGGAGAAGCCCCGAAGTCAAATCCAAGTGGATAGAACGAACGAGCATCATCGACAACCCCAACTCGCACCACGGCGGCGGCCAGAACGGCCGACGATGGCAGGAATCGACGGTGGCGGCATCGCCGGCCACGGAGTCGATCCAGAGGAGGAGAGGATAAGGTCGAGGGAGAGAAGGAGGCAGAGTGGGATGGGTGGGCCAAAACCCTTCGGGGTGATCTTTTGACCCTGCCCTATTGGGCCACCCTGGCCCAATAAGCCCAAGGGGGCCAGCCCAAGTTATTTAATAAATTTTTTTATCAATTAAAAAAGACCAAAATGCCCCTGGCCTCAATAAAAATTATAGAAAATAAAACAAAAGTCCAAAATTTATAAATAAAAGATTTTTGGATTCACAATAATCCACTCTGTCCAAATAAAATAAAATATCAAATTTTGGACATTTAAATTTTTATAAGAAATTTGTAATTTATATATTCCTTATGGAATTTTACAAAATTATTAAAAGATGATAAAAATAAATAAAAATCACTTTCATTATTTATTAATATTATAGTATTTTTGAAAAATACTAAATAAATATTTAGTAATAAAACTTTAATAATTCATATTCCTATAATGATAAATGTTTATAATATAAGTAAAATACCAAAAATCTTGGAAAAATAAGAATTCTAATTTAAAATATAATCATGTATTATTATTTCACTTAATTAAATATTTATTATTTATTAAGTAATTATAAAGTAATAAAAAATCATATCCTATTATTTATTAATCACAAAAAATAAATATACCAAAATGATCATAAAAATAATATATACATGATAAAAATCTCATATTATACTTTGAATTAAATAAAAATTCAAATATTTTAATAGCTCAAATTTAAACCTACTTACTTCATTAATAATTCATAAAAGGATAAATAACATTTATTAATATCCTTAAAATGAGTAAATAAGTTTAATATATAGTACAAATCTTAAATATTAATGAAATGAAACTCTAATGGTTTAAAAACATTATAAACATCTTTATATTAAACTATCTTCAATTCTAAGTGAAGATTATATTCTCAAAGGATTCCAATTCATGATAAAAATCTTAAAGAACATCTTGTGAATAAATCAGATCCTTTCCATTTACTTTAAATTATCAAATTTTAACAATTATCACAACACTATAGAAAGTTCAAAGGTAGTTAAGTGAAAATATATCTGGAATTATAAACTCTACTCACTTACCTATAAAAGGTAAATGATACTACTCTATCATAGAATTAAGAAACCATTATCTCAAGTAACAGAACAAACATTCTTAAGTAACTTAAAGAACACATTTCAGATATACAAGATACCAATGTGTAAGTATCATACTTTCAAAACTATCTATATTTTAAAGTTAACTTTAGTCTCCAAGAGTCTAAATATAATACCATACACATTACTACATGTTTTATAGTTAACTTTGGTCTGAAGTAGTTAATCTAGAAAGCAGCTCAAGCCCAAACCATTTGATCAAAACAAATAACATCAACCATCACTAACTAACCACAAGGTTTGTTTAGACCTTAGAAGAGAAACCTTTTCTTCGAAGGTTATCCTTTTTGCCACTTAAAATAAGAAACCTTGTATAAATAATCCTAACTAGTATGTCATAAGTATGTATACTTTACTCCTACATATGTGTTGACTCCAACCACTCATAAACTCTAATAAAAGTACAACTACGAAATTTATCCAAAAGGACCACACATTCCAAAGTAACCACTTTCGGAATCTAAACCTTAGGACAACGTTTTTTCCGGGATTTGCGCTTAGAACGTGCATCACACTACTTATGCAGAAAAGCATATTGCTTCTTTAAACATTAGTCCTTACCAGACCAATGATGCTGATTTCAGATTTTTGGATCTTATACTGACTCGAAGACCGTGAGTGCATAATCTTGCAACCACAAAAGCCAAGTTCACACTTGCTCATGTCCTTTGTTTATTTTCTGTAAAGTATTTTACAAATCCAGTGTTGTCTTCACCTGCATTTGAAAAAGGTCAGAAAACACTATTTTCCAATAACAATGAGGACTACTGATTATTTATCCAGGGTGATCAGCTAATCTATTAAATCTGACAGTTGGGATACCACTATTCAGAACTATATCACCTAGGACTTAACAACCAATGTCGCTAGTGATTCTTGCGTCGTATATTACGCGTTGACCATGAGATTTGGAATGGGATGGAGAAGTCAGTTGTATCTTCTTCCTCTCGCATGAAGCCGGATGTGCAGGTCGTGGCTGTTATCCTCGTAGCGTGCATATTAATTGGTAATTCGTAGAGGATAAGCAGCATCTGGGTGGGAACCCTCAATGTCCCACGATAGTTCTGACATCTAACGGTTTGTACAAACCATTTCCATAATTCTTTATGTGGGCATGGTGTACACCAAGGAGTCATGCGGGGTCGCGAAGGGGGCAGTGATTGGCTTGGATCATATTCTGGGCCCCACATCATGGAATTGTGGACGGGAATAAGCTGCCCGGTTATGCAACAAAGAGTTGATCTCTCATGGGTAAAGTAACGCACCTCTACAGAGTGTAAGAACTATAACTTGTTACTCCCTATTCCAGGAAGGAGCTGCGAACGCGGCGGGAAAGGAACTCCATGAAAGTTCTGGTAAACCTGTGAAGGCTGACGAACATAAATTTTCAGAATAAAAACAACCTTTGAAGAAATGTTTATGAAAACTTGCATTGCCTACGACCTACGGTCTATGGCTGTAGATATAGTGCATCAAACACTCCTTTTCTAGTGAATTTGCTGAGTACGCTCGTACTCAAAGTATCTTCTTAACCCTTGCTAGATTCTGAAGCCCTTAAAACGATGACTGCATCAAGATATGCTCCAGGACATATTCAGACCAGCTAAAGCTCTTCAACGAAGTCAAGGAAATCAACATCTATCTCAACTTAAGTGAAGACGAAAGTTATTGATCTGATAGGAATATTATCTCTTACCAAAGAACCTATTTCTGTAGTGTGTTGCAATGGCAGCAATGCCAACCTCTTAGTCTGAATATTAGACTTATTAGTATAATCATTCCTGCGTTGTTAATTTTTGATTCTTCTCCATAAGAAGCCTTTCTCTATCTTATTAACCTAGAGTGTTCTCTGGATCTTATGTAAAGAGTGAGTTATAACCTTTAAGCCATGTATTGGACCCGCTGTGTTTCTGTTGTGCCATTCTGAGGGATGTAATACTAGTGAACGGTGTTTCATTGGTGTTATGTCAACGACTATAGTATACTACATCATGCAGTGGTATGCCGGGTCACCGCAGTTGGTATCAGAGCATATGCTTTGACCTTAGGTTGGAAACCTAGTGAATGGGTAGAACCTGTAGGACACATCCTAGCAATAATGAAGAGTTCTCTAGTGATATGAGGGATATTCACTTAAGAATAATCATGTTATGTTACTAGTGCGATAACTCTTTTATATGATTGCAATTCCAATCATTTCCCAAGAGTTTTAACTCTATGTGACTGATGATAATTTCTTATCCACAGTTCCACATGGCACCTCGATATCCACCCCGGAATGTTCAAGTGATGAACAGGACGTTGGATGACTACGGAGGGGATTGGACAAACAATCTCCGACAATTTCTATGGAGTTTGGAATGTGAATCAAGACTTCTGGTCAAGATTTACACTTACTATGATGGGCAGGTATTAGCTAAATACCGTGTCATGATCATGTTACCCAAGAAGTTAGGACTGAAGGGAGAAATGCCAGTAGGAGAGGCAAGGTGCATGGCATCTGCATATCAGATTGCCGTAGCAGCAGACATAACCATGATCCGAGAGCATAAATTCCAAGCCCTAGAAGGTAGTACTCACACCATTATACCACATGAAACCTCAAACTCAGAACCTGAGTTAGATCACTCTACCTTAGTCCAAGCTGAACCTACTCTAGCTGTAGAGTATATGGATCGTTATTGGTCCTTGCTAAACACTTATCATAATACTCACCAAGTTTTAGTTCAGGAACTGGATACGGTCATTGAGGATTTTACTAATCCTGATAAAGCAATGGCTCGTAGGAAGAAGTTAGATAAAGAAGCTAGGCATCCCAAATACATACCTTCACGAGAGGTGTTTGAGGAAACGGAGTTCGATGACCCAAACTCAGAAAATTATGCCTATTACCAGTATGACCTCAAGCCACCTGAATACCTATGGACCAAGTACAATTCCAAACAACAGGAATGGAATAAAGTAATTCCAAATAAACCCGAGCCTAAAAAATATGGATGGGAAATAGAATCTCAAGGTAAAACCATACGGAATCCTATACCTTGTGATGCAGGTATTAAAGAAGAGACCAATTATAACCATAGAGAGCCTTATGGACCATATGGGGGTAATACGAATCCAATCAACTTAGAAGAGTACTCCAATAGCTACTATACCAACATATATGACTGGAACCAAGAAAAAGCTAAGGAACCAACTTACTATGAGGAAGCGTTGCCAGAAAACCCGAACTATTCGGTGGAAGATTGCACCAAATCTAGTCATTTTTTAATGACTAATCTCAGTCTCGGTACTTCTAACCAAGAATACACACCTCCTGGATGCTCCTATGCTCCAGAAGGCAGTCGTAGGACTTCACGTCATCATGGACGGAACTCCAGGAAGCACTAGAAGAAGATGAAAGTGAGAGAGAAACGACATCCCAAGGGATGAGGGCTTGAATAATGTACATAGAGGGTAATGCGTATTGTAGTTTGCAAGTTTTGCGGAAATAAGTGAGGATATATCCACAAGAACAAGAAGTTCTTGTAAGATAGTTGTGTAAATAGGTATGGAGCAAACCGTTGGAACATCTAGTACATTTGTAAATTAGTTAAAACCTATGTGTAATACAGGGTATAGGTTTTGTTGTTTATCGACATTTGGATCTTATTGGATTTTCTTGATTGACTAGATTTGTACATGAAGTTTAATTAGGTGTGCAAATGCATGATGTAACACCCAGTTATTACTTGATGATATATACCTAGATAGGAATGGGAATTCGTGTAAGGGAGCAACGATTTCAAAAGAAGACTTACTGGAAGGAAGAAGCAAGATATAAGGAGTGTTAACACCACTTGGAGAATAGGTAGAGCATAGATTATTCCTAGCCAAACTCAAGAAAGAATTTGGGTATAGAAGTGGGTAATACTACTAAGAAGTAATGGAGAAATTGTACCAAGTTCATGGAAGTATCAGGAATAAGTACAAATAGTTAGCTTTGGAACCAAAATTGTATTCAAACTCTGACAATTCCGAGACAATGTGAGAGGTATGTGAGAAACCATAGGGTAATACACACACCCTAGGACGGTTCGCAGCTGGTAATAATCCGCAATTGGTATTTGATACATAGCTAGTAACTAATCCACAGTTGGTATTTTGTCCGCAGCTGGTATTTGGTTGAAATAGTTAACCAAATCTTATTAAAAGTTGTATAAAGAGCATTAAATTTGGCCTAAGTTAAGTAAGATATAATAAAGTTTAACAGATCTGAAGACGATCGCTTGGCAAGATGCTTTGCAAAATCCAGTTTATTCAGCAAGAATGCCCAATAGTAAGTACGGCATTTAGTGCTGAAAGAATTGCTTCGGAGATCCACAACTATGTGGATGCACCGTATAATCTTTCATTGGACCTTAAACCAGTAAAATATAAACTGAACAGGAACCAACATTTTAGTTCAAGAATCAATAGCTTCTATGTATGGAGTTTCAAAACTATCACTAAAACTAAAGGGGGAGAGTAAACATTAGGAATGATAGTTGAAGAAAATACTATAGGTAATAAAGAAAAGTTATTTAAAATTCTTAAGAAGGTACAAACTTGAGGGTGATGAAGGATACATTTAAACAATCAAATTTAAAAAGAAACAACTTTTAAGTAACCCTTAATAAGTAATATAGAACCCTTTTTCAACAAGTGTTGAAAATTAAAAATTCCAATGGGTATGGACAAATTGAGTTCAAATTCAATCTTGGAAGGAATACCAGTATCAACTATATAATGACAGGAATAGTAAGATAGTCTGTTGTACAGAAACTTAAAAACTTATGGTAATGAGAACTTCCAAACTGTAATTAATATAGTAACGAAGCTGTTAATTCAAGAAAAAGAATTGAATGAGGATATCTAATCAGGTTATGGAATACTCCAATTAATTCCATTGAAGATCATCATGGAGTGGGGAGTGTAGCAACCATTACAAACCTTAGAAATTCCTGAATGGAAATGGGAGGAAATAGGTATGGACTTCATCACAGGATTACCTATGTCACCAAAAAGGAAAGATATGATATGGGTAATTGTGGGCAGACTCACTAAGAGTGCACATTTTATTCCAGTAAATCAAAAGTATAATGCCGAGAAGTTAGTTGAAGTATATGTCAAGGAGATAGTAAGTAAGCATGGAGTACCCAAAAGATCGTAACTAATCGGGGATCAGTGTTTACTTTAGCATTTTGGAAGCAATTGCATGAAGCACTTGGTTCAAAATTAGATTTCAGCACGGCATATCATCCTGAGACAGGAGGTCAAACTGAAAGAACAAATCAAATACTAGGAGACATGTTGAGAGCTTGTGCACTAGATTTTGGAGGAACAAGGGAAGATCATCTACCATTGACAGAATTTTCTTATAACAATAGCTATCAGAGTAGTCTGAAGGCAGCCCCATATGAGATTCTGTATGGAAGAAAGTGTAGATCACCAATATGTTGGTATGAACCTGGAATCAGCAAAGAATTTGCGCCAGATTATATCAAGGAGAGACAAGACATCATTGATAAGATCATGGATAGACTGAAAATAGCCCAGAGCAGGCAGAAAAGTTATGCGGATCAAAGCCGAAGATCATGGCATTCAAAAGTAGGAGATATGGTCTATTTGAAAGTAAGTCCAATGAAAGGAGTAAAAAGATTCAGAGTTAAAGGGAAATTGAGTCCAAGATATATCGGACCATTCGATATACTGAGTCAAAATAGAACTATAGCTTATGCTTTAGAGTTACCATCAAGATTGGCTCAGGTGCATAATGTTTTTCATGTGTCACAACTTCGCAAATGTTTGAAAGTTCCATAGGATGCAATAACACATCAAGAGATAGAATTACAAGCAGACCTAACTTATATTGAAAAGCCCTGTAAGATTCTGGAGGAAAATTGGAAAAGATTGAGGAATAGAGCAATTAAATATTGCAAGGTACAGTGGGAACATCACCTTGAGAAAGAAGCCACATGGGAGAAGGAAGAGGATTTAAGAAAAGCTTATCCAAAAAAATGGAGTCTTGGTCATTTTACCCATCAGACATGCTTCGCATCTTTCAGGTGATTCAAAATCAAGTGATTCAAGAAGTCCATCGGAATGGAATTTCTTCATACGCTTCACTCCAATATGACCAAGACGACAATGCCACATATAGGTCGAGTTATCACTCAATTTCAAACGTTTAGCTTCAATGTTATTAATGTATGTGTTACTACAATCGAGATTCAATAAGAATAGACCATTTATCAAAGGTGCATGTGCATAAAACATATTACTCATATAAATCGAACAACCATTATTCTCGGACTTAAACAAGTAACCGTCTCGCAATAAACATGATCCGGATATAATGTTCATGCTCAACGCAGGCACCAAATAACAATTATTTAAGTATAAAACTAATCCCGATGGTAGATGAAGAGGTAGCGTGCCGACCGCGATCACATCAACCTTTGATCCATTTCCAGCGCGCATCGTCACCTAGTTCTTCGCTAGCTTCCGTTTATTCTGCAGCACCTGTTTCGAGTTACAAATATGAGCAACCGAACCAGTATCAAATACCCATGCACTACTACGAGTACTAGTGAGATACACATCAATAACATGTATATAGAAAATACCTTTCTTCTTGATGTTGCCGTTCTTCAAATCCTCCAAGTACTTTGGGCAATTCCGCTTCCAGTGACCCTCTCCCTTGCAGTAAAAGCACTCAGTATCAGCCTTAGGCCCAGCCTTGGTCTTCTTCGCCGGCGCGGTAACTTTCTTACCGCCCTTCTTGAAGTTTCCCTTTTTCTTAGACTTGCCTTGCTTCTTGGATTTGGTGGTCTTATTGACCAACAACATTTGGTTCTCTTTCTTGATCTCCACTTCTGCAGACTTTAACATGGAGAAGAGTTCTGACAACGAATTGTCCATGTTTTGCATATTGTAGTTCATCACAAAATACCTTTCTTCAACTATTACAACTACTTTGAATAGACACGCAGGTCTTAACGGAATTTAAAGAACAACCATATGGCTCCTGCCAGTTGCCAACTTACAATAAGGAACATTGCATACATCATATATAATCACAATCATGGCCATATCACATCACAGCACACCCCTGCAAAACAAAGTTAGACGCCTCTAATTTTCTTTGCATATTTTGCGTGGTTTGGGGCTTTCAATAAGTGTCGTTCTAACTTACGAACAAGAACCACAACGTTGATGCTTGAACTATCAAGTGCCCGTTGTAAATTGAATCTATACTATGATGGGAGAGACAGACACCCGCAAAGCCACTTATGCAATACAAGTTGCATGTTGAGCATGGAGCAAGTCTCATGAACGATGTCATGTAAGGTTAGCCCAGGCCGCTTCATCCCATCATACCGCAAGATGCAAAGTACACAAAAAGCAATTGATAATAAAAGCACCACCGCCCACAATGACCATTGTATTCTACTCGTGCAACAGATCTACATATAGACACGGCTCTGATACCACTGTAGGGGTTCATAGCATGGAAAACAAAAATTTCTACCGCATGCACACAAACAAGCCAGGATCTATCTACTAGATTGTAGCAACGAGTCGATAGAAGCACTCACCCTCGAAGATTCCAAAGCGGTTAACGAGAGCAGATTCTCGTGGGTGATGTAGTCGTACACTTGCCGATCTCAAGATCGTGTAGACGATCCTTTCGGCGCTGCGTTCCGGCAGCGCTTCCACAGTCGGTCACACGTTCGGTACTCGATGAAGACCTTCCTCTCCCTTCTTCCAGCAGGCAGCGGAGGTTGTAGTTCTCCCCTCGTGATTCCGGCATCATGACGGTGTGTTGTCGGGAGTAGAGGGAAGATCCCACAGGGCTTCGCCTAAGCCGGTGCGAGTTATGGTGGATTAGGGTTTCCCGGAGATCTAGGGTTTAGATGACCTCTTCGATGAAAACATCGGAATGTTCCTGAACTCCGGAATCGGACTTTCCTTATATGAATCTTATTCTCCGTACCATTCTGGATCTCCTCGTGATATTCCGGATCCCATCCGAGACTCCGAACAACATTCGGTATCCCTCATTAACATTCCATATCTACTAAACAACATCGAAATCCTAAGTGTGTCTCCCTATGGTTCGTGAATCATGCGGACATGATCGAGACACTTCTCCGATCAATAACCAATAGAGGAATCTGGAAATTCATATGGCTCCCACATATTTCAACGATTACTTTGCGATCTATTGAACCACTTACATACAATACCAATTTCCCTTTGTCTCACGATAGTTTACTTATCCGAGGTTTTGATCGTCGGTATCTCTGCATACCTAGTTCAACCTCATTACCGATAAGTACTCTTTTCTCGTTCCCGTGATATGTGATCCCTTGTGAGCCAGTCACATGCTTGCAAGCTAATTGGATGACATTTCACCGAGAGGGCCCAGAGTATATCTATCTGTCATATGGATGGACAAATCCCACTCTTGATCCATGTGCCTTAACCCATACTTTCCAAACACTCAATGCCACCTTTATAGCCACCCAGTTACGATGTGGTGTTTGATGTCATCAAAGCATCCTTCCGGTGATGATGATTAGCATGATCTCATGGTCGAAGGAATTAGGTTACTATGTATCAGAAAGCTTATAGCAAACGAACTATTGAAATGACTTGATCTTTATGCTACGCTTATCTATAGGAGTATGTCCACCATACCATTCTCCTAATGATATGATCTCGTTGTTAACAACATCTCAATGTTCATGATCGAGAAACCAAGATCATCTATTAACCAACAAGCTAGTATTATTAAAGAGGCTTTACTAGGGACTCTAATTAAGTTTACAAATCACACAAGTATTAATGTTTCCGGTTAATACTGTTATAGCATGAATGTAAACATTTATCATAAACACAAAGATATAATAATAACCACTTTTATTATTGCCTCTAGGGCATATCTCCAACATAGGATGCATGAGAAGAGGGTAGGTGCTGCTAGGGCAGGATGGGAGATTACTCCCCACTTTAGTAAGCAGCTAGAAATGGCCAAGAAGCACTCCAGATTCTGCACACCAAGGGTTGCAGATGTTGGTTTGTGGCAAGTTACTAATTCTAAAGGTGATGCTACACATGCTGTCAACTTGGTGGAGAAAACCTGTGGATGCAGGAAGTGGGATGTGACAGGGCTGCCTTGTAGCCATGCTTGCAGTGCTATCATCAAAGCAAAGCAGAAACCTGAGCATTATGTGAGCCATTTCTTCAAGAAAGATATGTATGCCAAAGCTTTTCAGCCTGTCATTTACCCAGTGCCTGGCTAGCATGCTTGGCCCAAAATAGGAACACCTGACATCATACCACCTTACTTCCACATCAAAAAAGGGAGAAAGCAAGAGAAGAGGAGGAAGGGAAAGTTTGAGGTGCCAAAGCCCAAAGATACATCAAGAATGGGAACCATTACATGCTCCAATTGCAACCTGCAAGGGCACAGATACACCAGCTGGTCACAACCTTTGAGGCCTGATCTAGTGATAAGAAAGAACAAGCATGTGGTTAGTGCTCTAGTTATCAGTTTGGTTTATTTTGTTTGTTTATGTGTATTTTACACCAACTGATTTTGTTTGCTTCTGTGTAACCTAAACCAACTGGTCCACCACTAGCTGCAAATCCTACACCAACTGGTCCACCACCACCTGCTGCAAGGGCTACCCCAACTGGTCCACCACCACCTGCTGCAAGGGCTACACCAACTGGTCCACCACCACCTACTGCAAGGGGTACTGCAAGGGCTACACCTCCTGCTGGCAGGGCTGGCTTTGTTGCTCCAAGATCAGCTGGAAGAGTGAGAGAGGGTGATGTTCCAGGTGGATCTGCTCCTGCATAAAAGAGGACCAGAACATGGAGCTACTTGAATCGTGGCTATGCTCCAGGTGATGAAGGACAAGCTGGCCCATCAGATCACTAATTCTTCTAGGGATCATGTTGTCAGGTAGTTATTTTGGGAGATGTGTTGTAATGGACAATTAGTAATATCTGCCTTACCACACACGTCTGCCTATTTTGGTGAAATGATAGTATGTGATGGAAACAATGTAAGTGAAATGCATGCTTGGTTCTGCCTTTGTTGTAATGAATGTTCTGGACATGTAGTAATGCATGCTTGGTTCTATCAATTTGATGCATGCTTGAGTTGATTCTGTGATAAATCATTCTGGACATAACATGCATGATGTGAAATGGTGCATGCTTGATTGAGTGAAATGCATTCTATGATAACATATAGAAAGCATACACATAATCTGGTACATACAGAAAGACACAATAATCTGGTGGAAACATCATAATAATATGGTACATATAGAAAGCATCCATAATACAATAACATACTTGTTCCAATGGTACATAACAGAAACACATAAGTTGTTGCTCTAGTTCAATAGACAGAAACACATAATCTGGTACATAACACAATAGCAAGTTATTCAGCACACAACTCTGAGATATGCTTCAACTTCTCCTTCTTTTCTTGGAGAGCCTTGAAAATATCTCCCATGCAATACTCTAGTTTCTTCTTCTCCTCCTTAAAAGTGCTCACTTGTGCCATAGCCTTCTACTTCCTTGCCTTCTCAAGCTCAAGTTCATGGGTTTTTATTTTTCCCAACTCACTCAATGGCAGAGTCGGGCTGAGTTCTTTCATTAGTTTTACTTTCTCTTGCTCCAATTCTTTTTTCTCTAAAACCAGATGGTAATTCGCAGTGGCATACTCCACATTCCCAGAGATTCTTGTGTCTTTCTCTTCCTCATACATACCCCACAGCCTGATCAAAGCTTTCTGCAATGTAGGTGGCCACTCCAAATCCACCCAATGGAATGTGTAACACATGCCCTCCTACAGATTAGTTAGTACTACACAAATGCAAATTAAGCAAAGTATACAATGTATGATCAAAGCTTGTGATAAATCACCTAAGCAATATGTAATCACAGCTTGTGATAAATCACCTAAGCAACAATAGTCACTAAGCAAAGCATGTTTTACAATCAGTGATAACGAAACAATGCAAATTCTACAATCAGTGACACCACCAACCTTGCAACCAAAACCAAGAAATTTCCTTCCAGTGTCTGATCCTTCGAAAGCAACAAATTTGTGCAGAGGCTTGTCATGCTTGCACCTCAGCTGAACATCATCACTGCCGTTGTAATCAGGGTCAAAGATAGTATCTGGAACCTAACACAAAGCACAACAATAACATAAATCGACAAATCTATCTAGGGTTCAGTGGATAGGACAGCAGCATATGTCAGTGGATTTACTAGAGCTTATTATCCTGAACTAAACAAGAACTGCAATCGACTGAAATCCAACTAAAAGCATGGCAAATCGAAGAACCCTAGATCTACACTTACAGGTCCACGCGGGCTAATATCCTGCCCTTCTGAGAAGCCTGACACGAGGCTAGCGTCACTGGTGTCTTCTTCATCCCAGGAGGGCATGACGACGGCGGTGGCAGAGGGTCGGCGACAGCGAAGGCACCAGATCGGGGGAAGCAGAGAGTGAGAAGAGTGAGAGAGCAGGAACTGACTGGGGAAGAAGGCGACCCAGACACAAAACCACCTGGTCGGACCGCACCTGGTCTAGTCCTAATGGCTGGGGAAACGGCCGTTCGGCCACGTCAGCTCTGCACGTGGGCCAGGCTCGTCAAAAACGTGTTCAAGCTGGGATTTGCGCGATCAGAGTTGCGGCGTCCAGGTGTTGGTACTGACATGTAGAAATTACCAGAATCAGTACTGGCCTGTCCCGACAGCCTCAATTGTGGTAGTTTTATCCAATTAACTCTCTTTCCGGAGTTGGTAATTGCTGGGTCGTTTCCATAAAGTTATGCGAACTATTGTTTTTAGAGACATGGTACAACCATAACAACGCTTGTAACACACAAATAAAGCTTGTAACACGCGTTACATTCATTCCTATGAATGCACGCACATCGTGTTCCTATGAGCACGTCGGAGAGAATGCTAGCCAATCGGAATTAAAGTCTATAACGGAGTGGTAGATTCAAAAGAGGATATGTCATCCTCTCTACTTATAGATAAACAAGTCGGGATTACACTTAAGGTAGATATATGAACGAGTGTGCACGAACAACACAGGCCAATGGAATGGGTATTATGCGAGAAACCACCCAACCAACAACTTTCTTGCGTGATTATCTCCTTTATATTGCAATGAATGCCAACACCAAGTTAGTTTTCTTTATCATGATAGCTGGTTTCCTTTTTCTAATGATTAACTCTTAACCATAAATTTCTCCTATCTGGCAGGGTATAGTGATACCCTGAGGCAAGTCATGCTGGATTTTCTCTTTTTAAATTATCGACCATTTTTTTCTAATTATTCAAGATAATGCAAGCCAAATTTTTTTGTCTAGCTTTGTGGTATAGAAAGAAATCAAAAGTCTCTCATGTATTTATACCGAACCTTTTTATTTTTAGTAATTAATGGTTTTGTATTATTGCATCATATAATGTAATATCTTAATAATGTTGATGTTGTTGAGATATACAATTTAATTTATCATTAGTATTAATTTATCTCTTGTTAATTAAACATGTGTTGTAATATTCACATAAACTAGATTAGTTTACGACATTTAAGAAAATAGTTTGTTATAATAACTAGATTAGTGTATGACATTTAAGAAAATAGTTTATTATAATAATTCCACATTAAATCTACGGTAGACCTTGAAAACTATTTATTTACAGATTTGTGCCAGTTAATGTATTTATATTTTGTATATCTATGTTTGTGTCATAATACAGTTGAATATGGAAATATCGGGTATGTGTTCTAAAATTTATAAGTATAAAAAAATATATTTCTAAAGCATGGAGTGAAGGAGTGTGAAACTAACATGGGTAACTTACTACGTCAGAGACCTAGAGGTGGCATCCAACTTTGCTCGAAACAGGCATACGCCCAGCTTTATAAATAAAGCAACATCCATACAATATCCAGAACACTCGAACAACACGAGCCAACACAAAGTCCACACACCACAAAGAACACAACACACATGCCAGAGCACACAGATACAAACACGACCCGAAGACACGCTCAATGGCCGGAGGGAGAAGCAAGTTGGCGCGCTGCCGCAATCAGGTGCTCAATCATCCCGTCCAGCCGCGCCCTGTCCCGCTGCCTACTCAACGGGTACCACTGCTGCAAAAAAGCAAGAAATTTGAAGGTCGAGTCAGAGGCACGGCGAAGAAAGACACGCTCAATGACCATCTTATTACGGATATTCCATAACGTCCAGGTCATTCCTACAAATATGAACCAGAAGAGGCGCCTCCTCCTGCCGGTCTGGTTTGCATTGGCTTCCAGGAATTCTCCTAGGTCTGGGGCTCGCCACGACGACCCCAAAGCCTCATGGGTGAAGTTCCAAAGGAAACGAGCTGCGGGACAGGAGAAGAAAATGTGGTGCCCCGTCTCCGGGACCGCACAAAGAGGGCAAAGGCCATCGCCAGGGCCATGGCGCTTGGCTACCTCCACCCCCGAGGGAAGCCGATCGCGCAGCAGTTGCCAAAGGAAGATCTTAATCTTCAAGGGAAGGGGCCTTTCCAAAGGGGGGACGTCCAGGGAATGGACGTCCCACTAAACATGGCCCGATGCATGGACCCCACCGAAAAAACGCCCGAGGATGAGAGGTGCCAAGACAAACTATCTAGGGATTGGGATTGAGACAGCGGTAGGCTGTCCCAAAGTCCCTCCCAAGCAGCTCTCTCGGCAGCCCCAAGGTTCCTGCGGAACGCGACTTGCCAGACCCCGTCTTGGCAGGTGTCAGCGACCAAGAGCAGGGGTTCCGTCAGATCGCGAACAGCTCAGGTGCCTCAAGGCGCAAGAGGCGCCCACCCACCCAAGGGTCGAGCCAGAAGATGGTGATTCTTCCATTTCCAATGCAAATAGAAAGCCCCTTCCGGATCGCCGGCTTGATGTCCTGGATAGATCTCCAAAACTAAGATCCCTCCCGACGATCACATGCTAGCAGTGGGCGCCCACGCAAGTATTTCGCTTTGATCAGCTGCAACCACAGGCCACCATCATCGATCCGGATCCTCCAGACCCACCGTAACATCAGCGCCACATTCATATGGCGATAGGAAATGATCCCAATGCCCCCAGCTCCTTGGGGGTGCAGATGTCTGCCCACTTAACCATATGGAACTTTTGGTGGCCGTCATTCGCCATCCAAAAGAACCAAGAGAGTTCCTTGTCAAAGTTGTCGTGCACGCCTTCCTGAAGGATATACATCCCCATGATATACATGGGAAGGCTAGACAGACAGGCATCAATGAGGATGGTCTTGCTCCCTTTGGAGGTAATCCTGCCTTTCCATGGTTCGGATTTCGCCTTAACCCGAACCATAAGGGGCTCCAAGTCTCTAGAGAGAATCCTGGTGTCCCTGATTGGCATCCCCAGATAGCTCATGGGGAAGGTTGCCAGTCGGCAATTTAGGTTGTCCGCAATCCTTTGTTGTGATTCCAAAGGATATCCAAGAACCATCACCTCGCTCTTGTCAAAGTTAATTTTGAGGCCAGACATGGCCTCAAAGCAAAGGAGCAGGAATTTCAGGTTAATGATATCATGTTCCGACCCCTCCACCATAAGCATGGTGTCGTCAGCATACTGGAGGTGGGTAACTCCCCCTCCCGGGATAAGATGCCCCACCACACCTGAAATGTGGCCAGAAATCTCGGCTCTCTCCATGATTTCCGCAAGGGCATCCACCGCGACATTAAACAAGATTGGGGAGATCGGGTCCCCTTGTCGAACCCCACACATGGGTTTGAAGTAGGGGCCGACCTCCCCATTTATGTTTATTGCTGTGTTCCCGCTCATGACGATCTGCATGATCCACCCTATCATGCGGTCATCAAGGCCCCTACGCTGGAGGACTTGGCGAAGAAAGGCCCAATCTAGCCTATCATACGCCTTCTAGAAGTCCAGCTTCAGGAAAACGCCCCGCTGGCGTCGCACCTTTACCTCGTGAATAATCTCATGGAGCGCCAGGATCCCATCGTGGATGTATCTGCCTTTAAGAAAGGCAAACTGGTATGGGTGCGTCAGGCGCTCAATAATAGGCGCCAACCTACGCGCACAAACCTTGGACATAATCCGCTGGATTACATTGATTACTGTGATCGGCCTAAACTGCCGAATATCCGTGGCTCCCACCACCTTGGGAATCAGGGTGATCACACCAAAGTTTAGACGCGACATCATGAGGGTGCTGACGTAAAGCTCCTGAAACATGGGCATAACGACCCCCTGTATACACTCCCAGAATTTCTAGAAGAACACAACAGGGAGGCCATCCGGGTCCGGGGCCGAGTTAGCCTTCATTTCCATGATGGCCAGCTCAACCTCAGCTGGCAAGAACGGGAGCGTGAGCTCCAGGTTCTCCGCGGCGGATACCCTGGCCCCCTCTGTCCAGAATTCTCCGGCTAACGCAACCCCTGACCGGGGGCCAGCAGAGAAAAGCTCCTTATAGAATGAGTAAATATGGGTGGTGACGTCGTTGGCCTCCTCCAAGAGAAGACCACCATCCCACAGGAAGGGGATGGAACACTTCCTACGCCTACCATTCGCAATGGCATGGAAGTAGGAAGTGTTCGCGTCCCCTTTGAGGAGCCAGTTTTGGCGGCTTCGCTGCCGCCAGAACGTCTCCTCCCCGTGAAAAATCTCCATGAGGGAATCCTCCAACGCATATCGCTGGATCCATTCCTCCATAGAGAGGCCTGCCGCGTCGGCAGCCCGATCTAAGTCCTGGATGGACTCGAGGAGCTCACCTTTTCTGCGCCGCAGCTCGGCACCCAGGTTAGCTCCCCACCCACGCATAAACTGGCGGGCCAGCTGAGCACATGAGTGCCAAACATCCACCGCAGTGCATGCCCTCAGCACTGCCAAAGACGTTGCGCTCCACTTTTCCTGAACCAGCTCCACAAACCCGGCTGCTGGAGCCAGAAGTTCTCGAAGTGGAACCGACTAGGCCGCGGCGGAGACCCCCCACCAGTCGAGAGTAAGAGCGGGCAATGATCTGAACCAACCCTCGTAACCGCCCGAAGAGAGCACAAGGGGTAAGCCAGTTCCCACTCCACCGATACCAGGACCCGATCAAGCACACTCCTGATCAGGTTCACCCGGTTGTTAGACCAGGTGTATCGGCCTCCCACTCGGGGGATCTCCCTCAGAGCTAGATCAGCAATGCAGTCATTGAACATACGCATCCGAGATAGGTCCACGTTATTCGAGCTTTTCTCTTCAGGGGACCGAATGAGATTGAAGTGCCCTGCCACCACTACTGGACTAGTGCATCTCCCCACCTTGGCTGAGAGCTCAGCCAAGAAGACAAGGGAGCGATGGTGATCCGCAGGGCCATAGACAATGATCACCTCCCAGCTGAGGTTTGATCATCTATGGGTGAGTAGCATACTCACAAAAAATTCCCCGCGGTCCATGTCCTCAACCTCGAAGGTATCCTCTTTCTCCCCTAATAGGATCCCTCTCGAGTGACCAGTGGCCGGCACCCAGTGCCAGACAAACTTGTGGTGGCTCAGTCCCTGCAACTCAGGAATCAAGAAGTCTTGCCTAATCGTCTCCTGAAGGCCCACAATGTCAACATTTTCTTGTCTCAGGTAGTCCCTCAGCTGCTGCCTGCGACCAACATTCCCAAAGCCCCAGATGTTCCAATCTAATAGGAAAATCGGGGGGATTCATTGGGAATCACTAATAGGGGGGGTCCCCTTACGAGGGACAGATCGGGCCCTACCACCGGTCGAGGGCCTGGACACTGGTTTGGGGGTCCTTCCTCTCTTGCCCCCCCGCTTGGGGGGTCGTGAGGGAAGCCTCCACACTCAACGGGCGAGGGGGGCTGCCTCCCCTAGTCACCGGACCCTGCAGTCCCATGCTAGAGGTGGCCCGGGTTCTGGCCAGCCTCTCCTGCTCCACCTGAGCACGAGAGGCCGCCATCACACCATCATAGGCCTCCTTCGCCTTCAGTGCCGCAATCTGATCCAAGCGAGGACCGCGTTCACCCCGGAACACGATCTCGCTGTCCCTGGCCACAATATATAACTGCTCCATAGGAACATCTGCCAAGACCGAGAACCTAGACCCGGAAGGGGGAGAAGGGACAGTAGAAGGAGAACAAGGGGGGCAGGTCGCTCCTGGATCAAGGTTACGGGACGCTGTCAGCGCCTCCGCCTGCTCGAGAATGGTTGGCTCCCTCCCCTCACCACCAGCCCTGGCTCTCGCAGTGGCAATCCTGGCACTGACGCGGGAGGGGGGTGGAGGGGGTGGACGCGGGCACCAGGAGGGGTGAGACTTGATCGTCGCCTCGGGAGTGTAGGGGAAGACCGAGAGCGACACACTTGCCAAAGGGGGCGGGGTCGCCGGGCCCCCGGCCAGTAGCTTCCTGGGCGAAGCGGTCGGAGAGCCCGGGGAGAGGGTGTAGCACACCGCCCCGGGAGACCGAGGGGAGGACGGTGGGGCCACCACCAACCCCTCGCTGGTAGAAGACCGAGCCACCGGAGAGCCGTAGAGTGGGGAGGTCTACGCCGCGGCCCAACCCGCGAGTCCCAAGTGCTCCAGCCCCTCACCCAGGTTCGACCCATACGGGGCGACGTCCAGCTCTTCCGGGATCAGAGGGTTAGGACGAAGACCCCTAGGGACGTCCACCGGGGTGAGGGCCAGAGTGAGGACCGGCCCTAGGGTCAGGGTAGTCACCGGGGGAGCCACCCCACCCGCGGCATCCGGCGGGGAGGGGGACACCCCCTGGGGGGAGGGGCCAGGGCAAAGGGGTCTAGGTCGTCCTCTGAGTCCCCCTCACTGGACGGGTCAGCTCCCCCATCCCCGGGGCCGCGGCGGTGCTCCGAGAGGTCTGGAGATGGGGACTGAGAGCCCACCTCCTCCCGCTCCAGCTCCACGGTAAGGGTCCTGCCCGGAGTGCCGAGAAGGGCGGGAGGGTGCAGTCCAGTTTGGTCGGATCCGGGTGTCTGACCTGGACACGCACCGGCCCCTGCCCTCGGAGGGAGGCCACGTCGAAGCCCACAAACTTGCCGATGGCCTGGGTGACCAGCTTGATGTACTTCTCCTGTCTCGCCTCCTCCGGGATGCCGTGGATGCACACCCAGACGGTCGAGAGCGCAGCTGTAGTGTCGGGGTGCACGTAGGACTCACGGATCGACACCTTAATGTTGTTGATGGGGAGGGTCGTCGACTGTCCCCAGGACAGCGCCCGCAGCGCCTCCCTGTACGGGAAAATCACCGAGAACACCATGGGGGCAGTCTCCCTCACGTTTCACACGAAGTCGGAGTCATACGACTTCAACTCCGCGTGGATGATGTCCTTAGTGACCTCCACCGTGAGAGGGGGGTTCTGGTCAGGCAACACACGGATCTCGGCGAGGTTTTGGGGCACAGACAACGCCACCTTGCCCAGGTCAATGTAATAGAAACCTAGATCGATCCCGTGCCCCAGAAGCTCCAGAGTACTGCGCTCGCGGTGGGGGGAGCGGGTCGTGCAGTCTAGGACCCGGTGCGACGGATCACCACAGAACAAGCAGTGCTCCGTTTCCTTGCAATCCGAGCGGAAGTGGCCGACCTCCCCACAGTTGAAGCACTTGTTGCGCGTAGGAGACTTCGGGCGAGCGGCGGCCCCAACCGCCGGGGCCGTCGCAGCCACGCGCGGCGACATAGGAGGCAGCCAATTTTGCTCAAGGCGTGCCATCTAGGAATGCAGAATGTGGTGCTGAACTTTTTAAGGATTTTTGTTTTATTTATTTTTTAAGAATGTCCTTTTAAGTGTTCGTTTTTTATAATATATGGCTTATGTCTTTTTTGCAAAAAAAATGCATGCAACAAAAAGGAGGATTCTATCGTCAATATGGTATCAAGTTGACTTGTATCACACTCTTTCAGTGTTCATGTTAACATATGGGTGCATATCGGTAGATGTATAGGCTTAATGTGCAATCCGATAATTGACTATCTCCATCCATGACGGCAGGCCGGAAGCTAAAAGGGAATAGCAGATTAAAGAAGGATATGTCATTGGCGTTGCATGATAAAACCAAAGCCGGCTACTGAATTATTGTAGTCCATTCTTGTACACACAGATGTTCATCCTCTGTCTGCATTTTTTTTTTGAGGGATCTTTGTATCTTCTTTTTTATGACCGAGAGATCTTGCGGGTTGCCTCGTTCCGTAAAGATGCACAAGTAATCGAAAGTCCAAACGATACATGTTTGAGGCCTGGGTTTGGGCCCGTTTACGCTGATGGGCTTGTGCGTCGTCCCGCGTTCATACAGTACTACCATGAACGCACGAAGGCCTTCCTGCCAGCGCCGCCTCTACCCTTCCTGCCGGAAAAAACTAAGATTCCCCAACTTGAAATTTTTATCCCCGCTTGTGATGGCGCAGCCGACCGTGGAAGTCTCGGATCTTGCCGGCGTGGAGAAGGTAGCCGCAAACACGCCTCCGAAAGAGCCCACTTTCGACCTCAAGTCCGATGCCAGTCTGACGGCCGCCTTCAAGATGAGCCTCCACGTCCGGGCCGGCACGGACGGCTATCCTCTGCGCAATCCAGAAGTCCCTCGACTGCAAGTGCTGGGCGAAGTGGAAGGTGGAAGAATGCATCCAGCGGATGATCGACAGCGTCAGGAAGGAATCCCTGGACGAGATCGATCTGCTGATCGACGTACTCGCCACGAAGCTCAGGTCTCCCATCGTGGAGACTGTTCCCCGGAGAGGCGCGCCGTTGCGGGAGACCGGGAGGGGAGTCTGCCAAGTAATCCTCCCAGAGTCAAGGGTAAGCTCTGCTCGGGTTTAGTCTTTTCGCCAACGAGAGTTCTTTCTTCACATATTCGATCGCTATGCTTAGTTTTGCATCATTTGCCTGTAGTACGGAGTTTTTTCGGGGTACGAAGTGAAGCCCCTGCTATTCTGACTGCCTACGCGAGTGAGGAGGAACCGCAAAGTTTCAAAGTGTGCCCTCTACTTTGATCTGTATTTGTGGTGACTCGAGGTTTCAAAGTGTGCTCACACAGGTCTACTTTGCTAAGCAGTTTCTTTTGTGTGGCAGTCAATGTACGGAGTATAATACATCAGTCAGAGTTAACATCACGATGCCAAACTGTTGTAATACAAACAACATTATGGTGATCCCTTCTTTGGACCAATTACTGGATAACTAGTTAGCCTTGTAAAAAAGGAATTCCTCTCCACACTAGTGGAAACGAGGCCTTTTGTTGATCCAGAAAAAGGGCTTTAACACCGGTTCTTCTACGAACCGGTGTTAAAGGGGGGGGGGGGGGGGGGGGGGGGGGGGCGTACCAGCGTGGCCCATGCGGCAAAAAAGGAGCCCCCTTTAACACCGGTTCGTGCCAAGACCCTGCAACAGTGGCCCGCGCAGCCCCCCCTTTAACACCGGTTCGTGGCATGAACCGGTGTTAAAGGGGGGGAAAATAAGACACCACCGCAGCCCACACACCCCACTCTTCCATTTTTTCACTATCTCATTTTAGAGCCTAGCAAGAGGGTGTGAAGAGTGCTAGTTTGTGTTTTTTTCATATGCACAAGAGGTGTTCGGTGAAATGCCCGAGAGCTCAAAATAAGTTTTCTCGTTGCTCTTTCTGTCTCGGTCGAGGTCGGCAACTATCCTTTCATGTGTCATTGATGTACTATATATATAAATGGTCATCTCCCTATTAATTTTTGATATATACTACATATTAATGCAGATGAACCGGCAATGGATGTACGGTGACCGCCGCACTTCCAAGTACATTACAGGCCTCCAAAATTTCATCGTTGTGGCTAATGCAAACCATGGTCACAATGGTTTTATGTGGTGTCCGTGTGTTCACTGTCAGAACAAGAAAGACTACTCAAATACCAGAACCATTCACGCCCACCTGCTTCGATCCGGTTTCATGGCTAGCTATAATTGTTGGACCAAGCACGGAGAAAAAGGGGTTGTGATGGAAGACAACGAAGAAGAAGAGGATGATGACAACTATCATAATATGTATCCTGAATATGATGATACTGCAACGGGGGTAGATAATGAAGATCAAGAGGGAGCAGATGGGCCCGCTGATGACGATCTTGGTCGGGCCATTACTGATGCAAAGGACGAATGTGAAACTGAAAAGGAGAAGGAGAAGCTGGAGCAGATGTTAAAGGATCACAAAACATTGTTGTATCCAACTTGCGAAGATGGCCACAAAAAGCTAGGTATCACACTGGATTTGCTGCAATGGAAGGCAGAGAACGGTGTGACTGACAGCGCATTTTCAAAGTTATTGGTAAAAATGAAGAATCTTCTTTCAAGAAATAATGAGTTGCCCGACAGTACATACCAAGCAAAGAAGGTTGTCTGCCCTCTAGGATTAGACGTGCAGAAGATACATGCCTGCATTAATGACTGCATCCTCTACCGCGGTGAGAAGTACGAAAATTTTGATGCATGCTCGGTATGCACTGCACTGCGGTATAAGATCAGACGAGACGATCCTGGCGATGTTGAGGGCGAGGCCCCTAGGAAGAAGGTTCCCGCCAAGGTTATGTGGTATGCTCCTATAATACCACGGTTAAAACGTCTCTTCAGAAATAAAGAGCATGCCAAGTTGTTGCGATGGCACATGGAAGACCGTAAGAAAGACGCGATGTTGAGACACCCCGCTGATGGGTCACAGTGGAGAAAAGTCGAGCGAGAGTACCCGGACTTCGCACGTGACGCAAGGAACTTAAGGTTTGGTCTAAGTACAGACGGCATGAATCCTTTTGGTGAGCAGAGCTGCAGTCACAGCACCTGTCCTGTGACTCTATGTATCTATAACCTTCCTCCTTGGTTGTGTATGAAGAGGAAGTTCATTATGATGCCAGTGCTCATCCAAGGCCTGAGGCAACCCGGCAACGACATTGATGTGTACCTAAGGCCATTAGTTGAAGAACTTTTACAGCTGTGGGCCAAACCAGGTGTACGTATGTGGGATGAGCACAAAGGGGAGCCATTTGACCTACGGGCATTGCTTTTCGTAACCATCAATGATTGGCCTGCTCTTAGTAACATTTCAGGGCAGACAAACAAGGGATACGATGCATGCACACACTGTTTAGATGAGACTGAAAGTGTATATTTGGATAAATGTAAGAAGGTTGTGTACCTAGGGTATCGTCGATTTCTTCCAAACCTGCATCCAGTAAGAAAGAAAGGCAAGCATTTCAAACGTCTGCAGAACCCCGGAGGAAGCCTGTCCTCCGTACCGGTGAGGAGGTATTTGGTATGGTCAAGGACCTAGAAGTAATCTTTGGAAAAGGTCCTGGCAGTCTATCTGTTCCGAATGACGATGTCGGACACGCGCCCATGTGGAAGAAGCAATCTATATTTTGGGACCTACCCTATTGGAAAGTCCTAGAGGTCCGCTCTTCAATCGACGTGATGCACGTGACGAAGAATGTTTGCGTGAACCTGCTAGGCTTTCTAGGAGTGTATGGGAAGACAAAAGATACACCGGAAGCACGGCAGGACCAGCAACGTCTGAAAGCCCCTGAAGATCCTATGCATCCTGAGAACGAGAAGGGTAAACGATGCCACTTAACTCCTGCCAGCTACGCTCTTACCAAAGCAGAGAAGGAAATCTTTTTTGAATGTCTGAGCAGTATCAAGGTCCCGTCTGGCTTCTCGTCGAATATAAAGGGAATAATAAATATGGCAGAGAAAAAATTCCAAAACCTGAAGTCTCATGACTGCCACGTGATTATGACACAATTGCTTCCGATTGCATTGAGGGGGCTTCTACCTGAAAATGTTCGAGTACCCATTGTGAAGCTATGTGCATTCCTCAATGCAATATCTCAGAAGGTAATCGATCCAGAAAGCCTACCAGGGTTACAAACAGATGTGGCCCAATGTCTTGTCAGCTTTGAGTTGGTGTTCCCACCATCCTTCTTCAATATTATGACGCATCTCCTGGTTCACCTAGTAGAAGAGATTGCCATTCTCGGTCCTGTATTTCTACACAATATGTTCCCCTTCGAGAGGTACATGGGAGTCTTAAAGAAATATGTTCATAATCGTGCTAGGCCAGAAGGAAGCATCTCCAAGGGCTATGTAACAGAGGAGGTCATTGAGTTCTGTGTTGATTTTATTCCTGACCTTAAGGCGATTGGTGTTCCAGAATCACGACATGAGGGGAGACTGCGTGGAAAAGGCACCCTAGGATGTAAAGCAATGATATGTAGGGACGGGCATTCTCTCAATCAAGCACACTACACGGTTTTACAAAGATCTATCTTGGTTGCCCCGTATATCAATGAACACAAGAATTTAATACGCCTCAAACACCCGGGGCAGTCTGATGAATGGATTATAAGTGAACACATGGCGAGTTTTGGCGGCTGGCTGCAAAGACTTCTCACGAATAACACCACTGTTGGGGATCAGCTGTACTTGTTGGCCAGGACACCATCTTCGACTGTATGTACTTTTCAAGGGTACGAGATAAATGGGAATACATTTTACACGATAGGCCAAGATTAAAAGAGCACCAACCAAAATAGTGGTGTCCGCTTCGATGCAGCAGAAGACAATGGGCAGAAGACCACGTATTATGGGTTCATAGAGGAGATATGGGAACTTGACTATGGACCTAATTTTAAGGTCCCCTTGTTTCGATGCAAATGGGTCAAGCTAACAGGAGGAGGGGTTGAGGTAGACAAGAAGTACGGAATGACAACGGTGGATCTCAACAATCTTATGAAGGTAGACAAGAACTTAGACGAACCATTCGTCCTAGCCAATGATGTGGCTCAGGTTTTCTATGTGAAGGACATGTCCTCCAGACCAAAAAAAAGAAAAAATATGCAAACGAATACATCATATGATGAGCCAAAGCGTCACATAGTTCTTTCAGGGAAAAGAAACATCGTGGGAATCGAGGACAAGACAGACATGTCAGAAGATTATAATAAGTTTGATGAAATTCCGCCCTTCACAGTGAAAACTGACCCAAGCATTCAGTTAAGTAAAGAAGATGCTCCATGGTTACGTCTGAAGCGATCATAAGGAAGGACATATGCCAAGAAGTTCATGCTCATATTATGGACCAGGACTATGAGAAGAAGTTGTCCCGATTCATACTTACCATTAAGATCTGATCTCCAAACGCGCGAGGTCACATATTAGGGAGTGCCTCTATGACCAGTTTCTTGGAGATGCCGGAGGACTGGGCTCCGTCGGCATCTCCCTGAAACTAGCCGTAGTGGTGTCCCTGCTCTCGAAAACCATCTTGCAGCTTTGTAACTTCTCTAACTAGATCAATACACCTGGGAGCTAACTAATTTCACATATTAGGGAGTGCCTCTATGACCAGTTTCTCGGAGATGCCGGAGGACTGGGCTCCATCGGCATCTCCCTGAAACTGGCCGTAGTGGTGTCCCTGCTCTTGAAAACCATCTTGGAGATGCCTCAAACTTGCTGGAGGACTGGACTCACAAGGATGCCTATTTATAGTACAAGCAGCTCGACATAGTGTCGACACTTACGAAATAATGTCGACACTCACCCCTATTATTAGTGCTGACTCGTGTTTTGTCCCGGTTGTGTCTCCAACCGGGACTAAAGGTTCATCTTTAGTCCCGGTTGGTGACACCATCCGGGACAAGGTACACGCCGCACGACATAATGTCGACACTCACCCCTATTATTAGTGCTGACTTGTGTTTTGTCCTGGTTGGTGTCTCCAACCGGGACTAAAGGTTCATCTTTAGTCCCGGTTGGTGACACCATCCGGGACAAGGTACACGCCGCACGACATAATGTCGACACTCACCCCTATTATTAGTGCTGACTCGTGTTTTGTCCCGGTTGGTGTCTCCAACCGGGACTAAAGGTTCATCTTTAGTCCCGGTTGGTGACACCATCCGGGACAAGGTACACGCCGCACGACATAATGTCGACACTCAACCCCTATTATTAGTGCTGACTCGTGTTTTGTCCCGGTTGGTGTCTCCAACCGGGACTAAAGGTTCATCTTTAGTCCCGGCTGGTGACACCATCCGGGACAAGGTACACGCCGCACGACATAATGTCGACACTCACCCCTATTATTAGTGCTGACTCGTGTTTTGTCCCGGTTGGTGTCTCCAACCGGGACTAAAGGTTCATCTTTAGTCCCGATTGGTGTCTCCAACCGGGACTAAAGGTTCATCTTTAGTCCCGGTTGGAGGCGGAGGCGCTTTGCGCCTCGAACTACCCCTGCCCGCCGGGCTACTGTGTCCCCGTCGGCTAGATGTTGAGCGTCGGAGGCGTGCCGGTTCCTCCTGTCCCTCTTGGTGTGGCGCGCCGAATGGCCATCACGAACCACTACTACTTCGAGCTCACGCCGGAGCAGCGGAGGAATCCCAGATGACATCCCGACTATTTCCCTACTTGGGAAGCCTTCTTCGTGGATCGGCGTGAGAGGGCGCTCGCCAGGCACGAGGAGGACGGCCCACCTCCTCCTAAATTCAACGAGGCCGGCCGTCGGCTATGGTGGCGCGGTCGGACTCTCCAGAGCGTCATGGCCTATGACACTGCCACCGACTCTAACCCCCGTCTGCGCTACCCTCAAGTCCAACCCACGCGCTACCCTCAAGTCCAGCCCACGCGTACTCTCGAGAGGTTCAATTACGGCGACCCCGACGACGACAGCGATGACGGCGGCGGCGAGTACGACGACTACAGTGGCGAGTATTACAGGTGTAGGCAGGAGCATGACTGAATCACTCCAACATTCCGAAACAAGTTCGGTCGATTGTTACTTAATCTGGCCATGTATCTTAATTTTCAGTTCTTTTATGTATCTTAATTTTCAGTTCCAGTTCGGCTTTATGTAACTTACTATTAGTTGCATTCTCATTCGAGGTTTCTTGGCTTTCGGGTCAAATGACCAATGTTATGGCTAGAATCTAGGCATAGTTTGTGATAATATGTTCATATTGTGCATACATGTGCATCATGGCATGGCAAACAATGTTGCAAGAGGAAGTTTTCCTTTTTATCGCACCAAAAAGGCATTTTCCATTTTCCGAGCATAAAAAACGGACGGTTTTGTGAAGCAACCACCAAATGGCTAATTAAAAAAACCACCAACACATTTTACAAAAATACTAGACCACCTTATATGGACAATGTACCAACAGGGGGATCTGAAACCTTTCCGTCCACCTCTGGTGAAAAAGACAAATTCCTGCCGAATCGGTAGGAAGTGGGTCAGATATGAACTACAGGTACATGATACGATGCTCATGATTTTTTACAAAAATCATTTTTAGGTTCACAATATGCTATTTTATCAAAAAAATGCAAGTTGAGCGAGGCTTGGCCCCGAGCTAAGAATCATCATGCCCGTTGTTCGACAAAGTTTGTCGATAGTTTAAAACGGGGATAAAAAAATAAAAAAAGATCGAAACAGTGCGAAACCTTCGCGTGGTGTTATATTATGTGACGTAGTTAGAAGGAAAAATCTCAAACTTGGTAGATTGATTATGTCTCAAAAAAACCTTCACAAAATGACCTATCTCATTCGAGGTTTCTTGGCTTTCGGGTCAAATGACCAATGTTATGGCTAGAATCAAGGCATAGTTTGTGATAATATGGCCATATTGTGCATACATGTGTATCATGGCATGACAAACAATGTTGCAAGAGGAAGTTTTCCTTTTTATCTCACCAAAAAGGCATTTTCCATTTTCCGAGCATAAAAAACGGACGGTTTTGTGAAGCAACCACCAAATGGCTAATTCAAAAAACCACCAACATATTTTACAAAAATACTAGACCACCTTATATGGACAATGTACCAACAGGGGGATCTGAAACCTTTCCGTCCAGCTCTGGTGAAAAAGACAAATTCCTGCCGAATCGGTAGGAAGTGGGTCAGATATGAACTAAAGGTACATGATACGATGCTCATGATTTTTTACAAAAATCATTTTTAGGTTCACAATATGCTATTTTATCAAAAAAAAACAATGCAAGAGTGAGGCTTGGCCCCGAGCTAAGAATCATCACGCCCGTTGTTCGACAAAGTTTGTCGATAGTTTAAACGGGGATAAAAAAAGATCGAAACAGTGTGAAACCTTCGCGTGGTGTTATATTATGTGACATAGTTAGAAGGAAAAATCTCAAACTTGGTATATTGATTATGTCTCAAAAAAACCTTCACAAAATGACCTATCTCATTCGAGGTTTCTTGGCTTTCGGGTCAAATGACCAATGTTATGGCTAGAATCAAGGCATAGTTTGTGATAATATGGCCATATTGTGCATACATGTGCATCATGGCATGGCAAACAATGTTGCAAGAGGAAGTTTTCCTTTTTATCGCACCAAAAAGGCATTTTCCATTTTCCGAGCATAAAAAACGGACGGTTTTGTGAAGCAACCACCAAATGGCTAATTCAAAAAACCACCAACACATTTTACAAAAATACTAGACCACCTTATAAGGACAATGTACCAACAGGGGGATCTAAAACCTTTCCGTCCACCTCTGGTGAAAAAGACAAATTCCTGCCGAATCGGTAGGAAGTGGGTCAGATATGAACTATAGGTACATGATACGATGCTCATGATTTTTTACAAAAATCATTTTTAGGTTCACAATATGCTATTTTATCAAAAAAACAATGCAAGTTGAGCGAGGCTTGGTCAGATTCAAGTGTATACAAAAGATGCGGCATTTAAATATCCAATCAATTCAAAAATATTAATACAAAAGACGCGGCATTAAAATATGATTTGCTCTAATAAAATAGGGTTAGATTCCTTTTTAGATGCTTAATATTTCTTATGTTCAAAGTTTTAGGATTTAACAATTTATTTTTGTTTGAATTGAATAATCAAAATTTATATGTAAGTGTTTTAATCATTTTGAAAAATTTCATGTAAAGTAAATATAAAATGTTTTTACATGAATGGATAGATATTATTTTTCTGAAAATTATGATATATTATTCATATTTTTATAAGTTGAAATGAAAAAGATATGAATTTTCTAAATTCATATCCTATTTTTTGAATTAAAAATGCCCCTTTAATGCATGGAATAAATGCCCCCCCTTTAACACCGGTTCCAGACACGAACCGGTGTTAAAGGGGGGCGCATTTATTTCGTTTCGCGCGCGCACCCCTCCTTTAACACCGGTTCGTGTCTGGAACCGGTGTTAAAGGAGGGGTGTTAATAAATGCGCGCGCGAAACGAATTCTCCCCCCCTTTAACACCGGTTCCAGCCCCGAACCAGTGTTAAAGGGGGGGAGGGTATTAAATGCGCCTTCCCCTTCCTTTCTTCCCCCCAGAGCCAGATCGAACCGCCCGCCGCGCAGAGAGCAGAGAGCGAGCAACCGCGCCGCGTCCAGCCCTCGCCGTCGGAGCCGTCGCCCTCGCCCTCGCCGTCGGAGCCGCCGTCGCCCTCGCACGCGCCAAGACCGCCACCGCCACCGCCACCGCGCACGCGCCACGCGCAGAGAGCAGCCGCGCCGGCGCCGCGTCCAGCCCTCGCCGTCGTAGCCGCCGCCCTCGCCCTCGCCGTCGGAGCCGCCGTCGCCCTCGCGCGCGCAGAGAGCAGAGAGCAGACGCTCCGGCGCCGGGTCCAGCCCTCGCTGTACGTCGGAGCTGCCGCGTCCAGCCCTCGCTGTACGTCGGAGCTGCCGCCCTCGCCCTCGCCGTCGGAGCCGCCGTCGCCCTCGCGCGCGCCAAGACCGCCACCGCCACCGCGCCACCGAAGCCGTCGTGCTCGTGGTGAAACTTTGTTACTTATTTGTAGTGAAACTTTGTTACTTTTTTTACATGTCTTTGTTACTTATTTGTAGTGAAACTTTGTAGAAAGAAATGAATAGACTTTGAATCAATCCGATTAGAAATAGAGAAATAAACCATGGGCATATATTTATCTCAAATACTACATTTGTACTCCATTCGTCCACAAATATTGACCATCATTTGGTGAACAATGTGGGGAATATGTGTGATGTATAAAAGATATAGTCGTGTATTCATATTTGAGTAAAGTTTCTGATGTTGTAACATCGATAATATTGTTTACTTAGTGTTGGTGGTGAACTTGATGGTCAAAATCGGGAAACTCGAAATTAAGATGGCATGTAATTATGGAGGGAGTAGTACTATAGATAGGGTGTCAAGCGGGGCGGGTTCGTGGGCAACATAGTTTCACCGGCTAATATAAATTGTACTACATGCATAGATTAAAACTTGTATACAAATTGGACTGCGTGTAGGTGTAGCTGTCTGAGACTAAATAATTATCCGCAAACCCACCCCACTTGTATACAAACTTGCATCCTGCCAACGTTACCCTCTTGGGGGTGTCGTTGTGGAGCTCTGACTCATCCTGATTAGGGTTTGGACCCCTCGGAACTCGTTTAAAATGATCAAGCATCCTTAGGGTTTTAATTTCATTTGTGTATTTTTGTAAGAATAATATGTATTTTGTGTATGAATCCAAGTCCACTTGAATGTTTACACTCTTACTCTAGATAATATTATTGTTTTAGAAACTATGGATCCACTTAGTAGAAACCTTGAAGAAGAAGAAATAATGGAGAACATTATTGATGAGGACACCTCACAATATCTTAACTTGGAGGGACATGATGACAGCTCAAGTAGTCATGGAGAAGATGAAGACTCCAGTGAACGCAATTTAGTGATTACAAAGTCCGGCGAGGTATATGCATTGATTAAGCCTCTGCTGACTTCCACCAACAATCTTCTTCTACATGTATTAATTAACGCTTCTTTCTTCTTTTAGCCCTCTGGATCAACCAGCCAGCAACCATCTTCTTCTACGAAAAAGAGCAAGCGAGGCGCGAGCCATCGGTTGAAAGATCGAGCAAAGTTCACGATGGGAAGCAGTCCGTGTTGATGGCAGGCCGATGGAGACCAAGAAGGCCGCAGACAAATTTGTATGTCAGGCTGGAGTTCTTGTTAGGGACCAAATCCCAATCATAATTGAAAATTGGAATAAGCCAAAGAAGGGCGACGGTACCTTTGTCGATGAAAGATCCAAAGAAACGCTTTGGAATTCGTTGTTGGTAAATTTCACCCTTCCGCGAGAGGAGGATGAAAACAACCCGGTTATAAAGGAAAAGGTCAAAGAGTGGACTCTAAAGAAGATGGCTGACGATTTCCGCAACTGGAAGACAAAATTGAACAAATTTGTCAAAGCTGGCGAGACTCCAAATTTCGAAGACGCATATTTTGCGAAGATAAGACCTCACTGGCCTGAATTTGTGACATATAAAAAAGGTGCTATAGCTAAAAAGAGGTCAGAAACCAATACTCTTAATGCCAAGAAGAAGGAATATCACCAGAGGACGGGGTCAGGTGGCTACATATCTCAGAGGCCTAAGTGGGAGGAAGTTGAGAATGCCCTGCGCGCTAGAAGGACCACACCCCAGACAGATGGGTGGGACCTACGTGCAAAGACTTGGTTCTACGGAATCGGGGCAAGGTTGGACCCAGAAACAGGATTGTGTATCTTCCCAACCCTCCTTGCCAAACCCGTCACTGAACTCATCACGGCATACGAGGAAACATCCGCCAGGACCTTCCATCCCGACAGAGAGAATGACCAGCTCACACGCGCCATCGGTAAAAAAGAACACCCTAGACATGCACGAGGCACAGGGGGTATGACGTGGAAGGATGGGTTTGCCGAGTGGAGCGACTCTTACAGATGGCGCGGCAGAAAAGAAAAAGAGCGTACATAGCGGATGACACAGATAGAACATGCACTTGCGGCGCTGCAGGCACAAGTGAATGCACAACAGAGCCATCAAGCTACCGGCCCATCTCAGCGGCACGAAGAGCGTGCATTGGAAGCTGCCGGCGGCCCAGACTCTGCGCGGAAAAGCAGCATGGCTTCCACGGAGAACGTGCAGCCCACGCTTGAAATGGCGGATCCTCGATACCCCGTGGATGAGATCACGGAGAGCGAACACGCTGAGATGCATGTGAGATTAATGGGCTTATCCATTAAGGTGGCTGTCGGCTATGCCTTACCTCCTGTAGCTGGTGGAACTTACCACTGCCGACCGATTCCAGATGGCTATGCTATTGTCGGGGTGGATGAGGTTGTGAAGGAATATGAGGAAGCACAACTTGACCATGCTACAGGTGAAGGGGAAACCCAACTCAAATTTGCAGTGAAAACAACCATTCTTTGGAAGAAGGAACACATCGTGCTTCCAAATTGGAGGCTACTGGAACCCCCGCCGTCTCCGCAACGTCAACAGTCTGAGCCGCTTCAGCTATCTCCTGCGCGGCAGCCATCTCCGGCGCTTCAGCCATCTCCAGTGCGCTAGCTATCTCTGGCCCGTCAGCCATATCCGGTGCTTCAGCCATCTCCTCAGCGTAAGCGGAAGAGCACTGCCACAAAGAGCATCACTAGCACTGCCACAAAGAAATCCGCAGGAAACCGTACACCAAAGTGTTCAAAAAACTACGTCCCGCAGCCTTCCGCCAAGCCATTGCCGGTTTTACCGTGGAATCACAGCGACGAGGAGACCAATAGGATCTCGGAAGAAGAGGTCAAGAAATTCTTTGCACCTAGACGGGCCGAGCCAAAGGAGAAAATAGATCCAGCGGTGGTGGAGAAGTTTTACAAAAATCTTTTGAAACCTGAAACCCCACTTGTGCCAGACTACGAGCGCCAGATTTTGAAGGCGGATGCAAGGCGCCATAGGGAGACTGAAAGTAGCAGTCGTGAGGCACCCCAGAAAACAGTTCCCATGCTCGGAGAGCAGGAAAATCAATCATGCGCCCCGCTCCAAATGTTCGACACACGGGACGCTCCTCCCGTAAATGATTACGAGGCAGAGCTACAAAGAAAGGCCAATGAGATGGGGATGAGTTACATTGCATACTTGAACATCATGGGATACAACTTGCCCAAATGCGATGCCAACCCCATACAGCCATGGAAGTATGGGAAGAATCTCGTCAAGAAAGAGGAGCTCAAGAATCTACCAACAAAGATGCGAAAATTGCACAAGTGGTACCTTGATTTCTGCAAGACGAGAAAGGAAGAATGGATCACGGCGCATATAAGAGAAGAGATTTTCTTCTGCGGAGACGACGGAATCGACTTCAACATTCAAGACTTGCATTTTCTATTCAATCAGAAGGAACTCGACAAAGCTGCCATCAGCCTTTATTGTGTGTAAGTACTATTTCTGTAATTTATATCTCATCTCATTCACTTCATTAATTGCATGTATATATATATATGCTCACCATATATGTATATACTATTATGCAGGAAAAAGGTTATGGAATGCAGGAAAGGAGGCCCTTTTGACATTGGGTTTGTTGACCCAAATAGAGTTCATGAAGAAGTGGTAAGAACCAAACCCGGGCAAACAGAAGATTACTTGCTAAGGTCTTTACTGAGACAACAAACCAAAAGGGAAATACCATTGCCTTACAACTTCTCGTGAGTACTGTTACCCTCTCTCTTGTACACATTCTATTTCGGCTTACTCGATGTTGAGTGTAACTGATGATGAGTTATGCGTGCGTAGGTTCCACTTTATTCTTCTAGTCATTCAACCTGACTCAGGAAAAGTCCTTGTCATGGACTCGTTACGAAAAGAAAAAGAGATATGGCCAGACTTTAGAGAGATGCTCCAGAGGTAATTTCAATCATATTATCGCACTAGATCGGCAACTTTCGTGACAACAAGTAATTAATTACTCTTTTATCTATTTTCTTTGCCGGACAGGGTTTGGAAAAGGTTCACGGGCAGGGCCGTGGGTGAATGGTCAGAAGAACTAAAATTTGTAGACCAAAATGTAAGTAATACTAGCTAGCTAGGTCTGCGTATCTCTTTGATTCTGCTTCCAATTCCATTATATCATGCTTTATTGATTATTATTTTGATTGAACTCTCTATTCTCGTAAAGTGCGCGCATCAGGGACACGGCAATAACTTATGTGGGTACTATGTTTGCGAGTTCATTCACAACACGATATGTGCGACGGTCCAAGACGCACTAGAACAACTTAGAGTAAGTAAAAAAAGTCCACAACATTATTTTATTACCATCAATTGTGTTGAGTTTTATTCTTATATATATTGACGGTCCATTCTTCATATATATTCAGATCGAACGGATGCGGGACCAACTCCTACCATTTGAACGCATACGAGCCATTCAAGAGGAATTGGCGAGGTTCATACTTGATGAGGTCGTCACGCCTGGCGGAGAACTCTTTAGATATCCACCAAAATGAACGATGACGATGTATGTGCCGATGACGATGTATGTGCCGATGACGATGTTTGTGTATAATAATAGTTGCTTAATTATTCATGTACTCGTATGTACCGATGACGATGTATGTGTATACCGCTCCCGATCGATTCCCCCTCCCCCCTCCCGCAGAAATACGCCCAGAACGGGGCAGAGGCAGAACTCTGCCGTGGCAGAGATTTAGGCCGTTTTCCTGCCGCGGCAGAACTTTAACACCGGTTCCAGCCCCGAACCGGTGTTAAAGGGGGGGGGGGCTGAGGCCTGCGGCAGCCCCACGTGCGCCACCCTTTAACACCGGTTCGTATAAGAACCGGTGTTAAAGGGGCCCCCCTCTAACACCGAACCCTCAACAGCGGTTGTAGAACCGCTGTTAGAGGGCCCTCCCAACCGGAGTTAAAGGGGGGGGGGGTCTGCACTAGTGCCAGGTACCACTCCTCAACAATGTGATCAACGGCTATTGCAAGTTCTAAATTTATCATGATCAGCATGTCAACTTGACTACTGAGAATATGAAGTTGATGGCCATAAAAATTCATAAAATCGAACATCTAGTTATAACCGCCAATTTAACACTATCTATCTATAATAAGTATGACCTTTCGTTATCCTCTCTTCAGCGGCTTTCGTCGCGGCGACGGGGAGCCTAGGCGTGGCGGCGTGCGGGATGTTGGATCTGGCTGTTCCTTTCTGAGGCTTCGACGTCGGGCGCCGTGACGTGGTGTGGTGTGGTGGTTTGGCCGGTCCTTGCGAGGCGGGCGCGTGGTTTGCGACTCATTGCTGGGCAAAAGCCTTGTCCTGGCGGCTGGCTACTAGGTCCGACAACGGCGACGCCTTCGGGCACTGTTTTCTTCTTGAAGTCGTCGTCGAAGCGGTGTGTTTGCCCCTCCGCCCGGGTTTTCCGGGGGAAACCCTTGATCCCTTGTGGGTTCGGGCGAGTGCGGCGCTCTTGCGTCGTTTTGCCTCTTGAGGCCTCGCTTTGGATGTTCCGCCGGCAGGAGGGACCTGTGGAGTGTGTTGGGTGGTTAGCGTTGGCGTTTTCGTCTTCGGCTAGAAAGAGCGTGGCCACGGGGTCGGCGTGGGTGTCGGAGCGGCGGCTCCGGTCTTTGCCTTTGCCTTGTTGCGTTGAGGTGTTTGTGTTTAGGTGTTGACCTTGTTTGCTTGGGCGTCTTGGTCGTCGACATGTGTGGAGCACGGCCTCAGGGCCGGCGTGTTGTGTCGAGTTGTATCGGTTTTTGGCCAGTTTTCTTCATAAACTGTCCCTTTCTCTTCTACTATATCAATGAAAAGGCAACTCTTTTGCCTCGTTTCAAAAAAAAGTAAATTAGATTATACACTTCTGCATTCTCTACATTGATGGCTCAAACAAATCTACTATTTTGTTAATCAATTTCTTGTATGTGGTTGTTGTATCATTCTCCTCCGACAGGAACTTAATCACGTCGAAAGGAGAAATCCCTCTATAGGTACCAGTCATCAACAATCAGATAAGAAGCCATTGCAGCCATTTGATTCACCTTGATCACCATGCCAACTTGAGCATGACACAAGACAATTCACATAACTCTCTATAAGTGATAACCACTTATGTTATTTATCTTCATCTCTTTGTTATAGTTATGGAACTTTTTAAAAGGAAAACTACACGCTTTATTAATCAAAAATGAAAATTCGTATAATTAGCCTGAAGGTTTTGCTTAAGAAAAGGTTGGAAATACATCTAACCAATCTACATCTATGCATTGATCACATGCATGACGCACATAATCATGAGTCAAATTGTTGATCTAGCAAAAACAAAATTAAGAGACTCAAATGAAAGTTATAGTTATGAGATTTTGTTATACTCTCTTCAATGGTAAATCGGATAATAAACTTGTGTGTTCCCTACTTTGCAATGAACATGCATCATGGATGAGCTCCGATGAAACCTCGAGCAGCGTCGGGGTAGCGCCTGACATGGCGGCAATGGCGGCCAATGCTAGGGATGATAGGCGGTAGTGGAGGCAGCGACACTATGGTTTTTGTTGGGAAAGATAGATGGTGTGGTGTAGGTCATTATGTAGCCTAGACATGAGGCATTGGATGCGTCGCTCCAAATGAACGATGAGATGCTAGCCCAATTTTTCTCTCGAGAAAACGCAAAAGACTTTTGTGTTTCATTGCATTGAACATGTGGAGAGTTTGGTTACATCCTCCCTAGGGAGGTAAGAACAAAAGGAAAAGGTATATCAGTGAACATCCCAGGTCATTGGCACTATCGACCCTAAACCCTTGGATCGGCCCGGATCCAGAGAGTTGCTTCCTCCTTGATTGCTGCTACCACGGTGTTGATTGAAGGTTGTGCGTGGTTGAACGCACAGTCATTGCGGTGCTTCTGGATCATCCAAGGCACAAGAAGTGTAGCGGAGCTCAGGACTTTGATCATAGGTTTAGGCATTCTCTGCTTGGCTGCTTCCCACCAATCGAATATCGTTGTGTCTTCCTTAGGTGGTCGGCATGTGAATCTGAGCCAAGTGGCGATGTCATGCCAGACTTGTCGAGCAAACGGGCATGCGACGATGAGGTGGTGAATTGTCTTGGGCAGCTGGTCGCAGAGCAGACAGCGGGCGTTGTGTGGCAAGCGGTGGAGGGCGCATGCGCTCTCCTGTCCAACAATGGTCCTAGTCTGCAATCCAGTAGAAAAACTTGACACACGACGGCGCCCAGTCCAACATTTTGTCTCATATCGGACTAGGATATCTAGTGTTTAGCGTTCTAATTGTCTTAAACATCGAATGCACGATTTGTTCTCAACCAGTGGTCCTAAAAATATAACCAAAATATTTTCACATATTTATACTAAACTTATCAGTTTGTTAAGTCATGGGTACGATAATACATCATACAACATAATGCCTTAACAATATTGTTGAATGTTGAGAGCATACAATTTAATTTATAATCAACAATATTTTTCTCATGTTAATTAAACCCATCCTTTTCTTTTCACATAAATTATTTAAGTTTAGGACAGTTAGGATAATACCCTGTTATAACGGATTTCACGTTAAATATAAACAAACATGTATTTATCTACAAATCAGTACCACTTAACGTATTTATAGTGTATACATCTTATGTTTGCATCAAATATCTTTAAATTTTAAAATATCTAGGGACCGTTCTAAAACGATAAGTCCAAAAATATTATTTCCATAGTAGAAAGTACACGAGTGTCAAACTTGCACGAGTACAGGAGTGCAAAGCTTACATAACTAAATAGAGGATTCTACCAGTAAGGTGTCAGCAAGTGATTTGTATTCAACGCCAAAAGATTGAAACGTTACAAGGTCATTTGTTTTGGAAATGGGAACATAATCCTAGTCTCTACATTGATTGATGCATGGCATCTTTTATTACTTTATTCAAATTCAAGTCTTACAAAGCTTATTACATCATGGTTCGCTCAGAGTTTCCACATGAATGAGTCATCTAAACAAAAAAGCAATGGTAAGGAAATCGGTAATCGTTAACTGCTCGGTTGGCTTGAGAGTAGCGACTAATCGGAATTCGAACGATTAACTGATTTAATTGGTCGGCTATTAATCGGTGCAGCCTACAAAAAATAGCACCTAAAACATGTATGAATCCTCTTGCACCTCAACCATCTACCCTATTAAAGCCAGCCTTAAGTTCCTGGGTGAGATCCTAAAGCGCTCGAGCTCTTGTATCTAAGGTTTGGTCGGCAACTACGAGGAACTGGTCAACAACGACAAGGAACTCGTTGGTGATGGCGGAAATCGAGCTCCTAGAGGCAGAGATCGAGCGGGAGCTTCGCAAAACCTACTTCATTTTGGCGGGCTAGCGGATGGATGAGCGATATGTGTTGATAATTTTGGAACTTTTTAGACCAAGTGTAGTGGTTAATCGGTAACATACCTAGTAATCGGAGTGTCAGATCTATTAATCGAGCTAAACGATTAACATAAAGGATTAGTGGTAATCGACACGGTCAGGTCCCTAGTAGCGATTAATTGGCCTATTAATCGCTGATTCGGCCTATTTTCTGAACAGTGCAAAAAAGACAACATGGCATGACACTGCATTAACATGTCCTAAGTTCAGAACGTAGCTACATTGGTTATATATATCCTGTGAAACTAATTCCAGTTGGTTCCACTGGTAGAAAACGCCCTATAGGTCCCGGTTGGTAAGGGGCATTAGTCCCGGTTGCCCAACCGGGACGGGGCAATCGGGACTAAAGCTCTAACCTTTAGTCCCGGTTGCCCCACCAACCGGGACAAATGGGGGCACACGTGGCGGCATCAGAGCGCGAGGGGGGAGGGTGGAGCATTAGTCCCGGTTCGTAACACGAACCGGGACTAATAACCTGCTGCTGCGGCAGAGATTTGGCCCATTTCTCTGCCGCGGCAGAGAATTCATTTTGGCACATTTTGTTGCCGCGGCAGCATTTTTGCCACTTTTGTGCCGCGGCAGAGAATTCATTTAGGGTTGTTTTATTGTTTATTTAGTGATTTGCACTTATCAATGAAGGAACCTTATATTACATCATGATGACAACATTATATTCAATACACGGATCGAGTTCATGCACTACATACAAAAGTTGCTATTCGATGCTACCGGCCAATTTCTTGAAAGTTGCTATTTTTACAATTCCTATTGTCTATACACAGCCGAGTAGTATTCCCCTTGTGTGTTTAGGACTTCTGCATCCAAGAATCCCGTCAATTCCTCCTGAATTGCTCGTACGCGATCCTTTGGCAGAAGACCGTCCCATAGACGTTTGATCTGATTTAAAAAAGGAGTCGGCCTATATGAATGAAACTAAACATAATTTGATTGTAATTAAAAACTATAGAAATTGTTTACGTACGTGGAGTTGCTCTAAATTTCTGCCCTTCTCATCGCACGTCTGCCGGATGAACTCGCATACATAGTATCCACATAGATTGTTACCTGGTCCCTGCGTCAGACACTTTACGAGAACATAGTTCAATCAAAATAATAATCAAGCATGATAATAACTGTACCAAAACTAGAATCAAAGAGATGCGCGGATATAGCTAGTGGTGCTTACATTTAGTGGTTGAAATGTAACTCCTCTTTCCAAACACCCCTAGCCTTCTTGGTGAACCGTTTCCAAGCGCTGCCCGGCGTAGAAAATGAATAAAATAAGTTATTAAGTACTTGATATCATAAAATTCACGAACGTTGCCGATATAGTGTCGTGATGATTAGAATTACCGCTGGAGAAGTATCTGCATGTCCTTCCACGTCTCAAGGGGTTTATGTTTCGAGTCCATGACTAGTACACGCCCTTTGTCAAGTTGAATGATTAACAGAATATAGTGGAAGCTGCAAATGCATAACTAATCAATTATATACTTAACATCGAGTAAGCGAAATAGAAAGTGTATACAAGACAATAACACTCACTCGAAGTTGTAAGGAAATAGTATTTCCCTTTTGGTTTCTTGAAACCTTAACGCGTGTACTATATTATCATCCGTATCCTGGGGGCTTATTTTGAGATTAGCTTCATGAACCCAATATGGGTCAATGAAGCCAATGTCATAGATTTGTCCTCTGCTGCATTCGAGAATCTTCATTCTGCATATTACAGTATGATTATATACATGCAATAAACAAAATAATATAGCTGGAGACTAAATTAATTACAGAATTAGTACTTACAGACAATAAGCACTGATGATCGATTTGTCCAAGGCGTCTTGATTGAATAATTGAAATAGTTCATCAAATTCAATGGATATCATGTCATCCTTATCTTTCCCATGATGCTTTTTTGTAACCCTCAGCACTATCCAGTTAGCCCCGGCCCTTGTGGCATGCATGTACCAGTTATGCAATCTTCGTATTTTTGTTGGAAGATTGTTTACCTCCTCAGGTTTGACGAGAGGTTTTCCGTACTGGTATTTGTATGCTACTTCACTCACGGGGAAGAACTCTAACTGGGATAAGTACTGGGCAATACTCATACCTTGAGCAGCGGCAGCTTCTCCGTATTGTGCAACTACCTCTGGATCATACTGCTCTTCGGCCCCATATTTGCTCGACCCCACATTGGTTTGAGAAATCACCTTGAGAGGGGCGCAAGTCTGTTTTGCTTGTTCTCCGAGCTGGGCAACAGATTTCCCGCTTGCATCAGTACTGCTCTTCGAGGCTTTTTGTGCCGCATGTGACTTGAGAATAGAACGCTCATAGTCTGATGACAGCTTTGGCTCGGGTTGATGAAGATTCTTTAGCATTTTCAACACTTTGGCTTTTTCTTCTTTGGTGCTGGGGAACTCTGGCTCTTTCGGCCGCCTCAGATTAGCGAAAAACGCTGTCGTTTCCGCATCAACGATCGCCACAGTCTCCTCTTCAGTACAGTCATAAGCTCTCTTGGGAGGAACCGTTGGTACTTTTGGAAGAGGCTCTTGTTTACGTTTCGGCGATCGCTTACGACGCATAGTAGCGGTACGCTTACGCTTTTTATCCTGAGGCGCCGGCGATGGCTCCCGCGGCGATGGCTGCACCGGAGATTGGTGAGGCGACAGAGCCGGGTGAGGCGACGAAGACGGATGCCGCGGCGGCGACGACCTCGCTGGAGACGGGTGAGGCGGCGGCGAAGATGGCCTTGGCGTGTGATTTCGAAGCACGATACAATCCTTCGGCCATAGAATGGTGACGTTTTTTGCGTCACCTAGCACAGTCACATCCCCTTCACCAGCAGGGTAGTGAAGATCCAAAACCTCAAAGGTGGGCATGATTTCATCCACGCCGACAACATCGTAGCCCTCTGGAACCGGACGACAGTGGTAAGTTGGTGTGGGTCCAATTGGTAAGGCATAGCCGACCGCCACCTTCATTGATTTGTTCACAACTTTGACATGTAGCTCGCAGTGTGTCATCTCTGTGATATCATCCACTGGGTAGCCAACAGGAGCCATCGTCGGTGCATCATCGTCATCGCCATTGTCATCACCCGGGACCTCGGTGGAAGCCACACTGCTTTTTCGATTATTCGATAGGTCGGTAGCATCGAATGCAGTGTGCTGCTGAGATGGGCCGGTAGTACTTTGCTCTTTAAGTGCGTTAATTTCATCTTGTTGTTGCTTTAATCGTTCTTCAATTAAACGCATTCGCTCTTTCTGACTATCTGCTTCAACTGCCGCCCTGTCCTTACTCCTCTGACGGCTTCTATCAGGATATTTCTTCCTCTCTTCGGGAAACCCAGTCCTCCATGGTTGGGAGCCGCTTGTGCCTCGTGTTCGTCCATCATGTTCCTTATTTCCAAGGGCGAGTGTGAGCTCATCATTCTCTCTATCGGGAATGAAGTCCCCATCTTTAACAGCCTTTACTGCTTTTCTGATCCTCTCGATTGGCAAGGGGTCTTCTTTATGTCGTATGTTATATATACACCTCCCTTCCGAGTCCAACGTGCCCCCATGCCCGTAAAACCAATTCCTTGCACGTTCTACCCAATCGTCTGTCTCTGGGGTGATCTTTTTATCACGCAGTTCCTGCTCAAGTTTCTCCCACTTAGGAATGCCAGCCCTGTAGCCACCTTGCCCCATAGTATGGTGATACTTCTTGTTAGCAGCATTCAGCTTATTCGTTTCAGACATTTTCTTAGCTTTTTCTGATGTCTTGTATTCCACAAACTCAGCCCAGAATGGTTTTATCTTCTCAAACTGAATATTCTTGAAATCGGGAGTCTTCTTTTTCATGACATAGTCAAGGTGCAATCTTTTCTTCCAGTTGGTGAAACACTGGGCCATCTTCTTCAAAGCCCACTCCCTGACCTTAGCCTCCATGGCTCTCCCATGTTGTAAGGCATCCTCAACTGGATCCTCCGCATTTGGATCCAGCTCTATCTTCGGTAGTTTGAAATTAACCATGATCCTCTTCCATAGTAAATCTTTGGCGTGGTTAGGGACAAATAAACATGTTCCCTCTTCATCCGCATTAGCAGGCCTATTCCAATTTCTAATGGTGATCGGGATTAAGTCCCTAACGATTACTCCGCATTGTGCCACAAATTTGGTTGCGACACCTTCGGGAGCTGTCGGTTTGCCGTCTTCAGCGACATCTTCGATCCTGAACCTCTCATGGTCTTGCAACTTTTTGGTTGGGCCTCGTCTGCTCTTTTCAGTAGATTCCTTCGATCCGGAGGGCTAAAAGAAGAAAGATCGTCGTTACTATTTCTATATAGATAGCAGATGATTAATTAATGAATTGATTTATATTACATGCACCTCGCCGGAGCGGTCGTCTTCTCGATTACACAAGGCATCGCCTTCTCCCTCGCGGAAGGCAACACCTTCAACCTCAAACAAGTTGTCTATTCCGGTAAAAAGAGGATCACCCTCACCGGAGTTGTTCAGAAACATTGATACGTCTAAATTATCTTCCCCACGGATCACACCTTGGATCAACTCTTCCTTTTCTTCGTCTCTGACGTGTGGGTCCATATTTTCTGCATAGGTGGAAAAACGAATAAGTCAAAGCGGCTAAAGGAGAAAGTTACGAATAAGTCAAAGCGGCTAACGAATATTTTCCGGATCGAAGGTGAAACCCTAATATATACATACACAATAATAAAAATGAAGAGAAACCCTAAACCCTAAGGCTATGAGAGGGGAACATGAGTATAAGGCTACAAAAGGTCTTCGATCTATCTATGGTCTTGATCTCGGTCTTCGATCTCGATCTCGATATCGTATTCTACCGAGAAGAACCAAATCACCGGAAAGAAAGGGAAACAATCAACACATGTCATCGATGCAATGCTCAAGCAATGATGATGATACGACAAGTTAATGTGCATTGGGATGTAACCCTAAAGCATGCTCTACAAGTTAATCGGGGTTCCGAGGGGCGCAAACCCTAACTCAAGGAACTCCGGAATCACCTGTTAGGGTTACTAGGGTGTTATAATTAAATTTGTCATTTAATTAGATCTATCTATGGTCTTGATCTCGGTCTTCGATCTCGATCTCGATATCGTATTCTACCGAGAAGAACCAAATCACCGGAAATAAAGGGAAACAATCAACACATGGCATCGATGCAATGCTCAAGCAATGATGATGATACAACAAGTTAATGTGCATTGGAATGTAACCCTAAAGCATGCTCGACAAGTTAATCGGGGTTCCGAGGGGCGCAAACCCTAACTCAAGGAACTCCGGAATCACCTGTTAGGGTTACTAGGGTGTTCTAATTAAACTTGTCATTTAATTAGATCTATCTATGGTCTTGATCTCGGTCTTCGATCTCGATCTCGATATCGTATTCTACCGAGAAGAACCAAATCACCGGAAAGAAAGGGAAACAATCAACACTTGGCATCGATGCAATGCTCAAGCAATGATGATGATACGACAAGTTAATGTGCATTGGAATGTAACCCTAAAGCATGCTCGACAAGTTAATCGGGGTTCCGAGGGGCGCAAACCCTAACTCAAGGAACTCCGGAATCACCTGTTAGGGTTACTAGGGTGTTCTAATTAAACTTGTCATTTAAGTTGTTGAACAATGCATGATTATAGCATAGATATATAGTTCTCATTTTTCTGAACATTTCGGTATATTATTTGTATTTTTCTGTATTACAGATTAAAAGTTATTGAATTTACGAGTTTTATTCAAATTCTGAAATTATTAAATCAAATGTTTAAACCTTTTGCACCATAGTAACAACTAGCCATAGTGGCTGACAGGTGGGGCCCGGAGCCACCTCAGCAGCCACGCAAGCAAAGGGGAAACAGAGGACGCGGAGCCACCTCGCCACGCAAGCAAAGGGGAAACAGAGGTGGGGCCCGGAGCCACCTCGCCGCCTCTGTCAAGGAGGACGCGGCCGCCGTGGCCGTGGACAAGGAGGACGCGCGGTGGAGGAAACGGCGCCGGCGACGGTGCACCACCCGATCGAAGCCGCCGCGCCCACCAGCAGCAGCAGAGGGAGGGGGAGGACAGAGGCAGGGAGGGGCGCCGTACCTCACGCGCGGCGGTGGGGGAAGGGTGCGGGCGGCGCGGTCGTCGGCGGGAAGAGACGCGGGCGGCGCGGTCGTCGGCGGGAAGAGACGCGGGCGGCGGTCGTCGGGGAAGGAGACGCTACGGGGAGCGCGCGGCGGTGGCGGCCGGAGGCGGAGGCGTTGATGACGACGGAGGCGGAGGCGGAGGCGCGGGCAGCCTGGCGTCGTCGTCGATGAGAAGCAGAGAAGAGAACCAGAGAAGAAGAGAAGTTATATAAAGGGGAGGGGTATACGTCCCGGTTGGTGGCTCCAACCGGGACTAAAAGTGCATACGTCCCGGTTGGAGCCACCAACCGGGACCTATAGTCCAATTTTCAGCAGCTGAAGGGGCGCGCGCGCAGGGGGCTCTTTAGTCCCGGTTGGTGGCTCCAACCGGGACGTATTCCCCTGTTTTCAAATTTTTTCAGTTATTTTCTCTCTGTTCCCGCCTTATTTTTTATTTTGGGGTTTAAATTTGTAATGTTTTTTAAATGATAATTACTTTGGAATTTAGAAAAACTTTAAACATAAAAAGTGTTTGAATTTGAATAACTAATTCGAAACCATTTTCTGTTTTTAAAAATAATTAATGTAACTATTTAAACTATGAACCATTTAAAATTAATAATGAAATAACTTATATTTTTTAAATATTAATTTGTAATTTAGAAAAACTTTAAACATAAAAAGTGTATGGATTTGAATAAATAATCCAAAACCAATTTCTATTTTTAAAAAATAATTAATGTAACCATTTAAAATTAATAATGAAATAACATATATTTTTTAAATATTAATTTGGAATTTAGAAAAACTTTAAACATAAAAAGTGTATGGATTTGAATAAATAATCCAAAACAAATTTCTATTTTTAAAAAATAATTAATGTAACCATTTACAATTAAAAATGAATTAACTTATATTTTTTTAATATCAATTTGGAATTTAGAAAAACTTTAAACATAAGAAGTGTATGGATTTGAATAAATAATCCAAAACCATTTTCTATTTTTAAAAAATAATTAATGTAACCTTTTAAAATGAATTAACTTATATTTTTGAATATTAATTTGGAATTTAGAAAAACTTTAAACATAGATAGGGGACGAGCATCGTTAGAACTTGCATTGGATCTCTGAAGAAACCACATATTGCGAGTCTAAAAATGATTTTTCAAAAAATCACAGGCGATAGATCATGTACCTGTAGTACAAACCGGACCCACTTCCTGCCCATTCGGCAGACATTTGTCCTTTTTACCCGGGATGGACGAAAAGGTTTGAGATGTACCGGTTGGGAGATAGTCCATGTAAGGTGGTCTAGTATTTTAGGAAAATAGGACGGTAGCATTCTGAAACGGCATTTTGGTGGTTACTTCACAAAACGACCCGTTTTTTGTGCTCAGAAAATGGAAAAGGGCTTTTCCGTGCGACAAAAAGGAAAACTTCCTCCCGCAACATTGTTCTCCATACCAATGTCCACACACATGCATAATATGGGCACAACATCACAAACTATGCCGTGATTCAGCACATAACATCGGTCATTTGGACCGAAAAAGCCATGAAACCTCGAACATGATAGGTCATTTTGTGAAGGTTTTTTCGAAACATGATCATTGTTCGGCACACATTTAGTCCCGGATGTAGTCACAAACCGGGACTAAAAATATTTTCCGCCATTTCCCACCTCTTCCCGCCAAGTTTTCCCGCCCTTTCCTTTCTACTAGAGCTTTTAGTCCCGGATGTAGTCACTAACCGGGACTAAAGATATTTCCCGCCATTTCCCAAAGCTTCACGCCAAGTTTTCCCGCCCTTTCCCTCTATATTTAGGGTGATCGTGTCATGGCTATCCACACATCCACACCTTCCTCTCTTAGAATAATGGACAACGCCTACTAGGCCATTCTGACCCTCGAGGAGACCGAGGCGCTGTGCGCCTCCAACTACCCTTGTCCGCCGGGCTACCGGCCGCCCGCCGGCTGGATGCTGAGCGCAGGAGGGGTTCCTGTCCCTCCTGTCCCTCAAGGTTCCCATTATGAGGGATATTGAGGAAACGATATGCAACAAAATTGCTAGATTGACATATTTGGGATTAGTGAATCATGAGCATGATTTAGTATAGTCCCCATTATATGCACTCATCTCAACATACACACATTTGCAATAGAGAGAACTCTTCAAAGCCAAAGCAAGAAATCCTACATATGGAAGAACACAAAATCATGCCAATAAGCAACCTACACAAGGTTGGGAACAAGATATGTATGCATGAGAGAGATACTTGTTACCGAGATATAATTGGTAGGATGAAGATGATATGAATTCGTTGATCATCCTAGCTTGCATCCAACTAACATGGAGACGCCACTTCTTCCTTGTTCAAGATACAAGCACCCAATATATATCTCCAATGTACCTAAAACACAATTAAGTACACTATGGTCCCCAAACAAATTGGGTCCAAAGTAGTTAGTCAAACTACAATACATAGGAGAGCCCCCACACAAATATGTGCATATTGATATGAAATTGAATTTCATGCACATCTTAGCCCATTAGGATTTGGTGGAGTTTCCCCTATATATTGGATCAAAGAAAGCGAGCATGCCATAATATATACAAGAAGTAAATATGCATGCATAGACTTTCAAAAACCAAAATGAGATACAATTTGAACAAAAACACCAAGTAAACCAATAAGACACACACAAAAGTGTGACTCGACAAAAGGTGTCCAAATTGTATCGAAGAGCCAAATCAACACATGAAAGAACACAAGTTCAACAAATGAACTGGAAAGAGCCAAAGAAAAAAGGATAACAAAAATACCAAGACTCAAGGATTTATCTCATCCTAGAAGAGAAAAAACAAGAGAAGCGGAATGAGATAAAGCCAACTCCCAACGAGAGCAAGGAAATAATAACCAAAACAAACTCTACACACTTTTCATGATGGCACACAAAGTACCAACACAAAAAGGATCGAGCTCCCAAGCAAAAAGGATCAAATCAAGAAGCATAAAACAATGTTCTAGATAATATAGGAGAGCTCCCCCATAAGTAGAGCATTATATATAATTTTGCCTTTGAATGCAAAATGCCCACAAATGAGATCATCACTACTACCTACACTAAATAAAACACAAAGGGAAATAAATAAAATAAGAAGATCCACAAGAGGCAAGGAAAGCTTGGGAGCAAATAGAAAAACATTTTATTGGCCAAAGATAATATAAATAAGAAAAGGCCAAAACGAATATGATCAAAGAATCCTACCATATATTAAATACTAATTGTCCAAGGACAAAAAGTAATAGGGATAATTTTCCCGAGGTAGTTTGCAAGGATATCCAAGATCATATTCACACAAAGAAGCATATAACAATATAGGAATTAAGCTTGATGCTTCGAAAGAGATTCTTGATTGCTTCAAATAGTCACACAATCACTAGTGATTGGATTAAATAGAAGCAAGTGATTCCCATGAGGATATGTAGATCCAAATATGAGGAAACACATACCAAGAATCACTATCACGAACAAGATCCAAAAGATGAGCAATAAAAACATTTAAGCAAATTGGAACTTGTATGAGCAAATGTGCCACATAGGAACTAGATAATTCTCAATATCAAATCTAAGTGGCACTACCTCAAATGTCCACATTTTCTAGGTTTGTAATATGCACAAAGCATATAACTCCCCCATAATGTGATAAACCAAGAAATCTCAACAAGAGGCAAAAAGATCAAACTAGAGGTATTAATGGACATTATGGAAACTTAAGTTTCTCATGAGAGAGACAAACCACATAGACAACAAAATGACTACTAAGTGGTTTTTCTCATGTACACACATTTTAGGATTGTGGAATGCTCAAGCATGACACTCCCCCAAAATGGAATAGTCCATTAATCCCTCACAAGAGCCAAATAAGATACCTACTAGAAACAATAAAGGCTCAAAACCAAGAAACACAAATACATGATGTGCCAACCAACATACACAAAGATAATTCATAGGTCAATATAAGTAAGTGGGAAGCACAACATGTACAAGCACATACAAGGTACAAAACCAACACATGCACAAGGGAGCAAGTAACTATAAATGTAAAGGAGTTTAGCACAAGTTACCGGAAGGAGGAACATTGGATAAGGAATAGAAGCATGATAACCAATGACTTGACTTTGACAACAAGAATATAATGAAGATCCCTCAATTCTTCATAAGGTAGTCAAGTCTCCAATGCCCTCCAAAAACACCTATTGATCAAGTTTTAGCTTGTTGGTCCCCAACCAAGTTGGGTCCTAAGAAGTTAGTCACAATAGGCTTGGCCACCCAAATGGTTCTTTTCTTGACACCACTTTGGGCACCAACAAATTTGGCAAACACATTGCCACCCTCATCCTTACGAAGTGAATAAGCATCATCAAACAAGATAGGATGGGATGAGGAGATACCCAAGGTGCATGAGGAAGAAAGGTGCCCCTTCTCACGACATATGTAGCAAGTTCTTCTCTTGCCGTCTTTCTTCTTGGGAAGAGCTGCACCATGAAGAAGAGCTTGAGGCTTCTTGGGAAGTGGCCCATCTTGAGCTTGTGGAGGAGCTTGAGGCCGCTTCCCCCGTTGCTTCTCACTAAGAGGCTTCTTCTTCAATGGGCAATCCCTCACATGATGCCCTTCTTCCTTACACTTGAAGCACACAATGTTGGCCGGATTCTTCACTTGTCCTTGGCCCTTCTTCTTGTTGCCCTTGTGCTTCAACGAGTTAGTGGGCTTGCTCTTGGTGTTGGAGTTGAATCCAAGCCCACTCTTGTCACTTGGGGGTCGTCGCACACTCACCATATTCTTGAGCGTGGTCTTCCCTTCATGACACCTTTTCAAGTCATTCTTCAAAGAAGTGACTTGAGACTTGAGCTCTTTGACTTCCTCTACATGGTTAGTATCAACAACAATACTAGAGGAAGTAGAAGCTTCATTGTTAGAGCAACAAGGAAAATGATGCAATTCATCACAAGATTTAGCATGGTTGTGAGAGGATGAATTACAAGGACTAGCACATGGCAATATAGCATTAGGAGTAGATGTAGTGCTAATGTCCACATGAGGCCCACTAGATGTTACCTTTGACACAATGGCCTCATGAGCTAACTCTAGCCTACCATGGGAGAGTAGAAGATCCTCATGCGAGCTTGAGAGCTTGGCATGACTTTCTTCTAATCTCCCATAGTTGCTTGTTAGCAAAGCAAGTTGAGCCTTTAGCTCAACATTCTCCTTCAAGATAGATGCTTCACATGAAATAGAGTTAGTAGCACAAGCATCATCAATTAAAGCAAGAGGTGAGGGCAACTTGGAAAGCTCTTTAGAATATGAAGCTTTAAGTTGCTCATGTAACTCGGTGAGTTTGATGAGCTCACCCTTGATGACCCTAGAGCCATTGTTGAGGTGCTCAAAATCCTCAAGGAGTTTAGCATAAGCAACTTCAAGTTCATCATTTTTAATTTGAAGGGAATGTGCCACCTCAAGATCTCTATCATGAGATTTCTTCACTCTAGATAGCTCTAGAGCAAAGGTCTCCTCAAGAGATTCCTTAGTGGTTTGTTCCTCTTCAAGAGCTTCATTTAGGTTGGCAATTTCATTAGCATACTCACGCTCAAGACTACTTATTTTATCTATTTTGTCCTCATGCTCATATATTAGTTGCCTACTTTCAATAGCACAAGTCAAGATTTCAATGAAAGTAGAGCAAGCATTTTTATTAGGATGAAGAGCACGAAGGACTAGCCCCCCCTTCTCTTTTAGAGAAGCAACATCATTATCTACTTCTACATGATCAACATTCACATCATCATGAGATATATTGGAGTCCAAAGGAGAGGTTACCTTTGAACCCTTAGCCATGAGGCACAAGTGAACATTGGAAGAAGATGATGATGATGAGGGAACACATGAAGCTCTAATGACAACTTTGCCTTGGCCCACACATTCTTCACTTTCCTCTACATGGTTAGCAACACAAGAACTAGAGGAAATAGAAGCACATTTATCATGGCAATAAGGCAAAGCAAGCATATCATCATGAGATATATTCAAACCATTTCTACATGATATGCAAGGGCAATCAACACTAGGATGTAAATCACATATGGTCCTACAAGTGTTCATGCCCAAAGATACAACATTGCAATGAGATAGAGACAAAGAATCATGAATGGAAATCTCACTATCTACATTGCAAGTTCTATCACCACTCACCATATCATTACCTTGTGACAACTCACATGTTGGTGAAGTGGAAGAAGATGAGAACTCATCGCGGCCGGAGGTGGATGGAACACAATCATCCTCATTAAGCTTGGACACACCATACTTTACTTGAAGCTTGGTCCAAATATCATGAGCATTCCGAAAAGGCATGATTGAGGAAAGAACTACAAAGCTCACAACATTAACAAGCACATTATATGCTTGAGCTTCGAGATAAGAGTTTGTCTTCTCCTCCAAAGATAATTTTTGGGGATCCTTAGGAGGAGACAAGCCCATATCTAGAATGCGCTCAATGTTTGGGTCAATGGCCCGGAAATGACTAAGCATGCGAGTACGCCAAACATCATAATGTGTGCCATCAAAAGTAAATGTGTGAGAGTGCACTAAACCCCTAGGAGACATCTTTACTCTCAAGGCGGTGAAGCCTAAAAGCGAGAGACCTCGCTCTGATACCAATTGAAAGTACAAAGGAAGTCGCCTAGAGGGGGGGTGAATAGGCTTTTAAAATTATTACGGTTTAGGCTCAAGTAAATGCGGAATAAAGCTAACGTTTAATTTATTGAGCACAAAACCTAGCCACTAAGTTCACCTAGGTGCACCAACAACCTATGCTAAGCAATACAAGCAACAAGGTGATAGCAAGGTATAAATACTTCAAGCACGATGGCTATCACAATGTAAAGTGCATAAGTAAAGGGTTCGGTTGAGAGATAACCGATGGACGCGGAGACGAAGATTTGTTTCCCGAAGTTCACTTCCAAAGAAGCTACGTCTCCGTTGGAGAGGTGCGATGGCGCAATGCTCTCCGAACGCCACAAATGGCTCACCTCGAGGTGTGGTGGCTCGATGCTCACCCAACGCCACACAAGGCCTCACCCCGGATGCGGAAGCACACAACTCACCGACGCCACAAAAGGCTCACCCTATTCTCCCAAGTGCGCACCACAAAAGGCGGGCACTTGCTCCACTATGGGACGCTTGAGGGCGGTCACCGAACCCGTACAAGATTGGGGCTAACTCCACAACTCAATTGGAGGCTCCCAACAACAAAGCCACAACAGGCCAACAATGCCACAAAAGGCCAACAACGCCACAAAAGGCTACAAGACCACAAAAGGTCAACAAGACCACAAAAGGTCAACAATCCAACCACACAATCGTCTAGAGTTCCAAGGAACACAAGAGAAACAAGCTCACAAGCTTGAACTCGCCGAATCTCCGAGGAGAACTCAAACCTATGCACCAAATGCAAGGGCAAGTCCTTCTCTCCCAAATTCCAACAAAGCTACAAAAGCTATTGGGGGAATAAGGGAGGAAGAACACAAGAGGAGAACACAAAACTCTCCAAGATCTAGATCCCAATGATTCCTTCACAAAGAAGGGATTTGACTTGGGGGGATTGTAGATCTAGATCTCCTCTCTCAAATCCCTCAAAAAGATGCAAGAATCATAGGAGGGGAAAGGGAGAGGGAAAGCTTCTTCAAGGTTGACAATGGAGGAGAGAGAGAAAGCCAAGAACCAAGAAGGAAAGCTAGTACCCACGAAGGGGAAGAGGAGCCCCTTTTAAAGGGCTCTCAGATCTGCCCGTTATGGGCATTCGCGACACCTGGCCGGAACTTCCGGTGGGAGGCCGGAAGTTTCGGTGGCACCCAGCCAACGGTCGAAAACTGCGGAGTGAGAAACTGAAAACACGAATCATGGCCGGAACTTCCGGCCCTCGGGAGGAAGTTCCGCTCAAGAACTTTTGCCAGGACAAGTTCCGATCAAGTTCCGGCCAAGTTCCGGCAAATAGACATATTCAATATAGAAGGTTTCTGAACGTGAGCGGAACAAGACCCGGAACTTCCATCGGAACTTTCGGCGGCAAAAATGCCCTAGCGGAACTTCCGGTGGGAAGCCGGAACTTCCGGTCAGGGAAATTCCAGAAACCAGAAAACCAGAAACGCAATAACTTTTGCATCCAAACTCCAAATGGGATGAAACCAATTTTGTTGCAAAGATAACGACGAATAGAATCCAACAAAAACCGCAATATTGGGTATCACCTTGGGAGAAAATATCATAAATATATATGTGAAGTATCCCCCAGGTGTGGAGCCGGAAAACTCGCAAGATCAAAAACCGCAATAAGATATGCAAGTGAAATCCTTAGATGATGAACTAGAGCTTGTTATGATGATGACCACAAGCTCTAGATCCTCTCATGGACAAGAACCAAATAACAACCAAGAAAGATGATGCTATGAATGCAAAGGTTTGAGCTCTCTCCGAACGATGCAAACGAGACACCCGCTTGAGAGCCCCTCTTGATAGTACGGCTATCTATCCTAAACCCGGTCTCCCAACTAACAACACGAGACCGGCAAAAGAGAAGCCCTATCAACATACCTTTGCCTTGAGCGTCCCACTTGAACTTGATGTAGACCGTCTTGTTCTTCTATAGTGGGAACACCTTTCTTGTTTTCTCTTGCTCGCTCTTGCTTGATGAAGACTTGCAAAATGCTCCCCCATACTCCATGGGGAAACCTCTTCTTTGAACTTGTCTTCATCATTCCATGAGCACGAGGATGGCAAGCTTCAAGCATGAGATCTTCTAGAGATAGCGCATCTTGAGCTCGTCCTTCTTCATCCTTACTTGAGGTTGATCCATCTTGATGCAACTCTTTGCACATTCCTTGATCGACCTTCAAGCTCCTTCTTTCTTCATGATTCCATTGGGCACAAAGCCCTTGGACATTTCTTCATCTTCCAACCTTGAGACCAACACATGGCCCAAGCGATGCCAATGGACAAACCTACAAGTGAAACTCAATTTACACATTAGTCCATAGAGATTGTCATTAATTACCAAAACCACACATGGGGGCATACATGCCCTTTGACCGTCGTCTGTGGTGAGCGAACCGTACTATCATCGAAGTGATGCGCTACATCGCCGGGGGAGACCATCCTCGCCTACGGTGCCCACGAGTCCACCCGCCACAGGCCCCACACTGTCCCGGCGGTAGCGGCATCGTCTTCCAGGAGACCCCTCTCCCACCCGCCGTGAATCCGAGGCTGGAATGGCCCCTGGTATATGCCATGGATGGGCTGAGGATCCCCGGAGTGGCAGGTGACGATGACGATGATGATGACGACGACGATGAAGACCCTGAAGCTGCGTACTATAGGACTAGGCATGATTATGACTAAAGGGGGCGGCTTTAGTCCTGAGTGTTAGCTAGTCCCGGTTTGTCCCGGTTTTTAATATTAATAAATGTCTTGAGTGTTACCTAATAAATAGAGGGAAATGCCTATATAAAGAGAGGGTTCATATTTAGTCCCGGTTGGATAAACCAACCGCGACTGAAGGGATTGCGGCAGAGTGGGCCAGGCAACACTAATAATAGGGGTGAGTGTCGACATTATGTCGTGCGGCTTGTACCTTGTCCCGGATGGTGTCACCAACCGGGACTAAAGATGAACCTTTAGTCCCGGTTGGAGACACCAACCGGGACTAAAGATGAGTCAGCACTAATAATAGGGGTGAGTGTCGACATTATGCCGAGCTGCTTGTACTATAAATATGCATCCTTGTGAGTCCAGTCCTCCAGCCAGTTTGAGGCATCTCCAAGATGGTTTTAGAGAGCAGGGACACCACTACGGCCAGTTTCAGGGAGATGCCGACGGAGCCCAGTCCTTCGGCATCTCCGAGAAACTGGTCATAGAGGCACTCCCTAATATGTGAAATTAGTTAGCTCCGAGGCGTATTGATCTAGTTAGTGAAGTTACAAGCTGCAAGATGGTTTTCGAGAGCAGGGACACCACTGCGGCCAGTTTCAGGGAGATGCCGACGGAGCCCAGTCCTCCGGTATCTCCGAGAAACTTGTCATAGAGGCACTCCCTAATATGTGAAATTAGTTAGCTCCGAGGCGTATTGATCTACTTAGTGAAGTTACAAGCTACAAGATGGTTTTCGAGAGCAGGGACACCACTGCGGCCAGTTTTAGGGAGATACCGACGGAGCCCAGTCCTCCGGCATCTCCGAGAAACTGGTCATAGAGGCACTCCCTAATATGTGAAATTAGTTAGCTCCGAGGCGTATTGATCTAGTTAGTGAAGTTACAAGCTGCAAGACATTTATTAATATTAAAAACTGAGACTACAAAACCGGGACTAAAGGCCACAAACCGCGAAAGATATCCTTCGGTCAAGCCACAAACCACGAAAGACATGAACTAGAGTTACATAATATGAGCATGAACTTCTTGGCATATGTCATTCCTTATGACCGCTTCAGACGTAACCATGGAGCATCTGCTTTACTTAACGGAATGCTTGGGTCAGTTTTCACTGTGAAGGGCGGAATTTCATCAAACTTATTATAATCTTCTGACATGTCTGTCTTGTCCTCGATTCCCACGATGTTTCTTTTCCCTGAAAGAACTATGTGACGCTTTGGCTCATCATATGATGTATTCGTTTGCATATTTTTTCCTTTTTTCGGTCTGGAGGACATGTCCTTCACATAGAAAACCTAAGACACATCATTGGCTAGGACGAATGGTTCATCTCTATAACCAAGATTGTTGAGATCCACTGTTGTCATTCCGTACAACTGGTCTATCTTTACCCCTTCCCCATTCAGGTTGACCCATTTGCAGCGAAACAAAGGGACCTTAAAAGAGACTCCATAGTCTAGTTCCCATATCTCCTCTATGTAACCATAATATGTGTCCTTTTGTCCATTCTCGTCTTTTGCATCAAAGCGGGCACCACTATTTTGGTTGGTGCTCTTTTTATCTTGGGCGATCGTGTAGAATGTATTCCCATTTATTTCGTACCCTTGGAAATTCAATACAGTAGAAGATGGTGACGCGGCCAACAAGTATAGCTGATCTCCAACAGTGGTGTCATTCAAGAGATGTGTCCGCATCCAACCACCGAAAGACTTCATGTGTTCATCTGTAATCCATGATTCAGGCTTCCCCGGGTTTTTGGAGCGTACAATATTCTTGTGTTCCTCGATATACGGAGCTGCCAAGGTGGAATTATGTAGAACTGTGTAGTGTGCTTTAGTGAAAGAATCCCCGTCCCTACATATCATTGCTTTCTTTCCCAGCGTGCCTTTTCCACTTAGTCTTCCCTCATGCCGCGAGTCAGAAACACCAATCGGCTTAAGGTCAGGAATAAAGTCAACACAAAACTCAATGACCTCCTCTGTTCCATATCCCTTGCAGATGCTTCCTTCTGGTCTAGCACGGTTATGAACATATTTCTTTAAGACTCCCATGAACCTCTCAAAGGGGAACATATTGTGCAGAAATACTGGACCGAGAATGGCAATCTCTTCCACTAGATGAACCAGGAGATGCGTCATAATATTGAAGAAGGATGGTGGGAACACCAATTCAAAACTAACAAGACATTGTACCACATCCTTCTGTAACCTTGGCAGAATATCTGGATTGATTACCTTCTGAGATATTGCATTGAGGAATGCACACAGCTTCACAATGGGTACTCGAACATTTTCCGGTAGAAGCCCCCTCAATGCAATCGGAAGCAACTGCGTCATAATCACGTGACAGTCATGAGACTTCAGGTTTTGGAACTTTTTCTCTGCCATATTTATTATCCCCTTTATATTAGATGAGAAGCCCGACGGCACCTTGATACTGTAAAGGACTTCAAAAAAGATTTCCTTCTCTGCTTTGGTAAGAGCATAGCTGGCACGACTTAAGTGACGCCCTTTATCCGTCTTGTTATCTGTATGCATGTTCTTTGGGTCTTTCATAATTTGTTGGTCCTCCCGTGCTTCAGGTGTATCTTTTGTCTTCCCATACACGCCTAGGAATCCTAGCAGGTTCACGCAGAGATTCTTCGTCACGTGCATCACGTCGATTGAAGAGCGGACACGCAGGACTTTCCAATATGGCAGCTCCCAAAATATAGATTTCTTCTTCCACATGGGTGCGTGTCCTGTAGCGACGTCGTTCGGAACTGATTGACCGTCGGGACCCTTTCCAAAGATTACTTCTATGTCCTTGACCATACCAAATACATCATCACCAGCAAGGAGTTCAGGCTTCTTCCGGTGATCTGCCTCACCTTTGAAATGCTTGCCTTTCTTTCTTACGGGATGATTGGTCGGAAGAAATCGTCGATTCGCCAGGTACACAACCTTCTTGCATTTATGCAAATATGTACCTTCGGTCTTATCTAAACAGTGGGTGCATGCCTTATATCCTTTGTTTGTCTGTCCTGAAAGGTTACTAAGAGCAGGCCAATCATTGATGGTTACGAATAACAACCCTCGTAGATTAAATGGCTCCTGTTTGTTCTCATCCCACGCACGTACACCTGGTTTTCCCCACAACTGTAAGAGTTCTTCAACTAATGGCCTAAGGTACACATCAATGTCGTTGCCCGGTTGCTTCGGGCCTTGGATGAGCACTGGCATCATAATGAACTTACGCTTCATGCACAACCAAGGAGGCAGGTTGTAGATACATAGAGTCACGGGCCAGGTGCTGTGACTGCAACTCTGCTCCCCAAAAGGATTCATGCCATCCGTACTTAGACCAAACCATAAGTTCCTTGCGTCACCTGCAAAGTCTGGGAAGTCTCTCTCGATTTTTCTCCACTGTGACCCATCAGCAGGGTGTCTCAACTTCCCGTCTTTCTTACGGTCTTCTTTGTGCCATCGCAACAACCTGGCATGCTCTTTGTTTCTGAACATGCGTTTCAACCTTGGTATTATAGGAGCATACCACATAACCTTAGCAGGAACCCTTTTCCGAAAGGGCTCTCCCTCAACATCACCAGGGTCATCTCGTCTGATCTTATACCGCAACGCGTTGCATACCGAGCATTTATCTAAATTCTCATACTTCTTACCGCGGTAGAGGATGCAGTCATTAATGCATGCATGTATCTTTTGCACATCTAATCCCAGAGGACAGAGAGTCTTCTTTGCTTCGTAGGTACTCTCGGGAAGTTCGTTATGTTTTGGAAACTTCGGCTTCATTATTTTCAGCATCTTTTCAAATGAGGAGTCAGTTAGACCACACTCTGCCATCCATCGCAACAATTCCAGTGTGGTACCGAGCTTTGTGCTGCCATCTTCACAATTTGGGTACAACAATTTCTTGTGATCTTATAACATGCCCTCTAACTTCAACTTCTCATTTTCTGTTTCACGGTCTCGCTTTGCATCAGAAATGACCCTACCAAGTTCATCAGCCGGCTCATCTGATGCCCGTTCTTCACCTCTTTCCTCTCCATTGTCTTCCATTGCAGTATCACTGTATTCAGGAAACATATGATGATAGTTGTTATCATCATCTTCTTCTTCACCATCTTCCATCATAACCCCTCTTTCCCCGTGCTTGGTCCAGCAATTATAGTTGGGCATGAAACCTTTCATAATCAGGTGGCCGCGAATGATTTTCGAGGAAGAGTACTCCTTGTTGTTCCAACATTGAACACATGGACAACGTATAAATCCATTCTCTTTGTTTGCCGTAGCCACATCGATAAATTTATCCACGCCTTTGATATACCCGGCTACTCGCCGGTCACCGTACATCCATTCCCGACCGTTCATCTGCATCATATAAGTAAGTTTATCAAAAAACAGGACATCATAAATAGTGAAATAACCAATTCACACCGACACATGAATTGTATCAATGACCTAGAAAAGATAAGATTGCTAACCTCGATCGAGGGAAATAAAGAGGAGAAAGCTCAAGTGCGTCTCGGACACCTTCTATATTTTTGTTGTATGAGAAATTCAACGGGATTATTCACTCAAACATTTCAACAAACACCTTCAATGCATGCATGAGAAAAAACTAGCACACCCCCTCACACCTTCCACCATTCGAAAAAACAGAGTGGAGGCAGAGGGGGCTGGGGCGTTGCATTTATAGAGGGCAGGGGTCTTTAGTCCCGGTTGGAGCCAGCAACCGGGACTAAAGGTGCGTGCCACGCCACGTGGCTGTGGCCAAACCTTTAGTCCCGGTTGGTGTCTCCAACCGGGACGCATGCCCCCTTACCAACCGGGACGCATGCCCCCTGGCCCTGTGCCCGCTCCAACCGGGACGCGTGCCAGCATTAGTCCCGGTTGGTGGCGCAACCGGGACTAATGCTCCGAGGGGTCGTGAACGGATAACCCTTTTTCCTCTAGTGTTCCATCTAATATCCAAAGCTTGTCGGTGATATATTGAAAATCATTTGTACAATATGCCAAATAAATTAATATTGTTTCATCTTGAGAACAAAATAACAACACTTTCTACCTCCATATCAATTCCACTTAGCCGAATTATCTCTAGGGAGGAGTCTTTCGGTGTAGAAACCACATAAAAATCTTAATCTTTAGTGGAATTTTTGTTTTTTAAATATATTTACGAAGGAATACCGTGTGGTCATTTATGTGCAAGGTACAACTTAAAAAAATAGTATTATCCAGTTGTGCAATCTGGTAATCGACAATCTACATCCACGACGGCCGGCTGGAAGTTAAATGGGAGTACCAGATTCAAAAGGGGATATAACATTGGCGTTGCATGATAAAATCAAAGTCGGACACTGAATTTTTTTAGTCCATTGTTAGGAACACATTAAGTCCAAAGTTGGAAGCTCAAAGCATTGACTTTATAATGATCTTCCAACTACTACTGCAACCACACTATATTCCGTGACTCATGTTAACCAATTGCCCAACAAATTATTGATGCTAGACGGGGTGGTAATGTTAACGACCATATACACAATGTGCCACACTACTTTTGCTAGAGGGCATGATATGAATAAATGTTGTATTGATTCATCTTTAGAGAAAAAACAACATCTTTGACTATCTTACAAAGTACTTTTTGCTAGATTATCTTTGGTGAGTAACGCTTGCGATGCAAGAACCACATAAAACCTAAATATGGAGAAGCAATCAAGTATAGGGATTCGCCTAGATCCTTCTCCACCACTTACGCGACACAACCAGGGACAGCCAACTACTCCAGGCCACATGCGATGGAGCACCATGATTACGACGCCTTGGAGGAAGAAAATCCATCGTCTTCTATGCAGCGACCAGGGCGGTGGTGGCTGCCCCCACAACCATGATATTCGACAGGTGTATAGGATCAGGTCGTCGGCAGATCGCTATTGCTGAGGAACTCCCGAGCATGAGGAGCTTCTTCAGTTCAGTTGAGGCAGTTAACGGCAAGGATATCATTGAGATGTCGCCAATCATATGTAGTATTGGCATCTCCTCTCCCGCAACCTCCATATCCGCCGCAGAGTAGGTTGCCACTTCCTGTCGCCTCGTCACCATAGCCGATCAAAAGAAGAATAACATCATGAAGTCACCCCGCCAGGAACCTGCTTTAAAGTGCATCCCTGCAGCCTACGACCTCCCCTCATAACCAAGGCCAGCCAGAGGATGCATGTCATTGCCACCACCCATCCCCAAGTCGTGGCGGCAGAACATGATCTTATTTAGGGGAATATCGGTTCTCCCTTGCATCTCTCGCTCTGTATAGAGGAGCAAGGAAACAAGAAATAGGAACCCTAAAAGACACTGGATCCGATCACCAAGATCTAGGTCCTCGTTCTAAACTACGAGCACAAGGCTCCCTGTCGCAAACTGTCATACATACCACCTATCTAGTCCGGCACCACTTCCTGCCCAGCTCTAGCCGACTATATCTGGTGGAGAGGGCGACGGAAGGGCCCAGTTGGCGGTGGAAGACTCTCAAAGTAGCGTAGCTGCTTGAGAGGAAAAGGGCGACGTTCCTCTTTAGAGAGTTCAAAGTCATCGATCTTACTCCTTAATTAAGGATTTTCCGGAATCTATGTTTATGGGCACCTGAGCACTTGTTTTCGCTAAACTATGTTATGCAAAGATTGGCTTTGATGGGATAAGTATATGTTGCATAGCCATGTATCTTCCCAAAAACGAGTTTCCTAACCATTCCTTATTTGAGAGATCCCGATAAAAAAACCACTTTACTTTCATAATTCCTTTTCAGAAAGAGAAATCCGAGGGTTTTATCTTTTGAGACAAAGAACTAGAGCGAAGGTATTTATTTTGTATTAGCTCTTGCCACACACATTGTTCCGATAGTAATTTAAAAAGCTAGTTGCTTAAAATACTCTTGTTTCTATATCAAGTACCTCCACCCAAGTCCCCCCGTTCTTTCGGCCCCCCAAGTGAATTTCCCTGATGGCTTCTAAATGAAACGAATTCGTACCATTGTTATGAGGGTGCACAGTTGGGCAGATCGACCATCGCCGGTGAACAATCCCTAGTTCTGAATCGAGTTCGTGAGATGGAGTGAGTAGACTAGTACTGTAACAACCTATTTCCTCCCCTTCTTCCTCCCTCGAATCCAAATTTCCCGAACCCTAGACGGGAATTTATACCGGAATAGGTCCAAATGATATCCAGAATGTAGGAGTGCTTGCTGTTAGATAATCATGTATCCTGCACGTATTGGAATTGCAGTCCGAATATGTGTAGTGTCCAGGTAGTATACGTATATGTGTTAGACTAGGTTTTGGAGTAGTACACCGGCTCCTAGTTGATTAGGTCCTAGTAGTGTATATATATATGCACACACCTGGCCTTGTAATCTTGTACCGGACCGTGACCGTGAGTTGAGCAATACAAGAGAGAAAGCAAGGCTCGGCAAGTGCCTTTGGCAATCAAAGTTGTTTTGCGTGTGCGTGCGTGAGTATACTAGTTAGATCAAAAGAATCGATTGGCTAGAAGTACGTGCATCTCGGCGGAAGTTATCGGGTACTTACGTGTCGTCTTGTCGGAATTTCCTCGTCGGTGTCGTCAGAAAGTACTCGACGGCAGGGGCTGTGCTAACAATTGGTATCAGAGCCTCGTGGAGGATCTCCTAGTAACGGGAGGTCATGACGAAGGAGGTGGGCGAGTATTCTGGTGCGGCTACGGGTGCACCGGTGTCGATGCAGTATCCACGGTACAGCCGCGACAACTACACGGTCTGGGCGGTCCAGATGGAGTGGGCGTTAGAAGGGGTCAGACTCTGGGAGGCTGTCGATCCAGGCGGCGACGAGTTCAAGAAGGGCGCGTCGAAGTGCCACCTAGACCGACTAGCACTCACGGCCATCTGCTCGGTGGTGCCAACGGATCTGATGCAACACCTGATCTCGAAGAAATCTGCAAAGGAGGTGTGGGATACGCTCAAGACGCTAAATCTTGGGCACGAGCGTGTCCGCGAGGCGACCCTGCAAACCTTGCAGAAGAAGTACGAGAATCTGGAGATGGGAGAAGATGAGACGCTAGACGCCTTTGCTTCAAGGGTCGCTCCACTGGTCAATGGGATTCGCGGACTCGGCGAGAAGCTGGATGAGATCTCTATTATGAGGCGTTTCCTCCGCGTGGCGCCGCCGCGTTACTCACCCGTTGTCTCGGCGATCGAGCAATGCGTTGATCTCAAGACTCTCATGATGGATGATCTAGTTGGACGGTTCAAGGCGCACGACGAGCGGATGAAGATCACCTATGGCGATGCAAAAGTGGATGAGCATCTCATGCTTATGGCTCGTGCGTTGTTCGCCAAGGAGAGGAAGGGCGATAAAGCATCCGACAGCAGGAGTGATAGAGAAGATTCTCGCCCAGCGAAAAAGTATATCGCAGGGGAGGACGAGGACGAGCCTCCACCGCGGAGGAAGTTTGACATAAAGAAAGTAAGATGTCATAAGTACGGCGAGCTCGGTCACTTCAAGAAGGATTGCAAGAAATCGTCGAAGGAGAGGGCTCTCATCGCCCAGGAAGGAGATGATGATGGATCGATGATGCTGATGCTCGAAGTAACTGAGCTGAAGGATGAGGAGGATCCTCCATCAACGGGTACGGGGTTGTGGCACAAGTGGATCACGATCTACCGTGTGTGGATCACGAGTAACGGAGTGCCCCGTTTCTGCGTGAAGCCACGTTTGAGGCAAGTGAAGCTTCAAAATCTGATCATGGCGATCTATGCATTGGAATTTCACCTGCAACTCCGTCCGGCAATAAGTTCTTCATGCTTGCGGTGGATGATCATAGTAAATACATGTGGATTGTGTTGCTAAAAAGTAAGGGTCAAGCTCAACAAACATTTGAGAAGATCAAGGAAGCCGAAGAGTTCAAGGTGGAGGCGAAGATAAGAGCTCTACGCATTGATCAGGAAGGCGAGCTGCATCAAACCGTGTTGACCATGGCACGGAGGATGATGAAGAGTAAAGGTTTGCCAGGAAACTTCTAGGGTGAGGCAGTCAATACGGTTGTGTATTTGCTGAACATGGAGCCAACTGAGAGTGGAGTTGGTATGACTCCGTATGAAGCATGGTACGGACGGAAGCCCTCGGTTGATCATATTCGCACTTTTGGGTGCGTGGCGCATGTGGCAGAGCAGAGGACTCCAATGATCATAACAGGATATGAAGGCTCGAAGAAATACCGTTTGTGCAATACCTATACCAGTAAGGTGGTTGTCACGGGCAAGGTAGTCTTTGAGGAAGAGAAATCATGGAATTGGGGCTCTAGCGAACCGAGATATTCAAATTTTTACATCACGTGGGATCTTGAGTATGAAGAAAATATGGATCAACCAAGCTTATCTTTGTCAGCAAATTTGGACCCAGAAGAGATTGAAGGCCTAGGGGGTGCTCCAGACATGGACACCAGGCCAGAAGCACTAGGGTTACTCCCAGAAGAAAAAGTGTCCGGAGAAAAGGCTAGTCCGTGGTCAGAAAAAACAGAGCTAGAAGGTGTTGTGTTTAGCTCATCATCTACTAGTACAGGAGGTGATGATCCACGTGAAGAGCTTGGAGCAAAGGAGTGTCCAGAAGTGCAAGGGTCATGTGATGTGGCGGTGAGTCAAGAATTTGGCTCTGAAATAGTCATGCAGGATACGCTGCATGTAGAGCCTGTGGCATCCCGCAAAACCGCTACTAGAAAATCGCGTTGTTTTCGTGCATTGCATCATCGTGACCGCATGCTCATGTCATCATGCCACCTTGCAATTGAGCATCGTCATCATCTTGCATTTGTTCGCATAAAACTATTTTCGGAAAAACCTATTTTTGTTTTCTAAACGCCCCGTTTTTGTTCAAACATAAAAACCCGGGTGACGGATTACTTTGCTTTGTCTAACCACGGTTTGCAAAAGTCCCGTTTGTAAATAATAAAATAGTTATTTTATTTTTAGGGGCAGCCGAACCGGGCCGATCCGACCCAGTCGGCCACCCCCAGTACCAATCGGGCCACCTATATTCTTTTCCTACCTACACCTAGTCTACCCACCCTACCTCCACCTCACCCCCTCCAATCGCTGGCCGCCACGTCACCCTGCCCCTTCCCCAACCTATCCTAGCTTGCCACCTCACCCCCAACTCCCTCCCCTCTCTCTCCTGGACCTACCCACACCACCCACACCAGCAACACACACACCACGCAACACCACGCACGCCGCCTCCCCACACCAAATCCCCACCCCGGCCCCGCTCCCTCTGGCCCACCAACCACCGTGCCTGCACGCACCCCTCCTCCCTCCCCTCCCTCACGCGTCCCGCGCCTCCTCTTGCTCCTCCTCGTCTCCCTTCCCTGCCTCGTGCTCCGCCCGCGGCGCCTCGCCCGTCGCCGGCGCGCCCTCCCGGCCTCTCCTCACCGCCGCCTTCCCTCCCCGCTCCCCCACCCTCGCTTCCACCCTCCTCGCGACCTTCCCCCTCTGTAACCACCCACCGCCGCCACGGGGCCCTCCCGGCGCCTCGCCCGCCGCCGGCGCCCCCTCGGGTCCCTGTCGCAACCGCGTTCGGCCGCTCGCACCGCCCTTCCCCTCTGGCGCCGCCGGCCACCACCGGGCCTTCCCCGTCACCCGGTTCTCCTCCTCTCGCCGGCCCCGCCCGGCCTCCTCCGGCCTCGTCGCGCCGGCCTCCCTCCTCGACCCGTTTCTCCAGCACCCGCCTGCCTCTCTCCTCCGCATCGCCAGGCACCGCCGCTCGCCTTCTTCCCCATCAACCGGCGCCGCCACCTCTGCTCGATGCGCCGCCGTGGGGCCCCCCTGTTTCCGAGCACACCGCCCCGCCAGCGTCCGCCCGGCGCCGTCGCCTCCTCCCCAGGGCGCCACCGCCGCCTGGGGCTCCCTCCTCCTCAACCTCCCCGTCGCCACCTCCCCACCAGCGGGCCGCCTCGCTCCACCTCCTCTGCCAGTGTTGGAGATATGCCCTAGAGGCAATAATAAATATAGTTATTATTATATCTTTGTGTTTATGATAAATGTTTACATTCATGCTATAATAGTATTAACAAGGAAACCATTAATACTTGTGTGATTTGTAAACTTAATTTGAAGTCCCTAGTATAGCCTCTATACTTCACTAGCTTGTTGGTTGATTAATGATTGTGGTTTCCCTATCATGAACATTGAGATGTTATCAACAACAAGATCATATCGTTAGGAGAATGATATGGTGGACATACTCCTATAGACAAGCGTAGCATAAAGATCAAGTCATTTCAATAGTTCAATTGCTATATGCTTTCTGATACATAGTAACCTGATTCCTTCGACCATGAGATCATGCATATCACCTTTACCGGATGGATGCTTTGATGACATCAAACACCACACCGTAACTGGGTGGTTATAAAGGTGGCATTGAGTGTTTGGAAAGTATTGGTTGAGACACATGGATCAAGAGTGGGATTTGTCCATCCACATGACGGATAGATATACTCTGGGCCCTCTCGGTGGAATGTCATCCAATTAGCTTGCAAGCATGTGACTTGGTCACAAGGGATCACATATCACGGGAACGAGAAAAGAGTACTTATCAGTAACGAGGTTGAACTAGGTATGCGGAGATACCGACGATCATAACCTCGGATAAGTAACATATCGTGAGACAAAGGGAAATTGGTATCGTATGTAAGTGGTTCATTCAATCGCAAAGTAATCGTAGAAATATGTGGGAGCCATATGAATTTCCAGATTCCTCTATTGGTTATTGTTCGGAGAAGTGTCTCGATCATGTCCGCATAATTCACGAACCGTAGGGAGACACACTTAAGGATTCGACGTTGTTTGAGTAGTTATGGTATTATGAGAAAGAGACCGAATGTTGTTCGGAGTCTCGGATGGGATCCGGGATATCATGAGGTGATCCGGAATGGTCCGGAGAATAAGATTCATATAATGAAAGTCCCGTTTCGGAGTTCGAGAATGATTCCGGTGTTTTCATCGGGAATGTTCTAGAAGGTTCCGGATTGTCCGGCACTCCGGGGGGGAAGGGTACATGAATGTGTCATTGCATATTGGAATGATTGCATCATGTACTAAGTGTTCTTGCTGTCCCAAATAAAGGATTAAATTGAATCCTAAAACAGAAAAGTCAAATGTCCAGTTTGAAAGTCAAACGGCCAAAAACAAGAAACTGTGGGAAACAAGAAAGAGGAGTTGGGAACCGACTTGAGGGAGGAGTCTCCTCCCCAAGCCGGCGCGCCACCCAAGGCCGACTTGGGGAGGGACTCCCCTCCCCTGGCCGCGCCTCCCCATCTATAAAAGGAGGGGCAGGGCTCCCCTCCTAGACACACAAGTTTCCACCTCTAAATCTCCGGTTTAGAGCCGTTTTGGTTTAGAGCTTCTAATTGCTTTAGCCAGCGGTTTAGAGCCTTCTAATTGGTTTAGAGCCTTCTAATTGGTGTGTCTAATTACTAGACCACTAATAGCCTCTCTCATAAGCTCCACCATACTCGCACCGGCTTAAGGCGAAGCCCTGCGGGATTTCCCCTCTACTTCCGGTACCACGCCGTTGTGCTGCCGGAATCGCGAGGAGAGTGCTACAACCTACGCTGCCTGCTGGAACAAGGGAGAGGAAGGTCTTCGTCGAGTACCGAACGTGTGACCGACTGCGGGAGCGCTGCCGGAACGTGGCGCCGGAAGGATCGTCTACGCGATCTTGAGATCGGAAAGAGTACGACTACATCACCCACGAGAATCCGCTCTCGTTAAACGCTTTGGAATCTTCGAGGGTAAGTTATACCATCGACTCATTGCTACAATCTAGTAGATAGATCTTGGCTTGTTCGTTTGTATGCGATAGAAATTTTTTTGTTTTCCATGCTACGAACCCCTACAGTGGTATCAGAGCCGTGTCTATATGTAGATCTGTTGCACGAGTAGAACACAATGGTCATTGTGGGCGTTGATGCTTTTATTGTCGATTACTTCTTATGTACTTTGCATCTTGCGGTATGTTGGGATGAAGCGGCCCGGGCTAACCTTACATGACATCGTTCATGAGACTTGCTCCACGCTTGACATGCAACTTGTATTGCATAAGTGGCTTTGCGGGTGCCTGTTTCTCCTAGCATAGTTAAGATCCAATTTACAACGGGTGATAAACAATGCTAGTATCAATGTTGTGGTTCTTGTTCATAAGTTAGAACGACACTTATTGAAAGCCCCAAACCACGTAAAATATGCAAAGAAAGTAGAGGCGTCTAACTTTGTTTTGCAGGGGTGTGCAGTGATGTGATATGGCCATGATTGTGATTATATTTGATGTATGCAATGTTCCTTATTGTAAGTCGGCAACCGGCAGGAACCATATGGTTGTCTTTAATTTATGTTAAGACCCGCGTGTCTATTCAAAGTAGTTGTAATAGTTGAAGCCGGTGGACGACAACCATGGAGAAGCGTCATTGACCTTGATGCAATGCCGGTGATGATGGAGATCATGTTCGTGCTTGAAGATGGAGATCGGAAGCACAAAGAAGAAAGGCCATATCATATCACATATATATTGAATTGCATGTGATGTTAATCCTTTATGCATCTTGTTTTGCTTAGTAGACGACGGTAGCATTATAAGATGATCCCTCATGCACATCAATTTCAAATCATAAAGTGTTCACCCTTAGTTAGCACCGTTGCTAAAGCTTGTTGTTTCGAAGCACCACGTGATGATCGGGTGTGTTAGATTCTGCAAGTGTATACAACGTGAGCAAGCCAGATTTGCTCATGCAGAAACTAAGGTTTGATCTTGACGAGCCTAGCATGTACAGACATGGTCTCGGAACACGGATCACCGAAAGGTAAAGCATGAATCATATAGTAGATGTGATGAACATGTCGATTGTTCGCCATTGAAACTATGTCAACTCTCGTGATGATCGGTGTTGATATGGTGGATTTGGTTCGTGTGATCACTAAAACAATGTGAGGGATATTGTTTTGAGTGGGAGTTCACCTAGTTTAATTTTATTATTAATTTGAACTCAATTTGTCATAAACTTAGTCTAAACTATTGCAAATATGTTGTAGATCAATGGCAGCCCCTACCATCAATTTTAATGCGTTCCTAGAGAAAGAAAAGTTGAAAAACAATGGAAGCAACTTCGCGGATTGGTTCCGCAATTTGAGGATTGTCCTCACAGCTGGTAATTTGACCTATGTGCTGGATGCACCGCTGGGTGACCCACCTGCAGCTGATGCTCCCGATGAAGTAAAGAATGTTTACCTCGCTCGGAAGAATCAGTACTCCATAGTTCAGTGTGCTATCTTGTATGGTTTGGAATCGGAGCTTCAGAAAAGGTTTGAGGATTCAGACCCATATGATATTGTCGAAGATCTCAAATTGATTTTTGAGACTCATGCGACAATTGAAAGCTATGAGGCTTCTGAAAAGTTCTTTAACTGCAAGATGGAAGAGGGCAGCTCCGTCAGTGAGCATGTGCTTAAAATGTCTGGGCACGCAAACAAACTTCAAAGCTTGGGTATAGTGATTCCTAATGCTTTGGGGATTTACCGTGTCCTCCAATCACTACCACCAAGTTACAAGAACTTTGTGATGAACTACAACATGCAGAACATGAACAAGACGTTGCCAGAACTCTTTGCCATGTTAAAATCTGCAGAAGTGGAGATCAAGAAAGAGCACCAAGTGTTGTTGGTTAATAAGACCACCAAATTCAAGAAAGGCAAGTCTAAGCAAAAGGGACACTTCAAGAAGGGTGGTAAGAAAGCTACCACGCCGACGAAGAAGACCAGGGCTGGACCTAAGCCTGATACTGAGTGCTTTTACTGCAAGGGAGTAGGTCACTGGAAGCGGAATTGCCCAAAGTACTTGGCGGATTTGAAGAACGGCAACATCAAGAAGAAAGGTATATCTGATATACATGTTATTGATGTGTATCTCACTAGTACTCGTAGTAGTGCCTGGGTATTTGATACTGGTTCGGTTGCTCATATTTGTAACTCGAAACAGGTGCTGCAGAATAAACGGAAGCTAGCGAAGAACGAGGTGACGATGCGCGTGGGAAACGGATCAAAGGTTGATGTGATCGCGGTCGGCACGCTACCCCTTCATCTACCATCGGGATTAGTTTTATACTTAAATAATTGTTATTTGGTGCCTGCGTTGAGCATGAACATTATATCAGGATCTTGTTTATTGCGAGACGGTTACTTGTTTAAATCTGAGAATAATGGTTGTTCTATTTATATGAGTAATATGTTTTATGCACATGCACCTTTGATAGATGGTCTATTCTTATTGAATCTCGATAGTGGAAATACACATATCAACAACATTGAGGCTAAACGTTTGAAATCGAGCGATAATTCGACCTATATGTGGCACTGTCGTCTTGGTCACATCGGAGTGAAACGTATGAAGAAACTCCATTCCGATGGACTTCTTGAATCACTTGATTTTGAATCACTTGAAAGATGCGAAGCATGTCTGATGGGTAAAATGACTAAGACTCCATTTTCTGGTATGATGGAGCGAGCTACGGACTTATTGGAAATCATACATACCGATGTGTGTGGTCCAATGAGTGTAGCATCGCGCGGTGGTTATCGTTATGTTCTTACCTTCACGAATGACTTGAGTAGATATGGGTATATCTATTTCATGAAACATAAGTCCGAAACTTTCGAGAAGTTTAAGGAGTTTCAAAGTGAGGTAGAGAATCAACGTAACAAGAAGATTAAATTTCTACGTTCTGATCGTGGAGGTGAATATCTAAGTTACGAGTTTGGCGAGCATTTGAAGAAGTGCGGAATACTTTCACAATTGACACCGCCGGGAACACCACAGCGAAATGGTGTGTCCGAACGTCGTAATCGAACTCTCTTAGATATGGTTCGTTCTATGATGTCACTTACAGATTTACCGCTATCATTTTGGGGTTATGCATTAGAAACAGCCGCATTCACTTTAAATAGGGCACCGTCTAAATCCGTTGAAACGACACCATATGAATTATGGTTTGGGAAGAAACCTAAATTGTCGTTCCTTAAAGTTTGGGGATGCGAAGCCTATGTAAAGAAGTTACAGCCGGACAAGCTTGAACCCAAAGCGGAAAAATGCGTCTTCATAGGATACCCGAAGGAAACTATTGGGTATACCTTCTATCATAGATCCGAAGGCAAAATCTTTGTTGCCAAGAATGGATCCTTTCTAGAGAAGGAATTTCTCTCGAAAGAAGTGACTGGAAGGAAAGTAGAACTCGACGAGGTTGTCGAACCTTCTCTCGAAATTGCGAGTAGCGCAGCACCGGAAGAAGTTCCTGTGGTGCCTGCACCAATAAGAGAGGAAGCTAATGATGGTGATCATGAAACTTCGGTTGAAGTTACTACAGAACCTCGGAGGTCAACGAGAACTCGTACCACTCCAGATTGGTATGATTCCGTTATGAATGTCATGGTGGTGGACAACACCGATGACCCCGAGACATATGAGGAAGCAATGATGAGCCCAGATTCCAATAAATGGCAAGAAGCCATGAAATCCGAGATTGGATCCATGTATGAAAACCAAGTATGGACTTTGGTGGACTTACCGGATGGCCGGAAGGCTGTCGAGAACAAATGGATTTTCAAGAAGAAAACAGATGCTGATGGTAATGTTACTGTCTATAAAGCTCGACTTGTCGCAAAAGGGTTTCGACAAATTCAAGGAGTTGACTACGATGAGACTTTCTCACCGGTAGCGAAGCTGAAGTCTGTGAGGATTATGTTAGCAATCGCTGCATATTATGATTATGAGATATGGCAGATGGATGTCAAAACAGCATTCCTCAATGGAGACATTGATGAAGAGTTGTATATGATGCAACCCAAAGGTTTTGTCGATCCTAAAGATGCTAACAAGGTATGCAAACTTCAACGGTCCATCTATGGATTGAAGCAAGCATCCCGAAGTTGGAATCAACGTTTTGATAAGGTAATCAAAAGTTTTGGTTTTATACAAACTTATGGAGAAGCTTGTATTTACAAGAAAGTGAGTGGGAACTCTGTAGCATTCTTAATACTGTATGTGGATGACATATTGTTGATTGGGAATGATGTAGACCTTCTTAATAGTGTCAAGGAATATTTGAATAATAGTTTTTCAATGAAGGATCTTGTCGAAGCAGCTTACATATTAGGCATAAAGATTTATAGAGATAGATCGAAACGCCAAATATCATTGTCACAGAGTACATATTTGGACAAAGTTCTAAAGAGGTTTGGAATGGAAGAAAGCAAGAAAGGGTTCTTGCCCATGTTGCCCAATACGACCTTGAGTAAAACTCAAAGTCCGACATCGGCAGAAGATAGAGAAAGGATGAGTAAGACTCCCTATGCCTCAGCCATAGGATCTCTAATGTATGCCATGCTATGTACTAGACCCGACATCGCATATGTTGTTAGTCTAACTAGCAGATATCAAAGTGATCCAGGAGTGGATCATTGGACAGCGGTCAAAAACATCCTTAAGTACTTGAGAAGAACTAAGGATATGGTTCTTTCTTATGGAGGTGATGAACAACTCGTTGTTAATGGTTACACCGATCCAGATGATTCTAAATCACAATCCGGATACGTATTTATTTTGAATGGTGCAGCAGTTAGCTGGAGGAGTGCAAAGCAAAGCGTTGTGGCGAGATCTTCAATTGAATCGGAATACATGGCTGCTTCGGAGGCTTCACAAGAAGCGATATGGATGAAAGAGTTCATTACAGAGCTGGGTGTGGTTCCTAGTGCGCTGGACCCAATGTCTATCTACTGTGATAACATGGGCGCCATAGCTAATGCGTAAGAACCAAGGTCACACAAGAAGCTGAAGCATATCAAGCTACGTTTTCACGCTATTCGAGAACATATCCAGGATGGGGATATAAAGATTTGCAAAGTACACACATATCTGAATGTGGCGGATCCATTGACTAAACCTCTCCCGAGGGCAAAACATGACCAACACCAAACTGCCATGGGTGTTCGGTATATTACCATGTAATCTAGATTAGATGACTCTAGTGCAAGTGGGAGACTGTTGGAGATATGCCCTAGAGGCAATAATAAATATAGTTATTATTATATCTTTGTGTTTATGATAAATGTTTACATTCATGCTATAATAGTATTAACAAGGAAACCATTAATACTTGTGTGATTTGTAAACTTAATTTGAAGTCCCTAGTATAGCCTCTATACTTCACTAGCTTGTTGGTTGATTAATGATTGTGGTTTCCCTATCATGAACATTGAGATGTTATCAACAACAAGATCATATCGTTAGGAGAATGATATGGTGGACATACTCCTATAGACAAGCGTAGCATAAAGATCAAGTCATTTCAATAGTTCAATTGCTATATGCTTTCTGATACATAGTAACCTGATTCCTTCGACCATGAGATCATGCATATCACCTTTACCGGATGGATGCTTTGATGACATCAAACACCACACCGTAACTGGGTGGTTATAAAGGTGGCATTGAGTGTTTGGAAAGTATTGGTTGAGACACATGGATCAAGAGTGGGATTTGTCCATCCACATGACGGATAGATATACTCTGGGCCCTCTCAGTGGAATGTCATCCAATTAGCTTGCAAGCATGTGACTTGGTCACAAGGGATCACATATCACGGGAACGAGAAAAGAGTACTTATCAGTAACGAGGTTGAACTAGGTATCCGGAGATACCGACGATCATAACCTCGGATAAGTAACATATCGTGAGACAAAGGGAAATTGGTATCGTATGTAAGTGGTTCATTCGATCGCAAAGTAATCGTAGAAATATGTGGGAGACATATGAATTTCCAGATTCCTCTATTGGTTATTGTTCGGAGAAGTGTCTCGATCATGTCCGCATAATTCACGAACCGTAGGGAGACACACTTAAGGATTCGACGTTGTTTGAGTAGTTATGGTATTATGAGAAAGATACCGAATGTTGTTCGGAGTCTCGGATGGGATCCGGGATATCACGAGGTGATCCGGAATGGTCCGGAGAATAAGATTCATATAAGAAAAGTCCCGTTTCGGAGTTCGGGAATGATTCCGGTGTTTTCATCGGGAATGTTCTAGAAGGTTCCGGATTGTCCGGCACTCCGGGGGGGAAGGGTACATGAATGTTTCATTGCATATTGGAATGATTGCATCATGTACTAAGTGTTCTTGCTGTCCCAAATAAAGGATTAAATTGAATCCTAAAACAGAAAAGTCAAATGTCCAGTTTGAAAGTCAAACGGCCAAAAACAAGAAACTGTGGGAAACAAGAAAGAGGAGTTGGGAACCGACTTGAGGGAGGAGTCTCCTCCCCAAGCCGGCGCGCCACCCAAGGCCGACTTGGGGAGGGACTCCCCTCCCCTGGCCGTGCCTCCCCATCTATAAAAGGAGGGGCAGGGCTCCCCTCCTAGACACACAAGTTTCCACCTCTAAATCTCCGGTTTAGAGCCGTTTTGGTTTAGAGCTTCTAATTGCTTTATCCAGCGGTTTAGAGCCTTCTAATTGGTTTAGAGCCTTCTAATTGGTGTGTCTAATTACTAGACCACTAATAGCCTCTCTCATAAGCTCCACCATACTCGCACCGGCTTAAGGCGAAGCCCTGCGGGATTTCCCCTCTACTTCCGGTACCACGCCGTTGTGCTGCCGGAATCGCGAGGAGAGTGCTACAACCTCCGCTGCCTGCTGGAACAAGGGAGAGGAAGGTCTTCGTCGAGTACCGAACGTGTGACCGACTGCGGGAGCGCTGCCGGAACGTGGCGCCGGAAGGATCGTCTACGCGATCTTGAGATCGGAAAGAGTACGACTACATCACCCACGAGAATCCGCTCTCGTTAAACGCTTTGGAATCTTCGAGGGTAAGTTATACCATCGACTCGTTGCTACAATCTAGTAGATAGATCTTGGCTTGTTTGTTTGTATGCGATAGAAAATTTTTTGTTTTCCATGCTACGAACCCCTACAGCCAGCAGCCGCCGACACGGCCCACCTTTGCCATCATCTGTCTCTGCGCGCGCGCCCTGTCGCCCCGAGCCGAGCCTCATGAGCGCTCCTTGTCACCGCTGCCCCTGCTTCCTTCCTTGGGCACCAGTTGGTTGTCGGTGTCCTTTTAATTCTTTGCACGCGTGTTGCTGGGCTTCACACATGTTGATGTGTCGGTGTGTACCGCGAAGTGCTACGATATGGAAGGTGTGGTGAATGTTGAAATCCCTGAGTTTTCCGTCGAGACCGAACCCGAACCCTCGGAACACCAAGATCTCCCAGTGCCGAGACCCGAGTCCGACACCGACAATCGAAACCGCGGAACCGACAAGTTCGCCTACCCGGACACCGTGCGACAAGACCTTCTCGGACCCGAGGACCATCAAGACTTCCGCTCGGCAACGCCAAGTACTCCTTCCTGGCTTCGAAGCCCGACCCCGTGGACCGACATGATCTCCTTCACGGATACGACAAGTACTTCCTCGAGGACGCCGAGTACTTCACCCCGGACACCGAGACCCTCGGGATCGCCAAGTTCTCCTTTCCGGAAGCATTGACGCCCGCGCGACAAGATCTACTTCCCAGATCCAAAGACCCCGGTACCCGATCCACTCAAGTTCGCCATCGACGACAAGATCGGCACTGACCAGGGCGGACCCGCTGCGCCCCGACGCCGAACCAAGTCCTGCTTCCCGGTTGCGACAAGACCTACTCCGATGCCCGAGAATGTTTCTGCCGGGACCGATCCCGTCGAACCCTGAACCCTGAGACCTACCCCGAACCCCCGGAACCAAGATCGTCGAACCCTAATGTGTGACCCTGATCCGAGCCCCTATTTTTATAAATGCCATCTATATAAACTTGTTGCATATAAAATTGCCATGCTTGCATACATATTGTCATGTGGTTTGGGGGCCTTATGCCGATTCACATTATAATTAAATATGGGGCCCATATGCGGGCAAATCTAGTCCTATATTGGCCTCATTTAAATTTTGTGTAGCGAACCGGTAACTTATCTTGCCCTGTTATTACAACATTTAAATTGCAGGGTAGCTAAACAACATGAACCATCTGAATAAATGTCGGGACCCCGGTTCCGCTTAATATGATCTAATTGCATCGCATCTTTGCCATGTCATGCGTCATACATGCATCATGCCCGATCTTTGCCGTAGTATTAAATAGTGCATCCGGTGTTTATTCTAGTGTTTTGCTTCTTCGCGGATAAGGCCGTTGAGTTGGTGTGAGCTTCGCCCCGATCTTCGGATGAACCTTCGACAATGTTTTCAGGCGAGCATCTCCCCCTTTCTACCTATCTTACTTTTATAGTATTTATTCCCTCCTGTTGATCTATTGCTATCTATGTTGCGTTGCTCTAGCTTTTCGTACCCGTGGTATCCCTTGCAGCCTTATATTGCCTTGGACACCTCCTATTACCGTTGTTTGGTAGATAGTTGGACCTGCGCGTCATAGTCGCTTGCTCAATTGCTGTTGCGTGTTGTCAAGTACCACAGTTGTTGGAGCATGGCCGCATGTTTAATGTTGGAGATGATCATGGCTTTAATTATCGTTCACTTTAATTATCGTTTAATAACTAAAATTGAAGTAGGTAAGCAGAGGCACAGGTGGGCAATAGATGTTATTTGGTTGTTAACCGTCCACTTGTGTCCCGTAGGACCCCGAGTACTTGATACCTGTTCCTTGAATATTCGCGCTATCCACATACGGGGGAATTATGGGACCCCCCTGAGCCAGAGCTTGATTCATTCTTATTTCTTGGGGCCACAAACTAGTTTGAGGTTTTAATTACTATCCTGTACTTATGCCATGCTTTACTGCTTTATTTACGATTGTGCGAGGAGCACACTGTACTGTTTAGGATCGTGACCCGTTTTCGCGGTATCGACAAGCCCAGTTTTGGGTTCCCAGTCGTTTACAGCCGGCCCCACAAACCTTGAGTCCGTCTCGGAGCCGTCCAGTTTCGTTGCGGGTGTACTCCAAGGGGTGGCCCCCTGAAATATTTCTGAATCTGGTGATTGCTTTGTCGTGAAAGCCTCGTTGGGTTTTGATTTGGTTTTTCCGAGGTTGATCGAGTGTGTGTTGCTATTTGTGCACCCCTGCAGGGTAAAACTTTCTGAAAGCCGTGTCCGCGGTTATGGACGACTTGGAGCACAGTATCTCGATCATAGACAACTATAACTAAAGTAGTGCTATAAATTTGACTTTATAATGACTAGTAATCAGCTTTACTATAATGGAATGGCTAAATAAAACTGCCAACAATTGCTTGTTTGGGATGTCGCTTGCGACCATTGTATCTGACTAGTAAGTATTGCAACTATAACGGAATGGCTAAATAAAAGTGCCAACAACTGCTGGGTTTTTGGGTTATCTCATGCTAATTGTATTTGACTAGTAAGTGTCGCAACTACAACAGAATGGTTAACTAAAACGGCCCACTGCTTATTTTATCAGGATGATTATCTATACTTGACTAGTAATTGCTGCAACGATAACTGAATAAATAAAACTGCCAACGGTGTGAGTCCCTCGGTTGACTTCCTCATTTGGTCTCGAGGGGGAAACACCAGGATGGGTTTGTTTGATGGTAGCATCAGGTTGGTTCCAAATAGGTCTTTCTTATCCCTCTCTGATTGCCGACAGTTATATCGAGTCTCTATAGGGTGTTTAGTGCATGCTGCCGCTGCCGCTTCAGCCCACTATACCTATGTAGGCGAGGACCGCCGAATTCTAGTCTCGCCGTGTACTGGCCTCAGTACTGACGCTCCTCCTTTTTCCTTTGCCCTTTGTCGGCACCCCTTTTGTTTAAGCAGGTTTTGAGATCGACGTCGTTAGCAGGGTTACCCTTTCGGCTTGGCCTAGGCAGGGTTATGGACGCCATTGGTTATTCTTCAGGGCTCTTAGCCCCATTTGCATCTTGTCCGTAGTCGGACGCTCTATCATTTTCAAGGTGATTTGGATCTTTGTACTGTATATCTGTATTCTTGACTCATGGAGTCGCTGTTATATATATCTGTTCTGTGGGTCCCATCGAGGACTGTTGTGTAATGTTATTACTTTGTTTTCCACCCGCACGAAAGTGCCTGGTGGGCACCTTTGAATCGTTTCTATGCGGGTTTGGCGGGTTTCGCTAAAACTTGCATAGGTCCGATTCTGAGGGTGTTACAGAGCCGTTGGCTCTAGGAGCTCTACGTGGAGGCACACAAGGTTCAGAAATTGAAGAAACAAGCGCGTTGTCGGACGTAGAAGAGTATGTCGTAGAGCCTTCGACTGCACTGGAGATGAGACGACTACGACCGACGCAAGCACGCATGCGAGACGTGCTGGACTACTATCCGAAGAAAGAATTTTGGACGATAAATTATCTGGTAAAGATGGAGTACGAAAATCAATGTTTGTTCATCAAGGAACCGGTGAAGACCGAAGGCACGGTCATGGACGACATCGACAAGGAGGACGCGGAAAAAAATGACGCGGATGAGAAGGGTCGACGTGAAGCCATGGAGAAGCCGGCGAAAGCAATGTCGATGACATGGAAGCTACAAGGAGCGGCGAAAGCAATGCCGTGGATGATGCCCGCGAGGAGTAGTTGGCGTATTTGGGACCCAGGTTGATGTAAAGAAGCACATTGTGATTAGAGGGTGATTGTTAGATAATCACGTGTCCTACACGTATTGGAAATGCAGTCCGAATATGTGTAGTGTCCAGGTAGTATACGTATATGTGTTAGACTAGGTTTTGAAGTAGTACACCGACTCATAGTTGATTAGGTCCTAGTAGTGCATATATATATGCACACACCTGGCCTTGTAATCTTGTACCGGACCGTGACCGTGAGTTGAGCAATACAAGAGAGAAAGCAAGGCTCGACAAGGGCCTTTGGCAATCAAAGTTGTTTTTCGTGTGCGTGCGTGAGTATACTAGTTAGATCAAAAGAATCGATCGGCCAGTACGTGCATCTCGACGGAAGTTAACGGATACGTACGTGTCGTCTTGTCGGAATTTCTTCGTTCGTCGGAAAGTATCGACAGCAGGGGTTGTGCTCACTTGCTAGAGCACTATTGCTCGCGGCTGCGCTTTGTCAGCTTGTTCAAATCTTCAGACATCAAGAACACCATCCTCCCCATTTCCCAGGCTTTATCCCAGTTGGGCCATGGACCAATCACGAACGCGGCGCACAAACAGTATTTTAACTGTCCTAGCCACGATCAACGACCAAACCTACCGCAAAAAAGCTAGCTTCCCTCCCCCGCGCCAAACACAAACAAAAAGGCAGTAGCACGCACGCACGCACGGGTTCCCCTGTAGCTCGCATCGCGCACCCCATTCGCCGTCAGTTTGAACCGGCTCGCACGCTCGCTTGGAATCTCGGGGGCAGAGCAGAGCAGGGCAGAGGCATCGAGAGCACGTCGTGTAGCCCGTAGAGGGCACCGCTGATCATTCCATACCAGGACCGCTTTTAAGCATGGTTACACGAGCAGACCGAGCATGCGCCACTTGCCCAGCAGGACAGGACCATCGTCTTCCCCGGCCCCGGCGGCCGGCGCGCACGCCGGCGCCGAGCACGATGATCACCAACACGCACACACACAAACCAGCTAATTATAACCAGCTACATGACGGCGCATGCGTTGACGTCGTCGTCGTTGAACATGTTGCTGACGGGGTCCGAGCCTCGCTGCGGCTCCGGGAGGTGGCCGTGCTTGTCGGCGTTGTTGTAGCCGTGGCGGTAGTAGTTGTAGGAGGGGCGGAAGGACTCCTCGTCGCGGAAGTACTCCTCCTTGCAGGTGAAGTGCAGCGGCTGGTCGGGCCAGAACTCCGCCTTCTTCCCGGCGCGCCGCACCTCCTTGAGCACCCGGTGGCGCTCCACGTACCCGGTCACCGTCACCTTCTCCATCTCCACCTCCACCTCCACGCTGTCCACGCCCCGCAGCTTCGTCAGCGCGTGCTTCACCACACGCGCGCAACCCGAGCAGCACATCCGAACCTTCAGCTCAACGGTCTGCACGCGCCACAGAAATACTCGAGTGGTTAACAATAGCACGCTCTGTTCATTGATCAAGGTTTACTAGTATTTTTTACTGGCTCCAAGTTTGTTTTTATATTTCTTTTTGTCTTTTCAGGACGCATGAGCTACTAGGCGTGCAACCAACTTGGTGAGCATCGAGTTCTCCTCCTCCTAGCTAGCGAGATGTGAGTGATGGATTAGTGAAGGTGGTTAACATCGTCTACAGATGCGATGACAATAGTGTGTGTGTGTGTTTGTAGTGGGCTGGGAATAATCTGAACATGCATGTCGAGTCGCAGTCGCATAAGTAACCAGGTTCCTCTACTGTACTTGCTGATGTGCGCATCATCTGAACAAAACAAAACATCTTTCCATGCATATGGCGAAAGCAAATGCTCCTGTCTAGAAGAACAGAGCATGCAAGAGCAACAAGCTGGAAGAAACAGCGCAGGGGCAGAGCTATGTGTGTATACCTGCAGCGAGAGCGGCCTGCTCCGGCCCATCCTGCGCCCGGCGAGCCCGCCCTGGTTGTTGTAGTACAGGGTGTCGGCGCTCGTCGGGTGGCTGCTGTGGTAATACGCGCCGGCGCGGTGGTTGTGGCGGCCGCCGATGGGGTAGAAGCACCCGTACAGGAACGACGACAGAGCCGACGACACAGACATGGCTGTCGCCTCCCGCACAACAACTTATACTACACTAGGGAAGAAGAAGAAGAGTGCACGTACGGGCAAACTCGTGCCGGCCACTGCGAGGGAGAATGCTTTGCGTTGCTAGAGCGTTTCTTGCTCGCTGCAGTTGCCTCTGCGACTGACCTTGCGATGGTTTATAGGCTTGTTCTCCGGGGAGAGGGAATGGTATCCGGTCTGGGATGGGCTGCAGTAACCTTGCCTCGCCCCCTCATTTTATTGCTTGAAATCTGGGCGGAACAAAGGGGGCCCTGCTCCTGTTCTGCCACCTCAGCCGTGGATTACTACTACTACCACTACTCCTTCAAGAGGAATCTTGGGGTCAGGATATTATTATGCTAGGAGAAGAAAAGGGAATTATGAATGGCTTTCATGAGAAACCTCTCAAGATGCAGGAGGGAGATGAGCTGGCGAATGATGCTTGTGTCGAGCCCTTTATTTTTGCACTGCATTGCGTCAGAGGCTCAGAGCTGAAATGAATGGCCGGAAGAGTTCTATACTCCAGTAGCGAACTGCTTGTAAGACAGGCTCAGTCAGTGATCCAACTACAACATGTTCTGCAATGCTAATTGTTCGACAGCAAAACAGTGTTCAGAACTAACCATGACAGGTGTCGGGAAAACAATTGTTCAGGCTTGGTCGATCTCGATTCTCAGCTGCTAATTAACACTCAGGTTAAGAGAATATGTGAGTGCGTGTTTTAGTCCTGGGTTTGGCAACTGATTCCACACAAAATAAGTGATTGCTTAGCGACTAACCCTCTGAAGAACAGTGCTGCACAAGGCAGGAAAAGTGTTTGGTGCAGGAGGAATATATGTCAGGCCGGGGGGAGAAAAGTTCTCGAGATATTCCCAAAAATCTTCTCCTCTTTTCTCCCCTTCTCTGCACAAGCGAGCTCGCCACCTCTCCTAGGAACTCGTTCCAAAGCTCGTGCCTCCCTCCATGATATTATGCCTTGTTCTTATTCTGTCCAGGCTTTCCTGCACACAGCATGCTCCACTGTTGTGCATGAACCTAGTCTTGTGGCTTTCAGAGGAACCTTGCTTTACTTTTTTATGTGTAGTTTGGAACCTGGAACAGTGCTGATCCTACAATAATGCTCTTTGTGCTGGTATCTTCCATAATTCTCTTGTTTAGTTGGTCGATTTGACAAGACACTGGGCAGCTAGGTTAGCCCATGGTGGCCAGATAGATTAGCAATGGATAGATATCACATTTCATATATACCTCGGTTCTCATAGACTTACTCTGAATCACTTGCCTAGTTAGAGATAGCTACCTAGTGACTTATTAGTGTTCTGTGCTGATTTTCAGGAAATGCGCTACACGTAAGCAAACTGATCTTAGTGACAAGTTGACGTGCGGCGCCGAGAATTGATGCGGCGGTAATGTGCTATGTGGTCAAGCTACAGTCCATCACCTTTAGCCCTCATCTTACATATGGATACTCCAAAATTTGAATCCTCAATTATATCCAAGTGATCTCAGTGGTCAGAACAGTAAAGGGGGAGTGCCTGCTGCCCTAACACTCAATAATTATGCGATTAAAATAGGCGCCAGCTGCTACCTCTTTCGGCGAGGGCCTTGTCCTCATTATGCCCACTAATTAAGCAACTTAAAACTAAAGCTGTTCCTTGGGTGTCTTGGTTTGATTTAATCAGGGACCCTGTCCCATGCCTCCATTTCAAGTTTCTTCAGTCAGATGTTTATTGCATAGGCTACAGGCTACAGCCAGCCACCCTTTTCGAAAATATTCCTTTTTGGTGAAAGATCTATTTCTTGTCATCTTTAAGCACCAGCCATCAATTCCAAATTCCTCGCAGCTCACTGTAATCATTGCACATCACTCACTGAAAATTTCCCCTTGAGGTAGTGCATTCAGCTCGATCGGTAATGCGGAATCGGTTGTGGCGAATGGTCCACACGATGAACTCGAAATGATGAACTTTGGTTTATTTTTTGATGTACGAATTGTCCTCTGATGAAAAAAAGTCGTCGAAAGGTCTTGATAACATACCTGCCGTTGCAGCTGGTCCGGTAATGTTATGCCCTGCAGGCACCTAGTTTAAGCCTAGGCTTTGTGTAAAGGGGAGTTGGGGAACATTTTAGTTTGGTGCTAGTCATATGAAAAGCTAGATAATACTACTGCAATGATGGAACTAGAGTTACTAGAACATGCACTTGTGAGAGGTAATGGAGAGGATTACTCCCTCCGTTCCAAAATATAAGACGTTTTAGGTTTGTGAAGAAAACGAATCTAGACTTATTTTAGTATGTAGATTCATTTCAAACGTCTTATATTTTGGAACGGAGGGAGTATATGTTAAGGATGCCGACGAAAAAGAGGACAGATTCTCAAAACCTTGTGGTAGAATCCAAAACGATCTTGTTTTTTTTTCATGGAAGTCAGAACTCCCAACAAGGTTGTGTTGAGACTTTTATTTTTGCTATTTTCTGGCACTGAGTATTGGGACAAACAAAGTTACTTTCTTGATCAAGTTTTTTCTTCACGTTTTCCAAGTATTCCTTTCTGTATCTTTTCCGTGCATGTGGGTGTTTTCCTCAGAAAAGAGTGAACATTATCTGCAGAAATCTCCACGTTACTGATATTCCCCATGACCATACTTTTCTTTTGCAGTAAGTAATATCTACTACTACTCTACATGTGTACCATGAGATCCGAAGGTACGCAAACCAAAGCGAAAACCACTGGCTTGAGCCGAATGCAGTGCCGTGCCGGAATCTGATCTGAAGACATTAGTCAGATTTGGGGGCAAAAGCAGCACCCTTTTGGAGAAACACAAGACAGAACACTGCAAGAAGTGCATGCAAAGTAACAATGTCTCGTGAGAGAAAGGAAGCTGAGAAATGACCGCGAATAAGGAAAAGGCGGGAAATGCTCTCTGCTCAAGTTGAGGGATCGGAGGCAGTCCGAGAAAAGTAGCTAGCCGGAAAGATCAACCTGCCTTTTTTTTTTGGCTTTCGACGTACGTACTCGATCGGATTTGGAAGAAGGCCATGGTAAGTTGCAGTTCAGACTGCAGACACTACTGATGCCCTGTTCTCCCAGTGTGCATGTTTTGCTTTTGCTTATATCTGATGAAAAAACTCGGCTGAAAAACCCTGATCGGAACGGTTTTTCCGAGCTTTCCAGTTGCGGGAATCGATGATGGCACCAGATAGAAAGATGCAATCGTATCAGCCTAAATCGAATATGTAATGTCGCGGCAGATGAGGATGTGACAAAAAGACCGGTAAATGACACTATCGCCGAGCACATTTTGGGTACCTAAGCTAGCTACCTGGCTAGCAGAATGGAATACATTCCTTCATTATCCACAGAGCACAAGAAGCTAGCTAGCCGCTAGCCTACACTGCCCACCTCCGACTCCGATCCACCACCATCGTGGAGCTGCCGGAGTGGCGCCGCCGGCGAGAGGAGATGGGTACAAAAGGCAGCGGGGTGTGGGTGGTGACAGTAACAGCTAGCTGCGCCCGCGGGCGAGCGATTCGGATAGAAACGAATTTCACTACACGCACGCCGGCCGGCCGGCCGGCCATGGGATTCCCGGCGCACTATGGCTAGCCGGGCAGAGGCGGGAATATAAGCTGACATGGACGGACACGTCGATCGGTGTGTGCCGACTGCCGGCTTTACATACGTACGGCATCTCGATTATAAATCCGGGTTCGATGCCTTGGCTACTAAGGAGGGAGAAGGGGACTGCTCTGCCTCTGCTCGCTCGTCCACGAATTTGTTCAGGGGGAGGCCACGATCGAGGCTGAGATCGCTGATATGATCGATCGATGTCCAGGAGGGGATACCGTCACGTCGCCCGGGCATCTTTGTTGGCTTGACCCAAAAGATATACACTGATATAAAAAAAATGCAGGAATCGGTAAGATAAACTGTTTGATTGCACCGCAGAAAAACATAGAAATTTTATAGGGTTTAGGTATATGTCATAGTTGTTATAGGCATATAGAAATTCAAGAGGTCTCGCCTCTTGTTAAAAATCCCACATGATTGTAGTGTACGAAAGCAATACATAGGAAATTTGTAAGATTTATTCTTTTGAAATAAACACATTCTATTAGAAAAATTCGTATGGATTGGAATCCTATAAAATTCCTTTGGAAATTCTTTAAATCAAACAGGCCCTAAAGACTCTATTTATATTTTCAAAAATCTTAACCTTTTGTTATTTTTTTTATAAAGGGTGCCTTATTACTTTAAAAAATTAAGAATTACATCTGACCTCTGCATAACTATAATACACATGGCCGCCACAAGTCCAAAGTCTTAAAATATAAAAGAAGCAAATTACATATGAGAATGAGAAATTACAAAATGCCTAAGGTGATACGAGGACCTATCCAAAAATTATGCTGCCACCTATGTCGGATAAAAAAAGTCCTTGATGTGTCATCTAGACATGTACACACCTCCGTAAACAAATCGCGAAACTCCACGTGATGAAGCAATGACCATAAACGAAACATATCGGTACACATGTAGATAATATTCATGAGAAAGCATTTTTATCATTAAACACTTTATTATTTCTACATAGCCGCAACGACTAAACAATGACAGTCGCTCCAACCCTAAGAATTATATGCCTATGGTCTATGCCATGTGGCAAATTTCCAAAGATATTGACGACTATGTGTGGATACAAGTCCTAAACTGCTTAGATGACTGACCATATTGAACAGAAAAAACTGTATTAAAAGAACAAGTGAATAATTACGTCATCATGATGTAAAAAAACACAACTCGTATTCCAGTGCCAACTCCGTTTAACAAGATTATTTTTAGTGAGAATAACCTCCGACGAAGATACCAATCAAATTTTTTATTCTTAAGTATCTTCATGTTCTAGATTTTTCTATTATCATAGATTGGCAAGTCTAGCTGGACAAGTGTATTGTACATAGAACTAATTGAAAATTCACCATTCTCATGTAAGTTCTAGCGGAATTCATCAGACCTAGGTGCTAATTGGATATTATCCAAGCACTGAAGCAAGTCATTTCAAGAGGCAAGTCGTGGTCCAAGTAAATCTCTTCTAAAGATCACGTCCAGAGGAGAAGACTCATACTCCACACGCGTATAGTTCTCATCGGACTCATTTAATTCACGATTTTCCAGAGCATGATCCTTAGGTCTCGTAGAAATCAAACCAATCCGGATGGTCGAGCATGATCCTACTTGAATGAGGAAGAAGAAGAAGAAGAAGAAGAAGAAGAAGAAGAAGAAGAAGAAGAAGGAGGAGGAGGAGGAGGAGGAGGAGGCATATATTGGATCTCTCAAATTCATCGGTTCCAATTCACAGGCAACTACAAAGAGGAAGAGGTTCAACTAGCAAGAGATTAGAAAGGAGAGTAGGAGGAGGAGGATGAGAATGAGGAGAGGCATATATTGGATCTCTCGAACTCATCAGTTACATTTCACAAGCAACTGCAAAGAGCAAGAGGTCCCACCTAGCAAGGAGAATTTCGGAGTCCATACAGTATTGTCAGGGACATATGAAGAAACCACATCACGCGTCTCAACTATCAAAATCCTTGCGATCAATGCTCGCATGTCCGTGAAACTACACGAGGAGTGGCAGGCAAAGTCTTCGCCGACTCCACTTTCGCTCCTAGAAAGTAACCTCCGAGCCTCAACGAGCGTGTCTAGAAGCTTGAGGTATATAAAATTCGCTCACTTATTCATCGTGATATTGTGCACGAACGTCTTAGCAAACTAGAGAAGATGGTTGACGATGACACCAATGTTGTTCTCAAGACCTGCTTAATGAGCATCACCATCCTGAAAAAAGCATGGGCATGTAGGATTTCTCTCTCCTATTCTTTTACATAATTATATTTATATATTTTTATACTTTTGTAAGTAGCCATTGACTTTACCTTTTTAGCGTAACAAAAATCTCTCAGTTTAGAGGTTGGACAAGAGGTTAAATAATTTGTTATAAACACATAGGATATGATGTTGAACTAACTTTTGACCGGAAAACATACTATTTAGGGCATGTATAGTCGTTTAGACGGCCACCGTCTATACAATACTGTGAACATGTTAGCTATAGACAGCAAAATAGACGAGTCGTATATCATATTGTCTTCTTAGCTGTCTGTAAGATGTGAAACTCCTAACCGCACGTAGTTGATTATATTATATATTAACACTAATTACTCGGGAAGAAAATGATCAGAGGACAAGATTTCTTCTAGGCCACACATAACCGACACCATCTATACAATGGGACGGGAGGTGTCGCTAACAACCAAATTAAACAGACTTAGACCGTCTGGAAGATTACTGACGACCTCCCTTTCTCTTTCCTCTAACCCGACCCAAAAAACCTGATGTGCACTATTACCGACGGTTGACTATATACTACTGCACATGCCCTTAGAGGCTGAAAGATCGAGGTATTATGGATGGTGAATAGGAGTTAAAAGAATTACTGTGAATTAAAACCAAAATATAGCGGAAGTAATAGATAACTTTTTTTTAGAAACACAATACAATCGTGAACGCTCACAACACGTATATGTACCCACCCTATGAACACGCACACATACACCCTACTCCTATGTGCACCTCCGAGAGACTGATCCGGTAGATCGGGTCTTGAGATTGATGAAGTCACCATGAGTGTCTCGCTGTCGATGAGAACACCGTCTCCTATTAAAAGAATATTATGTCTCTTATACAAGACAAGATACACTGTCAATCCTGGGGTTTCAACCCTCGTAGGCTAGAACTATAACTATCCTCTTAGCCATCCAACTACAGATTTGTTTGCAAGCAATAGATAACTTGCGGTTTATAGAGGTGCAACGGGCTGCAGAATAGCTCTGTTGCCTTCCTTTTTTTATTCTCTGTTTTTTCATTTTGGTTTTTGATTTGAGAAAAAAAATACAGTTCGTGATGTTTGTTTTCCGCTTGGACCGGATACGTTCCGGGGCACACCAACTTCACAGGCCCGGAAGGCCCAGCTCCTCTCAGTAAGCTGAGCGTCGTCTGCCACCCACAACGATCCTTGCGACCCGATCCAAACCCACTCACTTTTGCCGACGCGATACGCACTCCACTTCCGCACCGAACAGCAGCCACAGCCCCGTCGTCGAGACCATGGCGTACTCCGGCGATCGCCGGCCATCCCCTCCCCCGCAGAAGCACGCGACCCTCTCCTACCTCTCCCCCTCCGCCACACCCTTCACCGTCAGCCGCCCCCGCGACGTCACCCCCGATCCAATCCCCAACGCCCCTGCTAACCCTAGCCCTTACCCCGAACTCCCCACGGCACCGTCGCTGTACGACTCCTGGGTCGAGCCTCCCGCAAGCTACATGGATCTGGAGGCCGGAGCGGCTTCGGGGTTCAGAGGTGAGCTGACGCCTTCTCCCGTGACCGGGGTCGTGGAATTATGGTGCTCGATTTGTTCGTTTTGATGATGTCTTCATGGTGGCGATAGTTGGCTAGATATGCATCTTGGGTTATACCGGGTGTTTGATTCAGCTGAGATATGAATAGGGGGTCGAGGGGTGCGTATGGTCATATTACCTGGGATTATGTGATGCGATCATGAGTACTGATGGGAGTAATTATGCGATCATAGATCGGAAAATGTATTAGGAGTAGCAGATTGAGTTAGTGTCTGGACTTTTGACAGAGGCATGTATTGGTGAGCTAGTCACGAGCCATGATAAATTATCCATATGCATCTCATTGTTCATGTTATTAGTGCTGACTTATAATTCCAGTGTCAAAGGTGATTTCTTGGAGGAAAAAATGTTGCAGTATTTTCTACTCCCTCCGTTTCAAAATATAAGATGTTTTAGCCTTTTTCTGAAACACATGTATCTAGATGCCTTTTAGTGTGTAGGTTCAGAGCAAAATGAGTGAACCTACACACTAAAAGACGTCTAGATACATGTGTTCCAAAAAAGGTTAAAACATCTTATTTTGGAAGGGAGGGATTAGTTGTGTAGTGACGCATGATTAAACTTACATTGTTACCTGACAAGACCAACCAAATTATGCAGGTTTTGCCAATTCTGATGGGTTTCTGGTTTCCGACAATGCACAAAGCAGCATGTACACCGGGAATCATTTTGGTACATCCATGCAGCCACTTCCCTTCACAGCCAGCAGCTCAGAGTGGATGGAAGAGAAGTATCCTGGGATTTACCAAAGAACGTCGAAGGCCCCCTCAAGTGATTATGGATCAGCAGTTGTCCATCAGCCTTCCGTGCCTCCTAATATGTTTGCTTGCTTAGATAAAATGTCTTGCTCCACATCCCAGCCAGTGAATCAATATTCTCCGTATCCTGCTTATGATAACTACACCTCACACCCTCCATCATGCTCAACATATCCATTGAATTACGAGCTGTCCATGCCATCTGTTGCTGCCTCACCTGAAGTATGTGCTACAACAAAGCCATTGTCGCCCACAGCAGATGGCCGTATATTGGAAAATGCATTTCCGGCACCTTATACGAACCCCTGCAGATTAAATCTTGATTATTTTGACACTATGCAGAATGAACAGAAAAATCTCTTTGGATATCAAACTTCTTATAAACAGTATGAGGACTGGATTAGCTCAGATAATGGTACGAGAATAATGGGAAGCTATCCACTTAGTAGATGTGGAGTTGGAGAGAATCATCTGAGTGAGAGTTCAGAAACTCGGAGACCCATGCAGCCAGGAACCTATCCACTTACTAGACATGGAGTTGGAGAGAACTATCTTTTGGGTGAGAGTTCTGAAACCGGGAGACCTGTGCAGCCTTTATCAGAAGCGAAATCTGGTTTGAAGAACTTACAAGCATCATGTTCCAAAGTTTCTCCGTCAGAACACTCATTTCCTCAGCCTCGTGAACTTTTCATTGAGTCACTTGAGGTGAACCCAGTTGTTGATTCTCCTTGTTGGAAAGGGACACCAACTGTACATCACCAATCATTTGGTGTCGTGAAAAATGATGAGGCTCCTTATTCTGTTAATGGCTCAGCTGATCTACCTGATTTGCACCAAACCAAGAAGCTTCCTGAGTCCAGTGCTGATAATTCCGTTTTATTTACCAAACATCAGGATACATCAAATCCCGAGAATGATCTGTGTGTACCTGATTATGTAAACTATCTTTCTGTGTTTAGTCTGCCCTCAGGGTGTAATAAATCTGAAGGTCATAATGATAAACACCCATCCAGTGTTGGGGATCTCAGTGGTACGGAAAAGTCTAACTGCGGTTATGTATCTGTAGACCAAGACACCAGAAGCGATAAACATGTGACCTATAAGACAGGAGAAGATTTTGGTAATGTGGTAGCACCAGGTCAACGGGGAAATGTTTTTCTTGCCAAAAGCACAAACGAAACCATGCAAGGCAGAAATGTTGTAGGTACGAGTGAAGAATCTGGTAAAGTTTCAAACAATGTTGATGCAGCTCCAATTGCACAGGTTAGAAGTTTGACAAAAGAAAGTCTAGAAGATTTTTTCAGTGTCCATAAAGCGGCATCAGCATGGGCAAATCTGCACTCAAGAATGCCTATGAACGAAGGTCTGGAGCATTTAACCGATTGCAACACAGGTATTGAGGAGTCGGTGAAGATATCTTCAGACAAGGTCACCTGCAGATCGAAGAGTCAAGAAGAATTAATCAAGTCAATTTATAATTTCTCAGTAATGCTTCTATCTACGTGCGATGGTGGCTATCAGTTGGAGGAATCTGAACATTCACTTGTTCAGTCTGTGATACAAAATCTCAGTTCTTTGAGTTCCACGATAAGCAAGGTATGGTTATATGGTACAATACCTGTCTGTTGCCTTGCCACAACTTGATTCATTTATGTTTTCATGAATACTCTATAAAGTCACTTTGGATGACTTATACTCATTCATTAATCTTATGATCGAAAAAACAAAAGATATACGTTAAAACCTGAAAGGGCACAAGTTTTGTCACTCGTATTTAATTGCTTTGTTTGATATGAATGCTTATTGTTTACTTTGACTGGTTAAATGTTTTGGCTACCTGAGACATTTCCGTACTTTAGTTTGCACCTACAGTTCAAACTTCTAAGAATGGAAAAATTTATATTTTTTGGTGGTGATGTGCTTTTTGGTTCATGATAACTGAGGTCTTATCCAGTATTGGCTGAAACAATACATTCCTCGCGCTTTCCTTGTAGCAGTGTTAACAGCCACTGATACAACATCCCATGTCAAGTTGAAAATGGTTCGACCTGGTAGTTAACACCATGATCCTTATGTTAGCTGTACAAACCTAATGCCTACAAGTTTCCACTTAGGGATCTACTCTAAATTTCTTATGCTGTAAACAGAATAGAGTAAATCTAATTGTGTTTCTAGGTCATTATGAAAATGGCAGTCTAATTCTCAGTTTACCCATTTTGGTTTGTCTACTTTCTCGTGCAAGGCTTCATTAAAATCTGATGCTGTTACTAGCAACGGCTACCAAATGAAGTCAGAAAAAACGAAGTGCACTGGAAAGAATCATCAACCTGAGAAGTTTGATGGCCTTGATTGGGAGAACATTGGCGCAGATTTCAAAACAGTTATTTTGCAGGTAGTGATTTATTCCTTAGGAATATGTTGGTATCTGCTATCTTCTCGAGCATTGAACTTATGTTATTGCTATCTTCTTGTGGGCAGGATCTTGCTAAGCTTCCAGAGGAGAACATGGACGGTGGTACTGAAGATGCACAAACAATGGTATACAAGAATCTATGGATCGAAGCTGAAGCTTCCATGTGTAAACTCAAGTATGAACTGCAACTTGCCCGCATGAAACTTGCAACGAAAACCCACAGTCAGCAAACAGGTCAGTACTCGTGTGTTTTTTTTTTTGTGTGTGTAGCAAGAGACCACACCTTAATTTATCTGGGTACTTCTGAGCATTCCCTTACACCTGTATGTTAAATAATCTTGCAGCTACAGCACCTACTAATTCACTAGGAGAAGCCAAAGCCTCTAACTTGCACAAGCCTGAGAAGTCATTATGTACTGGAGAGAGGGATGATTCTAGCAAACAACAAAACCCTCTGAAAGAAAACCATATCCATAACGCGATATTACTACCTCAGGGAGGTGATGCTGATGTCTTTGCTCGACTGCAAGTTCTAAAGCTCCGTGATGAGTCTGCCTCTAACTTGCACAAGACTGATAACTCATTATGTACTGGAGAGAGTGGTGATTCTAGCAAACAAAACCTTGTGAAAGAGAGCAATATCTATACCACGACGTTACTACATCAGGGAGGTGATGCTGATGTCTTTGCTCGACTGCAAGTTCTAAAGCTCCGTGACGAGTCTATAAATTGCTTCCATGAGCAGACCGAAACAAGCAAGTATAACAGGACAGATGTTGATGACACTGTTTTTGATAATGCTGTTGACGCTAGGATAAGCTCTTTAGTGGAGGACATCATCAAAGAGCGTCCGGAAGCAAGTAGCAGTGAAGGTGACGAGGCAGACGGTGTTACTACTGCCGCACTTGATGATTTCCTGAGCTGTAACAACAATAGAAGCTCGATGGATGAGGACACCAACATAGAGCTGCTAGGATCTGGTGAAAGCAAAACCCATGGTGCTTTCATGGCTAAGCTTAAAGATTTGATGTGCTGCAGTGATGATATAAGCTCTTCAAGCGAGGTTAATGCTTGTCAGCTCCAAACAGCAAGCAAAAATGAATCTAGCCAATTTGGTCAGCTTGAAGACGGTGTTATGGCCAGATTGCAAGTACTGAAAAGACGTATAGACAACACTAGCAGCGTGGAGGGAGAAGAGGTGTTTGATTCAGATGATTGGTTGGGTCACTTTGAAAGAAAACAATCTCGTCGTGGAGCGTACGATGAGCTAATTGAGAAGACTGATTTTTCTGATGATGCCGAGTTGAGAGCTCTATCTGATGAAGCGGACAGCAAAACTGCAAGCCAGTACGTCGGCTCATTGCTTGAAGAGTGCCATGTTCCCTCAGCACCAGCCGAAGCTGCAACTGCTCATTTGCATGACGAGCGGTTAAGCCACTCGCCGTCAGAATGGGAGCATGTGCTGAAGGAGGACTTTTTCCTCCCAGGAAAGCCTTTGAAGTGAGAGGCTTCTGCTCTTTGAAGTGATAGGCGTCTTCTGCCCACCCATTGGTTTACTCCGAAGATCTTGTATGTGCTGTATATACGTTGTTAACTTAAACAGTACGCAAACTGGTAATTCTGACATAAGCTGCACTGTCAAACCATCGTAGATTGACTTTGCCCAAAAAACTGGAACTTTATGTAGGACTATAATAAGAAAATAATCTCAACTGATTGCTCATACCGAGCTTTATGTAAATATATGTTGCCTACCATAACTGGTTGTATCCTTGGATGGATCTTGCACAACACTTGAACACTTGTGTATTACGCACCATAATCTGTGATCCTTAATGCCTGTATGTGTGTACCATGAGCGTATCTATTTGCTTTTGATTATCTACTACTGTACTGGATTCTCCAGACGTCCCTTGTGGAACTGTTGTTGGTTCATTCAGATATTGTGCTCCGTTTGTCTTGTGGAACTCTGTCAGGGGTGTGATGTATATAATGAGCATGTACATATGCAGATTTTTTTTGAGGCCCATTTATGTAGGAAGTACTGTATTTCTTTACTTTGTGCTGCAGCTAGCCATGTTGCACTGGGTGATGCCGAGAAACCTCTGCAAACTGGGAGGGCCAGCCGTCAGCTGTGCCGGTTGCAGGCAGGGGCAGCTGACTTTGTTACCTACACATAGCTTGGCTACTTGCAGTCCCAGATCCACCAAGAGCATGCATGTGCCACATTGATGGAGAAACATGCCAAATGACCTCCAATGCAATGCGCAGGCAGGCAGGCAGGAAGGTTGCAAACCTGGCGGATTTATTTATTTTTTACCGCTAAACTTACTGTTACTGCCGTGTTGTGTTGACCTTGGGACGGAGGGAGAGAGAGGACGACGGCCATGGCCCTGCCTGCCTGCCTGCATGCTACAGTGATTAGTTACGGCGAGGCAGGAAGGCAGTGTCGCTTGCAGCGCAACCGGCCGATTGGTAGTAATGTGCGCGGGAACAAGGGAATAGGACGACGCCGTTACGGCTAATCTGAGATCTCGTGGAAGCGGAAGCTGCAGCAGCGGATTGCCAATGAATTCGTCGATCCGGCGAGCGAGCTAAAGCTGCCGCTGCCAGTCAGGGCCAGGCCACCGTAGCTGGTGACCGATGCCCCTTAAGCTAGCAAGTATGGTCGCAGCTAATGCCCCCTGCCATCCACCGTCCAAGGATGAAGAAACCAAATCACGGCGAAGATCGACGCACAGACTAATTAGTTATTAGCCAGATCCGACATGAGGCTCCTCCGACCTCTTGCCTGGCGCTACGTACATACGTACAGATACAGTGGTTGTTCAGCGAATCGGAGCGCCGGCCGGTCAGCTCCGAGTCACTCGCGTTTATATACGTAGTATTCACGACTCGCGAGATCTTGCTCCAGGTCCAGGGGTTGCTCTGGGTATATCCTGCGACGGATCGATCGGCCATGTGGTGGCGCTTTGACGAACCTCTGAATGAAGGACTTGTGGTACCTGGTCTGGGCCCGCATGGCAGCGGCGAACCCGGGATTTGCCATCTCCTGATCCTTCGTGTGTGTGTGTAGTGTGTACACGCCTCGCCGCCGTCCGCTGTACCGTGCGTAGAAAGGGGAGGGGAGGGGAGGGGAGGGGAGGCAGGCAGGCAGGGTGCGCAGAAAGCGAACCAACGGTTTTGCCAGGCGTGGGTCACGCGCTCCGATGCGGGCCCCAAGCGCGCAGATCTACGGATTTTGTCAGCTTATTATCGTCCCCAATCAATACCACGAACAGTATCTCATAGCGAAGAAAAAGAGGTATTAGCATTGGGGTACTCTTGCAACTAAGGAGCAAACTCATACAACATGTTGCAAAATGGGGCTAGGCAGTACACAAAGTATACGATCCTTGCTAGTTTAGTACATCACAGTCCGAAAAGAGGCCAACTAGAAACCACGTAGGATTTGTAATTTTGCAGAAACAACCTTTGCTAGTTGGACAATCTCACATTGCAGCAGTTGGAGACAGGGGCTGACATTTAATGACTTGAACCCTTTGTTCCGACCAATTAATGAATTAGTACATGTACTGTAGCTAGGACCCACCCCCACGTGGTCTGTGTGATCGGCTATTTTGTCGCTACTGCCTCCCCGCCCTGCACTTTACCTCGTACTCTTTGTCCTCTCGCTTTGTCCTCTCGCCACTGCCGCGGCGTACACGAGGAGCGGAGCGCCGCCGCCCACGAGGAGCGGAGCTAGGCCGCGATGGCCGACGATCCTTACTACCGTCGGTGGGATATGGAGGCGCCCGATTATGGTATGTGTTCTCACATACTTCTTTGTCCCATTCTGCTGCTCTAGCTCGTCCTCCTCCATGGATTTACCTAGGGTTCTTGGTTGCGTCTGTTTAGTCAGGGTTCTTGGCTGCCATGGTCAGGGTAATGGACATGGTCAGGGTAATGGCCATGATCCCCCTAGTGTCTTGTGGTCAGATGTTCATCATGCAGAAGTTGGCCTCCCCCTGTCTTCTTGGCATCGATCCTGTGTTCGGCTCCCCTTTGTGCAAAATTAATGGTGTTGAACGGCTTTGGGGCATGTTGAGATGTTGTTCCAGATGTTAGAGATGTCGATGGATAGTGCCATGTTTTTAGATTCAGAGAAAAATGTGGTCTTTTTCTGAATTTGATGGATGCACCAAAAAATTCTGCCTTGTTTTCAGATTCAGAGAAAGGTGGTCTACTTGCTGAATTTTGTGCAACAAAAATACAGAGATAGCAGTGCTTTGTTGTTATATATCTGTTCTTGGGTGTGATCTATGTGTGATTGGTGTGCATGAAAGCTTCTTTTTTTGTACTACAGTTAACTGAATTTGTGCTTTACTGAATTTATGCACTGCTATTCAGTTATTTGATGGACTGTGTACTAGAATGCAGGTGGTGACCTAGAAAAGTTTACATTGTCAATTGAGCATAATGGATTCTTCTGTGGATTGGAAGGTGATATAGATTATGTGGAAGGGACAGTTGACTTTTTTGACAATTGCAGATGTGAGACATGGTCACTACTATGGATACATGATTTTCTAGTCCAGCTAGGGTGTGTGATAACTGAGAGGTTAAGTTTGTATTGGTGTTTACCTGGGAAAGAACTCAAAGATGGTGGGCTTGTGTGCATTGAGGAAGATGCTGATATTGTGTCAATGATTGTAGCTGCCAGAAGCACAAACAGTTGCAAGTTTTAGTTGATCATGGGAATTTTATCAAGGGGCTCAGGCCAGATGTAATTCTCAATCCAAGGCAGCACCCATCAGATGGCAATGTTCAGAAAGAGAAGAGTGCACTGGAGCAACCAGCAATTGAGAAAGAGCAGAGTGCACTGGAGCAACCAGCAGTTGAGAAAGAGCAGAGTGCTATTATTTGGGCAGAAGATGATGAAGAAGATGGCCATGGAAGTGCTACTAGAGTGGCAAAGAGGGCTAGGGTACATGAACTTGGCATGGTAGAGTATGAAGAAGAAGAGGGAGAAGATACAGATTCAGATTTCTATGACAGTGATTATGATGCAGAAGATGGTGATGATGACATCTGGGAAGCAACAGTTGACAAGGATGTGAATGATCATGATGAAATGGTGGAAATGGTTGAAGAAGATGATGATGCAGGGTATCAGTATGAAGACCTCAGTTTGACAAAAGAGCAAGAGGAGGAGTTGAAGTACAGATTTCAAATGTTCAAAGCAGAAGTTGACATGGAGGTGCCACAATTCAAGAGCAAGGAGATGCATTTGACAGTGATAATGGGGATGGACCTGACCAGCCACACATTCTCCAGGTTTGTTCAATGAATTGTCAATGCAGTTTTCTATGAGTTGTCTCTGTTAGTACAATTCTCACCTGAAATTCTTGTTGCACAGCACATTATCCCTCAAAATCCAAATCCTCAAAATGATCCAAGCAATCAAGTCCACATGATGGTATATAGGATGGGCCAGGAGGTTGTCTTCTTGCACTCTTTAAATTTTCACACTGAATTTTAGCAGTTCAGCATAATTACATAGTTGTTTGTTAGTGCAGGAAGCTTCATTTGTACCACTACAAAGGGAAACTGGCCCATTACCAGAGGAGAGTTTATTTGTTGCTGCTGCAAGAGATGCTATGCCAGCTGGAAGAGGAAGAGTAACTACTGCTCAGACAAGAGGGAGTTTGAGAGGAAGAGGAACAGGAAGAGTGACTGGAGCAGAAAGGGATAGCTCACCTTCTGAAAGAGTAAGTGCAACAGCTCAAAGAGGGAGAGGGAGTGCAACAGCTCAAAGAGCAGCAAAAGGGAAAGGCAAGGCCTCCAGGAAGTCAGATGCTAGTGAAGCTGGCACTTCAGCACTAAAAAGAAGGAAAAGAGGATACAAAACAGGACCTGGATCAGTTCATTACATGCTATTTGGTGATGACACTGAAGGAAGATTTACTGTCCCAGACCTGAATGAGACAGTGCCTGAAGAAACCCAAGAAGAACTGGTGCTTACCCAAAATGCACCAATCTGAAAAGAAACCCAAGAAGTGGTGTTTTCTACAATTTTTTGGCTTAGTTCAGATATGAACTTGTGTAATGGAAACCATAGTTCATGATTGAACTTGCTTATATATTTTACAACATTGACTGCAAACCATAGTTCATGAGTGAACTGGCATTGAACTTGGGTACTATAATTTTGGATGTTTCAATATCTGATATGAAAACAGAACATCTTCTTCATATTTTACCAAAAGGTTGCAAAGTACATAGTGCCAAACTACACCTGCACTAACTGAAACCTGCACTACTCCTGCACTAACTGAAACCTGCACTACTCCTGCACTACACCTGCACTTATCTGAAGGCAAAAGGCAACTAACTACCCAAAAGGCAACCAACTCCTGTACTTCTTCTCCTCACTGTAACTCCTGGACTATTCCTGCACTTTTCTTGCAGGAGCACCCAGGGATGTGCAGCCCTGTAACTCCAAGAACCCATGAAGGTGGCACTGTCAGTTCAGGAGTTGGGAGCTGACGACATTGCTCGAGCAGAACTTCTAAATCTTTCTTAGAAACAAAATGAAACAAAGGTTGCTCCTGTCCTACGAGCTTCGTGATCTTAATCACCTCAGAGAGCTGCTCGGTGGATGAGCTGGACGCTGTCGCTTGAGCTTTGATGAATGACATTGTACATGAATGTACCTCGAGCATCATTCTCCTCTTGAAGTCTGATGATAGCCTGATGACGAGCTCGCTCCCCCTGCGCCTCAGCTCTGGCCCCAGCAGTACGAGCTCGACCAGGGACCGCGGCGGCTTCAGCTCTTCCTTCGCCACCTGAGCCAAATCAAGCAACGCCGCAGCTGCTTCCTCCTTCCACTGCACTTCCAACGGTGCAGTGCGCAGGTACCAGACCACCTCCACCTCCTCCTTCGGCCGCACTTCCATCATCGATGACTGAGCTCGAACAGGGGAGGGGAGAACAGAGGAGAGGGTTTCTGTGTCGAAGGGGAAAAGAAGATAGGAGAACAGGGGAGGGGAGAACAGGGGAGGAGAGGGTTTCTGTGCCATCTTAGTGCATATTGAATGCATATTAAAATAGAGTGGTGATGTTACAACACAGTGGCACATTTCAACATCAAACATGATGGCTATGCACTGTTGGCATCTTGCACTCTGCTAAAAATCCTACACTCTGCTAAACATGATGGCAATGCACTATTGGCAATGCACTGCTAGCATTGCTGTTAAATTCAAATTTAACAACTTAAACATGATGGCAATGCACATTCAAATTTAACAACTTAACAAATACTACTTGTTCAAATTTTACAACATTACTTGTTCAAATTTAACAGCAGGTCAACAAGTACTACTACAACATGAATTGCACAACTTGTTGTCATCACCAACAAGACTAAAATGACAGTACATTGCATTCTAAATCACTCATCAACTATGACCTTGATCCTTTTCACCTTCTCCTTGTTGTCATCACCAGCTTTGAGTAGATCATACAACATGTATTCCAGTTTTTTCTTTTCAGCCTTGAGAGCATCCCTTTCTTCCTCCCATTTCTTCTCCTTTGTCTTCATCACATCTGCCTGTGTTTTCTGCACATGCTTCAGCATATCCACTGCAGTTTTCAGAGCATCCCTCTCCTTCTCCATCTCCACAATTTCAAGTTCAGTCTTACCATTCAGCAGTGCCAAGTTTTGCTCCATCACCTTCTTCTGAGAATCATCCACAAACCTACCAACATCAGCCATCAGGCTTGCATATTTCTTCTCAGCCTTGGTCTTCTCCTCAGCTAGTTGAGATAGAAGCTTGCCATTCTCCACCCTCTCCTCAATTCTGCAAGTGTTGGCATCATCATACATGGACCAGAGCTTTGCCAAAGCATTCTGAAGGGCATCTGGCCAATCTTGGTCATCTACCCAAGATATAAAACCACAGTTCAAGGCATCCTACAAATAAAAATGCACATAAATTCAGTGCAAACAATTCAATCTTTTTCCAAAACACAATCCAAAGCACATGAAAGTGGCAGAGAATATAAGAATGCATATTACCATATGGACATATTAGCACACATTGTTGATCATATTAGCATATGAGAAATTACAAGCAGTGTATTTGAAGTGTATGTACATCTTTGTTTGCTAAGATGTCAGTTAGTCACTAAGATGTCAGTTAGTGCAGTGTATGCACATCTTATTAGCACTAACACAATGCTAATAAGATGTCAGTTAGTGCAGTGTATGTACATCTTTGCCAAAGCATTCTGAAGGACATCTTAGCAAACCCTGCACTACTGAAACCCTGCACTTATTGACAATACTGAAACCTTGCACTACTGCAAACCCTGCACTACTGACATTTTATTGGCACTAACTGAAAGTGTATGTACATTTTATTGGCACTAACTGACATCTTATTGGCACTAACTAAAACCCTGCACTATTCCTGGACTAACTGAAAGTGCACTGTGCAGTGCTAACAGAAAACTCATCTGTTTGGCTCCATGTACAAATGTAAAAGGCACACACAATACAAGCATTGGTAGGCAGAAAACTCACATTCTCAATAGGGCACATGTAAAATCTTCTCCCAGTGTTTGTGCCTTTAAATGCAACACATCTCTTTGGCTCCAGATTATGCCCAGAACACCTTTCTGAGCACCCCCCGGCAATCCCATTAAAATTGGGATCATCGGTGCGATCTGGAGCGTAGTCTATCGCCATGAACTCCTAATCAAACATATACACACGAGCTCAATCGATAGCAAATCATGGATGTTCCCCAAATTGCTATGAACCCTAACAGAGAGAGAGAGAGAGAGAGAGAGAGAGAGAGAGAGAGAGAGAGAGAGAGAGAGAGGCGGAACTTACCCCGAGCCCCGATTGGCTGGAACTTTCCCCGTCGTTCCAGCTAGGCATCGCGGCGAGGAGGCGGCGGAGCTGGGGCAGAAGAAGCGGCGAGGAGGCGACAGAGCTAGGAAGAGAAGAGGCGGCGGAGCTAGGAAGAGCAAAGGCAGCGGAGCTAGGAAGAGGAGGCGGCGGAGCTGGGGCAGAAGAAGCAGCGAGGAGGCGGCGGGGCTAGGAAGAGCAGAGGCGGCGGAGCTAGGAAGAGCAAAGGAAGCGTGGCAGCGTGTGGAGGACAGGTGCGGGCACATCGTGTGGACGACAGGGCACCGCGTGGTGCGGCGGTCAGGTGCGGTCTGTTCTGTCTTATCTGGCTACACCGCTGAGAAAAATAAGAGGCGAAGCTAGGGGGTTTTCTGCAAATGTTACGCGCCAGGGTGGATATTACATGGCATACACGTGTCGGCTGCAGAAGGGCTGTGTACCAAATACAATCCGCATGTATACTTTGTGTACTGCCTGGCCCCATTTTGCAACATGTTGTATGAGTTTGCTCCTTAGTTGCAAGTATTTGTACCCCCAATGCTAATACCTCGAAGAAAAATGATCTGTGGTGGCCCTGTGAGCTCCTGTTGATTTTTCCAACCTACGTACTGTATGTACTATACTGTTATGAACTCAGTGTTACAGTTTGGTTTCATTGCTCCGTCGCAATTATGCAGGTGCCATCATACTTTGATCAACTAAACATTTATCAACTGTCATAAAACCTACACCATTAGTAACTTTTAATGCGAATTTGATGGTATAACATGCATAACGCATGGTCCATGTTCCTATGTCAAATTGAGGGTCAAACTTCCCGAATCAGGCTTTCGCCCCGCTATATTAATTCAGTGTCACAGTTTGGTTTCATGGAGTGACTACAAACATGACGCAAGAGTAGCTTTAGCTATGTGGTGTGGGGCGTGTATATCGTGTGTGTAAATCTCTCTCAATTGTTCGCATTTGGGGTTAGAATCTTGTAAAATGCTTGCTCCTCTTCTATAAAGATAAGGTACGCGATTGACGTGTTCTCGGGAAAAAAAGTTTGGTTCCATTGCTATGTGTTTGTGCTTCCCCCGTCCCAATTATGCATGTGTAACATTGATTTTGTGTGCTGCAACTTTGATCGACTAAACATTATTTATCAACTCGTCGCCCACAATAAATACCACGTATCGTATGGCGAAGAAAAATGATTTGTGGTGCTCCCGTGGGCTCCTATTGATTTTTCCAACCTACTGCCTCCGTTTTAAAATATAGAGTGAATTCCACTTTGTATCCTCTAGTTGTGCATATGACACTAATTACCATATTTAATGGAAATAAAACTGCAATATCTCATTTAAGAGCCATTGAACACATTTTATCGTAATTTAGCACTTTGTTTGTTTTTGTTACGTAGAGCTAGCATGTTACGCCGGGGTGACGCGGTAAAATATGTAAAGATTGGAGGACACGATCGACAATCATGTTCATAATTCTTGTATCCATATTTTCAATTTCTCTTCATCGTGTTGATACATTTAAACTCCGGTCAACACCTTACACCTTGCCCAATAGAGACACATCATAAAATGAGGGTTCAAAACTTCTAAAAGGGGTAATACAAACAAATTTTCACTCGACGGGGTAATTAGTGTCACAAATGCTTAACTAGGGGATAAAAAGTGGAATTCACTCTAAAATATAAGATGTTTTAACTTTGTAAAGAAAATATATCTAGACTTATTTTAATACATATCTACACACTAAAAGAAATCTAGATACATTTTCTTCATAAACCTAAAACATCTTATATTTTGAAACAGAGGGAGTACGTGCATACATTGTACACGTATGAATTCAGTGTCACAGTTTGGTTTCATTGCTTCGTGCTCGTGCTCCCTCCGCCCTGATTATGCAGGTGCCGTCATACTTTGATCAACTAAACATTAGTTATCAACTGTAGTAAAACCTACACCATTAGTAACTTTTAATGCGAATTTAATGGTATAACATGCATAACGCATGGTCCATGTTCCTATGTCAAATCGAGGGTCAAACTTAGACGTCGAAAAACGACAAAAGCAAAAAAAAAAAAAATCTCAGAAAGACAACACAAAATAAGCATGTTTTGAAATCTATACAAAAACTAACACATTTGCATGGCGCCCTATAGTATGGAGTCATTCTCTATAGGATGAGGGCCACATAACCATGCTCTATAGTACTCCCTCCTCTTCATAATATAAGATGTTTTAGCTTAGTGAAAGGAGTATGTCTAGACCATTTTTAGTGTGTAAGCTAGATTTCTCTAATGAACCTACACAATAAAAGCGGTCTAGATATATTTTTTCATAAAGCTAAAACATCTTATATTATAAAACAGAGGGAGTATGAAACTGTGGCCCATGGCGTCATTGACCATGACGCCGTGAGCCATGACTTCATGCTATAAAACATGACGCCATGGGCCATGACTTTGTGTTATAGAGCATGGCGTCGTAGGTCCACGAAGGGTTATTTTTAAAAATCTTTTCCAGATAAGTTTATTTTATGTCAAACTTCTGGAAAAAGGTTATTTCTCAAAATCGTCTTGAAAAATGTGTCCTTCCGTCCATTACTTTTCAGTTCACTATGTATATAAGTCCTTATGTTCGTTTCTTATAAAAATCAAATAGTATTGCGTGATCCATAATCATGTTTTAGTTTAATCTATATTCAGTAGACGATCTATGAAGCTCCACGGCTTAGGTAAAAGAGGTATTTGGTAGGATCATGATTTCGTTTTAAAACTTGATATAACACACACTTATGAAATTTTAGAAATAAAATAGTTTTTAAAAATTGATATATGACATTTTTTTCACATATGCCCTAGTTTTTAAAACTTAATATATCCATAACACCTCTTTCTAGGAGGGTCGTTGTATCCCATTCCAATAGGTATCAAACCTCGGGCTTGATGCTCATCTTTCAATACTGAAGTTCCACAATTCTGATGTTCAATGGATGATCTCCGAGCTTCCATGTGGTGCTGGACTGGTGCGTGCACACAAGTGTGTAGAGGAGGTATTTTGTAGGATTATGATTTTGTAGTTACCCATATAATTGTTGCTTGTAGAAAGAGGTCGACTTTAGTTCACCTTAGTCCTAGTTTTCAAAGTTTAGATTTATTTTGGGTGTATAAAATCGAAAGATATCTTCAATATTACATAAGTTAGAGTTAGTGTCCACCGTAACATCCATGTCCCACCCTATAAACAACCTAACAAAAATAAGTTAACAAATAACTCAAACGGAACAAAGATCACCCGCGACTTTGAACCAGTGGTAATGGCTTTATACGATCGAGTATACATTCATTACACATAGCAAAGCGTTGGTATTTTTTGATAATACATCACTTTTGCATTGCATTAATTAATATGACCCAGAATAATAAGTAGGGCAGGTGAGAACCGCTGATGCTGGCCCGAATCGTCCGAGTTGAAGGAACAGATTCAAAGGAACCAATTGAGCTAGACTCTCATACACACACATAAGTGCCATAGGCATTACTGCATAAGAAAATGCCATCTCATCTGAATTGAATGGCATTTAGCACGACATAAAGAAAGATTTGTTGAAGAAATATCTAGGATAGAGGTCCCCTAGCTATTAGCTACCTTTCACCCTCCAAGGGTCCATTACACCCAAGCCCCCACTTTTTTGCTACGGATCCTCCTTGGAGGGACCATCCAAGTATAATTCTTTCTTCTGGGACAGTTCAGTTTTTTATCGGAAAATCCAAATGGAGTGTATTTGTTGTAATTTGCATTGGAGCCCTTACACAACTCGCCATATTACAGGTATATTCATACTAAGTTTAGTATTATCCCAAGACCATATAAATTTAGGAAATGCCACTGAGAGAGCTGGTAGGATCTGTAGGCACTAGGCACACAAGCAAGATCTGTAGCTAGTTAGCCAGCCAAAGCACACACTAATGTGATCAGCACTGCGCCGTCCCTAGCTACTTCGTTTCATAACGACTTAGCAAGCCACACCACCTCTACCCCTCATCTCATAAAGTAGTATAGGGTATTGGTTAAGCGTGTCCTGAGTCCTGACAAATACATGATGGTATACATTAGAGTACTTATATTAGCAGCAAGTGTACGTACATACACTCTAGGTAGCTATAGAGACGACCCAATGGATCCCAAAGGGGCCTTGGTGATGCTGAAAGGGCCACGCCCTCAGGCACATAATTAGTGGTCCATGCATGTCATAGCATGGCATATGTATATGCAAGCCCTAGAAAACAAGAGAAATATATATATATATGCATGTGTGAGTGAGTGAGAGAGAGTGTGTGTAGCTTTAAGCATGGCAGGGGCAATACTAATCAATATCTTGTCCATGCGTGGCGCCATAACGCATGTGCACTGTACCATGCCATACTACACCGCCCCCCTTTCTTCACTCCCTCCGGCCCGGCCGGCCCTTCACCGGTCGCACTCCATCTCAAAGAGGGCCGGTCCCCTCCTCCTCGCCCTCTCACCTCCATTACCCGCGTAGCCATAGACCTCCCCCCACCACCACCGCTAGCTACACGGCGAGGGGTACGTATCGTATCACGACGACGGCACGCGTCACCGCGACCGTACTTGCCGTCGACGCGCCTCAGGGGAGAAGAGATCAGGAGGGGAATCGATTGATGGCGAGGTATCATACATAGATAGATCGATAGACAGCTCTCCTACATATGTAAAGTCTAAAGAGAGAAAGGTTGCTGGCGCCGTTTAGCAACCCCTGCTAGTTCTCCGTGTAGACGCCATGCCATTCTCTGGGATTGATCGATGATGCTTCCATGATCATATACCTCACCCTTTTCTTCAGAGTTTTACATCTATCGAATCCATCGGTGGTAGATCGATGGGGGGGTGCACACCGTATGTAGTAGGGCGCGCGTGCAGTAGGCATAGCATAGGTAGGTAGCAAGATAGGTAGGGGCATGGGCCTCTGATTTTTTGCATGGGACCTCTTTGCATTATGGAGAAAGCAGCTAGGCACAACTGATCGATCCATCAGGCCTGCGTAGCAAGAATGCCAAAACTGCATGTCTACGGTTTCCATGATGCGCACCTCGTGACGTGCAGGTGATGTGATGCTTGCAACAATCGTTTCAAAGTCATGCTGCAAACCGTACAGTTATAAGTCGTGTCAAATATTAGATACTAGCTGATACACTCATGTGTCCATGAAGCTAGCATTGCAATAATCAATCTTTGCACATGCCACGCATGATTGTTTACTAATTTGCTCTGTCCTTGCTATAAGCTACTACACTGAACTGCGTATATATAAGGTCAGTGCGTGCTGCATGCTGTACCAACGCAAGGCTAACTAGCTAGCCTAGCTTATTAAGCTGGAGAGCTTTTACTAGACGCATGTGCATAGGCTAGGCATGCACAATGGCACATGCATTGACATTTACATATAAGATGAGACACCTTGGGAGGCAGATGCCTATCCAAGTCCTCCTTCTGGCCCTGCAGTGGAATGGAAAAGGGAGGAAGATTGTTCAGGCAATCAGGCAGGCTACCTACCTACACAGCTCTGCACCTCTCTGATCCCCTCTTCTCTTCTATTCTCTCTCTGGAGGGTGGCTCCATTCATCCATCCAGCTTCTCATCTCATGACACTGGCTAGAAAGAGCTAGCTAGGATGCTTCTCATTTCTTTAATATGATCCACCTGCATGTAGCTTTCCCTGCAATCGCTGGAAGGCTTGTTACTACTACTACACATGCAAACAATTCTATGCAGCACACATGCCCTATATATCGACATCGCTGTGCCTTCTTTAGCTGCTCCCCTCTCACATTTAACCATTTGCATGTTTATGCCTATGTATTATGGTTGCAGGATGCTGGTGCCCTAGAGATGGCAGTATGTGGTTATAGCTTGCATGCTCAATGTGTCTAAATGTACTTCCCTTTCCTATTTGTGCCTACTAAGCTAGAGGGTGTGCAGGCCAACATATATGTATGTGCCACGGTAGAGTAGATCAATACGTTTAAATGTTATACATACGAGATTCAATATGTTAGCTACCTAACACAGCACGGTTACACACCATAAGAATCTAGTAAATGGTTTTCTCCATGGTATATTTCTTGTCAACTGCATGTATTCTTCTTAACTATGGTTTTCTTCTCAACTTTTTTTCTTCGATAGAGCATTTTATTACATACAGAGTTTTAAATATTACACCGACCTCTCTACATAACTAAGATGCGCCACAGCCCAAACAAGTCCATGGTCACAAAGCAAAAATAAACCATACGAATTACATATCATAATGAGAAATTGCAAAACGCCTAAAGTGCTGGAGGGCCTATCCGAAGATTATGCTGCCATCCATGCCGGGAAAATAAATCTCGTGCCGTATCCTCCACCTATGTACACACCTCCATAAAAAGATCGTGAAACTTAATATAATGTAGAGACGACCATAAGAGGAGGGTACCAGTACACCAGCAGATAACTTCCAAAAGAGAAAAAATATCATTAAAAACTTTAATATATATATATATACATATATATATAGCGACGAGATAATGGTAATCACCCCATCCTAAGAAGTATTATGTACTTGTAAGCTATATTATGTAACCAACTTTCAAATATATTGGCAACACTACACGGTGGATACAAGACTGGAGCTTCTTGGATGCATATAGAACGCGCAAAAATTACAATGAAAGAACAAATGGTTAATTGTATCATTATGGTCACAAAAGATACATTTCGTATTCCCATGTCAATTCCGCTTAACAAGATTTTCTTTAATAAGAATAACCCCGATGAAGATACCAAGCAACTTTTATTTATTTTTAGAGGTATTTTCGTCTTCTAGATTTTCCTATTATAATCAACCGGTAAGTCTGACTGGACCAGTGCATTGTATGAAGAACTAACTAAGAATTGACTATTCTCGTTTAAATTCCAAGGAAATTCATCGAGCCCAAGTGCTAATTGTACTAAGGCAAGGCATTCCAAGAGGAAAGTCTAGGTCCAATTGAATCTCTTCTGAAAGTCACATTCTAAAGAGAAGACTCCATCACTTTGACGATTGTATCACCCTTATGACTAAAAATATTATAAAATGTTGGATATTGTTCCCAGAGTGTAGCATTGCCCAGTCACTTATCCTCCTAAAACCATATCTCAGATCCGTTCTTGATTGAAAAGGATTAAAAGCGGAATAAATGTTTCTTCTCTGTCTTCAAACTAGCCTAGAAATGTGAATCCCCAGGTTTCCAAATTACCTAGGAAAAAGATTTCGAGTTAACATATTTTTGTTTAAGGAGAGTTTACCATACCCCATCTTTATTAAGTAACTTGAAGAGGCATTTAACGAAGAGGATCGTATTCTTGATCTCGAGATCATGAATACCAAGTCCACCCTGGTTTTTGGGATGGCAAACCACACTCCACTTAGCCAGTCGATATTATTCTCATTGTCACCCTGCCAAAAGAATCTTGATCGAAAAAACCCTTTTGAAAGTTAAACAAAGATATCAAGTATAGTACACTATTACTCACTACCGAGTTGATGAGTATCAATCTTCCCCTAGGGATAATAGTTAACGTTTATAAGTGTGTAATCTTAGCTGTAGACTTTCCTCAATATTCTTCCATTCAACATTATTTAATCTCCGATAATGTATCGGGATTCTCAAATACCTAATAGGGAATTGGCACTGACCACAGCCAAATAATTCAGCATACAGGCCAGCCTCGTCTCGAGCCTCACCAAAACAGAACAACTCACTCTTATAGAAGTTTTTTTAGACTCAAAAGTTGCTCGAAAGCTGGAACAATTAAATTTAGATTCTTCTTTTTTTATACATGTTCCATAAAAAGAATCGTATCATCAGCATATTGAAGGATAGATAGAACTTCATCAACCAGATGAGGAATCACACCTTTAAATTTTGCATCAGACTTTACATGGACAATCATGACAACAAACATATCAACCACTATATTGCGTAGCATTGGTGATAATGGGTCACCCTACCGTAATCCTTTTTTTGTCTGAAAGTATTTGCCAAGATTATCATTAACTATAATAGCCACAGTACCCCCCGACACAAAAATTTGGATTAAAGCACGCCACTCAGCAAAAAACCTTCCATTCTGAGAGTATGTTGTAGGAAAGACCACCTGACCTTGCCATAGGCTTTCTCGAAATCATTTTCTAAAATAACCCCATTGAACTTTTTCCTATGCAGTTCATGAACTATTTCATGCAGCATAACCACTCCATCGAGGATGTTATGAGTAGGGGCCTTGTTGTGTTCCATTTGGAAAACTGACCTTTTCACTTCCTCCTCAAAATAGGGAGAAATTAGTAGGTTGTTCTCCTCACCGGAAACATGGGGTATGTCGTCCGTTCGGGACTCATCCAAAGATAAGTTACCTTCTTCCGGAACTCCAGACAAAACTTTATACTAATTTGTGATGTACTCCATCCGTTTCAAAATATAAGATGTTTTAGCTTTGTGAAGCAAATGTATCTAGACTAATTTTAGTATATAGGTTTACTCAGGTTTAGAGTGAATCTACATACTAAAAGAAGTCTAGATACATTTTCTGTACAAATCTAAAACATCTTATATTTTGAAAAGGAGGGAGTACGACTTTAGTTGCTTATGTCCCTCAATGATTCCGTCTTCTTGGATTAGAGAACAAATAAGTTTCTTCATGTGTCGTCCATTAGCGACACTATGAAAGTATCTTTTATTCGTATCTCCTTCCAAAATAAGTTGGGCTTTGGAGCGTTGATACCATTTTAGCTCCTCCTCATGCAGAAGTCGTGCTATCTCTATATTTGATTGGCTCTTGATCTCAATTTCATGCACAACTAGCAGTCAAACTTCTGCTAATGCTTTGAGGTCATTAATAACAGATGAAAGTTGCAAATTTTATTTTTTAAGAATCTCAATTGTGTGTCATGCCCGTCTACCAAGGTGTTTGCATGTTGCATGCATTTGATTGTTCCACGTGTGAATTACGGTACAACCAGCAACCAGAATTTCCCATACAGATTTGACCATATCATGGAAGTCCTCATGGTGTAACCATCCAACACTAGAAGAATTTGGACGGTATATGATGATCTGATTTCGTCATGGATGAGGGGTAAAACGTCATAGATGGCCAACCATGATGAATTCTGCAACAAAAAAGGACGGTGAATCTCACATCATAATTGGAATCATGACATTTTTTCTATCAGAAAACGTCACAATCATCTGTGACATTTCTGCATTTTCGTCTCGGCTAATGGGACCAGCCCAGGCCCAATCAACCGTGATATTTTTTTGTCATAGAATATGCCACATGGCAGATGGCACCGTAAGCTACCGTTAGCACCGCCTGGTGACGTCACGGTGGTTGTCAATGACATCATCACCATTGGGACGATTTTTAGCGTCATTGTTAGATTGATTTTTTAATCGTCATAAATTTTTATCCTTAAGTCATCATGTCGTGTATGATGTTATCCCAGCCATGAAGAATTTAATTTTGTCTCAGTCTGCCGTCAGCAGGCAGACACGTGGTCCATTTAAATGATAACACGTGGATTACTGGTAGGACAACACGTGGACTAATCAGAGAGAGACGCATATAGGACCCTATATCGTCTAGGTCGTGAAGTTATTATTTTTTCATGGCGGTTGACCAGCCTCCGTACGCCACGTAGACAAATGTTTCATTTCACAAAAATGAACACGATTTTAAAAAACTCACATAAAGGTTCAACATCATAAGACCGCCAAACTATTTAGAGCAATTTCTTGGCCAAATGCCTAACAAATTTTCAAGATTTACCATAAGTTTCACACCACCAGTTCACTTACCAAATTGTATGTTCTAGTTCATACAGAGAATCCAACGCTTGTTGAATTAATGCATTTGTCTCTTATTGTTTCTTCCTCAGATCTTTTTGTTTTTTCCGCATTGCTTTTAGGTCTTCCAAATACTTCCGCCTTGCCAAATTCACTCACCTTATCTAACTCCTCAATGGTAGAGAGCAGGTCAACATTACCTTCTATATAAGCCTTGAGTTGCACTTCTAGTTGATACTTGGTTGGTCTTAAAGTACTTGCATGGATGCCCATCTTGTTTAGAAAAGTTGTCTTTCTCTTGTCCTGCGACAGCACAAAGTGCATATCGTCGCTAGAAGGAATTGGTTCATCCCCGTGCCATTTTATGAAGAATATGGCACCATCTTGCTTTCCATGACAACTGCCTACCAGTTTTAGGAATAAAATAGAATATGATGAACCTAGCGAGCAAATTATAAGCATATTGGATATGTTTGAGGAAAGAAAAGGGCATTGAATTTTACAAATATGGAAAGTATTATAGATCACTTACAATTGCTTCTTTCACATTGCCATTTCAAGTAGTTCAATGGAGTCTTCCTCCATGTCACACAAAACCTCGTAGCATCAAGCACCATTGGCATGATGGTACTTGACGCACTTTCTTCTCACCTTGTTTTTTCAGACAGAGCCTATACAAAAAGGGAGCATATAGTTAGTCCCGCTTGAACAATTCAAACATGAAGGAAGTTGAGTAAACAAGACATGAATTGATTCTTGGGGTCAGACCAAAAATTGATAAGCCTACACTAATCCTCATTGCTCATGTGTTCCACATGAGATATCCTTGTAACTTCATTCTCTCGGAAGGGGTAAAAAACTCTTTCTTCAGATAATGCCGTTGATTTTTTGTGTGCCTCATGAACTGCTTATTGCAAGCAAACAACACATCAGGTAGAGAGGGGTACATGACAAAATTTTGCTGAAATAAAACATGAATCATCAGCCTTTGCATTAACAGCAATGGAAGAAATAGATAACTGAGTGTTATAGAACATACAAAAACTTTTCCATAGAAGTCTGCTCTGAGATTTGGTCTCTCCCTATACTATTTCCACTAGGGGAATATAGGCATATTAGTATTAACTGTTACTATGCACTCAGTGGAAAACTTGACAACAATCAATGGTGACACCGATCTAGTTCTACCTGCAGGGAAGACAAGTTGAAGTTTTTGTTCTGTCGGCATCTTGTCAACCACCAACTGATGATCATCATGCATAACAATGTCTTTAGAATGATTATGGCCAAGTTCATCTACAAGAATATAATGGTTATGAGTTAGTGTTCTACAATGATAAAATGCAATAATTATATGGTTTATACAATATAATTTGAATGTGTTACTATAGAGAAAGAAATTTGTTTAACACGTTACCTTCTTGATTCCAGTCAAAACGGTCAAAGAACTATCCATCACGACAAGAATCTAACCCCTTGGCTTGGGAGCCTGACCCCTCGCCTAGGGTAGCTGAACCCTCAGGTGAATGATCGCTTTAGAGAGGCGCCCATCCATGGCCGGGTGGGGGATGCTGCTAGCCTTGGGGAGGTTCCCGCGGAAGGCAGGGAGCAGGATACTGGCCTTGGGGAGGTGCCTGCAGAATGCAGGGAGCAGGATACTGGCCTTGGGGAGGTGCCTGCGGAAGGCAGGGACCTGGCTGCTCGCCTTGGTGAGGTTCCTGCGGAAGGCAGGGACCTCACTGCTGACCTTGGGGAGCTTCTCGGGCGCCTCGGGAAGTTGGTTGTTTCCCCTTGTACCTGGTTTTTCTATAAGTTTCTGTGTCGGCACCTAGGCCTGCCAAGACGTGCTTTCGAGTACTTGCTACACCAGCATGAGCCAACTTTGTCCTGACGGTAGATGTCTTCTTGCATTTTCTCTTCTCAGGGTACAAATTTCATATGTACCAGTCAATTCAACAGATATATAAAAAATCAGTTAGCAAACAATTCAACACAATATTAGTAAGAAGGTAAGGGGTCAACATGTAGCTCATTCTCCTCAGTAACATCATATATGTCTTATTTGGTGATATCTTCCTCCTCTTGAGGATCATACGCAGATCCAGAGCCTTCATTTTATCTCTTTTTAGGAGAGAATACAATCGGCGATGTGAAAATACTTGCAAAGGGCCTAACACCCAGTTGTTGCAACCGCTCATTGTTTCTCATGATGTTTTCCAGCCGACTTTCTTCCATGGGATGCATTTGAGGTTCTAACATCAATAAATAAATCCAAGTAAGCTACAAATTAAACAGGCAATTAAACAAAATATAATAGATGTTGTTGATTGTCCTATAGCAAACATGAGCAGGATAATGAACAACCTTCAAACAAGAAATTTTATAGGCAAAGAAATTATTGTCTCAAACAGGAAAACACACATGAGCATTGAGCAGGCTTAGAAGAGAAGAAAAACTAGGTGATTGTTTCCTTGCCTACAGGCACTAGCGTCTTTTTATTTGTGCGCTTCTTGCTGGGAACCTTGGTGGAAGACCTTGTCAGCGAGGTGGGCGACGATTTGGCGTTCCTTGGCGGCGTGGTGAGAGGCGAAGTGGCATACCTTGACGACGAGCGGACATACATTGTTGGTGAGGTGGACGATGAGGTATAAGACTTGACACCGAGGTTCTCGGTGAGGCGGAAGACCTTGTTGGTGAGGTGGCAGACCTTGCCGGTGTGGCTAACGACGATATTGTAGTTCTCGATGGTGAGGTGGCAGATCTCCGAGCTTGACGTTGTGGGGGAAATTGGGAAGGTGAGGACGAGCTAGGGTTTGGGCTAGGGCAACGGCTAGATGACTACTAGACGGATGGACATAGGTGAGGGTGGGGGGATACGATGAGTGAGGGCGAGGGGAGGAGATTTGGATCTGTCTCCTTTCAATAAGGGGATAAAGGAGGGTTTTGAATAGATTACGTACTTTACCTCTACGTGAATTCTTGGGGTGCAATGTGCGGTAGGGCTAAGCGGTAATATTATTGTGCGAAAGTTTAATTTCACTCTATGGCGTGATAATTTGCATGCCCTGATAGGTCGTAAACGTATCTATAATTTTTGATGTTCCATGCTTGTTTAGTATCAACTTTTCTTTGCTTTGTCTATACTCTGAGGCATTTTCATATATTTACCGGAACTAACCTATTGAAAAGATGCCATAGTGCCAATTGCCTGTTTTTTGCTGTTTTTGGTTTAAGAAAAGCCAGAAACGAAATATTCTCGAAATTGGACGGGGCAAAAGCCAAAGTCAATATTTTACCGGAGCAAACACAGAGCTAGAAGGACAGACGAAGGGGGGCAGGAGGCGGCCACACCCCAGGGTGGCGCGAGTCCCCATGGCCGCACTAGCCCTAGGTGTGGTCCCCTCGAGGCTCCACCGACCTTGCCCTTTAGCCTATATATACATCTCCCTGAGACGTAAAGCTTAACAGGGGCATACATCCATGAAAAGTTTCACAGCGTCGCCGTCACCGAAGGGGAGATTCGAGAGATAGAAGTCTCTGTTCCGGCACCCTGTCGGGACGGGGAAGTGCCTCCGGAGCCATCTCCTTCGATCTCCACCAGTATCTCCATCGCCATTGCTGATTCCCATGATGAGGAGGGAGTAGTTCTTCCTCGAGGCTAAGGGATCTACCGGTAGCTATGTGTTCATCTCTCTCTCTCTCTCTCTCTCTCTCTCTCTCTCTCTCTCTCTCTCTATATATATATATATATATATATATATATATATATATATATATGCATGATCATATTGTGATCATGAGATTTGTAATCAAGTAGATCTACTTTGCTACTCAAGTGATTTAATAGATATCCGGCTCTCCCCACGTATGTGAAAGTGACAGCGTGCACGCCGTGGTGGCACTTAGGCTATAATTTACATAAATACTCAAGTGCTTTAATAGATCTCCGACTCTCCCCACGTGTGTGAAAGTGACAGCGTGCACGCCGTGGTGGCACTTAGGCTAGAGTTTATAAATACTTATCATGAGTATATTTTGAGTTGGTTGAAGGGAATATGCCCTGAGAGGCAATAATAAAATGTTTATTATGTGTATTCCAAGTATATGATAGATGTTTATTTTGCATGCTATAATTGTATTAATACGGAAACGTTAATACATGTGTGTTTAATAAACAAACAGAAAGTTCCTAGTTATGCCTCTCTCATAAACTAGTTCGTTGATTAACAAGATGATCACGGTTTCCTGATCATAGACATTGGATGTTGTTAATAACGAGATCACAACATTAGTGTAATGGTGTGATGAACATTCATCCGAAGTATAGCATTACGATCAAAGTCATTGAGTTTATATTGCTATAAACAAACTACGAAGTAGTCCTAATCCTTATACCATGAGATCATGCCAATCACTAACACCGGAAGAGTTTCTTGTTGACATCAAACGTCACTCCGTAACTAGGTGATTATAAAGATGGCTTTAAAGCTACTAAAGTGTTATGTTGAGAATCATGGATCAAGAGTGGAATTTGTTCATCCCGATGACGGATAGATATGCTCTGGGCCCTCTCGGTGATATCACATTGGTTAGCTTGCAAGCAAGTGATTTGATCACTAGAATGTTATATCACGGGAACGAGAAAAGAGTGCATGTCAGTAACGAGATCAAACTAGGTATGGAGATACCGATGATCGAATCTCGGACATGTAATATATCGTGAAACAAAGGGATTAAGATACAAGCGTAAAAGGTTCTGACGATCACAGGAAAAGTCATCGTTGAATGTGTGGGAGTCAGTATGGATCTCCAGGTCCCGCTACTGATTATTGATCGGAGAAGGGTCTCGATCATGTCCGCATTATTCGCGAATCGTAGGGTGACACACTTAAGGGACACTGACATCCAGTTGGAGCAAATGTTTCATGCCGAAAGAATAAACAAGCGTAGGAATTTATTTCACTAGATACCGAAACAGGTTTTCGGGTGAAATTGCATAAAGTGGTTATGCATGTGAAATGGAATTCTAGCAAGGGGTTATTTTTGAATGTTTGTCATTAAAGTAATTGACAAAATTCTGAATAAAATAAAAGAGTTTTATTTAATGAGAGTTTGCATTAAATTTGGTGGAAATTTAATGGGAATTTGAGTGGACTTTTGAGTGGAGGGAATTTAAAGGAATTTTGTGAGTGGAGTGTCCACCCACATGAAGAGGGGAGGGCAAGGGGGAAGACCCCATGTGCCGGCCACCCCCTTGGGGTTCCCCCCTCCTCCTATAAAAGGAGCCCCCTCCTCACTTGTCTCTCACACCTCCTCATGAAGGATCTCTCTCCCCCTCTAGAATTTATCCCCCATGGTCTCGGACTAGCGAGATACATGTTCCCGGTGGCTATTCGGCAAGAAAGGGTTGTGCTTTCGCTGCATCGCTGGAGCGAGGAGGCGGAGGTTGCCCGGTGTCTTGTACGTGTGTGCGAGCACGGATGCGCTGCTGCTTTGCGGCGCTAGGACTTCCTCTCGATCTTGAGATCGGCAAGAGATCGTCTACATCAACCACGAGTTGAACTCGTTAAGCTTTGTCGGTCTTCAAGGGTATGTTCTCTACGGATATACATCCGCCCGTTGTTTGTATCTAGTAGATAGATCTTGGTACATAGTTCCCATCGTAGGAAAATTTTGTTTTCTATGCTGCGAACCCTACAGTGGTATCAGAGCCGGATCTATGTGTAGATGCTTTACACGGGTAGTACACATATGAGTATGTGGGCGATGATGATCATGTTGTTGCTCCTTTGTTGTAATTTTGGATATTGGTGGCATAGTGGGATGAAGCGGCCCGGACAAACTTTACATGTCCTTGCACATGAGACCTGTTCCACGCTTGACATGCAACTAGTTTGCATAAGTGGCTAGCGGGTGTCTGTCTCTCCTACTATAGTCAATATCTATTTTGCAAACGAGTTATCAACAATTTGGTTATCCTCGTTGTGGTTCATGTTCGTAGGTAAGAACGGTTCTATCTCGAAATCCCTAAGCCACGTAAAACTTGCAATGGATAAATTAGAGGCGTCTAGTTTAGATTGTTGCTGGGCTAGTGTTATGATATGGTAGTGTTGTAAGTAGAAGTATGAGATGATACTCTTACAACACACATAGCGTGTAATCTCCATAGACCTTGGACTTACACATATAGGTATGATAGTAATCATACGACGGTGCACATGATAGAGATCATATGCGGGAACCATATCATTTCACTAATAAAAATGTGATGTTTGATAGCATCTTATATTGCTTGTTTAGCGCTTTGTTAGCATAATAAGATGATCCCTCATTTAAATATCAAGATAAGAATGTGTTCTTCCTTTAGTATGCACCGATTATGTTTTCGTCGCTCCAAGACATCACGTGATGATCGGGTGTTCTTGGATCCACGACCATATTTTGGGTGTAAAATAGTTACACACGCGAATACTAAGGTTCTAACTTGGCGAGCCTAGCATGTACATACATGGCCTCGGAACACGGACCGAAAGGTTAAGCATGAGTCATATAGTTGATATGATGCCCATTTGATGCTCACCTTTGAAGCTACACCGACTCACGTGATGATCGGACTTGGTGTAGTGGATTTGGTTCATGTAATCACCAAAAAGGCACGAGGGATGTCGTTTTTGAGTGGGAGTTCATTCGGATTAGTTGAACTCAATCTATCATACACTTAGTCTAAACTTTACAAATTCTGTTGTAGATGGCACCGAATGGGCCATGAATTTCAATGTGTTCATGGAGAAAGAGAAACTTGCAACAAACGGTAGCAACTTTACCGAATGGGCCATGAATTTGAGGATTCTCCTCTCTGCTGCACAAAAGCAATATGTGCTAGAAGCGCCGTTTGGCCCCCCACCTTTAGATGATGCCCCTGACGAGGAGAAGAATGTCTATCAGACTCGTCAGGAGGACCACAACTTAGTTCATTGCGGCATATTGTATGGGCTAGAGCCGGAACTTCGAAAGCATTTCAAAAATGGCAATGCTTTTGATACAATGGGTGAGTTGAAAATTATTTTCGACACACATGCTGCTGTAGAGAGCTACAACGCTTCAGAAAAGTTCTTTAGCTGCATGATGGAAGAGCACAGCTCCGTTAGTGAGCATGTACTCAAGATGTCGGGTTACGCCGATAAGCTTGTGTCCTTGGGAATTTCGATTCCCATTGACTTAGGCATCCATCGTGTTCTGCAGTCTCTGCCACCTAGCTATAAGAGCTTCGTGATGAACTATAATATGCAAGGCATGAAGAAGTCTCTCCCCGAGCTTCTGTCAATGCTTAAACCTACAGAAGTGGAAATAAAAAAGGAACATCAAGTGTTGATGATCAATAGGAACACTGGTTTCAAGAAAGACAAGAAGGGAAAACGGAAGGGAAGTAAGGGCGGCAAGCCTGTTGCCGTGCCTGAAAAGAAACCCCGAGTTGGACCTAAGTCTGATACCGAGTGCTACTATTGTAAGGGGACTGGCCACTAGAAGCGCAACTGCCCCAAGTATTTGGCAGACAAGAAAGCCGACAAGGCAAACAAAGGTATATATGATATACATGTTATTGATGTGTACTTGACTAGTGCTGGCAGTAGCACCTGGGTATTTGATAACGGTTCAGTTGCTAATATTTGTAACTCGAATCAGGGGCTGCGGAACAAGCGACCGCTAGCAAGGGGCGAGGTCAAGATGCGTGTCGACAATGGATCAAGCGTTGATGTGATCGCCGTCGGAACGCTGCCTCTCCACTTGCCGTCGGGATTAGTTATAAACTTGAATAATTGTTATCTGGTGCCTGCACTAAGCATGAACATTGTATCTGGATCGTGTTTGATGCAAAGTGGTTATTCATTTAAATCCGAGAACAATGGTTGTTCCATTTATATGAATGAAATCTTTTATGGTCATGCACCAATGATGAATGGTTTATTTCTTTTGGATCTCGATAATAATGTTACACATATTCATAATGTTGATGCTAAAAGGATTAAACTAAATGATGATATGTCCGCATATATGTGGCACTGCCGTCTAGGTCATATTGGCGTTAAACGCATGAAAATGCTCCATTCAGATGGACTTTTGGAATCACTTGATACATGTGAGCCATGTCTTATGGGCAAGATGACTAGAACGCCGTTTTCCGGTTCAATGGAACAGGCGACAGATTTATTGGAAATCATACATTCTGATGTATGCGGTCCAATGAGTGTGTCGGCGCGAGGTGGATATCGTTATTTTGTTACTTTCACAGATGATTTGAGTAGATACGGTTATATCTACTTGATGAAACACAAGTCTGAAACCTTTGAAAAGTGCAAGGAATTTCAGAATGAAGTGGAAAATCATCGTAATAGAAAGATCAAATTTCTACGGTCCGACCGTGGAGGTGAGTATCTAAGTTACGAGTTTAGCACTCACATGAAAGAGTGTGGAATTGTTTCACAACTCACACCTGCCGGAACACCACAGCGAAATGGTGTGTCGGAACGTCGTAATCGTACTTTATTAGATATGGTCCGATCTATGATGTCTCTGACGGACTTGCCGTTGTCATTTTGGGGCTATGCACTATAAACTGCTGCATTCACTTTAAATCGGGCACCATCTAAATCCGTTGAAAAGACACCGTATGAATTGTGGTTTGGAAACAAACCTAAGCTGTCATTTCTTAAAGTTTGGGGATGCGATGTTTATGTGAAGAAACTTCAACCAGATAAACTCGAACCCAAAGCGGAAAAATGCGTCTTCATTGGATACCCTAAGGAAACTATTGGGTATTCCTTCTATCACAGATCCGAGGGCAAGGTTTTTGTTGCCAAGAATGGATCCTTTCTAGAGAAAGAGTTTCTCGCGAAAGGTGTGAGAAGTCGGAAGGTAGAACTCTAAGAGGTCATTGAACCTTCTATTCAAAGTATGGCGAGTAGCGCAGCGCCGGAAGTTGTTCCGGAGTTGGCTCCACCTGTTGAAGAGGGAACTAATGATAATGATCATGAAACTCCGAAAGAGAGTACTACCGAACCTCGCAGGTCAAGCAGGACGCGTGCAGCTCCCGAGCTATACAGAAATCCTATCATGAATTTCATGGTTGATGAAAATGATGACCCTGCGACGTATGAAGAAGCGATGATGAGCCCGGATTCCAACAAATGGTTAGAAGCCATGAAACCCGAGATGGAATCCATGTATGAAAATCAAGTTTGGAACTTGGTGGACTTACCTCACGACCGAAAGGCCGTGGAGAACAAATGGATTTTCAAAAGGAAAACTGATGCTGATGGTAATGTAACCGTCTATAAAGATCGACTTGTCGCAAAGGGGTTTCGACAAATTCAAGGAGTTGACTACGATGAGACATTCTCTCCTGTAGCGATGCTAAAGTCAGTTAGGATTATGTTAGCAATTGCTGCATATTTTGATTATGAGATATGGCAGATGGATGTCAAAACCGCGTTTCTCAATGGTAATATTGAAGAAGAGTTGTATATGATACAACCAAAGGGTTTTGTTGATCCTAAGGATGCTAACAAGGTGTGCAAGCTTCAGCGATCCATCTATGGATTGAAGCAAGCATCACGAAGTTGGAATCTCCGCTTTGATGAGGTGATCAAAGAGTTTGGATTTGTCCAAACTTATGGAGAAGCTTGTATTTACAAGAAAGTGAGTGGGAGCAATGTGGCATTTCTGATATTATATGTGGATAACATATTATTGATCGGAAATGATATAGATCTTTTAAACGGTGTTAAAAGTTATCTAAACAGCAAATTTTCAATGAAGGACCTAGGTGAAGCATCATACATATTAGGCATAAAGATCTATAGAGATAGATCTAGGCGCCTAATAGGGCTATCGCAAAGTACATACCTTGATAAGATTTTAAAGAAGTTAAAAATGGAAAATAGTAAGAAGGGTTTCTTACCTATGACACAAGGCACGACATTGAGTAAGACTCAAAGTCCGGCTTCGGCGGAAGAAAGAGAATAATGGACAAGGTCCCCTATGCTTCAGCCATAGGCTCTATAATGTACGCCATGCTATGTACGAGACAGGATGTGGCACATGCTATTAGTTTGACTAGTAGGTACCAATCGGATCCAGGTTCAGAACACTGGAAAGAGGTCAAGAATATCCTTAAGTACTTGCAATGAACTAAGGATATGTTTCTTGTATACGGAGGTGAAGAAGAGCTCGTCGCTAAGTGTTATGTCGACGCTAGCTTTGACACCGATCCGGATGACTCTAAGTCTCAATCCGGATACGTATTTCTCATGAATGGCGGAGCGGTTAGTTGCAGGAGCTCCAAACAACCTGTGGTGGCGGGATCAACAATGGAGGCCGAATATGTTGCTGCTTCAGAAGCGGCTCAGGAAGCAGTTTGGATGAAGGAGTTCATATCCGAACTAGGTGTGGTTGCAAACGCGTTGGACCCAATGGTGATCTGTTGTGAAAACAATGGTGCCATTGCCAATGCCAAAGAGCCAAGGTCTCACAAGCATTCCAAGCATATTAAGCGCCGGTTTCACTCCATCCGCGAGCATGTCAAGGATGGAGATATAAAGATTTGTAAAGTACATACGGATCTCAATGTAGCAGATCCGTTGACTAAAACTCTCCCTAGAGTAAAACATGATCTACACCAGAATTCCATGGGTGTTAGATACATCATAATATAACTAGATTATTGTCTCTAGTGCAAGTGGGAGACTGAAGGGGATATGCCCTGAGAGGCAATAATAAAATGTTTATTATGTGTATTCCAAGTATATGATAGATGTTTATTTTGCATGCTATAATTGTATTAATACGGAAACGTTAATACATGTGTGTTTAATAAACAAATAGAAAGTTCCTAGTTATGCCTCTCTCATAAACTAGTTCGTTGATTAACAAGATGATCACAGTTTCCTGATCATAGACATTGGATGTTGTTAATAACGAGATCACAACATTAGTGTAATGGTGTGATGAACATTCATCCGAAGTATAGCATTACGATCAAAGTCATTGAGTTTATATTGCTATAAACAAACTACGAAGTAGTCCTAATCCTTAGACCATGAGATCATGCCAATCACTAACACCGGAAGAGTTTCTTGTTGACATCAAACGTCACTCCGTAACTGGGTGATTATAAAGATGGCTTCAAAGCTACTAAAGTGTTATGTTAAGAATCATGGATCAAGAGTGGAATTTGTTCATCCCGATGACGGATAGATATGCTCTGGGCCCTCTCGGTGATATCACATTGGTTAGCTTGCAAGCAAGTGATTTGATCACTAGAATGTTATATCACGGGAACGAGAAAAGAGTGCATGTCAGTAACGAGATCAAACTAGGTATGGAGATACCGATGATCGAATCTCAGACATGTAATATATCGTGAAACAAAGGGATTAAGATACAAGCGTAAAAGGTTCTGACGATCACAGGAAAAGTCATCGTTGAATGTGTGGGAGTCAGTATGGATCTCAAGGTCCCGCTACTGATTATTGATCGGAGAAGGGTCTCGATCATGTCCGCATTATTCGCAAACCGTAGGGTGACACACTTAAGGGACACCGGCATCCAGTTGGAGCAAATGTTTCATGCCGAAAGAATAAACAAGCGCAGGAATTTATTTCACTAGATACCGAAACAGGTTTTCGGGTGAAATTGCATAAAGTGGTTATGCATGTGAAATGGAATTCTAGCAAGGGGTTATTTTTTAATGTTTGTCATTAAAGTAATTGACAAAATTCTGAATAAAATAAAAGAGTTTTATTTAATGAGAGTTTGCATTAAATTTGGTGGAAATTTAATGGGAATTTGAGTGGACTTTTGAGTGGAGGGAATTTAAAGGAATTTTGTGAGTGGAGTGTCCACCCACATGAAGAGGGGAGGGCAAGGGGGCAGACCCCATGTGCCGGCCACCCCCTTGGGGTTCCCCCTCCTCCTATAAAAGGAGCCCCCTCCTCACTTGTCTCTCACACCTCCTCGTGAAGGATCTCTCTCCCCCTCTAGAATTTATCCCCCATGGTCTCGGACTAGCGAGATACATGTTCCCGGTGGCTATTCAGCAAGAAAGGGTTGTGCTTTCGCTGCATCGCTGGAGCGAGGAGGCGGAGGTTGCCCGGTGTCTTGTACGTGTGTGCGAGCACGGATGTGCTGCTGCTTTGCGGCGCTAGGACTTCCTCTCGATCTTGAGATCGGCAAGAGATCGTCTACATCAACCACGAGTTGAACTCGTTAAGCTTTGTCGGTCTTCAAGGGTATGTTCTCTATAGATATACATCCGCCCGTTGTTTGTATCTAGTAGATAGATCTTGGTACATAGTTCCCATCGTAGGAAAATTTTGTTTTCTATGTTGCGAACCCTACATTGGTTGTCTCTATAAAATTGTGGTGTTTGTTGGAACCATTTAGCGCTCAAGGTGACAGTGTGGGGTTATCTAGATGGGGAAGGCGGGCTTTGAGGAGTGCTGTTATAGCCCTACCATAGATTAAAGTGTCCAATCGGAGAGTAGTTCTGGGTATTATCATGAAAATAATATATTTATTAAGGGTGTTCACTAGTAAAAGTATGATCCCTAGGCCTTGTTTCTAAACATTGAAACATTGTTTGCATATAGATCTGTTACATGTTTGCTTGCTTCCATCTTTATTTCAGTTTTCCTTTAGTCTCTTCCATGCCATCAAAGTCTTTTTTGTGGTCGTTGTCGGGGATCTACAGGACACTTCAACCTGTTCCTCCCAGTCAAAAGCTCTTTTCTGGCACCATTGTCTTATAATCATCCATACCACTTGTATTTCACTATCTCTTCGCCGAACTAGTGCACCTATACACCTGACAAGTGCATTGGGTGTGTTGGGGACAAAAGAGACTTCTTGTATCTTGATTACAGGGTTGCTTGAGAGGGATACCTTCGACCACTTATTCCCTGAGTTCGATAGACCTTGGGTAATCCACTTAAGGGAAACTTGTTGCTGTTCTACAAACCTCTGCACTTGGAGGCCCAACAAATGTTTACAAGAATAGAAGTGCGTACACATCAAGCTCTTTTCTGGCGCCGTTGCTGGGGAGGTAAGGTAAAATATACTCACATCCTCCGGTGTGAGTGCTCGGAGTTATTTCCTTTATAGTATTTATCTTGAGTTAGGACATGAAGGGTTTGAAGAGAAAATTAAAAAACCCATGGAGCTTTATTTCCATGCTAATAGAAATGTTATTAGTATGAATTCTGTGAACACCATTATTTCTAATGCTATGGAAATGTCTAAGCTTGGGGAAGCTAGTTTTTATGAAAATGATCTTTTTAGTTCGCTACCTTTGGAAGATAGCTATTCTATTGATTATGATGATACCAAACCTCCAATATATGATGATTACAATGATGAATATGTTATTTTCAGTCCACCTACTATTGAGGAGAAAATTAATTATGATTACAATATGCCTCCTATATTTGATGATTTTGGTGATGAGAATAATAATGATAGCTATCTTGTTGAATTTGCTCCCACTACAATTAATAAGAATGACTTTGCTTATCTGGAGAGTAATAATTATTTTATGGATGTAGCTCATGATAAGAATGTTTTATGTGATAGTTATATTCTTAATTTTATTCATGATGCTACTAACAGTTATTATAAGAAAGGGAAACATGGTTTTAAGTATTTCAACAATATTAAGTTTCCTCTCTTTATGTTGAAAATCTTGAAGTTGCATTTGTTTTGCTTTCCTATGCTTGTTGATTTGTGCTTTTATTACTTGTTTATTTACAATAGTCCTATGCATAGGAAGTGGGTTAGACTTAAATGTGTTTTGAATTTGCTTCTTGATCCTCTCTTTTACTTCAATTCATATTTCTTATGTGGGCATCTTCTTAAATTATCATGCCTAACTTAAAGGCGTTAAAGAAAAGTACTTCTTGGGAGATAACCCAATAGTTTTATTGAGTCTTGGAAGTTATTACTTCTGTAATAACCTCTTCTTATCCTTTTTGTGTGATTTTTGTACCAAGAATAACCTCTAATGAGAGAGAAGTAAGATTTGGGGAAGTTGCTATCCCGAAACAGATTTTTGTGCTTCAGTGTAAAAAATTGTGAAAAATACCTTTATGTTGGATTGAGCAGTAATTTTCTGAATAAATCTCCCAGGTTGTTAGCTAACTTTTGCTAGTTCAACACTTTTTGATTTGAGCAACATAAGGTCTTCGAAAAAATTGGTTTTTACCTACTGGTATGTTTTGACAGATTTCTGCCATTGTTTGCATTTGCCTCTTTATTGATTTCCTTTTGAGTTATCTTTGCCAAATTTAGATTTTTTAGGGAATTGCTACAATAGCTTGTGTCTTTAATGAAAGTTTTACTGTTTTTAAACTAAACCCAAAGGTTTATTACTTTTGAGTGCACTAATGTTGCTAATGAAGATTGTGTGAAGTTTTGTAGGAAGGAAATTTTCAAGTGTAGGGGAAGAATGATGTAATGAGATGAAGAATGGACAAAAGCTCAAGCTTGGGGATGCCACCCCAAGAAATATTCAATAGGTACATGCGTCAAATCTTAGCGATTCCCAAGGCATCCCCTTCTTCATCAATAAAAATCTTAGGTCTTTCTAGACACTTCGTTTTTATTGTTTCATGCATAATTATGTTGTTCTTGGAGCGTCTTTGTTTTTGTTTTTAGTTTTGTTTTGCTTGGTTTGATGCAATAAGTTGGCTGGATCCCAACACACTTATTTTGGAGAGAGACATACTCTGTTTTCATTGCCTATAACACTATAGTTTTCATTCTTATTGTCTTGTGAGTATTCTCTTTTGCTAGCACTATGTTTAGCCTTAGTTTTCTTGTGCTTTTTGCTTAGAACTTTTTAGTTATTCATTGTGGATTTGTGAGACAAGCTCACTGATCTTTATTGATTATTATCTTTGTGAGTTGTTTCAAATAAGTCGATTGGTGTTGGAAAAGAGTAGAAAGTTTCATGCTTATAGTGGTACAAAAGGGAGCTTGTTTTGACTGTGACTTAGACTTTATCATGTTATGCTATATGTTGCTTTGACCTTATGCTTAGTGATTATTGTTGTAGCATCACTTGTTCCAAACAATTGAGATTTCTTAATGTGACTTGAAAGAATTATGCGTTGTTTTAGCATACAAAAGCATAGTATTATGGTATTTTCCTTTGATGCTTTGTTTGGGTTGACTTGGCACATGCTCACACCATGTTATGACTATGAACCAGTCACCTCATCCTCTATGATCATTTAGTTTTTGACTTGTGATACCACTTTATGCTTTGATTAGTACTGTTTTGTCGCTCTGCATGATTATGACCATTATTGCTCTCTTAGTTGGCCGCTCCCAGTCTTTTGCTAGCCTCCACTTGTATTGCGTAATCTCTACTCGTGCATCCAACTCCCAAGAAACCAAGTTATTCGAAAGATTCCACTATAAATTCCTATGCATGGTGTCTTACAACATTCCAATTATATTCTTGTTTTATCTATCTTCCAAATTAAACTTGTTATGAGAAAATTAGCGATTAAAGTTTTCACAAACTTAATGGCACGCTTTATTTTTCTTGCCCCTGATAAACTTGAACTATTGTGTCATCTATGTTGTATATGCTTGCACTTATAAGTTGGGAATTAGCAGAACCGTGCTGTCACGGGGAACGCTTTCAACACATGTAAATATCTACTGAGTTGATATCATGCTCTTTTGTTTATGGATGTCGGCGGTATGAAATAAAAGGGGAGCTTGTAAGTCCATGGAGTTATATACGCGTTACAGAAATGCCTGGGCCGCTAGCCTAAGCCATTCCTAATCATGGTGGAAACTTGCAGCATCACCATAGTGAGCAATCTATGAAACATTCTTCTTATAAAAGAAAAAAAGAGATAGAAAAAGAGGAAAGAAGAGAAAAAAGCACCATCTTCCCATGGTAAATAAGAAGATTGTTGAGATGCTCATTGTATGTTGCCTTATAATTTTGATATGGGATAGCTCCTGTGTCATGGGGCAAGGGGCGCCCCGTTGGCGGTTCTCTATGATACACATGTACTTACTATGACAAGAACTTACCATGACTAAAGTTGAGTAGCATGAGGAGCGGCCCTCGTACTCAAGGGACATGAGATTGCCAACTTATACTTTGTCAAGCAAATACTCCATCTTTTTTCACTTTAACCTTAATCACTTCAATATGCGTATGATAGGGGCAATGAGAGCTGAAAGCTAACAAGTACCATAATTTTTGGAACCTCTTTATGAAACTTGAAATCCCTGCTTCCCTTAGGAAGGGATTTTCTCCCGCTTTTATATTGAGTCTCCGCCTTCTATCCTTAGGCACCAATTAAGAGAGCATAGTTGCCATTCTTAGTTCTATGTGCATTGTCCCAAAACTTATTGATTGATTCATGATGTTGATATTGCTTGTTCTTAAACTATTTGTATCTAGTCACCCTTATGAACTTTGAAGGTGTCCTATGCATTCATGTTTTGCTACTCCATGAGGGACAAGCTGAATACCACTATGCTATGTTTTTTATATGTGAAACAAACAAACATCTTTCAATGCATTGTTATTCATGAACTTTTGTTTGAATCCTTTCATGTTGCAACATAGTTGCTTTGTCTTATTGTTATAACTTCATCTTTCATGCTCATGTTTAGAGTACTTTGATCCCAGCTATCAATGCTTTACAAATATTTTGATCAAGATTGTGATGGTGCATGTCACCTCAAAAATTATTCTTTTTATCACTTACCTACTCAAGGACGAGGAGTTAAGCTTGGGGATGCTTGATATGACGTAAACATATCTATAATTTTTGATGTTCCATGCTTGTTTAGTATCAACTTTTCTTTGTCTACACTTTGAGGCATTTTTATACATTTTCCGAAACTAACCTATTGACAAGATGCCGCAGTGCCAGTTGCCTATTTTCTGCTGTTTTGGTTTCAGAAAAGCCAGAAAAGTAATATTCTCGGAATTGGACGGGACAGAAGCCAAAGTCAATATTTTACCGGAGCAAACACGGAGCCAGAAGGACAGACAAAGGGGGGCCAGGAGGCGGCCACATCCTAGGGTGGCGCAGGTCCCCCCGGCCGCGCCAGCCCTAGGCGTGGGCCCCTCGAGGCTCCACCTTCCTTGCCCTTTCGCCTATATATACGTCTCCCCGAGACGTAAACCCTAACAGGGGCATACATCCACGAAAAGTTCCGCAGCGCCGCCGCCACCGAAGGGGAGATTCGGGTGATAGAAGTCTCTGTTTCGGCACCCTGTCGGGATGGGGAAGTGCCCCCGCAGCCATCTCCTTCGATCTCCACCACCATCTCCATCGCCGTTGCTGATTCCCATGATGAGGAGGGAGTAGTTCTTCCTCGAGGCTAAGGGCTCTACTGGTAGCTATGTGTTCATCTCTCTCTCTCTATGCATGATCATATTGTGATCATGAGCTTTGTAGTCAAGTAGATAGACTTTGATACTCAAGTGCTTTAATAGATCTCCGGCTCTCCCCACGTGTGTGGAAGTGACAGCGTGCACGGCGTGGTGGCACTTAGGCTAGAGTTTACATAAATACTCAAGTGCTTTAATAGATCTCCGACTCTCCCCACGTGTGTGAAAGTGACAGCGTGCACGTCGTGGTGGAACTTAGGCTAGAGTTTATAAATACTTATCATGAGTATATTTTGAGTTGGTTGTCTCTATGAAATTGTGGTGTTTGTTGGAATCATCTAGCACTCAAGGTGACAATGTGGGGTTATCTAGATGGGGAAGCCGGACTTTGAGGAGTGATGTTATAGCCCTACCATGGATTAGAGTGTCCAACCGGAGAGTAGTTCAGGGTAGTATCGTGAAGAGAATATATTTATTGAGAGTGTTCACTAGTGAAAGTATGATCCCTAGGCCTTGTTTCTAAATATTGAAATGTCGTTTGCATCTAGATCTGTTACATGTTTGCTTTCTTCCATCTTTATTTCAGTTTGCCTTTAGTCTCTTCCACGCCATCAAAGTATTTTCTGTGGTTGTTGCCGGGGATCTACAGGACATTTCAACTTGTTCCTCCCCGTCAAAAGCTCTTTTCTAACACCGTTGTCTTATAATCATCCATACCACTTGTATTTCACTATCTCTTCGCCGAACTAGTGTAGCTATACACCTGGCAAGTGTATTGGGTGTGTTGGGCACAAAAGAGACTTCTTGTATCTTGATTTCAGGGTTGCTTGAGAGGGATACCTTTGACAACTTCCTTCCCGAGTTCAATAAACCTTGGGTAACCCACTTAAGGGAAACTTGCTGTTGTTCTACAAACCTCTGTACTTGGAGGCCCAACAACTATCTAAAAGAATAGAAGTGCGTAGACATCATGCCCAAACACGAAATTTTGGATTGGTGGGAGGACGGAACCCCAAATATTTGGTCGTTGGATGCATGATGTGTGGCTGAAATAAATTAAGATTCTAGTTTCAAAATGCCACGAAGATTGCGTAAATTAGGGTTTTTAGCTATGTGTCGGGTCTTGCTAATATCTTAGTGGATCTCTAAAAAAAATTATGATTTGTACCTAGAAATGATTTTTTGGAAAATTCTTCAGCAAGCTCTAGGTTAAATTTGAGCACGTTCGAGCTAAACCGACAAAACATGTCTAAATTGCGGGCAGTCCACCACAAGCTTTGAGGTGCAGCCAATTGGTGAATTGTCCACTAAATCCTCTCTAATATTTATTAAAAATAGGGTGACGTATTTTCACATCACGTAGCTGCTTTAAAAAAATAAACCCTTTTCGATACCGGAAAAATAGAAAATGAATTTTTCCATGCAGAGAACGTGAAAACTTCCCGAAGCAACATTGTTTGCCATCACAAGATACACATATATGCGGAATATGGGCACATCACAAGATATTCTAGTATGGATGTTGATGCACTTATGATTTTCTTAATGCATGTTATTATGGCCCGAATAACATGATCTCAACTATGAAATTTTATTGATGCATCATATATGAGAATTTGGGATTTGTCTACATGGTGTATCACCTATTATAGTGTTGAACCTATGAATTGCCCTACCATGATACCCTTGGGAAAACAAGTGGGATGTTATAATTTGAGGAGTTTGTGTGATTGTGGAGTTTTACTGCATTGCTTGTGTAGACCTTAATTAACCTTAGTTCCAAGTTGGTCCCGGTGAAATGGGGAGGGAGGGGGGAGGATAATAGATGTTGTGCAAGTTCTGTTGTTAGCACGTACAACTAAACTAGGAACACATGCCTACATATAGAAGAATTAGAGACAAACACCGTGGTACGCCTATTTATATTACATGATTTCTTTCCTCCATGTAACACCCCGATGGTTACATGATGCATATGCTTTACGTACTGAAATAATTTTGGTAAAAACTATAAATCTGCTGGTACTATTTACTATTCTGCTTTACTGATTTGATTCAACTGCTACATTCACCACTTTCTTTTGAGAATATTTATATATTCGTGTGGTTGAGAGTGACATCTCAATTGCTGAAGTATTAATTCGTATTGTTGTGCTCCCCTTGTGTCAAACTATAGATTTAGGTAATATTTCTAATCGAAGATTTTAGCGGTCTCCTACACTTGTGGGTATCACCCTCCTCAAAGGAGCTCCATACCCTACCGTACGGGGTGAGCGAGGAATATGTCCTGCGTGTTTGGTCGTCACCCCAAAGAGGTCTCAGTGGCAACTAGTATGTGCCTTCCTTGATGTGTGTTATGACAGTCGTCACTAGCACCACATGTACGACCTTCAAAAGAGTACGTACATGACACTGGCAGTCTATGTCATCAACCCCAAGGATGACACTCTGCTTTATGACCACGCCTTCCACCGTAGCTATGAGATGGTGGTGTTCACCCATGCCAACATCCACACCAACCACTGGTACCATTTCCCTAATGAAGACAGATTCATCCACATGGTGATCTTGCCGATGGCAATGTCATGGCATCGTTGGATCAGGACCTGTCGATCACAATTGCAACCTATGGAGCTAGTGGTGCTGCCAGAGCAGGAGTAGGCATGACCATGCACCAGACCAACATGAGCCTAGGCTGGAGGCCGCAGTGCCAGTTCTGTTGGTAATGAAAATATTTAGGTTATTTATACCTTGTTGGCCAGATACGCGAGCACTCTTTTCTACTTCAGTTTCATCAATTACATGAGAACTCTATTCAGTTTTAGTTTTATCAGAAGGTGAAAGTCAAGCACACCTCAACTTGGTCCCTTATAGTGAAATACACCTAAACCCGGTCCCTTATAATGAAACATATCTCAACTTGGTCCCTTATAAACAACCCAACTTTGTACCTTATAACCAAAAATACCTCGACTTGGTCCCTTATAATCAAATTCATCTCAACTTTTGCTGGATTATTGGCAAATCATTTGAACCCAAACCTCATTGATGCTAGCACCGACCGCCTACTTTGCTGCACTAATATCCTATAAATCTAGCTCTATGCCACTGCCAAAAACTAGCTCTTGAGGCGGTCGTTGCCTTTAATGCTTCTCACTTACTATTTATTCTGAGTTCAAACGAAATCATTGACATTGGAACCTGGATTGTCATATTCTCAATTAGCACAAAAAAAGCATCCATGTTCTCCTGGTCCAGACCATGGACGGATTCACGCTAAGGCTATGCAAGCTAAGCTTCAGCGGTCTTCCTATGGAAGCCATGAAGACGGAGGCACTAAACCATATCATCAACAACTTTAGTGGGGAGTTTCTAGAGATGTTGCCCCCGGAGAGTGGGTCCTTCCATGAGAATGTGTGGCTTAAGGACCCTATACCCTCCCAAAGGGGTACGACCTCGATATCGTCCGTTTCAAACCTGGATCGCCGATCACCTACAAACATCAAGTCACCATGCTTATCTCCGATGACACCAGTAGCTTACCACGTGTGGCTGGAGAACCTGGCCACTGATACGTCGGAAACGTATCTATAATTTGTGATGCTCCATGCTTGTTTAGTATCTACTTTGCTTTACTTGTGTACACTTTGAGGTGATTTTTACATGTTTTCTGGTACTAACCTATTAATAAGTTGCAACAGTGCCAGATGCCTGTTTTCTGCTATTTTTGGTTTCAGAAAAGTTAGTAAAGAAATATTCTCGAAATTGGATGGGACAAACGTCAAACTCAATTACTTTCCGTTGGGAACAATAAGTCTAGAGGGGAGCCGGAGAGGCAAGCCAGGGCGGCCAGACCCACCCTAGGCGCGGGTGGGCCCTGCCTCGCGCCTGGGAGGGGTGTGGCCCCTCTGGCCGCCGCCTCGGCCTCCCCCTTCGCCTATAAGAAGCCCCCGATGCAGAAACCCTAAGCAACCCGATCAAATCTCCACGAAACCGTCTGTAGCCTCTGCCACATCGTCCCTAGATCATGGGGGATTTTAAGTTCTTCCCGGCACCCTGCCGGAGGGGAGATCATCCCAGAGGCCCTCTCTCTGGTATGATGCGTGAGTAGTTCCACCTTGGACTATGGGTCCATGTAGTAGCTAGATGGTTGTATCTCCTCCTTGTGCTTTCATGTATAGATCTTGTGAGCTCCGTTCATGATCAAGTTCTAATCTATTTGTAATCATGCATGTTGTGTTTGCGGGGATCCAATGGATATTGAGATTATTATGTTGGTTTGATTAATGGTTTTATCTTTATGATTCTATCATGTATGTGTTGTTTGTGATCTTGCATGCTCTCTGTTGTTAGTAGCTATCTTGGCCAAGTAGTTGCTAGTGACTCCAAGAGGGGGTATTTATGCTCGATAGTGGGTTCATGCCTATAGTTTCCAAGGGAAGTAACAATAATCTCTTCGGTTGTAGATGTGCTGTTGCTACTATGGATAAAACAACGGTCTCTTGTTCATGGAACATGTGGACTGTTTACCTTACACACTTTGGTTAAAGCAGTTGTCTGTTGCTTGCAACTTAATACTGGAGGGGGTTCGGAGGATAACCTGAAGGTGGCCTTCTAGTCATAGATGCAGTTGAATGGCAGTCTATGTATCTTGTTGTATTGCCCAATCGAATCTCATAGGATCTTTCTGACTAGTAATTGCATTGTTATGCCTTGCTCAGTTCCTGTCAATTGTACTGCTGTAATTTGTTTACCCTTCATGCCATGTTGTTTATCTAAGGAGAGCACCTCTAGTGAACTATGGACCCCGGTCCAATTTTTACGATTGATACATCTTCCACTGTTACTTGTTTACTTGCTGCAAACCATTACCTTCCACACCATACGTTCAATCCTTTGTTATAGCAAACCGGTGAGCTTGACAACCTCACTGATTCGTTGGGGCAAAGTCTTGAGTTTGTGTTGTGCAGGTCTACGCGTTGCTTGCAACACCTGTGTGACGTTTCCTTCCTCCTTCTGGTTCGATAACCTCAGTCTCTACTGAGGGAAGACTTTCTGCTGTGCTCATCACACCTTGCTCTTGGGGTTTCCAATGAAGTGCTCCACGTCAGCACCATCAATATGTTTCCTGGCACCATTGCCGGGGAGGCTAAGGACGTCTTCACAAGGGGAGTCCTTCACTTCCTTTCTCTTTACTTTGTTTTTAGTTTGCTTTGTTTCTTTTGCTTGGTTTTGTTTGCCTCTTTCCAAAAAACCCAATTTTTTTTGTCTAGTTTGGTTTGCTTGCTTTATTCAAAAACACAAAAAATTAGTTCCTGCTCTAGTTTCCACCTTGCTCTATCTCACCATGTTGCTCCCCAAGTTTGCCCTGAAAGATCTTGCAATAGGTAGTGGCTCCATAATTGGGAAAGATAATATTAAAGAATTCTTTAATTATGTTAGCAAGCATGAGGATATTGAGGATAAATCTATAGCAGAACTTACTCCTAATTATGAGATTGCTGCAGCTTCTTTAGTTCATATGTTGGAGGCTAGGTTTGTTAGCCTTAACCCCTACATACAATTTTTGTTCCTAAAACTAAAAGAAGAGGAGAATGCTGAAAAGAGGGAATTCATCCTTGAAACTTTATCAAAAGAATTCCATGATGTTGCTAGGGAAGCCAAAAAGGTTTTTGAGCATTTCAATATGCTAGGCTTAAGTGTAGATGTTGTGGGTATTTATGATAAAACTAAGCCTAGATAAGAATTTAAGATACCCATACCCTTTAAGCTTGTTGGAATGCATGAAGCCTTTGAAAATAATTTTGATTGGATTGCTCCTGAAAATCTTTTTGATGAAAGTAATAGACCAAAGAGAGATGAGAAGGGATCCTCCAAAACCCGTTTGGATCAGATACCTTTCATAGTTGAAGATTTTGCAAGTATGGATGTTAATGCTTCTTCATTTGAAAATACTTGATTCTTCTTGATTCTTGTGCCTAACTTAAAGGCGTTAAAGAAAAGTACTTGTTGGGAGATAACCCAAGAGTTTCCTTGAGTCTTGGAAGTTATTACTTTAGTAATGACCTCTCCTTATCCTTTTTGTTTGCTTTTTGTGCCAAGAATGACCTCTAATGAGAGAGAAGTAAGATTTGGGGAGTTGCTATCCCAAAACAGATTTCTATCCTCCACCAAAAATATTCGTGAGGAGTCTCTGTAACTCGGATTGAACTCAAAATTTAGAAATAAATCCCCCAGTATGTTACATAACTTTCATTAGTTCAACACTTTTTGATTTGAGCAACGGAAGATGTTCGAAAAAATCGGTTTCTGCCTGATGTTCTGTTTTGACAGATTTCTGCTATTATTTGCATTAGCTGCTTATTCATTCCTTTTTGAGTTATCTTTAGGTGAATTGAGCTTTTTGAAGGATTTACTACAGTAGCTTGTATTTTTAGTGAGAATCCTTGCTGTTCCAAAGCTTTGCCAGGGGTTTAATATATTTTGAATACACTAATGTTGTTAATAAAGATTGTGTGAAGTTTTGTATGAATGAAAAATTTCAGGTGTAGAGAGAGAATGATGCAATGAGATTAAGAATGGACAAAATCTCAAGCTTGAGGATGCCACCATGGTGTCACCCTAAGAAATATTCAAGAGGTACAAGCGTCAAAGCTTGGGGATGCCCAAGGCATCCCCTTCTTCATCAATAAAAAGCTCAGGTCTGTCTAGACACTTCGTTTTTATTGTTTCATGCATAGTTGTGTTGTTCTTGGAGCGTCTTAGTTTTCGTTTGCTTTTCTTAGATTGTTTAGTTTGCTTGAATAAAGTAGTTTGTACCCCCGTTCTCGCTGTGTTGTTTTGCAAATAAGTTGCTTGGTGTTGGAAAGGAGTAGTAAGTTCTTGCTTGAAGTGCAAGAGGATCTTGCATTGACTGTGACTTAGACTTTAGCATGACATGCTAGGTTTTGTTTTGACCTTATGCTTAGTGATTATTGCTGTAGCATGTCTTGTTCCAAATAATTGGGATTGCTTAGTGTGCCTTGAAGAAATTATGCGTTGTTTTAGCATGCAAAAGCATAGTATTGTGGTATTCTCCTTTGATGCTTTGATTGGGTTGACTTGGCACATGATCACACCATGTTATGACTATGACAAGTCACCATTAGACTCTATGATCATTTAGTACTTGACTTGTAGTACCACTCTTTGCTTTGATTAGTATGCTTTGTTGCACTGCATGATTATGGCCATTATGCTCTCTTAGTTGGTTGCCCCCAGTCTTTTGCTAGCCTCCACTTATATGAGTAAGTTCTACTCATGCTTCCAACTCCCAAGAAACCAAGTTATTCCAAAGTGTCCACTATAAACTCCTATGCATAGTCTGTTACACCATTCCAAGTATATTCTTGTTTTCAACTATCTTCCAATTTAAAACTATTTTGTTATGTGAAAACTTAGTGATTAAAGCCCTCACGAACTTGATGGAACACTTTATATTCTTTGCCCCTAATAAACTTGAACCATTGTGACAACTTTGTTGTATATGCTTGCACTTATACGTTGGAATTAGCAGAACCGTGTTGTCACGGAGAATGCTTTCAACATTGCACTTATACTTTGTACTCAGTTGATATCATTCTCTTTTGTCTATGGATGTCAACGGCGTGAAATAAAGATGGAACTTGTAAGTCCATGGAGTTTGTATCCTGTATTAGAGAAACGCCTGGGCCGCTAGCTTAAGCCATGCATAATCATGGTGGAAACTTGCAGCATCACCATAGTGACATCTATGAAGCATTCTTCTTATAAAAAAGAGACACATTGAGAAAAGAGGAAAGAGAGAAAAAAGCACCATATTCTGAGATGCTCATTGTCTGCTTGCCTTGTTATTTTGGTTATGGGAAAGCTCCTGTACCATGTGCAAGGGGTGCCCCGTTGGCGGTTCTCAATGATATGCAAATACTTACAATGATAAGAACTTACCTGGGCCCAAAGTTGAGTATGCATGAGGTGTGGCCCTCGTATTCAAGGGACTTGAGATTGCAAACTTATACTTCGTCAAGCATATACTCCATCTTTGCCACTTTAACCTTAATCACTTCAAGATGCTTATGATAGGGGCAATGAGGGCTGAAAGCTAACAAGTACCATAATTTTTGGAAGCTCTTTTTGAAACTTGTAATCCGTGCTTCCTTTACAAAAAGGCCTTTCTTCCACCATTATTGAGTCTCCACCTTCTACCTTTAGGCACCATTAAGAGGGCATAGTTGTCATTCTATGTGCAGTGTTCCCAAGCTTATTGATTGATGCATATCGTGATATTACTTGTTCTTGTGCTATTTGTTTCTAGTCACCCTTGTGAACTTTGAAGGTGTCCTATGCATCTATATTGCTACTCTACGAGGGACAAGCTGATTGCCACTATGCTATGTTTTCTGTATGTGAAACAAACAAACATTTTTTAATGCATGTTATTCATGATCTTTGTTTGTAGCCTTTCATGTTGCATGCATAGTTACCATGTCCTATTGTTAGAACTCCATCTTTCATGCACATGTTTAGAGTTCTTTGATCCCAGCTTCAATGCTTGCAAATGGTTGGATCTTTATTGTGAGGGTGCATGTCACCTCAAAAATTATTCTTTTATCACTTACCTACTCGAGGACGAGCAGGAGTTAAGCTTGGGGATGTTGATACGTCGGAAACGTATCTATAATTTTTGATGCTCCATGCTTGTTTAGTATCTACTTTGCTTTACTTGTCTACACTTTGAGGTGCTTTTTACATGTTTTCTGGTACTAACCTATTAACAAGTTGCAACAGTGCCAGATGCCTGTTTTATGTTGTTTTTGGTTTCAGAAAATTTAGTAAAGAAATATTCTCGGAATTGGACGGGACAAATGTCAAAGTCAATTACTTTCCCTAGTGAACAAGAAGTCCAGAGGGGAGTCAGAGAGGAAAGCCAAGGCGGCCAAATCCACCCTAGGCGTGGGTGGGCCCTGCCCCGCTCCTGGGAGGGGTGTGGCCCCTCTGGCCGACACCTCGGCCTCCCCCTTCGCCTATAAGAAGCCCCCGATGCAGAAACCCTAAGCAACCCGATCATATCTCCACGAAACCGTCTGTATTTGCCGCCACCATTGTCCCTAGATCGGGGGGATCTGAAGTTCTTCCCGGCACCCTGCCGGAGGGGAGATCATCCTGGAGGCCTTCTCTCCGGTATGATGCGGGAGCAGTTACACCTTGGACTATGGGTCCATGTAGTAGCTAGATGGTTGTATCTCCTCCTTGTGCTTTCATATATAGATCTTGTGAGCTCCGTTCATGATCAAGATCTAATCTATTTGTAATCATGCATGTTGTGTTTGTGGGGATCCGATGGATATTGAGATTATTATGTTGGTTTGATTAATGGTTTTGTCTTTATGATTCTATCATGTCTGTGTTGTTTGTGATCTTGCATGCTCTCCGTTGTTAGTAGCTATCTTGGCCAAGTAGTTGCTAGTGACTCCAAGATGGGGTTTTTATGCTCGATAGTGGGTTCATGCCTCTAGTTTCCGAGGAAAGTGACAATAATCTCTTCGGTTGTAGATGTGCTGTTGCTACTAGGGAGTAAACAACGGTCTCTTTTTCATGGAACATGTGGACTGTTTACCTTACACACTTTGCTTAAAGCAGTTGTCTGTTGCTTGCAACTTAATACTGGAGGGGGTTCGGATGATAACCTGAAGGTGGACTTCTAGTCATAGATGAAGTTGGATGGAGGTCTATGTATCTTGTTGTATTGCCCAATCGAATCTCATAGGATCTTTCTGACTAGTAATTGTATTGTTATGCCTTGCTCAGTTCCTGTCAATTGCCCTGTTGTAATTTGTTTACCCTTCATGCCATGTTGTTTATCTAAGGAGAGCACCTCTAGTGAACTATGGACCCCGGTCCAATCTTTACCATTGATACATCTTCCATGGTTACTTGTTTACTTGCTGCAAACCATTACCTTCCACACCATATGTTTAATCCTTTGTTACAGCAAACCGGTGAGCTTGACAACCTCACTGATTCGTTGGGGGCAAAGTCTTGAGTTTGTGTTGTGCAGGTCTCCGCGTTGCTTGCAACACCTGTTTGACGTTTCCTTCCTCCTTCTGGTTCGATAACCTCGGTCTCTACTGAGGGAAGACTTGCTGTTGTGCTCATCACACCTTGCTCTTGGGGTTTCCAACGAAGTGCTCCACGTCAGCACCATCAGCCACATGCCATGAACCATTACAAGGGAGCGGCAGACAAAACATATATAAACAATTCATATCGCCACACCATGGAAGCACAATCGAACGACATAGATTCTCAAGATGGACAAGCGAAAAGCATCACAAAGCTTGTAGATCATGATCTAATCGTTGTTTTGTATCGGTGTTCTTTAATACATGGAGAAATGTAAGTTTTCTTTGATTTGTTCCCATCTAGTTCTTTCATCAAACACCTAATGTATAGTACTCACATTTGATCCAAATTTGAGTCAAACTCTTCTATTTTCATGGATCGTATGTTCCTATAGCAATAGACACGTTGTTACTAGTTGATAGGATCAATAATAACGTGTCATAGAGATCACAGAACGCGACCGACATGCCTAGAGTGGCCACGTCGTGGCTTCAGAAGCCTCTAAGATAGGCTTTGTAGACTATTATTTTGTCGCGTCTGACACATGTCAGAAGGAAGACATATCTATTTGTTTTTGTCTCTCCTGAACGGTTGTAAGCTAGGTCCCACATGTTGGATGCAAACATGTCTTTCTGTTTTCATCGCTGCTGAATGGGCAAAGTGGAGGTCCCACATGTAAAAAAATGAGTCAAACTGGCGACATGTTAGTGATACATCGTAAACGTATCTATAATTTTTGATGTTCCATGCTTGTTTAGTATCAACCTTGCTATGCTTTGTCTACACTTTGAGGTATTTTTATACATTTTATGGGACTAACCTATTAACAAGATGCCGTAGTGCTAGTTGCCTGTTTTCTGCTATTTTTCGTTTCAGAAAAGCTAGTAAGGAAATATTCTCGGAATTGGAAGGGACAAAAGCCAAAGTTAATATTTCACCGACGAGAACACGGGGTCCAAAGGAGAGACGGAGGGGCGCCACGGGGTGGCCTCACCTCCCCCAGGCGTGGGCCCACCCTAGACCGCGCCTAGGCAGGGTGTGGGCCCCTGACAGCCCTCCTGCCTCGCCTCTTCGCCTATATAAGCCCGCCGATGTCAAAACCCTAAACACTCGATCAGATCTCCACGGAATAGTCCATAGCCGCCACCACCATCGTCCCTAGACCGGGGGGTATCTGAAGCTCTTCCCGGCACCCTGCCTTAGGGGAGAGATCATCCCGGAGGCCTTCTTCATCACCATGTCAGCCTCCGGTATGATGCGTGAGTAGTTCACTCTTGGACTATGGGTCCATACAGTAGCTAGATGGTTGTTTCTCCTCCTTTGTGCTATCATGTTTAGATCTTGTGAGCTCCGTTCATGATCAAGATCATCTATTTGTAATCATACATGTTGCGTTTGCAGGGATCCGATGGATATTGAGATACTATGTCAGATTGATTATTGATTCTATCATATCTTATGATTATTGATTCTATCATGTCTATGTTGTTTGAGATCTTGCATGCTAATAGATTCTAGTGACTCCAAGAGGGAGTATTTATGCTCGATAGTGGGTTCATGCCTCTATTGAATCTGGGGAAGTGACAGAAATCTCTAAGGTTGTAGATGTGTTGTTGCTACTAGGGATAAAACAACAATCTTTTGTTCATAGAACAATTGTATTGTTTACTTTACACACATTTCTGAATGCAGTTATCCGTTGCTTACAACTTAATACTGGAGGGGGTTCGGATGATAACCTGAAGGTGGATTACTAGTCATAGATGCATTTGGATGGCGGTCTATGTATATTATTGTAATGCCCAATCAAATCCCATAGGAATCATGAATGTCTAATATTGCATTGTTATGCCTTGCTTAGTCCTGTCAATTGTCCCGCTGTAATTTGTTTACCCAGCATGTTATGTTATCTATCTTAAGGAGAACACCTCTAGTGAACTTTAGACCCCGGTCCAATCTTTACCATTGATACATCATCTAATGTTACTGTTTACTTTCTGCAAGCAACCATTACCTCCCACACCATACCATACGTTTAATCCTTTGTTTTCAGCAAACCAGTGAGATTGACAACCTCACTGTAAGTTGGGGCAAAGTCTTGAGTTTGTGTTGTGCAAGATTCCAAGTTGCTGGCAACACCTTGGGGTTGTTTCCTTGCTCCTACTGGTTCGATAACCTTGGTTTCATAATGAGGGAAAATTTGCCGTTGTGCTCATCATACCTTCCTTTTGGGTTCTCCCAACGAAGCTCTACTATTGAGCCGCGTCAGTTAGCCAGACGTAATGACAACCGACATTAGGTTTGTCCAGGGTATAGACGTAATAAGTTCATGAAGTTTGTTGGAATGGATGATTCATAGTGGCGCTAGTAGAAAACGGGGCTTTCGTCAGAGCCACCCAGAGCGACCAGTCCCGGTTGCTTGACTACGCACGGGGCGGAGGCCACGATCGCTCCTGGTTCATGAGGGACCTTTAGTCCCGGTTCGTAGCAGGAACCGGGACTAAAGGGGTTTCGCTGCACGGGGTAGCTGTCTCAACCCGGGACTAAAGGTCCATGTTCCTGTATATATACCCCCAACCCCCACATGCTTATGTGAGCTGGTTTGTTTTTGCCCTCTTGCATAAGTGGTGTATGTTGCTTTGTTTTTCCCCTCTATGCGCAAGGTCATAGATCCAACCAGAGAATACTATCGACAATTTATATTTGTTGTATAACAGGGTTCATGTATGTAATATATTGGAACAAGCACAAAGAAAAAGTCACTTCAATCTATATAATCATGACGATATTGTGTGTAATGGGTTCCTTCATTGCACGTCACTTACGCTACTCTCCCTCCTCTACCGATCCTCCTACAGCGGCAGAAATCCGCCCCAAAACTCGGCCGCGATAGAACATTCTGCTGCATCCCTAAAATGCTGCCGCGGCAGAGCTCGTGTAGTCCTGGTTCATGCTACGAACCGGGACTAAAGTCACTTGGAGTGACTTTAGTCCCGGTTCGTAACAGAACCAGGACTAAAAGGAGACCTCTAGTCCCGATTGCGCAGTCCCGATTGGACAACCGGGACTAAAGGCCCCGATAAAGCGGGACTAAAGGCTCGTTTTCTACTAGTGTGGCATAGTCGCAATTTCCACCTAAACTAGTGTAACAGTCGTAAGTACAAAACCCTAAATACAGACGGAATTAGGTCAAACGGAAGGCGTAAGAAAATGAATGCAAACAGTCAAAAAAGAAAAGGGGGATTGATTTGTAGGTAAGGGAGCCATCACGTACAGTGAACTAGCACGTAAAGAAGACTTGGCAACATAGAAGGAGTGGGTAATGCATGTGAGTCATTTTGACAAGGATATATTTGTGGAAGGAAGAGGACTGTCGTCGACTTTGTCCATGCACATGCACATCGAGGAATTGTGGTTTGGCGGTCAAACGCATGCCATATGTGCTCCCGGCAAGTTGGTGAATTGATCGATATTCAACGATTGTGCAAATTGATTTTGGCAGTTACAAACGGATAAATGCCGATGTGCCAAATTGACGATGCGCATGCGCATCCGCGCATGCATCTAGCTCCCATGTTCCCTCTCTCCCATGGCGATCGAATACATGCGTTATTCTTAAGAAATGCCATTTATTGCCAAACGAAGCTGTATATATACTAGCTTGCTGATAAGCTGCTGGCACCACTGCAAGGTAATCTAATGCTCTCAGAGACATGCCTAGCTGCTTAAGCATTAGTACCACAGTACTAGCAAAATAGATCTTGTCAGCAGTCATCATTTTTCTGAATCATCTCACATTAATTTGCAGTTGCAGAACACCGGATTTGGAGTAGTATCACTTTTCATCAGAAAGCTCGGATTGCGATCCAGCAGTACGCTATAGTATGTGTATTAATATGTCATCCTAGATTGCAGATTACATTGATTACTCAGGCTGGGGTACACTGCATAGATGCAGTACAGTAAACAACAGTGTACTAATACATTATTGTGTAGATGCACCTTCTCTAAATATCTTTTTTCAAATGTCAAAAATTCAGAAAAAAGAACTCCGCGTGTCGTTCGCACATTTTATGTTTCCACAAAAAAATTCGGCGCAATTATTTGTGTGTGGCTTAGGTAAAAAAAATTCAGTTTTTGATGCTCTAATATGACAATTCACAAGATATTTTTTTTCATACAAGCCACACAAAATATTCTTTCCTTGTGTAACTTTTATGAGCGAAAACACAACCTCCCTCCTTGCTTACTTTGTAGTGTCTTTGGCTTCCGAGCATAATAATAAAAATCATATTTTTAAGTTTTGAAAAACAATCTGAAATTAATCGTATACATAATCAATGACATATCCTACAAACATGTTAATTTTCATTGCGAAATTCTTTGTATTGTGAGCTACACAAAAATAAAAAAATATAATAAATTTGGAGATTTGAAAATATGACTTAGAACCACAATTTTGTCATTTTTGTAACTCAGAATACAAAGTATTTGAAATTAATATTTTTATACGTGCTCCTGTGATATACATCATTGGCTTCTACATCAAAATTTTTTTTTTGAAACTTGTCAATATGATTTTCTAATTTTTTAAAATAACAGGATCACTAAAATTCGGAGCCAAAAATCTCCACTCACTCAGAATTGGTTATTAACAAATAATTGCGCATTCTGATGTGTGTGCCAGTGTTAAAAAAATACTACTCTCTCCATCTCAAAATAGATGTCACAGATTTGTTAAAATTTGGACACTATTTAATATATAAATTCAACCAAATTTTAACAAACATACGACATCTATTTTGAGAAGGATGGAGTACTTCACTCACAGATATGTGGACCAATATGTGTGTAAAACTCGTGGTGCATATAAGAGCATCTCCACTCGCCTACCCAGGAGGCCGATCCGGACGCCGAATTTTGGTCCGGACGCCGAAAATCGGCCCAGTCGCGTACCCAAGGACTTGTTTTCGGACGGATTTCGGCCATATTTGGTCCGGACTATCCAGGCCGAACCCAGGTTTCCGGGTACGCCCTGGGGACGCCGGACTCAGCGATATCGGCGAAAAAAAAACAAAGCGGCGCGTGGACCCGCCGTGTCAGTGACGGAAGCCGAGTCGTCGTCATCCTCGGAACCATGCGGCGACCGCCGGGCAATAACTGCCCATCGCGTCGGTCACACGTCGCCGAATTACGGCGCCACCGTCGCCGCCTCGGCTCCCGCGACGGACGGCGGTCACTAAGTTCCCGCCGTTTCCACTTTTCCCGCCCTCGTCGCTACACCCCTCCCGCCATTTTTCCGGCCTATATAAAGCCGTACATCTCGCCTTCTCTCTTCACAACTCCTCACACCACCACAACTCCGGCGAACTTCGGACATTCGCACCTTGCTTCCTCGCCAACTCCACCGAGAAGCCATGGCCGGTCGCCTCACGCTGTCGCCGTGGGAAGCCCGGCTCCTCCGGGAGGCGTGCTATACGGCCCCGCCGGACACTCGCCTGCCCCAAGGCTGGACACTCAGCGCCAGCGGGATCCCTGTTCCGCCGGTGCCTGAGGGGCAGGACCTCGCTGGAGAGATCCAGGCGACTATCGCCGCCATGGAAGACCCAGACCTCGCCGGAGAGATCCAGGCCGCTATCGAGGCCATGCAAGACCCGGATCTCGAGGATCAGGGCAACTTGGTCTTCTGGAGGCAGTTTTTCGCCGACAGGCGCCTCGAGGAACTCGCCCGACACGACGGACCGCCGGGCTCGCCGCCGCCACCACGTAGCAATATGGCTTACCGCCGTCGCTGGTGGAGCGTTCCAGGGCGGACTCTCGCTGGAGTCAGGGCGCACATCGAGGCCGGTAACAACCCCCGCCTCGGCCTGTAGTTGCGGCGTCCGGCGGCGACCACGGCGGCGTCCTTTCCTAGTTAAACCGATGTACTATGTTCCTCTCGCCTAATTTAATAAATTCCGCCTATATTCGCCCATATTCGTCGAGTTTAAGTGAATTTAGCCGAACCTGAAAACGCGGTCTGGGTACGCGAGTGGGCTACTGGGCGTAACCATGCCGAAAACGTAATTCGTCCGGTCTGGAGACGTCCAACGAACGGAGATGCTCTAAGAATACAAGATCGATCTCGCTTGATATTGACGTGAAGCAGGATTCAGCGGTTCTGTGACAAGTGGGCCCCAGAGAAGGGGCTTGGCTGCTTTTGCAAAGGAGAAAAGAATAGTACGTACGTACTCTCTACCATTCTTTGGAGCGCTTTGCTAAATCGACATGCTACATGCCCACTCCAGATACGCATGCGTGCATGCATGCAAAATGCAGTGCACACAACCTGCTGTCCAAATGGTCAACAAAGTGCCCAACCGATTCACAAGGAGCTGGGCCCAAATTATGGTCACTTGGGATGCATCTTTGGCTCAACTTGTGGCTGTTTGGGAAGTGGATGCATGTTTGGCCAAAGCTTAACCAGTGTTGTTCTTGTAACTACACACGCTTTCTGGACACAAATAGGAGCCTTGAACTTGCTCGCATCTGTTATTGTCATATCTAAATGAGATCGCAAGTAGTTCTCTTACTTTCTTAAAAGGTCTTCCTTTTCTACTTAGGGTTCGCCGAGTGGGGATGGACCTTGCTAGCTAGCCCACTTGGGCTGCATACCCTCATGCTAACTAGTTAGTCGAAAACATCTACACTAGGGCAAGCATGTGCAAGTAATTGATGATCCTTTAGTGCTCGATCATGTAGTGTGTAGCTTTGCTATAATTTTGGACCTCCATGTTTGTTTTTGAAAACACAGTCTAGATTGCTAAAACAAGGGCACATAGTGAAGTAGTACCATGACTTCAAAGGCATAAATTGGGTGAGCAGGGCCACCGGGGTGCGGAGGAAGGTTAAGCAACATCATGCCATCTGATCATAGACCGGACCTCGAAAACAAGTAGGCCCGTAGTAGTAGTAGTAGTAGTTAGTTAGTAGCTTTGCTAGGACCATATAGGTTTAAAAATATGTGCGCTCTCAACCGTAAGTAAAGTACAACTTGTCGTAATTTAACTTTCCAGAAGGGCAAGAAACTCCCACGCTACAGCCAAAATGAGCTAGTGGCTAACACGGCATAATTAAAAAAATATTTTTTTGAACTGATTATACCAATACAAACTAGACTAAGAAAAGTCCTTTCACCAGTCTAACCAGCCGTCAACTACCCCCTCCCAATGCCTCGCGATTCTCCCACAAAACAAAGGAAAAACCCCTGAAAACAAACAGCCACTACATACATATATTAGCATCTGCCTACCTCATGTGCCAAGGGAACACCCAGCAACATGTGTGTGTACCTAATATAATATGCGTCTACTTGTAGTAAGTAGCTGCAGATTGTACCTTATTGTATGCACCACATGTGTCTGCGTGACCATAGAATAGACGTCTTCTCACTCCTGGGGCCGAATCAGATGTGAGCAGTCATGCTGACCCCTCCTCCCCTCCTCATCTTCTCTCCCTGCCACCATAGCTGTACCCTGCAGTGGTGGCTGCTTCCAATTTTCTAATGGCAAGAAGATAACCTGAAATAAGTTCAAAGCCACTTCGGACTAATTAAAAAAATGCCCACAACAGACTCACGTTGCAACTATACTATCTGGACGCATTCATGTTCTTATTTGAGGATCTTATTAGGTGTTGGGATTTAAGGATATATGTAATAAAATTATTGTGCAATCACATCAATTTAATACACCAGCAAAATAAGACAACCAGCCATGTTCTGTTTTCATTGGCAGATCAATTCTGTGCAGGTTGCAGGAAGGGTAGTTCAAACTTTAGCATCTTTATGCGATAAGAACCAGCCAACTAAGACTAAGCATATGCACGAACAATAACATCCAGGATATGGACTTTTAAAAATATTATAATATGGTACTACTGCCTTAAAACAAAAATAAAAGTATGGATATGTGCATCAATTGATGCAGAGGCCAGCGCATACTATATCCCCATTTAAAAAACCAAAAAACAACAATAAGTAGTAGCACAAATATCCATATATATATATATATATATATATATATATATATATATATATATATATATATATATATATTGCAAGTAGTATGCAAATTAGATAAATCCGAGTCGACATCGAGAACGGTTCTATATTTTCCTGAATTCTGGAACAAATACTTCAATATTTTTAACTAGATGAAGAAATAGTTACTTCACGGGGAGCATCTTCTTAGATCTATTTGCATAATCAAACAAGAATTAACTAATTTTTTGTTGACTCGGATATTGTTATGTTTTTTGTTCTAGATGAGAAAATCTTTAGCACAATGCACATTTTTATACACATGTAGGAATTCAATTAGGAATTAGCCAACTCTCATTTTCTGAGACACGGGCACTCCAATGTTCATTATTCCCTGCACGCTTAACCGGAGAGTGCAACGAAACTTCGGAGGGGCACCACAAGGTCAAGTCAAATTGCAATGCAGAAAAATAACATACCCCGTAGCAGTACAGTTGGATCGTTTCATTTCTCAATACGAAATAGAATAAGCATGCATATATGAAAGACTTAGACCAAATCAAACAGTATTCTGCCCATCAAGACACAGACAAACAAATCATATACACCCATAATATGAGCATAAAATACAGCTATATATATTTTGATACCTACCAATACCATGTTGAAAATTCTGATCCAACAACTAGCATTTTGGGGCTCCTCATCACCTGCCTAACTCACATAAAGTCTCTCCCTATAGCATGACAAGGACAAGCTCACATGAGCTCAACCAGATAATCCATGGGCCCCTCCCTAGCTAGCTAGCCAGCTCTCACACACCCCATCCCTCTCTCTCATCAGTCATCCTCCCTTTAAAAAGCAGGCTACTTGTATTGTGCCCACTCTTTTCCTCCCTCCTCTACACCTCCATCACCCCTGCCTCATACATACACACACTACACGGCGTATACGTACACACTAGCTATGCTAGGACAATTACCTTTGGTTGCAAGCCAAAAGTAAGTATCCATCCATCCTTCTATCCTCATCTCTCACCTCTCACCAAGAAGAAGAAGAACCTTCATAGTACTACTCCTCATCACACATCACCCTCCCCAGCTCCCATCCATTTCTCTCCACCCTTCCTCCACTCCGCACACCCTTCTTCTTCCTCCTCACCTCTCCCCGGTCTCAAACCACCAAGAGACTCAAGGTAGTAGTCGGCCAGGATCTGCTAGTCGGCCAGGAGAGAGCCACCGGAATTCTAAATTCCAATCCCAAGTTAGCCATCCATCCACTAGCTCCAGCCAAATATATATAATAAGCCCACCCAAATCCTATAATAACAATTGTAGTAACAGCCCCAGCTGATCAGCAGCACAGCACCAAGCTGCTGCTGCTAGCTGCTGGTCAAAGGTCAAAGAGGAGCAAGCAGGAGGGGAGGCAAGGGAAAAGAAGAGGCATCTATCTACCTAACCTACCTCTCGATCGGTGGTGCAGTCTGTGCGTGGTTCCCTGCTCATGGAGTTCACCGCAATCAGGGCCTCCACGGCGGCTGGTGGCGAGCAAGGGCAAGACAGGATCGGCGGCGACTGCCCGTCACCAGATCAGCCGGCGGCGGCTGCGGTGGAGAAGGAGCACATGTTCGACAAGGTGGTGACGCCGAGCGACGTGGGCAAGCTGAACCGGCTGGTGATCCCGAAGCAGCACGCGGAGAAGTACTTCCCGCTCGACGCCTCCTCCACCGACAAGGGCCTCCTGCTCAGCTTCGAGGACCGCGCCGGCAAGCCCTGGCGGTTCCGGTACTCCTACTGGAACAGCAGCCAGAGCTACGTGATGACCAAGGGGTGGAGCCGCTTCGTCAAGGAGAAGCGCCTCGACGCCGGGGACACCGTCTCCTTCGGCCGCGGCGTCGGGGAGGCCGCCAGGGACAGGCTCTTCATCGACTGGCGCCGACGCCCCGACGTCGTCGCACCGCTCGCGCACCACCGCGGCCACTTCACGCTCCCCTCCGTGCCCTTCGCGCCGTGGACCACGCAGTACCCCGTTGGCGGAGGCAGGATGTTCATGCCGGCGCCTTCTTCGGCTTCCGTCTACGACTACGACGCCCATCAGTACCATCACCGGAGACAAGTTGGGTACGACGGGTACGGGGCGACGGCCGGTAGGCAGGTGCTGTTCTACCGGCCGCAGCAGCAATACCACCACCACCACCAGTCGGTGGTCCTGGATTCAGTGCCGGTGCGCATGGCGGTGGCGCCGGGGCACCCGGAGCCATCGCTGGCCACGTCGGGGTCGAAGCGGGTCCGGCTCTTCGGAGTGAACCTCGAGTGCGCGGCGAGCTCCGAGGAGGACTTCGGCCTCCCCGGGACGATGGCGCCGCCGTCGCTGCAGCTGCTGTCGCCGGCGTCCTCGTCCTCGTCGTCATCAGGGAAAGCGAGGTGCTCTTTGAATCTTGACTTGTGAAGCGCTAAAGTGAGCGCTCGTACGATCCACTACCACTACTCCTACTACTCCAGTTCTGACACAAACGGAATCGCCGACGGTCGTGGTGGAGAGGCCGGCGAGAGAAGTAAACAAATGCGGCGGTGGCGGCGGCCGGTGCATGCGTGGACATTGGAGTACTCATCTAGCTTCTTCGTAATTCCTTGGTATATACTAGCTCATGATCTCTCTTTAATTAGCCAGCAGTGCAGTGTGAGAAGAAACATGAAAAGAACAAAGCAGCATGAACAAAAAAAGATCTTTGCTAGCTTGATGCATAATTTCTTGCTTCGATTCCCCTCCGATTTTCCATTCCTTTCCCTACCTTGTGTTTACTTACATTTAAAAGTTGTCTTAGCATGTTCTCTTGTTCTTTTGTCTTGCGGGGGGGACTCAAACACACCGCTGAAGATTGAATAAGAAAATGAATCAGGGAAGAAACATTGTATATAGCATGACCGAGCTTAGGAAACACAATGTGCTCCCCACATATGATATCAATTGATGCTCGCTCACTGTCGTACAATTATTAGTACACATACATATACATACATACAAGTATCTTTGCGATGGAATGCAATGTTTAATTACCTATATATGTATATGCTGTAATTGTGCACATGGATTGTTCTTGTTGCTGCTGCTGCCTCCAGCTAGTGTGGGCATGCAGGTCAATTGGGCTCTCCTTCCAAAGCAGCAGCAGCAGCAAAGCCTAGCTGTACGTAGGTGAGGCCGGACGGGGATGCCCTTTAAAATGTGGGGGAACTACTACTCACTGGTAGCAGGAAGAGGCAGGGCCAGCCATCCTTCTTTCTAGCTTGCTTGCTTGCTAGGAGTAGGACAGTCAGTTATGGGGGGAGGCCTGGAGGTCAGATCCTAAATCCTTCTCCTACTCCTACACATGCATGTCTCTGCAATTGCATACATTCATACCCCCCCCCCCCTTCTCTCTATCTCCATGGCTCACTCTCTCTTTCTCTCTCTAAAAGTACTGTTGCACTCCTTGATCTGTCCTGCGCATTTGTCCCATGTGCAATTCCTCCCCTTCCCTGCTGCTTCTTCTGAGGCAGCAGCGCAGCAGCATGCCTAGTGTGTGAAATGTTCACCAGGGGTATAGTACACCATCTGTACATACTAAATGCCAAGGTTTGTGTACGCATGCATATATGCCCAGCCCAGCCAGCCTTTCTGCAAGAAACCGAGGAGTAAAAAAGAAGAATTTTAAAGCTGTCCGTTAAAAAGCAGCTGTAGATCCTTCCCTCCTGCTGCCCCCTTTGGTTCTCCCCCAGAGAGAGAGAGAGAGATGCATGTGGATCTATGCAGGAAGCAAGAGTAGTACTGCAGAACACATTGGGATATTGCATCACGTACAGTAGTGCTGCAAAGCATTTCATGGCACGTACAGTGCCACCGCTGCAAAGCAATTGCATGGCACAGTCGATGAAGAACACACTTGCACAGCTGCACGTAGATGGGGATCTGGATTCAGGTACTGGGGGGTTTCATGATGCTCTGAAGAAGAGAGTAACTGCTGGCAGGAGATGGCATACTAGCTGTGAGAGCTTTAATTTATGCATGCTAGCTAAGAGTAAATTTTAGCCATGTGTCATTCGTTATTTGGACTTAACGCTAGCTGGGCATGGCACAGTCCAGGTTTAGCTGTTCCTGGCGTCCTTGATGCATGTAGCTGCCTGGTTTGGTGTCGATCGGTGATTTGTGTGTTTAGTCCAGGCTCTCATGCAGATGCATTGTCAGGGATTCAGTATGGAGTTAATGTGGCAGCAGCTTTGTTGGGGTTCATTGCCTTTGGATACACATCCATGATGATTTGTTTGGATAGTACACTTTTTTTGTGTGTAAGGGGTTTGGGTAGAACATACTGTGATCTGACTCAACACTCCTTTGAACTGGAAACACAATTTTTAGTTTCATGATCTTACCAGCCATCCCAAAGACTTGAGTGGGGATTAATTAGAGTGTGTATCGAAACAAGCTCCGGATATCAGGGTGCAATGTTGATGGAGAAGCATGTTTGTATGAGTCGGTCAACGCGGAGACCATGATACAACCTAGTTTTCTAATAGAAATTATGGAAAACCAAATAATTAGGTGCTTTGCCAATTCATATAACTACATTTGTTTCTTCAAGATTGATACGCTTTTATGCATCAATTTGTTTGAGGAATACTTAGTTTTGTTGAATACTCTAACTTGATAGCGTACGATTCACTTGACCGGTAGAGCTAACGTAGTGTGATCGGGAGGATGTTATGGTTCAGTTGACGAAGCTGAGTATATATGCATAAAACTGACCAAAAATGGAAATGTATATACTAGCCAACCATAAAAATGACCTTAGTTTAGTTATGCATATCTTATATTTTTTACATATAGTTCGGTAGAAAACATCCATCTGATAATACAACTTGCGGGTATGAATCTCACAAGGTCGTATACACATGGGATACAATTTATGGCTGGGGTAGGAAATGATCTCTTCATTTGTCTAAGAAGATAGATTTAGTGCTATGTACAACTTAGATTTGGGATACACAGTAAGCTCTACACAAGTCTGCATATTTTTATTACTTTGATGTGTTGGATTTTCATGCGCAATACAATTAGTTAATTCTTACTATAGATCTAGACATGGATAAACAGGATTGCGTGAACACAAGTTGAAATCATGCTTTGGCTGGAAAGATAGTAGTTTGATATTACTGTTCAAACCATCATATATCAACATATTGCAATGTTGTTTTAACATACATGCACTATTAGTTCCTTTGTCCTTGATGCTATATGTAACCTGGAAAATATCATCCTGTTTCCACCTAAGTTTGTTTGTTATAGGATATTATATTTGTATATTTATTTTTGAAACTTGACTTGACACAATTGGTCTCAAGTTATTACAACGCTGCATTTGGTTTTAACAGGATGAACGTTTCATGTATATAACTAGTTCCATATTCATTGAACCCATATAGTTTACTTTTATTATGGCATTTTCTTGTATCAATTGAGCCGTCTTATACGAAAACAAAATATAGCTATCTGATTTTCTGATATATCCATTCATATGCCTAAGGAAGAGAAGGCATTACTTGATAATAGAAGTGTGGTGAGAAAAGATACTAGCATTTGTTGAAACTTCATGATCACCATGAATCGTTGGCCTAGGCTGGGGTAGTATTTACGTACATGCATATGTGTGCACGGAGGCATGTTTTATTTCTTCTTCTCTTTAGAACCATGCATATGTAGGGTTTATTTTCTCTTTAGAATGGTTGCATGATTCTCTTTTCCGCTGGGGGGGGGGGGGGGTATGCAGGATCCTTTTGCGATCTATTATATACATAGTGTCCTATAAAATATTTTGAGTTCAAGCGCCAATTATTTACCTCCCAACAGATTTTCCATGATGTCTGGAAAGTGAAGTGTGAACAAGTATAGAGAGCATATATGTCCACATAATGACAACGACTTGCTTATTACATGCACGTTTCGGGTCTGAATATATATGATAAAAAAATTGATCACAAATGTGGACAATGTTAAGTTTAGGGACTAAATCAATTTATTTGGCAAATTAAGCAATGCTTACAGCCGTATAGCTTTAGTTAGAACTATCACTTATTAGCTTAAATCCACGTACCTCCAAGGTACTCTTTTTTTTTGGAAATTATTCTACAAAATAAGGACAACACGTGACTTGAGAGATGTTATTTTTAGGAAATTTGAGATTTTCACAACATTCCTCACTGCCATAATTTGTTTTGCCAATTAAGCCAGGTCTACAGATTTACCACATTATCCGTGTGTCAGTTCCTAAATTTTGGTGGTGGAAGATTACTTATGGGTACTGGTAACTCTATGACGGTGCTGGTTGGCTTGTTAGTGTTGCATTAGTTTTGGTTGTTTTGCACTAATCAATTATCAAATGTATGTTGCATAAACTACCGTGAACAAATTATCTAGTGAATGTTTAAGGTATACACAATGATTGACAAGTTTCTATACACTACATATCTAGAGATTGAAACTCTTAACGACATCTGAAGCAATTCATGATATTGCATTCATCAAAAAAGGCGAGATAAAGGGATGAAATCTTATACACCATAGAAAATAGTCGTCCTTCCTTATGCATGTTCTTTTTGTTTAACACAATTTTTGGGCCTATGGGGTAGTTTGACACTTCACTATGATTTTTTGTTATTTATAGAATTGTGAAATGGCGGAACACCATATATGTTTTTCCATGATTTCCAAATTAATTTAAAAAATATGAGGATTAAATTTTTAAATTTCAAGGAGATTTACGTGGTCTTCTATAGAGCCAGTCGCAAAAAATGTTTTTTATACAACATATCTCAAGGTAGAATGACATGATTCTCAAGTATATATACTTAGGACTCAGGGTGCTAGCAGAGAAAAAAGTAAGAAAAACCAGGTGAGGTGGTAGCACCCACCTCATTATAGCATGAGGTTTAGCAAATGTTCCGTTATAGACACATTTGGTGAAATTTCACACTGACCTAGAAGAAGTAGCATTATAGGCACTTTGTCTTGCAATTAGCTCTGGTGCCATTGCGTATAAGTAGATTGACAATATATGTTCATGGGTCATCATATATCCTAAAGCCTTTATATGAAATTTCTAAGAATCCTTAGCGGTGTGACAACCTTTTTCATAGCCGCCGGATCACACAGGGAGGTGGAGGGATCTAGGAGAAGGAAAAAAAGGCATGACATCGGGAAGAAGGGGTAGGCTGTCTACGGCTCCGCCATAAGCGACTATGTATAATGAGCATCCAACCAGGATTAGAGAGAAGCGATTGTTAGGGGTACAATGGGTCCCTGAATCGAGTTGCGGGCAATGGTAGCAACTGACAATGGTGAGGAGTAGGGCATGATGTCGAAGAAGGGGGCTTCGGGGTAGTAGTAGATTGGGTATCATTTGGCTGGCGAACATCATGGGTTGGTTGGGGACATCTAGGAGGGCATCTAGGGGAGAGAAGAGGAGGACAAACGGGTGTGAGTGTGGGCAATTAATGAAGAAGAGGAGCAAGGTGTCATGGTGGATGCTTAACCCATGCTGACATGTCATTTCGGAGTTGAATCCATATATTTCACAAATTTAAATCATCCAACGATTGTCTACACGTGACGTGAGTCATAGTAAAACATATGTAATGAAATGGTTGTGTGCATCAATAATTGAAGTAAGTGTAAATGGTACTAATCCTTATTCTGTGCTCCTGATTGAATGCCAACGCGGCTTCATCAAACGGCTCAATCTTATAGCACGACTTATATTTGGAAAAGGAGGGCGTTGCCTCGCTAGAAAGGCGTCCCGACGTACGGTAGCTATAGGTGCCTAGGCCGGGGACACAACCGATGAGGACTGAGGAGGAGGCCGGGCGAAACTGCGTGCCATGCTTGATCGCCGGTGTCTTTTTATCGCTGTAGCCTCCATGCACAAGGACCAGTCTATATATCAAATGCATGCATAGGCCACCACTGCTTATATGGTGTGGCCCAAGATTATATTCATCGGCACGCCAACACTACTGTAGCTACACGTACTGGCTACTGCTGCTCTTTGTGTTGCGTCCCCCGTTCTGTCCTGCGTGAGTGCACTCCACCGTACGTAGACGACCAGCGTATGTTTATACCAACCAAGCACAGCTTAGGACGTGTTTGGTAGGATGTACTCCACGAAAAAAAAATAGCACCCTATTTCGGCGCTATATCGCCGCTATAGCGTTTTCGGAAGTTAGACACTACGTTATGCATAAAATGCTCGCTATGACGCGAATCGCGTTTTAGCAGCGCCATTTAGCACTATACATGCTATATGTTATACCGTAATAGCGGCGCTACAAAATCTTAAAATTATCGACAGTCTATCCGGCCCATTCAGCCCGCATGACTCAACAAACCAAGCTAAACCAACTCCCAGCCCCACGTCGCATCCCATTCCCCACCACACGACAACGGTGGCGGCTGCAGGATCCTCCATCTCCTCCAGTTGCGGCCGGTCACCCGCCTCCATCCGGCACATCCCTAACCAAAAGAAGTGCAACTAGCAAAGCTGCGACCAAGGATCTTCCACAGCAGCAACCAACGCCACACCTAGCGTCCTCCCCATTGATTTTCCACTTTTTTTCCATCTTGGAGAGAACTGGAAGTCTTGGAGCAGGCACGATGTTTGTCTCGTCCCAAAGAAGTCAGCTTCATCCCCACCAATTCTAAATAAGTACTTTCTCTTATGTTGTTGCTTGGATGCCTTGTTGGATGTTAATGTGACTGTCTAAAAAATATGTCCTTCATTTTGAATTTGCCGATCATTTTGATCCGTACTCTATCATTTAGTCACCATTTTGTCATCACTAGTTAATTGGCTATGCAATATTACTTTGGACAATTTTTAGCTACTCAAATCCTAAATACACAGACTATACCTTGCAAAACGCTATTTTGAAAAATAGCACGCTATTAGCGCGCTATAACTTGCATAGCGTCTGGAGAGAGGCGGCGCTAAAATAAATAGTGCGCTATTTTTTTCCCTTGATGTACTCCCTCCGTTTCAAAATATAAGATGTTTTAGTTTTATGAAGAGAATGTATCTAGACTTATTTTAGTATGTAGGTTAACTCATGTTTGGAGTGAATCTAGACACTAAAACAAGTCTAGATATATTTGCTTCACAAAGCTAAAACATCTTAAATTTTGAAACAGAGGGAGTATGAATTTAGAAGTTCGCTGGGGCAAGCGTGGGATATAGAACGGTCTTTGGGTTATGTTATGCGTTTTGCTTGGTTGTCCGGTTTTTACTTGGCTGTATGCGGTGGACAACTATCTTCCATTTTTTTCTAGTAGACTGCACACAATCGTTTTTGTCTGAGTTGATGCGAAGCAATGGTGTTTCGTTGCCCATAAGAGACTGCATATGGTTACTATGATCCAATATAATGAGCTTACCATGTCATTGCATATTACATCCGATCATAGAGAGAAATCATAAAAACATGAGCTTGAAGATCACCACAAGCAGGCCGACGATGAGATCTCTTAGCCTACTCAGATTTGATCAGCCATTGGCATAGTTTGAACAACCATCGCTTGAACAACCATTTCTTGATTATCCACACCCTCATCAACCAAGAAATTGTGGTGCCTCCTCTATCTCCTCTCTAGTTTGATATCCTCTATAGCTGTTGTTTGATAAACCATTCACTTGATCTTGGCAGATCCTCCATAAATTATAGACGTCTGGACACCTCTCTCTTTACACCACATACCACTAATATGGAAAAGAAAGAACAAGTTAGGTACACCATCACAAGTATGATTGGATCCGTAAGAAAGCATGACAAGTTCATAGCAGATCATAAACTAAGGGGAGCATGCATGATCATTACCAAAAGAGGATCACAAGTTCATCCTACGGCTATGGTGTCAACATACCACAACATCAAAAGAGGGTGTTATCCTATCACCGCATTAACAAGTTCACCATAACATCAGGGGTTAGTATATACCACCTCATGATGACTTTTCTTCTTATCTTACTATTGTTGGTTCTGAACATAATTCCACTTCATCACATAGAATTATTAAGTGAATCCTTCATGATTTACTTCCCATTATACTTGTATAAGCGCTAATGATCTTTATTATGTCCCTACAGTATCTACTATTATTAAATAGTGGTAAGATCCAATTACCTCACATGGATTCTCTTTATAGGACTATACTATTAATACTACTCCTATTGATATTCTTAACTTAATAATAACCTATGGTAATAAATTATCTCTATTAAGATACATTAATGGGGTTATATCCACTTCGAAAGACACTAAAATAGTACTTCACCGAGGGAAAACAGATAATTACTTCTAAGAAAAATAAACAAGGACATCCTATTGAAGATTGACAAGGTTATCCTCAAGTGGATACCCATCACACGTCATAAGAACACATGTTTAGATAAATGGCTTCCTATAGTCACTATCCAACCTACATATCAACTAAAAGGGTTTTAATCTGAAGGTCAAAGCGTATGCTCTGATACCAGCCGCGGTGACCCAACATACCACTCATGATGTAGTACATTATAGTCGTTGACATAATACCAATAAAACACTATTCCACTAGTATTATATCCCTCAGAGTGGTACAACAGAAATATCGCGGGTCAAAGACAAGACTATAGATTACAACACAAGTCTTTATAAAAGATCCAGAGAACACTCTAAGTTATAGAGGGACAAAGCAACTTCTTAGAAAGAATAAGCAGAAACAACAACTTATAACTATCATACTAATAAGACTAGTATATGAACTATCAAGCCTGCAATTGCTGCTATTTTGATGCTCTGCAGAAGTAGGTTCTATGGCTAGAGATTATACTCCTATCTAATCAGGAACTTTTTCTTCACTTCAGTTGATGGTATGTTGACTCCATTGACTTTATAGAAGAACTTGAGCTTTTGATGACGATTCCCTTAAGTATAAGTTGGTGTTGATGTCGTTTTTATTGGCTTCAAAATCTAGCAAGGATTAAGAAGGCACGGTTGAGTACGAGTGTACTCAGCAATTTCACTAAAAAGGAGTGTTTGATGCACTATCTATAGCCACAGAGCATAGGTCGTAGGCTATGCATGTTTCATAATATTTCTTCAAAGGTTGCTTTTATTCTGAAAAGCTATGTCCGGCAGTCTTCACAGGTTTACCGGAACTTTGTGGAGTTCCTTTCCTGTCGCATTCGTAGATCCTTCCCAAAACATGTCACACTTTTGTACACTATACAGGGGTGCGTTACTTTACCCATATGAGATCAAATCCTTGTTGACAATAGGGCAGCTTATTCCCGTCAATAATTACGTGATGTGGGGCCTAGTAGATGATCCAAGCCATTTCATGTCCTTCTCCGCGACCCCATGTGACAACTCGACCCTCCAAGTAGGAATACCTCTAATAACCCCCATTTAGGCAAGATATAACTCTGGTAACTCCTTGAAGACTTTGTAAGCAGATCATGTCCCTGGCAACCCCCGCTAAAGTGGTAGGAATACCTCTGACAGCCCCTCACAGATAATCTAGACACCAATATCATAGGGCACTAAGGGGTCCCACCCATGTGCTGGATCCTTGCAGGGAATCTACAACTCATGATAACGTCGTCTATTGGCATACGAAAGTAAGAAGTTCTAGATGAATTTCTCGTCCCATTCCAGTTCTTATGGTTAACGTGTATTATACGGCGCTAGAATCACTGACGACATTGGTTGTTAAATCCTAGACGATACATCCTCGTGCAATGGTGATTCCATTGCCAGTCATAATAGATTAACTGATCATCTTGGATCAGTAACCATTATTTCGAGTTAATTATGAAAATAGTGTTTTCTATCATCCTTTTTGAAATGTAGGTGATATCTATAGTATATTGCAAATACGTGATAGAAAATAACCAAAGGACATGAGCAAGTGTGAACTTGCCTTTTGTGGTTACAAGATTATGCAATCACGATCTTCGAGACAATAGAAGATCCAATATCTAAAAACAGCATCATTGATCCGATAAGGACGAATGTTTAAAGAAGCAAGATGCTATTATAGATAAGTAATGTAATGCACTTTGTAAACTCGAATCCCCGAAATAAACGTAGGTGATATAGGGTTTTGAAAACTGGGAATGGTTTCTTTGGAATGTGTTGCCCTTTTAGATCAGTTTCACACTTGTGCTTTTTATTAGGCTTGTGAGAGTGTGAGAAATACTTGCAGGTATAATAAAGTAACATACAATAATAGAACACTCAAGTGTTGAATGTCATTCAAAAACTTCTTATTTAAAGATTTGTTATTCTATTAGAGCCTTGATGGAAATGATTTAAGACTTACTTTTTAATATATCTTAAAAGAATAACTTCTAAATAAAAAACTTACATTATAGGGTAAAAGCATTTAAATTTGTAAATATATACTACTAGGGTTTTTATTACTCTTAAATAAATCATGGTTATAATTAAGTTAGGCATCTTACTATAATTTGGGATTTGTAGAGCATTTATATGAGATGGTACCATATTCTATTGCTTCATAATACTTCACAAGATTTGAGATCAATGTAATATTACCTTTATTTGAGGAGTGTTATGTTGAGGTTATAGGTGAATGGAATATTTCATCCATTTGGGACTTAGTGATTACACGTTATGAACATGGAAATCACATTACTTAAACTACTTATGAATTATCTTTGGACTTTGAATACATTTACAAACTTGTCAGTGGAATGATGGTGAAAGGTTTTAATAAGTCTAAAATATTATTCCTGAGTATTTTATATTTAATAAAATCCTGTTGGGAAATAATATACATTTATTTGTGAATGATTTAAAAAAATTAAGATATTTGAACTATTTGTACTTCATACTAGCAGCAACTGAGACTAATACTATTTTTAGACCTTAAATAGATAATATTAAAAATATTAGAAATTTTATATACCCTTTTTATAAATTAATAACAAAATAAATAGGTTTAAATTTAAGTTATTAGAGTATTAAATTTTTATTTACTTTAAAAATGGGATCTTATACTTTTAACAAGTAACTCTTATTTTTTGATCATTTTGGTATATGGTACGTATTTTTATGATTTTAAAATATTAAAATATGATTTTTATAAGAATTCTTACTTTATAAATATTCACTAAAGAATAAATATTTATTTAAGTGATATAAAAATGTATGATTATAGTTTAAAATTGTACATCTTATTTTTCTAAGAATTCCGATATATTATACACATTTTTTCTAAATTATAAAGTAAAAGTTGTGGATTTTAGAATATTTATTCTTTTTATAAAAAAAATATAAATAGGAAACTACTTCTTACACCGTGTTTGGATCTAGACCCGGTCACTGACTAGTGGGGTAAGGATCACGTCAGTTTCCACCGGGGCACTGACTGGGTCAAACATGCTCACTAGGCGAGGGATAACGCAGACATGACGTAAGCACGATGTCACCTTGCCGTCCACCCCAAGATAGCCACCGATGCCAGCGTTGGCGAGCGCGCTTGGATGAGAAAGGATGTGTGTTTGAACGAGGAGGCCTAGATGATCCTACTGATGGTGGCATGATATCCTGCAAGTGCACAGATTCATCAGAGCATGTTTTTGCGGAAGTATTAATTTTAGATTTCATATCGATCCCAATAGGAGCCTCGGTAAGTGTCTTTATGCACCGTTTCTATCGTACTCAAGGTGTCACGTTGTCTTGAGTGAATTGACTACAAGTGTTAAATGTGAAAAGAGGTGAGTGAATAATAGAGTAAACTTGAGTAAAGGAAAATGCAAGAAGAAAATAACATAAAAGTAAAAAAGCGAGGAAAGTGTTTGGAGTTCCTATAGATAAGAAGTTAGGCCTGAAGAGAAACGGTTTATGGTAATAGTGAATGTGCCAGGTGAATGAAATGAGATAAGTGATTGTGATACTTCTTATTCATATGTGAGTAGGCCAAGAACCCGTAAACCGACTAGGAGTCCTTATTAGAGTATTGTATGGACACGGTTATTATGGTAGTTTAGTATAGTTAGGAATATAGCCTAACTTGACTTGTACTCTAAGATTATATCATATACGTCTATATATACTCGTCCATGAGGCTCAATAATACATCTAACATATTCCGCCAATCCCTCTCTGTCGTTCTATAGTCCTTATGGAAAATTCTTCCCAGTCTCAATGATCCATTTTGTCTGTTACCATAGTAGTACATAAATTAAGGTCTCTCAACCAGATCAAGGCTTTAATCTTGATGGTTTCTTGTTTATCCTCGAGTAGTACTAGTTCCTCATTGATATCGTCTGTGTCACTCGGGGGGTCGCCAATTCGCAAGTAAACAAATTTATATCTATGAGATATCTGGATCATGTTATCCCGACCCTTAAATTAGACAACAAGCATTAGACAAACATAGATATTCATTCTCACCATATAATAATTACGACAACAATCACAAATGTATGCAAATAAAGGAGGCGCATCACATCTCACCAATCCCCTTCATCTCCTACACCTATGGAGATTTACCCAGATATGAGAGGAAGATAGATCCAAGGCATAATAATATTTCAAATAGAAATCATCTCAACTTCACCATAGCAAACCACAATACTGTTTGAGGATCAAATCAAATACAAATCAAGGTAGATCAAAGTATCAAACCCTAATCTTACAAGTGTCAATCTCTCTCTCTCTCTCTCAATACAAGTAGAGATGATGGTGGACTGAATGGTTTAGAGCCTAAAGATCGTCGAAGAATGTGGCGATGTTCTTATCCTTCTTCAGATCTGATCTCCCCTCTTCTGGAGTTGTTTGCAGCGACTATGTTGTGTTTTTTGTCCCCTCCTCTTCATGAAAGTTGCTTGTGTTGATATAACAGAGACGGAGTAGGGTAGTCCAGGCGAACGGTACGGGTGCACCCCGACGGTACCACTGGTCGTTATGGATCCTGGATGCCTCTAATGAAAGGGCCTCCAATTGGGTATTTGTTTCTTCAAGTATATTTAGCTCATAAATGCTCTCGCATCTTGCAAAAGTGTTCATTACCTGAAAATCATAACAAGAAACCAAGGTTTCTCTAATTCACGATGTTAGCATTAGTTAAAAGGTGAAATCCAACAAAACCCGACAAAAACCAAAGGAAAATCATCGATAAAAAGTGTTGAAATTTGGAGCTATCTGTACGGGTTCATAGCATGGAAAACAAAAAAATTCTACTGCATGCACACAAACAAGCCAAGATCTATCTACTAGATTGTAGCAACGAGTCGATAGAAGCACTCACCCTCGAAGATTCCAAAGTGGTTAACGAGAGCAGATTCTCGTGGGTGATGTAGTCGTACACTTGCCGATCTCAAGATCGCGTAGACGATCCTTCCGGTGCTGTGTTCCGGCAGTGCTTCCGCAGTCGGTAACACGTTCGGTACTCGATGAAGACCTTCCTATCCCTTGTTCCAGCAGGCAGCGGAGGTTGTAGTTCTCCCCTCACGATTCCGGCAGCACGGCAGCGTGGAGGGGTGGGTTTGAATCCAAACCCAAGCCAAGTTGGATTGAGAGAAGGACTTGTTTCTTCTCCCACTAGGAAACCATTGTTCCAGTTTGACTTTTCAAACTTCCCGTTTGACTTTTAATTTAGAGCTTTATTTCTCTTTTGCAAATGCCAACACCAAGTGACCTAGGATATGATCCAATCATTCCAGATATCCATGACACATTCGTGGAAAATTCCCCTTCCGGTCCGGTGAACCTTCTAGACCCTTCTAGAACCTCTTCGATGAAACCATCAGAAACTTTCCCGAACTCTGAAATTGGACTTTCCTTATATGAATCTTATTCTCCGGACCATTCCGGATCTCGTCGTGATATCCCGGATCCAATCCGAGACTCTGAACAACATTCGGTATCCCTACTAACTTTCCATATCTACTAAACAACATCGAATCCTTAAGTGTCTCTTATCAATAACCAATAGAGGAATCTAGAAATTCATATGGCTCCCATATATTTCTACGATTACTTTGCGATCGAATGAACCAATTACATACGATACCAATTTTCCCTTTGTCTCACGATAGTTTACTTATCCGAGGTTTTGATCGTCGGTATCTCTACATACCTAGTTCAACCTCGTTACTGATAAGTACTCTTTTCTCGTTCCCGTGATATGTGATCCCTTGTGAACCAGTCACATGCTTGCAAGCTAATTGGATGACATTCCACCGAGAGGGCCCAGAGTATATCTATCTCTCATATGGATGGACAAATCCCACTCTTGATCCATGTGCCTCAACCCATACTTTCTGAACACTCAATGCCACCTTTATAGACACCCAGTTACGGTGTGGCTTTTGATGTCATCAAAGTATCCTTCCGGTGATGGTGATTAGCATGATCTCATGGTCGAAGGAATTAGGTTACTATGTATCAGAAAGCTTATAGCAAACGAACTATTGAAATGACTTGATCTTAATGCTACGCTTATCTATAGGAGTATGTCCATCATATCATTGTCCTAATGATATGATCCTGTTGTTAACAACATCTCAATGCTCATGATCGGGAAACCACGATCATCTATTAACCAACAAGCTAGTATTACAAAGAGGCTTTACTATGGACTCTAATTTAGTTTACAAATCACACAAGTATTAATGTTTCCAGTTTAATACTGTTATAGCATGAATGTAAACATTTATCATAAACACAAAGATATAATAATAACCACTTTTATTATTGCCTCTAGGGCATATCTCCAACAGTCTCCCACTTGCACTAGAGTCAACTAATCTAGATTACATGGTAAAATACCGAACACCCATGGCGGTTTGGTGTTGGTCATGTTTTGCCCTTGGGAGAGGTTTAGTCAACGGATCCGCCACATTCAGATTTGTGTGTACTTTGCAAATCTTTATGTCACCATCTTGGACATGCTCTCGAATAGTGTGAAAATGTAGCTTGATGTGCTTCAGCTTCTTGTGTGACCTTGTTTCTTGCGCATTAGCTATGGCGCCCATGTTATCACAATAGATAGACATTGGGTCCAGCGCACTTGGAACCACACCGAGCTCAGTAATGAACTCCTTCATCCATATCGCCTCTTGTGAATCCTCCGAAGCAGTTATGTATTCCGATTCAGTTGAAGATCTCACCACAACGCTTTGCTTTGCACTGCTCCAGCTAACTGCTGCACCATTCAAATTAAATACGTATCCAAATTGAGATTTAGAATCATCCGGATGGGTGTTCCAACTAGCAACGGTGTAACCATTTACAACGAGTTGTTCATCACCTCCATAAGAAAGAACCATATCCTTAGTTCTTCTCAAGTACTTAAGGATGTTTTTGACCGCTGTCCAATGATCCACTCCTGGATCACTTTGATATCTGCTAGTCAAACTAACAGCATATGCAATGTCGGGTCTAGTACATAGCATGGCATACATAAGAGATCCTATGGCTGAGGCATAGGGAGTCTTACTCATCTTTTCTCTATCTTCTGCCGTTGCAGGACTTTGAGTTTTACTCAAGGTCGTATTGGGCAACATGGACAAGAACCCTTTCTTGCTATCTTCCATTCCAAACCTCTTTAGAACTTTGTCCAAATATGTACTTTGTGACAATGATATTAGGCGTCTCGATCTATCTCTATAAATCTTTATGCCTAATATGTAAGCTGCTTCGCCAAGGTCTTTCGTTGAAAAACTATTATTCAGATAATCCTTGACACTATTAAGAAGGTCTACATCATTCCCAATCAACAATATGTCATCTACATATATTATTAAGAATGCTATAGAGCTCCCACTCACTTTCTTGTAAATACAAGCTTCTCCATAAGTTTGTATAAAACCAAAACTTTTGATTACCTTATCAAAACGTTGATTCCAACTTCGGGATGCTTGCTTCAAACCATATATGGACCGTTGAAGTTTCCATAACTTGTTAGCATCTTTAGGATCGACAAAACCTTTGGGTTGCATCATATACAACTCTTCATCAATGTCTCCTTTGAGGAACGCCGCTTTGACATCCATCTGCCATATCTCATAATCATAATATGCAGCGATTGCTAACATAATCCTTACAGACTTTAGCTTTGCTACTGGTGAGAAAGTCTCATCGTAGTCAACTCCTTGAATTTGTCGAAACCCTTTTGCGACAAGTCGAGCTTTATAGACAGTAACATTACCATCAGCATCTGTTTTCTTCTTGAAAATCCATTTGTTCTCGACAGCCTTTCGGCCATCCGGTAAGTCCATCAAAGTCCATACTTGGTTTTCGTACATGGATCCAATCTCGGATTTCATGGCTTCTTGCCATTTATTAGAATCTGGGCTCATCATCGCTTCCTCATATGTCGCAGGGTCATCGGTGTTGTCCACCAACATGACACTCATAATGGGATCATACCAATCAGGTGTGGTACGAGTTCTTGTTGACCTGCAAGGTTCCGTAGTAACTTCAACCGAATTTTCATGATCAACATCATTAGCTTCCTCTCTTATTGGTGCAGGCGCCACAGGAACTACTTCCGGTGCCGCGCTACTCGCAAGTTCGAGAGAAGGTTCAGCAACCTCGTCGAGTTCTACTTTCCTTCCAGTCACTTCTTTCGAGAGAAACTCCTTATCTAGAAAGGATCCATTCTTGGCAACGAAGATCTTGCCCTCGGATCTATGATAGAAGGTATACCCAATAGTTTCCTTAGGGTATCCTATGAAGACGCATTTTTCCGCTTTGGGTTCAAGCTTGTCTGGCTGTAACTTCTTTACATAAGCTTCGCAACCCCAAACTTTAAGGAACGACAATTTAGGTTTCTTCTCAAACCATAATTCATACGGTGTCGTTTCAACGGATTTAGATGGTGCCCTATTTAAAGTGAATGCGACTGTTTCTAATGCATAACCCCAAACGATAGCGGTAAATCTGTAAGTGACATCATAAAACGAACCATATCTAAGAGAGTTCGATTACGATGTTCGGACACACCATTACGTTGTGGTGTTCCCGGCGGTGTCAATTGTGAAAGTATTCCGCATTTCTTCAAATGCTCGCCAAACTCGTAACTTAGATATTCACCTCCACGATCAGATCGTAGAAATTTAATCTTCTTGTTACATTGATTCTCTACCTCACTCTGAAATTCCTTAAACTTCTCGAAAGTTTTGGACTTATGTTTCATGAAATAGATATACCCATATCTACTCAAGTCATCCATGAAGGTAAGAACATACCGCGCGATGCTACACTCATTGGGCCACACACATCGGTATGTATGATTTCTAATAAGTCCGTAGCTCGCTCCATCATACCAGAAAATGGAGTCTTAGTCATTTTACCCATCAGACATGCTTCGCATCTTTCAAGTGATCCGAAATCAAGTGATTCAAGAAGTCCATCGGAATGAAGTTTCTTCATACGCTTCACTCCAATATGACCAAGATGACAGTGCCACATATAGGTCGAGTTATCGCTCAATTCAAACGTTTAGCTTCAATGTTATTAATGTGTGTATTTCCACAATCGAGATTCAATAAAAATAGACCATCTATCAAAGGTGCATGTGCATAAAACATATTACACATATAAATCGAACAACCATTATTCTCGGACTTAAACAAGTAACCGTCTCGCAATAAACATGATCCAGATATAATGTTCATGCTCAATGCAGGCACCAAATAACAAATATTTAAGTATAAAACTAATCCCGATGGTAGATGAAGAGGTAGCGTGCCGACCGTGATCACATCAACCTTTGATCCATTTTCAACACGCATCGTCACCTCGTTCTTCGCTAGCTTCCGTTTATTCTGCAGTACCTGTTTCGAGTTACAAATATGAGCCACCGAACCAGTATCAAATACCCAGGCACTACTACGAGTACTAGTGAGATACACATCAATAACATGTATATCGGATATACCTTTCTTCTTGATGTTGCCGTTCTTCAAATCCGCCAAGTACTTTGGGCAATTCCGCTTCCAGTGACCTTCTCCCTTGCAGTAAAAGAACACAGTATCAGGCTTAGGCCCAGTCTTGGTCTTCTTCGCCGGCGCGGTAACTTTCTTACCGCCCTTCTTGAAGTTTCCCTTTTTCTTAGACTTGACTTGCTTCTTGAATTTGGTGGTCTTATTGACCAACAACACTTGGTGCTCTTTCTTGATCTCCTCTTCTGCAGATTTCAACATGGAGAAGAGTTCTGGCAACGACTTGTCCATGTTTTGCATATTGTAGTTCATCACAAAGTTCTTGTAACTTGGTGGTAGTGATTGGAGGACACGGTGCATCCCCAAAGCATTAGGAATCACTATTGCCAAGCTTTGAAGCTTGCTTGCGTTCCCAGACATCTTAAACACGTGCTCATTGACGGAGCTGCCCTCTTCCATCTTGTAGTTAAAGAACTTTTCAGAAGCCTCATAACTCTCAACTGTCGCGTGAGCCTCAAATATCATTTTGAGTTCACGGGCAATATCATGTGGGTCATGATTCTCAAACCTTTTCTGAAGCTCTGATTCTAAACCATACAAGATAGCACACTAAACTGTGGAGTACTGATTCTTCCGAGCGAGGAAAACATTCTTTACCTCATCGGTAGCATTAGCTGCAGGGGGTCACCCAGCGGTGCATCCAACACACAGGTCAAATTACCAGTATTGAGGACAATCCTCAAATTGCGGAACCAATCCGCGAAGTTGCTTCCATTATTTTTCAACTTTTCTTTCTCTAGAAACGCATTAAAATTGATGGTAGGGGACGCCATTGATCTACAACATATTTGCAATAGTTTAGACTAAGTTTATGACAAATTGAGTTCTAATTAATAGTTAAATTAATCTAGGTGAACTCCCACTCAAAACAATATCCCTCAAATTGTTTTAGTGATCACACGAACCAAATCCACCACATTAAAACCGATCATCACGAGAGTTGATGTAGCTTCAATGGCGAACAATCAACATGTTCATCATATCTACTATATGACTCATGCGTTAACTTTCGATGATCCGTGTTCCGAGACCATGTCTGTACATGCTAGGCTCGTCAAGATCAAACCTTAGCTTCCGCATGAGCAAATCTGCCTTGCTCACGTTGTATACACTCGCAGAATCTAACACACCCGATCATCACGTGGTGCTTCAAAACAACGAGCTTTAGCAACGGTGCTTACTAAGGATGAACACTTTAAAACTTGAAATTTTGTGCTTGAGGGATCATCTTATAATGCTACTGTCGCAAACTAAGCAATACAAGATGCATAAAGGATTAACATCACATGCAATTCATAATATGTCATATGATATGGCCTTTCTTCTTGTGCTTCCGATCTCCATCTTCAAGCACGAACATGATCTCCATCATCACCGGTATGACGTCAAGGTCAATGGCGCCATTTCATGGTTGTCGTCCACCAGCTTCAACTATTCCAACTACTTTGAATAGACACGCATGTCTTAACGGAATTTAAAGACAACCATATGGCTCATGCCGGTTACCAACTTACAATAAGGAACATTGCATACATCATATATAATCACAATCATGGCCATATCACATCACAGCACACCCCTGCAATACAAAGTTAGACGCCTCTAATTTTCTTTGCATATTTTACGTGGTTTGGGGCTTTCAATAAGTGTCGTTTTATCTTACGAACAAGAACCACAACATTGATGTTTAAACTATCAAGTGCCCGTTGTAAATTGAATCTATACTATGATGGGAGAGATAGACACCCGCAAAGCCACTTATGCAATAGTAGTTGCATGTGGAGCGTGGAGCAAGTCTCATGAACGATGTCATGTAAGGTTAGCCCGGGCCGCTTCATCCCATCATACCGCAAGATGCAAAATACACAAAAATAAATTGATAATAAAAGCACCACCGCCCACAATGACCATTGTGTTATACTCGTGCAACTGATACCACGGCTCTGATACCACTGTAGGGGTTCGTAGCATGGAAAACAAAAAAATTCTACCGCATGCACACAAACAAGCCAAGATCTATCTACTAGATTGTTTACAACGAGTCGATAGAAGCACTCACCCTCGAAGATTCCAAAGCGGTTAACGAGAGCAGATTCTCGTGGGTGATATAGTCGTACACTTGCCGATCTCAAGATCACATAGACGATCCTTCCGGCGCTGCGTTCCGGCAACGCTTCCGCAGTCGATCACACGTTCGGTACTCGATGAAGACCTTTCTCTCCCTTGTTCCAGCAGGCAGCGGAGGTTGTAGTTCTCCCCTCGTGATTCCGGCAGCACGACAATGTGGTGTCGGAAGTAGAGGGAAGATCCCGTAGGGCTTGGCCTAAGCCGGTGCGAGTTATGGTGGATTAGGGTTTCCCGGAGATCTAGGGTTTAGAAGTCCGGGAGGAGGAGGAGGTGTCGGCGGCGGCTAGGGCGGCGGCGGGTCGGAGGCGGCAGCTCGGGTGGAGAGGGGCTAGGGCTTGTGTTGTTGGGGCAGCCCTCCCCCTCTATTTATGAGAGGGAGGGGCAGCCTTGGGAGGGGTGGGTTTGAATCGAAATCCAAACCCAAGTTGGATTGAGAGAAGGACTTGTTTCTTCTCCCAGTAGGAAACCATTGTTCCAGTTTGACTTTTCAAACTTCCCGTTTGACTTTTAATTTAGAGTTTTATTTCTCTCTTGCAAATGCCAACACCAAGTGACCTAGGATATGATCCAATCATTCCACATATCCATGACACATTCATGTACCATTCCCCTTTCGGTTCGGTGAACCTTCTAGACCCTTCTAGAACCTCTCCGATGAAACCATCGGAAACTTTCCCGAACTCCGAAATTGGACTTTCCTTATATGAATCTTATTCTCCGGACCATTTCGGATCTCCTCGTGATATCCCGGATCCAATCCGAAACTCCAAACAACATTCGGTATCCCTACTAACTTTCCATATCTACTAAACAACATCGAATCCTTAAGTGTGTCTTCCTACGGTTCGTGAATTATGCGGACATGATCAAGACACTTCTCCGATCAATAACCAATAGAGGAATCTGGAAATTCATATGGCTCCCACATATTTCTATGATTACTTTGCGATCGAATGAACCACTTACATACGATACCAATTTTCCCTTTGTCTCACGATAGTTTACTTATCCGAGGGTTTGATTGTCAGTGATGGAGGGGTTAACCTCTTGGGTGGCCCGATCTTCACGGATCTCGTGGTCAAATCGATGGAAAAGCGAGGGGAAAGGGAGAAGGTAGCGGAAGCGAACACACACCTCGCGAAGAACACGATGAACACACGCAAAACTCACACGATACAAGGCCGATTGCTCCCGAACGGCAGCCACCGGTCCGATAGAATCCTCGCAAGGAAAGATCGGTCAACGTGCTCCCTCAAATCCACATAGGAGAGGGAAGAACACCTTGGGGAGGGTCTTGACAACTTGGAGACAAGTCATCGAACTCCAAGGCCTTGTTCAACGATGGATGCGTGATGCAAAGTCCAATCGAGGTTGGTGACGATAGTCGGTCCCCTTGGTAAAGGGGATGAGGCAAAACTAGAGATTCCACAATGGGGGTTGTCTTTAGTCTATCATCTATGCCTAAGGGATACATGAGGGGTGGGGGCTCTATTTATAGGCCATCCACTAAACAAGGGTAGTTTGGGGATAAACTAGGCGAATAGGTAAGTAAGGGGAATACATGGGCTGTGGCCCAACTAGTGCGCGCAGGCACACATGACCGGTAGTACCGAACTTAGGACCGGTAGTACCGATCATCACCGGTAGTACCGCTCTGGGACCGGTAGTACCGCTTGCGGTCTTGGAGCATTCGTTGGAGCCGTCAGTAGCGAGCGGTAGAAGGGGCGGTAGTGCCGCTGACCGGTAGTACCGGTTCCAGATCCGGTAGTACCACTTGCAGTCCTGGGGCTTCTGTTGGCGTCGTCTGTAGGGAGCGGTAGTCGGGGGCGGTAGTACCGCAGGACGGTAGTACCGGTCGCCTGATCCGGTAGTACTGCTGGAGACAGAGAGCATTTGGTGATCCGTCTTCTGCCTCCTCCTCTTCCAAGCTTCCGGCTTGTCGGGCTTGATGCTCCGGGCTTCCTCCCTTGCCTCCGTACTGGTCGGTGTGAACCTATCATGCATATGTGACGGAGTATGAAGTAGCATAGCATTCAATAGGGTAGGAAGTGGGCTCACATAGAGGAATGGATTCACCTTTGGAGTCCATGACGACTTGGCGTAAGTTGGAGACCTTGATGTAGTAACGACCGTAGGTCGGGCTGCATCATCTCCCCCCCCTTCAAAAAGAGTCGTCCTCGACTCTCCATGTTCATCACGAAGTAGAAGAGGTCGAAGGACATCCTTGATCCTAGGGTTCACCATATAGTCGTCCTCGGGAAGATTGACTTGACAACACTTCAATGTTCCTTCACCTTCCATGAAGCCTACAAAGCTCACGACAAAAGCGAAGCAACACTCAAAGCGTAGCCAATTCATGAAGATTATAGCATGAGTCCTCAAGTAGAAGGAAGTCAGCTTAGCTTGTAAAGATAGCTCGATGAAGGGTATCCATAGGTAACTCTCTTTGGTTCTTCTTGTCAACACATGGTTGGTAGAGGTTGACGTGTATGCACTTGTACCTTCACACAACAAAGACCAAGCAAAATATTTTCGTGCGTGATAGTGGAGCATGTCAAATGTGGCATGTCCATTCTTGTTCACAACACGATTAGTACAATGCATGTATAGCAAATGGAATGCATATGCAAGGTCAAAGTGCATGGAAATCGTTTGAACATCATCCAACTGTGGAAACTCAAAAACTCCATATAACGTAGTAGTGGGGCACTCAAGGCAATTGACTAGAATTTTGATCAACGTCCTTGATGCGAGAATAGGAGAATTAGGCAAAAACACGCAAGGAAGAATGTCCAAAGCAACATCATTATGTGTGCAAACCAACCATTGGAAAGAGAAATTGTTCGACATGTTGGATGTCACACACAAATCATCGAAAGCAAATATCATGGGAATATGAGTATCCCAAGCAGAAGCAAAAACAACACGTTTGCAAACAAACCAAATGGAATAGCAAGTGGTCCTTATGTTTGTTGCAACAACAAGACGAGATTCTTGGAAGCTCTCATGACAATACATGCTCTTAATGGAATTGTGGTTGCACACAAAACATCGAAGAGAGAAATTGTTCAACAATTTTGTTACAACACACAAAACATCATTATCTAAAAGCGAAGAAACATGAATGTCACAAGGGAAGATAATACCATTAACATGCTTGCATTCAAACCATAGGAAAGAGCAATTTGCCAACATGAAAGATGCAAAGCATGCAGAAGGTATCAGAGCTGGGTTCGATCTTGAACTCACTTGTGGTATGCTCTCTAGAGCTATTTTTGTCAACTCGTGCTTAACCGAGGTTGACATGCTAGTGCGGGTACCTACACACATCATACACAAAAGGAAGAACGTGTGTGCATGGTAGAGATACACATCATCCATCATGACGTACCTATCCTTGTGCACATCACCATTAATGTCAATCAAGTATGAAATAGATGCATGGTGAGTATGCAAGTGGGGAACATGCTTATCATGGCAATCATCAAAATCTCCAAAAATTGAGAAAGCTATGGGGGCCATCTCATTATAACGTATATAATCAATATTGTTGCAAGCAAAACAAGTGAAATATCAAGCATTCATATTATCGCAAGAAACGGGAGAAATTGAATGACTAGCATGACAAGGCAAGTCCGAAGCAATTGGAGGATACACACAAGATGCATAGCATGTCATGTTTATGGCAATGTTATCGCACTCAAACAATTCCACATGATCAATATTATGAAAAGGCAAAGCATCACATGGGAATATGAGTGAAGCATATGTAATGTCACAAGTATCATCCATAGCATGCATATCCTCACAATTCATCATGTCCACTAGTGGGATCATGGCATCATCAACACCCTTATTGTTACCTTGGCCATACCTCTCATATGAAGTGGGTGTTGTGGAAGTAATGGCCTCCTTGTGGACGACTTCGTCTTCTTGATGTAGCCATGGCATAGCATCATCTTCGTGCACCATGTACATCTTATCCAATTGAGGCATCATTGCTTCATGGCTTGGCGCTTCTTCATCCATGGAACCTAGCATAACACAAGAGAACACACTAGAGGTAGAGGGTAAGTTGTTAGAAATCGAAATGGTCTCACTTGACCTATCAACTACCACTCTCAACTCACTAGGAGTATCACTCATGCCCTCCAAGTGGAAGCACTCAATCTCACATAAGGTGGAGTCACTCATCTAACTCTTGTTCTCACTCAAGTGGGCTAAGTGGCTATCATACTCACATGGGATTGGTACCACATCATCACTCAAGCATATGGGGATAGGCTCGGTTACCTCAACTCCATGCGCCTCCTTTGGTGAAGGGAAAATCCCATGCTCACCATGCTTGACCTTGTCGCCTTCAAGGTTGGATGCCATAAGATGGTCAACATCGCTCGCCTCCATGGCCGAAGGGAAAATCCCATGCTCGACCGTCTTGTGGACATCTTGTAGTAGTGGTGGAGGTAGGCTCAGGCTATCCAACTTGGCGAAGTAGAGGTCTTCATTTTCCTCGTTCATCAGGTCTTCAAATGCAAGCGTAGTCGTTGAAGCTTGATGGCGTGGATGAAGGCTTGCTCTTGGTGCCATTTTGGTGGTGGCACAAGAAGTTGAAGGTTCCTTGTGATGGTGTCGACGGAGGTCATTGGCGTGCCTTGCCGATGGTTGATGTAGGTGGCGCACTTGGTCATCCACATGACGCTCGCGACGATGACCTTTGTCCTTGGCACTCTTCTTGGTGAGTTGTTGTAATGAGTGCAAAGCATCATTAATCTTGGCGACCCTGCTCATTGTTTTGTCGAAGTCGTTGTCCATGTCCTTCTTGAAGTTGTGGAGGTCGCTCTCGAACTTGTCCATTTCATGGTGGACCTTGGCGTACTCGAGGTGTAGGTTCCGTCTTGGTCGGTGCGACGTGAGGAGCTTCGCGTTTTCGTTCTTGAAGTCGTCCATGCTTGGGGAGTCATTGTTGTTGTAGTACTCCATATCACCCAAGAATGTGGAGCCATTGTTGGTGTAGTGCTCCATCATGTTATCCATGCTTGTGGAGACATAGGCATGGTGGCTCATCGTGGATTCTTCATAGAAATAATCCTCGGTTCCGGAGTCCCTAGACATGATTCATAAGACCAAGCGGTGTATATGGAAGTGGTAGAGGGTGTTAGGGATACAACGTCAAACCTTACTTTACCTTGGAAGATCGTATCGTGCAAGTGGCCACACTTGAGAGCAATAAACCAAGCAAAGTGAAGTTCACGCGGAACACCAAAACCAACTACTAACCAAAACACACACACACACACAAGGCCTGTGGTGGATAGGTATGGAAAGTGGCATGTCAAGAACCAATCCAAAATCAAGATGTTGTATTGGCAAGTAAAGAACCACAATGATCACAAAGCAAACAAGTCAATCCACAAGATAGGAAATATGTACAAGGAAACACACACGGTGGGATAAATGGGACTTGTGCAACGGAGAAAGTGAGCTAAGAACCAAATGATTACCTAGCGAAGACTATAAGCTCATGTCACACAAGTACAAGGAGAGATGCTAGTTCGATTGCACAAAATTGGTGGGCTACAAGATATGCACAATAAGTACCACCTATATGATGTTCATCGAGCTTGCGCTTCCTATTCTATGAGGCACATGTATATTTCTTTCTTTTTCTCTTTGCCTTTTTCTATTTTTTTCTGTTTCTTTCTATTTTCTTTTCATTTCTTTTTTCTTTTTCACTTGCCTCTTCCTTATGCCAACAACTATACAAGATAACTATATGAGATAGCGCTCACAAATGTTTGCTCGGAATCTACAAGGTATCAAATGTGCATAGCCCAAGCAATCATAAGAGGAACTAGTCTCAATAGGTGTTTGTTGCTCACAAAGATAGTGGGGTTCACAAAGGAATGCAAGTGGGGAGAAGTCGCGGAATGTTTATACCTTTCGTCGACGATCTTTACCCTTTATTGTTGGATTCCGCCTTGCTCACGGAATTTGGATGGAGTAGATAGCATGAACAACGTGGATGATGATGTAGTGCTCCTTCTCCTTTTCGAAACGAGCTAAAGAACACCAAAATCCGAGTTCGAATGCAAAAGTTATGCTCAAAACGGTGAGAGGCTGAAATCTGGGAATCTATTTTTTCTTTCTGTACTGGGGGGTAGTACCGGATTTTGGGCCCGGTAGTACCGGATTGCGGTAGTACCGGATTTTTGGACCGGTAGTACCTCTTGGTCCAGGGACGCCCAGATCTGACGCGTTTTCGCGATTTTGGGGCGATTTGGGCGGAAAATCTTCAAGAAAAACACCAAATCGACGAGGGAAATCAAGGAATTAGGATATGGGAACGCAAAGGAAGGTAGATCAACAAGTTTAGCAAGTAATCCACGGATCAAAACCTACCAAAATGCACTCAAATCATAGATCGATCCAAAACACGAATTGGGGCTATTTTTGGTGGAATTTTCGAATTTATGGGGAAAAGACCAAATCGATGAGAAATCCGTGGCAACCAAAAGCTGCTGATACCAGATGATGGAGGGGTTAACCTCTTGGGTGGCCCGATCTTCACAGATCTCATGGTCAAATCGATGGAAAAGCGAGGGGAAAGGGAGAAGGTAGCGGAAGCGAACACAGACCTCGCGAAGAACACGATGAACACACGCAAAACTCACATGATACAAGGCCGATTGCTCCCGAATGGCGGCCGCCGGTCCGATAGAATCCTCGCAAGGAAAGATCGGTCAACGTGCTCCCTCAAATCCACATCGGAGAGGGAAGAACACCTTGGGGAGGGTCTTGGCAACTTGGAGACGAGACATCGAACTCCAAGGCCTTGTTCAACGATGGATGCGTGATGCAAAGTCCAATCGAGGTTGGTGACGATAGTCGGTCCCCTTGGTAAAGGGGATGAGGGAAAACTAGAGATTCCACAATGGGGGTTGTCTTTAGTCTATCATCTATGCCTAAGGGATACATGAGGGGTGGGGGCTCTATTTATAGGCCAGCCACTAAACAAGGGTAGTTTGGGGATAAACTAGGCGAATAGGTAAGTAAGGGGAATACATGGGCTGTGTCCCAACTAGTGCGCGCAGGCACCATGACCGGTAGTACCGGACTTAGGACCGGTAGTACCGGTCATCACCGGTAGTACCGCTTGCGGTCTTGGAGAATCTGTTGGAGCCGTCAGTAGTGAGCGGTAGAAGGGGCGGTAGTGCCACTGACCGGTAGTACCGGTTCCAGATCCGGTAGTACCGCTTGCAGTCCTGGGGCTTCTGTTGGCGTCGTCTGTAGGGAGCGGTAGTCGGGGGCGGTAGTACCGCAGGACGGTAGTACCGGTCGCCTGATCCGGTAGTACCGCTGGAGACAGAGAGCATTTGGTGATCCGTCTTCTGCCTTCTCCTCTTCCAAGCTTCCGGCTTGTCGGGCTTGATGCTCCGGGCTTCCTCCCTTGCCTCCGTACTGGTCGGTGTGAACCTATCATGCATATGTGACGGAGTATGAAGTAGCATACCATTCAATAGGGTAGGAAGTGGGCTCGCATAGAGGAACGGATTCACCTTTGGAGTCCATGACGACTTGGCGTAAGTTGGAGACCTTGATGTAGTAACGACTGTAGGTCGGGCTGCATCAGTCGGTATCTCTGCATACCTAGTTCAACCTCGTTACTGATAAGTACTCTTTTCTCGTTCCCGTGATATGTGATCCCTTGTGAACCAGTCACATGCTTGCAAGCTAATTGGATGACATTCCACCCAGAGGGCCCAGAGTATATCTATCTGTCATATGGATGGACAAATCCCACTCTTGATCCATGTGCCTCAACCCATACTTTCCGAACACTCAATGCCACCTTTATAGCCACCCAGTTACGGTGTGGCATTTGATGTCATCAAAGTATCCTTCCGGTGATGGTGATTAGCATGATCTCATGGTCGAAGGAATTAGGTTACTATGTATCAGAAAGCTTATAGCAAACAAACTATTGAAATGACTTGATCTTAATGCTACGCTTATCTATAGGAGTATGTCCATCATATCATTCTCCTAATGATCTGATCTTGTTGTTAACAACATCTCAATGCTCATGATCGGGAAACCACGATCATCTATTAACCAACAAGCTAGTATTACAAAGAGGCTTTACTATGGACTCTAATTTAGTTTACAAATCACACAAGTATTAATGTTTCCTATTTAATACTGTTATAGCATGAATGTAATCATTTATCATAAACACAAAGATATAATAATAACCACTTTTATTATTGCCTCTAGGGCATATCTCCAACACTATCATGGCGCCGCTACGAAATGGTCAGCAGAGAAACGCTGGTGACGATAAACTGCATCAGCGGCGGTAAGAACACGGTGACACATTGCTACGAGTCAAGAGGGAGATAGAGAAGAGCACTAGCGTACACAGATACTCACCGGGATGCTGAAAAGCTTGAAGGCGAGATTTGCGGTGGCATGTAGAAGTGAGGAAAACACGTTGGAGCTTGACCGGAGCTCGAGAAGATGATGTCGATTTGTTCGTCTGGGACCACTCCAGCTTGCGCACTTCAATCAGGAGAACGAGAAGAGTGAGGCAGAGCTCGTGGGGTACTGAGAGAGGCGTGGGCAGTCTCTAATGACGGCGGCCCCGGCTTCTGCCAATAGGGTTTGCAAGTGGGGGTAGAGGGAGAGCTCTAGAGGGACAAAGAAGAAGAGAATGAGGACGAGGATGAGTGAGGGCGTCGCCATGGCCACCTTATCCCCTCCTAGATGATGGCGGCGGGCATCGCAACGTGTGGCTGACATCGATGATGGCATCAGGTGCGCGAGCTCTAGAGAGTTTTTTGTGATACGGAGGAAGACGACGGTGAACCAGTATTTGGGTTGGGCCGAGATGGGCTATGGCGAAGTGAGGGGGAGCCTAGGGACCACAGGCATGGGAGACGTTTACTGCGGAGCTGTTCTGGGCCGTGGGCCTAAATCCTCCTGTTGTATTTTTCTGTTTCTATTTCTCCTTTTCTGTTTATGTTTTAACAAAACTACTTCCAACTATTGTTTCTTAGGTTTAAAATACCAAAAGGTTTTGTATAATACTTAGAATATTACAGGGGTCCATGGTAACCAATTTGCTCCACACTCTTTTTGGTATTTTCAAAATTCAAATTATTTGATAAATTCTCCTGAGAAGGAACCAATAGTAGTTTAGGGTTTTAGTGTTTTGTTTATTATTTAAGGAATTATCCACAACATGAATCTCATTTCTATTTGGATTATCCGGACTTTAAGTTGTTAAGATGATTATTGATAACCATAGAATCTTTTATATTTTGCATCATTTGATAATTAATATGTATATATGGTGGTTTAAATGTCATGGTTCTCAAAATTTGGCGATTTCTTCTTTTGGTGTTAATGGCTCAATTGATGTAGAGCCTCTTGGGAACCCCAAGAGCAAGGTATGATGAGCACAGCAGCAAGTTTTTCCTCAGTTATAGAACCAAGGTTATCAAACCAGTAGGAGAAAGAAACCACTTCCGAAGGTGTTGCTAGCAATGTGGAACCTACACGCAACACAACCAAAATACTTTACCCCAACTTATCAGTGAGATTGTCAAGCTCACTGGTTTGACTGAAAACAAAGGATTAAACAAATAGTGTAGAAGAAAGTAATTGCTTGTGGTAATTGCAAAAAGTAAACAGTAAATAATAGATGGAATATCAATGAGAAGGAATGGACCAGGGTACACAGTTCACTAGAGGTGTTTCTCCATAAGATAAATAATATGTTGGGTGAACAAATTACAGCTGGGCAATTGACAAATAGAGAATGCATAACTATGCATGTACATGGCATAATAATCACTATGAGGTTCATTTGGGAATTACAAGATGATACATAGACCGTAATCCAACTGCATCATGACTAATAATCCACCTTCGGGATATCATACGAACAACCCTCGGGTATTAAGTTGCTGCAAGCAACAGATAATTGCATTAAGCAAAGTATGTAATGTAAACAATATAATTGCCCTTGGACGAAGGATTGTTGTTTTCTCCCTAGTAGCAATAGCACATCTACAATCTTAGAAGTTTCTGTCACTCTCCCAGATTACTAGAGGCATGAACCTACTATCGAGCATAAATACTCTCTCTTGGAGTCACAAGCAAATACTCGGCAGAGAAACTACTAGCAACGGAGAGCATGCAAGATCACAAATAACATAGACATGATAGAACAATAATCAATCTGACATAATACTTAATATTCATTGGATCCTAGCAAACACATCATGTAGCATTACAATAAGATGATCTTGATCATGATAGGCAGCTCACAAAATCTAAACATGAAGGGACAAATAGGAGAAATAACCATCTAGCTACTGCTATGGACCCATAGTCCAAGGATGAACTACTCACACATCACTCCGAAGGCAGGAATGGTGATGAAGAAGGCCTCCGAGATGATCTCGCCTCTCCGGCAGGGTGCCGGGACGAGCTTCAGAGCCCTCCCGATCTAGGGACGACGGTGGAGGCGGCTATAGACTTTTTCGTGGAATTCTGATCGGGTCCTTAGGGTTTTCGTCACAGGGGGATTATATAGGCAAAGAGGCAAGGTCGATGGAGCGCTAGGGGGCCCACACCCTAGGGTGGTGCAACCCCCTGGCCGCGCCTGGCACAGGTGTGGCCGCTGTCGTGGAAATGGCCACAGCAGATGCGGCGAGTGGCAGCGAGTAGTAGAACAAGGGGCAAGGGCAGCAAGTCATGTGCGGTGCGAGATGAGGGCAAAGACATAGGTTTTTACCCAGGTTCGGCCCTCGAAGGGTAAATACCTACTCCTGCTAGATTGTATTGCTAAGAGATTACAAAGGGAGAGCTCGGCGACGAGTCGATGGGGTGTATGATGGAACATATGTGCTATGCGTGCCCTAGGGAGGTTTATATAGAGTCACCTCGCTAGGGTTTACAGATCTATAACCGAGTTAGATAAGGACTCAGAGGGTTTTGACCTAATCCGACTGGGCCTAGCTAAGCTTCTAGGCCTTCAGCTTCCAGTCGCCTGGCTTCCTCTTGGGTCGCGGTCCAGTCGCTATCTTGCAGGCCCACTCGCTGGGAGTATGATCTAGTAGGGAATGTCCTGCTGGGTATACCCCACTCGGCATATCCCCATCAGTAGTCCCCGGGACCGTCGTTGATTCGTTGCAGGTGTTCTTTGGTCGTCGGAGTATTCGGGTCCAATTTGGACGCCCAGTCAAATAGGCGGTGGACTCCTTCAATGAGAGAAAGAATATTCAGCGGGTATATCCAGTCGCAATATCGGCAACTAGTCGAATCGCCAATTTGGCGAGTAGTCGAATCGCAGCTTTGGCGAATGGGTCGGCGAGTCGAGTGGACGAAGTTGGACCGTCATTTTGGTCAAACTAGCTGTTGGGTAATCCAACTATAATATCGGCATAATCACCGCACTGTAACGGCTCCTCCGAATTTGGCGGGAGGCAAAAGCTATATAAGGAGAGTGATGGGTGAATTGCGAGTACTCTTATCATTTCCTCTAATTCCGCGCGCCCTTCTGTCTCCATTTCTCCTCGATCCAGAACCTCCAAAGTGATCCAGCAAGCTCGAATCCTCGAGCTGATGGCGCCTCCGAAGAAGTTGTGGGGGAAGTCCAAGTGCACTAGGGCGACAATGAAATCCTTCGAGGATGCAGGGATTCTCCGCGCCATAAGATGGCGAGTCCCCACGGCCAGGGAGGTGGAGCCAGATCCGCGTGCCGGCGAGTTTGTTTTTTAACCATTTAACCTCGAGAGGGGGCTCGGATTCCCCACTTCTCTCTTCTTCCACCGATTTTGCGCCTAATATGGCATCCAGTCGTCACATCCGGGGCCTCACAACATCGAGCACCTTCTTCCACCTCGGATTCATCCAGCACATGATCAATCACATCACAGGAACCCTAAATGGATAATCATCCTAATCCGAATCAGACAATAGCCAGAAAGGACACTACCAATATCTATCATCGAATCAGCAAGCACAGAGAGCACCAGGGGAGGGAAATCAAACTCACCGTAGGTCCTCGCTGAAGAATATAAGAGGAAGCAGAGGGGCCGATGACCATGGCGGCACGGGAGCACCCTAGAGAGGGAGCTGCAACCCGCACGGCGCCACGGCAGCGACCCTAATCACGCCTGGAGGTGCGGAGCATCACCTCGACGCATGACGACCACAACAACACTTGAATCCATGCCAATCCCCAAACCCTAGGGTTTGGGACGGCATCGATCCATCGCAGGAGAGCCCTAGGCTCGAATCTAATTGGATAGAACGAACGAGCATCGTCGACAACCCCCTATTACACCATGGCGGCATCCAGAATGGCTGACGGCGGCGGGAATCGCTGGTGGCGGCATCGCCGGCCATAGGGTCGGGGTCAGAGGAGGAGAAGATGAACTAGAGAGAGAGAGAGGCAGTGAGGAGTGGGCCGAGCTAGGCCAGACCCTTCGGGGTGGCTCTTTTGTCTAGGACTAATGGGCCACCAGGGCCCAATAAGAATAACCAGCCCAGAAACATTTCCAGGCCTGTTTTAATAAAAAGGAAAAGACCAAAATACCCCTGGAATTAATTGAATTTTATAAAATAAAATAAAAATACAAAAATTATAAATAAAATACTTTTGAATTCACAATAATCCATACTATTCAAATAAAATAAAATATAAAGTTTTAGAGATTTAAAATTTTATAAGAATTTTCTAATCTATATATTCCTTATGGAATTTTACAAAATTATTGACAGATGATAAAAATAAATAAAAATCACTTTCATTATATATTAATATTATAGTATTTTTGATAAATACTAAATAAATATTTAATAACAATTTTAAGGTATAATTGATAATTCCTAAAAGAATTATTAAATCAATAAAAGTCAAATAAAAGGAAAATAAAATAAAATAATTCAATATATGTTATAAATATTAAAAATTAATATTTATAAATCCTTTATTATTAAAAAGAACTTTTTATAATAATGGGGTGAATGCATATCAAGTTAAATAATGCATTACATTACTTGCATAATCATTTTGCTTCTTTAAATATTGTCCTTACTGGGCAATAATGATGTTTTTGTAGAACTAGAAGCTCAAGGTCCAGTGCAAGCATCAGACTTCACTACCTTGCCATCACAAGGCAAGTTCATCACTTGCTCATGTCCTTTGAAGAGACTTTATCAAAGTATTTGCAAATTGTGTGTTATCATATATGCTATAAAATAAAGAAAATATCATTTTCACAAATAAATAAATTATAGATATCATCCTAAGTGATGATATGATGGAGCAATGGAACTTAGAGTTCTAATTGCAACAATAATAATCAATTAGGGACTTAATAACCCCTGACATCAGTGATTCTAGCGCCGTATATTACGCGTTCGCCATGAGATTTGGAATGGGACAGAGAAGTCAGTTGTATCTTCTTCCTCTCGCATGAAGCCGGATGTGCAGGTCGTGGCTGTTATCCTCGTATCATGCATATTAATTGGTAATTCGTAGAGGATATGCAGCATATGCGTGGGAACCCTCATCGTCTCACGATAGTTCTGGCATCTAACGGTTTGTACAAACCATTGTCGTAATTCATTATGTGGGCATGGTGTACACCAAGGAGGCATGCAGGGTCGCGAAGGGGGCAGTGATTGGCTTGGACCAACTACTGGGCCCACATCATGGAATTGTGGACGGGAAAGTACGCCCGGTTGTGCAACAAGGAGTTGATCTCTCATGGGTAAAGTAACGCACCTCTATAGAGTGTAAGAACTATAACTTGTTACTCCCTGCTCCGGGAAGGAGCTACGAACGCGGCAGGAAAGGAACTCCATGAAAGTTCTGGTCAACCTGTGAAGGATGATTGTCATAGTTTTTCAGAATAAAATCAATCTTTGAAGAAAGATTTACAAAAACTGCATAGTGCCAAGGATTTATAATCCAAGGTGGTAGTTAGAGAATCAAACTTCCCACCTTGCATATAATGAACTTGTTGGGTAACGCTGTTACTCATTCTTTCCTTTGATCCCTTGCTTAGACTCTGAGGATCCCGAAGACGTGCCAATGTATACAGCCGAATGCCAAGAAGATGTGTTCTACGAGGAACCTGATTTGTACGGAGGAGTTGACGGAGTGGATTACGAAATCTGCTATGGTGTCGACGATAACGAGTCCAACTAGGTATCCCTAGTTAGTAGTAACCAACGGAGATGAGCAGCATGAACTTTATAGAATAAGGTATTAATCTCAACTCCTAGTCGAAGTTGTTACTTTTAAATTCCGCCGAACACTTTATATTTTGGTTTGTAAGTTGGATATTTTGGAAGTCTCGAACTTCCGGTATTGTAATAATAATAATGTGTGTACTTTTGTAATATGGACCCGCAATGTTTCTGTTGTACCACTCTGAGGGATGTGATATTTACGGAACGGTGTTCTGTGAATGTCATGTCAACGACTATAGTGTACTACACATGCAGTGGTATGCTGGGTCACCGCAGTTGGTATCAGAGCAAATTGCTTTGACCTTAGGTTGGAAACCTAGTAAAGGGTATTACTTGTAGGAAAATTTAGCAATGATAAAGAATCCTCTAAAAGTAATATAATGGGTATTCAAATGAGAATATTCCGTTATATATTTTAGTGCGATAATTCTTTGTTATGATGCAATATGTCATTGGATACTAATCAAAATTATTTTTCTGATATACAGAGATATGGCCCCAAAGTTTCCAAAACAGACTTTGGTAAGGAAAGAGGAGACTCTTGATGATTATCAAGGATCATTCACAGACCAACTTCATCAACTTTTAAAGCTCTTTAGTTGTCCAACTAGAATTCCAGTGAACACTATCACTTACCTTGATGGTCGTATGTTATCCAAGTATTGTGTGAGTATCCAACTTCCAGAGAAGCTTGGATTATATCACGATCTACCTATAGGAGAAGGTAGGAGTCATTTAGCAGCCTATCATGTTGCTGTTGTGGAGGCGATAGCTAATATCCGGGAGCAGAAAACTAAAGATTTAGAAGGTAGCACATTCTCTGTGATACCTCATGATTCTATAGACTCGGAGCCTATACCGGATCATCTTACTTTGGTTAAGAAGCATCCTAAGTTATCTTCCAAGTTTATGGATAGATACCGAACACTCGTTGCGTCTTTTTATAAGAACCATCAAGTGATTGTTGAAGACAAAAATGACATGTTAGAGGATCTAACTGATCCGGAAAGGAGGAAGCAGTTAGCATTCCAGCTAGAGAAAGAAGCAAGTAGTAGTGCAACACCTATCTTTAAGGATATACCTATAGATCCTGAATCTTTTATACCATATCCTTATTCACCAAGACCTGAACCGATACATGATCCTACTATGGATATGCGGTATGTAGTACCACAGGGCTCAGAGGATGGTTCTGACTCAGAACTTCCTATTGAGAATTCAGATGGATGGAGAATGGGATCATATGATGGATCTCATGAACACCAGATGTCCAAAGATGGTTCTGACAGAAATGTTGGACAATCTAGTTGGATGGGTGCAAGAATGAATCCTAATGATAGTAGTAGAAATACAATGTCAATAGATAATCAGGATGAAGAAGAAGATCTTGAGGAGAGAGTGTTTGAATCTTCAACATCTTCTCAAAACCCAGGGAATATACATTATCCAGTGTTTAACTATCTTGCCCATGAGAGCACCTGGGAAGCAGCAGGATCTGCGTATCCTGTTGACAACTCAAGAAATGAAGCTCAGGAGATGCAGGCTGGAGATAATGTTGAATATGTTTCTGAAGACTTTTCAGCTGAGCTGGAGGGAGTCAATGCGCTCAGGTTGAGTAATGACTCAAGTCCTGACACTTCAGACACAGAGTATGTTCCTTCTGGAAGGCCATATGTTCCACAAAATGTGCGACGAACAACACGTCATCACGGTTGGACATCAGGCATGTACGATGAGCGTAGTTACTATTAGAAGGAGACAATTAGCTAGTAGTATCAAGTATTGTGTATTGTACCCCAAGGAATAAGGTAGTTTTGTAATTATACCTATATGGTATATGTTGTAGTGACTTTGTATCATTATGATATTATGTAAAATATGTGAAATGCATATTTGGATTTTCTTTGGATCTTCATTGTGTGACTAGTTCTGTCCGTAAAGTCGATCTCAGAACACATGTGCATGATGTAATATGAGTATTCGCTTTATGTTGCAGGACTAGAGGGTCATGGATACGGGTGTAGGAATGGAAACTGAGCAGCAGTGGATGGAGCGAGAGGCCAAGGAAAAGGCTGATGCAGATGCAGCAAACCAAGAAGCATTACCACCACCACCACCAATGAGGCCGTTAATGGAACAGAATTTTATGCAATGCATGCAAATGATGCAAGAAACCCAAAATAAGTTCATGGAAGAGCTGCTGGGACGAGCAAATCAGAGGGCACCTGAAGGTGGAGGAGTGAGTTTATCTGATTTCCAGAATGCAAGACCGTTACCTTTTGCATCAGCTCCTGAACCAATGGATGCAGAGGACTGGCTAGCAGATACTGAAAGGAAGCTGAAAACTGTAGGTTGCAATGATGAAGAGAAATTGAGGTATGCAACTCATCTTCTGACTGGACCTACAGCATGGTGGGAAAATTAGTTGGCCATGCAACAACCTGGAAGAGTGTTTACCTGGGAAGAGTTCAAGCAGAGATTCCGTGAATATCATGTTCCAGAAAGTGTTATGGAGTTGAAGCGGGGAGAATTTGAGGAGCTTCAGCAAGGATATACTAGTGTCATGAAGTACATCCGGGAGTTTAGTCAACTGTCTCGCTATGTTGAGGAGGATGTTAACACTGAAGAGAAGCGAAAGAAGCGTTTCCTGCATGGATTAAATCCATTTGTGAGGATGCAGCTAAGGTTAGCCAATAAGCAAACTTATCAGAAGTTGTTGGATGCAGCCATTACTTTTGAAGATGACTACAAGAATGTCCAAGAGGACCGAAGGAAGAGAGCCAAGAAGGAGACCAAGAGAATTCAGGCAAGAAAACCTAAGCCCAACCTGGAGTTCAAACCTCGGAATAGGAATTATGGTAACAATAATAAGGGCAGTGGTGGATATCAATCCAATCCGAGAAGGAATGTTATTTGTAACAATTGTGGAATTCCAGGGCATTTCCAGAGGGAATGCAAAAAGCCTGTAGTGATCTATTACGGTTGTGGTCAGAAGGGGCATATCAAGCCAGATTGTCCGAGCAAACCACCTGGAGGATGGCCTACCAAGGGAGGAGGACAAGCCAGTGGAGGAAATGGACAGCCCAATAAAGGAAGAAATAATGGCAAGAACAACAATGGCAAGAGGAACCGACCTACCGGGAAACTGAATTGTGCAACCCTCGAGGAGGTGGATAATTCGGAGCATGCAGTGATAGGTACGCTCAATATCCTTACCAATCCCGGCAAAGTTCTATTTGATACTGGTGCAACTACTTCATTCATTTCTGAATTTTTTTGTGATAAGTTCGGGACTAGAAGGGCAACGTTAGAAAGTCCTATGACCGTAGTTACGGCAGGAGGGAATGTGATTGTACGCCACATAAAACAAGATCAGGTTATCTTGATCTGTGGTTGTACATATTTCGCAGACCTTTATGTGATTCCTTTGAAGGGAATTGCAGTAGTGCTAGGGATGGATTGGATGATGGAACACGGAGCTCAGATAAATTGTGAGGAGAAAACTGTCTCAATCAAAACTCCAAGTGGAGCAAGGATAGTTTACCAAGCAGATAAACACAGTCATATCATGGTGGATATGCAGTTGAATTCAATGAAAGAAGTTAAATTGGAAGAGATTCCTATAGTTAATGAATTCCAAGATGTTTTTCCAACAGAGTTACCGGGAATGCCACCAGACCGGGAGATAGAGTTCACCATTGACCTAATACATGGTACATCACCAATAGCTCAAGCACCATATAAAATGGGACCCAAAGAGTTGAAAGAACTCAAGGAGCAAATTGATGAGTTAGCTAGAAAAGGATTTATTCAGGAAAGTGTATCTCCATGGGGAACACCGGTAATCTTTGTGGATAAGAGGGATGGTGGAATACGGATGTGTGGTGATTATAGAAACCTAAACAACGTGACTATCAAGAACAAGTATCCTTTACCAAGAATTAAAGATTGGTTTGATCAGGTGAAAGGAGATGGATTATTTTCAAAGATCGATTTAAGATCTGGATACCATCAAATAAAAATCAAGCCGAAAGATGTTCCAAAAACAGCATTTGTCTCAAGATACGGACACCATGAGTATCTGGTAGTACCATTTGGTTTGACCAATGGACCGGCAATATTTATGAATCTGATGAACAAGATCTTCATGCCATATTTGGACAAGTTTTTCATAGTCTTTATTGATGATATTTTGATATATTACAAGGATATGCTGATCATTTGAGAATAGCATTGCAGACCTTAAGAGAACATAAGCTTTATGCTAAGTTCAGTAAATGTGAATTTTGTCTTGATGAGGTAGAATTCCTCGGTCATGTGATCAGTAAGGATGGAATTGCTGTGAATCCATCTCGTTTAGTCAGTACTAGAGTGGACTACACAGACCAATGTGAAGCAAATTCGAGGTTTCTTAGGAATGGCTGGTTATTATCGGAGATTCATTGAAGGTTTCTCCAAAATAGCCGGACCAATGAACAAATTATTAAGGAAGAATAGACCATTCAAGTGGGATGAGAAATGTGAAGCAAGTTTCGAAGAGTTGAAGACTAGATTAACCATAGCTCCAATCTTAGCGGTTCCTGAAACAGGGAAGGACTTCACCGTATACTGTGATGCGTCTAAGGAAGGTTTGAGTTGTGTATTAATGCAAGATCGGAAAGTGATTGCTTATGGTTCAAGACAACTGAAACCACATGAATCCAACTATCCAACTCATGATTTAGAGTTAGCAGCAGTAGTTTTTGCACTGAAAGGATGGAGGCATTTTCTTTATGGAGCCAGATGTGAGTTATACACTAACCATAAAAGTCTCAAATATTTCTTCACTTAAAAGGAATTGAATATGAGACAGAAGCGTTAGTTGGAACTAATCAAGGATTATGATTTAACAATCAACTACACTCCAGGGAAAGCAAATGTTGTGGCAGATGCTTTAAGCAGAAAGAGTGCAGATACTCATCCTAGCAATAGGGAGCTACCAAAAGAGTTACAGATGGACTTGGAAAGATTAGAACTTCAATTCATCCGAATAGAGGTTCTTGGAGGATTAGCTACTATGCAGGTAGGTGCAGAGCAGGACAGTAATCTTAAGCAAGAAATTTTTAGGCATCAAGAAGAAGATCCTTTTATTGCTGAGGAAATTCGGAGGATATCTCAAGGGCAAAAATCAGTTTTTCGCCTTGGAGATTATGGGTCTTTATGGTTTCAAGACCGTCTTTGTGTTCCAGATGTGACTGAGATTAGAAATGTCATACTCAAAGAAGCACATGATACACCATATTCTATACATCCAGGGAGTAATAAGATGTATATGGATTTGAAGGAACTATTATGGTGGAATAACATGAAAATAGATATTGCTAAATATATATCGGAATTCCATACTTGTCAAAGGGTGAAGGCTGAACATCAAAGTTTAGCAGGACCATTACAACCCTTGGAAATTCCTGAATGGAAGTGGGAGGAAATAGGTATGGACTTCATTACAGGGTTTCCTATGACACCAGAAAGGAAGGATATGATATGGGTAATTGTGGACAGACTCACTAAGAGTGCACATTTTATTCCGGTGAATCAAAAGGATAATGCCGAGAAGTTAGTTGAAGTATATGTCAAAGAGATAGTAAGTAAGCATTGAGTACCCAAAAAGATTGTAACTGATAGGGGATCAGTGTTTACTTCAGCATTTTGGAAGCAATTGCATGAAGCACTTGGTTCAAAGTTAGATTTCAGCACGACATATCATCCTGAGACCGGAGGTCAAACTGAAAGAACAAATCAAATACTAGAAGACATGTTAAGAGCTTGTGCACTAGAATTTGGAGGAACATGGGAAGATCATCTACCATTAGCAGAATTTTCTTATAACAATAGCTATCAGAGTAGTCTGAAGGCAGCTCCATATCAGGTTCTGTATGGAAGGAAGTGTAGATCACCAATATGTTGGTATGAACCTGGAAGCATCAAAGAGTTTGCGCCAAATTATATCAAGGAAAGACAAGACATCATTGATAAGATCAGTGATAGACTGAAAATATCCCAGAGCAGGTAGAGAAGTTATGCGGATCAAAGTCGAAGATCATGGCGTCCAGAAGTAGGAGATATGGTCTATCTGAAAGTAAGTCCAATGAAAGGAGTGAAAAGGTTCAGAGTTAAAGGAAAATCGAATCCAAGATATATCGGACCATTCAAGATACTGAGTCAAAACAGAACTATAGCTTATGCTTTAGAGTTACCATCAAGATTGTCTCAAGTGCATAATGTTTTCCCTGTGTCACAACTTCGTAAATGTTTAAAAGTTCCAGACGATGCAATCACGCACCAAGAGATATAACTACAAGCAGACCTGACCTATATTGAAAAGCCTTGTAAGATTCTAGAAGAAAACTGGAAAATATTAAGGAACAGAGCAATCAAATATTGCAAGGTACAGTGGGAACATCACGCTGAGAGGGAAGCCACATGAGAGAAGGAAGAGGATTTAAGAAAATCTTATCCAGAACTATTCAGGTACATCTCCACAAACTTCAGGACGAAGTTTAATTTAAGGGGAGAAGTCTGTAACATCCCAACATTTAGGAACTAACGAAGGGTAGATTTAGGAATATGGAATGTTGCATGCATTCATTTGTGAATATGTGGGTAAAATTTTCGCCAAATAAAAATCTTAAGTGATCAATGTTTCTTTCATACTTTGAGATAAGGTTTGGTCTTAAAGGATGATTGTTATAAACTTTGAGATGATTTTTAAGGAGTTATGTGTTTTGAAATGAGTTTGAATTTTAAAACTTGAGTATTTGAATTATAATTCAAATGAATTAGATATAAGTTTGAATCTTAATTTAATTAAGAGATAAATATTACCACTTAAATTCTATCCTAAGAAAAACAATAATGAATATGAAACTTATTTCATATTATCAATATATAAACAAGTTACAAAGAATGTAACTTACTCAAAATATTTTCAAATTTCACAATTTACAAAAGAATAAGAATATTCTTTATTAATAATAATATAATCTTTATTAAAATTGAAGAAAATGAAAATTACAAAATAATAAAATGAAAATTTTCAAAAGAACAAGAAAATTACATTGGAACATTCTATAACTATCCTATAACTAAAACTAAACTAAATCTTCATCCATATATCTGTACCTGCAAAACAAAGACTAAATAAAAACAAAAGAGGGTTAGTGTTAGTATTATTTCTCTCAGATATGTCAGTGAAATGCACTTGACAAATTCATCATTGAGAAATTTATAAAAGGGGCAAGTTTCACCAATATGAAAGAATCCATCTTTCATGAATTCAAAGCCAGAAGTCAAATGACAGCAAGAGGGAAAAATTCACCAGCCAGGTGAAAGTAACCTGGTAAGAGTAAGTTCAAAATTCTGAACATACCCACAAGTGCATAGCAAGCACACAGGCAGGACACACACCAACATGCATGTGGTGTGTTGTCAACCTCATAGAACAGCCCAATCTCAGAAAACCACAAGCACGGTCGTGGGAGGCACTAGTGCATCACCCCACTGCACAACACACAAGAACAGCCCGTGTAGACATCAGCTAAACCAAGCACCATAGCCAGCAACCACACCAACTAAGGATCAACCAAACATCACCAGGATGGTGACATAAGGAGGGGGATGGATCAGGTGGACAGCAAGATCAAGCCCAGGAGCTAGGAGGAGCAGGTTAGCTCAAGATCAAGCACAAGAGTCCAGAAAAAAACCAGATCAAGATCATCATCACCAACTTACTACACCATCATCAGATTCTGTGGTGAGTTTTATAAAACCTTCACATAATCTAAACATCTTATTCAGAGAGAAGCATGTGTTGTTTTATAAAACAAACCCTCAGAAAGCACCCAAGTGGGGTGAATCCATCATAGGGATTTCTGAAACTCTAAAGTCAAACAACAAAGTACCAGGATCCAACCAGAGCTCAGAGCAACATCCTTGCTCTGGTTGTCAAACTATATTTTACAATTCAATCATACATATACCTATGATCTATTCTAGGCACATCCCTAAAGGAAGGGTAGCACCTTAGAAACAAATCTTTGGGATCCATAGATTGATTAAGCTTACTATCATATTTTCCAAGATTTGGTTCAATAAAGAATAGCTGGTACCACTACCAGGACTATCTAGATGAACCAATTAGATAAGATCTGAATCCCTAAGCCTCAGACCAACATCATTGGTCTTAGGGAATTCAGAGAAGAGCATCTCTATTTATCTTTCAAAGCCAAGATTGTCTTAAGCATAAACTAAACAAATCCATGGTTTAGAATCAAACTTATGTGCCATACCATGATGGTGTCACAAGAACAATCCATTATGAATCAGGAAAGACAGTAAATCATCATAGATTCAAACAATCAACTAACTAATCATTTTCCTGTTCACACAGGAATCATAACTAGGATATTTCTATGTTACACTTCACTGTTTTAGATCATGATGATCTCAATCCACATGTTAATTTCCAAGCTAACAGCACCAAGACAGTAGCTGTATCCTATCATAATCATGACCATGAATCAAATAAACAGTGGAAAGCTATCAAGTCATTGGCTTTACCAAGCATGTTTCCCAGAATACTACATCATCTGAATCAGATGCAATCCAAGCATCAAATCATCTAGTAAGCCACCAGAAACATCATAGATCATTTTAAGCAACAAGCCTCAGGCCAATAATCATTTAGCATGTGTACAGACCATCCAAACATGATTCAATTCATCCAGCACATGATCAATCACGTCACAGGAACCCTAAATGGATAATCATCCTAATCTCAATCAGACAGTAGCCAGAAAGGACACTGCCAATATCTATCATCGAATCAGCAAGCACAGAGAGCACCAGGGGAGGGAAATCAAACTCACCGTAGGTCCTCGCTGAAGAATAGAAGAGGAAGCAGAGGGGCCGACGACCATGGCGGCACGGGGAGCACCCCAGAGGGGGCGCTGCAACCCGCACGGCGCCATGGCAGCGACCCTGATGATGCCTGGAGGTGTAGAGCGTCACCTCGACGCACGACGACCACGGCAGCACTTGAATCCATGCCAATCCCCAAACCCTAGGGTTTGGGACGACATCGATCCATCGCAGGAGAGCCCTAGGCTCGAACGAGCATCGTTAACAACCCCCTGTTACACCACGGCAGCGTCCAGAACGGCTGACAGCGGCGGGAGTCGTCGGTGGCGGCATCGCCGGCCAAAGGGTCGGGGTCAGAGGAGGAGAAGATGAACTCGAGAGAGAGAGAGAGAGAGAGAGAGGCAGTGAGGGGTGGGCCGAGCTGGTCCAGACCCTTCGGGGTGGCTCTTTTGTCTAGGACTAATGGGCTACTAGGGCCCAATAAGAATAACCAGCCCAGAAACATTTCCAGGCCTGTTTTAATAAAAAGGAAAAGACCAAAATACCCCTGGACTTAACTAAAAAAAATAAAATAAAAGTCCAAAAATTATAAATAAACTACTTTTGGATTCACAATAATCCATACTATTCAAATAAAATGAAATATAAAGTTTTAGACATTTAAAATTTTATAAGAATTTTGTAATTTATATATTCCTGATGGAATTTTACAAAATTATTGAAAGATGATAAAAATAAATAAAAATCACTTTAATTATATATTAATATTATAGTATTTTTGAAAAATACTAAATAAATATTTAATAACAATTTTAAGGTATAATTGATAATTCCTAAAAGAATTATTAAATCAATAAAAGTCAAATAAAAGGAAAGTAAAATAAAATAATTCAATATATGTTATAAATATTAAAAGGTAATATTTATAAATCCTTTAATATTAAAAAGAACTTTTTATAATAATGGGGTGAACGCATATCAAGTTAAATAATACATTACATTACTTGCATAATCATTTTGCTTCTTTAAATATTGTCCTTACCGGGCAATAATGATGTTTTTGTAGAACTAGAAGCTCAGGGTCTAGTGCAAGCATCAGACTTCACTACCTTGCCATCACAAGGCAAGTTCATCACTTGCTCATGTCCTTTGAAGAGTCTTTATCAAAGTATTTGCAAATTGTGTGTTATCATATATGCTATAAAAGAAAGAAAATATTACTTTCACAAATAAAGAAATTATAGATATCATCCTAAGTAATGATATGATGGAGCAATGGAACTTAGAGTTCTAATTGCAACAATAATAATCAAGTAGGGACTTAATAACCCCTGACATCAGTGATTCTAGCGCCGTATATTACGCGTTAGCCATGAGATTTGGAATGGGACAGAGAAGTCAGCTGTATCTTCTTCCTCTCGCATGAAGCCGGATGTGCAGGTCGTGGCTGTTATCCTCGTAGCGTGCATATTAATTGGTAATTCATAGAGGATATGCAGCATATGGGTGGGAACCCTCATCGTCCCACAATAGTTCTGGCATCTAACGGTTTGAACAAACCATTGCCGTAATTCATTATGTGGGCATGGTGTACACCAAGGAGGCATGCTGGGTCGCAAAGGGGGCAGTGATTGTCTTGGACCAACTACTGGGCCCCACATCATGGAATTGTGGACGGGAAAGTACGCCCGGTTGTGCAACAAGGAGTTGATCTCTCATGGGTAAAGTAACGCACCTCTGTAGAGTGTAAGAACTATAACTTGTTACTCCCTGTTCTCGGAAGGAGCTATGAACGCGGCAGGAAAGGAACTCCATGAAAGTTTTGGTCAACCTATGAAGGCTGATTGTCATAGTTTTTCAGAATAAAATCAATCTTTGAAGAAAGATTTACAAAAACTGCATAGTGCCAAGGATTTATAATCCGAGGTGGTAGTTAGAGCATCAAACTTCCTACCTTGCATATAATGAACTTGTTGGGTAACGCTGTTACTCATTCTTTCCTTTGATCCCTTGCTTAGACTCTGAGGATCCCGAAGACGTGCCAATGTATGCAGCCGAATGCCAAGAAGATGTGTTCTACGAGGAACCTGATCTGTCCGGAGGAGTTGAAGGAGTGGATTACGAAATCCGCTATGGTGTCGATGATAACGAGTCCAACTAAGTATCCCTAGTTAGTAGTAACCAACGGAGCCGAGCAGCATGAACTTTATAGAATGAGCTATTGAGCTCAACTCCTAGCCGGAGTTGTTACTTTTAAATTCCGCTGAACACTTTATTTTTTGGTTTGTAAGTTGGATATTTTGGAAGTCTCGAACTTCCGGTATTGTAATAATAATAATGTGTGTACTTTTGTAATATAGACCCGCAATTTTTCTGTTGTACCACTCTGAGGGATGTGATATTTACGGAACGGTGTTCTGTGGATGTCATGTCAACGACTATAGTGTACTACACATGCACTGGTATACTGGATCACCGCAACGTCTCCCCCTCTCCTTCGGACTTCGTGTCGTGTCGGGGAAAATAGGAACTTCGGCTTTTGTTTCGTCCAATTTCGAGGATATTTCTTTACTGGTTTTTCTGAAACCAAAAACAGCAGAAAACAGGAAACTGGCTCTATGGCACTTGTTAATATGTTAGTTCCAGAAAATTCATAAAAATGTGACAAGGTGTAGACAAAAACATAATATAATTGGTGCAAAATAAGCATGGAGCATCAAAAATTATAGGTACGTTTGCAACGTATCAGGTGTTTAGAATTATCATGGTATTATTGTGACCATTTTAAAATAGAGAATGGTCTTATTACTACAGATAATTTAATCATGGGATGTGATAAAGCTTTATATATATTATTGCTAAATTGTTAATAACAATAATCTCCCTTAACATATTGGGGTGAATCAAGATTAGCATATAATGACTCACCACCATTTTATGTGTGGTTAAACCCTTGTTATAAATCTAACATATAATGATTTTTAACATGGATTCCCTAAGTAATAAGTGTGACATATGTAATGCAATAATTGTTATTTTGTGATGGTTTCTGTTGTCAGGTATCTCTTATGATTTCTAGAGGATTTCCTACACTCATAATACTTCTTTGATCTAGCTAAAGACTACGGTTTAAGAATCTTGACTTATAGTTATGGATGATATCCAAAACTAGAGTGACATAGAAAGTTAGATTTCTAAGATTAATTATAAAAATGTGTTCTTGATGATTACCTAGTAACTTAGCTTCTGAGTTTAGAAGAATGAAATAGACATGGTTCTTGCCATGACTTGATATAGTCTTGGTTAAAGATTTCTCAAGAATTCCTATCTTTAATACTTCATTAAGCTCGGGCTTTAGTTAAGGAATTTCTTTCCTATATATACTTAGTATAAATCCCTCAACTTATTCACAAGGAACATATCTTCCTGAATAAGCTAACCATCTGACTCCATCATATCCATCATCATATGATGATATGGTCTACTCATTCCCCATTATTCTCTAGTATATAACTTCCATTTCTTAGCTACCCTAGATGAATTCATCCATGTACTTATTTCTAACTTCATTATTCAACTCCCTTAACATTCTGCTCTCATCTACTTCCAAGGCTTGCAACTCTATAATCCTCACTATATAACAAGTGATACTAATCCTCAAGAAGAGGTATGGTACTACTCCACATAATACAAGATTATTCTTGTATTAGCTTGGTTAAAATTACAATGTCTGCAACTACTCCATGCAACTCATGTTCCACACTTCATCATACATTAGCTTGATCATCAAGATGACTTAATGAATTAAGGTTTGGCCTGACTTTTTATACTAATAACAACTCTATAACACCTTGTCAATTACTCCCAAGTAATTTGGAAATAATGATCAGCATCCTTTGATCAAACTAAGCCTAGACTTCCAATTGTCTGCTCAAGATCTATTCTTAACTAAGAAATAAACTTGTAACACTCCAAGTCTCTTATATGGTATATCTTATTAATAAGGTTTACTCTATGGGTATACTTACTTAGCTCAACAGGATTACTTCTTGATACTATATCCTCACTATCTTTATTATAACTCCTAATTTCCAGCTTATCTCTTAGGTCTAGATGCTTCTTCTAGTTAACCCATGAGTTAGTTAACACCTCCAACATCAAATGGTTTGATCTCCACTAAGGATCTCATTCTAATGATGATGGCACATTCTATCATAACTAGTTCCTTCTTCTAAGTAAATTACTTCAAAACTTTGGAAGGTCAATATAGTAGGTCATGGGCTAAAGGTCAACAATTGCTAGGTCAAGGATTATGACTACAAGTGCACAGATCGATTGTAGCTAGTTTCGAAATAATTCCATAATAAGATGTTCACTACAAGACTCGTGGGCAGTCACTTTCTTGAGCCAGGTAATGAGGTCATCTGTAAATAACCACTGCGATGCATCAGATTGATCACTCAACATTGATGATCAAGAGACACTAGAACATGGTTCACTGGGACTGGCATCCATTAACATGGCAATATGATATGTAGTGAATGGTCTTAGTTAGAATTCCTTCCTTCTCTATTTGTGATAAGGGGTTAGTGTTTAGGAACTACCATGATGCTCATGGTAGGAATAACTATGATAAGCATATATATCAAGGTTTAGCTATTGATTTCCTCTACTTGGATTACATACTTGATTTGGTATCTATGGGTTGTTGTAAAGAATAGCATAATATGATCTCGAGAGGATCTGGTCTTTATCCTTAACTAATATGTTGTGGGTTTAGTTTTATTCTATTTGATCTACCCATAGATCAAATTATATTTACCCTAAGATAAGGTTTTATTCTGTGACTCACACCATGTAGAGTGCCCTATTTATAAAATGGAAATGACACAGTGGGGGACTTCCCCACTGTCTTTGTGTCAAAAAAAAGATAAGGTTTTAGCAAAGGGCATATTGAAACTTATCGCACTAAAATTTATGATCTACTTCAGTTCCATCAAGTTAAAAGAAGGTTCAATCACTTTGACAAGTTTTGATCAAAAACACGAAAATTATTAGATTTTCTATACATGAATGCAATACACACATCTGATCTCAGCTTATTTATAAGCTCTAATGCTGAAATGTTACACCACGTGTCGTTGAGACGATGGTGGCCATGATTGCACTGGCGGAGCATAGTGCGGGCGAAAGTGGTGTTTTTCTACAAGATATAAATTAGGAAATTTAGAACATCCCCCCCTCCCCTAAGAAATTCAGGTTTTATGTCCCCTCCCCCAGATTTTCTTGTCAAACTCCGCCACTGCATGAGTGGCGAGTTAAAAAGCTTTCTTATATTAACCGAAGAAAGCTCGATCCGGTAAAAAAAACCTGGAGAAATCTGTATGATGATATGTCAATTTGTCATAAAGTTTCTAGACCACCCATTTGGTCCTGGCCGGTATGTTGAATCTAGGATACTCCACGGAAACTTGATAATTTTCGTACTCTCTTCGATCCATGTTAATTGTTACTGAATTGCATATATTTAGCGGAGGGAGTAGCAAATAGCCTCAAACAAAAAACACATGGTACAAACAAGATGTCACGAGAATATCACACGCGTTTGTGCTTAGGGGCATCACTCGGTGCGTACTGTAGTGATCATCAACTTTCGGCTGTGTCTCCATCACGTTGTGCCCTTTCTCTGCCGCCCATGCAACCCATGGAGATCGAATCCAAAAACGTGCTCAAATCAAATCGCCCACATCTGTACACTGAACGCAAGCATACATGTACAAAATGTGCCTGAAATACACACACATCCACATCGATCTATAGTCAAAGAAAGCTGCCGCATGACAGAGAAGCTAATCAGAGAGCTCGCCGCTTTATCTCACACACGGCACTTTCAAAGCAGACGTGGACTGAGAGCAACGCCATTGTACGGCGGGCTCTCAATCATGGATGGAACGATAGCTGCGTCTCGTGCCATATTCCGTCTCACGCGTACGAGCAATTTTAGCTGCCGATGACAGAAAGTTTGGGCAAATTAAATCGTTGATTGGAATTGGAAGGAAGCCTTAATTAACCCGTAAAGGCAGTGGTCTTGAAAGCTACGTGCACGTACAGTAGAGCGCTGTAGCTTACTCCAGTGCAGTGTGAATCTGAACGACAGGAACAAATGCTTCCACGAGTCTCCGGTACTGTTCCAGGATTGTTAATTATTGGGTGCACCCCACCCACTGTAGTGTGGGAGACCATGAACACAACTGCGGAGAAGGTTTTATTTGGGTTTGGAGGCTGGGTCTTATTTGGGTTTTGAGGGACAACTATGTATATAGTACAACTCAAAGAAGGTGCATATCTTCGGCCTTGGTAGGTGATTTTGCAAGAGAAACAATGACAACAATTACCATCTTTCCCGGCTTTCTAGAAGCTCTAGAATACAATTCTAGGCAAGTCTAGAATGTTGACGGGCTTTGATATTTAGGATCTCAGGCTACATTGCAGTACGATAGCCGGTCATTGCATGTTAGCGATAAGGATGAACACTTCAGATAACCTGCACACCTCAACCACACCATTTCTATCTTGCGCCACTAGCTCAATTTCCAGCTCCCTAAAGCTCACTGAGCTAGTGTCACGACAATCACTAGTTGACTGTTGCAAGTGTAAGCATCCCATTAACAAGATCTTGCCCATATTTCCTCGGACAAGTGGTAAGTAGCCTACATGTAAATATCAATAGTCTTATCCCGCCAACATGACACTAGTTGGAGAGTACACACTAGGAGACCACACATAAGAACAGGACAACGCATGGCGTGGTCCTGTATATCAGCACATGGCTCATATACAGGACCGCTACACACACTAGATTGTGGGAGACCAGAAACATCGCTGCACATAAGTTTTTATTTCGGTTCAGAGGATGGATGGTGAAGTGCACAAAGTGTTGTTATGGTCTTGATGTGTGAGTAACAAAAAAGTTGAATAGATTTTGAAAAAAAAAGGTGAGAACACTCTAACAATTAGCATCTTGAGATTGTGCGGATTTTTGGAAGGTCCGGGTACAAATTGAGGCGAGTCTAGAATGTTGAAAGACTTAGATATTTTGGATCTCGGGACTATGTTGCTACACGTGAGCAGTACACTAGCCGGTCATCGTTACATGTAGAGGATAAGGATGACCATTGCGAATAACACACAAACCTCAACCATGGCATTTTCTATTCTTGTGTCGGTCGCTCAATCCGTAGCTCCCTATAGCTCACCGAGCGTCAGTGCGGTCGCTAGCTAGCCGTTGAGAATCAACAAAGTGTAAGCATCGCATTTACGAGATCTTGGCCATATCTCCTCGGACAAGTGGTAAGTAACGAGACACGTAGCTTGAAACTTTTCAAGCCCGAACATAGTTGCTCAAGGACAAGTTATGAAAATAACTTCACATTCTCTATCTACAAGGTTCTATAATTTATATGTAAATATCAATAGTCATATCGTGCTGACATGGCATTGCTTGGAGGGTACACACTAGGAGACGACCACACACCTCTTAAAGCGAGAACAGTGGAGTAATTGTTGTGTGCTTGCAGCAATGTTCAGAATCCCAGAGCAGGGCCCACATGGCAGGCACAGCTGTAGGCGTGGTCTTGGGCTTGGCAGCACAGGCCCTCATTCCCCGCTCATTTGAAGCGTAACTCCTCACTGGCAGGTTGGCCACAACCTCTGGGACCCGGTCTGCCAGTGAAAGGTGGGTAGTTCTTACAGGTACGCGTGGTAAAAGCTCAAGACAAAACTGCGCGCTGCGGCCAGGCAGCCCGCTGCCCCGGGACCACCTGTCAGTAAGCACGCATTTAATTGGCTCTGCTCCCGTGAAGCATAGCGTACGCACTAATCCAAGCTTATTACTATTGGCATACTCTTATCTTAGGCAGCTGCGGCGCTACTGCACAAGACGTTGTGGAGGATTTCCCAGCCATTGTGAGGCAAAAAGGTGAGCTCTGAGCTGAGTCCCATAGCTAGAGATTGATTGTAGAGAAAGATGCCCACCTTGGACGGCATCATCATAGAATCACTGCGAGGAGAAATCATTGGGTTAGTTTACCTTGTGCCCACCTTTTTGTGTTATGTATTGAAAAGAAGAACACAACGAGACTTCCCAAATCTGGACTTCTAAGAAAATCCACAGTCGAATATCCTATCCATGACCCATTTTTGGAGAGAGATTTTGCGGTTTAGCGGCTATACCACCTGTCCGGCCACAAGATGAGTTTTAGGGTTTTTTGTCTCTCCAAAACGGCGAAAGAATTAAATTTTTTAGTACTCCCTCCATTGATGAAAAGAAGCCAAATAGATTTGTTCCAAAGTCAAATCCTGTAAAGTTTGATGAAATCCCCGATGTATTTTTTTTCAAGGGTGTTAGTAGTGCTGGTTTGATCAATAGGCATGTTGACTTCTTTTGGTATATTTTTTTCATATTGTATCTAATAGTATTATAATTGTTGGTAGTTTTGGTATAAACTTGGTCAAACTTTACAGTGTTTGACTTTGAGGAAATTTTATATGCCATCCTTTTAAGAATAGAGCTAGTAATATTTATATTTTAGCCTTGCTCCCTAACCACCGACTCGGTTCGTCACTAGTCTTGCATTGCAGCCTCGTCACATTGGTGTAGTGCTTGCAAACTCAAACATAACACAACTTCCCGTCCATCGAATCCAAACAGGTCATATTGTAGCTATAGTGATAGGTGTACGAATCAAAGGTGAAAATAACAAGGAAATACCAATTCTAAACAAAATGTATGAAGAAATAAGGTGCATATTACTCCGTTGGCTTCCATATGAAACATAATCAACCATGGTATTTCCTAATCTCTCTTTAACTGGTCGCTTTCTTCTAGATACTGACACTTCCTGATCAATACCAATATCAAAAGTAGTTCACAACGCAAAAGTCAAGGATGAGAGACAAGCACAAAATTCAATTGTGATAGAGAGATACGACAGGAGACCATACCCAAAATTCGTAAAGGAAGAAAACAGAAGTAATAGCAGATCATACCAACAACACATATCAGTGCCATGACCAAATCAAAGAAATCATACCAACACCATTATCATCTAAACCAACCGACAACCCGACTCGATGGCCATGTATGTTGCGAGTTTTAGCAGGATGCCTAGAACAAAGAACCTCGAGTTTGCTGAGTTAATATTGTCAACTTAGTGTAATGCTTGCAAACTCAAAACACAACACAAACTCAAACCATCGCCATACATCAAAGAAAACATAATAAGGTAATACCAATTGTAAAGCATCGTCTAAATTTCTAATGGCTACCATCATCACACCGGAATATTCTTGGTTTTATTTTCATGCCACTGTGCAAACTTTCATGAAGTGGGAGCATGATAAACAACTCATGTAGAGAAACCATGTTCGTGATGAAAAGCATCGGCTGTAGAAAATATAAATATCTCCAAGTTCTTGGTTGGAAAAATTCAAAGAAATCTGGATTTATCCAAGTTCAGTAGTACCTACATCCTAACTTTCTCTAAATATTTCTGCTGTACTAGAAATTATGAAAACAAATATGCACATTGTAGTACAAAGGTTATATTGTCCAGCAAAGTTTCATTGTTAATATGTTTAGTGACTATTTTTTTGTGAGAAAATATTAATATTAATTTAATCTTCACAAATATTTGATATTGCTTGTTATTTTTTATGGGCTATATACTACACCATATGTTTGGGTTTATAATTTCAGCATGTATTATATGAGAAAATTGACCATCATTTTGATCAAACAATTTTTTTGTGCGGGTAACCAAAAATTATTATATGCACTGGTAACTTATTTTGAACCTGAAATGAAAGCTATACTATTAATGTGTATTACTCATATATTGTTCATCAAATTTGCAGTCAAAGTTTTTCTTAAAATATTTGAGAGCGTTATAAACCCGAAAACACATGGAGTATAGTTTCTTCTCAGCCATTTTTTTTCAAATAATATTATTTATTTCAAAATATAATAGGAAAAATTAAGAATTTGCAGGAATAGCACATTATCGATTTGGGCCAGACCGAATGGGCCAGTAGATGTCTGACACCGACTAGCCCACGCCATTAGGTCTCGGCCCAACCGACTAGCTCTCTCTCAAGTGTGGGCAATCAGTGTGGCTGATACCTAATGTTCTAGTCGGTTTGGGCCAAACCGACTGGCCCATTAGGTTTGGGACAAACCAACAATGTGCTAGATTTGCAAATTATCATTTTCGCGTATTATAGTTTGAAATAAATAAAAAAGTAATATTTAAAAAAATTAGCGGTTCTTCTCTATTTTGTAACTGTTGGAATTTGGGTGTGGGCCTTGGCCCATAGCCTAATACAAATTCTGAAATTCTCATGGCCCATTCATGCCTAGTAAGGGGTGACACCAAAGTTTAGTCCCACCTTGCTAGTTTAGAGGGAGTTGGACCAATATATATAGTGGAGTGTTTCACTTCCTCCAAAAGAGAGTGAAGAGGAGTGACATACACGCGCGCTCCTCCTCCTCCGCCGCCCGCATCGCCACGCCTCGTCCCGACGCGCGCGCGCCACGGTTTGTAGAATTGTGCCACGGCGCCGATCTTATCTTTTTGCTGCTCGGGAAAATTATTGTGCGAGTTATTTTTCTGTCAGCCGGGCGATCAGGTTTTTGGGGAGCACGTCTGCGCGACTACTGACGGCATCACGTCGACCGACCACTCCTTCCCCGACGAGGACTTCTTCCCGGACATCAGCAGCCTCTACATCAACGCCATGGCTGACGACACTGGTGTCAACGCGAACCTGATTCCTCCTCCAGCACCGTACGTAATATGTTCCTATCTAGTTCAGTTTCTGTTGCAGTTTCTTGTACTAGCTCTTGGAATAGATGTGATCTGCTTATTCTGGTTGAATGTGATATGTTCGTCTATTCTGCTAGTATACATGATTAGGTTAATTCCAGCACTTATAGTCATGATTTATTATTGCTTATTTCGGATTGAATATTATGGTAATTTGCTTATATTTTCAACAATCCAAAAAACTGATTATAGGCAACTGAATTCAACTGGTTTAGTCGCGGCTACAAGGCCGCCTCCTTTTGACGGTGTCAATTATAAGAGATGGCGCACGAGAGCAGTTCTATGGTTGAAAAACCTAGGCTGCTATAGCGCCACTCTTGGCAAACCTGAGGGAGACCTTTCTCCTATTCAGGAGGAAGCATTTCAAAAAGTCGACACCATGTTTATGGGGGCTTTGTTCAATATTCTTGAAGGGAATATGTCCTGAGAGGCAATAATAAAGTGTTTATTATGTGTATTCCAAGTATATGATAGATGTTTATTTTGCATGCTATAATTATATTAATACGGAAACGTTAATACATGTGTGTTTAATAAACAAACAGAAAGTTCCTAGTTATGCCTCTCTCATAAACTAGCTCGTTGATTAACAAGATGATCAAGGTTTCCTGATCATGGACATTGGATGTTGTTAATAACGGGATCACAACATTAGTGTAATGGTGTGATGAACATTCATCCGAAGTATAGCATTACGATCAAAGTCATTGAGTTTATATTGCTATAACAACTTACGAAGTGATCCTAATCCTTAGACCATGAGATCATGTCAATCACTAACACCGGAAGAGTTTATTGATAACATCAAACGTCACACTGTAACAGGGTGATTATAAAGATGGATTCAGAACTAATAAAGTGTTATGTTGAGGCTCATGGATCGAGATTGGAATTTGTTCATCCCGATGACGGATAGATATACTCTGGGCCCTCTCGGTGATATCACAATGATTAGCTTGCAAGCAAGTGATTTGATCACTAGAATGTTATATCACAGGAACGAGAAAAGAGTGCATGTCGGTAACGAGATCAAACTAGGTATGGAGATACCGATGATTGAATCTCGGACATGTAATATATCGTGAAACAAATGGATTAAGATACTAGCATAAAAGGTTCCGACGATCACAAGAAAGTCATCGTTGAATGTGTGGGAGTCAGTATGGGTCTCCAGATCCCGCTTCTGATTATTGATCCGAGAGGGGTCTCGATCATGTCCGCATTATTCACGAACCGTAGGGTGACACACTTAAGAGACACCGACATCCAATTGGAGCAAATTTTTCATGCCGAAAGAATGAACAAGCGCATGAATTTATTTCACTAGATACCGAAACAGGTTTTCGGGTGAAATTGCATAAAGTGGTTATGCATGTGAAATAGAATTCTAGCAAGGGGTTATTTGTGAATGTTTGTCATTAAAGTAATTGACAAAATTCTGAATAAAATAAAAGAGTTTTATTTAATGAGAGTTTGCATTAAATTTGGTGGAAATTTAATGGGAATTTGAGTGGACTTTTGAGTGGAGGGAATTTAAAGGGCATTTTGTGAGTGGAGTGTCCACCCACATAAATGAAGGAGGGGAGGGGGCAGCCCCCATGGCCGGCAGCCACCCCCTTGGGTGCCCCCCCGTCCTATAAAAGGAGCCCCCCTCCTCACTTGTGTCACACACCTCCTCGTGAAGGATCTCTCTCCCCCTCTAGAATTTATCCCCCATGGTCTCGGAGTAGCGAGATACATGTTCGCGGTGGCTATTCGGTAAGAAAGAGTTGTGCTTCCGCTGCATCGCTGGAGCGAGGAGGCGGAGGTTGCTCGGTGCCTCGAACGTGTGTGCGAGCACGGATGCGCTGCTGATTTGCGGCGCTAGGACTTCCTCTCGATCTTGAGATCGGTAAGAGAGCGTCTACATCAACCACGAGTTGAACTCGTTAAGCTTTGTCGGTCTTCAAGGGTATGTTCTCTACGGATATACATCCGCCCGTTGTTTGTATCTAGTAGATAGATCTTGGTATATAGTTCACATCGTAGGAAATTTTTTGTTTTCTATGCTGCGAACCCTACAGTGGTATCAGAGCCGGATGTATGCGTAGATACTTTACACGGGTAGTACACATATGAGTATGTGGGTGATGATGATCATGTTGTTGCTTCTTTGTTGTAATTTTGGATATTGGTGGCATAGTGGGATGAAGCGGCCCGGACAAAGTTTACATGTCCTCGCACATGAGACCTGTTCCACGCTTGACATGCAACTAGTTTGCATAAGTGGCTAGCGGGTGTCTGTCTCTCCTACTATAGTCAATATCTATTTTGCAAGCGAGTTGTCAACAATTTGATTATCCTCGTTGTGGTTCATGTTCGTAGGTAAGAACGGTTCTATCTCGAAAGCCCTAAGCCACGTAAAACTTGCAATGGATAAATTAGAGGCGTCTAGTTTAGATTGTTGCTGGGCTAGTGTTATGATATGGTAGTGTTGTAAGTAGAAGTATGAGATGATACTCTTACAACACACATAGCGTGTAAAATCCATAGACCTTGGATTTACACATATAGGTATGATAGTGATCATACCACGATGCACATGATAGAGATCATCTGCGGGAACCATATAATTTCACTAATAAACATATGATGTTTGATAGCATCTTATATTGCTTGTTTAGCGCTTTGTTAGCATAATAAGATGATCCCTCATTTAAATATCAAGATAAGAATGTGTTCTTCCTTTAGTATGCACCGATTATGTTTTCGTCGCTCCAAGACATCACGTGATGATCGGGTGTTCTTGGATCCACGACCATATTTCGGGTGTAAAACAGTTACACACGCGAATACTAAGGTTCTAACTTGGCGAGCCTAGCATGTACAGACATGGCCTCGGAACACGGACCGAAAGGTTAAGCATGAGTCATATAGTTGATATGATGCCCATTTGATGCTCGCCTTTGAAGCTATACCGACTCACGTGATGATCGGACTTGGTATAGTGGATTTGGTTCATGTAATCACCAAAAAGGCACGAGGGATGTCGTTTTTGAGTGGGAGTTCATTCATAATATGGATTATTTGAACTCAATATATCATACACTTAGTCTAAACTTTACAAATTCTGTTGTAGATGGCACCACCTGCTTTTAATTTCAATGTGTTCATGGAGAAAGAGAAACTTGCAACAAACGGTAGCAACTTTACCGAATGGGCCATGAATTTGAGGATTCTCCTCTCTGCTGCACAAAAGCAATATGTGCTAGAAGCGCCGTTAGGCCCCCCACCTTTAGATGATGCCCCTGACGAGGAGAAGAATGTCTATCAGACTCGTCAGGAGGACCACAACTTAGTTCATTGCGGCATATTGTATGGGCTAGAGCCGGAACTTCGAAAGCGTTTAGAAAACGGCAATGCATTTGATACAATGGGTGAGTTGAAAATGATTTTCGACACACATGCTGCTGTAGAGAGCTACAACGCTTCAGAAAAGTTCTTTAGCTGCATGATGGAAGAGCACAGCTCTGTTAGTGAGCATGTACTCAAGATGTCGGGTTACGCCGATAAGCTTGTGTCCTTGAGAATATCGATTCCCATTGACTTAGGCATCCATCGTGTTCTGCAGTCTCTGCCACCTAGCTATAAGAGCTTCGTGATGAACTATAATATGCAAGGCATGAAGAAGTCTCTCCCCGAGCTTCTGTCAATGCTTAAAACTGCAGAAGTGGAGATCAAAAAGGAAAATCAAGTGTTGATGATCAATAGGAACACTGGTTTCAAGAAAGACAAGAAGGGAAAACGGAAGGGAAGTAAGGGCGGCAAGCCTGTTGCCGCGCCTGAAAAGAAACCCCGAGTTGGACCTAAGTCTGATTCCGAGTGCTACTATTGTAAGGGGACTGGCCACTGGAAGCGCAACTGCCCCAAGTATCTGGCAGACAAGAAGGCCGGCAAGGCAAACAAAGGTATATATGATATACATGTTATTGATGTGTACTTGACTAGTGCTCGCAGTAGCACCTGGGTATTTGATACCGGTTCAGTTGCTAATATTTGTAACTCGAATCAGGGGCTGCGGAACAAGCGACCGCTAGCAAGGGGTGAGGTCAAGATGCGTGTCAGCAATGGATCAAGCGTTGATGTGATCGCCGTCGGAACGATGCCTCTCCACTTACCGTCGGGATTAGTTATAAACTTGAATAAATGTTATCTGGTGCCTGCACTGAGCATGAACATTGTATCTGGATCGTGTTTGATGCGAAGTGGTTATTCATTTAAATCCGAGAACAATGGTTGTTCCATTTATATGAATGAAATCTTTTATGGTCATGCACCGATGATGAATGGTTTATTTCTATTAGATCTCGATGATAATGTTACACATATTCATAATGTTGATGCTAAAAGGATTAAACTTAATGATGATATATCCGCATATATGTGGCACTGCCGTCTAGGTCATATTGGCGTTAAACGCATGAAGAAGCTCCATTCGGATGGACTTTTGGAATCACTTGATTATGAATCATTTGATACATGTGAGCCATGCCTTATGGGCAAGATGACTAGAACGCCGTTTTCCGGTTCAATGGAACGGGCGACAGATTTATTGGAAATCATACATTCTGATGTATGTGGTCCAATGAGTGTGTCGGCGCGAGGTGGATATCGTTATTTTGTTACTTTCACGGATGATTTGAGTAGATACGGTTATATCTACTTGATGAAACACAAGTCTGAAACCTTTGAAAAGTTCAAGGAATTTCAGAATGAAGTGGAAAATCATCGTAATAGAAAGATCAAATTTCTACGGTCCGACCGTGGAGGTGAGTATCTAAGTTACGAGTTTAGCACTCACATGAAAGAGTGTGGAATTGTTTCACAACTCACACCTGCCGGAACACCACAGCGAAATGGTGTGTCGGAACGTCGTAATCGTACTTTATTAGATATGGTTCGATCTATGATGTCTCTGACGGACTTGCCGTTGTCATTTTAGGGTTATGCACTAGAAACTGCTGCATTCACTTTAAATCGGGCACCATCTAAATCCGTTGAAAAGACACCGTATGAATTGTGGTTTGGAAACAAACCTAAGCTGTCATTTCTTAAAGTTTGGGGATGCGATGTTTATGTGAAGAAACTTCAACCGGATAAACTCGAACCCAAAGAGGAAAAATGCGTCTTCATAGGATACCCTAAAGAAACTATTGGGTATTCCTTCTATCACAGATCTGAGGGCAAGGTTTTTGTTGCCAAGAATGGATCCTTTCTAGAGAAAGAGTTTCTCGCGAAAGGTGTGAGTAGTCGGAAGGTAGAACTCGAAGAGGTTGTGGAACCTTCTCTTCAAAGTATGGCGAGTAGCGCAGCGCCGGAAGTTGTTCCGGAGTTGGCTCCACCTGTTGAAGAGGGAACTAATGATAATGATCATGAAACTCCGAAAGAGAGTACTACCGAACCTCGCAGGTCAAACAGGACGCGTGCAGCTCCCGAGCTGTACGGAAATCCTGTCATGAATTGCATGGTTGATGAAAATGATGACCCTGCGACGTATGAAGAAGCGATGATGAGCCCGGATTCCAACACATGGTTAGAAGCCATGAAATCCGAGATGGAATCCATGTATGAAAATCAAGTTTGGAACTTGGTGGAATTACCTCACGATCGAAAGGCCGTGGAGAACAAATGGATTTTCAAAAGGAAAACTGATGCTGATGGTAATGTGACCGTCTATAAAGCTCGACTTGTCGCAAAGGGGTTTCGACAAATTCAAGGAGTTGACTACGATGAGACTTTCTCTCCCGTAGCGATGCTAAAGTCAGTTAGGATTATGTTAGCAATTGCTGCATATTTCGATTATGAAATATGGCAGATGGATGTCAAAACCGCGTTTCTCAATGGTAATATTGAAGAAGAGTTGTATATGATACAACAAAAGGGTTTTGTCGATCCTAAGGATGCTAACAAGGTGTGCAAGCTTCAGCGATCCATCTATGGATTGAAGCAAGCATCACGAAGTTGGAATCTCTGCTTTGATGAGGTGATCAAAAAGTTTGGATTTGTCCAAACTTATGGAGAAGCTTGTATTTACAAGAAAGTGAGTGGGAGCAATGTGGCATTTCTGATATTATATGTGGATGACATATTATTGATCGGAAATGATATAGATCTTTTAGACAGTGTTAAAAGTTATCTAAACAGCAAATTTTCAATGAAGGACCTAGGTGAAGCGTCATACATATTAGGCATAAAGATCTATAGAGATAGATCTAGGCGCCTAATAGGGCTATCGCAAAGTACATACCTTGATAAGATTTTAAAGAAGTTTAAAATGGACGGAAGTAAGAAGGGGTTCTTACCTATGTTGCAAGGCAAGACATTGAGTAAGACTCAAAGTCCGGCTTCGGCGGAAGAAAGAGAGATAATGGACAAAGTCCCCTATGCTTCAGCCATAGGCTCTATAATGTACGCCATGCTATGTACAAGACCGGATGTGGCACATGCTATTAGTTTGACTAGTAGGTACCAATCGGATCCAGGTTCGGAACACTAGATAGCGGTCAAGAATATCCTTAAGTACTTACGAAGAACTAAGGATATGTTTCTTGTATACGGAGGTGAAGAAGAGCTCGTCGCTAAGTGTTATGTCGACGCTAGCTTTGACACCAATCCGGATGACTCTAAGTCTCAATCCGGATACGTATTTCTCATGAATGGCGGAGCGGTTAGTTGGAGGAGCTCCAAACAACCTGTGGTAGCGGGATCAACAACGGAGGCCGAATATGTTGCTGCTTCGGAAGCGGCTCAGGAAGCAGTTTGGATGAAGGAGTTCATATCCGAACTAGGAGTGGTGGCGAACGCGTTGGACCCAATGGTGATCTATTGTGACAACAATGGTGCCATTGCCAATGCCAAAGAGCCAAGGTCTCACAAGCATTCCAAGCATATTAAGCGCCGGTTTCACTCCATCCGCGAGCATGTCAAGGATGGAGATATAAAGATTTGTAAAGTACATACGGATCTCAATGTAGCAGATCCGTTGACTAAAAATCTCCCTAGAGCAAAACATGATCAACACCAGAACTCAATGGGTGTTAGATTTATCACTATGTAACTAGATTATTGTCTCTAGTGCAAGTGGGAGACTGAAGGGAATATGCCCTGAGAGGCATTAATAAAGTGTTTATTATGTGTATTCCAAGTATATGATAGATGTTTATTTTGCATGCTATAATTGTATTAATACGGAAACGTTAATACATGTGTGTTTAATAAACAAACAGAAAGTTCCTAGTTATGCCTCTCTCATAAACTAGCTCGTTGATTAACAAGATGATCAAGGTTTCCTGATCATGGACATTGGATGTTGTTAATAACGGGATCACAACATTAGTGTAATGGTGTGATGAACATTCATCCGAAGTATAGCATTACGATCAAAGTCATTGAGTTTATATTGCTATAACAACTTACGAAGTGATCCTAATCCTTAGACCATGAGATCATGTCAATCACTAACACCGGAAGAGTTTCTTGATAACATCAAACGTCACACCGTAACAGGGTGATTATAAAGATGGATTCAGAACTAATAAAGTGTTATGTTGAGGCTCATGGATCGAGAGTGGAATTTGTTCATCCCGATGACGGATAGATATACTCTGGGCCCTCTCGGTGATATCACATTGATTAGCTCGCAAGCAAGTGATTTGATCACTAGAATGTTATATCACAGGAACGAGAAAAGAGTGCATGTCGGTAACGAGATCAAACTAGGTATGGAGATACCGATGATCGAATCTCGGACATGTAATATATCGTGAAACAAAGGGATTAAGATACTAGCGTAAAAGGTTCCGACGATCACAAGAAAGTCATCGTTGAATGTGTGGGACTCAGTATGGGTCTCCAGATCCCGCTTCTGATTATTGATCCGAGAGGGGTCTCGATCATGTCCGCATTATTCACGAACCGTAGGGTGACACACTTAAGAGACACCGACATCCAATTGGAGCAAATGTTTCATGCCGAAAGAATGAACAAGCGCATGAATTTATTTCACTAGATACCGAAACAGGTTTTCGGGTGAAATTGCATAAAGTGGTTATGCATGTGAAATAGAATTCTAGCAAGGGGTTATTTGTGAATGTTTGTCATTAAAGTAATTGACAAAATTCTGAATAAAATAAAAGAGTTTTATTTAATGAGAGTTTGCATTAAATTTGGTGGAAATTTAATGGGAATTTGAGTGGACTTTTGAGTGGAGGGAATTTAAAGGGCATTTTGTGAGTGGAGTGTCCACCCACATGAATGAAGGAGGGGAGGGGGAAGCCCCCATGGCCGGCGGCCACCCCCTTGGGTGCCCCCCCTCCTCCTATAAAAGGAGCCCCCCCTCCTCACTTGTCTCACACACCTCCTCGTGAAGGATCTCTCTCCCCCTCTAGAATTTATCCCGCATGGTCTCGGACTAGCGAGATACATGTTCCCGGTGGCTATTTGGCAAGAAAGAGTTGTGCTTCCACTGCATCGCTGGAGCGAGGAGGCGGAGGTTGCTCAGTGCCTCGAACGTGTGTGCGAGCACGGATGCGCTGCTGATTTGCGGCGCTAGGACTTCCTCTCGATCTTGAGATCGGCAAGAGATCGTCTACATCAACCACGAGTTGAACTCGTTAAGCTTTGTCGGTCTTCAAGGGTATGTTCTCTACGGATATACATCCGCCCGTTGTTTGTATCTAGTAGATAGATCTTGGTATATAGTTCACATCATAGGAAATTTTTTGTTTTCTATGCTGCGAACCCTACAGTTCTTGGTGACAATATTGTTGACACCTATATGTCATTTGATAATGGCAAGGATGCGTGGGATGCACTCGACGCCAAGTTTGGTGTTTCGGATGCTGATACTGAACTATATATCATGGAGCAATTCTATGACTACAAGATGACTGATGACCGTCCCATCGTGGATCAGGCTCATGAGATACAGTCCCTTGCCAAAGAACTCGAGCAGTTCAAGTGTAACTTACCGGACAAGTTCATGGCCGGAGGCATTATTGCCAAGATTCCTCCTTCTTGGAGAAACTTTGCTACCTCTCTGAAACATAAGAGACAGGAGTTTTCTGTTTCGGATCTCATCGGATCTCTTCATGTTGAAGAAAAGGCGAGAGCAAAAGATACACGTCCTCGAGGCTTTGACGGAAGTTCTAGCGCACATGTAGTGCAAAAAAACAACTTCCAGTCCCACAAGTTCAAGAATAAGAACATGTCTGATGGCAAATGAAAGTTTGATGGCAAAAACAAGGCAGCACAGACTACCAACTTCAAGAAGACTGAGTATAAGAAGAAAGGATCCTGCCATGTCTGTGGTGATCCTAATCATTGGGCTCATAGCTGCCCCAATCGCTTTGACAAGCGTTCACATGGAAATAGTGGCAAGTCCGCTAATGTTGTTCTTGGTGATACTGAGATGAAGGATGCTGGGTACGGTATATTTTCTACTATTCTTTTAGTTTGAAATTCACCTGATTGGTGGATAGACATTCGTGAAAATATACATGTATGTGTTGATATTTCCATGTTCTCTTCTTATCAGGTCGAACGGGCTGGCTCCGTGCTGATGGGAAACAGCTCACGTGCTTTTGTTCAAGGTGTTGGTACGGTGGATCTAAAGTTTACTTCGGGGAAGATCGTACAGCTGAAGAATGTGCAGCATGTTCCCTCCATCAATAAGAATCTCGTCAGCGGATCTCTTCTGTGTCGAGATGGTTTTAAGTTAGTCTTTGAGTCCAATAAAGTTGTAATTTCTAAGTGTGGAAAATTTGTTGGAAAGGGTTATGAGTGCGGAGGCTTGTTCCGCTTATCTTTGTCAGACTTATGTACTCAAGTTATTAATCATGTTTGCAATGATAGTGAATCCAATATTTGGCATTCACGACTTTGTCATATTAATTTTGGGTGCATGACGCGGCTTTTCGATATGAATTTAATTTCGAAATTTACTACTGCCAAAAGTTCCAAGTGTCAAGTGTGTGTGCAAACTAAGCAACCTCGCAAGTCTCACAAGACTACCGAGGTACGAGATTTGGCACCACTAGAACTAATACATTCAGATCTTTGTGAGATGAATGGTGAGTTGTCAAAAGGTGGAAAGCGATATTTCATGACTTTAATTGATGATTCCACTCGATACTGTTATGTGCATCTTCTGAAATCTAAAGATGAAGCTTTTAATCACTTCAAAATCTATAAAGCTGAATCAAAAAACCAACTTGATAGAAAGATTAAGCGACTTCGGTCTGATCGTGGTGGAGAGTATTTTTCCAACGAATTTGATTCTTTTTGTGCGGAGCATGGTATTATCCATGAGAGGACGCCTCCCTACTCACCTCAGTCAAATGGGGTGGCCGAAATAAAGAACCGGACTCTAACTTATTTGGTTAACGCCATGTTAGATACATCGGGTCTATCCAAGGAATGGTGGGGGGAAGCAATAAAGACTGCGTGTCATGTACTAAACCGTGTTCCCAAAAAGAACAAAACCATTACTCCATTTGAGGAATGGGAAAGGAAAAGGCTGAAACTCTCCTACTTACGAACCTGGGGTTGTTTGGCGAAAGTAAATGTGACGATACCCAAGAAGCGCAAGCTTGGACCAAAAACCGTGGATTGTGACTTTCTGGGATATGCATTTCATAGCATTGGCTATAGATTTTTGATAGTGAAATCTCAGGTATCCGACATGCATGTTGGTACAATCATGGAGTCGAATGATGTGACTTTCTTTGAAGACATCTTTCCCATGAAAGATTCGTCTAGTTCATCAAATCAGGAGATGCCTAGTTTATCTAGTCAAGAATTAATTACAATTCCTGAACCCACCATTTCGATAGAACACCCTGATAATCCTGTGGAGGATAACAGTGAAGCTCCTACCAGAAGTAAGAGACAAAGGAATGCGAAGTCCTTTGGTGATGATTTCATTGTATACCTCGTGGATGATACTCTCACTTCTATTTCAGAAGCTTATGCATCTCAAGATGCTGACTACTGGAAAGGAGCCGTTCGCAGTGACATGGATTCCATCATAGCAAACGGAACTTGGGAAATTACTGATCGTCCTTATGGGTGCAAACCTGTAGGATGTAAGTGGGTGTTTAAGAAGAAGCTAGACCTGATGGTACTATTGAGAAGTATAAGGCACGCCTTGTTTCCAAGGGTTATACCCAGAAAGAAGGCGAAGACTTCTTTGATACTTATTCACCTGTGGCTAGATTGACCACCATTCGAGTACTGCTATCCTTGGCTTCCTCGCATGGTCTTCTCGTTCATCAAATGGACGTTAAGACGGCTTTCCTAAATGGAGAGTTAGATGAGGAAATTTATATGGATCAGCCGGATAGATTCGTGATATATGGTCAACAAGGCAAGGTGTGCAAGTTACTGAAGTCTCTGTATGGTCTTAAGCAAGCACCTAAGCAGTGGCATGAGAAGTTTGAAAGGACTTTAACCGATGAAGGCTTTATTGTAAACGAAGCTGACAAGTGTGTGTACTATCACCATGGTGGGGGCGAGGGAGTCATCTTATGTCTGTATGTTGATGATATACTGATATTCAGGACCAATCTTAATGTTATCAATGAGGTCAAAGACTTTCTATCTCGTTGTTTTGAGATGAAAGATCTAGGAGTGGCTGATGTGATATTGAACATCAAGCTGCTGAAAGATGATGATGGTGGGATAACACTGCTTCAGTATCACTATGTGGAAAAGATCTTGAGTCGTTTTGGGTATAGCGAATGTAGATCCTCTCCTACACCATATGATCCGAGCGTGTTGGTTCGAAAGAATCAGGGAGATCCTAAGGATGCTAAAGATCAGCTCAGATATTCTCAGATTATTGGCTCGCTTATGTATTTAGCCAGCGCTACGAGGCCTGACATCTCCTTTGCTGTAAGCAAGTTAAGTCGATTTGTCTCAAATCCTGGAGATGTTCATTGGCAGGCCCTTGAAAGGGTTTTGCGTTATTTGAAAGGCACTGCGAGCTATGGGATTCACTACTCCGGGTATCCAAGGGTACTTGAAGGGTATAGTGACTCAAACTGGATTTATGATGCTGATGAGACTAAGGCCACGAGTGGTTATGTGTTTACACTTGGTGGTGGCGCTGTTTCTTGGAAGTCTTGCAAGCAGACCACCTTAACGAGGTCAACTATGGAAGCAGAACTCACAGCATTAGACACAACCACTGTTGAAGCAGAGTGGCTTCGTGAACTCTTGATGAACTTACCTGTGGTTGAAAAACCAATACCCGCAATCCTTATGAACTGTGATAATCAAACTGTGATCATCAAAATAAACAGTTCTAAAGACAATATGAAGTCATCAAGACATGTGAAGAGGAGATTGAAATCTGTCAGGAAATGAGAAACTCCGGAGTTATTGCATTGGACTATATCCAAACATCTAAAAATCTAGCAGATCCCTTCACAGAGGGTCTATCACGTAATGTGATAGATAATGCATCGAGGGAGATGGGTTTGAGACCCACTTTTTGAGTTGCTCACAGTGGTAACCCGCTCTATGTGATCGGAGATCCCTTGAAGTAGAGTTGGGAGACAAGCTGTTGGTCAACTAGGAGGAGAGTATCCTTACAGCATACTACCACTCCGTATAGATGCAATACTCTCCTATTCTGCATGGTAGGTTGGTATTTACCTTAATGTGTTCTGAGTGGCTTGTTTAAAGCAAAGATGTTGTCCTGCAGAACATCCTTTGAAGAACACACCTATATGATTCTGACTGTCAAACGTCGCAGTCCGTGGGTGTTGGGTGCTCTCTAATAAACTCATGAAATGCCATGGAGTATGACGCATAAGCTCCAAACCACGGGGAAGCTTCGCGGCAGCCCTGTATCGGTCTAGACCTTGTGTGAAACTAGTGCGCACCAAACTTGTAGTTCAAGGCACTGTCCACTATTCAAGTTGCAATCTAGTGTAGCATGAAGTTCTAAGTGGAAGTTCAACTTAACAGTCTCCACCTCGCACCAGTATATAAACAATACTCTGGAACTGATTGATGTGATATGATGATATGTGCCTATGAGAATTTGTGGGGGATTGTTGGAATTTGGGTGTGGGCCTTGGCCCATAGCCTAATACAAATTCTGAAATTCTCATGGCCCATTCATGCCTAGCAAGGGGTGGCACCAAAGTTTAGTCCCACCTTGCTAGTTTAAAGGGAGTTGGACCAATATATATAGTGGAGTGTTTCACTACCTCCTAAAGAGAGTGAAGAGGAGTGGCATACACGCGCGCTCCTCCTCCTCCGCCGCCCGCCTCGCGACGCCACGCCACGCCTCGACGCGCGCGCCGCGGTTTGCGGAATTGTGCCTCGGTGCTGATCTTATCTTTTTGCTGCTCGGGAAAATTATTATGCAAGTTATGGGCTGTTACTACTCGGACGTGGGCTACGCCTCACGTCTTACCCGACCGACGCTATATATAAATGGCCTTAGGCGAAAACCCTAATACGACCAATACACATCTCTTTGCCTCCAGAACCTTGCGCCGCCACTACACCTTCTCCATCCCCTCTTCCGGCGTGCACCGGACGACGGGACAGTAGGCCTCCGGAACCACCGCCTCTCGTGGACCTGTACGGGTGAGGGGCGATCAGGTTTTTGGGGAGCGCGTCTGCGCGACTGCTGACGGCATCACGTCGACCGACCACTCCTTTCCCGACGAGGACTTCTTCCCAGACATCAGCAGCCTCTACATCGACGCCATGGCTGACGACACTGGTGTCAACGCGAACCTCAACCCCAACCTGAACGCGAACCCGATTCCTCCTCTAGCACCGTACGTAATCTGTTCCTATCTAGTTCAGTTTCCGTTGCAGTTTCTTGTACTAGCTCTTGGAATAGATGCGATCTTCTTATTCTGGTAGAATGCGATCTTCTTATTCTTGTCGCAATTTCAAAAGCAATAAAGAAAGCTAGATGGTGTAGGTGCGTACATCTCTACACAATTACAACTTCCTTAAGCGAAAAAGCAAAATTCAATTGTAATTTATCACCATAAAGCCATGAGCCAGCCTTTTTTTTAGCCCGGTGCCCACACCCTAAGGCCTAAACCCTAGGAGTACTCTAATTTGCGTAAACAAAACCCGGCTAAGTAGGTACTCCGTCCGTTTCATAATATAAGATGTTTTAGCTTTGTAAAGATAATATATCTATATGCCTTTTAGTATGCCTTTTAGTATGTACGATTGAAGAGATTCAATATGAATCTACATACTAAAAGATGTATAGATACATTACCTTCACAAACCTAAAACATTTTATATTTTAAAATGAAAGGAATACTTAGTAGCCAGCAGCTTTACATATCTAGCCACTACTAGTACATACTACTAGCCCGGTTGCAGTCTTTCCTTCGAAAGCCTTTGTCGGAATAGTCAGTGGTGCCGGTGTGTTCGCAAGCAGCAGCACGGACTGCATCCACGCGCATGCATGCACGGCCAGGGAAAGGAAGGTCTTCCAAGGCCAGGCCTGCAAGCAAAGCAAAGCTGCAGACGCGTCACCTGGATGGGACGGCCATCTAGTCTAGCCTATCTACTAGCTAGAGTAGGAGCGTCTATGGTAGTAGGAGTGTCAATAGATAGATAGCTCTAGCTAGGCTCTAGCTAGGCAGTTAGGTTCCATGAAATTACTCGATGGGATCCGGCCGAAATCTCGAGACTCTTCCTCTTTACAGCGACGTCCGGCCCGCCTGTCCAAAAAACACAAACGATAGAACAACCAGCTGCAGTTCAGAGAAGGAACTATCCATCCATGATCCATGTTGATTATTATTGGCCTGAACTATCGCATCTATCCATCGTCAAATTCTGTGCAAACGGCGGCTCGCTCTCCGGCTGGTCGAGAAACACGCGGGAAAGGTTACGCACAATCTTGTATCGCTTTGTCAGCTAGCGTCCGTCCTTGTGCAGAGAGAGTGTGGATCGACGACCTTAAAGTGGGGGCACCGCAGGTGTCGTCCCAATTAAGTGTAGATCATCATGCCAGACGACCCTGAATTGCGAGTTGGATGTCGGGGTCCAGATGATTCGGCTGATAGAAATCAAGCATGGTGGTGTGGCATTAGGTCTGGTCAAAAAAGAGGCGATGGCGACGCTACGGGAAACTGAACGCAGATGCAGATTTCGCGCGGCCCGGCCTCCAAACACGGAGCTTTCGGGCCATTTTCCAGGCCATACCACCACAGCCTGGGGGAGTGGAGAGAGAGAGAGAGAGTATCTGCCAATCGGTCAATCGACGTCACGCAGATGTGTGTCATCAACATCGTCCGAGCAATACATATCTCTGTAACTGTATTCTATATAGCCACACGCACTGTCAAGTGTCATGGGGCCATGCGTATGGTTGGGGGCAGGTCGTGCACCTACACGTGGCTTGCTAGCTAGCTAGAGACCAACAACAAAACGCAATTCACCATCTCTGCGAGCAGCTTAGCTGCAGCTTAGCTCTGCAGGCTGAAGATCGTGCGTCGACCTCGACAGTACTTTTTTACATGTCCCAAAACTACGCATGCCATGCGTTCTCCGGTAATCCAGATAGAAACCCTGCACTGTTCGTACACACTTGAGGAGCTTCTTGACTCGTGTATGCATTTTGCCTACTGTGCGTCCACACATACAGGTAGCTTCCATTTTTGCTTCTTTCGCTCACTCGACAGTGAGAGGCCGGGCCGGCCTCGACCCCGGCTGCTTTCCAGGTAACGTACGTAACCGTATTCACTTTGCGAAAGAGATCTGCAGCAGAGTATCCTTGGAAAACAGTCCTTCGATTCGATCTCAACTATGTCATCGGTCCCGCTAGTAATCGCGATAGCCTATAGGTCCGAGGACCTTTAGTCTCGGTCCGTAATACAGCACGGGACTAGAAACCTAGAGCGGGTTAGCTCCTCTTTTCGAGAACTATTAGTCCCGGGTCGTATTACGGTTCGGGACTAGTTGTCTATCCATATAAATACAGCTTCGTGTCCACACGGCTCGAACCATGGTGGTCATTTTACTCAAATAAGCAAGACGAGTTCATGCCATTTTTTTTTCTCAAGATTTGTCAAGATTTAGTTTGCAACCCCTAAATCCAAAGTTTTAAAAGGTTAGAACTTCATCCTTTCATCTTATTGCTACTTTAGCTCAATGCTCTAGAAATATGGAGATATGGATTTGCATGCATGCTCTAGAAGTAGAGAATTTAAAATGTGTAACAAATTTTGACTAGGCACATAGTTACTGAAAATTGAAATGTGTAATTTTAGAGTTTCAGAGCTTAGAATGGAATAAGGTTTTTACTGATAGAACAATAATCAAAAACTCCACATTTATCATGTTAATTTTTTTCTCCAATTAACAAATTGGTGCATGTAAATTTTTCAAAATTCAAAATTAATGCTCTAGAAGCTCTCATTATAACTTGTATTAAATTTATCATGTTGTGTAATGGTTTTTGATATACTTTTACTATAATGCAGATGGTCCGGGAATGGATGTACGGTACTGACCGACGCTCTAGCGAGTTCATTAATGGTGTGCATGAATTCATCCGTGTTGCTGATGCAAACAAGCGGAATGGTTTTGTATTCTGTCCATGTAGTGGATGTAAAAATCAGAAGGATTACTCTGACTAAAAAACCCTTCACAGCCACCTATTGAAGTCCGGCTTCATTCCCAGTTATAATTGTTGGACCAAGCACGGAGAGAGAGGGGTTATAATGGAAGACAATAAAGAAGAGGAGGATGATGACAACTATCATGGTTTCCCTGAGTACGGAGATACTTCCATGGGGATGCTGAAGGGGAGGCTGAAAAAGGACACATGATGAACCCGCTGATGATCTTGGTCGGACCATTGCTGATGCACGAAGAGATTATGAAAATGAAAAGGAGAGGGAGAAGTTCAATCACAAGTTAGAGGATCACAAAAAGTTGTTATACCCAAATTGCAAAAATGGTCTGAAAAAGCTGGGCAACACACTGGAATTGCTGCGATGGAAGGCAGAGTGTGCTATACATGACTCCTCATTTGAAAAGTTGCTGAAAATGATGAACAATATGCTTCCAAAAGATAACGTATTGCCCGCCAGTGCGTACGAAGCAAAGAAGGTTGTCTGCCCTCTAGGTTTAGAGGTTCAGAAGATACATGCATGCCCTAATGGCTGCATCCTCTACCGCGGTGAGGAGTACGAGAATTTGGATGTATGCCCGGTATGCACTGCACTTCGGTATAAGATCAGACGAGATGACCCTGGTGACGTTGAGGGCGAGCCCCCCCCCCCTCTGGAAGAGGGTTCCTGCCAAGATGATGTAGTATGCTCCTATAATACCACGGTTGAAACGCTTATTCAGAAACAAAGAGCACGCCAAGTTGTTGCAATGGCATAAAGAGGAACGTAAGTCAGACGGGATGTGCATGAATCCCGCTGAAAGTACCCGTACTTTGCGGATGACGCAAGGAGTTTAAGGTTTGGTCTAAGTACATATGGCATGAATCCTTTTGGGGAGCAGAGCTCCAGTCACAGCACCTGGCCCGTGACTCTATGCATCTATAACCTTCCTCCTTGGTTGTGCATGAAATGAAAGTTCATTATGATGCCAGTGTTGATCCAAGGTCCAAAGCAACCCGTCAATGACATTGATGTATACCTAAGGCCATTAGTTGAAGAACTTTTACAGTTATGGCACAAACCCCGCATACGCGTGTGGGATGAGCACAAGCAGAAATAATTTGACCTCCGAGCGTTGCTTTTTGTAACAATCAATGATTGGTCTGCTCTTAGTAACCTTTCAGGACAGTCAAACAAGGGATACAATGTATGCACACACTGTTTAGATGAGACTGAAAGTATATATTTGGATCATTGTAAGAACAATGTGTACAATAGGCATTGTCGATTTATTTTGGCCAAGTATCACTTAAGAAAGAAAGGCAAGCATTTCAACGGTCAGGGATGTCACAGACGAAGCCTAAGGAGCATACTGGTGCTGATATATTTGATATGGTCAAAGATTTCGATCAAATAGTAACCTTTGGAAAGGGTCCTGGCGAAAAATCTGTCCCGAAGAATGCTGACGGACACGCACCCATGTGGAAGAAGAAATCTATATTTTGGGAGCTACCATATTGGAAATTCTTAGAGGTGCATTGAGGAGGCAAGTGCCTTCGATTGCATTGAGGGGGCTTCTACCAGATAATGTTCGAGTACCCATTGTGAAGCTATGTGCATTCCTCAATGCAATATCTTAAAGATAATCAATCCTGAAGATCTACCATGGTTACAAAATGATGTGGTCCAATGTCTTGTCAGTTTCGAGTTGGTGTTCCCACCATCCTTCTTCAATATTATGACGCACCTACTGGTTCACCTAGTCGAAGAGATTTCCATTCTCGGTCTTATTTTCTACACAATATGTTTCCCTTTGAGAGGTTCATGGGAATCTTAAAGAAATATGTTCGTAACCGTGCTAGGCCAGAAGGAAGCATCTCCGAGGGCTATGGAACATAGGAGGTCATTGAATTTTGTGTTGACTTTGTTCTTGACCTTAGGACGATTGGTCTTCCTCAATCGCGGCATGAGGGGAGACTGAGCGGAAAGGGTACTCTAGGAAGGAAATCAATAATATGTAGGGACGGACATTCTTACACTGAAGCATATTACACAGTTCTACAGAATTCTATCTTGGCAGCCCCGTATATCGAGGAACACAAGATAATTTTACGCTCCAACAACCCTGGAAATCATGACTCTTGGATTAGAGATGAACACATGAAGAGTTTCGGCGGTTGATTGCAACATCTCATAAAAAACAACACTCTTGGAGATCAGCTATACTTGATGTCCAGGTCACTATCTTCGACTATATCGACTTTCCAAGGGTACGAGATAAATGGGTATACATTTTATACGATCGCCCAAGATAAAATGAGCACCAACCAAAACAGTGGTGTACGCTTTGATGCAACAGATGGCAATGGGTCAAATACCACGTATTATGGTTACATAGAGGAGATATGGGAACTTGACTATGGACCTACTTTTAAGGTCCCTTTGTTTCGGTGCAAATGGGTCAAGCTGACAGGAGGAGGGGTTGAGGTAGACAAGAAGTACGGAATGACATCATTGGATCTCAACAATCTTGGGTACTTAGACGAACCATTCGTCCTAGCCAATGATGTGGCTCAGGTTTTCTATGTGAAGGATATGTCTACCAAACCTAGAAAACAAAAAAATAAGCAAAATAATACATCAGACGATGAGCCAAAGCGCCACATAGTTCTTTCAGGAAAAATAAACATCGTGGAAAGTAGAGGACAAGACAGACATGTTAGAAGATTGTGATAAGTTTCATGAAATTCCGCCCTTCGCAGTGAAGGATGACCCAAGCATCATGTTAATGAATGAAGATGCTCCATGGATACGACGCAATCAAAAAGGGACACACGCGAAGAAATGATGTGTAATAATGTAACATTTTATGAATGAAGATGCTCCATGTGCCCATTTTATGTATTAAACACGGTGTGCAATCAGATAGGGGACAAGCCTCTTTAGAACTTGCATTGGATCTCTAAAGAAACAACATATTTTGTGAACGTTTATCTTTAGTCCCAGTTGAAGAAACCAACCGGGATTGAAGAGATTGCAGCAGGTTGGGGCAGGCAACACTAATGATAGGGGTGAGTGTCGACATTATGTCGTGCTGCTTGTACATTGTCCCAGATGAACCTTTAGTCCCGGTTGGATACACCAAAGGGACAAAACATGAGTCAGCACTAATGATAGGAGTGAGTGTCGACATTATGTCGTGAGTGTGGACACTATGTCCTTCTGCTTGTACTATAAATAGGCATCTTTGTGAGTCCTCAGGCATCTCCAAGATGGTTTGCGAGAGCAGGGACACCACTACAGCCAGTTTCAGGGAGATGCCACCGAAGCCCAGTCCTCCGGCATCTCCAAGAAACTGGTCATAAAGGCACTCCCTAATATGTGAAATTAGTTAGCTCCTAGGCGTATTGATCTAGTTAGAGAAGTTATAAGCTGCAAGATGGTGTGAGAGAGCAGGGACACCACTACGGCCAGCTTTAGGGATATGCCGCCGGAGCCCAGTCCTCCGGCATGTCCTTAAAGTTGGTCATAGAGGCACTCCCTAATATGTGACCATGCACGTTTGGAGATTAGATCTTCATGGTAAGTACGAATCGGGACAACATCTTCATAGTTCGGGAAAGTCATTCTACGAATCAGGACTAAAGGCCCCCCTTTAGTCCCGGTCCAGCCACAAACCAGGACTAACAATCAATACATTTATTAATATTGAAAAACCGAGACTACGAAATCGGGATAAAGGCCCCCCTTTAGTCTCGGTCCAGCCACAAACCGGGACTAACACTCAATACATTTATTAATATTAAAAAACTGAGACTATAAAATCGGGACTAAAGTCCCCCCTTTAGTCCCGGTCCTAGCCACAAACCGGGACTAATACTCAATACATTTATTAATATTAAAATACCGAGACTACGAAATTGGGACTAAAGGCCCCCCTTTAGTCCCGATCCAGCCACAAAGCGGGACTAACACTCAATACATTTAATAATATAAAAAATCCAAGACTACGGAATCGGGACTAAAGGCCCCCCTTTAGTCATGCTCATATCTAGCCCTATAGTACGCAGCTTCAGGGTCGTCTTCATCGTTGCTAGGCGCACGCGGCTGGATCCTCAGCCCAGCCATGGCATATTGTGGGGGCACCTGCCACTCTGATCTTGGATTCATGACGCGTGGGGGAGGGGGCTCCCGGATGACGACGCCACTACACCCGCGACCTTCACCACTTCCACCCTTCTTATGGCTCTGTGGCGGCTGCGGGTACCGCATGCGAGGATGGTCTCCCTAGTGATGTAGCGCATCACATCGATGATAGTCCGGTTCGCCCACCACAGGTGGTGGCCGGATTCGTTGTGGTTCACCGGGGGAGGGCCGTCACCCTCGTACCTGGCGAGCTCTCTTTCCTACCGGTTAGCAAACAAGGCAATCCAGGTGTCATAGTTGTTGGGATCCCACTGGGGATCCATCCGCTGCTCTGGCATGAGCTCGTGGTAGAAGTGGTTCGTGATGGCCGCCTGGCATGCAGAACCTTGAGGGACAGGAACCCCTCCAGCGCTTTGCATCCAGCCGGCGGCGGCCGGTAGCCCGGCGGGTAAGGGTAGCTGGAGGCACACAGCGCCTCGGTCTCCTCGAGGATCAGAATGGCCCAGTAGGCACTATCCATCGTTGTGAGATAGGAAGGTGTGGATGTGTGGATATCCATGGCGCGGTCGGCCTAGATATAGAGGGAATGGGCGGGAAAACTTGGCGGGAAGTGGTAGGAAATGGCGGGAAATATCTTTAGTCCCGGTTATTGACTACAACCATGACTAAAAGATCTGGTAAAAGGGAAAGGGCGATAAAACTTGGTGGGAAGCAGTGGGAAATGGCGACAAATATCTTTAGTCCTTTTTAGTGACTACAACCGGGACTAAAAGCTCTGATAAAAAGGAAAGATCAGGAAAACTTGGCAGGAAGCGGTGTTGGAGATATGCCCTAGAGGCAATAATAAATATAGTTATTATTATATCTTTGTGTTTATGATAAATGTTTGCATTCATGCTATAATAGTATTAACAAGGAAACATTAATACTTGTGTGAATTGTAAACTTAAATTGAAGTCCCTAGTATAGCCTCTATACTTCACTAGCTTGTTGGTTAATAGATGATTGTGGTTTCCCTATCATGAACATTGAGATGTTATTAACAACAAGATCATATCGTTAGGAGAATGATATGGTGGACATACTCCTATAGATAAGCGTAGCATAAAGATCAAGTCATTTCAATAGTTCAATTGCTATATGCTTTCTGATACATAGTAACCTAATTCCTTCGACCATGAGATCATGCATATCACCTTTACTGGATGGATGCTTTGATGTCATCAAACACCACACCGTAACAGGGTGGCTATAAAGGTGGTATTGAGTGTTCGGAAAGTATTGGTTGAAACACATGGATCAAGAGTGGGATTTGTCCATCCACATGACGGATAGATATTCTCTGGGCCCTCTCGGTGAAATGTCATCCAATTAGCTTGCAAGCATGTGACTAGGTCACAAGGGATCACATATCACGGGAACGAGAAAAGAGTACTTATCAGTAACGAGGTTGAACTAGGTATGCAGAGATACCAAAGATCATAACCTCGGATAAGTAACATATCGTGAGACAAAGGGAAATTGGTATCGTATGTAAGTGGTTCATTCGATCGCAAAGTAATCGTAGAAATATGTGGGAGCCATATGAATTTCCAGATTCCTCTATTGGTTATTGTTCGGAGAAGTGTCTCGATCATGTCCGCATAATTCACGAACCGTAGGGAGACACACTTAAGGATTCGACGTTGTTTGAGTAGTTATGGTATTATGAGAAAGAGACCGAATGTTGTTCGGAGTCTCGGATGGGATCCAGGATATCACGAGGTGATCCGGAATGGTCCGGAGAATAAGATTCATATAAGGAAAGTCCCGTTTCGGAGTTCGGGAATGGTTCCGGTGTTTTCATCGGGAACATTCTAGAAGGTCCCGGAATGTCCGGCACTCCGGGGGGGAAGGGGTACATGAATGTATCATTGCATGTTGGAATGATTGCATCATGTACTAAGTGTTCTCGCTGTCCGAAATAAAGGGTTAATTCAAATCCTAATTGAAAAAGTCAAACTGCCAGTTTTCGGTCAAACTGCCAGTTTTCGGAAAGAGGAGAAAGAGGAGGAGGTTGAAACCGACTTGGGGGAGGAGTCCCTCCTCTCCAAGCCGGCGCCCCACCAAGGCCGAGTTGGGGAGGGACTCCACTCCCTCCCCTTGGCCGCCGGCCCTCCCACCTATAAAGGGAGGGGCAGGGCTCCCCTCTCTACACAACACTACTAGTTCCTACCCTCTAAACTAAACCCTAGATCTAAACCCCGGTTTAGAGCTATTTTGGTTTAGAGCCTTCTAATTGGTTTAGAGCCCTCTAATTGGTGTGTCTAATTACTAGACCACTAATAGCCTCTCTCATAAGCTCCACCATACTCGCACCGGCTTAAGGCGAAGCCCTGCGGGATCTCCTCTCTACCTCCGGTACCACGCCGTTGTGCTGCCGGAATCGCGAGGAGAGTGCTACAACCTCCGCTGCCTGCTGGAACAAGGGAGAGGAAGGTCTTCGTCGAGTACCGAACGTGTGACCGACTGCGGGGGCGCTGCTGGAACGTGGCGCCGGAAGGATCGTCTACACGATCTTGAGATCGGAAAGAGTACGACTACATCACCCACGAGAATCTGCTCTCGTTAAACACTTTGGAATCTTCGAGGGTGAGTTATTCCATCGACTCGTTGCTACAATCTAGTAGATAGATCTTGGCTTGTTTGTTTGTATGCGATAGAAAATTTTTGTTTTCCATGCTACGAACCTCTACAGTGGTATCAGAGCCGTGTCTATATGTAGATCTGTTGCACGAGTAGAACACAATGGTCATTGTGGGCGTTGATGCTTTTATTGTAGATTGCTTTTTGTGTACTTTGCATCTTGCGGTATGTTGGGATGAAGCGGCCCGGGCTAACCTTACATGACATCGTTCATGAGACTTGCTCCACGCTTAACATGCAACTTGTATTGCATAAGTGGCTTTGCGGGTGCCTGTTTCTCCTAGCATAGTAAAGATCCAATTTACAACGGGTAATCAACAATGCTAGTATCAATGTTGTGGTTCTTGTTCGTAGGTTAGAACGACACTTATGGAAAGCCCCAAACCACGTAAAATATGCAAAGAAAGTAGAAGCGTCTAACTTTGTTTTGCAGGGGTGTGCAGTGATGTGATATGGCCATGATTGTGATTATATTTGATGTATGCAATGTTCCTTATTGTAAGTTGGCAACCGGCAGGAGCCATATGGTTGTCTTTAATTTCTGTTAAGACCTGCGTGTCTATTCAAAATAGTTGTAATAGTTGAAGCTGGTGGACGACAACCATGAAGAAGCGTCATTGACCTTGATGCTATGCCGGTGATGATGGAGATCATATTCGTGCTTGAAGATGGAGATCGGAAGCACAAAGAAGAAAGGCCATATCATATCACATATTATGAATTGCATGTGATGTTAATCCTTTATGCATCTTGTATTGCTTAGTAGACGACGGTAGCATTATAAGATGATCCCTCATGCACATAAATTTCAAGTTCTGAAGTGTTCACCCTTAGTATGCACCGTTGCCAAAGCTTGTTGCTTCGAAGCACCACGTGATGATCGGGTGTCTTTGATTCCGCGGGTGAATACAACGTAAGCAAGCCAGATTTGCTTATGCGGTAACTAAGGTTTGATCTTGACGAGCCTAGCATGTACAGACATGGCCTCAGGAACACGGATCGCCGAAAGGCAAAGCATGAATCATATAGTAGATATGATGAACATGATGATTGTTCGCCATTAAAACTGTATCGGCTCTCGTGATGATCGGTGTTGATATAGTAGTTTTGGTTCGTGTGATCACTAAAACAATGTGAGGGATGTTGTTTTGAGTGGGAGTTCACCTAGTTTAATTTCATTAATTAATTTGAACTCAATTTGTCATAAACTTAGTCTAAACTATTGCAAATATGTTGTAGATCAATGGCAGCCCCTACCATCAATTTTAATGCGTTCCTAGAGAAAGAAAAGTTGAAAAACAATGGAAGCAACTTCGCGGATTGGTTCCGCAATTTGAGGATTGTCCTCACAGCTGGTAATTTGACCTATGTGCTGGATGCACCGCTAGGTGACCCACCTGCAGCTGATGCTACCGATGAAGTAAAGAATGTTTACCTCGCTCGGAAGAATCAGTACTCCATAGTTCAGTGTGCTATCTTGTATGGTTTAGAATCGGAGCTTCAGAAAAGGTTTGAAGAGTCAGATCCATATGATATTGTCGAGGATCTCAAATTAATTTTTGAGACTCATGCGGCAATTGAAAGTTATGAAGCTTCTGAAAAGTTCTTTAACTGCAAGATGGAAGAGGGTAGCTCCGTCAGTGAGCATGTGCTTAAGATGTCTGGGCACGCAAATAAACTTCAAAGTTTGGGTATAGTGATTCCTAATACTTTGGGAGTTTACCGCATCCTCCAATCACTACCACCAAGTTACAAGAACTTTGTGATGAACTACAACATGCAGAACATGAACAAAGAGTTGCCAGAACTATTTGCTATGTTAAAATCTGCAGAAGTGGAGATCAAGAAAGAGCACCAAGTGTTGATGGTCAATAAGACCACCAAATTCAAGAAAGGCAAGTCTAAGCAAAAGGGACACTTCAAGAAGGGTGGTAAGAAAGCTACCACTCCGACGAAGAGGACCAAGGCTGGACCCAAGCCTGATGTTGAGTGCTTTTACTGCAAGGGAGAAGGTCACTGGAAGCGGAATTGCCCAAAGTACTTGGCGGATTTGAAGAACGGCAACATCAAGAAGAAAGGTATATCTGATATACATGTTATTGATGTGTATCTCACTAGTATTCGTAGTAGTGCCTGGGTATTTGATACTGGTTCGGTTGCTCATATTTGTAACTCGAAACAGGAGCTGCAGAATAAACGGAAGCTAGCGAAGAACGAGGTGTCGATGCGTGTGGGAAACGGATCAAAGGTTGATGTGATCGCGGTCGGCACGCTACCTCTTCATCTACCATCGGGATTAGTTTTATACTTAAATAATTGTTATTTGGTGCCTGCGTTGAGCATGAACATTATATCGGGATCTTGTTTATTGCGAGACAGTTACTTGTTTAAATCAGAGAATAATGGTTGTTCGATTTATATGAGTAATATGTTTTACGCACATGCACCTTTGATAGATGGTCTATTCTTATTGAATCTCGATAGTAGAAATACACATCTTAATAACATTGAAGCTAAACGTTTGAAATCAAGCGATAATTCGACCTATATGTGGCACTGTCGTCTTGGTCACATTGGAGTGAAACGTATGAAGAAACTCCATTCCGATGGACTTCTTGAATCACTTGATTTTGAATCACTTGAAAGATGCGAAGCATGTCTGATGGGTAAAATGACTAAGACTCCATTTTCTGGTATAATGGAGCGAGCTACGGACTTATTGGAAATCATACATACCGATGTGTGTGGTCCAATGAGTGTAGCATCGCGTGGTGGTTATCGTTATGTTCTTACCTTCACGGATGATTTGAGTAGATATGGGTATATCTATTTCATGAAACATAAGTCCGAAACTTTCGAAAAGTTTAAGGAGTTTCAAAGTGAGGTAGAGAATCAACGTAACAAGAAGATTAAATTTCTACGTTCTGATCGTGGAGGTGAATATCTAAGTTACGAGTTTGGCGAGCATTTAAAGAAGTGCGGAATACTTTCACAATTGACACCGCCGGGAACACCACAGCGTAATGGTGTGTCCGAACGTCGTAATCGAACTCTCTTAGATATGGTTCGTTCTATGATGTCACTTACAGATTTACCGCTATTATTTTGGGGTTATGCATTAGAAACAGCTGCATTCACTTTAAATAGGGCACCATCTAAATCCGTTGAAACGACACCGTATGAATTATGGTTTGGGAAGAAACCTAAATTGTCGTTCCTTAAAGTTTGGGGATGCGAAGCCTATGTAAAGAAGTTACAGCCGGACAAGCTTGAACCCAAAGCGGAAAAATGCGTCTTCATAGGATACCCAAAGGAAACTATTGGGTATACCTTCTATCATAGATCCGAAGGCAAAATCTTCGTTGCCAAGAATGGATCCTTTCTAGAGAAGGAATTTCTCTCGAAAGAAGTGACTGGAAGGAAAGTAGAACTCGACGAGGTTGTCGAACCTTCTCTCGAAATTGCGAGTAGCGCAGCACCGGAAGAAGTTCCTGTGGTGCCTGCACCAATAAGAGAGGAAGCTAATGATGTTGATCATGAAACTTCGGTCGAAGTTGCTACAGAACCTCGGAGGTCAACGAGAACTCGTACCACTCCAGATTGGTATGATTCCGTTATGAATGTCATGTTGGTGGACAACACCGATGACCCCGAGACATATGAGGAAGCGATGATGAGCCCAGATTCCAATAAATGGCAAGAAGCCATGAAATCCGAGATTGGATCCATGTACGAAAACCAAGTATGGACTTTGGTGGACTTACCGGATGGCCGTAAGGCTGTCGAGAACAAATGGATTTTCAAGAAGAAAACAGATGCTGATGGTAATGTTACTGTCTATAAAGCTCGACTTGTCGCAAAAGGGTTTCGACAAATTCAAGGAGTTGACTACGATGAGACTTTCTCACCGGTAGCGAAGCTAAAGTCTGTGAGGATTATGTTAGCAATCGCTGCATATTATGATTATGAGATATGGCAGATGGATGTCAAAACAGCATTCCTCAATGGAGACATTGATGAAGAGTTGTATATGATGCAACCCAAAGGTTTTGTCGATCCTAAAGATGCTAACAAGGTATGCAAACTTCAACGGTCCATCTATGGATTGAAGCAAGCATCCCGAAGTTGGAATCAACGTTTTGATAAGGTAATCAAAAGTTTTGGTTTTATACAAACTTATGGAGAAGCTTGTATTTACAAGAAAGTGAGTGGGAGCTCTGTAGCATTCTTAATACTGTATGTGGATGACATATTGTTGATTGGGAATGATGTAGACCTTCTTAATAGTGTCAAGGAATATTTGAATAATAGTTTTTCAATGAAGGATCTTGGCGAAGCAGCTTACATATTAGGCATAAAGATTTATAGAGATAGATCGAAACGCCAAATATCATTGTCACAAAGTACATATTTGGACAAAGTTCTAAAGAGGTTTGGAATGGAAGATAGCAAGAAAGGGTTCTTGCCCATGTTGCCCAATACGACCTTGAGTAAAACTCAAAGTCCGACATCGGCAGAAGATAGAGAAAGGATGAGTAAGACTCCCTATGCCTCAGCCATAGGATCTCTAATGTATGCCATGCTATGTACTAGACCCGACATTGCATATGCTGTTAGTTTAACTAGCAGATATCAAAGTGATCCAGGAGTGGATCATTGGACAGCGGTCAAAAACATCCTTAAGTACTTGAGAAGAACTAAGGATATGGTTCTTTCTTATGGAGGTGATGAACAGCTCGTTGTTAATGGTTACACCGATGCTAGTTGGAACACTGATCCGGATGATTCTAAATCACAATCTGGATACGTATTTATTTTGAATGGTGCAGCAGTTAGCTGGAGGAGTGCAAAGCAAAGCGTTGTGGCGAGATCTTCAACTGAATCGGAATACATGGCTGCTTCGGAGGCTTCACAAGAAGCAATATGGATGAAAGAGTTCATTACAGAGCTGGGTGTGGTTCCTAGTGCGCTGGACCCAATGTCTATCTACTGTGATAACATGGGCGCCATAGCCAATGCGCAAGAACCAAGGTCACACAAGAAGCTGAAGCATATCAAGCTACGTTTTCACGCTATTCGAGAACATATCCAGGATGGGGATATAAAGATTTGCAAAGTACACACAGATCTGAATGTGGCGGATCCGTTGACTAAACCTCTCCCGAGGGCAAAACATGACCAACACCAAACTGCCATGGGTGTTCGGTATATTACCATGTGATCTAGATTAGATGACTCTAGTGCAAGTGGGAGACTGTTGGAGATATGCCCTAGAGGCAATAATAAATATAGTTATTATTATATCTTTGTGTTTATGATAAATGTTTGCATTCATGCTATAATAGTATTAACAAGGAAACATTAATACTTGTGTGAATTGTAAACTTAAATTGAAGTCCCTAGTATAGCCTCTATACTTCACTAGCTTGTTGGTTAATAGATGATTGTGGTTTCCCTATCATGAACATTGAGATGTTATTAACAACAAGATCATATCGTTAGGAGAATGATATGGTGGACATACTCCTATAGATAAGCGTAGCATAAAGATCAAGTCATTTCAATAGTTCAATTGCTATATGCTTTCTGATACATAGTAACCTAATTCCTTCGACCATGAGATCATGCATATCACCTTTACTGGATGGATGCTTTGATGTCATCAAACACCACACCGTAACAGGGTGGCTATAAAGGTGGTATTGAGTGTTCGGAAAGTATTGGTTGAAACACATGGATCAAGAGTGGGATTTGTCCATCCACATGACGGATAGATATTCTCTGGGCCCTCTCGGTGAAATGTCATCCAATTAGCTTGCAAGCATGTGACTAGGTCACAAGGGATCACATATCACGGGAACGAGAAAAGAGTACTTATCAGTAACGAGGTTGAACTAGGTATGCAGAGATACCAAAGATCATAACCTCGGATAAGTAACATATCGTGAGACAAAGGGAAATTGGTATCGTATGTAAGTGGTTCATTCGATCGCAAAGTAATCGTAGAAATATGTGGGAGCCATATGAATTTCCAGATTCCTCTATTGGTTATTGTTCGGAGAAGTGTCTCGATCATGTCCGCATAATTCACGAACCGTAGGGAGACACACTTAAGGATTCGACGTTGTTTGAGTAGTTATGGTATTATGAGAAAGAGACCGAATGTTGTTCGGAGTCTCGGATGGGATCCGGGATATCACGAGGTGATCCGGAATGGTCCGGAGAATAAGATTCATATAAGGAAAGTCCCGTTTCGGAGTTCGGGAATGGTTCCGGTGTTTTCATCGGGAACATTCTAGAAGGTCCCGGAATGTCCGGCACTCCGGGGGGGAAGGGGTACATGAATGTATCATTGCATGTTGGAATGATTGCATCATGTACTAAGTGTTCTCGCTGTCCGAAATAAAGGGTTAATTCAAATCCTAATTGAAAAAGTCAAACTGCCAGTTTTCGGTCAAACTGCCAGTTTTCGGAAAGAGGAGAAAGAGGAGGAGGTTGAAACCGACTTGGGGGAGGAGTCCCTCCTCTCCAAGCCGGCGCCCCACCAAGGCCGAGTTGGGGAGGGACTCCACTCCCTCCCCTTGGCCGCCGGCCCTCCCACCTATAAAGGGAGGGGCAGGGCTCCCCTCTCTACACAACACTACTAGTTCCTACCCTCTAAACTAAACCCTAGATCTAAACCCCGGTTTAGAGCTATTTTGGTTTAGAGCCTTCTAATTGGTTTAGAGCCCTCTAATTGGTGTGTCTAATTACTAGACCACTAATAGCCTCTCTCATAAGCTCCACCATACTCGCACCGGCTTAAGGCGAAGCCCTGCGGGATCTCCTCTCTACCTCCGGTACCACGCCGTTGTGCTGCCGGAATCGCGAGGAGAGTGCTACAACCTCCGCTGCCTGCTGGAACAAGGGAGAGGAAGGTCTTCGTCGAGTACCGAACGTGTGACCGACTGCGGGGGCGCTGCTGGAACGTGGCGCCGGAAGGATCGTCTACACGATCTTGAGATCGGAAAGAGTACGACTACATCACCCACGAGAATCTGCTCTCGTTAAACACTTTGGAATCTTCGAGGGTGAGTTATTCCATCGACTCGTTGCTACAATCTAGTAGATAGATCTTGGCTTGTTTGTTTGTATGCGATAGAAAATTTTTGTTTTCCATGCTACGAACCCCTACAAGCGGTGGGAAATGACAGGAAATATCTTTAGTCACGGTTAGTGACTACAACCGGGACTAAAAGCTCTGGTAAAAGGGAAAGAGCGGAAAACTTTATATTTGATTTGGATTATTACAATAGGAGATATGATTTTCTAAAGTTTTATATTTGATTTGAATTAAAAAAAATTACAAATTATGCAATTTATAAATGATGCAAACAAATGTATGGATATTATAATATTCCTTATATTTTTCTGATAATAATCGACATATTTTTTTATTTGGATTATTACAATAGGATATATGATTTTCCAAAGTTTTATATTTGATGTGAATTAAAAAAGAAAATTTACAAATGACACAATTTATAAATGATGCAAACGGATGTATGGTTATTATATTAAGATTGTTTATATTTTTTGATAATAATAGACATATTATTTGTTTTATTTGGATTATTACAATAGGATATGTGATTTTCCAAAGTTTGATATTTGATTCTAATTAAAAAAATTACAAATGACACAATTTATAAATGATGTAAACAGATTAATGGATATTATATTAATATTCTTTATATTTTTATGATAATAATAGACATATTATTTGTTTTATTTGGATTATTACAATAGGACATATGATTTTCCAAAGTTTATATTTGATTTGAAGTAAAAAAGAAAATTTACAAATGACACAATTTATAAATGATGCAAACATATGTATGGATATTACATTAATATTCTTTATATTTTTCTGATAATAATAGACATATTATTTGTTTTATTTGGATTATTATAATAGGAGATATGATTTTCCAAAGTTTTATATTTAATTCGAATTATAAAAAAGAAAATTTACAAAAAAGATACTAGTCCCGGGTCATGGCTGGACCCGAGACTAGAGGGTGCCTGGAGCGCGTGAAAATGAAGCGGCCAAAATATGCTCTTTAGTCCCGGGCTAAGCCACCGCCCGGGATTAGAGGGTCTCTAGTCCCGCGTCGTGGCTTAGCCCGGAACTAAAGGGGGGTATAAATATGTCACGGACGCCCCTGGCCCTGCCCACCCAGCACTTGGCGAAATTGATGACGCGCGAAGACGAACAAACGAACGACAACGACGCAGGGGAGGTGCTGCCCGATTCCCGTGTCGCCGCCCTCGTCTCCGGCCACCCTGTCGTGCGCCGCCTCGCCGTGCAACCGCCCCGCCCTGCTGCCGCCTTGCCGGGTCGCCGCCTCGCCGCGGAGCTCCGCCTCTCACCGTGCCACCGCCCCAAAACGCCGCCGCCTCGCCGTGCCTCCCCGCACCGCCGCCAGAGGTGGTTTTATTAGTACTAATTAGTTAGAAATTTTTGTAATACTAGTAGTTTTTGTTAGTATTAATATTTGTATAATTTAGTTATATTTTTGTATATTATTAGGGTTTGTATAAATGCTATTATTTTTTAATTTTAGTAGTAATTAGTTAGTAGTTTTTGTAGTAATTAGTTAGTATTTTTTGTAATATTAGTAGTTTTTGTTAGTATTAATACTTGTATAATTTAGTTATGTTTTTGTATATTATTAGGGTTTGTATAAATGCTATTATTTTGTAATTTTAGTAGTAATTAGTTAGTTGTTTTGTAGTAATTAGTTAGTAGGTTTTGTAATATTACTAGTTTTTGTTAGTAGTAATATTTGTATAATTTAGTTATGTTTTTGTATATTATTACGGTTTGTATAAATGCTATTATTTCGTAATTTTAGTATTTTTGTTAGTAGTATATTATTAGTATATATTATTATAATTATCATATTACTAGGAAATGCTATTTTGTGGTAATATTATATTATTAGGGTTTTGTATAAATGCTATTATTATTTAGTATATTTTTCGGAAATGTTAGTAGTATATATTTTTCTAACCTGTTTAACTCTCTTTTTATTATAGTTAAGTCATGGATCATGATCGCACTTGTGAAGATCTTCTTCAGGGCATGATAAAAGGTGAAATTCCTCTAATTACTACCGGTGAAGATATTTTGCTCGAGGAAGAGATTTCCTCATATCTGAATCCATCTGGTGATGGACTAGAGGAAAACCTGATATACCAAGGGGAAGACCGGATGTACGAAGGGCAAACAAATAACAACAATGATGTCCCCTCGACGGGATCTGGCGAGGTATATATATAAAGCCTCGTGTTACCTCTATGCATTAATTGATCTGGATATATATATATATATATATATTAATAACTCTCTCTTCTTCTTTTTGCCCACCAAATCAAAGCAGTCGACAGCTTGAACGAAACGAGGGCCGAACAGAAAGTTGGATGGTAATCAGAGGTTCATCATCGAAGAAATAGATGATGATGGACAACTGATTGCTCCAGATAAGCACCGAAGGATGTTTAAAAATCAATGCAGGGTGATTCTTAGGGACAACCTGCCGATCACCATTCAAGAATGGAATAAGTAAAAGAAACCCGGTGAAGAATCCAACAGTTATGTCACCGATGATGCCAAAGATGACCTTGGGCAGAAGCTCATAGCGCATTTCATACTACCTCCAGAGTATGAAGAATTTGAGGCAGATGGTACTACCCCAAGGCCGGGTGGGCTTGAAAGAAGAGATAAAGTCAAAGAGTGGGCTCTAATGAAGATGGCCGAACTGTACCGGAACCACAAGAAAAGTTTATACGCGAAGTATGTTGCGAAAAATAAAACTCCAGACTTCTTAGGAGCAAACGAGATGTTGAGAGAACAGCGGCCCAATTTTGTAACGTACAAGCAATCTGCTATAGCAAAGGCAAAGTCGGCAAAGAATGCGTTAAATGCTGCCAAAAATAAATACCATCATAAAATGGGGACAAGTGGCTACAACAGTGTTGTCCCTAAGTGGGAAACTATGGAGCGGGCCATGAGGGCTAGAGGCATCACTCCTGATACAGATGGATGGTCCGAGAGGTCAAAGCATTGGTGGTACAGGCACGGGGGATCGGTGGACCCAGAAACAGGGAAGACATTTGACGAGGTTTAATGTCGTCAATGCCCATTGTTATGGACTTGGTTTTTGGAGAAGATGGGGATACTGGAGATCGTGGAACGGTTAACAGACAAGCAACCAGGGGACGCGAGATTTACCCAGGTTCAGGCCCCCGGAGGGAAAACCCTACTCCTGCTTGTCTGCTCTTGATTACGGCGGAACCGAAGGTTACAGGTTACGCAGATTCGATCTGGCGTGAGGTGCATATGCGAGAGTATGAGTCGGGGGGTCTAGGACGTGCCCTCCTGGCCTTTATATAGACTTAGGCAGGTCCCGGGCATAGTCCTAGTCGGTTACAAGTTCTAGGGTTTACCCCTTTGAATTTCCTATCTATGCTAGTCTTGCTCTCCAAGGATCCGAAGGCGTCATGGGCCTTGGCCACCCGAAAATCTTCATGGGCCAGCGTATGTCTGCTGCGGGCCTTCCTTGGGCTGGACTAGGTATGCTGAAGTCATGTACCCGTAGGGTATAACCATGTCAGTAGCCCCCGAGTGATCAGTCGAATCGTAGATTCGGCTGAGGACTCTTCAATCCTTCGGGTGCAATTAGGCGTTAACAATATATGTGTGTAGGGATTGTTGATTCATGTGCCTGACTCACCTGACGGATCAGGGTCAGCTAACTGTCTTAGGACGAAACAACATGATCTTCATCAGGTTCGAGTCCCTTAACTTGAACCTGGAACATATGCTGGCGTAATTCGACTCAGGCCGCGGAGGACTTACAGGAGTAGAATTCCAGTGTTTTTAATTGATGTACCCAACGCGTCCGTCGGGATTTTTCATCACGCCTGTTGGCATGGATTCATACTAGCAGAGCATAGTCGTGTGCTAGGCCATCAGATGATATCTGCAGGTCTTATCTTTGCGTTGCAGACGCAACATCCGAACATTTGTCACCACGGAGGTGCTTCGGGTGGCCAAGGAGATTGTCACTCACTTAGCGTTTTGTTGGGGCAGAGTTGCCAAGAAGTTTTTGCGTGCTGATCCGAAAGATCGCAGTCGAAGATTTCATAGGGTGCGCGACCAGCGCTCCCTATGGGAGTAGCCCCCGAGTGTCTGTTCGAGTCGTAGACTCGAGCAGAGACTTTTAGTTCAAGCATTGTTCAGTTGTTGAGTCCGTAGGACACGAAAATTTTCGGATGCTTAAATTCATCCTCCCTATGGGAGTAGCCCCCGAGTCTGTAGTGGAGTCGTAGACTCGACGTAGGACTCGAAGAAATTCTTTGTCTTTTATTCATCTTCCGGGTGCGCGGCCAGCGCTCCTGATAGGAGTAGCCCCCGAGTATTTAGTCGAATCGAAGATTCGAGTGAGTACTCTTTAGCTGTGGAGCCGAAGAATTTTAGTTGGTGCTAGTATAGCTTTTGATGACATCAGTGCTGACGATCAAATGACCTCAAGCGTCTGCTACGCCAGAGATGACTTGACTGGACGAACGTGGGTCCCACTTGCTGACTTTGAATTGACCGGTCACGCGCGGCGTGGAGATAATTACGGCGTCTCCTCGATTTCCGCGCGTAGTGGACGGCGTGGTAACGACGGTTCGTTGTGATGTTGACACGTGTACGGTTAGATCTGCCGTTGGCGTTAGGTCTTCTGGATGGACGGCTGTCGTGCGTCGTCTTCGCTGTTATAATCATTGGGGAAAGCTGCGGTTTGTTTTCACCGCATCAGTTCTTGTTTCCACTGCTTCCTTGTGCTCTAGCGATTCTTGCTGCGCGCTGGGATTTCCTTCCACATTTCCGTCGTTGTTTCTGCGTTTCACCGCCGGCGCCGCCGTAGCGCAATGGGGAAACCGAAGAAATCTTCATCTGCGGTTGGGACCAGCGCCGCCGGAGGAAAGAAGGGCACCGCCGCTACTCGTGTCACCGATGGTGGCTGGCGGCGATCAGAGACGCGGGATAGCGATCTCCGCAAGCTTCACGAGCGGGGCTTGATCCCACAGGATAGGGAGTCCGTCAAACTCCCCGGCAATGAGGTAATCCCTCATCCCCCATCTGGGTATCGGGTTATGTTTCTCGCCTTCGTTTTGCGTGGGTTTTCTTTTCCAATCCATGACTTCCTTCGTGGACTGCTCTTCTTCTATGGGATTCAGCTTCATCATCTGTCTCCCAATTCTCTTCTCCACATTGCGTGCTTTATCACTTTTTGCGAGTGCTGGGTTGGCATTGAGCCGCATTTTGGCCTCTTCAAGCTCTATTCCGTGAAGAGGCAATCTGGTTCGGATGGTGTGTATCCCATTGGGGGTTTCATCATTTCCCTTAGTCCCAATCTGCTCTTCTTTTCCTTTTCCATGTCCGAATCTGTCCAGTACTGGCGGAGGCGATGGTTTTATATCCGCGAGTCCGTAGTGCCTGGGCAAGATTTTGCTCTTGATCCCTTTGACCCCTCCCAAATGATTGAGCGGAAAAGGTCTTGGAAAAACCAAATCTTGGACGGTGAGGTGGCGGAGATAGAGGCCCTTTACCGTCGGGTGGAGGATCTCCAGCTGATTCCGGAGAAGGAGGTGAACGGCGTGGACATCATCCGGAATTTTCTTGAACGTCGGGTGCAGCCTCTCCAAGCGAGAGCGCACCCGATGTTTCTTTATTCTGGGCGCCGTGATCCGACGAGGGTTTTGGCTGAGAAAATGTCCGAGGGGGATCTTGACAGGGCCCTTCGCGCGCTGCTGAAGTTCAAAGCCGGAGAAGAAATCCCGGGGAAGTCGCTAACTCCTCCATTTTCTTCGACCTTGGCCGTACCGCAGGTGTAGATTTGTGCACGTAGTGCTTTTTGTCGGTTGTGTTTTTATTTCCTTTGTTTGCTAACAAAGTTCCTTCTAGTTTTGCAGAGCTTCAAAGTGCCAGGCATGGTACCAGCATTGCCCGAAAGGTATCCGAATGCCCCGGATAATGAAGTGGTTGATTCCGTGTCCGAGCTGCCGTCGGCGCGATCTCCGGCGGAGGATGCCGACGAGTCGAGTGAGGACCATACGCGCAAGCGATCACGGAGCTCCAGCGAGTCTTCGGATGCCTCAACTCCTCTGACTCCCAGAAACCCTCTGGGCCTTGAGCGCCATACTGATGGTCATGGAGGTTCTTCCTCTCCCCTTCCTGCCATTCCTGTGCGGGCTATAGCACCGCACCCGCCAGCGAAGCGGAAGAAGGAAGAAAATAAGGAGGAGAAGAAGGAAGAGAAGAAAGAGGAGAAGAGGGCCCGAAGGACTCCTCCTGTCTTCGACCTGAGCTCACTTGGCTCGTAAGTTTTTTGTTGTACTATTGTCCTTTTTCCTTCATGATTGTTGCGCTTGTGCTGATTGGTTCGTATGTAGGCATTCCTCCCACGATTCCTCCAGTGGTGGTGCGCGGGAGATGATGGGGGAGTCGAAAATTGCATCTCCTCCGCCTCAGACGGTGGCGACTTCGGGTGGCGGGGCTCCGGATCCTCCGTTGAAGGAGGTGCAGGTGGTTGCGCCTCAGAATTTCGCAAGCGGTCCTTCGGAGTGGCCATCAGAGCATGTAAGTTTTTCTGCTTTATGTCATGGGGGGAGCCCCCGAGTGTCTTCGTGTGCGAATTTTGTTTTTGCTCCTTTGAGTTGGGCGTAGCCCCCAAGTACTTCTCTTACTGCTATTTCTTTTTCTTCAGCCTTTTGTGCAGGAGGCCAAGCGGTTGGTGCAGGAGCGCTTGGCGCTGGAAGCGAACCTTCGGCAGCTTCAAGGTATCTATCTGCCTTTTAGCGCCTCTCTTATTTATCCTGGTCCTCTTCTTTGACACTTGCTTGTTCTTGAATGCAGAGGAGCATAACAATTCTCTCCGTGAGGTCGACGCTCTCAAGAAGAGCCTTGGTCAATCGGAGCAGAAGGCCGAAGCCGCCGTTGGCGCGAAAGGACGCCTCGAGCTAGAGCTGACTAAGGTAGCCGAAGCAAAAGAGCGTCTGCAGCAGGAGGCCGCCGACCGTGAGGAGCAGCTGGCCACTGTTGCGGCTGCGCGCGAGAGAGAGGTGGCGGCGAAGCTCATGGATGCTGCCAAGGCTATTTCGGGTGAGTACTAGTTTTGTACTTGTTTCTTTTTCTTCGTGTCTTCTTCTGCGCTGCTTTTCTTCATGTTTTCCTTTTTATTTTTTGTCTCAGATGCCGCAGGCATCGAGTTCGACCGCGGTGCTCTAGAGCACGGGAGTGCTCTAGATGATGCCACTGTGGCGGTTGAAGACCGCTGCAGCACCGCCGTCAACTCCCTTGCCAAGGCGAAAGAGGTCCTTGGTCGCTTCTACAAGGAGCTTGTCCCGAAAGGCGCAACCCTTAATGATGTGGATGCTCTGGCGGAGGCTCTGTCAGCCGAAGCGCCTGCGGCGTACAAGCGCAAGCAGAAGGGCATCGGCGCGTCAGTCGGGCTGGCGATGGCCATGGCGGCTAGAGCAGAACTGGATCTTCCCCAGATCACCTCTCGGATGCCGACGACTGCGGATGGATCCGAGGTAGCCTTTGCTGCCTACTCTGATTGCTGCAAGCGATATGGGCCCAAGCTCATTGATTTGCTATCTGAGTATGCAATGCGGCAGCAGGGCGGGGCCAAAGCTAGGCAGTCTGGCTCCGAGGCGACTCAGGGTGCCGCATCTTAGGCATTGTAGATGTAGGGTAGTTTGTAGTCTACTTTTGTTGTAAATATCTTGAAGAACACCATCCTTGTGCCACGTAGTGGCCTTTAATGAATTATTCTGAGTTGTGCTCTATCATTTGTCTGAATGTCTGTGTTCCTTTCTTTTTCTGCTGCTATAGGTTCCTTCGGGTGCTGACCCTGCTGACACCCCATCCACAATGCCGTTGCGACCATCTTTGGATGATTCCTCGCAGCTCACTTTCCTTCGGGATCGTGTGCGTAGTCTGGAGAGGGAGTTGCTCGGGTTACGCGGTCATGCCGACGTTTGGAAGTCCAAGGCGGATCGTGGTGCAGCCAGAGAGGAGTACTTGATGGCGGAGCTGGTTCGGCTGTCCGAGCAGCTGCAATGTAAGTTGTTCTTTGGTTCGAGCTATAGCTCAGCTCTTCGGGTGGTCCTGCTGGCCTTACTCTTATTTTGTGCAATTGTCACAGGTGCGAATCTTGCTCCGAGGGAAGAAAAGGAGCGTGTCGCTGTTCGGGTCAATTGCTTGACTCAACAGGACATGGAGGCCGGCAGCTTCTTCTGGATGGATCATGATCGCGCCATGGCTCTGGCGACGGTGCAGGATCGTGTTCATCAAGTTTCGCGGGTGCTCCGCCAAGTGCAGACATCGCTTGCCTCGGTGCTGCACGTCATGTTCCCTTTGGATGCGTACTGACAAGCCTTGCGGGTCTTCTGTCGAAGTTTCGGAATGTGAACAATGTCAAGGAATTGGTGCGGCAACAGCTCGTCGCAGAAGTGAAGGCTGCTTTGTCTCTCGTGAGGCTGCACCGGCCTGACGTGGATTTGGCTGTTGTGACTGCTGGGCCACCTCTTCGCCCTGATGGTGGTGAGTGGGACATGCGTCCGCACTACGCAGCTGTAAGGCAGTATGCCGAATAGGTCATAGATTTTTTTGAGCAGCGTGCTCAGGTTATTCTTCAGAATAGGTAGAACCTGAAAAAGGAGATAGATGTAAAACTTGTATATTTCGGCTGGGCGTGTTGTGCCCTTTGTTGTAAAGGTTTGCTTGTTGTGAGCACGCAGTGCTTTGATTGAGTACATGTCCTTTTCGTTTGCCTGACGTTGTCAGCTACTCAGGTGTACACGTTTGATCCTCAGTCGATGAAATCGTGAGGTGGAGGGAGCCCCCGAGTGCGTTTGTAGCATGAAGTAAAGTTGCAAAAATAGTGAACTGAAGATTTGCGGCGACACACTTAGATTTATTTATATCGTAATGGAGGAGGTACATTGTTCGGCTGAATAGCCTTGGCTGAAAGCCTTATTGAAATTAAAGGGGGTAGTTTGCTACGGATAGAATCGTCGCAGGTGCGCGATGTTCCATGGGTTGGAGTATGCGACTCCAGACTCCACGTGCTTGAGGCGATAGGCGCCACCTGGGATGACTTCGGTGATGACGTAGGGTCCTTCCCATGGTGACTCAAATTTATTCGGTCGCTTCTGCTTGAGTCACAAGACGAGGTCTCTTTCGACGAAGGACCTTGGGCGCAGCCGGCGGCTGTGGTAGTTGCGGAGACTCTGCTGGTATACCGCTGATCGTGCTGCTGCTATGTCCCGTGCTTCGTCGAGTGTGTCGACGGCATCTTTGAGTGCAGCCGTGGATTCAGCTTCACTGTAAGCGACGACCCGTGGGGCCTGGTGGCGTACTTCGGCTGGTAGCACGGCCTCGGCTCCGTGTACCATGAAGAACGGTGTGTAGCCTGTGGAGCTGTTTGGCGTAGTCCATAGGCTCCACAGGACGGATGGTAGCTCTTTCGTCCAGTTTCCAGCTTTTTGTTCGAGTGAACTCATGAGGCGCTTCTTGATGCCGGCGCCGACTAGGCCGTTGGCCTTTTCCACTTGCCCATTCGTTTGCGGGAGTGCCACTGAGGCGTACGTGATGTTGATCCCAAGGCCTTCGCAGAAGTCCTGGAATTCTTCGGAGATGAAGTTCGATCCGTTGTCGGTGATGATGCTGTGCGGTACGCCGAACCTGTAGACAATGGACTCGAAGAACTTGACGGCAGTTTTGCCTTTCTGGTTGGTCACCGGCATGGCCTCGATCCACTTAGTGAATTTGTCGACTGCCACCAGGAGGAATACGTGTCCCCCTTTCGATGATTTTGGCAGTTTGCCGATCATGTCGAGGCCCCATTGAGCGAAAGGCCAGGCTATGGGTATGGGTCTGAGCTCGGACCCAGGTGCGTGCGGTTTGTCGGTGAACCGTTGGCATCCGTTGCATCTTCGGACGATGTCCTTTGCGTCGTTCATGGCCGTTGGCCAGTAGAATCCTTCTCGTAGAGCTTTGGCGACAAGGGAGCGGCTGCCTGCGTGGTGGCCGCAGATGCCCTCATGGATGTCTTGGAGTATGGCTTTGCCGTCGTCGATGGTGACGCACCGTTGTAGTACACCCGTGATGCTGCGCTTGTACAGCTCGCCGTTGATGATGGTGAAGGCTTTTGACCGACGAGATATGCGTCGGGCATCTGTCGGGCTGTCAGGCAGTTCTTCGTCTATCAAGAACTGGAGGTATGGTCGAGTCCAAGTTTCTTCGACTGCCATGACCTGCATTAGGTTGAACATGGCTACCTCTGTGTCCAGCTTTTCGGGTCTCTCGTGTCCTTCGGGTAGCGTAGCTCCCGAGTGTTCTGCTTCTTCGGGTGATCCCTTGGGGAATTTCCGCTTGATGGATGGCACGCAGATTTGTTCGAGGAAAACACCTGGTGGCACCTTTGCGCAAGTGGAGCCGATGTTGGCGAGTCTATCGGCTTCCTCATTGATTTCTCTTCCGACGTGCCGAAGCTCGCAGCCGTCGAATTCTCCTTCGAGTGCGTTGTAGAGCGCGCGATACGCGATCATGTTTTCGGCGTGTGCGTCGCACTCATTCATCGTCTGCTGTACGACGAGGTTGGAGTCACCGTAGATGACCAGGCACGTTGCGCCGCATATCTTTGCCATCCTCATGCCATGGATGAGGGCTTCATATTCGGCCTTGTTGTTGGAGGCTCTGAATTTCATCCGAAGAACGTATTTCATCTTGTCGCCTTGCGGGGAGGTCAATATGACACCTGCCCCTGCTCCGGCTTCACGCTTGGAGCCGTCAAAGTGCATCGTCCATGACTGCGACATATCTGGGGTGTCTGGCAGCTGCAACTCCATCCAATGTACCAGGAAATCCGGAAGGACTTGAGATTTGATTGCGTGTCGCTTCTCGTAGACGATGTCCATGGGTGACAGCTCGATGCCCCACAGGGCCACCCGTCCTGTGGCCTCTGGATTATTCAGGATTCTGTTCAGGGGTGCCTCGTTGACGACCATCACTTGGTGCTCCTGGAAGTAGTGGCTCAGCCGTCGAGCCGTCATAAACACGTCGTAGGCTAGCTTCTGGTAGTGAGGGTACCTCTGCTTTGTTGGTGTCAGTACCTCGCTGAGGTAGTAAATTGGGCGCTGGACCCCGTGGGTCTTGCCTTCTTCGGGTCATTCGACCACGAGTACGGTGCTGACCACCTGGTGTGTGGCTGCTATGTACAGCAGCAGGGGCTCGCGCTCCTTTGGCGTGACCAAAACGGGCGAGGTGGAGAGGAGCCGCTTGAGGCTTTTGAATGCGTCGTTGGCTTCTGGTGTCCACTCGAACTTGTCTGCCTTGCGCAGCAGCTGGTAGAATGGTAGGGCCTTCTCGCCCATGCGACTGATGAACCTGCTTAGCGCCGCTACTCGTCCTGCGAGCTGCTAGACGCCTTTGAGGTTTTTTGGCTTCTCCATCATCATGATGGCTCTGATTTTCTTCGGGTTCGCCTCGATCCCTCGTTGAGAGATGAAGTACCCGAGCAACTGACCCGATGGGATGCCGAAGGCGCACTTTTCGGGATTGAGCTTGATCCTGTAGCGATCAAGGTTGTCGAACGTCTCGCGGAGATCGTCGATAAGTGTCCTTGCCTCCTTGGTTTTTATTACTATGTCGTCAACATAGACTTAGACGGTGCGACCGATCTGGTCCTTGAGGCAGGCCTGCATGCATCCCTGGTACGTGGCACCCGCGTTCTTTAGCCCGAAGGGCATTGTGTTGTAACAGAATACTCCGAACGGTGTGATGAACGCCGTTTTCTCCTGATCTTCGACCTTGAGTTGAATCTGGTTATAGCCTGAGTAGGCGTCGAGGAAGGAGAGTTTCTCGCAACCTGCAGTCGAATCGATGATCTGGTCGATCCGAGGAAGAGGGAAGTGGTCCTTTGGGCAGTGCTTGTTTAGTGACGTGAAGTCCACGCATATCCGCAGGATGTCCGTGTCCTTCTTTGGGACCATCACTGTGTTTGCAAGCCACTCGCTTTCCTTGATTTCCCTGATAAAGTCTGCGGCGAGTAGTCTATTGATTTCCTTACCGATAGCTTCGGCTCGTGGCTCCGACAGTCTTCGGATGGACTGCTTGACTAGCTTGGTGTCTGGAAAGACATTGAGTGCGTGCTCGGCGAATTCCCTGGGAACTCCTGGCATGTCCGCAGGACACCAGGCGAAGATTTCCCCGCGCTCACGGAGGAATTCGACGAGCGCGCCTTCCTATGCGGAGCTGAGGTCGTTGGCGATCAGGGCCGTCTTGGAGGCATCCGTCGGATGGACCTGTACTTTCTTGGTGTTGATGGTGGAGTCGATGGACATGTCAGGTGCGTTCTGCCTTGTGACTGGGGGTACCCCATTGTCCGTCACCTCGCGGAGTCTTACAAGCTCGTCTTGCATGCCGAAAGACTGGGAGATTTTGTTGAAATCCCTGTCGCATTGGTCCGATCGGGTGAAGCTCCCGTGAACTGTGATGACGCCCCTTGGTCCTGGCATCTTGAGTAGTAGGTATGCGTAGTGCGGGACGGCCAGGAACCTTGCGAATGCTACACGCCCTAGGATGGCATGGTATTGCGACGGCTAGTCCACCACTTCGAATTCGAGTCGCTCCTGCCGAAAGTTGTCCGGCTTCCCAAAGATGACGACGAGCCCTATTTTGCCCAGGGGGAATATGCCTTTTCCTGGGACAATGTCGTGGAACGTTGTGTCTGATTGTTCCAGGCTGCATTGCGGAATCCGCATAGCTGCTAGAGTGCTTGCGAACATTAGGTTGATGCCGCTGCCGCCGTCCATGAAGACGCGACTCATCTCGAAGCCTCCGATCTGCGCCTCCAGCACCAGGGCAGCATGACCTGGGAGAGGGATCTGGCAAGGGTGATCCGCGCGAGTGAATGTGATGCAGGACTCCGATCCGCTGAGGTACTCAAGGATTGCAGGCGGAGTTGCCACGGCCAAGTTGATTTGTCGGGTGATTTTCTTCTGCACCCTATTCGTGGGGCATCCCTTCTGGATCATATTTAGTGCTCCTTTCGGTGGGGGGTACCCGATCCCGGCGTTGTTCTGCGCTGGTGCGACTGGTTGGTTTGGGCCTCCAATAGGCGGCGGCGGAGGAGCTCCGTGTGCTACTTCACCTGGCGCAGGCGCGTTTCCAAATGCAGGGATTGGGGCTTGTTGCCTCATTTGCACCATGCTTTCGCTGAGTTTCTGGAACTCGCGGCAGTCCTTGAGCATGTGGCTGGCTTTCTTTTTGCCATCCTGTTTGTCGATGTAGAAGTGGATGGTACATGGACCCGAAAGTTTGTCGAATGCTGAAGGTCCGTTATCGCGGTCGCGGCGTTGCCACGACTATGCTGGTCGTCCATTGTCACGGAAGTTTCCTCCGCGGTATCCTCCGCTGTTGCGGCTGTTGTCGTTGCGGCGATCGGCGTAGCCGGCCGCGACCATGTCGGGTCCGTCGGGGTCCTCGTAGACGCGCGATCTCCTTTTGCTGCGGCGTTCCCGTCTTCAGCCGTAGTCGTCCTCTTCGTCCGATTGTGCTCGGTGAATGCAATCTTCGCCGTCAGCCCACCTGTTGGCGATGTCCATGAGGTGGTCGACTGTCTTGGGCTTGACGCGCCCAAGTTCCTCCTTGAAATCTTGGCGTTTGACGCCATATCTGAAGGCGTCGATGGCCCTCTCCTCGGAGATATGTGCTGCGGAGTTCTTGGTAGTAGACCAGCGTAATATGTACGAGCGAATAGATTCGCCAGTTCTCTGAGTGCAGGCTCGCAACTCTTCGATTGAGGCGGGCCTCTTGCTGGTGCCCTTGAAATTTCGGATGAAGATGTAAGCTAGCTCCTCCCAACTTTGGATGGATCCTGATGATAGGCTGCTGAGCCAGACCCGCGCCGCGCCTGTCAGCTACAGCTGAAGGCATTGCATGGCGGTTTCTTTGTTACCGCCGTGCAGCTTGACGGATGACAGATGGTCGCTAAGCCAAGATTTTGGATCTTGTGTGCCGTTGAACTTCGGAGTATCCAAAGGAAGCTTGAAATTGTGTGGCATCTGTGTTCGCCGAACAGATCTGCTGAAGCATCGGGCTCCGCAGAGTTCTCCTTCATATTCATCCATCTCGGACTCGGATGAGCATGCGCGTTTGGCTCGTGCTTTGTCGATTTTGCGCTGTGTAAGCGTGTCTCTGGCGTCGTGGTCTCGTTTATGGCGATGCGACCTCTTCTTCCTTCGAGGAAGGTCGTGTTCCTCTTCTTCTTCGGATGAAAGGGTGGGACTTCGGTCGCGCCTGGCCGGAGCTTTCTTCTTCGGCTCCGCAGGAGCGTCTTCGTGGAGCGCAGCTCCAACGAGTCTGAGTCTGGTGAGTGCAGACTTATGCATGGCTCTTTTCGGGTCCCCTTCCGGAGGTTGGTGGGCCGCGAGATACGCAGTGGCTGCCATGATCGCGGCTTGCGGTGTCTTCGGGATGATGTTGCCGTCGGCATCCATATCCATGAACGATGTGTGGAGAGTTCGGGTCACATCACGACGCTCCTTGGGATCCATGTTCTCCACCCGAGAGCGGTGCTTGTTTCCCTGGTTTCCGTTCGTGCTAGAGCCGGGTGCCATGGCGGAGAGCGCAGCTCGTCGCGCGCTGGACTCAGAGGCTGCTTGCTTGCGTTTGTCGAGCGTCTCCTGCATCTTGACTTGCTTCTTGTGCTCCTCGATGAGGAGGTAGTGGTATGCCATCAGTAGGTCATGTGGGGAGTCCACAGGCAGGACTATGTCGCCTGCGACGGCACGACGTGCCTGGACCCATCCTTCTTTGCTAAGTTGGATGACGTGGCCGTTGTTTTCCCCTTCGGGTGGGGGGACTGGCTTCTTCTGTTCCCGCCGTTTCCGCCGTTTCTGTCCTGCGGGTTGGGGTTCGTGTTGGGTGGCGGGTTAGGCGTTTTCTGCTCCTGGATGACCGTGGCGCATTGGTAGCGCTCGTAGATTGGTCCGCTGCTGCCGCAGCTTTCGGATCCGGAACCGTAGGTCCCTTCATCCGAAGGTGGATCGCACAGATCGGAGTTGCAGCTGCTGCTATCGTAGAACTCATCTGTCGATGGTGATGTGCGCAGCACGGGGTGTGGAGCCCATGAGGCGGGCCTGATTGACGGCACGGGCACCCGCTCAGGGAGGCGGAGGGTGCCAGTTTGTCCCACCTGGAAGCAGAATCTCCCGAACAAAATTTCGAGTCCGTCGCCTACGGGCTCGAAATCCTTCATGGTGGCCGGCGAGTGAGCGGTGAAGTCGAAAGCGCCGAAGAGGAGGTGATTCTCCGTCGCCGCGGAGTTGTAGATTGATCGGGTCGGGACCGTCACGATCGCACAATCAGCAGCCCCGTTTCCCACAGACGGCGCCAATTGACGAGGTTTAATCTCGTCAATGCCCATTGTTATGGACTTGGGTTTTGGAGAAGATGGGGATACTGGAGATCGTGGAACGGTTAACAGACAAGCAACCAGGGGACACGAGATTTACCCAGGTTCAGGCCCCCGGAGGGAAAACCCTACTCCTGCTTGTCTGCTCTTGATTACGGCGGAACCGAAGGTTACAGGTTGCGCAGATTCGATCTGGCGTGATGTGCGTATGCGAGAGTATGAGTCGGGGGGTCTAGGACGTGCCCTCCTGGCCTTTATATAGACTTAGGCAGGTCCCGAGCATAGTCCTAGTCGGTTACAAGTTCTAGGGTTTACCCCTTTGAATTTCCTATCTATGCTAGTCTTGCTCTCCAAGGATCCGAAGGCGTCATGGGTCTTGGCCACCCGAAAATCTTCATGGGCCAGCGTATGTCTGCTGCGGGCCTTCCTTGGGCTGGACCAGGTATGCTGAAGTCATGTACCCGTAGGGTATAACCATGTCAACATTATTTCATGAAAAAATTCTAAAACCCTCTGAAGAACTTGTAGAGCAGGACCTAGCTGAGATGAAGAAGCTCATGCAAGAAATTAGCCAAAGGTTGTCAACTCACCCGCGGGCTGATGATCCTGCATTGGATCTTAGCCAGCAGAGAAGCAGCATGGCTTCCATGGAGGTCCGGGTTGATGATCAAGCACTGTTGGATGATGCACCGGCTCCTCGCTACCCCATGGATGATGTCAGAGAGATGCCACAATGTGAGCTACATCAGCCAATGAACAACATGTCCTTCAAGGTGGCGATCGGCACTGCTTTACCTTGTTTACCTGGAGCACTCCACCATTCACTTCTGATTCCACCTGGCTATGCTTGTGTCATGGTGGATGACATAGTGGAGGATTTTGCGGACCTACAGATTGACATCGCTACGCCTGAAGGCCTTATGAAACTAGGAGATGTCAAGCGCAACATCATTCTATGGAAGAAGAAGTACATCAAGTTTCCAGGCTCGGCGCCAAGGCCACCGACTCCGAGGAATCCAAGTACACCCCGCCCCGATGATCGTCAACCTCCAAGTCCACCCCGCCCTGATGATCGTCAACCTCCAAGTCCACCCTGCCCCGATGTCGATCGCCGCAGCAGGAGTATATCAACTCGATATCCGCCTCACCGCAATGCTCGATCTCCGCCTTTGCCTCCGTTAAATACTACCTCGTCGAAGAAACGGAAGGTCGCCGCTCCCCCGTGCCCCACATCGAATAAAGGTAAAACAGCGAAGATAGTCGACATCCCGCCGGCTCTTCCAAAGAGACCTTATGACAAGACCGATGAGGAAAATGACACGGATGTGGCTGCCCAAGTTAAGGCGCATTTTGCACCCAAAAAGCCTAAGCCAAAGCCGGTATTTGATAAAAAAAAGAAAAAAGTGGGCTAGGTCCTTTCTTGAGCAACCATCCTAGATATCGATGAATCTGGAATCATACTATGACCGGGAAATTATTAAGCAAGCAAAGAAGAAGAAAAGGCACAAGTGCAAAAAGCGGGAAGCAAGTTGCCTAGCTCGGACAACAGAAGATTCAATCGATCCCCCCGCTCAAAGTGATTTTAGACCTCGACAAGGTCTTCAGAGTTGAAATGGATATGGACATGCAAATAATGGACCCCAGAGCCAGTACTAATGCTGCACTAATGGGCATCACTGTATCGGAGGCCAAAGCACTTGCTACCAAAGAAAATATGTCTCTTGCTCAATATTTAAGCTATGATGATAGGCCAGTGGGTCAGATAGAACGGAAGTATGTCCAAGGGGAGACACTAGTCAGTCATGAGGAGCTCACGCATCTATCCACATATATCCAAAATCTGCACACATGGTACCTGTTGCAAACAGAAAAAAGCATCAGAAAGATTGGTTTGCGCTGGACGTTAGAAAGGAGCATCACTTCAAACCATACTCGATACAGGTTCAAATGACCCCACTGTTTCAGTTATACAATCAACACATCCTCGACAAATCTATCATTGGTTACTACTGTCTGAAAGTGATTTCTGTAATTAAGTTTGTAGCTCAGCTCGTTCATTGCATTTATATATTATCCTGACTATATATCCTTTTGTATGATATTATATTCTGCAGAATGAAGATGCTTGAATGCAAAAGATCTAGAAGATATGACGTTGGATTCATTGAACCATATATCGTTAATGAATATATGATAAAGAATCACCCCAAGGACGTGGAGGAAGACCTGTGCAGGTTCTTAACCAAGAATAATTTTGTTAAGGAAATACTATTTTCTTACAACTTCAAGTGAGTGTTTTTTATCTTGTATACATTTTATTTTTGCTTACTCGATGTTAAGAGTAATTGATGAGCTATGCATGTATGCTTATGTAAACGTCCGCAAATTCCACTGGATCTTGCTAAACATTCAAGTTGACAAGTCCCTATTTGAAGTCCATGACTCATTAAGTTGGGACGAAGAGAAGTGGAGCGATATGAAAGCAATGCTCCATAAGTAATTTCAATCATTATCGTATTATATCGGCCTCTTTCATTCATTTCCTGATATCAAGTAACTAACAACTCTGTTATTCATTTTATTTGCCGAGCAGGTGTTGGACACGGTTCAGACAGCAAATACCAGGTCCATTCAAAGAGGAGCTAACTTATAAAATGGTGAATAGTTTACAGCAGCCACCGGGAAGTCATTTGTGTGGATACTTCGTCTGCGAATACATTCGCGAGTTGACCAGTGAGTGGAAAGTGGATTCACATTATATTTATAATTTGCGGGAGAAACTAGAGCCAGAACAGCGCATACGAGCAATTCAAGAGGAGCTGGCGGGATTTCTGATGAAGGAGGTCCTTGATGTGCATGGAGAACATTATGCGGATGACGCGAAACTCTATATGCCTTAGTGATATCCATGTAGTTGATATGATATATCATCAGTGACCATATAATTTCAAAACATTTCTTCCTTTTGATATGATTGAATATATGTATGCTTGCAAGGGATCGAATATTAATTATATAGATGCATCAACGTGTACTGTGTATGTAGTAGCGTAGAATAAGTGTACCGAAATATATGTTTGAAATTATAGTGAAACACAAAACGAAAAAGAAACGATATGGCAAAAAAAGGAAACACACAGTCTCTGTCGCGGCCGAGAAACACACGAATTCTCTGCCGCGGCAGGAAGCGTTATAGTCCCAGGTGGTGTTACGACCCGGGACTAGAGGATTTCTGCCCCCCCCCCCCCCCCCCCCCCCCCGCCTCGCTGAAACAACCACGTGGTCGTCTTCTGTCGTGGGCCGTAGCGAGCTGGGACTAGAGAGAGGGGGCCTCTAATCCCGATTTGGCAGTCCCAGGTCCAAAACCGGGACTAGAGCACGTTACGGCCCAGGACTAAATGCCCTTTTTCCACCGGTGTCCTACTAAAAACGGATTGCACTAATTTCGCAAGAAGAATCTAATTACGGGGACAATGCATGATGCATTGTGGGTGTTGCTGAATGTATGGTATAGATCGGGCACAAGCTAGCAGCTGGTGTCATTTATGTGTGTTTGTGTTTTTGTTTATGGGCGAGGAGCTCATCATCCGACATTACGGCGGTTACTGTGCTACTACTACACAATGCACGGTGTTGATCCATGCCGAGTGGACCATTTGTGTAGCCTTTTCATGTAAGCCATGCTTCAGAAGACGTCGGCGGCAAAGGAGATGACAATGGAAGTGATAGCGGAGAATATAATTCGACAGGTGACACTCTTGGTGCCGTCAAAAGAGAGGCGGGAGGGAAACTTCTTCCATAGACCTCTCCCATAAGGGAGAGAGTGGTTTCTCCACTATTTCTTCATGGTTATGGTGATGGAGAACCAAGAGCCTCCCCCTAGATTGGTTCTAGCCTCTAGAGGGAATCCCTCTCTATTTTCATTTCTGCCTCTCGTCGTCATTTTATTTGCTGATGGATATACTGTACTTCCAAAAATCCCGATAAATAATTTTGTTTGAATCCCGATCAATAGGTAATTCCAATGGGCGGCCATCCCACGTACCCTATTGGAGGCCGTGCACATCGACATGTAACCAATGGGTAGTCTACACGGGTCTAACCTTTTTTTCTAGATCAGCAAACTATCTGAAATTGACAAAACAATGGGAAACATGGCTTATTGATTACTCCCTCTGTTAGGAATTATAAGGCATATGGATCATTTTGATAGGATTAAGAAAATCAATAACTCACCCTCTTGATTACTACATACACCAATAGTTACACATGCATGAGAGAAGATAGAGAAAAAGAAGAACATGCATTGGAGGAGAGAGACTAATAAATGGGATAGGACTTATAATTTCTAACATTTTTAAAAAGCTCTTAGGCCTTACAATCCCTAACGGAGTGAGTAGTAGGTTAGTCGCAAATGTATAACAAATTGGAAACGAACGTTGGAAATATGTTATTAACGTTCATAAGAAATAGATAAGTTTATGACATATCAGGTCCGCACTTGTCTAAACCCGGACCACCCATGGGCTCCAAATCTTCGGTGAGTGGGGGTTAATCGATTGTGGTGTATCACCTGTCTGTCAATATTATTTTGTGGTGTATTGATTTCAAAAATTCATAAAAGCAACAGAAAGCATTGAAATGTTTGTCACATAATAATCCGTTCCATAACAAAAAAAAGTGATCATTGATTTGGTTAGGAAATAGATCATGTGACGTAGCAAGGCTTTACAATGAGTGCTGACAGCCGCTCCCACTACAGAAAAAAACTAAGGCGCCGACGGCCGGCCGGCTACGCCGACGGCCAAATGGGCGTAGCTATCTTCCCTGGCCAGCTGACCAGCGTGGCCGTCGGCGTACGGACGGCCGTCAGCGTAGGTGACGGTGCCGAGAATAGTCGTCGGCGTAGTAGAGAAGGCTGTGCCGACGGTGGCCCTCGGCGTAGGTACAGCACTCGGCGTACCCCTAGTTTAGACACGGTGATAAAAACGGCGTTAGGCAGATAGACTGTGCCGACGGCCGGCACAGCTCTTTGGAAAATTTTGTTTGGTCTGTTATCTCATTATTTTCTGAAAAATCATAACTAAATCATTATAATTCATAAAAATATAAATAATATATCAAAATTTGAAGAAAAATAAGACATATCTATCTACACTCAAATATTACACATTTATAAAAAAATTAAGTGAAACATAAAATATTATATATAGTTTAAAAAGGGCATTATAAATTCAAAAATGATCCAAACAACGTGAAACCTTTGCGTGGTGTCATATTATGTGATATAGTTAGAAGGGAAATTATCAAACTTGGTATGTTGATAATGTCTTTAAAAAATCTTCACAAAATGACTTATCTCGTTCGAGGTTTCTTGGCTTTCGGGTCAAATGACCAATGTTATGGCTAGAATGAAGGCATAGTTTGTGATAATGTGTCCATATTATACATAAGTGTGCATCATGGGATGGCGAACAATGTTTCAGGAGGAAGTTTTCCTTTTCACCGCACCAAAAAACCGTTTTTCATTTTCTGAGTGCAAAAACGGACGATTTTGTGAAACAACCACCAAATGGCTAATTCAAAATACTACCGTCACATTTTTCAAAAATACTAGACCACCTTACATGGATAATATCATAACAGGGGGATCTCAAACATCCTTCTATTCCTGGTAAAAAAGACAAATTTCTGTCGAATCAGTAGGAAGTGAGTCAGATATGAACTACAGGTACATGATCGGATGCTCATGATTTTTTCCAAAAATCATTTTTAGGTTCAAAATATGTTGTTTCATCATAGATCCACTTCAAGTTTAGCGAGTCTAAGCCCCGAGCTAAGAATCTTCATGCCCGCCCTTCGAGAAAGTTTAACGATAGTTTAAAACAGGCATTATAAATTCAAAAATGATCCAAACAATGTGAAACCTTCGCGTGGTGTCATATTATGTGACATAGTTAGAAGAAAAAATATCAAACTTTGTATATTGATTATGTCTCAAAAAAACCTTCACAAAATGACCTATCTCATTCGAGGTTTCTTCGCTTTCGGGTCAAATGACCAATGTTATGGCTAGAATGAAGGCATAGTTTGTGATAATGTGTACATATTGTGCATAAGTGTGCATCATGGGATGACGAACAATGTTTTAGGAGGAAGTTTTCCTTCTCGTCGCACCAAAAAACTGTTTTCCATTTTCCGAGTGCAAAAAACGGACGATTTTGTGAAGCAACCACCAAATGGCTAATTCAAAATACTACCATCACATTTTTCAATAATACTAGACCACCTTACATGTATAATATCATAACAGGGGGATCTCAAACATTTCCGTATATCTCTGGTGAAAAAGATAAATTTCTGCCGAATCGGTAGGAAGTGGGTCAGATATGAACTACAGGTACATGATCGAATGCTCATGATTTTTTACAAAAAAGTATTTTTAGGTTCAAAATATGTTGTTTCATCATAGATCCACTTCAAGTTTAGCGAGTCTCAGCCCCGAGCTAAGAATCTTCATGCCCGCCCTTCGACAAAGTTTAACGATAGTTTAAAACGGGCATTATAAATTCAAAGACGGTCCAAACAACATGAAACATTCGCGTGGTGTCATATTATGTGACATAGTTAGAAGGAAAAATATCAAACTTGGTATATTGATTATGTCTCAAAAAACCTTTAAAAAATGACCTATCTCGTTCGAGGTTTCTTGGCTTTCGGGTCAAATGACCAATGTTATGGCTAGAATAAAGGCATAATTTGTGATAATGTGTCCATATTGTGCATAAGTGTGCGTCATGGGATGGCAAACAATGTTTCACGAGGAAGTTTTCCTTTTCGTCGCACCAAAAAGCAGTTTTCCATTTTTCGAGTGCAAAAAACGGACGGTTTTTTGAAGCAACCACCAAATGGCTAATTCAAAATACTACCGTCACATTTTTCAAAAATACTAGACCACCTTACATGGATAATGTTATAACACGGGGATCTCAAACATTTCCGTTTATCCCTGGTGAAAAAGACAAATTCCTGCCGAATCGTTAGGAAGTGGGTCCGATATGAACTACAGGTAGATGGTCGGATGCTCATGATTTTTTTAAAAAAATCATTTTTAGGTTCAAAATATGTTGTTTCATTATAGATCCACTTCAAGTTTAGCGAGTCTCAGCCCCGAGCTAAGAATCTTTATGCCCGCCCTTCGACAAAGTTTAATGATAGTTTAAAACGGGCATTATAAATTTAAAAACAATCCAAACAACATGAAACCTTCGCGTGGTGTCATATTATGTGACATAGTTAGAAGGAAAAATATCAAACTTGGTATATTGATTATGTCTCAAAAAACCTTCACAAAATGACCTATCTCGTTCGAGGTTTCTTGGCTTTCGGGTCAAATGACCAATATTATGGTTAGAATGAAGGCATAGTTTTTGATAATATGTCCATATTATGCATAAGTGTGCATCCTGGGATGATGAACAATGTTTTAGGAGGAAGTTTTCCTTTTCGTCGCACCAAAAAACCGTTTTCCATTTTCCGAGTGCAAAAAACGGACGGTTTTATGAAGCAACCACAAAATGGATAATTCAAAATACTACCGTCACATTTTTCAGAAATACTAGACCACCTTACATGGATAATGTTATAACACGAGGATCTCAAACATTTTCGTCTATCCCTGGTAAAAAAGACAAATTCCTGCCGAATCGGCAGGAAATGGGTCGGATATAAACTACAGGTACATGATCGGATGCTCATGATTTTTTACAAAAATCATTTTTAGGTTTAAAATATGTTGTTTCATCATAGATCCACTTCAAGTTTAGCGACTCTCAGCCCCGAGCTAAGAATCTTTATGCGTGCAGTTTTAAACGGGCAAATAAAATTATGATAAAAATCACGGCATAGTTTGTGATAAGTTGATTTTGATATCATATTTGGATTCCTCTCATTTTTTAATCAATTTAGACATATTATTTGCCGAATTCCGATTTACAGATTTAAAGATATTAATTATTCCATTTTAAATAAAAACTACAAATAAAAATAAAATCATTATATTTTTATTTGAATTCAATAATATTTTTACTTATTCATTGTTGTTTACTTAAATAATTGCTTGTAATTTCAAAAAATACAACAGTGTAACATGATGATATAAGAGCTAATAGGAATGATATCATAGTATTGACAACAATGTGTTAATTGCTTTGCGGGAAGAGATTCTGAAGAAACGAGGAAGTTAATCGTGCTATAGCTGGAGTAGTGATATGATGGGTGACCGAACGGGAACTTTGACTAAGACTGCAATTTAATCAATTATTAACTATAAATAGTGTTAAAATTAAAGCGAGAGATTAAGGAGTTAAACAATTAAAAGATTAAAAAAGTTTTAAAAAATAAAAAATAATAATAATAATATAAAAATATATATTTTACGCTATGCCGACGGCCTGGCCGTCGGCGTAGCTCCATTCCTGTGCCGATGGCCTGGCCGTCGGCGTATCTCCAGGCTGGACCGTTATCGAAGACGGTCATTGACTGACATGCGGGTTCCGCTGGAAGACGTTGTGCCGAGGGCCACGGAGCTGTGCCGACAAAGACGTACGCCGAGGGAGCTACGCCGACGGCCACCGTCGGCACAGCCTGTGCCGACGGCAATTTGGCGCTGTGCCGACTCGGATGGGATCCGGATATCACGAGGAGATCCCGAATGGTCCGGAGAATAAGATTCATATAAGGAAAGTCCGATTCTGGAGTTCGGGAATGATTTCGATATTTTAATCGGAGAGGTTGTAGAAGGTTCATCGGACCGGAAGGGAAATGATCCTCATAGCAAATCTTTCCTGTAGTGTCCTAAACCGTCAGCTTAGGTTCTACGTCGACCATCCTAACTACGTCTATAGCTATGTTTGCTACGTAGATAAGATCTCTGCCGACGGGGCTACGCCAACGACAGCATAGCATTACATAGAAGGTTTATTGGACTATGCCGAAGGCTTCTGGCGTAGAACCGTTTTCCCTTAGTGGAGTCGCTGAAATGTGGCCATCAGACGGCAAGCCCACATGTCATTGAGTCGATGGTGGCCACGAGTGGGAAAATCAAACGGCTTTGTTATGTTAACCGGAGAAACCTCAATGATGAGGTGTCATATAATTTCTCTACCATCTATTTGGTCCCGGCTCGGCCGGTAGGTTGAACTTGATTGTTTGTAGGAAAATTCTAGGTAGGAAATAGCCTCAATAAAAAGGTAAATGATACTTCTCTCGGGGATATTTGCGTTCCATCATCCGGGTCGTGGCTAGCGTACGCGCGTGGAGGCCCACCTTATCCACTAGTAGAAAACAGACCTTTCGTCCAGGCCATTAGTTCTGGCTGTGGCTGGGGCCGGGACTAATGGCCATCGCCGGACGGTCTGAGCCACCCAGAACCATAGGTCCCGGTCCGTTAGACCCCATTAGTCCCGGTCTGAGACATAAACCGGGATTAAAGTGCCCTGGCCCTGCTGCTCGCTGGGGGCACCCCCTTTAGCCCCGGTTTGTATCTCCAACTAGGACTAGTGGTATGGCCCTATATATACGCACAACCCTCTCCTCCTCTCAACTGTTTTTTCCTGGTGGGAGAGAGTGTTGTTGTGCTATTTTTTTCTTGTTCATACATATGCACTAGAGGTGTTTGGTGAAATGACCATTAGAGCGATGCGAGTTTAGGTCACACAAGACAAACATGATATGAGGTGCCCGAGCCACAAGTTTTCTCATCTTTGTTTCCAAGTGTAATAAAAGGTTAGCAAGTATTTTGTCGTTTAGACCATATGGTACTAATTTTAGCATAGTGATTGCATTTGACATATATTTGTATGATACAGATGAGCCATCCATGGATGTACTGTGACCGACGCTCTACCGCTTTCAGAGAAGGCGTGCGTTTTTTTTTAGTTGTGGCCGGGGAGAACAAGCGGCAAGATGGTTTATGTGATGTCCATGTGTTGACTGTAGGAATGAGAAGGCTCACACTTCCGCAAGAGTCATTCAAAGCACCTGCTTCGGTCTGTTTTTATGTCCGGCTATAATATTTGGACCAAACACGGAGAAAGAGTGGTTGTGATGGAAGACGACGATAAAGAAGAGAATGATGATGACAACTACCGATCTATGTTCCATGAATACGCTTATACCGCAATGGAAGACAATGAAGAAGAAGGAGGTGAAGAACGGGAACCAGACCGGACCACTGATGATCTTGGTCGGGTCATTTCTGATGCAAAGCGAGACTGTGACACAGAAAAGGAGAGGTTGCAGTTTGAGCAGATGTTACAGGACCACAACAAATTGTTGTACCCAACTTGTGAAGATGGCTAGAAGAAGCTGGGTAGCACACTGGAATTGCTGAAGTGGAAGGCAGAGACCAGTGTGACTGACTCGGGATTTGAGAAGTTGCTGGTACTCATGAAGAGGTTGCTTCCAAGAAATAACGAATTTCCCGCCAGTACATACGAAGCAAAGAAGCTCGTTTGCCCTCTAGGATTAGATGTGACGAAGATACATGTGTGCCCTTCCTCCTTGGTTGTGCATGAAGCGGAAGTTCATTATGATGCCAGTGCTCATCTAAGGCCCGAAGCAACCCGGCAACGACATTGATGAATAACAACACTGTTGAAAATCAGCTGTACTTGTTGGCATGGTTACCATCTTCGACTATATGTACTTTCCAAGGGTACGAGATAAATGGTAATACATTTTACACGATCTCCCAAGATAAAAAGAGCACCAACCAAAACAGTGGTGTCCGCTTTGATGCAACAGATGACAATGGGCAGAAGGACACATATTATGGGTACATAGAGGAGATATGGGAACTTGAGTATGGACCTACTTTTAAGGTCCCTTTGTTTCGGTGCAAATGGGTCAAGATGACAGGAGGAGGGGTACATATAGACGAAAAGTATGGCATGACAGCAGTGGATCTCAACAATCTTGCGTACATGGACGAACCATTCTTCCTAGCCAACGATGTGGCTCAGGTTTTCTATGTGAAGGACATGTCTACGAAACCGAGAAAAAGAAATCAGCAAAAGAATAAATCATCCGATGAGCCAAAGCGCCACATAGTTCTTTTAGGGAAAAGAAACATCGTGGGAGTGGATGACAAGACAGATATGTCAGAAGATTATAATAAGTTTCATGAAATCCCGCCCTTCAAAGTGAAAACTGACCCAAGCCTCATGTTAAATGATGAAGATTCTCCATGGCTACGGCGCAGAAGAAAACAACAACACTAGATAGGGATGTTGGTGTAATATATTAAACCTTTTATGTAATCATATCGTGAATCATATTGCCGCCGAGTCGAATACGAGGATGCGGGATGGGCATCCTAAAGTAGGCGGCGAGGAATGTGTGTATGTGTGGGTGGCCATGACGGCCGCACTATAAATAGAGGGAAAGGGCGGGGCAGGCTGGGCCAGACATCACTAATAATAGGGTTGACCCTTTAGTCCCGGTTGGAGAAACCAACCACGACTGAAGGGATTGCGGCAGGCTAGGCCAGTCAGCACTAATAATAGGGGTTGAACCTTTAGTACCGGTTGGAGAAACCAACCGCGACTGAAGGGATTGTGGCAGGCTGGGCCAGGCAGCACCAATAATAGGGGTTGAACCTTTAGTCCCGGTTGGTGCGACTGAAGGGATTGCGGTAGGCTGGGCCAGGCAGCACCAATAATAGGGGTTGAACCTTCAGTCCCGGTTGGAGAAACCAACCGCGACTGAAGGGATTGCAATAGGCTGGGCCAGACAGCACTAATAATAGGGGTTGAACCTTTAGTCTCGGTTGGATGAACCTTTAGTCCCGGTTGGAGACACCAACCGGGACAAAACACGAGTGAGCACTAATAATAGGGGTGAGTGTCGACATTATGTCGTGAGTGTCGACACTATGTCGAGCTTCTTGTACTATAAATAGGCCAGTCGTCTAGCCAGTTTAAGGCATCTCCAAGATCGATGGTTTGCGAAAGCAGGGACACTACTACGGCCAGTTTCAGGGAGATGCCGCCGGAGCCTAGTCCTCCGGCATCTCCAAGAAACTGGTCATAGAGGCAGTCCCTAATATGTGAAATTAAGTTAGCTCCTAGGCATATTGATCTAGTTAGAGAAGTTACAAGCTGCAAAAATGGTCTTCGCGAGCAGGGACACCACTACGGCCTGTTTCCGGGAGATGGCGCCGGAGCCCAGTCCTCCGGCATCTCCAAGAAACTGGTCATAGAGGAACACCCTAATATGTGACCGCACGTGTTTGGAGATCAGATCTTCATGGTAAGTACGAATCGGGACAACATCTTCATAGTTTGGGAAAGTCGTAGTATGAATCGGAACTAAAGGCTCCAACCATAAAACAGGACTAACACTCAAGACATTATTAATATATAAAAATTGAGACTACAGAATCGGGACTAAAGGCCCCCTTTAGTCCCGGTCCAGCCACAAACCGGGATTAACACTCAATACATTTATTAATACTAAAAACCGGGACAAACCGGGACTAGCTAACACTCAGTACTAAAGCTGCCCCCTTTAGTCATAATCATGCCTAGTCCTATAGTACACAGCTTCAGGGTCTTCTTCGTCATCGTCATCGTCACCTGCCACTCCGGGGATCCTAAGCCCAGCCATGGCATATATTGGGGGCACCTGCCACTCCGACCTCGGATTCACGGCGGGCGGGTGGACTTGTGGGCACCACAGGCGAGGATGGTCTCCCCGGCGATGTAGAGCATCACGCGATGATAGTAAGGTTCGCCTACCATAGACGGAGGTCTGCTTCGTTGTGGTTCATCGGGGGCGGGCCATCACCATCGTACCTAGCGAGCTTCCTTTCCCGCCGGTTAGCGAAGAAAGCATTCCAGGTATCGTAGTTGTCGGGATCCCACTAGGGATCCATCCGCTGCTCCGGTGTGAGCTCGTGGTAGAAGTGGTTCATGATGGCCGCCTGTCGGGCGGAGCCATAAGGCACAGGAGGGAAAGGAACACCTCCAGCGTGCAGCATCCAGCCGACAGGCGGCCGGTAGCCTGGTGGGCAAGGTTAGCTTGAGGCGAACAACGCCTTGGTCTCCTCGAGGGTCAGAATCGCCTAGTAGGCGATGTCCATTTCTGTGAGAGAGGAAGGTGTGGATGTGGGCATAACCATGGCGCGGTCGGCCTATATATAGATGGCAAGGGTGGGAAATGTCGGGAAATATCTTTAGTCCCTGTTAGTGGCTACAACCGGGACTAAAAGCTCGGTTCAGAGGAAAGGGCGGAAAAACTTGGCGGGAAGCGGTGAGAAATAGCGGGAAATATCTTTAGTCCCTGTTAGTGGATACAACCGGGACTAAAGCTTATTCAGAAAATGGATTTGGATTAATTATTCAAATTGAATAACTTTTCATGTTGAAAGTTTAGTGAGATTCAAAAATATGCAAAAAATAATAGTTAATGCATTTTTAAATTGATAATGGCAAAATGGTTAATAATTTGACTATTTAAGATAATTATTTGATAAAACAGAAAATGGATTTGGATTAATTATTCAAATTCAAGAACTTTTCATGTTGAACGTTTTGTCAAATTCAAAAATATGCAAAAAATAATAGTTAATGCATTTTTAAATTGATAATGGCAAAATGGTTATTAATTTGACTATTTAAATATTTATTTGATAAAATATAAAATGGATTTGGATTAATTATTCAAATTCAAGAACTTTTCATGTTGAAAGTTTTGTCAAAATCAAAAGTATGCAAAAATAATAGTTATTGATGGTGCCACGCACCAGGACTAGAGGGGGGGGGTATAAATGGGGGCTTCTCCCTCGGTCCATTCCACGCACCGGGAGAAGTTGGAGGCCAGAACGACGACAACGCCACCAGGCTGCCCGCCAATTTCTCCGACGAAGCCCGCGCCTCCCTCTCTATCGGCGGCAGTCGCCACCGCCGCACCCCTGCCGTCGCGCGCTCGGCCCCGCACCCCCCAGCCGCTAGTGCCCCTGCCGACCAAGCCACCGCCGGCTACCAGCGCCCCTGCCGACCAAGCCCGCGCCCACGCCAGCGCCACCGCCGGCCGCCAGCGCCACCGCCGGCCGCCAACTCCGATGAGGGTTATAGGGTTAGGATTTTAATTATTTTTAGTTAGTTTAGGATTTTGTTATATTAGTGTAGATATTTAGTTTAGGATTTTGTTATATTTGTGTATATATTTAGTTTAGGGATTTTTTAGTTTAGATTTTTTATTTTAGAATTTTGTTATATTAGTGTATATATTTAGGGTTAATTAGGATTTGTTAGTTTAGAATTTTTTTAGTTTAGGATTTTGTTATATTAGTGTATATATTTAGGATTAATTAGGATTTGTTAGTTTAGAATTTTTTTAGTTTAGGATTTTGTTATATTAGTGTATATATTTAGTTTAGGATTTTGTTATATCGATGCATGGAATTTGTTAGTTTAGGATTTTTTAGTTTAGAATTTTTTTAGTTTAGGATTTTGTTATATTAGTGTATATATTTAGGATTAATTAGGATTTGTTAGGGTATGAGATTTATAATATTGTAAGTTATGTTTATAATAGGGTTTAGGGTGGTGGTTCTCGTGGGAAGCCGCTTAGTGTTAGGGTTTAGGGTGGTGGTTCTCGCGGGTTTAGGGTGGTGACCAGAGTTATGGTTAGGGTGGTGGTTCTCGCGGGAAGCCACTTAGTCGCCTGCCTCTCCCATGGCCACCATCACCGGCCACCGCCACCGCACCTCCGGGTTTAGGGTTTAGGTTTTATTTGTTAAGTTCAAATAAATATTGTTTGCATTTTGCAGGAACTATGGATCCACCTAGTCCAATCCGCAGAGACCTAGATTCGGAACACTTCCTCAAGTATATGATTCACGATGCCGATGAGGGATCTCCCTCGAGGTATCTGAACTCATTTGGTGAGGGAGAGGAGACCAACAGACAAGAGGAAGAAGCCCATGGACGTGTAATGCAGACCGACGAGGTATATATATGATGTCTGATGATCGTCACTAGATGTACCTAGTTGTATATATATTATGTCGAAGAATGTTTCTTCTCTTAGGCCTCTACATCGAGCAAGAAAACCAAGCGCAGCCCAAAAAAAAAGTTGCCCTAGGGTACTGTTTATGAAAACCAAGTGTGGCCCTACACACATTTGAAATTACAGAGGTTTCAGGAGGAGGCAGACAAGTTCAACCAGCTGCTAGCAAGACTTGACAAGCAGCAGCAGCAGATCGACGAACTTAGAGGAATAGCGCGCTTGTAGCAAGATCCTCCACTCGATATTACTGCCAACCCATCTCAGCGGAGAAGTAGCGTGGCTAAACCGGAGGTCCCGTCTAACGATACATCCTATACAGATGGCGGTCCCGGCTACCCCGTGGATGGAATTAAGGAGCAGATACCTTGTGATCTCCATAATAAATTGAAGAACATATCTATGAAGGTGGCGGTCGGATCAGTTTTGCCTTGTCCGCCTGATGCACGTTGGCATGGCCATGAGATTCCACCTGGCTATGCTAAAGTCGGAGTGGATCAAATCGTAAAGGAGTGGGAGTCAATGGAGCATGACATCCCTGGACCTGAAGGTGAGATCACACTCGGAGAAGTACTTGGTGGGATCATTCTCTAGGACAAGAACAACATACGGTTTCCAGGCTTGGCCCCAAGGATAACACTACCGCCTCCGAGTCGTCGCAGTTCTCCTTCACCTCCACCTCCACCTCCATCACCTCCAAGAATCCCACCCCATGATGACTACGACCGCAACATCTCGAGTCCTTCTCGATCTTCGTCGCAGGCTCAGCAGTCTTCGCCACCCGCTAAGGACAATAAGCGGAAGCGTGCTCCGTCAGTGAGTACTAAAGGACGCGACAGCCCAAAACGGAAAATGTCGCTCCTCCCAACACTGCATCATCAGAATCTTCCCATCAGACCTTATGATCGTACTGATGCGGAAACTGCAGCGATAGCAAAGGCCGAAGTGGCGGCGCATTTTGATAAGAAGAAACCCGAGCCCGCTCCGGTATACACCGAGAAGCAAACGACATATGCAATTGATTTTCTCAACACAAAATCGCAATATGAGTTGCACCATAAGACATATGACTACCTACGCACACTTTAGAAAGAAGTGGCGAAGAGCAAATCAATCAAATCAAGTGAAAGCGGTAAAAAATCAGCAAGCACAGGTGCAAGCGGGACCAAAACTGCAATCAGTAAAAAATCAGACGTTCCCCTTCTCGGACACCAGGCTAAACAAACGATCGCACTCCTCAAGGTGTTTTCAGATAATGTTCCCCTTCTCACACAACGGCCACTAGATATGTCAGTAGCTGCGGAGTTGGCGGCCAGCATGGAAATTGGTATTGATGAACTGTTAGGCCCCCAACTCGACCATCTACCCAAGATGCCAATAGCCCATAGATATGTCGCAGGTGAGGATTTGGTTAGCAAATAAAATGTGAAAGAACTGCCAACACAACTGCAAAATCTCCATGAGTGGTACTTGATAGCTGCAAAGGAAGGGAGAATATTTATCACAGCGAAAGTCCCGAGTGAGTACTACTTCAGAAAAAGCGAAGAGGTCCATGTTGAGTTTCCAGAACTGTTCCAGTTATACAATCTCGACGCCCTCGACAAATCTATCCTCAGCTGCTATTGTCTGTAAGTTGTTGAATTCATTGTCTACATGTTCAGTTCATTGCATGTAATTATCCTCATTATATCCTTTTGTACTCTATTATTATGCAAAATGAAGATCCAGGAATGTAAAATAAGAAGAATCTATAGTGTTGGGTTCATTGACCCAGTTAAAGTACATATAAACATGCTAACAACAAACCCCGAGGAGACGGAGGAAAACATTTTAAGGTTTTTAAAAGAGCAAATTTCCGTGAGCATATACTATTTCCTTACAATTTCGAGTAAGCGTCTTACTCTGTTCTACACACATTAACTTTTGATTACTCGACGCTAAGTGTAACTGATGAGTTACTTATGTATATATATAAACGTTTGCAGCTTTCACTGGATTCTGTTAGACATTCAACTTGATAAGGGAAGAGTTGAAGTCATGGACCCATTAAAGAGAAACCTGGAAGCGTTCCGTAGCATGCAGGACATGCTCCATAAGTAATTTTCTCGCTATATCGGTCTCTTTCGTTGATTTCCTGAGATATCAGGTAAAGAACAACTCATTTATTCATTTTCTTCGCCGGGCAGGGTTTGGATCCGGTTCAAGCGCGAGGTTAACGGTTCCTTTAGTCAGCAACTGAAGTTTAAGGCGGTCTCGGTAAGTAGCACGTGATATGTCCGCGCATCTCTTTACTTCTAGTTTTAATACAATAATGAAGCTAGATTATTATTTTGATTGAATTCTATTCTCGTAAAGTGCGCGAGGCAGCCAGAGGGGTCGAATTTATGTGGATTCTATGTTTGCGAGTTTATTCGCACGTTTACCACCGAGCACAAAGATTATTATAGAGTCGACGTAAGCAATACATTCACACCATCATTTTATTACCATCACCTTTTGTTATCATGAATGATATTCATATTGATCTTCTTTTCTTATATAGTTCGAGAGAATGCAGTATCAACTCCTACCACATCAACGTGTACTAGCAATTGCAGAGGAGCTGGTGGGTTTTATTTTCAAAGAGATGGTACACGATGGCGGAGAATTTAGTGTGAATATGCACTAATGATCTCCATGTAATTGACTAGACGGGCTCTAGTCCCGATAATTGTGATCTCCATGTAACTATGAAAATTGTATATATTTGTATGCTCGATTTCGTAATACAAGTTATATTATATATATGCACGAACGTGTACGATATGTGGTGATGTACAAATATTTAAAAACCATTTTGAAATGAAAAATAAATAAATAAAACAATACAAAATGAATTCTCTCTCGCGGCAGAGAAAGGGCACAAAATGCTGCCGCGACAGAGAAATCACTAGTCCAAGGTAATGCTCTGCCGCGGCAGAGAAAAGACGCAAAATGGTGTCGCGGCAGAGACCCACTAGTCCCGGTCCATAACACCAACCGGGATAGTGGGGGTGCACCATGAGGCGCAGGGCCAGCCACGTGGACACCCAATAGTCCTGGCTGGTAACTGGGCCGGAAGTAGTGTTGGGCCTCTAGTCCCACTTGATTAGTCCCGGTTCATAAACTGGGACTAAAGGCCCTTACTGTCCGGGACTAGAGGCCTTGTTTCCACTAGTGATCGTTTCACGGAACTGATTCGTCTTGTATCACGCGAACTGCGTCCCTCCCCTTCCAACGCGCAGCCGCCGCCTTAGGTTCCTTCTGCCGCCGCATAATTGCCGCCTTCGGTTCCTACCAGCGCCGCGTGTAGCCGCCGCATCCGGTTCCTTCCGCCGTCATGCGCAGCCGCCGCATCCGGTTCCTTCCGCCGTCATGCGCAGCCGCCGCCTCCGGTTCCTTCCGCCACCGTGCGCAGCCGCCGCCTCCGGTTCCTGTCGCTGCCGCGCCCGCGCAGCTGCCGCCTCCGGTTCCTGCCACCGCCGCCAAGCAAACCAAGGGCCCTCCATCTCCACCCTGCAGCCGCCAAGCAAACCAAGGGCTAGGAGGTGGCCGAGCTTCCATAGGTGGCGGCTTGACGGTGGTCGTCGCCGTCCTCAACAGCCACCAGGACCTCGGGTGGCTGCTTTGCTCTGCCTCCGACCTCCTCCCATGTGCCAGCCTCGCCACTAACATGTGGTTGTCAATCTGAGTGCTGCTGCTAGGGGATGCCGGGGATGCTACCGATAGCGGACTGCTTTACTACATATACCGTCCGGTGATGCTACCTTAGTTTAGAGCGCTTTCTACTCTAGTTGGTCGGATGATGCTACTTTTGTATATGTCTTTTGCTACGAGCATTTTGCTACCTTAGCGTATTAATTTTGCTATGTATGCACATATTTTTTGCTACTTTGGCACAAGTTTTTTGCTACGATCAATCTCTCTAGTTTGCTACCAGATCTCCGGCAAGAGTCTCCGGTGATGTCTCCGGCGATGTCATTTTTGCTACATTAGAAAAAATATTTTGCTACAATCGTTTTGTGGTTTTTCTACAACGACGTTTTTTTTTTTGCTACGAGGTTTATCCCGGCGAGAGTCTCCGGCGATGTCTTCGGCGAAGTCGGTTTTGCTATATTAAAATATTTTTTTTGCTACAAGGTCTCCGGCGAGGTCTTCCGCAAACTCTCCGGCGAGGTCCGCTATATTTGTTCTTTTTTTTAAGCGAACCATTTTCTGCTACATGTAGCAAAAAGCAGACCTTATTTATAGCAAAAACGGGTATGTTTATAGCAAAAACAAAATAAAGGAACGGAAAGCAAATCTGATTGTTGATCGAACGGCTGGGGAACCGGGGATGGCTTTCGGCTATGTCTCCATCACGTCGTGTCCTTTCTCTGCCGCCCATGCACGCCCTCCACACATGCAACCCCCTGGAGATCGAATCCAAAAACGTGCTCAAATCAAATCGCCCATATTTGTACACTATATATGCAAGCATACATGTACTACAAAATGTGCCTGAAATACACACACATGCACATCGATCTACAGTCAAACAAAGCTGCCGAATGACAGAGAAGCTAATCAGAGAGCTCACCGCTTTATATCACACATGGCACTTTCGAAGCAGACGTGGCCATTGTACGGCGTGCTCTCAATCATGGGTGGATCGATGGCTCCGGCTCGTGTCATATTCCGTCTCACGCGTACCAGCAATTTCAGCTGCCAAATAATGCCGATGACAGAAAGCTTGGGCAGATTAAAGTTGTTGATTGGGGGAGCCTTAATTAACCCGTAAAGGCAGTGGTCTTGAAAGCTACGTGTATGGTGCAATAGAGCACTGTAGCTTACTCCAGTGCAGTGTGAATCTGAACGGCAGGAACAAATGCTTCCACGCGTCTCCGTTACTGTTCCTGGATTGTTAATTATTGGGTACACGCAGTGGAGTGGGGACCAGGAACCCCGCTGCAGAGAAGGTTTTATTTGGGTTTTGAGGCTGAGTCTTATTTGGGTTTTGAGGGACAACTATGTATATAGTACAACTCAAAGAAGGTGCATATCTTCGGCTTTGATAGGTGATTTTGCAAGAAAAACAATGACAACAATTAGAATCAGCTTCCACAGCTTTCTAGAAGCTCTGGAATACAATTCCAGGAAAGTCTAGAGTCTTCATAGGCTTCGATATTTAGGATCACGGGCTACATTGCTACACGTCAGCAGTACGATAGCCAGTCGTTACATGTTGGCGATAAGGATGAACACTTCGAGTAACCCGCATACCTCAGCGACACCATTTTTCATTGTTGCGTCACTCGCTCAATTTGCAGCTCCCTAAAGCTCACCTAGCATCCCGACGGTCACTAGTTGACTGTTGCAAGTGTAGTAAGCATCCCACTAACGAGATCTTGTGTCCATATCTCCTCGAACATGTGGTAAGTAACGGAACACGTAGCCTGGAACATTTTGAGCGAGACCACAGATTGTTCAAGGATAAGTTATAAAATTAACTTCACATTCTCTATGTACTAAGTACTAATTTACATGTAAATATTAATAGTCTTATCCTGCCAACATGACACTGGTTGGAGGGTGCACACTAGGAGATCACACATAAGAAAAGGCAGCGCATGGCTGATATACAGGACTGCTACACACACTAGAGTGTGGGAGACAAGGAACACCGCTGCATAGAAGGTTTTATTTGGGTTCAGAGGATGGATGGTGAAGTGCACATGGTGTTGTTATGGTCTTGATCTGTCAGTACCAGAAAATTTGGAGAGATTTCCGAAAAAAATTTGAGAACGGTCTAACAATTAGCATCCTAGGCTTTTATGGCTTTCTAGAAGGTCTAGGGTATAAATTGAAGCGAATCTAGAATGTTGAAAGACTTTGATATTTTGGATCTCGGGACTACATTGCTACACGTGAGCAGTAAGCTGGCCAGTCGTCATTACATGTTGGTGATAAGAATGACCATCGCGGATAACACACAAACCCCACCCATGGCATTTTCTATTCTTGCACCAATCGTTCAATTCGTAGCTCCCTAAAGCTCACCGAGCGTCATTGCGGTCGCTAGCTAGCCGTTGAGAATCAACAAAGTGTAAGCATCGCATTTATGAGATCTTGGCCATATCTCCTCGGACAAGTGGTAAGTAACGAGACACGTAGCTTGAAACTTTTCAAGCGGGAACGCAGTTGCTCAAGGAAAAGTTATGAAAATAACTTCACATTCTCTATCTATTAAGTACTATAGTAACCTACATGTAAATATCAATAGTCATATCCTGCCCACATGGCACTGCTTGGAGGGTACACACTAGGAGACCACACACCTCTTAAAGTGAGAACAGAGTAATTGTGGTGTGCCTGCAGCAATGTTCTGAATTCCAGAGCGGGGCCCACATGGCAGGCACAGCTGTAGGCGTGGTCTTGGGCTTGGCAGCACAGGCCCTCATTCCCCGCTCGTTTGAAACGTAACTTCTCACTGGCAGATTGGCCACAACCTCAGGGACCCGGTCTGTCAGTGAGAGGTGGGTAGTTCTTGCAGGTGCGCGAGGTAAAAGCTCAAGACAAAACTGCGCGCTGCGGTCAGGCCAGCCGGGCAGAGCGGAATGGTATCTTCGGCAGCCCGCTGCAACGTGGGCCTGACCTGCACCAGGACGACCTGTCAGTAAGCAAGCATTTAATTGGCTCTGCTCCCAAGGTAAAAGTAAGGCGCTATTACTTAATTACTTAAGCGTGAGCGGCCGGAAGGATTCTCATGCCTCTTGCGGTGCAAGATGCGTTCTTTTGTCTGCTTGTGGCCCTTTTTTTTGTGTTGCCGCGGTGTCGCCTCTCGCTGCCGTGGACGGTGGTTTGCAACACACGTTGATCCAGGGTCGTGTGTATGCGGCGTCTCTTCTTTGACCGGGGCGATAACACAGATCACATCAAGCACTCTTTTCCCCCTTTCCTATCCTCTCGCCCTTGCAGCCTCTCCTCTATCCCGCCTCTCCCCAACGCCTCCTCTTCCTTCCTCCTCCGCGGCTCGTGCGGCCGGAGGTAGTTTAGAGGATCTGTCCTTTTGGAGGAACGGGCAAATCAACTCCGGTTCCTGGCTTCTCGTCTCCACCGTCTCCATCGCCGGTCGGGGTAAGGTTGGACATCGAGCTCCTCCCCCAAATAACCTTCAGGTGACCAGTTTTTAGTTGGCCACTGTCCCTGTCTTTTGCTTCTAATAAATCCATGTTTCTTGCTTTCCTTTTCGCCGGTTCTAATTTTCCAGATCAAAAAATTCCGGCGATTTGATTCCTTTCATGTGTGTTCAATTGCGGATCTGCTTAGGGCATGCACATGTTTTCTTTCTTAATTTCTTGGTGTTGTCTCCTTCATGTCCTACGATGTTTGCATCATGATTTCTTGCCTTGGGATAGGGCCGATTTACATCTGGGGTTTGATCTCCCTGCGCCTTCCCCTTACCTACAGTTCAGAGGACCTCTTTGCGGTCCCGGAAGGGCAGGCCCATGGTGGTGCATGTTGCTGTTACAGGAAAGTTCAGCCCATCGTCAACTTAATGTGATTTCATCCCAGGTTCTTTGGTTCTTGATCTGAAAAAAACACATAAACTAAGGTTGAAAATTTCGGAGTGGAACTCAATCCAAAAGTTTCAGGTTCGTGCATCCTTTGTTTATGGATTTTTATTTATTTTGTTTCCCTTCGTGTGTGGGTTTGGCTCCTCTGCAGTTGTGTTAGTACTGTACATGTGTTGTAGCTCTTAAAATCTACCATCCAGTCCAATCTAAAGACCCTCCTTCCTCCTGCTTAATTCTATGACTAATGGGAAAGAACACCTTGATGGCGGTGGTTCTCACTTAGGCTCCTCTCGCCGGCAGCAGGACAACTCGGTTGTCGGCACAACCACTCATGCGAAGTCCGCACGCACAACACCAGCACGATGGCGCCGCCGTAGGTCATCATAGAGTAGTTGCAGAAAAGAACCTTCCGCGGCTGGTAAGAAAGGCTTAGCTCAACGCGCAGTAATAGGTTGTCAATCTTATTCGTAGTTAACCAATGAGTTCTCTTCTTAAAAGGTAGGCGGGCATACAATGAAGATGGTCTCCTAGACTTCTAGTCTCCTTAATGATCTTGTGTTCCAGTCCTGCAGTTCCTCTATGTGAGCTCCCAACCTCTGCCGGCGCTGCACGGTGCTCACGACTGACGATGATGCCGGCTTCTCCTTCGTGGACAACCAAACTCGCAGATGCACGGGTAGCCTGAGGACCATTGCCACAACATATCTGGATCAGTGTAAGTTTTCTTTCGAATTAAAAACATAATTAAGGAGAATGAACGAGCACCTTTGGATTTGAATGAAAACCTATATAGTAGTAACCCAACTGCAGAGGAGCCAAACCCTTGGTGTGTATGCCTGATAATAAACCAAGGTTCTCGGATGTTTATGGAGATTATCACTGTCACCGGACTCGTCCTCTGTCGGATGGCAATCCAACTTTGCAACTTATATAATAGCATGCCATAATCTCTACATTTGATAACTTTTAGTTATTTAGTACCAGTACATCTATTGCATGTGGGGGTTAGAGCAGTTCAAGAAAATTATCTCAGTATTTATAGTTTACTAAGACTATCTTTGTGTTTTACAGAACAAAGTTATTTGAGAAACCAACCAACTCTTAATTTCTTGATGGTTTATTTAGCAATAGAGGGAAAGGTGAACTATCCTCAGTTGTTTTAGAGTGGAAGATGTAAGCTAACAATAGGTAATAAGACAATTTTGAATTCAATCAGACTACAGTAGTGTGCAGTGCTTATCAACATATCACATATGGGTCAACTCTTTATAGGAAACCTATAGTTTTCCCCTAAAATTTCTATATTGGAGCTGTTGGGCGAGATTGCCGTAGAATCCATGTATACCGATGCCATCTTTTCTCACCAAATAAAACGTAAGGAACTAACAGTTTGTTTCTCAAAACTAAGATCACTTTAAAAGTTTTTTCCTTTTTTCACTACTAATTATGTCCTTCTAAGGTGCTACCTCTTGCTATAGGTCGACCAGAGTGAGCCGAGGTGCTATGAGTTGTGTCCGGCGGATTTATCTCCATATGTTGGTCTAGCCTGGCAGTGTTCTCTTTATGTAAGTTGTAGTGCTAATTTGTGTCAGTTAGTATTGATTGGGCTGATAAAGGTATGTTGCAGTACTCCAACAGAAGTTTTGTTTGAATATACACAGATCCAGTACACTACCAATTTGCTAATTATATCAGTGGAGGCTTCAGACATGCTTTGTGAGCTGTCTGGTCTTGAGCAAGGGAGGATCGTTTAGATCAACAAGTATACATGGATCTGGAGGATGACTGTTTCACCGAGTAGAAGAAGCTTCAATGGGCGATGGATGCAGAGAATGCCTAACGCACAGAATTTGGTAGTGAATTCTAAAGTTTCTTCCAGTCAAATAAAAAATAAATTTATTGCTCCTGCCTTTTTCCCGTCACTGAATAAATAATTTTGTTAATCCTAGCTCTTTTTATATTGGTTTGACCTTGTGGAGAGTAACAATACGACAAAAAATGAATCTATTGTTCCAAACTTATTTCCTATTTGTTTGAGCTTGAGGAGAGTTCATTATTATTGTATGATGTATACATGTGTTCTTAAGAGTTTTCCGTAGGCTGTGCAGAAGACTGTTAGATGGTATCAAAACTTGATACGTGTCACTTATTAATGACCTGATGCACTTTTCTGCATTATTGCTGCAAGTTCATTACTAGCATAATTTTTCTTTCAAATGCATGTAACATTTAAAAATGTGGTGTTTCTTTCTCATCTAAATTGTCTTTCATGAATAATCAGATTATGTATTCCATCATACTTGAAGTTGGTTTTTTGGTCCTTTGGTTTTACTTGAGTAGCTGTGTAGTTTTTTTTCTTGTGCTCCTTTTGATCAAGACAAATTTCTATAAATCTTGCGTTAATTGCATCCAATTAATGCCTCAGCTTTGATATGAATAATTCTGCAACTTACATATATATTCTAACCAGATAATTATATAGCATATGGTACATCCTGATACATGGTCGAATGAGCCATAAGTTTGAACATCAGTTAATGTGCTCGGACTACCTTTGAATATGCATTCTTCAATGCTTGTGCTTCACGGTAATTATCAATTGACTACATGCTTTAGGTCTTGCCTGGTGAATGAATAGCAATCAGCCTGCAACAAGCATAGCTATATTTGTTGGTGCCCATAAAACATTTTTTAAGTATTCTTCGTTCTGTACGCCTAGAGAAGCAAATTATTTTCATTCTCTCGTGTAACCATAGTCACTTATAATTTGTATTTACTTTACGGGAGTAGTACTTGCTACTTTTTTTTACCTGTTTGCACATATTGATGCTAATTGTTTTGAGTTTTTAGGGAATTTGTATTGTTGTATCATAGTCAATGGTTCTTCTAATTAAGTGGCAGCATTGGGGAAGCTGGTGCCTCAAGATTCACTCCTTAAATTGTGGTAGCAATTCTTCCAATTTTAGGAAGAATCTACATGTTGTGATGCATACCTTTTTTGGCTCGGCAACTGCCTGCTACTTATGTTTATGTCATTTTTGGTAGCAATGGGAATCATATTGTTCATTTTTTATATTGCTATAGTTTTTTTTTATCTGAATAAGATTTCATTTTTATATTGGATAACTGATTGCACATTACTACAGAGGGATTACAACAACAAAGGGATTGCAACAACATAGCGGACATGTTGCAACAAACATATCCACAATGATGGCCACGTTGTACTAGGATGTGATGCACGCGACACGGCAAAACACACAACACAGTACATGGCGGCGGCCAAAGGCAAACGGCGCGGCGAAGCGCGCATGCCCGTCTAGTTTAATTTACGTGGCCTCACTCCGGACGCTATAAAAGTTATAGCGTGTTATTTTTACAAAATAGCGTTTTATAAAAATTTATAAAATGTAACAGCTATATTATGAATTCTAAGTATTTTAGCATCTAATAAATTGACCATAATAACACTTGTACATGCATAACCAATTTAGGCGCTATCTAAGTTAGAGAAGAACCGGTAGGGCTGAAGCTAGACGCAGCGCTGGGTGCTGCGCGCGGTAGGAAGCGGCGGCTTGACGCATCACTTAAATTTAATGATCAAAATGTTTATTGTATGCTTGCTTACTCCACATCCTCATCATATCTCGCTTACTCCACACCCACCAACAAAAACAATAACGTGCTATACTTGAAATGGTGCTAACACTGGTAGAAAAGGGCCCATGCATCCCGGTTGGTAAGGGCCATTAGTCCCGGTTGTCCAACCGGGACGGGGCAATCGGGACTAAAGCTCTAACCATTAGTCCCGGTTGCCCCACCAACCGGGACAAATAGGGCACACGTGGCGGTATCAGAGCGCGAGGGGGGTGGAGCATTAGTCCCGGTTCGTAACATGAACCGAGACTAATAACCTGCTGCCGCGGCAGAGATTTGGCCCATTTTGTTGCCGCGGCAGCATTTTCGCCACTTTTTGTGCCGCGGCAGAGAATTCATTTAGGTTGTTTTATTGTTTATTTAGTGTTTTGCACTTATCAACGAAGAAACCTTATATTACACAAGATCATCATGACAACATTACATTCAATACACGGATCGAGTTCATGCACTACATACAAAAGTTGCTATTCGATGCTACCGGCCAATTTCTTGAAAGTTGCTATTTTTACAATTCATATTGTCTATACACAGCCGAGTAGTATTCCCCTTGTGTGCTTAGGACTTCTGCATCCAAGAATCCCGCCAATTCCTCCTGAATTGCTCGTATGCGATCCTTTGGCAGAAGACCGTCCTGTAGACGTTCGATCTGATTTAAAAAAGGAGTCAGCCTATATGAATATGAAACTAAACACAATTTGATTGTAATAAAAAACTATAGAAATTGTTTACGTACGTGGAGTTGCTCTAAATTTCTGCCCTTCTCATCACACGTCTGCTGGATGAACTCGCATACATAGTATCCACATAGATTGTTACCTGGTCCCTGCGTCAGGCACTTTACGAGAACAGAGTTCAATCAAAATAATAATCAAGCATGATAATAACTGTATCAAAACTAGAATCAAAGAGATGCGCGGATATAGCTAGTGGTGCTTACATCTAGTGGTTGAAATGTAAGCTCCTCTTTCCAAACACCCCTAGTCTTCTTGGTGAACCGTTTCCAAGCGCTGCCCGGCGTAGAAAACGAATAAAATAAGTTATTAAGTACTTGGTATCATAAAATTCACGAACGTTGCCGATATAGTGTCGTAATGATTAGAATTACCGCTGGATAAGTATCTGCATGTCCTTCCACGTCTCAAGGGGTTTATGTTTCGAGTCCATGACTAGTACACGCCCTTTGTCAAGTTAAATGATTAATAGAATATAGTGGTACCTGCGAATGCAGAACTAATCAATTATATACTTAACATCGAGTAAGCGAAATAGAAAGTGTATACAAGACAATAACACTCACTAGAAGTTGTAAGGAAATAGTATTTCCCTTTTGGTTTCTTGAAACCTTAACGCGTGTACTATATTATCCTCCGTATCCTGGGGGCTTATTTTGAGATTAGCTTCATGAACCCAATATGGGTCAATGAAGCCAATGTCATAGATTTGTCCTCTGCTGCATTCGAGAATATTCATTCTGCATATTACAGTATGATTATATACATGCAATAAACAAAATAATATAGCTGGAGACTAAATTAATTACAGAATTAGTACTTACAGACAATAGGCACTGATGATCGATTTGTCCAAGGCGTCTTGATTGAATAATTGAAATAGTTCATCAAATTCAATGGATATCATGTCATCCTTATCTTTCCCATGATGCTTTTTTGTAACCCTCAGCACTATCCAGTTAGCCCCGGCCCTTGTGGCATGCATGTACCAGTTATGCAATCTTCGCATTTTTGTTGGAAGATTGTTTACCTCCTCAGGTCTGACGAGAGGTTTTCCGTACTGGTATTTGTATGCTACTTCACTCACGGGGAAGAACTCTAACTGGGATAAGTACTGGGCAATACTCATACCTTGAGCAGCGGCAGCTTCTCCGTATTGTGCAACTACCTCTGGATCATACTGCTCTTCGGCCCCATATTTGCTCGACCCCACATTGGTTTGAGAAATCACCTTGAGAGGGGCGCAAGTCTTTTTTGCTTGTTCTCCGAGCTGGGCAACAGATTTCCCGCTTGCATCAGTACTGCTCTTCGAGGCTTTTTGTGCCGCATGTGACTTGAGAATAGAACGCTCATAGTCTGATGACAGCTTTGGCTCGGGTTGATGAATATTCTTTAGCATTTTCAACACTTTGGCTTTTTCTTCTTTGGTGCTGGGGAACTCTGGCTCTTTCGGCCGCCTCAGCTTAGTGAAAAACGCTGCCGTTTCCGCATCAACGATCGCCGCAGTCTCCTCTTCAGTACAGTCATAAGCTCTCTTGGGAGGAACCGTTGGTACTTTTGGAAGAGGCTCTTGTTTACGTTTCGGCGATCGCTTACGACGCACAGTAGCGGTACGCTTACACCTTTTATCCTGAGGCGCCGGCGATGGCTCCCGCGGCGATGGCTGCACCGGAGATTGGTGAGGCGACGGAGCCGGGTGAGGCGACGAAGACGGCTGCCGCGGCGGCGACGACCTCGCTGGAGACGGGTGAGGCGGCGGCGAAGATGGCCTTGGCGTGTGATTTCGAAGCACGATACAATCCTTCGGCCATAGAATGGTGACGTTTTTTGCGTCACCCAGCACAGTCACATCCCCTTCACCAGCAGGGTAGTGAAGATCCAAAACCTCAAAGGTGGGCATGATTTCATCCACGCCGACAACAGCATAGCCCTCTGGATCCGGACGACAGTGGTAAGTTGGTGTGGGTTCAATTGGTAAGGCATAGCCGACCGCCACCTTCATTGATATGTTCACAACTTTGACATGTAGCTCGCAGTGTGTCATCTCTGTGATAGCATCCACTAGGTAGCCAACAGGAGCCATCGTCGGTGCATCATCGGCATCGCCAATGTCATCACCCGGGACCTCGGTGGAAGCCACACTGCTTTTTCGATTATTCGATAGGCCGGTAGCATCGAATGCAGTGTGCTGCTGAGATGGGCCGGTAGTACTTTGCTCTTTAAGTGTGTTAATTTCATCTTGTTGTTGCTTTAATCGTTCTTCAATTAAACGCATTCGCTCTTTCTGACTTTCTGCTTCAACTGCCGCCCTGTCCTTACTCCTCTGACGGCTTCTATCAGGATATTTCTTCCTCTCTTCGGGAAACCCAGTCCTCCATGATTGGGAGCCTATTGTGCCTCGTGTTCGTCCATCATGTTCCTTATTTCCAAGGGCGAGTGTGAGCTCATCATTCTCTCTATCGGGAATGAAGTCCCCATCTTTAACAGCCTTTACTGCTTTTCTGATCCTCTCGATTGGCAAGGGGTCTTCTTTATGTCGTATGTTATATATACACCTCCCTTCCGAGTCCAACGTGCCCCCATGCCCGTAAAACCAATTCCTTGCACGTTCTACCCAATCGTCTGTCTCTGGGGTGATCTTTTTATCACGCAGTTCCTGCTCAAGTTTCTCCCACTTAGGAATGCCAACCCTGTAGCCACCTTGCCCCATAGTATGGTGATACTTCTTCTTAGCAGCATTCAGCTTATTCGTTTCAGACATTTTCTTAGCTTTTTCTGATTTCTTGTATTCCACAAACTCATCCCAGAATGGTTTTATCTTCTCAAACTGAATATTCTTGAAATCGGGAGTCTTCTTTTTCACGACATAGTGAAGGTGCAATCTTTTCTTCCAGTTGGTGAAACACTGGGCCATCTTCTTCAAATCCCACTCCCTGACCTTAGCCTCCATGGCTCTCCCATGTTGTAAGGCGTCCTCAACTGGATCCTCCGCATTTGGATCCAGCTCTATCTTCGGTAGTTTGAAATTAACCATGAGCCTCTTCCATAGTAAATCTTTGGCGTGGTTAGGGACAAATAAACATGTTCCCTCTTCATCCGCATTAGCAGGCCTATTCCAATTTCTAATGGTGATCGGGATTAAGTCCCTAACGATTACTCCGCATTGTGCCACAAATTTGGTTGCGACAACTTCGGGAGCTGTCGGTCTGCCGTCTTCAGCGACATCTTCGATCCTGAACCTCTCATGGTCTTGCAACTTTTTGGTTGGGCCTCGTCTGCTCTTTTCAGTAGATTCCTTCGATCCGGAGGGCTAAAAGAAGAAAGATCATCGTTACTATTTCTATATAGATAGCAGATGATTAATTAATGAATTGATTTATATTACATGCACCTCACCGGAGCGGTCGTCTTCTCGATTACACAAGGCATCGCCTTCTCCCTCGCGGAAGGCAACACCTTCAACCTCAAACAAGTTGTCTACTCCGGTAAAAAGAGGATCACTCTCACCGGAGTTGTTCAGAAACGTTGATACGTCTAAATTATCTTCCCCACGGATCACACCTTGGATCAACTCTTCCTTTTCTTCGTCTCTGACGTGTGGGTCCATATTTTCTGCATAGGTGGAAAAACGAATAAGTCAAAGCGGCTAAAGGAGAAAGTTACGAATAAGTCAAAGCGGCTAACGAATATTTTCCGGATCGAAGGTGAAACCCTAATATATACATACACAATAATAAAAATGAAGAGAAACCCTAAACCCTAAGGCTATGAGAGGGGAACATGAGTATAAGGCTACAAAAGGTCTTCGATCTATCTATGGTCTTGATCTCGGTCTTCGATCTCAATCTCGATATCGTATTCTACCGAGAAGAACCAAATCACCGGAAAGAAAGGAAAACAATCAACACATGGCATCGATGCAATGCTCAAGCAATGATGATGATACGACAAGTTAATGTGCATTGGAATGTAACCCTAAAGCATGCTCGACAAGTTAATCGGGGTTCCGAGGGGCGCAAACCCTAACTCAAGGAACTCCGGAATCACCTGTTAGGGTTACTAGGGTGTTCTAATTAAACTTGTCATTTAATTAGATCTATCTATGGTCTTGATCTCGGTCTTCGATCTCGATCTCGATATCGTATTCTACCGAGAAGAACCAAATCACCGGAAAGAAAGGGAAACAATCAACACATGGAATCGATGCAATGCTCAAGCAATGATGATGATACGACAAGTTAATGTGCATTGGAATGTAACCCTAAAGCATGCTCGACAAGTTAATCGGGGTTCCGAGGGGCGCAAACCCTAACTCAAGGAACTCCGGAACCAAGCGACCATGGTGGTGGCTTGTGGTGTGTAGGTGTTGGCTTCCTGTCGCAGCGGTTTCGATCCGGGAGCTTCTCTCCGGCGGCTTCTTGGCGGCTGATGCTTCGTCAACACGTCGGACTTAAGGGTAGTAGGGCTATGAGAGGGGAACATGAGTATAAGTCTACAAAAGGTCTTCGATCTATCTATGGTCTTGATCTCGGTCTTCGATCTCAATCTCGATATCGTATTCTACCGAGAAGAACCAAATCACCGGAAAGAAAGGAAAACAATCAACACATGGCATCGATGCAATGCTCAAGCAATGATGATGATACGACAAGTTAATGTGCATTTGAATGTAACCCTAAAGCATGCTCGACAAGTTAATCGGGGTTCCGAGGGGCGCAAACCCTAACTCAAGGAACTCCGGAATCACCTGTTAGGGTTACTAGGGTGTTCTAATTAAACTTGTCATTTAATTAGATCTATCTATGGTCTTGATCTCGGTCTTCGATCTCGATCTCGATATCGTATTCTACCGAGAAGAACCAAATCACCGGAAAGAAAGGGAAACAATCAACACATGGAATCGATGCAATGCTCAAGCAATGATGATGATACGACAAGTTAATGTGCATTGGAATGTAACCCTAAAGCATGCTCGACAAGTTAATCGGGGTTCCGAGGGGCGCAAACCCTAACTCAAGGAACTCCGGAACCAAGCGACCATGGTGGTGGCTTGTGGTGTGTAGGTGTTGGCTTCCTGTCGCGGCGGTTTCGATCCGGGAGCTTCTCTCCGGCGGCTTCTTGGCGGCTGATGCTTCGTCAACACGTCGGACTCAAGGGCAGTAGGGCTGCCGCTCCTTCGCTGCTTCGCCCTGTGTGTCGGTCGTCCCCTGTGGCAAGGTGCGGGCCGATACCGGAGCTTCTTCGTCGATCTGGAGGAGGAAGAAGATGGTGGACTTGATTGCTTTTTCAAGTTTCTTTTAGGGTCCTCGGTGCTTGTTTTCTGGGCCTCTGTGTAATTTTTATTTCTTAGGCCTCCTGTACTCCAGCGACGTTATTGCAGCAATATATTTCGGGTGCTCTGCACCCGTAATCCGTTCAAAAAAATCAATCTAATTCGGGTGCTCTGTTTTGCCACCAACAGCAGAGGGAGGGGGAGGACAGAGAGGCCGGGAGGGGCGGCGCCGTACCTGACGCGCGGCGGTGGGGGAAGGGCGCGTCGTCGACGGGAAGCAGAGACGCGGGCGCGGCCGGCGGTCGTCGGGGGAAGGAGACGCGCGGGCGGCGCGGTCGTCGGCACGCGGGAAGAGACGCGGGTGGCGGCCGGAGGCGGAGGCGTTGACGACGGAGCCGCTACGGGGAGCGCGCGGCGGTGGCGGGGGCAGCCTGGCGGCGGTGGCGGGGGTAGCCTGGCGGCGTCGTCGTCGGCGTGGGCGCGGGCAGAGGCAGAGGCAGCGGCAGAGAAGTGAGTGGGGAAGGAAAGAAGAAGAGGAGGCACGCTGTTATAACTAAAGGGCCTTTAGTCCCGGTTCGTGGCTCCAACCGGGACTAAAGGGGCATACGTCCCGGTTGGAGCCACCAACCGGGACCTATAGTCCAATTTTCAGCAGCTGAAGGGGCGCGCGCGCAGGGGGCTCTTTCGTCCCGGTTGGTGGCTCCAACCGGGACGTATTCCCCTGTTTTCAAAAAAATTCAGTTATTTTCTCTCTGTTCCCGCCTTATTTTTTATTTTGGGGTTTAAATTTGTAATGTTTTTTAAATGATAATTACTTTGGAATTTAGAAAAACTTTAAACATAAAAAGTGTTTGCATTTGAATAACTAATTCGAAACCATTTTCTGTTTTGAAAAATAATTAATGTAACCATTTAAACTACGAACCATTTAAAATAAATAATGAAATAACTTATATTTTTTAAATATTAATTTGGAATTTAGAAAAACTTTAAACATAAGAAGTGTATGGATTTGAATAAATAATCCAAAACCATTTTCTATTTTTAAAAAATAATTAATGAAACCATTTAAAATTAATTAACTTATATTTTTGAATATTAATTTGGAATTTAGAAAAATTTTAAACATAAAAAGTGTTTGGATTTAAATAAATAATTCAAAAACATTTTCTGTTTTAAAAAATAATTAATTTAACCATTTAAAATATGAACCATTTACAATTAAAAATGAATTAACTTATATATTTTTAATATCAATTTGGAATTTAGAAAAACTTTAAACATAAAAGTGTATGGATTTGAATAAATAATCCAAAACCATTTTATATTTTTAAAAAATAAATAATGTAACCTTTTAAAATGAATTAACTTATATTTTTAAATATTAATTTGGAATTTAGAAAAACTTTAAACATAAAAAGTGTTTGGATTTAAATAAATAATTCAAAACCATTTTCTCCTGCAACATTGTTCTCCATACCAATGTCCACACACATGCATAATATGGGCACAACATCACAAACTATGCCGTGATTCAGCACATAACATCGGTCATTTGGACCGAAAAAGCCATGAAACCTCGAACATGATAGGTCATTTTGTGAAGGTTTTTTCGAAACATGATCAATATACCAAGTATGGTATTTTTCCTTTCAACTATGTAACATAATATGACACCACGCGAAGGATTTTCATTGTTCGGATTTTTTTTGAATTTATTATGCCCGTTTTGAATTATCTGAATTTCTAACTATGGTTGAACCGGTGTGCATGAAGATAGGGGATGAGCATCGTTAGAACTTGCATTGGATCTCTGAAGAAACCACATATTGCGATTCTAAAATGATTTTTTCAAAAAATCACGGGCGATAGATCATGTACCTGTAGTACAAACCGGACCCACTTCCTGCCGATTCGGCAGACATTTGTCCTTTTTACCCGGGATGGACGAAAAGGTTTGAGATGTACCGGTTGGGAGATAGTCCATGTAAGGTGGTCTAGTATTTTAGGAAAATAGGACGGTAGCATTCTGAAACGGCATTTTGGTGGTTACTTCACAAAACGACCCGTTTTTTGCGCTCGGAAAATGGAAACGGGCTTTTCCGTGCGACAAAAAGGAAAACTTCCTCCTGCAACATTGTTCTCCATACCAATTTCCACACACATGCATAATATGGGCACAACATCACAAACTATGCCGTGATTCAGCACATAACATCGGTCATTTAGACCGAAAAAGCGATGAAACCTCGAACATGATAGGTCATTTTGTGAAGGTTTTTTCGAAACATGATCAATATACCAAGTCTGGTATTTTTCCTTTCAAATATGTAACATAATATGACACCAAGCGAAGGATTTTCATTGTTCGGATTTTTTTTGAATTTATTATGCCCGTTTTGAATTATCTGAATTTCTAACTATGGTTGAACCGGTGTGCATGAAGATAGGGGACGAGCATCGTTAGAAATTGCATTGGATCTCTGAAGAAACCACATATTGCGAGTCTAAAAATGATTTTTTCAAAAAATCACGGGCGATAGATCATGTACCTGTAGTACAAACCGGACCCACTTCCTGCCGATTCGGCAGACATTTGTCCTTTTTACCCGGGATGGAAGAAAAGGTTTGAGATGTACCGGTTGGGAGATAGTCCATGTAAGGTGGTCTAGTATTTTAGGAAAATGGGACGGTAGCATTGTGAAACGGCATTTTGGTGGTTACTTCACAAAACGACCCGTTTTTTGCGCTCGGAAAATGGAAAAGGGCTTTTCCGTGCGACAAAAAGGAAAACTTCCTCCTGCAACATTGTTCTCCATACCAATGTCCACACAAAACGGGACTAACACTCAAGACATTTATTAATATTAAAAACTGAGACTACAAAACCGGGACTAAAGGCCACAAACCGCGAAAGATATCCTTCGGTCAAGCCACAAACCGCGAAAGACATTAACTAGAGTTACATAATATGAGCATGAACTTCTTGGCATATGTCATTCCTTATGACCGCTTCAGACGTAACCATGGAGCATCTTCTTTACTTAACGGAATGCTTGGGTCAGTTTTCACTGTGAAGGGCGGAATTTCATCAAACTTATTATAATCTTCTGACATGTCTGTCTTGTCCTCGATTCCCACGATGTTTCTTTTCCCTGAAAGAACTATGTGACGCTTTGGCTCATCATATGATGTATTCGTTTGCATATTTTTTCTTTTTTTCGGTCTGGAGGACATGTCCTTCACATAGAAAACCTGAGACACATCATTGCCTAGGACGAATGGTTCATCTCTATAACCAAGATTGTTGAGATCCACTGTTGTCATTTCGTACAACTGATCTATCTTTACCCCTTCCCCATTCAGGTTGACCCATTTGCAGCGAAACAAAGGGACCTTAAAAGAGACTCCATAGTCTAGTTCCCATATCTCCTCTATGTAACCATAATATGTGTCCTTTTGTCCATTCTCGTCTATTGCATCAAAGCGGACACCACTATTTTGGTTGGTGCTCTTTTTATCTTGGGCGATCGTGTAGAATGTATTCCCATTTATTTCGTACCCTTGGAAATTCAATACAGTAGAAGATGGTGACGCGGCCAACAAGTATAGCTGATCTCCAACAGTGGTGTCATTCAAGAGATGTGTCCGCATCCAACCACCGAAAGACTTCATGTGTTCATCTGTAATCCATGATTCAGGCTTCCCCGGGTTTTTGGAGCGTACAATATTCTTGTGTTCCTCGATATACGGAGCTGCCAAGGTGGAATTATGTAGAACTGTATAGTATGCTTTAGTGAAAGAATCCCCGTCCCTACATATCATTGCTTTCTTTCCCAGCGTGCCTTTTCCACTTAGTCTTCCCTCATGCCGCGAGTCAGAAACACCAATCGGCTTAAGGTCAGGAATAAAGTCAACACAAAACTCAATGACCTCCTCTGTTCCATATCCCTTGGAGATGCTTCCTTCTGGTCTAGCACGGTTATGAACATATTTCTTTAAGACTCCCATGAACCTCTCAAAGGGGAACATATTGTGCAGAAATACCGGACCGAGAATGGCAATCTCTTCCACTAGATGAACCAGGAGATGCGTCATAATATTGAAGAAGGATGGTGGGAACACCAATTCAAAACTAACAAGACATTGTACCACATCCTTCTGTAACCTTGGCAGAATATCTGGATTGATTACCTTCTGAGATATTGCATTGAGGAATGCACACAGCTTCACAATGGGTACTCGAACATTTTCCGGTAGAAGCCCCCTCAATGCAATCGGAAGCAACTGCGTCATAATCACGTGACAGTCATGAGACTTCAGGTTTTGGAACTTTTTCTCTGCCATATTTATTATCCCCTTTATATTAGATGAGAAGCCCGATGGCACCTTGATACTGTAAAGGACTTTAAAAAAGATTTCCTTCTCTACTTTGGTAAGAGCATAGCTGGCACGACTTAAGTGACGCCCTTTATCCGTCTTGTTATCTGTATGCATGTTCTTTGGGTCTTTCATAATTTGTTGGTCCTCCCGTGCTTCAGGTGTATCTTTTGTCTTCCCATACACGCCTAGGAATCCTAGCAGGTTCACGCAGAGATTCTTCGTCACGTGCATCACGTCGATTGAAGAGCGGACACACAGGACTTTCCAATATGGCAGCTCCCAAAATATAGATTTCTTCTTCCACATGGGTGCGTGTCCTGTAGCGACGTCGTTCGGAACTGATTGACCGCCGGGACCCTTTACAAAGATTACTTCTATGTCCTTGACCATACCAAATACATCATCACCAGCAGAGAGTTTAGGCTTCTTTCGGTGATCTGCCTCACCTTTGAAATGCTTGCCTTTCTTTCTTACGGGATGATTGGTCGGAAGAAATCGTCGATTCGCCAGGTACACAACCTTCTTGCATTTATGCAAATATGTACCTTCGGTCTTATCTAAACAGTGGGTGCATGCCTTATATCCTTTGTTTGTCTGTCCTGAAAGGTTACTAAGAGCAGGCCAATCATTGATGGTTACGAATAACAACCCTCGTAGATTAAATGGATCCTGTTTGTTCTCATCCCACGCACGTACACCTGGTTTGCCCCACAACTGTAAGAGTTCTTCAACTAATGGCCTAAGGTACACATCAATGTCGTTGCCCGGTTGCTTCGGGCCTTGGATGAGCACTGGCATCATAATGAACTTACGCTTCATGCACAACCAAGGAAGCAGGTTGTAGATACATAGAGTCACGGGCCAGGTGCTGTGACTGCAGCTCTGCTCCCCAAAAGGATTCATGCCATCCGTACTTAGACCAAACCATAAGTTCCTTGCGTCACCTGCAAAGTCTGGGAAGTCTCTCTCGATTTTTCTCCACTGTGACCCATCAGCAGGGTGTCTCAACTTCCCGTCTTTCTTACGGTCTTCTTTGTGCCATCGCAACAACCTGGCATGCTCTTTGTTTCTGAACATGCGTTTCAACCTTGGTATTATAGGAGCATACCACATAACCTTAGCAGGAACCCTCTTCCGGAGGGGCTCTCCCTCAACATCACCAGGGTCATCTCGTCTGATCTTATACCGCAACGCGTTGCATACTGGGCATTTATCTAAATTCTCATACTCCTTACCGCGGTAGAGGACGCAGTCATTAATGCATGCATGTATCTTTTGCACATCTAATCCCAGAGGACAGAGAGTCTTCTTTGCTTCGTAGGTACTCTCGGGAAGTTCGTTATGTTTTGGAAACTTCGGCTTCATTATTTTTAGCATCTTTTCAAATGAGGAGTCAGTTAGACCACACTCTGCCTTCCATCGCAACAATTCCAGTGTGGTACCGAGCTTTGTGCTGCCATCTTCACAATTTGGGTACAACAATTTCTTGTGATCTTCTAACATGCCCTCTAACTTCAACTTCTCATTTTCTGTTTCAAAGTCTCGCTTTGCATCAGAAATGACCCTACCAAGTTCATCAGCCGGCTCATCTGATGCCTGTTCTTCACCTCTTTCCTCTCCATTGTCTTCCATTGCAGTATCACTGTATTCAGGAAACATATGATGATAGTTGTTATCATCATCTTCTTCTTCTTCACCATCTTCCATCATAACCCCTCTTTCCCCGTGCTTGGTCCAGCAATTATAGTTGGGCATGAAACCTTTCATAATCAGGTGGCCGCGAATGATTTTCGAGGAAGAGTACTCCTTGTTGTTCCGACATTGAACACATGGACAACGTATAAATCCATTCTCTTTGTTTGCCGTAGCCACATCGATAAATTTATCCACGCCTTTGATATACCCGGCTACGCGCCGGTCACCGTACATCCATTCCCGACCGTTCATCTGCATCATATAAGTAAGTTTATCAAAAAACAGTACATCATAAATAGTGAAATAACCTATTCACACCGACACATGAATTGTATCAATGACCTAGAAAAGATAAGATTGCTAACCTCGATCGAGGAAAATAAAGAGGAGAAAGCTCAAGTGCGTCTCGGACACCTTCTATATTTTTGTTCTATGAGAAATTCAACGGAATTATTCACTCAAACATTTCATCAAACACCTTCAATGCATGCATGAGAAAAAACTAGCACACACCCTCTCACACCTTCCACCATTCGAAAAAACAGAGTGGAGGCAGAGGGGGCTGGGGCGTTGCATTTATAGAGGGCAGGGGTCTTTAGTCCCGGTTGGAGCCAGCAACCGGGACTAAAGGTGCGTGCCACGCCACGTGGCTGTGGCCAAATCTTTAGTCCCGGTTGGTGGCTCCAACCGGGACGCATGCCCCCTTACCAACCGGGACGCATGCCCCCTGGCCCCGTGCCCGCTCCAACCGGGACGCGTGTCAGCATTAGTCCCGGTTGGTGCTCCGAGGGGTCGCGAACGGATACCCCTTTTTCCTCTAGTGTAACGCTATGATCTTTAGCGCGATATAGCAAGCTATTTAGAAAATAGTGCTGTAGCGAGAAACATCATGAAAACATAACATGAACTTTCCAAATAGGCTATAGCGCGCTATTTTTTCTATGCTCCCACGAAGTAGTACTCCTATCTTAAGCACTAATCCAAGTTTATTGGATTACTCCTATCTCTTACGCAGCTGCTGCGCTCCTGCAACCTGTGGACGCTTTCCCAGCCATTGTGAGGCAAAAAGGTGAGCTCCAAGATGAGTCTCTATGGCTAGAGATCGTAGAGAAAGATGCCTAGCTTGGAGCTTTGGATAGATCATCATGGAATCACTGTGACGGAAATCATTGGGTTAGTTTACCTTGTGCCGCGTGCCTGACTTTTTACGTTGTGTATGGAAAAGAAAAACACAACGAGACTTTCCAGATTTGGACATATAAGAAGATCCAGAGTCGAATATCCTATCCATTACCGAAATTTGGAGAGAGATTTTACTTATTGCATCGTCCAACTCCGATGTTACCTGCCGACCCTGACCAAGTGGTTTAGCGGCTATACCGCTTGTCCGGACACAAGGTGAGTTTTGGTTTTTTTTTTCGCTCTGCAAAACTACATAAAGAATTAAATTGTTTAATAGTATCCTTCTTTGCTGAAAAGAGGCCGTATAGATTTGTTCCAAAGTTAAACCGTGTAAAGTTTGATAAAATCCTCGATGTATTTTTCTTCAGGGGTGTCTATACTGGTGGTTTGATCAATAAATATGTGGACCTTTTTGTAAAAGTGGAAGAGTTATGATATATATATATATTCATATTGTGTCTAATATTATAATAATTGTAAATGTTTTTGGTATAAACTTGGTCGAACTCTACAATGTTCGACTTTGCAGAAAGTTTATACACCTTCCTTTTAAGAACGGATGTAGTAGTATTTATATTTTAGCCTTGCCTCCAAACTAACGTAGGAATTTTTTTAAAACAAAAAAGATTGTTCTCTTAATTTTATTTGAACTATGTATCAGATTTGTGATATTTATAACGCATGGATTGTGCATTTAAAACACTGTACCTCCAATGCTAAAATACTATCTGCCACCACAGATAGTTCAACAAGATACTCTTGGTTTTATTTCCTTGCCATTGTGCAAACTGTCATGAAGTTGGAGACCGATAATTAACTCATCTAGAGAAACCGTGTTTATCATGACAAGCATCGACTGTAAACAAAGAAAACATCCAATGTTCTTGGCTTGATTTTCTTGGTTCGAAAAAGTCAAAGAAAGGTGGTTTTATCTAAGTTGAGGTGTATCTACATCCTTACTTTTTCTAAAAAATTCCGATGTACTAGAAATTCTGAAAACTAATCTAAACCTTGTAATACAAAGTGAGATTGGCTAGCAAAGTTGCATGCCAATATGTTGATCGATTGAGTTTTTTAGGAGAAACAAAAGGTATAAATTACCAATTTAAGCTTCACAAATATTTTCTCTCACTAGTGGAAAAAGGGCCATCCGTTCGCGACCCCTCAGAGCATTAGTCCCGGTTGCGCCACCAACCGGGACTAATGCTGGCACGCGTCCCGGTTCGAGCGGGCATAGGCCAGGGGGCATGCGTCCCGGTTGGTAAGGGGGAATACGTCCCGGTTGGAGCCACCAACCGGGACTAAAGGTTTGGCCACAGCCATAGCCACGTGGCGTGGCACACACCTTTAGTCCCGGTTGCTGGCTCCAACCGGGACGTATTCTCCCACCCTCTATAAATGCAACGCCCCAGCCCCCTCTGCCTTCACTCTGTTTTTTCTCTTGGTGGAAGGTGTGAGGGGTCTGCTAGTTTTTTCTCTTGTATGCATGCATTGAAGGTGTTTGATGAAATGTTTGAGTGAATAATCCCGTTGAATTTCTCATAGAACAAAAATATAGAAGGTGTCCGAGACGCACTTGAGCTTTCTCCTCTTTATTTCCCTCGATCGAGGTTAGCAATCTTATCTTTTCTAGGTCATTGATACAATTCATGTGTCGATGTGAATTGGTTATTTCACTATTTATGATGTCCTGTTTTTTGATAAACTTACTTATATGATGTAGATGAACGGTCGGGAATGGATGTATGGTGACCGGCGCGTAGCCGAGTATATGAAAGGCGTGGATAAATTTATCGATGTGGCTACGGCAAACAAAGAGAATGGTTTTATACGTTGTCCATGTGTTCAATGTCGGAACAACAAGGAGTACTCTTCCTCGAAAATCATTCGCGGCCACCTGATTATGAAAGGTTTCATGCCTAACTATAATTGCTGGACCAAGCACGGGGAAAGAGGGGTTATGATGGAAGATGGTGAAGAAGAAGATGATGATAACAACTATCATCATATGTTTCCTGAATACAGTGATACTGCAATGGAAGACAATGGAGAGGAAAGAGGTGAAGAACGGGCATTAGATGAGCCGGCTGATGAACTTCGTAGGGTCATTTCTGATGCAAAGCAAGACTGTGAAACAGAAAATGAGAAGTTGAAGTTAGTGGGCATGTTAGAAGATCACAAGAAATTGTTGTACCCAAATTGTGAAGATGGCAGCACAAAGCTCGGTACCACACTGGAATTGTTGCAACGGAAGGCAGAGTGTGGTCTAACTGACTACTCATTTGAAAAGATGCTGAAAATAATGAAGCCGAAGTTTCCAAAACATAACGAACTTCCCGAGAGTACCTACGAAGCAAAGAAGACTCTCTGTCCTCTGGGATTAGATGTGCAAAAGATACATGCATGCATTAATGACTGCATCCTCTACCGCTGTAAGGAGTATGAGAATTTAGATAAATGCCCGGTATGCAATGCGTTGCGGTATAAGATCAGACGAGATGACCCTGGTGATGTTGAGGGAGAGCCCCTCCGGAAGAGGGTTCCTGCTAAGGTTATGTGATATGCTCCTATAATACCAAGGTTGAAACGCATGTTCAGAAACAAAGAGCATGCCAGGTTGTTGCGATGGCACAAAGAAGACCGTAAGAAAGACGGGAAGTTGAGACACCCTGCTGATGGGTCACAGTGAAGAAAAATCGAGAGAGACTTCCCAGACTTTGCAGGTGACGCAAGGAACTTATGGTTTGGTCTAAGTACGGATGGCATGAATCCTTTTGGGGAGCAGAGCTGCAGTCACAGCACCTGGCCCGTGACTCTATGTATCTACAACCTGCCTCCTTGGTTGTGCATGAAGCGTAAGTTCATTATGATGCCAGTGCTCATCCAAGGCCCGAAGCAACCGGGCAACGACATTGATGTGTACCTTAGGCCATTAGTTGAAGAACTCTTACAGTTGTGGGGCAAACCAGGTGTACGTGTGTGGGATGAGAACAACGCCATTTGATCTATGAGGGTTGTTACTCGTAACCATCAATGTTTGGCCTGCTCTTAGTAACCTTTCAGGACAGACAAACAAGGGATATAAGGCATGCACCCACTGTTTAGATAAGACTGAAGGTACATATTTGCATAAATGCAAGAAGGTTGTGTACCTGGCAAATCGACGATTTCTTCCGACAAATCATCCGGTAAGAAAGAAAGGCAAGCATTTCAAAGGTGATGCAGATTACCGGAAGAAGCCTGAACTCCCTGTTGGTGATGATGTATTTGGTATGGTCAAGGACATAGAAGTAATCTTTGGAAAGGGTCCCGACGGTCAATCAGTTCCGAACGACATCGCTACAGGACACGCACCCATGTGGAAGAAGAAATCTATATTTTGGGAGCTGCCATATTGGAAAGTCCTGCGTGTCCTCTCTTCAATCGATGTGATGCACGTGACGAAGAATCTCTGCGTGAGCCTGCTAGGATTCCTAGGCGTGTATGGGAAGACAAAAGATACACCTGAAGCACGGGAGGACCAACAAATTATGAAAGACCCAAAGAACATGCATACACATAACAAGACGGATAAAGGGCGTCACTTAAGTCGTGACAGCTATGCTCTTACCAAAGCAGAGAAGGAAATCTTTTTTGAAGTCCTTTATAGTATCAAGGTGCCGTCGGGCTTCTCATCTAATATAAAGGGCATAATAAATATGGCAGAGAAAAATTTCCAAAACCTGAAGTCTCATGACTGTCACGTGATTATGACGCAGTTGCTTCCGATTGCATTGAGGGGGCTTCTACCGGAAAATGTTCGAGTACCCATTGTGAAGCTGTGTGCATTCCTCAATGCAATATCTCATAAGGTAATCAATCCAGATATTCTGCCAAGGTTACAGAAGGATGTGGTACAATGTCTTGTTAGTTTTGAATTGGTGTTCCCACCATCCTTCTTCAATATTATGACGCATCTCCTGGTTCATCTAGTGGAAGAGATTGCCATTCTCGGTCCGGTATTTCTGCACAATATGTTCCCCTTTGAGAGGTTCATGGGAGTCTTAAATAAATATGTTCATAACCGTGCTAGACCAGAAGGAAGCATCTCCAAGGGATATGGAACAGATGAGGTCATTGAGTTTTGTGTTGACTTTATTCCTGACCTTAAGCCGATTGGTGTTTCTGACTCGCGGCATGAGGGAAGACTAAGTGGAAAAGGAACGCTAGGAAAGAAAGCAATGATATGTAGGGACGGGGGGGATTCTTTCACTAAAGCACACTACACAGTTCTACATAATTCCACCTTGGCAGCTCCGTATATCGAGGAACACAAGAATATTGTACACTCCAAAAACCCGGGGAAGCCTGAATCATGGATTACAGATGAACACATGAAGTCTTTCGGTGGTTGGATGCGGACACATCTCTTGAATGACACCACTGTTGGAGATCAGCTATACTTGTTGGCCGCGTCACCATCTTCTACTGTATTGAATTTCCAAGGGGACGAAATAAATGGGAATACATTCTACACGATCGCCCAAGATAAAAAGAGCACCAACCAAAATAGTGGTGTCCGCTTTGATGCAATAGACGAGAATGGACAAAAGGACACATATTATGGTTACATAGAGGAGATATGGGAACTAGACTATGGAGTCTCTTTTAAGGTCCCTTTGTTTCGCTGCAAATGGGTCAACCTGAATGGGGAAGGGGTAAAGATAGACCAGTTGTACGGAATGACAATAGTGGATCTCAACAATCTTGGTTATAGAGATGAACCATTCGTCCTAGCCAATGATGTGTCTCGGGTTTTCTATGTGAAGGACATGTCCTCCAGACCGAAAAAAAGAAAAAATATGCAAACGAATACATCATATGATGAGCCAAAGCGTCACATAGTTCTTTCAGGGAAAATAAACATCGTGGGAATCGAGGACAAGACAGACATGTCAGAAGATTATAATAAGTTTGATGAAATTCCGCCCTTCACAGTGAAAACTGACCCAAGCATTCCGTTAAGTAAAGAAGATGCTCCATTGTTACGTCTGAAGCGATCATAAGGAAGGACATATGCCAAGAAGTTCATGCTCATATTATGTAACTCTAGTTCATGTCTTTCGCGGTTTGTGGCTTGACCGAAGGATATCTTTCGCGGTTTGTGGCCTTTAGTCCCGGTTTTGTAGTCTCAGTTTTTAATATTAATAAATGTCTTGAGTGTTAGTCCCGTTTTGTGGCTGGAACGGGACTATGAAGAAGTTGTCCCGATTCGTACTTACCATTAAGATCTGATCTCCAAACACGCGCAGTCACATATTAGGGAGTGCCTCTATGACCAGTTTCTTGGAGATGCCAGAGGACTGGGATCCGGCGGCATCTCCCTGAAACTGGTCGTAGTGGTGTCCCTGCTCTCGAAAACCATCTTGCAGCTTGTAACTTCTCTAACTAGATCAATACGCCTCGGAGCTAACTAATTTCACATATTAGGGAGTGCCTCTATGACCAGTTTCTCGGAGATGCCGGAGGACTGGGCTCCGTCGGCATCTCCCTGAAACTGGCCGCAGTGGTGTCCCTGCTCTCGAAAACCATCTTGCAGCTTGTAACTTCTCTAACTAGATCAATACGCCTCGGAGCTAACTAATTTCACATATTAGGGAGTGCCTCTATGACCAGTTTCTCGGAGATGCCGGAGGACTGGGCTCCGTCGGCATCTCCCTAAAACTGGCCGCAGTGGTGTCCCTGCTCTCGAAAACCATCTTGGAGCTTGTAACTTCTCTAACTATGTGGTTTCTTCAGAGATCCAATGCAAGTTCTAACGATGCTCGTCCCCTATCTTCATGCACACCGGTTCGACCATAGTTAGAAATTCAGATAATTCAAAACGGGAATAATAAATTCAAAAAAAATCTGAACAATGAAAATCCTTCGCGTGGTGTCATATTATGTTACATAGTTGAAAGGAAAAATACCAGACTTGGTATATTGATCATGTTTCGAAAAAACCTTGACAAAATGACCTATCATGTTCGAGGTTTCATGGCTTTCGGTCCAAATGACCGATGTTATGTGCTGAATCACGGCATAGTTTGTGATGTTGTGCCCATATTATGCATGTGTGTGGACAATGGTATGGAGAACAATGTTGCAGGAGTAAGTTTTCCTTTTTGTCACACGGAAAAGCCCTTTTCCATTTCCCGAGCGCAAAAAACGGGTCGTTTTGTGAAGTAACCACCAAAATACCGTTTCAAAATGCTACCGTCCCATTTTCCTAAAATACTAGACCACCTTACATGGACTATCTCCCAACAGGGACATCTCAAACCTTTTCGTCCATCCCGGGTAAAAAGGACAAATGTCTGCCGAATCGGTAGGAAGTGGGTCTGGTTTGTACTACAGGTACATGATCTATCGCCCGTGATTTTTTGAAAAAAATCATTTTTAGACTCGCAATATGTGGTTTCTTCAGAGATACAATGCAAGTTCTAACGATGCTCGTCCCCTATCTTCATGCACACCGGTTCGACCATAGTTAGAAATTCAGATAATTCAAAACGGGCATAATAAATTCAAAAAAAATCCGAACAATGAAAATTCTTCGCGTGGTGTCATATTATGTTACATAGTTGAAAGGGAAAATACCAGACTTGGTATATTGATCATGTTTCGAAAAAACCTTCACAAAATGACCTATCATGTTCGAGGTTTCATGGCTTTCGGTCCAAATGACCGATGTTATGTGCTGAATCACGGCATAGTTTGTGATGTTGTGCCCATATTATGCATGTGTGTGGACATTGGTATGGAGAACAATGTTGCAGGAGGAAGTTTTCCTTTTTGTCGCACGGAAAAGCCCTTTTCCATTTTCCGAGCGCAAAAAACGGGTCGTTTTGTGAAGTAACCACCAAAATGCCGTTTCATAATGCTACCTTCCCATTTTCCTAAAATACTAGACCACCTTACATGGACTATCTCCCAACAGGGACATCTCAAACCTTTCCGTCCATCCCGGGTAAAAAGGACAAATGTCTGCCGAATCGGCATGAAGTGGGTCTGGTTTGTACTACAGGCACATGATCTATCGTCCGTGATTTTTTGAAAAAATCATTTTTAGACTCGCAATATGTGGTTTCTTCAGAGATACAATGCAAGTTCTAACGATGCTCGTCCCCTATCTTCATGCACACCGGTTCGACCATAGTTAGAAATTCAGATAATTCAAAACGGGCATAATAAATTCAAAAAAAATCTGAGCAATGAAAATCCTTCGCGTGGTGTCATATTATGTTACATAGTTGAAAGAAAAAATACCAGACTTGGTATATTGATCATGTTTTGAAAAAACCTTCACAAAATGACCTATCATGTTCGAGGTTTCATGGCTTTCGGTCCAAATGACCGATGTTATGTGCTGAATCACGACATAGTTTGTGATGTTGTGCCCATATTATGCATGTGTGTGGACATTGGTATGGAGAACAATGTTGCAGGAGGAAGTTTTCCTTTTTGTCGCATGGAAAAGCCTTTTTCCATTTTCCGACACTCACCCCTATTATTAGTGCTGACTCGTGTTTTGTCCCGGTTGGTGTCTCCAACCGGGACTAAAGGTTCATCTTTAGTCCCGGTTGGTGACACCATCCGGGACAAGGTACACGCCGCACGACATAATGTCGACACGCCATTTTTCCCGCCATTTTTCTTCCCGCCAGTTCTTCCCTCCAGTTTTTCCAGCCAGTTCTTCACTCCATTTTCATTGCACATCTCTAGACTCATATATGCAACCTCATCACTCTTTCCCATGGCTTCCACTGTAGCACTAACTCCCAGGGAGGCGGAGGCGCTTTGCGCCTCGAACTACCCCTGCCCGTCGGGCTACTGTGTCCCCATCGGCTGGATGCTAAGCGCCGGAGGCGTGCCGGTTCCTCCTGTCCCTCTAGGTGTGGCGCGTCGGATGGCCATCACGAACCACTACTACTTCGAGCTCACGCCGGAGCAGCGGAGGAATCCCAGATGGCATCCCGACTTGGGAAGCCTTCTTCGTGGATCGGCGTGAGAGGGCACTCGCCAGGCACGAGGAGGAGGGCCCACCTCCTCCGAACTTCAACGAGGCCGGCCGTCGGCTGTGGTGGCGCGGCCGGACTCTCCAGAGCGTCATGGCCTATGACACGGCCGCCGACTCTAGCCCCCACATGCGCTACCCTCAAGTCCAGCCCACTCGTACTCAACCTTCAAGGTTCAACTACGGCGACCCCGACGATGATAGCGACGACGACGCGGCGAGTACGACGACTACAGTGGCGAGTATTACAGGTGTAGGCAGGAGCATGACTGAATTATTCCAACATTGCAAAACAAGTTCGGCCGATTGTGGCTTAATCTGGCCATGTATCTTAATTTTCAGTTCTTCTATGTAACTTTGTGTTAGTTGCGTTATGTACTTTAATTCTAGTTCTATCCTAATCAAATTTACTTTCCGCCCATTATTTTCCGTCCTTTTTTTTCCGCCCATTAAAAACAGAAAATGGTTTTGAATTACTTATTCAAATCCAAACATTTTTTATGTTAATTTTTTTTCTAAATTCCAAATTGATATTAAAAAAATATAAGTTAATTCATTTTAAATTGTAAATGGTTCATATTTCAAATGGTTACATTAATTATTTTTTAAAACAGAAAATGGTTTTGAATTATTCATTCAAATCCAAACACTTTTTATGTTTAAAGTTTTTCTAAATTCCAAATTAATATTCAAAAATATAAGTTAATTCATTTTAAATGGTTACATTAATTATTTTTTAAAAATAGAAAATGGTTTTGGATTATTTATTCAAATCCATACACTTTTTATGTTTAAAGTTTTTCTAAATTCCAAATTGATATTAAAAAAATATAAGTTAATTCATTGTTAATTATAAATGGTTCATATTTTAAATGGTTACATTAATTATTTTTTAAAACAGAAAATGGTTTTGAATTATTTATTCAAATCCAAACACTTTTTATGTTTAAAGTTTTTCTAAATTCCAAAGTAATATTCAAAAATATAAGTTAATTCATTTTAAATGGTTACATTAATTATTTTTTAAAAATAGAAAATGGTTTTGGATTATTTATTCAAATCCATACACTTTTTATGTTTAAAGTTTTTCTAAATTCCAAATTGATATTAAAAAAATAAGTTAATTCATTTTTAATTGTAAATGGTTCATATTTTAAATGGTTACATTAATTATTTTTTAAAATAGAAAATGGTTTTGAATTATTTATTCAAATCCATACTCTTTTTATGTTTAAAGTTTTTCTAAATTCCAAATTAATATTCAAAAATATAAGTTAATTTATTTTAAATGGTTACATTAATTATTTTTTTAAAATAGAAAATGGTTTTGGATTATTTATTCAAATCCATACACTTTTTATGTTTAAAGTTTTTCTAAATTCCAAATTGATATTAAAAAAATATAAGTTAATTCATTTTTAATTGTAAATGGTTCATATTTTAAATGGTTACATTAATTATTTTTTAAAACAGAAATTGGTTTTGAATTATTTATTCAAATCCAAACACTTTTTATGTTTAAAGTTTTTCTAAATTCCAAATTAATTATCATTTAAAAAACAATACAAATTTAAACCCCAAAATAAAAAATAAGGCGGGAACAGAGAGAAAATACCTGAATTTTTTTGAAAACAGGGGAATATGTCCCGGTTGGAGCCACCAACCGGGACTAAAGACCCCCTGCGCGTGCGCGCCCCTTCATCTGCTGAAAATTGGAGTATACGTCCCGGTTGGCGGCTCGGGAAAAGGGGATGTCGGTGGCCGGTTCCGCAGGACATGGGAGGCGTGCAAGGACGCGTGGGGCGGGTGTATTGTGGCAAGATAGAGGCAGAAGCTCTGTTTGCTCGGGATTCGGTTAGCGGCGCCGAGTGATGGGGATGTGCCTACCGGGGTATACCCAGCAGGACGTTTCCGACTGGCCCAAGAACTGGCGAGTGGGCCTGCAAGATGGCGACTGGATCGCAGCCCAGCAAGGATCCAAGCGACTGGAAGCTGAAGGCCCAGGCGAGTAGATAGGCCCAGTCGTATTAGGTTAAACGAGTACCGAAGCCTTAACTGATTTGGTTGAGATATGTAAACCCTAGGGGAGGTGAGCCTATATAAACCTCCCTGCAGGGCGTGTAGAGCTACGTTCCATCATACACCCAAGCGACTCGCCGCCTAGCCGCCGAGCTCGCCCATTGTACCACCTCCATAATACAATCTAGCAGGAGTAGGTCTTTACCCTCTGGGGGGCCGAACCTGGGTAAAACCCTGTGTCTCCGCCCTCATATCGCACCGCAGATGGCTGGCCGCCCTTGCCCCTCGTTCTACTACTCGCTGCCGATTGCAGCATCTGCCGTGACCATTCCCACGACAGTGGCGCCCACCGTGGGGCCTGGCCGGTCTGGCCGGTGTTCTGCGGTGAGATCCAATCTGCCCATCAACGAGACGGTCTCCACCGGCCGCATGATAGCGATCGGCGAGATGCTCCAAATCTTGCCGAGCAGCTACGTCCCGGCGGCGCGACCCGTCACGCACAGCGTGATCCTGCCGGTCGACACGATCAGCCTCTTCGTCGGCCTCACCGACGTCATCGTCTCGGAGGACTCGGCTCGCATCCGCGAGTCGCCGCCACGCGATCGGCTCTCCGAGAGCCAGATCCGCATGATCCATCGCCTCGCCTCCGAGTACAACTCGGCCCACAGCGACGTGGCCGAAAACTCAGCGGCCGCAGAAGACGCGGCCCTCAATGACGACGCCGACTCGGCGACCCCGGCGTCACTCGCCGGGTCCATCACCGCGGCTTCACCCGCGGGCTCCATCACCCAGGTCTCCAACGTGGGAGACTTCGAGGACCCTTCCATCCTCGGGATCTTCGAATTCGACTCCGGGTCGGAAAACTCCGCCGACCTCCACGACGGAACCGGTCGCCACGCCGCGACCTACATGGCGACCGGCACCGAGCCGCCGGAGGACCCCTTCTCCACCCCAATCCCTCCTAACACCACGGCAACGGAGGTCGAGGAACTCCGCCTGAAACTGGCGGAGGCGGTGCGCAAGGAGCAAGTTGAGCGCGAAAAATTTCGCCTCGAGCAGGTGACGGCGCAGGAACTATCGCGCTACCATCAGCAGCGGATCAGGTCGCGCCTGAACCCCACCGTTCAGGGGCGCGCCCTGAACTTCGACGACGAAAACGACCCGGCCCGCGTGGCCGAGCGCGCGATCTGCGAGAACGCGCCACCAGGAGGAAGCGCCCGGCCCCCGCCAGGGTCGACCGTGATGGGCGCCCCACCTCCACCCAACCGCACACCTCCCAGGGACCAGCCGTGGATAGTAGTATCCTCACGGGAGCGAGACGCCAACGGCCTCCCACTATTCTCCACCCCGATGGACAACCTCGTGGCAGGCCGAGCAGCAGCCGACAACATCACGGCCACGGGCGACGGCGCCCTACAGATCCAGTACGTCAGGGCCCTGCTCGCAAAGGCCGTCGAGCAGCAAAACGCGGGCGCCGACTCGCAGGGTCGAGTATACTCGTGTTCTTCGGGAAGCAGAGCGGCCTCAAGCGGCCGCTCAATGGCGGCAAACACCCTCAACTGCCCGCTACCGGAGCCACTGCAGCTCCAACACCGACCCGCGAACGCGGCACTCTCCACCAACGACCCCAGGCCAGCGACCAACTTCGTCGCCGCCAACGGTCAACCCATCGACGCCCGCACCCACATCATCAACAACCAAAGCTGGCGCGCACGCCAGCCCGACGACCTGTGACACATCCTAACCAATCGCCGCGACGGCGAGCCCATGGGGTCGCTCAGTCGACTCGGCCCCAAGTGCTTCGGACCAATGATCCGAGGCGAAAAGTACCCGCCAAACTTCAAGGTGCCGAAGGAGATAGAAAAGTACGACCCCTCGTACGACCCCGCCGTCTGGCTCGATACATACCTCATGGCAATGGGGACCGCAGGCCACACCGACCTGCTAGCCGCCCGTTACCTCCCCCTGATGATGGAGGGGACGTGCAGGCAGTGGATCAATACCCTCCCCCAGGACAGTATCGACTCCTGGGAGGAGATGCGCGACGCCTTCGTCAAGCACTTCGAGTGCTCCTACACCCGCGCCACCACCATCGAGGACCTGGAGCGATGCGTCCAGGGACCCCGCGAGTCGACCCGCAACTGTGTCCAACGGTGGCAAGAACTCTGGTACAACGCGGTCGGCATCCACCCGGACACCGCGATCCATTGCTTCAAGACCTCGTGCCGCTACGAGCCTCTGGTCGCCAAGCTCAAGCGACACTCCCGCACACTCGACAACATACCGGACCTCCTCGAGATCGCCAAACGGTACGCGGAGGAAGATCCAAACCAGGAAACCGACGACGAGTCAGGAGGTCAACGCCGCACGAGCGGCAACGATAGCGGACGACGGTCCGACCTACGCTACAGCAACACTCGCCTCACCGGCAAGCGCCGCAGTGACGGGCGAGTCGACTTCGTCGCCAACGCCGGGCACGCACAACGCGAGCCCAAGAGCTTCCGCCGCGACGGAGGACAACGCCGCGACGGCGGCAACTACAAGGCCAAGCCAAGGTTAGACCCCGCGGCCCTCCTTAACCAACCGTGTGCGTTTCATATCAGGGAAGGGAAGCCCGCAACACACACAACCGCCGACTGCCACACCCTCAGGGAGATCGAGAAGGCACGGCGAGCGCAGGAGGACCCCGACAATGACCCGCCAAACGGCGGAAAATTCGGCAAAGTGGCCGGCTCGCTCCATACCTTCACAGGCTTCAACACGAAGCGCGAGAAGAAGGTCATCGCCCGCGTCGTCGCCGTCAACGCGGTGGCTCAGGTGGACGTTCCCCAGTTCCTCAACTGGTCGGAGCAGCCCATCACCTGGAGCCGCCAAGACCACTCGCCACGCATCGAGTACCCAGGCCGAGTCGCCCTGGTGGTCAAGCCTAAGGTCGGCGACTACTGGCTCCCCAAGACATTGATGGACGGCGGTAGCTCCATCAACATCCTATACCTGGACACCTTCAGGCGGTTGCGACTCCTGCAGTCGATGATCGAGACGACCCACACCACGTTCCATGGCATCGTCCCCGGTCGGAAGGCGTACCCGATCGGCAAGGTCACGCTGCCAGTCACCTTCGGCACACCAGCAAACTTCCGCACCAAGCGGATCGTCTTCCAGCTGGTGCCCTTCGACAACCCCTACCACTGCGTCCTGGGGCGCCAGGCGTTCGCCAAGTTCATGGCAGCGCCCCACTACGCGTACAACGCAATGAAGCTCCCCGGGCCGTGCGGCGTCATCACCATCAACGGCGACCCCGACATGGCCGCCGAGTGCGAGGCCAAAGGAGCCGAACTCGCTGACGCCATCATCGCGGCAGAGACCAACCACGCCGATGAGCTCGCCAAGTATGCAAGCGGGGTCAACAACGACGACCCCACCATACTCAAGAAGCCCAACTCGGAGGGCGCAAACACCTCAACCTTCGAGGCGACGATGCACACTCGCACCGTCGAGCTGGTCCCAGGCGACTCCAGCCAGACGGGGACGATCGGGACGGGTATGAGCCCAGCCTAGGAAGGCGCGCTCATCGAGTTCCTCCGTGAGAACAGGGACATCTTCGCATGGAAGCCCTCTGTTATGCCTGGTGTCCCTAGGGAGCTCGCTGAGCACAAGCTAAACGCCGACCCCAAAGTGCGACCCGTCAAACAGTCGTTGCGGCCCTTCAATGATGAGCGCCGCCGACCAATCGCCGAGGAGGTGCAGCGTCTACTCGCTGCAGGCTTCATCCGGCCAATCAAATACTCCAAGTGGCTGGCAAACCCAGTCCTGGTCGAGAAGAAGAACGGGACATGGAGGATGTGTATCGACTACACAAACTTGAACAGCGCCTGCCCAAAGGAGCAGTTCGTCCTCCCGCGGATCGACCAAATAATCGATTCCACCGCGGGCTCGGAGTCGCTATGTTTCCTCGACGCCTACTCTGGGTACAAACAGATCAAAATGGTCGTCGAGGACGAGGAGAAGACGGCGTTCATCACGCCATTCGGAGCCTTCTGCTACACCGCCATGACCTTTGGCCTCAAGAACGCCGGGGCGACCTACCAACGGTGCATGCAAGAGTGCCTCGCGAGCCAAATTGGCCGCAACATCCACGTCTACATCGATGACGTGGTCGTAAAGTCCGCTCGCCAGGGTGACCTACTCGCCGACCTGGCGGAAACATTTGCCAACTTGCGAAAATACAAGATAAAGCTTAACCCAGGCAAATGCACCTTCGGTGTACCAGCAGGACAACTACTGGGGTACGTCGTCTCCAAGCGAGGGATCGAGGCGAACCCCACGAAAATCGACACGATCGCCTGGCTCGGCAAACCCGAGTGCCTGCGCGACGTCCAAAAACTGGCCGGGCGAGTAGCGGCTCTCAGTCGCTTCATCCCCCGCCTGGGCGAAAAGGCGATGCCCCTATACCGCCTGATGCGCAAGAACCCCACCTTCCAGTGGGACAAGGAGGCGGATGACGCGCTCCGCGACCTCAAGAAGGTGCTACTCGCCGCACCGCTACTCGCCGCCCCCGCCGACAAAGAACCCATGCTGGTTTACGTCGCGGCTTCCGAGCGCATCGTCAGCGCCATCATGGTCGTCGAGCGACCGGAGGAAGGAAAGGAGCGCCCAGTACAGCGACCGGTGTACTACATCAGCGAGGTCCTCACCGAGTCACGCCAGCGGTACCCGCAGTACCAAAAGCTGGTATACGCGGTCTTCAGAGCTCAGCGGCGCCTGCCGCACTACTTCCAGGAGCACCCGAGCACGGTCGTCTCCTCAGCACCTGCAAGACATCATCCGCAACCGCGAGGCGACCGGGCGGGTCGCCAAGTGGGCCGTCGAGATCGGCGTCCACAACATCAAATACGAGCCACGAAAAGCGATCAAGTCGCAGGCCCTAGCGGAATTCATCGCCGACTGGGAAGAGGCCCAGCAGCCAGAGAAGCTGCCATACCTCCATTACTGGAGCCTGAACTTCGACGGCTCCAAGAACACGGACGGCGCAGGCGCATGGATCGTGCTAATTTCACCGAAGGGCGACAAGCTCCGCTACATCCTCTGCCTCGACTTCACACCCTGCACCAACAACATGGCCGAGTACGAGGCCTTACTCCACGGCATGCGAGCTGCCAAGGAGATGAATGTCAACCGCCTACGCTGCTACGGAGACTCCGACCTCGTCGCGGGGCAAGTCGCTGGCACCTGCGACGCCGTCTCCCCACCATGGCGGCGTATCGCCAAGCAGTGGACAAGCTGGGCGGACACTTCACAGGCTACTCCGTCGAGTGGATCGACAGGCGGAAGAACGAGGAGGCCGAAGCACTCTCTCGCATTAGGTCGGCTCGACTCGCACCACCCGCCGGCGTCTTCCTCGACACAATAACCAAGCCATCAGTCTCTCCCCCGAGGGAGATCGACATCGGAGTCCCGTTACAGCCGGAGGCAGCCCTGGTCGCACTCGTCACCGAGCCAGACGACTAGACCAAGCCCTATATCGCCTACCTGGAGGCCGGCACCTTGCCGGCAGACGAGACGGACGCTCGGATGATCGCACGCCGATGCAAGTCCTACACCATCATCGACGGCGAGCTCCACAAGCGCAGCGTCACCGGCGTGTTCCAACGCTGCGTCCAACCCGCCGAAGGACGCAAGATCCTCCACGACATCCACTCCGGTGACTGCGGCCACCACGCCGGCGCCCTCTCTCTGGTCGCCAAGGCTATGCGGCATGGCTTTTACTGGCCCACTGCACACGCCGATGCTGTCGACATTGTCCAGCGGTGCGCCGGGTGCCAGAAGTACGCCAACCAGACGCACGTGCCGAGCTCAGCGCTCAAAACAATTCCCATCACCTGGCCATTCGCCGTGTGGGGCATGGACATGGTAGGCCCCTTCAAAAAGGCTCCCTCCGGCTACACCCACCTCCTGGTCGCGGTCGACAAATTCACAAAGTGGGTGGAGACCAAGCCAGTCCGGAAATGCGACGGGAAGACCGCCACTAAATTCCTACGCGAGCTCATATATCGCTACGGGTTCCCAAACAGCATCATCACGGACAACGGCACCAACTTCGCCGAAGGGGCCATGGCCGAATTCTGCGAAGAGCACCACATCCGGCTTGACCTCGCGTCGGTCGCCCACCCGGAATCCAACGGCCAGGCGGAACGGGCCAATCAAAGCATCCTCCACGGCCTGAAGCCGCGACTCCAAGTACCACTTGAGCGCACCGCCGGGTGTTGGGTCGAGGAGCTGCCCTCTGTCATCTGGGGGATCCGCACCTCGGTATTCGGCACCTTCTTCATGGTATACGGCGCCGAGGCAGTCATGCCCACCAACCTCGAGCACGACTCGCCACGGGTCGTCCACTACACGGAGGCTGCAAACGAATTCGCCCGCCAAGACGGAGTCGATCAACTCGACGAGGCACGTGACCTCGCTCGGTCACGCACCGCCATCTACCAGCAGGGACTCCGCCGCTACCACAGCCGGCGGGTCAAAACTCGCACCTTCCAAGAAGGAGACCTGGTGTTGCGCCTCATCCAGGACAAGAAGGGCATGCACAAGCTCTCCCCTCTGTGGGAGGGACCATTCGCCATCGGGCGAGTACTCGGCAACGACGCCTACTACCTCATCGACGTCCACGGGGACGGTGAACTCGACGTCAAGCGACCATGGAATGTAAACCTCCTATGGAAGTTCTACCCCTAGAACCCCACATATGTACTCTCCGGTCGCTATGAAATAAAAAGAATCGGTTACCGCAAATTGCATCTACTCTCCGTGTCTTGTGCCACTCACACTCGTACTAACAGCATCAAGCTAACCGCAGAAGTCAACCTTTGGTCAGGTGATCGGCACGGCTAAGTAGTGCGATGCAAAAGCACTGGGTCACCTCAGGTTTTACATCGTCCACAAAAAATGCCTACCCGAAGCCCCATCGGAGTCGCCTAGCCCGACTGGCTCTATGAGCCAAGACAACTGCCTTCGCTTCTCACAGCGACCACGATCCTCCGCATCCTCGACATAGCGACTCGAACGGCCACGTACCACGCTCGGGGACTGATGATTAGTTCAGCGCGAGCGGCTCGGGAAAACGCCAAGTATGAGAGCATGCCCAGGACTCGCCACGCGACTGACCCCACGGGCCAGGCAGGAGTGATGCGCTCAAACTAACGCGCCAAGTCCTCACCCACCCTCGAGTCGCGCCTAGAACAACCAAGTACCACGCTCGGGGACTCGGCCACCCGACCTCGTTCGCGCAAGGGAAAACGGCGAAGTACAGAGCGCTCAAGGGAGTCGCCTAGCGACTGGCTCTTCGAGTCTGGGCGAGTTGACCACAATAACAAAACGTTCAAAAACAACAAACATATCACACACGAGGTAAACCCCACAAAAGGGCGGACGCGCTCGGGGACTCGTTCAAACCACAATCACAAAACACATGACAAATCCCAAAACAGACACGATGTCTCATTCAATAGCATGTCGAATTGTCTCAAATTACAAAATATGCCCATACGGCAGACCTGCTACTAACGCCTCAGGGCAAACTACCCTATTCTGCAGGCTTCGACGACGACTCGCCAGCACCCCGGCGATTGTGGATGAACGGCGTGTACGGGTTTGACGGGTACGTCGTCAGCTCACCCGCCATCGCCGCGCGGAAGGGTTGCTCGACCTTGAAATCCCGGTGCTGCGGCTCGGGGTCGTTGGGCGCGACGACCGTCTCCTGGTACGGGAGGAGGTCGCCCATTGCCCAAACACGCTCGGAGTACATCGCGGCGCGGTCCGTCAACTTGAGCAACTCGGAAAGTTCCACTGCGCCAGTCGACGACGGGTAGCCACTCGTCACGTCGTCAAGGTCGAATTCCTCCGGGAAGTGAGCAAGTCCAAGGCTAAGCGCCGTCGCTGCTCCGCGCCGAAACGCCGATCGCGTCATGAATTCAACGACCGAGGGCGCCTTCTCCAAGTACTTCCACACCTCGACGAGGTTGCTGGGAATTACTTCCGTGGGTGATATCTCCTGGAGGTAGGCTCGATGCACGTCGCCGAGTCGACGAGCGTGGCCACACACTGCCGCGCGTCAAACGAGCTCGCCTCTTCCGCGCTATCAATGATGCGACCTGTGAATAGAAGATAACAATGGGTACGTCGGGTATCACAACAGAACACATGTTATTGGCACAGACAGATACACTTACCAATCAATGGGCGGAAGAGATCCGTGATGAAGCATTGAAGCGAAGTATAGTCGTCCTGAAGCCCAGCAACAAGGGCGTCGAACACTTTACGATCCTCTGCGGCGGCGGTAATAGCGGCCTTGGCTCGCCCATCCGCCGAGTTCGCTTCCTCCTTCGCCTCCCTCAGCTCGCGCTCGAGTTCGGCGATCCGCTCCTCAGCCGAGCTCAGTGCCGATTGAGCCACCGCCAACTCACCCGTTGGGACAAGCCCCTGGCGAGCTTCCTCCGCCTTCGCGTCAACCGCCTGAAGCCCCCTATTCGCCTCTTGGACGGTGGCCAGTTCCTTCTCCGCGTGGTGCTTCGCTGCCAATCGGTCAGCTGATTCACGTTGCAGACCCTGCACATCGTTCAAACAGTTAATCAAAGCAACATCCTAAGTTCCCACCCGCTGAAATTCAGCGAGTGCACACTCGGGGACTGGCAATCAAAAAATTCCTAAGTGCCCACCCGCTCAAATTCAGCGAGTGCGCACTCGGGGACTGGCAATCAAAAAATTCAAAGTGCCCACCCGCTGAAATTCAGCGAGTGCGCACTCAGGGACTGGCAATCACAAAATTCCTAAGTGCCCACCCGCTGAAATTCAGCGAGTGCACACTCGGGGACTGGACGCAGAAAATAACAACTATACACCAAAATAATCAGACCGTTGCAATACACCGACCTGATCCTCGGGGACTGGACATACCTGGATGGCTGCGCCAAGCATGCCATGAAGTTGTATCACGTCCACGGACGCGAGGAGAGCTGGTGTGTGCCCACGATGCTGCTCGACTTCCGCATCGGCGACCCCAGGTGCACGGCTCGAGGGCAAAGTTCCACTCGCTGTGGCCGCTTTGGCCATGAAGCGCGGGAATGTTGCGATGGAGGCACCCGCACCAAAGGAGGTCGGCTCGGCCGCTCCAAGCAAGGGAACGCCCTCTTTCGTGGATGCGTCCGCCTCTGTTGCGGGTTCAGACGGCGCGACCGCCGTGTCGTCAGAGATCGTGACGACATCATCGCCCTTGGCCTTCTTACCGCCATCCATAGGAACGACGACCTCGTCCGCCTTCCTCTTACGGGAAGGATCCTCCTCGCTGACGACGGGTGGCACCTTAGCCACGGTCGGGTGGCCCATATTCTTCACTCCGGTCCTGTAAATCAATCATGTAAGCAAAATAATTGAAGCTGCTATGGGAGACAAAGGTAGGTGAGCAAACCCACTTAGCGACTGGAATGAAGCGTAGCCCCGTGCGGAGGCCGGCCGGCTTCTCCAGTTCAGGGCCCAGTCGGCGGCTGAGCCCCATTTCCAGGACGTCGCATGCCCAAGACACGGACGGCTTCTTCGTCGTCGAGGCTGCAATGGGAGCCTCTAGGACGTCTTCGGCAGGAGCTTCCCTGCGAGGCGAAGCCGCCGCAGCCGGAGCATCCCCCAGCCCAGAAACTAGGGCGAATGGTGGAGGCATCGAAGCCAGTGGCACCTCGACAGCGGCCGTGTCCAGCGCGGCTGCCGTCGGTGGCGCCTCGTCTTTGGCCGGGCTGGGGGCGTCGGAGCTGCTCGCTGAGTGCAGTGGCGAGGCCGGCCTCATCGGCTTCGTCTTCTTCTTCGGAGGGGCCTTCGCCTCCTTCTCTTTCTTCTTCTTCTTCGACGGAGTATCCTGGCGGCGCGAGGTGGTATCCAGAAGTTCTTCGTCGTCATCATGACGCTCGAGGCTTTTGCTCGCCTCAAGCTCACGTTGACGCTGCCCGCGGGTCTTGCGGACCAACAGGGCGACCTCCTCCTCGGACTCGTCGTCGCTGTCACTCTCGTCGCTCGCGGCGTCGCCCTTGGCGGGAGGCGACTCGCCCATGTCTTGGACGGACGAGCTCGAATTTTTGTCGTCCGAAGGCGGGAGCCATCCTTCCACTAGTTGGAATAGCTGCAATGAACGCAAGATGAAACTAGAATGACCGCGACTGCAAAAACTGCGACTGTGAATGAAGCGAGGTGATTACCGTTGGGGCTGGACGCTTTGCGGTGTAGGGGGATACCCCAGCCTGTGCGTCCAGGTACACTGCCTGGGTGATCTTCTTCAGTGCTGCGGTGTAGTCCTCGAGCATCCACTCGGCGAGGTAGGACTTTGTCGAGTCCTCCCGGCCGGTGTACTGGTACATGTAGTGCTCGCGCCGAGCCAGAGGGACGAGCCGCCGCCCGAGCCAGCAGTTGTACAAGTTGATCGTCTGGAGGCCCTTCTTCTTCAGACTGCGGATGGTTTGGAGCATTTTGTCCACAACCATCCGCTGGTCGCTGGGGAGCTTGCCGGCTTGAAGACGGCGCGGTTCGGACCGGTTGGCGGAGTACCGTGAGATCGCCGTCTCGCCTCCGGGGTCGCCTCGGCAACATAGAACCAATATTTTTTCCAGTCGCTCGCCGCCTTGGCGGGCAGAATCAAGTCGAAGAACGAAGCCTTCGACTTCAGCTGGAAAGTTAGGCCGCCCGTGGCAAGCATTGGGCCGCCCGCTTCCTCGCGGCTGATCCGTCCGTGGAACAGATCTTGCCATAGAGGGAGGTAGGGCCGGCAGCCCAAGTAGCATTCGCAGAATGCCACAAAGATGGCGAGCTGCTCGGTGCTGTGAGGACCCAGATCTGATGGTTGGATCCCGTAGTAGGCGCAGAAGCGCCGGAAGAACAGGGACGTGGGGAATCCTAGCCCCCGTTCTAGATGACTGGTGAAGCAGATGAATTCCCTCTCGCGCGGGCTCGGGGTCACCTCTCCGGCCGCGGGGATGCGCCAGCAGCCGGCGCGCAGGATCCCGGCCTCCTCAAAGGAAGCCAGTTGCGCCCTCGTACACTTAGATCTACCCCAAGGTTCGGTGGAGAGGGCCATGGCGGAAGGATTTGTGGGGGGTCGGAGGATTTCCGGTCGGCTGGATTGCGATGCGAAGGGAGGCGAAAGTGCGCGCAATCGGAGGGAATGGCGAGAAGGTGGTTCTCTGATCGCCTGCCATTCCCCTTATATAGCGGTTGTTACCCGCCAAATCAGGGAGCTGTTACTACGCGATGATTAGGCCAAAAGGTTACCGTTGGATTACCCCAACGGCTAGTTTGACCACATTTAACGGTCCAACTTCAGCCACTCGGCTCGCCGACCCGATCACTATGACAGTGTTTCGCCGACTCGACTCGCCAAGGCTGCGACCTGGATGACTAGTTTTCTCCTTTATACAGGAGCCTGCCGAAGATTCGACTGGATGTCTACTTTGAAGCCGTATACTCCGACTGCCAGCAGCCACCTACGCCTAATCGACGACGGCCTCGGGGACTACTGATGGGGATGTGCCTACCGGGGTATACCCAGCAGGACGTTTCTGACTGGCCCAAGAACTGGCGAGTGGGCCTGCAAGACGGCGACTGGATCGAAGCCCGGCGAGGATCCAAGCGACTGGAAGCTGAAGGCCCAGGCGAGTAGATAGGCCCAGTCGGATTAGGTAAAACGAGTACCGAAGCCTTAACTGATTCGGTTGAGATATGTAAACCCTAGGGGAGGTGAGCCTATATAAACCTCCCTGCAGGGCGTGTAAATCTACGTTCCATCATACACCCAAGCGACTCGCCGCCTAGCCGCCGAGCTCGCCCATTGTACCACCTCCATAATACAATCTAGCAGGAGTAGGTATTTACCCTCCGGGGGGCCGAACCTGGGTAAAACCCTGTGTCTCCGCCCTCATCTCGCACCGCAGATGGCTGGCCGCCCTTGCCCCTCGTTCTACTACTCGCTGCCGATTGCAGCATCTGCCGTGACCATTCCCACGACACCGAGAAAGCGCCGAGAAACATCGGATAGACGATGGAATCGTGAAAGGGTAAGACACCGAATTGTCTTGGAAAAAGGGCCAACGTTTACTGTAGATATGCACCACATCTACAGTATCAAGCCGCCACCGCCGGTGCCGGCAACGCACAGGCAAGGCCCGGTGGCCCACCCTAACAGTGCAGCGATGAGGGGAAGGTGAGGAGAGGGGGGAGGAGGCGGCGGCGATGGGAGTTCCCCTGTTCGCTCACGCGTGGGCGAGACATGGGCGAAGGGGTGGCACGGTCAAAACCATTGTGTTCGACGTAGGAAAGCTCGGTCTGGCTCGGTCGCGTGTAAATCTTCCCATGAAATTGCATGCAAAGTGACCATCTTGCCGTAGGAAAGCTCGGCCTGGCTCGGTCTAAGTTGTAGGAAAGCTCGGTCCGAAATTGCCGAGCCCGAGCCAGGTGCCGCCACGGGCGAGCCACAAAAAGAGCTCGGCCCGAGCTTCCGCCAAGCTTGGTGCAGCTCGTGACCCTAGCGGGGCTGAGTCACTGACGGGTGGGCCCTCTTAAATAGCAGCAGCAGCGTGGGCAGCGCGGCGCGGCTAGCATGGCGAGGACGAGGGGTCTAGGCAGCGGTGGTGGCTCCGGCGAGAAATCACGAGCTCTGCGGCAATCTACAAAGGGGAAAAATGTCAGAAAGAATATGTGCTTCGAGGGGAAGAGGGGGCAGGAGATCGAAACCGAGACGGGCAGGGGAATCGATCGACATCGATGCTTTAGGGTTTCCCTTTATTTTTGGTGTTTGGATTATTAGGTTTATTATTAGTTAGGTATTATTAGGTTTATTAATTAGTTTGGTATTATTAGTCTTCGGCCCTATCTTAAAAACCCTATCTTAGATAAGGAATCATTAATACCCCTTAGGTGCATGTGGGTTCGACGATGTGCCTTCGCCAGGGCATTCCGAACCCTCTTTGTACTACAAGGAGTACACCCCTCGGAACTCTGGAATATTGATTTTAGTTGATTTTAGCTAGAGTTACCTATCTACTACACGGTTTCCTTTTTGTAGCTAGGTTTAGGGTTTCTCTTCATTTTAATTATTGTGTATGTATATATTAGGGTTTCTCTGAATTAGGGTTTATATCTCTCAACACCGTACCTAACTTTCTCCTTTAGCCGCTTTGACTTATTCGTTTTTCCACCTATGCAGAAAATATGGACCCACACGTCAGAGACGAAGAAAAGGAAGAGTTGATACAAGGTGTGATCCGTGGGGAAGAAAATTTAGACGTATCAACGTTTCTGAACAACTCCGGTGAGGTTGACCCTCTTTTTACCGGAATAGACGACTTGTTTGAGGTTGAAGGTGTTGCCTTCCGCGAGGGAGAAGGCGGTGCCTTGTGTAATCGAGAAGACGACCGCTCCGGCGAGGTGCATATAATATAATCAATTCATTAATTAATCATCTGCTATCTAATAGAAATAGTAACGATGATATTTCTTCTTTTAGCCCTCCGGATCGAAGGAATCTACTGAAAAGAGCAGATGAGGCCCAACCAAAAAGTTGCAAGACCATGAGAGGTTCAGGATCGAAGATGTCGCTGAAGACGGCAAACCGACGGCTCCCAAAGTTGTCGCAAACAAATTTGTGGACCAATGCGGAGTAATCGTTAGGGACTTAATCCCGATCACCATTAGAAATTGGAATAGGCCTGCTAATGCGGATGAAGAGGGAACATGTTTATTTGTCCCTAACCACACCAAAGATTTACTGTGGAAGAGGCTCATGGTTAATTTCAAACTACCGAAGATAGAGCTGGATCCAAATGCGGAGGATCCAGTTGAGGACGCCTTACAACATGGGAGAGCCATGGAGGCTAAGGTCAGGGAGTGGGCTTTGAAGAAGATGGCCCAGTGTTTCACCAACTGGAAGAAAAGATTGCACCTTGACTATGTCGTGAAAGAGAAGACTCCCGATTTCAAGAATATTCAGTTTGAGAAGATAAAACCATTCTGGGCTGAGTTTGTGGAATACAAGACATCAGAAAAAGATAAGAAAATGTCTGCAACGAATAAGCTGAATGCTACTAACAAGAAGTATCACCATATTATGGGGCAAGGTGGCTACAGGGCTGGCATTCCTAAGTGGGAGAAACTTGAGAATGAACTGCATGCTAAAAAGATCACCCCAGAGAAAGACGATTGGGTAGAACGTGCAAGGAATTGGTTTTACGGGCATGGGGGCACGTTGGACTCGGAAGGGAGGTGTATATATAACATACGACGTAAAGAAGACCCCTTGCCAATCGAGAGGATGAGAAAAGCAGTAAAGGCTGTTAAAGATGGGGACTTCATTCCCGATAGAGAGAATGATGAGCTCACACTCGCCCTTGGAAATAAGGAACATGATGGACGAACACGAGGCACAAGAGGCTCCCAACCATGGAGGACTGGGTTTCCCGAAGAGAGGAAGAAATATCCTGATAGAAGCCGTCAGAAGAGAAAGGACAGGGCGAAAGTTGAAGCAGATAGTCAGAAAGAGCGAATGCGTTTAATTGAAGAACGATTAAAGCAACAACAAGATGAAATTAACGCACTTAAAGAGCAAAGTACTACCGGCCCATCTCAGCAGCACACTGCATTCGATGCTACCGGCCTATCGAATAATCGAAAAAGCAGTGTGGCTTCCACCGAGGTCCCGGGTGATGACAATGGCGATGACGATGGTGCACCGACGATGGCTCCTGTTGGCTACCCAGTGGATGATATCACAGAGATGACACACTGCGAGCTACATGTCAAAGTTGTGAACATATCAATGAAGGTGGTGGTCGGCTATGCCTTACCAATTGGACCCACACCAACTTACCATTGTCGTCCGGTTCCAGAGGGCTACGCTGTTGTCGGGGTGGATGAAATCATGCCCACCTTTGAAGTTTTGGATCTTCACTACCCTGCAGGTGAAGGGGATGTGACTTTACTGGGAGACGCAAAAAATGTCACCATTCTATGGCCGAAGGAATGTATCGTGCTTCGAAATCACACGCCAAGGCCATCTTCGCCGCCGCCTCACCCGTCTCCAGCGAGGTCGTCGCCGCCGTGGCAGCCGTCTTCGTCGCCTCACCCGTCTACGTCGCCTCACCAATCTCCGGCGCAGCCATCGCCGCGGGAGCCATCGCCGGTGCCTCAGGATAAAAAGCGTAAGAGTACCGCTTCTGTACGTCGTGGTAAGCGATCGCCGAAACATAAACAAGAGCCTCTTCCAAAAGTACCAAAGGTTCCTCCCAAGAGAGCTTATGACTGTACTGAAGAGGAGACTGCGGCGATCGTTGATGCGGAAACGACAGCGTTTTTCGCTAAGCTGAGGCGGCCGAAAGAGCCAGAGTTCCCCAGCACCAAAGAAGAAAAAGCCAAAGTGTTGAAAATGCTAAAGACTCTTCATCAACCCGAGCCAAAGTTGTCATCAGACTATGAGCGTTCTATTCTCAAGTCACATGCGGCACAAAAATCCTCGAAGAGCAGTACTGATGCAAGCGAAAAATCTGTTGCCCAGCTCGGAGAACAAGCAAAACAGACTTGCGCCCCTCTCAAGGTGATTTCCCAAACCAATGTGGGGTCGAGCAAATATGGGGCCGAAGATTAGTATGATCTAGAGGTAGCTGCACAATACGGAGAAGCTGCCGCTGCTCAAGGTATGAGTATTGCCCAGTACTTATCCCAGTTAGAGTTCTTCCCCGTGAGTGAAGTAGCATACAAATACCAGTACGACAAACCTCTCGTCAAACCTGAGGAGGTAAACAATCTTCCAACAAAAATGCGAAGATTGCATAACTGGTACATGCATGCCACAAAGGCCGGGGCTAACTGGATAGTGCTGAGGGTTACAAAAAAGCATCATGGGAAAGAAAAGGATGACATGATATCCATTGAATTTGATGAACTATTTCAATTATTCAATCAAGACGCCTTGGACAAATCGATCATCAGTGCCTATTGTTTGTAAGTACTAATTCTGTAATTAATTTAGTCTCCAGCTATCTCACCTTGTTTATTGCATGTATATAATCATACTGTAATATGCAGAATGAAGATTCTCGAATGCAGCAGAGGACAAATCTATGACATTGACTTCATTGACCCATATTGGGTTCATGAAGCTAATCTCAAAACAAGCCCCCAGGATACGGAGGATAATATAGTACACGCGTTAAGGTTTCAAGAAACCAGAAGGGAAATACTTTTTCCTTACAACTTCGAGTGAGTGTTATTGTCTTGTATACACTTTCTATTTCGCTTACTCGATGTTAAGTATATAATTGATTAGTTATGCATTCGCAGCTTTCACTATATTTTGTTAATCATTCAACTTGACAAAGGGCGTGTACTAGTCATGGACTCGAAACATAAACCCCTTGAGACGTGGAAGGACATGCAGATGCTTCTCCAGCGGTAATTCTAATCATTACGACACTATATCGGCAACGTTCGTGAATTTTATGATATCAAGTAATTAATAACTTCTTTTATTCGTTTTCTACGCCGGGCAGCGCTTGGAAACGGTTCACCAACAAGGCTAGGGGTGTTTGGAAAGAGGAGCTTACATTTCAACCACTAAATGTAAGCACCACTAGCTATATCCGCGCATCTCTTTGATTCTAGTTTTGATACAGTTATTATCATGCTTGATTATTATTTTTGATTGAACTCTGTTCTCGTAAAGTGCCTGACGCAGGGACCAGGTAACAATCTATGTGGATACTATGTTTGCGAGTTCATCCGGCAGACGTGCGATGAGAAGGGCAGAAATTTAGAGCAACTCCACGTACGTAAACAATTTCTATAGTTTTTAATTACAATCAAATTGTGTTTAGTTTCATTCATATAGACTGACTCCTTTTTTAAATATCAGATCGAACGTCTATGGGACGGTCTTCTGCCAAAGGATCGCGTACGAGCAATTCAGGAGGAATTGGCGGGATTCTTGGATGCAGAAGTCCTAAACCCAAAAGGGGAATACTATTCGGCTGTGTATAGACAATAGGAATTGGCCGGTAGCATCGAATAGCAACTTTTGTATGTAGTGCATGAACTCGATCCGTGTATTGAATGTAATATTGTCATGATGATCTTGTGTAATATAAGGTTCCTTCATTGATAAGTGCAAAACACTAAATAAACAATAAAACAACCTAAATGAATTCCCTGCCGCGGCACAAAAAGTGGCGAAAATGCTGCCGCGGCAACAAAATGTGCCAAAATGAATTCTCTGCCGCGGCAGAGAAATGGGCCAAATCTCTGCCGCGGCAGAAGGTTATTAGTCCCGGTTTGTCCCGTTGGTGGGGCAACCGGGACTAAAGGTTAGGGCTTTAGTCCCGATTGCCCCGTCCCGGTTGGGCAACCGGGACTAAAGCCCCGTACCAACCGGGACCTATAGGCCTGTTTCCACCAGTGTCTTAGTTGTCTTTTTTTTACGGGCTTCATACTACTCCATCTGTTTGGGTTCATAATGCCATCAGGTATTATAAGAAAAATACCGACCATCATTTTGATCAATTAAATCTGATTTTATGCATTGGAAACTTCTTTTGAACGAGAAAGCAAATCTATAATATTTTTAGTTTGCATTACTCATATATTTTTGTATCAAATTTGCAGTCAAAGTTTTTCTTGAAATATTCGAGATCCTTATAAAAATCCAAGCACATGGACTGTAGGTTCTTCTCTATTTTTGAAAACGTTGCGTAATGTTGTACTACACTCATATTTTTTTCCTTTCAACTTTGATTAACCACAATTTCATAAAAACAATCATGAAAGTCCCAGCTTAATTACAACGTCCTTGAAGCGAAATTCAAAGAATGTACCCGCGCACAGCCATGAACCGGCCTTTTTTAGCCAGGTGCCACGCCCTAGACCTTAGGAGTACTCTAATTTGCCAGCACACGCAACGTAGTACCCAGCAGGCACTCGTACGTAGTAGCCCAGTTGCTGTCTTTCCATGGAAAGCATCAGCCTTTGTCTCAATAGTCAGTGGTGCCGGTGTGGTCGCAAGCAGGCAAGCAGAAGCACGGACTGCCTCCACGCGCATGCTTGCACGGCCAGGGAAAAGAAGGTCTTCCAGGCCAGGCCTGCAAGCAAAGCGAAACGAAACGAAGCAAAGCAAAGCTGCAGACGCGTCACCTGGATGGGACGGCCATCTAGTCTAGGCTATCTACTAGCTAGAGTAGGAGCGTCTCTGGTAGATAGATAGCTCTAGGCTCTAGCAAGGCAGTTAGGTTCCATGAAATTACTCGATGGGATCCGGCCGAAATCGGGCGGTCCCTTCCCGTGACCGCCGATCTCGAGACTCTTCCTCTTTACAGCGACGTCCGGCCGGCACGGCCGTCGAGAAGACGGGCGGGAACGATGGAACAACCAGCTGCAGATCAGAGCAGAAACTATCCATACGGATTATTGGCCTGAACTATCGATCGCATCTATCCATCAGCAAATTGAGTGCAAATGGCGGCTGGGTCGGCTGCAGTGCCATGGAACACGCTGGAAAGGGTGACCAGAATCTTATACTATCGCTTTGTTGGCCATGGCTTGATGTCAGCTAGCGTCCGTCCTTGCCCAGAGAGCTCGGAGTGCAAGTGTCCCTAGTGAAGAGTGAAGACCATCATGATGCCACCGACCCTGAATTGCGATCGAGTTGTGTACGTCTCGGGGTCTAGACGATTTCGGTCAAAAAAGAGGCGATCCAGTGCAAGTGTCCCTAGTGAAGAATGAAATCCAGCATGCTGTGGCGTTGGGTCCGGTCAAAAAAGAGGCGATGGATCGATGGGGACGCTACGGGAAACTGAGGGCGCTTCCAGATGTACCGGTCCCGGGGGAGTCGCATTTCCCACGGCCGGCCTCCCTCCACACACGGAGCTTTCGGCCCAATTTGCAGGCCACACCACCACGGTACGTCTGGGGCAGGAGTGGAGGAAGAGCATCCGTCATCATCCGATGAATCGACTTCAGGCAGATGTGTGTGTCCGTGTCATCAACATCCCAGCAATACATCCTACTATACTGTATTCTATCTAGCCACACGCTGTCATGATGGGGCCAGACGTATGATTGGGGGCAGCTCGTGCACGCACACGTGGCATGCTAGTCAAGCTAGAGACCAAGAGCAAAACGCAATCGACCATCTCTTCTACCTCCTCTTTCGTCTTCTTCTCCTGTTTCTTGGCGTAGAAGCAGGCACAAGGCAGTATATGCCTGCAGATTTCTCCCGAAGGGTCGACCTCCACACGGCTACTTTTACATGTCCAAAAACTATCCGAGCCATGCGTTTTTCGGTGGTCCAGATAGCAACCCTGCACCGTACACACTCGACTTGCTTCTTGACTCGTCTAGATACGCGTTACTGTGCGTGTCCACACATACAGCAAAGCTTTCCTTTCCAGGTTGCGTAGCCGAGTTCAGTTTTGCGAAAGAGAAAGCGGCAGAGTATCCCTGGCTTCGGTAGCTCTACGTACCAAGGTAAAAAAAAATTTATGGTGCGTGTTTGTGGGCAAGGAGCACATCATGGAACGTTATGGCGGCCACTGTGCTACTCCTACACGCAGACGCAGCACGGTGCTGATGATCGATTCAGAGTGGACCTGTAGTACCGCAGCCTTTCTCCATGCAAGCCATGTAATGCTGCATCAGCGCATCATGTAGTATGTATGAGTATGTATGTGGTGGATAGGTTGTTGAGATGTACTACTACCCAACGGTTCCAAATTAATCATCTCATTTTGTCGAGATTTACACGTACGTATATATACATTGAAGAGAAGATATATGCTTATATATCCAGACAAAGTTGGAACTGATTTGAAACGAAGGAATACTACATATAGGAATACAAAGATGAAGAAATATGTTTTGGCGGTGGTACTTTGCACATTTGCATTGCTGACTTCTGTAATTCTTCTATGTGCGTGCCTAAGAGCAACTCCAACGCGATCCAGTTTTAGCGCGCGCGTTGTGCTTCTTCTCCAACGGAAGCGCTAAACACGGCGCGCAAAAATAGAGCCAACACCCCCCGCCTAGCAGACACGGCAAAATGCAGTGCGCGGCGCCGGCACAAACAACTTTCACATCACATAATGCATCAACAAGATCAAACAAATCAAATAGAACAAAAAATGGCTAAACAATCACCAATTTTACACAACCAAGTTCAACATAAAATTAGGCCATAGTTCAAATGCAAATGATAATTTCACACAACCAAGTTCAACGCAAATTTGACTTGAACACACATGTTGACACATCATCATAGTCATTGCCATTGCCACTTCCATTTTGCGCTTCTTCTCCATGGGAGTCTTGGACGGCGGTGCGGGTGGTGTTGGCACGCGATGAATCTCCATAGCCATCAACATTCATAGAAGGTGCATTGTTTACCAAGGAGGCCATGCCATAGCCATCAACATTTATAGAAGGTGATGGATTCACCAAGGAGGCCATGAATCCCCCCGGTGGTGCTCTCATGCCTCCCATGCTTCCGAGCCCCATGCCACCCATGCCACCATAGCCTCCAAAATCTCCCGGTGTCGCTCCCATGCCTCCATAGCCTCCAAAGCCACCCATGCCTCCAAATGCATTCATTCCTTCACTTTGGGCCTTCAAGTAGCATGACATCATCCGCCTTTTGGCAAACACTTCATCACGAGCAAGGTTTATGTACTCTATTTGCCTTTCATCCATGTTGGATGTGTCAATGGTAAAGATGGTCCTCTCTTCCTCCAATAGATGCGCTTGCTTGGCGGTGGCCACCTTCTTCTCCTCCAAAGCCAACTTCCTCTCCTCGGCGGTCACAATACTCTCCTCCAAAGCCACCCTCCGCGCCTCGGCCTCAGCCTCTATAGTCCTTGCCAACTTTTTATCTTCGTTGTACTCCAACCTTGCATTGGCCATCCTATCCATAGCTTTTGCTGTGTCATCATCACCGGCTTTCTTCCCCTTCATCAACTCCTTGGCGGCCTTCCTTCCAAGCACGGGCCTCTTTGTGAATGCAACTGAGTGAGGAGTGGAGCTTTTCTTCTTTTTTTCATCACTTGATGCATCATCATCTATGATTGTGGCGGCTTCAGTGGCATTCATCCCTAAGTTGTGCACATCCAACCCATCATGGTTTCTCCACTTCTCCTCATTTCCTAGCTCTTCATAGAAATGGTGGAGCACAAATAACTTGCCAAGAACTTTTCTCCCCTTCTTATCTTTCCTCCCTTGATCCTTGAACAAATTTTGGGCAATGTTGTTCTACATGGTGAACATAAGAAGAATGACTAACGGATATCATCAAACATATGCACATGAACATGAGATAGAATCACCAAACGAACAACTTACCCTATCATCCGCCGCAGTGCCACTTGGATTGATTTTTTCGACACCCGCCAAATCACCGGCCCATTTTTGACAACCGGTGTTTATGACCGACCACCGGGACCAAAGAGAATGTGCTTATTGCCACTTGCGTTGCATGCATCGAAGTACTCCTTCATCCTCGCCCAATAAGTGCCTCTTGATTGATCGGTGCCAACCACCGGGTCCATGGCAACCGCCAACCATGCTCGACAAAGCAATCTATCCTCCTCGGCGTTGTAGTTGACCGTCCTACTGATACGTCGTAAACGTATCTATAATTGTTGATGCTCTATGCTTGCTTTGTACCAACTATCTTATGTTTTGTCTATATTTTGAGGCATTTTTATACATTTTCTGGAACTAACCTATTAACAAGATGCCACGGTGCCAGTTCCTATTTTCTGCTGTTTTGGGTTTCAGAAAAGCTAGTAAAGAAATATTCTCGGAATTGTACGAAACAAAAGCCGAACTTCCTATTTTTCAGAGGCCATAGGGAGTCGCACCCAAGGGCGGCCAAACCTGGCCCAGGCACGGCCAGGGGGCGCACCGCCCTAGGGTGCCCCCTGGACCTCCACCGACATTGCCCCTTCGCCTATATATTCCCCCGAGATGAAAACCCTATGTACTCGATCAGAATTCCACGAAAAAGTCCATAGCCATCGCCATCTCCATCCCTAGATCGAGAGGGATCCGAAGATCTTCCCGGCACCCTGTCGGAGAAGGGATATCTCCTAGAGGCCTTTTTCATCACCATGCCAGCCTCCGGAGTGATGTGTGAGTAGTTCATCCTTGGACTATGGGTCCATAACAGTATCTAGATGGTTGTTTCTCCTATTTGTGCCACCGTGTTTAGATCTTGTGAGCTGCCTATCATGATCAAGATCATCTTATTGTAATTCTACATGTTGTGTTTGCGGGGATCCGATGGATATTGAGTACTGTGTCAGATTGATTATTGATTCTATCATGTCTATATTATTTGTGATCTTGCATGTTTTCCGCTGCTAGTAGTTACTTTAGCCAAGTATTTGCTTGTGACTCCAAGAGGGAGTATTTATGCTCGATAGTAGGTTCATGCCTCTAGTAATCTGGGGGAGTGACAGAAACCTCTAAGTTTATAGATGTGATGTTTCTACTAGGGAGAAAACAATAATCCTTTGTCCAAGGGAAATTGTATTGTTTACTTTACACACTTTGCTTAATGCAATTATCTGTTGCTTGCAACTTAATACCCGAGGGTTGTTCGGATGATATCCTGGAGGTGGACTATTAGTCATAGATGCAGTTGGATTACGGTCTATGTATCATGTTGTAATGCCCAAATGAATCTCATAGTGATCATATTTTCTAGTACATGCATTCTCTATTTGTCAATTTCCCCACTATAATTTGTTCACCTAGAATGTTATTTATCTTATGGAGAACACCTCTAGTGAACTGTAGACCCTGGTCCATTCCTTCCCATTGATTTACCATCTACTATCTAATGTTTAATTTCTGCAATTACTACAAACAATTACTATCTTTCACACTATACATTTAATCCTTTGTTTTCAGCAAAACCAGTGAGCTTGACAACCTCATTGATTGGTTGGGAAAAGTATTTTGGTTGTGTTGTGCAGGTTTCACGTTGCTAGCAACACCTTCGGAAGTTGTTTGTTTCTCCTATTGGTTCGATAACCTTGGTTTCACAACTGAGGGAAAACTTGCTAATTTGCTCATCATACCTTGCTCTTGGGGTTCCCAACAGGTTCTACATCAACAGAGCCGTCATCACCCACCAGCCGGTGGCTCAATCAAAACTTCACCATGCTCATCCACCATATACTCTTCTTCTTCGTATTCTTCTTCTTCGTCATTTCCTTCATTTTATTGCTCGGCGGCGAAATATGAGCCAACATCCACATTCATGTGTGCCATGGATGTCTCATCGTCAACACTACAATGTATGACCACATATAAATATGCCAACACTAAAATCAACTAGCACATGCATCTACCATGTCAAAAAGATGAGTTTTTTCTCTGTTTTGTTTAATGGAGACCAGCTCGAAAGTTTTACTCCCTCAAGGGGAATCCGACAGGGTGACCCAATTTCTCCTTATCTCTTTTTGTTGGCAGCTGAGGGCCTCTCGTGCCTATTAAAATCAAGAAACCAGTCATTGAACTTAAGTGGAATTAAAGTGGCGCCATCAACCCCGGTGGTTAGTCATTTACTCTTGCATATGATAGCCTGCTGTTCTTCAGAGCGAATAGGGAGAGTGCACAGGAGGTGAGGGAAGTGTTGCAGATATATTGCAGGGCATCCGGGCATCAGATCAATATGGATAAGTCTTCTATCCATTTTGCAAAGGGCTGCCAGAATCAGGTCCAAGAGGAGATAAAAGACATTATGAATGTTCATAATGTTTCATTGAGTGAGAAGTACTTGGGCATGCCTTCTGATGTCGGCAATTTGATCAATGGCGTGTTCAAGTACCTTAAAGATCGAGTATGGAAGCGTGTATAGGGTTGGCTTGAGATGCTTCTATCAGCGGAAGGAAAGGAAGTTTTGCTTAAAGCAGTAGCTCAGGCAATACCTGTTTATTCGATGTAATGCTTCAGACTCCCACGTGGATTATGTCAACACATCAATAGCTTACTCCGTAATTTCTGGTGGAGGAGCAGAGATGGAAAGCGCAAGACATGTTGGGTTTCTTGGGAGGACATGACAAAACCGAAAGATATGGGGGGGATTGGTTTCCGAGATATCGATTTATTCAACCTTGCTCTCTTAGCAAGGCAATCGTGGCGTATGTTGGAGGAACCAAACTCTCTCAGTGCTAGGATCCTAAAGGCGGTCTATTTCCCATCTTCTGTGTTTATGGACACGGAAACGGGTTCGTCTCCGTCTCAGATCTGGCAAGCCATTTGTGAAGGGAAAGAAGTGCTGAAGCAGGGATTGATAAAGCGAATAGGAACTGGAGAGGGGAGTGAAATTTGGAACTCTAATTGGTTACCAAGGGATGGTATCTTGCGTCCAGTTGCATGCATCCACGGAGAACCTCCACAGCGGGTTTCAGAGCTCATCGATGTACATAATGCAGCCTGGGATGAGGGGAAATTACAGGGTTTTTTCTTGCCAATGGATAGGGAAGCAATCAGTACTATTCCTCTATCTACTAGAAGGCAAGAAGATTTCTGGGCATGGCACTACGAGAGGACGGGGATCTTTTCCGTTCGATCGGCATATAGCATGCTTGTGAATACGAGAGAGAGGAGGACATCATCGCTTGAGGAGAGTGATGGCACCTCAAATGTTGGTAAGGAAGCAAAGGATTGGGCATCGTTGTGGAAGGTGCAAGTGCCGTCCAAGGTACGTGTTTTCCTCTGAAGATTGGCGCGGCAATCTATTCTAACTGCTAACTTGCTCCACCATCGCAACATGGCAAAGCAAAGATCCTGTGCGATCTGTCGACAACCAGTTTCCTGGGAGCATTCTTTGCTAGAGTGCAACATGGCGCGAAGCGTCTGGGCGTTAGCGCCGAAAGACATCGTCGATCTGATTATTAATATCAGGGAACCCCACGCAAAAGCATGGCTGGCAGCGGTGATGGAGCTACCTCAGGAAGTCTGTATAAGGATCGTTGTGACCTTGTGGGCGTTGTGGCATGCCAGTAGAAAAGCGGTCCACGAAGGGATATTCCAGAGCCATCTTTCGACACACTGCTTCATGGAGAGGTTCCTGGCAGATTTGCAGCTGATCAAACCGACAAATGGAGCTCCTCAGCGACACACGGGCGAGGATCCTAAATGGATCCCTCCCCCAAGGGGAGTGACGAAGATCAATTTTGACGATTCTACTTCAAAAAACTCCACTGTGGTGGCCTTTGCAGCGGTGGTTCGTGGAGATGATGCTGGTTTCCTTGGTGCATCATTGGTGGTTATAGATGGGATGACGGATCCGAAAATGTTGGAGGATTTGGCTTGTAGGGAAGGGTGATGACCCACAAGTATAGGGGGTGTATCACAGTACTTTCGATAAATAGGAGTGTTGATCCCAACGAGGAGCAGAAGGTGCTGAACAGTGGTATGGAGCAGGAAATCTCTGTGAATACTTAGCAAACGGATTTTTAGTGGTTTTTTGATAAGGCAAAAAAACAAGGAGCAAGTAACAAAGGTAACGAACAAACGGAGCAAGTGGCCCAATCCTTTCTTAGCAAAGGACAAGCCGGCGGAAATACTTATAAGGACCAAACGTTCTCGAGAACACATGGGAATTCTGTCAAGTGCTTTCGCTTCAAATAGCTGAGAACTCTTCTCCGGTGTTGTAAGTGTTGTGTGGGTGAACCTGTGCTAACATACCGAACTTACTTAGACTAATACATACTTGTGATTAAACCCCCTGCAAACATCCGTAACTACAGGAAAGTAATTAAGATATAAATCTAACCACAACCTTAAACTCTGAGATCCTACGCTCCCTTGTGCAAAGGTTTCCTAACGGGGGTTCAGGTTTCTGTCACTCCGGCAACCCCACAATTAGTAGCCAAATACATAATGCATTCCCCTAGGTCCATAAATGGTGAAGTATCATGTAGTCGACGTTCACATGACACCACTAGAAGAATAACACCACAACTTAAATACTAAACCATTGAATAATAACTCATCACAGATTCACTACTAACAACATGACTTCTCCCATGTCCTCAAGAACACAACGAACTACTCACAAGACATCATATGGATCAAGATCAAAGATGATATGGTAATGGATAACAATCTGAACATAAACAATAATCCAATGGTTCCACTCACAAGCATCAACTACAATAGTAATTAACACCGGGAAAGTTTCCCCTAATGAACTAAGCAATATCCAACACAATTGTTACATCGGGATGGAGTGGTGATGATGGTGCTGGTGGATATGATGGTGTGGATGATGATGATGATCCCGATGAAGCCTAGCTTGATGATGGTGTTGATGGCGATGGTCTCCCCTCTTCGGGAAGGAATTCCCCCGGTAGAAATCTTTTTGCCGGAGATATCTTTCTCTCTCGGTGTTTTCCGCCCCCTAGAGGCGGCGGAAATCTATCTGTGGTCGCTCCCCGAGGCTTAGGGTTCCATAGGAAAGATATAGGCGAAGGGGCCGAGTTGGAGGCCGGGCAGGTGGGCCACACCTGCCCTAGGCGCGACCCAGGGTGGGCCCGTGCCTAGGGGGTGTGGGCCCCCTACGGCCCCCCTTCGCTCCTCCTTCTAGCTTCCTTCGTCATCTGGTAAAATAATATGTTTCCATATTTTTCTGGTATTTTTCTGATCTTCGCGAAATTGCACCGAAACGCCTTATTTTCCATCAGAATCCACACTCCGGCAGTTCATCCTCCAAGAATCATCCAACATGCATAAACAGATGAAAAGCCATAAGTAATACCTCATAATAAGACATATATCAATAATTAGAGGTAAATTATGATATAGAAAGGTGATGCAAATTGGGCGTATCAACTCCCCCAAGCTTAGACTTCGCTTGTCCCCAAGCGAAAACTGAGCTCAGTAAACATGTCCACGGGTTTATGGACTGAAGTGTCGATAAAAGAATACGAACAAGAAACATCACACTTACCATTGCACAACTCATAGAAGAAAGCAACTCACCATTATATAACTTAGCTTGCAACCAAGTATAGCAGTCACAATAGAGATGCATAAAGATTAATCATAATTGGAATTGGCAAACTTGTTCTTGGTCAGAGAACACCTGGCAAACAGTTTCACAAAAAGCTTTTTGTAGAAGTTTCAAAACAGGAGCACTCTTTGCTCAAAAAGGTTTTTCACAAGTGAAGGCTTTCAAAGTAATACTCAATAGATAAGGGTTTTGTGCAAACAAGGAAGATGAAGAACATGATTGAATAAATCACCATATGAATGCTTGAAACACAACAACTCAAATGCTTGCTGGAGATAGAGAGGAAGTAGGTTTACTGACTCAACTTGGAAGCGGGAGAAAGGTCCCTTCTTAGAGGGAAGCAAGGATTACAAGTCATAAAGAGCTTCCAAAAGATTATGGTACTTACTAGCTTTGAGCCCTCATTGCCCCTATCATAGGCATCTTGAGATGATTAAGGTTAAAGTGAACAAGGATAGAGTATATGCTTGATGAAATATAAGTTGGCAATCTCGTGTCCCTTAAATATGAGGGCCACTCCTCATGCTACTCAACTTCAGGCCCAGGTAAGTTCTTGTCATTGTAAGTACTTGCATATCATTGAGAACCGCCAACGGGGTACCCCTTGCACATGGCACAGGAGCTTTCCCATAACCAAAATGACAAGGCAAGCAGACAATGAGCATCTCAGCGATCTTTCTATTTACTATGTGCATAGATTTTTATTGAGGATGCTTCACAGATTGCTCACTATGGTGATGTTGCAAGTTTCCACCATGATTAGGCATGTCTTACGCTAGCGGCCCAGGCGTTTCTCTAACACAAAATACAAAATCTATGAACTTACAAGTTCCCTCTTTATTTCACACTATTGACATCCATAGACAAAAGAGCACGATATCAACTATGTACAGAGTACAGGTGCAATGTTGAAAATGTTCCCCATGATAGCACGGTTCTGCTAACTCCAACGTATAGATGCAAGCATATATAACTTTGATGTTCACAATGGTTCAAGTCTATTAGGGGCAAGAAAATAAGGTGTGCCATCAAGTTCGTGAGAGCTTTACTAACTAGTTTTCACATAACAAAATACTTTTTAATTTGAAAGATAGATGAAGCTTGAGAATTTGCTTGGAATAGCAATAATGCTACTAGGTAGATATGGTGGACACAAATGGCAAAGGTTTAGGTTCACAGGGATTTGGAAACATGAGAAGTATGCCTTCTCAAAACAGGCTTTTGGCTAGCAAGGCTGGGTAGCAAGCAAGAGAGTTGAAATAAACAAGCAAACATACAAGTAATAAATCCAAACATGTAATCTTACTTGAAGACACAAAAGAACTTAAATAAAGAATACTAAGCTTATGAGCCAACAAGAAGAAAATAGATGATACACAGTACATGTTAGCTTTTTCTCTTTTTTTTTCTTTTAAACCTTAAAAATTGTTGCTACTGACCAGAGCTCGGTTTGCCAAAACCATTTAGAGTTACTTGATGCTCCCAAAGTGATGCCAATACTGATCAACAAGATCCATCAAATAATAGAGATTGCAAACTAAAATAAGGAGTGCAAAAAGTAAAAGATGAGACTTCTCATTAATATTTAATAAAGGCACTCACACCAAGGGATACATAGATAATCAACTAAGGGAGAGATACTTCCACATGCAAACCAAACTATAAGATAACTTCTCAACCACAGATATGAATCCACTAAATAGGTAAAAGATGAAAGATAATGGTGGTGATACCGCGACACTCCCCCAAGCTTGGAACAAGCCAAGGGGATGCCAAACCTGATGATGAATTACTCCTTCGATGGTGGTGTTCTCTTGATAATCTCTTCAATAAGTTTCTTAAAATCCTCCATGTCGAAGGTCAGAGTACGAATCAACTCTAAATTATGCTCAATGCAGCTCATGATCAATTCGGACCGAGGATCCCAATCATTGTTATTCTTTCTCCACCCTTCCTTATTAGAGTGTTTCTTCCCTGCATGGTTAGAACAAGTGGTACGAGGAGGAAGTGTGCGTGGAGCAAGGATATGACGCGGAGTTCTCCCTCCTGTAGACATATGTGCTGTCCTCCTAAGCTTGGTAGGTCGTGCCACCAAACCAATGCCTGCAACGGTAGCGCGGGTGTCCGGATGCTTGTCCTCCTCCATGTCACCTTCATACCCTACCAAAATATCCTCCTCCTTGGAGACTTGAGTTTCTTCTTCCTCGGGCTTCTTGCCTTTGTCGTTGGCGGAGGCCATGGTGCTCTAAACTTGAGAAGATTTCCTGACAGAAACACATCGAAACGAAAACACGTCGAGAACACGATGCAAAAACCTCGGGGAACCCGGGGGAGGTAAAAATTATGAAGTTTCAGTGCATACGGAAGGTACTGACACGGAAACGAGGCAGAGACGGAGTGCGAGGGTGGCACACCCCCCTCAGGCGCGGCCAGGCTAGGCTCGCGCCTCGGGTGGGTTTTGAAGGGAATATGCCCGAGAGGCAATAATAAAGTGGTTATTATCATATTCCTTATTTATGATAAATGTTTATTTTACATGCTATAATTGTATTAATACGGAAACGTTAATACATGTGTGTTTAATAAACAAAAAGGAAGTTCCTAGTTATGCCTCTCTTATAAACTAGCTCGTTGATTAACATGATGATCAAAGTTTCCTGATCATGGACATTGGATGTTGTTAATAACGAGGTCACAACATTAGTGTAATGATGTGATGAACATTCATCCGAAGTATAGCATTACGATCAAAGTCATTGAGTTTATATTGTTATAACAACTTACGAATTAATCCTAATCCTTAGACCATGAGATCATGTCAATCACTAACACCGAAAGAGTTTCTCGATGACATCAAATGTCACACCGTAACTGGGTGATTATAAAGATGGCTTCAGAACTACTAAAGTGTTATGTTGAGACCCATGGATCGAGAGTGGAATTTTTTCATCCCGATGACGGATAGATATGCTCTGGGCCCTCTCGGTGATATCACATTGATTAGCTTGCAAGCAAGTGATTTGATCACTAGAATGTAATATCACGGGAACGAGAAAAGAGTGCATGTCGGTAATAAGATCAAACTAGGTATGGAGATACATCGAATCTCGGACATGTAATATATCGTGAAACAAAGGGATTAAGATACTAGCATAAAAGGTTCACACGATCACAGAAGTCATCGTTGAATGTGTGGGAGTCAGTACGGATCTCCAGGTCCCGCTGCTGATTATTGATCGGAGAGGGGTCTCAATCATGTATGCATTATTCGCGAACCGTAGGGTGACACACTTAAGGGATACCGACACCATTCGGAGCAAATGATATGCCAGAAAAAGAAAAGAAAAGCGCGGGAATTTATTTCACTAGATACCGAAACGGGTTTTCGGGTGAAATTGCAGAAAGTGTTTCTGCATGTGAAATAAAATACTAGCAAGGGGTTATATGTGAATGTTTGTTAATTAAAGTAATTAACAAAATTCTGAATAAATAAATAAAAGAGTTTTATTTAAATGAGAGCTTGCATTAAATTTGGTGGAAATTTAATGCATGTGAGTGGATTTTTGAGTGGAGGCTTTTTAATGGGAGTGGAGGCTTTTCATTTTGAGTGGGAGCTCCACCCACATGAATGTGGAAGAGGTGGGGGCAGCCCCCATGGCTGGGAGCCATGCCCCTTGGGTGCCCCCCTCTCCCCTATAAAAGGCCCCCCTGTCCTCCTCTCAAAGCACACCTCCTCGCGAAGGATCTCTCTCCCCCCTTTAGAATTTCCCCATGGTCTCGGATCAGCGAGATACATGTTCCCGGTGGCTTTTTCTGGAAGGATTTGTTGCTTCCACTGCTTCGCTGGAGCGAGGGCGCGGAGGTTGTCGGGGTACCCGTATGTGTGTGCGATCACGGATGCACCACTGCTTTGAGGTGCTAGACTTGATCGTGCTGGACCGTCTAGACCAGATGGACTTCATCACGATCTTGAGATCGACAAGCGTTCGTCTACATCATCCACGAGTACAACCTCGTTAACGCTATTCGGTCTTCGAGGGTATGTATTCTATGGATGTATATCCACCCGTTGCTTGTATCTAGTAGATATATCTTGGTACATAGATGTTCCCATCGTAGGAAATTTTTTGTTTTCTATGCTGCGAACCCTACAGTGGTATCAGAGCCGGATCTATGCGTAGATACTTTGCACGGGTAGTACACATATGAGTATGTGGGCGATGATGATCATTTTATTGCTTCTTAGTTGTACTTTGGATATTGGTGGCATAGTGGGATGAAGCGGCCCTGACAAACTTTACATGTCCTCGCACATGAGACCTGTTCCACGCTTGACATGCAACTAGTTTTGCATAAGTGGCTAGCGGGTGTCTGTCTCTCCTACTATAGTCAATATCTAATTTGCAACGAGTTGTCAACAATTTGGTTATCCTCGTTGTGGTTCATGTTCATAGGTAAGAACGGTTCTATCTTCGAAAGCCCTAAGCCACGTAAAACTTGCAATGGATAAATTAGAGGCGTCTAGTTTAGATTGTTGCTGGCCTGGTGTTATGATATGGTGATGTTGTAAGTAGAAGTATGAGATGATACTCTTACAACACACATAGCGTGTAAGTTCCATAGACCTTGGCCTTACACATAGAGGTATGGTAGTGATCATACCACGATGCACATGATAGAGATCATATGCGGGAACCATATCATTCCACTAATAAACATGTGATGTTTGATGGCATCTTATATTGCTTGTTTGGCGTTTTATTAGCATAATAAGATGATCCCTCATTTGGATATCAAGATAAAAATGTGTTCTTCCTTAAGTATGCACCGACAATGTTTCGTCGCTTCAAGACATCACGTGATGATCGGGTGTACTTGAATCCACGAGCATATCTCGGGTGTAAGACAGTTACACACGCGAATACTAAGGTTCTTACTTGGCGATCCTAGCATGTACAGACATGGCCTCGGAACACGGACCGAAAGGTTAAGCATGAGTCATATAGTAGATATGATGCCCATTTGATGCTCGCCTTTGAAGCTACACCGACTCACGTGATGATCGGACTTGGTGTAGTGGATTTGGTTCATGCAATCACCAAAAAGACACGAGGGATGTCGTTTTTGAGTGGGAGTTCATTTCTAATTTGGATTAGTAGAACTCAATTTATCATAAATTAAATCAAAGTGAATTTGCATAATTTGTTGTAGTCACTGGCATTCGTTCACCACCTTATGCATAGTTGTAATTGAGATAATAGAACTATAAGATTCTGGATATATACTTTACGAACTCGTATCGTATTGTGTTGAGTGTCAATCTAAAGTTTAAAGTCCTATTGCAAACTTTCAGCAAACTCTATTTACTCCGTGAAATTTAATAGTTGGTATTAAATCGAGAGTAACAATTCCAGTGTTAGTATCTTAAGTATCATGTTTGCCTCCATGATTCTTGATTTAAACATCAAGTTTATCTAGGAGATGAAAGAATTGTTTCAAAAACCATCATGTGTGGCAGATATAATGATATCTGAAACAATGTTTTGGTTGCAATATGATAGAGTATAACATATGTTCTCATATTGGATGAGAATTTACGAAGGTTGGAGATGCTAGACATCCTAATCATCCAAAAGGGTTTTGGAAAGTAACGTTATACTCACGATTCATCTTTATAAGCTACAGTAGCTTGATCATGAAAGTCATCATGATAACGATGAATAGAAGATGTATGTAAAGTGTTTACTACACTAAAAGATTACTAAAGAATGGATTTTGAAAGAATACCGATCATTTGATGATGGTGATCTACTTTAAAGTGCAAGTCCAAAGGTATTATTATTTGAATATACACGCTTTGGACTATGTGTCATGTATATGGCGCCACTTTTGATGTTGATAGATTCTTTTAAAAAGGAAAAGGAAATGCTGAAAGAGAATCTATAAAATATATTTGGCAGAAAAGAAAAGATTGAAAATATCCAACTTAGGTATATGGATGATATACATGTTATGGTTGTATTCTTTGCTTGTTAAACAATGTGGTTTTTAGGTATTGGATACCGAATTGGTTGGTATAAAATTTCATACGGAACGACGCAATTCATGAACCACAATGGCCTAAGTAACTAGCAAGAGAATATGTGATGATGTTCATCAAAAATAAACAAACTGTTGTTTGTATTTCTCGTTGATATCAAAGCTTGCCTTCGAGATTTGTTTTAATAATTATTATTTAAATCAGGTATTATGAGAACAAAGGTTGTTCAAATAATTACCATATTCCATATTAGATGGATGATTTACAAATCTAGTTGGAGAGATCACATCCATAAAACCTAATGCTAAAATGTCGCAAGACAATGATTGAAAGATCACTTACGAAGTGACATCGCTGTTTAAATTATATTGGAAATAAAACATGAAGAAACTCCATTTTCATGGATTTTTGGAGTCTTTGATTTGATCAAGTGACGCTTGTGAGACTTTCCTCGGGATAATTAAAACTTCGTTCAAAGGCCAAAGAAGAACGAACGACTAAATTATTGGAATTTATGCATATCGATGTATGTAGTCCATTATGTGTAGTCGTAAGTGATGGGTTTCAACTTCATATGCTTTCTCCGGAAATTTGAGTGATTATTCACTTAATGAGAAAGAAGTATGAAATATTTGAAAATGTTTCAAAGATTTTCAAGATGAAGTGAAAAATCATTGTAACGAGAAAATAAATAGTTTATGATTTTATCATAAGGGATTTATTTGAGTTACAAGTGTAACAAGAAAATAAATGAATTATGATTTTATCATAAAGGGATTTATTTGAGTTGCAAGTTTAGCAAAACACCTAGATTTACATCTCCCGAAACACCATAGGAGTATGGAGTGTTTGAGATTTGTAATGAAACCTTGTTTGACATGGTTGGATTAAAGGTGTTATTTATAAAACTGCCATTATGTTTTAAAAGATTAAAGCTTTAGAGACTTCCGCTTTTACACTGAAAAGAGCTCCATCCTGATCCGTTGAAATGACACCATGGAAGTTATGGTTTGGGGTAAAACCCAAGTTGTCATTTCTTAAATTTTGGTATGCTAAACATAAGTAAGATGTTTACAACCGAAGTCGGATGAGCATGTCTTTGTAGGTTATTTCGAATAACAATTGGTTATTTCTCCATAACATCGAGGACAAAAGGGTTTGTCGCTTGAAATGTGAAGTTTCTTGAAGAAGGAATTTTTCATAAAAGTTAAGTGGGAGGACAATAGAACTTTGATAAGGTTAACGAACCTTAGCTATATGTGCTGAATTGCGCAGCGCTGGAAAATGTTCTGGAGGCAGCCAGAATGCTCATGGATCACGTGTCTCAAAGGTTGCGGTCATGGAGATCTAAGTTCCTATTAAACCAAGTAGGTCGGATAAACAATCAAATACTAAGATTTGAGAGTAAATCATTATTGTTTGACAATGATGAACCGAATACATACAAAGAAGCGATGATGGGCCCTGACTCCGTCAGATGGCTTGAAGACATAAAATCCGTGATAAGTCCATACACGATAAATCAAGTTTTGAACTTGGAAGACCCTCCGGAAAGGTGTAAAAACCTATCGGTCGTATTTGGATCTATAAAGAAATAGACATGGATGTTTCACATCTATGAAATAGTCGACATGTCGTAAAGTATTTATGACAATGTTCAAGGAGTTGACTATGACAAGATTTGATCTTTCATAGCGATATTTAGTCTGGACGGATTAAAGTAGCAACCACTACATATAATTTGGTATATGGTAGATGAATAAACAAAATAAAGTTCTTCTAATAGAATGATTACCTAGGACGTGTACATGACACGATCCAAAGTGTTTTGTTAATTCAAAGGATGCTAAAAAGGGCATGCAAACTTCAATGGTTGAAGTAAGCATCGCGGAGTTGGAATCTTCACCGTGATAAAAAGAGTTTTCATCAGGAGACGATGAAGATGCTTGCATTTGCAAGAAATTAAGTGGGAGCTCTAAGACATATTTCTAATACATTTTGTGGAGGACATCTTGTTGATTAGAAATGATGTATATTTTATTGACAAAGGTTAAAATTTCATTTCGATGAAATACTTAGGCAAAACCCGAATATTTAGCGTGAATGTCTATAGTGGATAGACTGTGACGCTAATATGGTTGTGCCAAACGTACATATATGAGATATTGAAGGAGTTCTATATAGAAACAACAAGAAACGGTTCTTGTCGCATGGAAAAGAATTAAATCAAGATTCAAGTGTATCAACACTTGATAAGTGAAACAAGATTCAAGTGCTTTGACACTTGATGAGTGAAATCACGAGAATGTTTTGATCAATCATACCATGATATGTACACATCCAGATATGTCCTATGCTCTAAGTGTTATGAGCATATACCAGAATGAATCATAAAATGATCATTGGACGATAGTAATGATATTCTTATGATCTTTTGTAAGAACTAAGAATATATTTGGGTAGAGATGACAAACAATTACAAATAGTTCATTGTAAAGAGTTACATTGATACTAGTTTTGTCACAAGATACAAATTAAGTTTATCTGAATTTAAACTATGGGTGGCACAATGTAATGGAAAGGAGATTCCATGATGGATTTGGAAGAGTTCCAAGTTAAGACATTGTGACGAATACTACAACAAAAGACTAAGTATATGACTGCTATAGTAGCGGCAAAGGAGATAATTTGTGTCAAGTAGTTTGTTATCAAACTAAGGTGTGGTTCGCAATGGGATAACACTAAAGATATATTGTGTGACAATAGTATCGACGTGTTTTAACCCCAAGGAACTAAAGGTCTCACCAAAAGACCAAATTTATACAATGCCATCTCATTAGAGAATGAGTGATGCGTGGAGACGCAAAAACATGCAAATATACACGGACCTGAAAGCATCAGATCCGTAGATTATGTTAACCACTTGCAGTTGCATATATGGAACACCAGAAAGCCATAGGTGTTCAATACGTAAAGTTTTCAAACTAGATTATTGTCTCTAGTGCAAGTGGGAGACTGAAGGGAATATTCCCGAGAGGCAATAATAAAGTGGTTATTATCGTATTCCTTATTTATGATAAATGTTTATTTTACATGCTATAATTGTATTAATACGGAAACGTTAATACATGTGTGTTTAATAAACAAAAAGGAAGTTCCTAGTTATGCCTCTCTTATAAACTAGCTCGTTGATTAACATGATGATCAAAGTTTCCTGATCATGGACATTGGATGTTGTTAATAACAAGGTCACAACATTAGTGTAATGATGTGATGAACATTCATCCGAAGTATAGCATTACGATCAAAGTCATTGAGTTTATATTGCTATAACAACTTACGAATTGATCCTAATCCTTAGACCATGAGATCATGTCAATCACTAACACCGGAAGAGTTTCTCGATGACATCAAACGTCACACCGTAACTGGGTGATTATAAAGATGGCTTCAGAACTACTAAAGTGTTATGTTGAGACCCATGGATCGAGAGTGGAATTTGTTCATCCCGATGAAGGATAGATATGCTCTGGGCCCTCTCGGTGATATCACATTGATTAGCTTGCAAGCAAGTGATTTGATCACTAGAATGTAATATCACGGGAACGAGAAAAGAGTGCATGTCGGTAACGAGATCAAACTAGGTATGGAGATACATCGAATCTCGGACATGTAATATATCGTGAAACAAAGGGATTAAGCTACTAGCATAAAAGGTTCACACGATCACAGAAGTCATCGTTGAATGTGTGGGAGTCAGTACGGATCTCCAGGTCCCGCTGCTGATTATTGATCGGAGAGGGGTCTCGATCATGTATGCATTATTCGCGAACCGTAGGGTGACACACTTAAGGGATACCGACACCATTCGGAGCAAATGATATGCCAGAAAAAGAAAAGAAAAGCGCAGGAATTTATTTCACTAGATACCGAAACGGGTTTTCGGGTGAAATTGCAGAAAGTGTTTCTGCATGTGAAATGAAATACTAGCAAGGGGTTATATGTGAATGTTTGTTAATTAAAGTAATTAACAAAATTCTGAATAAATAAATAAATAAATAAAAGAGTTTTATTTAAATGGGAGCTTGCATTAAATTTGGTGGAAATTTAATGCATGTGAGTGGATTTTTTAGTGGAGGCTTTTTAATGGGAGTGGAGGCTTTTCATTTTGAGTGGGAGCTCCACCCACATGAATGTGGAAGAGGTGGGGGCAGCCCCCATGGCTGGGCGCCATGCCCCTTGGGTGCCCCCCTCTCCCCTATAAAAGGCCCCCCTCTCCTCCTCTCAAAGCACACCTCCTCGCGAAGGATCTCTCTCCCCCCTTTAGAATTTCCCCATGGTCTCGGATCAGCGAGATACATGTTCCCGGTGGCTTTTTTGGAAGGATTTGTTGCTTCCGCTGCTTCGCTGGAGCGAGGGCGCGGAGGTTGTCGGGGTACCCGTACGTGTGTGCGATCACGGATGCACAACTGCTTTGAGGTGATGGACTTGATCGTGCTGGACCGGCTGGACCAGATGGACTTCATCACGATCTTGAGATCAGCAATCTTTCGTCTACATCATCCACAAGTACAACCTCGTTAACGCTATTCGGTCTTCGAGGGTATGTATTCTATGGATGTATATCCACCCGTTGCTTGTATCTAGTAGATAGATATTGGTACATAGATGTTCCCATCGTAGGAATTTTTTGTTTTCTATGCTGCGAACCCTACAGGTTTGTCCACCCCGGACTCCGGTTCCCCCTCTGTCCCGTCTCGTAGTCTTCCTTATGTATTAAAAACATTAAAAATATAAAAAGATTGGACTTTCACGAACCTTCTGTTTTCACCACTTTTACCTATTCAAAGACGAACTCTGCAGATTCCTTTTCTCCTCTCCTGAAAATTTCCTTCAAACAAACCTTGCACAAACTCAATGACAACATTAGTGTAAGCAAAAAAATATCCCTTAGGATCACACTTCAACTGAAAACCCATCAAAACAAAAGCTTCTATAAGAGGCAAATGCAAATGACGGTAGAAATCTGTCAAAACATACCAGCATGTAAAGGTTGATTTTTTTGAAAACCTTCTGTTGCCCAAATCAAGAAGTGCATAACTAATGAAAGTTGGGTAACAACATGGAGAACAAGTTCAGAAAAATGCATCTCCATCCGACGTACTGAGATTTCTCATGATTTTTTACAATGCAGCACAAAAATCTGTCCCAGGACAACCACTTTTCACAACTCTTCTACTTCACAAAAGTAGTTGAACTTGACACAAAAACCAAAACAAAAAGGATAAGGAGCGGTTATTGCTGAAGTAATAACTTCCAAGACTCGACAAAACTCTTGGGTTATCTCCCAACAAGTACTTTTATTTAATGCCTTTAAGTTAGGCTTGAAACTTTCAAGGATGCTCACAAAGGAGATAAATATTTAAAGTGAATCAAGAAGAAAATAACCAACACATTTGAGTCTAACCCACTTCCTATGCATGGGAGTATCATGAGAAAACGAATTGTTGAAACAAAAAGCCACTAGCATAGGAAGACGAAACAAATGCAACTTCAAAGCTTTCAACATAAAATGGGGAAACTTAACATCATTGAGATGCATAAGACCATGTTTCCCTCTCTCAAAATAACTTTCAGTAGCACTTTGAATAAAGTTGACAATATAACTTTCACTGGCAACAACTTTATCATTAGAGTGAGCATACTTACAGTCATCAAAAAGAGGTCCAAGCTCATAGACTGGATCAATAGAAGCAAGTTGTTCCATCCTGAAATCTTTATTAGGCAAGCTATTTTCACAAGGAGCCTTAGCAAATTTGGAAAATTTAAACTCATAATAATCTCCATAAAACTTAGTTAAAACTTTTTCCTTCTTACCATCAATAATAGCTCCACAAGTATTCAAAAAAGGTCTAACAAAGACGATAGGACAAGTTTTGCTAGCTGCTAAATTAAGCACTAGAAAATCAGTAGGATACTTAATCTTACCGCAGAGAACTTCCATGTCTCTTACAATGCCAATGGGGCAAATGGTTTCCTTATTAGCAAGGTGAATAACCACATCAATATCCTCAAGCTCACAAGGACCAATCGCATACATAATTTCCCTATAAATCTCATAAGGAATAGCACTAGAACTAGCACCAATATCACATAAACTATAGTAGCAATGATCACTAATTTTAACGGAAAGTACAGGAACACTAGCTTTTCTAGCTTTACTAGGATGAGAGATAATAGAAGAATCTTCACAGAAGACAATGTGTTCATCTTCTATATTTTTAGTGACAGTGTCTTTCACAATAGCTACCACAGGTTCATCATTCAATTGCTTACCAGGCTGCACAGTTTTCATTGTATCTTTGTTATTTGCACTAATAATCATAGAATACTCCTTTACCTTAGTTGGGAAAGAAATTTTCTCAACATGAGGTTCAGGCACAATATGATAAATAGTACAAACTTCAGTACTTCTAAGAGGAACATGACTAACAACATCTTTATAAGGAGAATGGTACTTGTTCCACTTATTCTTGGAAATTTCTATGTAAGAGGCAAAGGCCTTAAAACAGTTGGCAATACTTTGGGAATCAAGACCAAACTCATTACTAATATCATGGAAGCTATCAGTTCCCATAAAGGATTTAATGCATTCATAATCATAGTTTATACCTGACTTTCTTCCTTTATCATTCTCCCAAGCTTCAGTGTTCTCTTGAATACGGTCTAGTAAATCCCATTTAGCTTCTTCCTTCATACGTGTGAATGATCCAGTACAAGAAGCATCTAGTAAGTCTTTATCATGAAGAGAAAGCCTAGCATCAAACTTATTGAGAATAATATTGTTAGGGGGTTCATGAATAGGAAATTTAAGCATTAGCAACTTCAATCTCCCCCAAGCTTGAGTTGTACTCTCTCCATCAAGAGGACAAAAGTTATATATAAGATTTCTATCTTTATGATTTCACTGGGAGGATAAAATTTAGAGTAAAAGAGAGATGTCATCTCCTCCCATTCCATGGATTGTCCATTCTTCAGAAGATTATACCATTCTTCAGCTCTCCATTTCAAGGATATGGAGAGTAACTTCTTCTTCACCTGTTCAGTTATGATACCTGCACACTTAAACTACCCACATAATTCATGGATAAAAAACAAGTGATCACCAGGATGGACTGTTCCATCCCTAAATAATAACTATACATAACACGATCAACTATACTTGTAGGTATCTTAAAAGGATCTATCTCAACATGTGGTGGTTCCTCTACTACCCTTTCAGTGGTAGTAGTTCTCCCAAACAGAAAACCAAGTGGGTTATCCATATTGGAAACAAAGCAACAAATAGTAACAAAAGCAATACTCACAGTAAAAGTTTCCTTTACCAGTTCCACTCTTTAATAGCGCTTTACCCCCCGACAATGCGCCAGAAAATAGTCTTGATGACCCACAAGTATAGGGGGTGTATCACAGTACTTTCGATAAATAGGAGTGTCGATCCCAACGAGGAGAAGAAGGTGTTGACTAGTGGTATGGAGCAGGAACTCTCTGTAAATACTTAGCAAACGGATTTTTACGGGTTTTCTGATAAAGCAACAAAACAAAGTGCAAGTAATAAAGACAACGAACAAACGCAGCAAGTGGCCCAATCCTTTCTTAGCAAAGGACAAGCCGGTGGAAATACTTATAAGGACCAAACGTTCTCGAGGACACATGGGAATACTGTCAAGTGCTTTTGCTTCAAATAGCTGAGTACCTTTCTTTGGTGTTGTAAGTGTTGTGTGGGTGAACCTGTGCTAATGTACCGACCTTACTTGTACTAATACATACTTGTGATTAAACCCCTGCAAGCATCCGGAACTACAGGAAAGTAATTAAGATATAAACCTAACCACAACCTTAAACTCTGAGATCCTATAATCCCTCATGCAATGGTGTCCTAACGGGGGTTCATGTTTCTGTCACTCCGGCAACCCCACAATTAGTAGCCAAATGCACAATGCATTCCCCTATGCCCATAAATGGTGAAGTATCATGTAGTCGACGTTCACATGACACCACTAGAAGAATAACACCACAACTTAAATACTAAACCATTGAATAATAGCTCAACACAAATCCACTACTAACAACATGACTTCTCCCATGTCCTCAATAACACAACGAACTACTCACAAGACATCATATAGATCAAGATCAAAGATGATATGGTAATGGATAACAATCTGAACATAAACAACAATCCAATGGTTCCACTCACAAGCATCAACTACAATAGTAATTAACATCAGGAAAGTTTCCCCTAATGAACTAAGCAATATCCAACACAATTGTTACAGCGGGATGGAGTGGTGATGATGGTGCTGGTGGAGATGATGGTGTGGATGATGATGATGATCCCGATGAAGCCTAGCTTGATGATGGTGTTGATCGCGACGGTCTCCCCTCTCCGGGAAGGAATTCCCCCGGCAAAAATCTGTCTGTCGGATAGATCTTTCTCTCTCGGTGTTTTCCACCCCCAGAGGCGACGGAAATCTATCGGTGGTCGCTCCCCGAGGCTTAGGGTTCCGTAGGGAAGATATAGGAGAAGGGGCAGAGTCGGAGGCCGGGAAGGTGAGCCACACCTGCCCTAGGTTGCGGCCTAGGGTGGGCCCGCGCCTAGGGGGTGTGGGCCCCTTGCGGCCCCCTTCGTTCCTCCTTCTAGCTTCCTTCTTCATCTGGTAAAATAATATGTTTCCATATTTTTCTGGTATTTTTCTGATCTTCGCGAAATTGCACCGAAACACCTTCTTTTCCATCAGAATCCAGACTCTGGTAGTTCATCCTCCAAGAATCAAAGCCATAAGTAATACCTCATAATAAGTCATATATCAATGAATAGAGGTAAATTATGATATAGAAAGGTGATACAAATTGGGCGTATCAAAGGGCTAGCAGTCGCTGCTGATCTGTCTCTGCAACGCATCAGGATAGTGAGCGACTGTACCAACGTGGTTCGAAGTATTGCAGAATCTTGGAAGGGGGCCTATGGCCACGTCGTCCAAGATATCAAAGCAAGAAGGGTGGATTTCCAGAGTGTGGAGGTCGTTCACGAGAGAAGATCGGCAAATATTGATGCACATACTCTAGCAAGGAAGTCTATTTATTTACCTTTAGGAAGACATGTTTGGCTACAATTTCCACCTGAGGGTGTTAGTATGAACTATATGATTGATTAATAAAAGAGGTGGTGATTTCTCAAAAAAAACTAGTTGGTGTTGGTGCCGAAATGGTTAAAAAAGATTGACTTTATCAAAGGTTAGGCCCATGGGATAAGGGGTCCGCTAGAGTGTATGATGTCATATTTTTTTCTAGGATACACCCTGAGAGGTGTACCAAATATATAGAAGAGGCTGCCGATGGCAGGTACAACACCGCTAGGCGGCACGCATGGCTACCAACAGAAGAGGGTGGTAGCTCCCTGAAACACTAAGCCTACTCTCCCACTAACAACGAGGTCACCTACTCCGGAAAGCCAAATACATCAGAACGAAAAAGCCTAGCTAGCCGCCACTTCCTGAAGTCGTTCCGGATCCTGATCTTGATAGGCTCCACCTGCAGGCGCACCCCGTTGAAAACGACGTTGTTCCGGTGCCTCCAAATGCACCAGAAGACCAGGATGATCGCGGTCCACAAGTCGCGCTGGTGGACTAGTATGATGTCATATTACAATTATTATTATTTTATTATTTATTTCATTTTTGCTGTAATCGTAGTTCAAAAAATAATACTTTCTTCGATCCATATTAATGGTCTTAATTTTGTCTAATACGAATACATCTATTCTAAATACTTAACAAGATTCATATAGATTTAGATAAAATCAAGGCCATTAATATGAACAAATAACTAAAGTTAGCATGGGGTGGATGCGTACATCCCAGCTCAATTGCAACTTTCTTGGAGCGAAATTCAAAGAATGTACCCTCACAAAGCAATGAACCGGCCTTTTTTAGCCAGGCGGCCACACCCTAAACCCTAGTCGTACTACTAGCCCGGTTGCTGTCTTTCCTTGGAAATCATCGGACTTTGTTGTCTGAATAGCCAGTGGTGCCGGCGTGGTGGCAAGCAGCAGCACGGACTGCATCCACGCGCATGCATGCACGGCCAGGGAAAAGAAGGTCAGTCAGGCCAGGCCAGGCCTGCAAGCTGCAAGCAAGCAAAGCAAAGCTGCAGACGCGTCACCTGGATGGGACGGCCATCTAGTCTAGTCTAGCTACTAGCTTAGAGTCTATGGATAGATAGCTCTAGGCTCTAGCTAGGCAGTTAGGTTCCCTGAAATTACTCGATGGGATCCGGCCGAAATCGATCTCGAGACTCTTCTTTACAGCGACGTCGTGGAGAAGACGGGGACGGAACGATGGAACAACCACCGGCTGCAAAGAGAAGAAAATATCCAGCTAGGCCTGAACTATCGATCCATCTATCCATCAGCAAACTAGTGCAAACGGCGGCTGGCCATGGAACACGCAGGAAAGGGTGACCAGAATCTTGTACTATCGCTTTAGCATCTCCACTCGTTGGGCGAATCCAGGCCGAAATCCGGACCAAACTTTAGTCAGACGGAGCAAGTTTTTGGCATGAATACGCTCAGTTTCCCACTCGCGTACCCAGGCCGAGTTCCCGGGTCGTCCGTTTCCGCTCAAATTCCACTCAAGTTTGTCCAGATTTCGGCATAGTTCGTCATACAATGAATACAGAACATTTTAATACAAAAGTTCGGCGAAATTTTAAACAGAGTTCGGCGTAAATGTAGTTCGGTCAGAAGTGAAAATGTAAACCACCGCGCTTCGGCTTCGCTATCTGCATGTACAGCTGGGCGAGCGATGCGAGGATCTGCAAGTGCTCTTCACCTTCGGCGACCTCAGCGCTCTCCTCTTCCAGGAGTACGGTGAGCATCTCCTCGTCATCGGAGTCCATGGCGAGTATCTCATCCTTGTCGGAGTCAATGGCGAGTATCTCGTCGTCGTCGGAGTCCATGGCCGAATCCAGCCAAATGCCGAACACTTGGCGGGCGTGCTGGTGGGAGCACGTAGCGAAACAGCTACGGCGAGGCTAGGTCTGCGAGATCGGCGGCGGGGAAGGCGTGGTGGTGGGCGGCAACTACGGCGAGCGTAGCTAGAGGCGTGGCCATGTCTCGGCACGCAGGAGCTCCGTCGGCAAAGTCATGGCAACGGGGGCGCTGGGAGCTCTTCGCGGCAGTCTGGGCGAGTGGAGTGGGTGGGAATGGAAATGTATCGCCGACAGAGCTGGCTCACGCCTTTTTTTGCGGCGTCCGGCGTCCCCAAGGCATACCCGGAAACCTGGGTTCGGCCTGGGTAGGCCGGACCAAAACACATCGAAATCCGAAAACAGATCCCTGGGTACGCGACTGGGCCTTTTCGGCGTCCGAACCGAATTTCGGCATCCAGATCGGTGTTCGGGGTAGGCGAGTGGAGATGCTCTTAGCCATGGCTTTGCTGTCATCTAGCGCATGTCCTTGTGCAGAGAGCGTCGATCAAGCTCGATCAAAGTGGGGTACTGCACGCAAGTGTCGTCCCAAGTGAAGATCATCATGCCACCGACCCTGAATTGCGTGTTGGGTGTCTTGGTCTAAGGGCATCTTCACCGGGTCTATCTAAACGGTCTGAGTGTGTCTTGATCCGTCCATGCGGGGACGTGTGCGGCGCTCCAACGGTATGACCTATTTGGATTAGTTCAGAGAGACCGATCCATCCAATCTAAATCTGATGGCTGGATGGACCTGTTCGGACAGAAACTGGCCAGCTACGGCCACACAATGGTCCTTCTTCTTTTGGGCCGGCTTGTCCGTTTTTTATCTGATTGGATCGCGCTGCTAGATGCGGTTGGCTGGACAGGTTGGACCATCGCTCAAAAGCGCCGATGACTCGACCCCAACATACTAAAGCGTATAGTTTGGATCGTTTATTATAGTCTGACCGGTGGAGATGCCCTAAGATGATTCGGCGGATAGAAATCGAGCATGCTGTGGCGTTGGGTCCGGTCAAAAAAGAGGCGATCGATCGATGGGGACGCTGCGAGAAACTGAGGGCGCGTCCAGATGTACCGGTCCCGGGGGAGTCGCATTTCGCACGGCCGGCCTCCACACACGGAGCTTTCGGGCCAATTTCCAGGCCACACCACCACAGTACGTCTGGGGAGTGGAGAAAGAGCATCAGTCACCCGATCAATCGACTTCAGGCAGATGTGTCTCCGTGTCATCAACATCCCAGCAATACGTATATCTATCTAACTACCGTATTCTCACTGTCATGGGGCCATGCGTATGATTGGGGCTTGGGGGCCAGCTCGTGCGCGTACACGTGTGGTCTAATTACCATAAATAAATGGCGAAAAACGAAATCAAAATCACAGCAAAGGGAATACAGATTTAACGTAAAAAAACCTCTTTAACAAAGAGAGAAAAAATCACAAACGCGAGCCAGCGAAACTTCATTATATGGGGGAGTGTTTACAAACAGCGGAGATTTAACAGATGCAAATCATCCCAAACAAAAGGTTTATATAGAGGTGGAAACCTATGTTTTCAATGATCCATATCATACCGTGGGGGGCTGTCGCCCCCGCATCCTCCACATGCGTCCCTGTTGGCCATATACGGGTCTCGCTCCACTCGTCAGAAGTTGGTCTATAATTTGTAAAATTTGGATCAATATATACCAAACTCCACCTTAAGACAACTTTCTTCTTGTAGCATTAACAACAATCATCTTCCTGAATAAACAAAGTAAATACTTTCGGCACTAATAGCCATTTGGGCTAATCAGTTAAACCAACTAAGTTCGAGCAAAACTCAAACTTAGCAACAGGAACATGTTTAGTCATCATATCAGTAGAATTATCATGAGTGTTGATCTTACATGTTTTTAGTTTACCTTGAGCAACAAGGTCTCTAACAAAATGGTACTTGACATCAATGTGCTTAGTTCTCTCATGGAACATCTGATCTTTTGTAAGGTATATGACACTTTGACTGTCACAAAACAAAGTAATGCAAGAATCATCTCCACAAAGCTCAGCAAACAAACCTTTTAACCAAACAGATTCTTTGCAAGCTTCAGCAATAGCCATGTATTCAGCTTCAGTAGTAGATTGTGCAACAACAGTCTGCAATGTAGCCTTCCAGCTAACAGCACAACCACCAACATTAAACACATAACCTGTGAGGGATCTTCTCTTATCCAAATCGGCAGCAAAATCTGAATCCACATAGCCAACAAGTCCCTCACCGGTCCTACCAAACTTTAAACAAGCACTGGAAGTGCCAAGAAGGTACCTAGAAACCCACTGAACAGTCTTCCAATGTTCTTTACCAGGATTAGCCATGTATCTACTTATCAAACTCATAGCATATGATAAATCAGGACGAGAACAAACCATGGCATACATCAAAGTACCAACAACACTAGAATATGGCACCTTTGACATGTACTCAAACTCTTCATCCGTAGTAGGACATTGAGAAACTGACAATTTAAAATGAGGAGCAATATGAGTACTAACTGAGTTGGCTCCATCCATATTAAAACGATGAAGAACTTTCTTAATGCAGCTTTGCTGACTAAAAAATAGCAAACCAGATTTTCTATCTCGGGTAATCTCCATACATAAGATCTTCTTAGAAGCACCAAGATCCTTCATCTCAAACTTACTACTTAGGTGTGCCTTCAAAGTAGTGATTTCTTTCATGCCCTTGGCAGCAATTAACATATCATCAAGATATAGCAGGAAGTATATAGGTGACCCATCAACAAACTTGATATAAACACAACTATCATATTTAGACCTCTCAAAACCATGTGAGGTCATAAATGAATCAAACCTTTTATACCATTGTCTTGGAGATTGCTTTAAGCCATAAAGAGACTTCTTTAATTTGCACATAAAATCCTCTTTACCAGGCACTATGAACCCTTTTGGTTGGTCCATGTATATTTCCTCATCAAGCTCTCCATACAGAAAAGCAGTCTTGACATCTAACTGCTCAAGCTCAAGATCACGCATAGCCACAATACTAAAGAAAGTACGAATGGAACTATGCTTCACAACTGGGGAGAACACATCATTGTAATCAATACCTGGAATCTGGCTGAACCCTTTTGCTACTAACCTTGCCTTGTACCTTGAAGGCTTTGGGAGACAGACCTTCCTTTTTCTTGAAGATCCACTTGCAGCGGACCGACTTCTTTTGTTTAGGCAAGCGCACAACATCCCATGTGCCATTTTTTTCAAGTGATTGCATCTCTTCTTGCATAGCAGAAACCCACTTCTCGCGGTCAACGGATGCAATGGCTTCATTATATGTAGCAGGTTCAGAATCGTTCTCCGCCTGTTTAGCACAACTCAAAGCATAATAAACAAGATTACACTCTTCAATTAAACAAGGACGAGGACCACAGTGACGCCTCGGTCTATCAGCAGCAATGGACTCATGTGGCTGCTGCAAAACTGTAGGTGAGTGCTGAACAACAATATCATCAATATTTCCTCATGCGTATCTTCAACGATAGCATCATTATCAACAGTTTTCTACAGGTTCTCCACCTGCACACTAACTCCCTCCTCTCCAACAGCAATAGGAGAGGTATCTGATGATAAGCTATCATGATACATAACGGACTCATTAAAAACAACGTCTCTATTTAGCAAAATCTTTTTAGTTTCAGGATTCCATAGTTTATATGCTTTAACTCCTGACCATAACCAAGGAATATGCACTTAACAGCCCTGGGCTCTAACTTTCTATTATCAACATGAGCATATGCAGTGCAGCCAAAAACTCTCAACTGTGAATAATCAGCAGGTGAACCTGACCATACCTCAGTGAGAGTTTTCTTCTCAAGTGGAATATAAGGTGACCTGTTGATGAGGTAACGCACTGTGTTGGCTGCTTCAGCCTAGAAACGCCTATGCATACCTGCATTAGACAACATACAACGAGCCCTCGAGATGATGGTTCTGTTCATGCGCTCTACCACGCCATTCTGCTGAGGAGTATATGGGATGGTGTGATACCTGATCATGCCATCGTTACTGCAAAACTCCTCAAACTCATTAGAACAGAATTCCATACCATTATAAGTACGTAGTACCTTTACCTTCTTCTCAGTATACTTTTCAACCATAACTTTCCACTTCTTAAAAGCATCAAAAACATCAGATTTATGCTTCAGAAAATAAGGCTACACTTTTCTTGAGTAAACATCAATAATAGTAAGCATGTAATTAGCACCACCAATAGAAGTCTTACAGGACGGACCCCATACATCAGCATGCACATAATCTAATATGCCTTTGGTGGTATGAACGGAAGTATTGAATTTAACTCTTTTATGCTTACCAAAGATGCAATGCTCACAGAACTCAAACTTACTCAAGTTGCAACCATCAATCAGCTCTCTCTTGACCAACTTTGCCATGCCTTGTTCGCTCATATGCCCAAGACGCATATTCCACAAATGTGTTTTACCACGATCATCAGAATCATTAGAAGTAACAGCGGCAGCAATACCAGGCAAAGTGCTACATCTAAGAACATATAATTTAGCAGAATTCATATCACCTATCATGTGAATAAGAGAACCTTTTGATACCTTCAGAACTCGATGCCCATCGCCATACTTGTATCCATCAACGTCTATTGTACTCAGGGAGATCAAATTTCTGGCCATGCTTAGCATGTGCTTCACCTCACTCAACGTGCGTGTCACGCCATCATGTGTCCTGATCTTAACAGATCCAACACCAACAATATGGCATGGATTGTCATTCCCCACACGCACAAAATCTCCAGTCTGCACAGACTCATATGAACTGAACCAATCTTTGTTACAACAAATATGAAACGAACATGCAGTATCAAGTATCCATTCATCATCACGAGAAGTACAAGCAGCAAAAACAGCTAAGCATTCACCATCAGTACTATCAGAAACAACAACAGCCTTACCAGTGCCTTCAGACCTATCTTTCGGTTGGTAAGTTCCGTTTCTTTTCTCCTTATTCTACAACTTTCAACAATCATCAATAACGTGATTATATTCTTATAATACCTGCAGAATTTATCCTTTTCCTTGGACTTTGAACAACTTATACCGTCTTTGCTCTTATCTATGTTGCCATAGTTGTTATATCTCTGCTCGGTCCTGCCACGAACCTGCAGAGCCTCAGCCTTGGATGACGTCCCATCTGACCCTACCATAGTTTTCATCTTTTCCCTCTATTTGAGGGCGTCATGTACTTCGGCAAGGGTTAGTTCATCATGGCTCAACAATATTGTATCACGAAAATGTGTATAGGAACTAGGCAACGAGCATAAGAGTAGAAGAGCTAAATCCTCCTCATCATATTTTACCTCCATAGACTGTAAGTCTGAAACAATCTCTTTAAAAAAGATATGTGATTCATTACCGATCCACCTTCTTGCAGCCTATGCGAGAACAACTTCATCTTCATGTTCATCTTACTAGTTAGATCCTTTGACACACAGATCGTTTTCAGTTTTTTCCACAGGGCAGCAACAGATTTCATCTCCAGTACTTCCTGCAAAATATTATTGGACAGATGAAGTTGAATCAAATACAAAGCCTTACGGTCCTTCCGCTTCTCTTCTGCGGACCATGTCTTAGCATTATTTTCGCCGAATCCATCTAGCGCTTCATCCAGATCAGAAGTTTGGGCGAGAATCGCCCGCATCTTCACCTGCCACAAGGAGAATCTTGTGGTTTAGTCCAGTTATGGTAGATCGAACTTCAATGACGACATGTCGCAAATCCTAGATTAGAACCTAGGGCTCTGATACCACTTGTAACAATTGCGACAAGAAGATAACGAACAACGAAAACGAAAAACACAGCAAGGAGACACAGATTTAACGTGGAAAAACCTCTCCAACAAAGAGAGGAAAAAACCACGCGCGCCAGCCAGCGAAACTTCACTATATTCGAGAGTGTTTACAAACGCCGGGGATTTCAGAGATGCAACTCATCCCAACCGGCGGCTTACAAGGGGTTTATATATCGGTGGAAACCTAGGTCATCGATGATCTGTACCGTACCGCAGGGGGCCTGTCGCCCCCCGCACCCTCCACAGGCGTCCCTATTGGGCATGGAGTGGGCCAACTTTAGACTCATTACACTCGCCCTAAGAGCATCTCCGCTCGCCTACCCAGGAGGCCAATCCGGACGCCGAATTTCAGTCCGAACGCTGAAAACTTGCCCAATCGCGTACCCAAGGATCTGTTTTCGGCCGGATTTCGGCCATTTTTGGTCCGGACTACCCAGGCCGAACCCAGGTTTCCGGGTACTCCCTGGGAACGTCGGACTCAGCAAAATCGGCGAAAAATATCAAAGCGGCGCGTGGACCCGCCGAGTCAGTGACGGAAGCCGAGTCGTCGTCATCCTCAGAACCACGCGGCGACCGCCGGGCAATAACTGCCCGTCGCGTCGGCCACGCTTCGCCGATTTACGGCGCCACCGTCTCTGCCTCGGCTCCCACGACGGACCGACGGTCACTAAGTTGGAGCAGTCGCTCCGCGAAGCGCCGCCCCTGACGCCACCGCTGCCGCCGGTCGAGCCCTCCTCGCCGGACATCCTGAAATGGTCCAGGAGGGACTGGGAGAAGGCGGAGCATCAGCGCATCTGAAGGGTTTCGCGGCATAGTAAATCAAAATTTTCTACGGATGCGAACAGAGGGAAAGCCAAGATCTAATCTAGGAGATGCAATCAACGAGAGAGATTGGATTAGATCTTCATACCCTTGAAGATTCGCACAGCGGAACGTTCGTCGGAACGTGGGTGATGTAGTCGTACTCGCTTCTCCTCCTCGCGATCCGATCCGATCTAGCACCACAAGTGGCGGTGCCTCCGTGAGATGCACACGTGCAGCACCTCGACGTCTCCTCCTTCCTCGGACCAGCAAGTATGGTGGAGAGATAGATTGGATCTACAACACGACGGCGTGGTGTATATGGTGGAGAATTTCTGCAGCAGGGCTTCGCCTACAAACAGTCGGGAGGGAGAGAGGAAAGCTAGCAAGGCGGATAGGGTTTGGAGGAGAGGTGTGTGGGGTTGGTGCGCCCCCACCCCTCTTTATATAGAGGGGGGGCGCAGCCCTAGCCCCTCCCCCAAGCCCAAAGGATAAGGAGTGGGGGGCATGGACTCTCCCCTCTTCTAGAAACCCTATCTCTAGTTTAAACGATTTAAACTCTCTAGGATCGGCTGGGCCCTATGGGGCCTTGTGCCCCTGGCCCAAAGCGGCCAGGACACTCCCTCATAGGCCCATGCCCCCTCCCGGAAGGTGGGGCCACGTCGGTCCTCTTCCGGAAGGTTCTAGAAGCTTCCGGTACAATACCGATTAACCCGGAACAATTCCGAACTCCAAAAACTGCACTGCCTTATATGGATCTTATTCTCCGGACCATTCTGGAACCTCTCGTGATGTCCCGGATCCCATCCGACTCCGAACAAAAATTCATAAACCAATTATCCAATCTATCCTAGCGTCGAGACACGTTAAGTGTGTGACCCTGCGGGTTCGAGAATATGCAGACATGATCTTCTATCAATAATCAACAACGGGGTCTGGGCACCCATATTGACTCCCACACATTCATCGATGATCATATCGGATGAACCACGATGCCAGGATTCAATCAATCCCATATATATATTCCCTTCGTCTCGCGATATTTTACTTGCCCGAGATTCGATCGTCGGTACCGTCATACCTAGTTCAATCTCGTTCACAACAAGTACTTTACTCGTTCCGTAATCCGATATCACTTTGTGATTAACTCCTTAACCACATGCTTGCAAGCGGTGTTGATATCGATTACCGAGTGGGCCCGAAGTCACTTGGGAGGGACAAATCCCATCTCGATACATACAACCCAACAGATACTTTCCGATCACCTGAGAGACACCTTTATGATCACCCTCTCATAGGATGACGTTTGATGACCTCAAAGCTTTCTTCCGATACCAGGGAGTTGTATTATCTCATGGTCTAAGGAATACAATATTTGACATAGGAAAAGCTTCGCAAAGATGAACACGATGAAAACGATCTAATTGCTTTGCTTAGTTTGGGTCTGTCCATCATATCATTCTCCCAATGATATGATCTCATTATCAATTGACAACTCATGTCTATGGTTAGGAAACCTTAACCATCATTGATCAATGGGCTAGTCCATAGAGGCGTACTAGGGACACGGTGTTGTTCACAAACCACACAAGTATTAAAGTTTCCGCTTAATACAATTCTAGCATGGAATATAAACTTTATCATGAACAAGAATTATAATAATAACATCTTTATTATTGCCTCTAGGGCATAATTCCAACAGTCTCCCACTTGCACTAGAGTCAATAATCTAGTTTACATCTGGCAACAATCTCACACCCATGGCACTGAGGTGTTGATCATGTTTTACACGTGGAAGAGGTTTAGTCAATGGATCTACGATATTCAGATCCGTATGTACTTTGCTAATCTTCAGATCTCCATCTGCTATATAATCTCGGATTATATGAAACTTGCGGTTGATATGCTTGGTCTTTGGATGATATCTTGGTTCCTTAGCGAGTGCTATGGCGCCAGTGTTGTCACACAATATCTCCAGTGGGTCCAATGCACTTGGAACCACGCCAAGCTCAGTGATGAAGTTTCTGATCCAAACTCCTTCACTTGACGCTTCTGCAGCAGCCATGTATTCCGCTTCTACTGTAGATCCCGCGATCACGCTTTGCTTGCAGCTTCTCCAGCTCACAGCTCCTCCATTCAAAATATACACGTATCCTGTCTGAGATTTGGAATCATCCTTGTCGGTGTCAAAACTAGCGTCGACGTAACCTTTTACGACAAGCTGTTCATCACCCCCATAGACTAAGAACATTTCTTTAGTTCTATTTAGGTACTTTAGGATGTTCTTCACGGCTGTCCAGTGTTCCACTCCTGGATCACTTTGATATCTGCTCGTCAAACTAAGAGCATTGGACACATCCGGTCTAGTACACAGCATGGCATACATGATGGAACCTATGGCCGAGGCATAAGGCACTTTGCTCATAGCTTCCCTATCATTTACCGTAGCTGAACACTGAGCCTTACTCAATATCTTACCTGACAACATAGGCACTGAACCTTTCTTTGCCTTATCCATTCTGAACCTTTTCAGAACTTTGTCTAGGTATGTACTCTGGCTTAAAGCTATCAGGCGTCTTTGTCTATCTCTATAGATTTTGATGCCCAATATATAAGCAGCTTCACCTAGGTCTTTCATTGAAAAACACTTGTTCAAATAACTCTTCACATCGTTAAGCATGTTGATGTCATTTCCAATAATCAATATGTCATCCACATATAGTACCAGAAACGTCACCGAGCTCCCACTCACTTTCTTGTAGATGCAAGCTTCGTAGCAATTTGGAACAAATCCAAAGCTCTTGATCACTTGATCAAAACGAAGGTTCCAACTCCGAGATGCTTGCTTCAGTCCATAAATGGAACGCTGAAGTTTGCATACTTTACTAGCATCCTTAGGATCGACAAAACCTTCGGGTTGCATCATATACAACTCTTCATCAATGTTGCCATTGAGGAATGCAGTCTTGACATCCATCTGCCATATTTCATAATCATGAAACGCAGCAATTGCTAATAAAATCCGAATAGACTTAAACATCGCTACGGGAGAGAAAGTCTCATCGTAGTCAACACCTTGAACTTGTCGAAAACCTTTCGCGACAAGCCGTGCTTTATAGACGGTAACATTACCATCCGCGTCCGTTTTCTTCTTGAAGATCCATTTGCACTCAACGGCCTTTCGGTCGCTAGGAGGGTCCACCAAAGTCCATACTTGGTTTTCGCTCATGGATTCCAATTCGGATTTCATGGCTTCTAGCCATTTCTCAGAGTCTGGGCTCATCATCGCTTCCTCATAGTTCGTAGGTTCACTGTCTTCTACTAACAAGACTGTCAAGACAGGGTTGCCGTACCACTCAGGAGGGGCACGCGACCTTGTCGACCTGCGACGTTCAGTAGCAGCATCGTCCGGAGCTTCATGATCCTTGTCATTAGCTTCCTCTATTATTGGTGCAGGCGGCACTGGAACAATTTCAGGTGCTGCGCTACTCTCCAATTCAAGAGAAGGTTCAATAACCTCGTCTAGCTCTACTTTCCTCCCACTCACTTCTTTCGAGAGAAACTCCTTCTCAAGAAAGGAACCGTTCTTTGCGACAAACACTTTGCCTTCGGTTCTGTGATAGAAGGTATACCCAATAGTTTCCTTAGGGTATCCTATGAAGACGCATTTCTCCGCTTTGGGTTCGAGCTTGTCCGGCATCAACTTCTTGACGTAAGCTTCGCATCCCCAAAATTTAAGAAACGACAACTTAGGTTTAGCACCAAACCACAGTTCATACGGTGTCGTCTCAACGGATTTAGATGGAGCCCTATTTAAAGTGAATGCAGCGGTTTCTAATGCATAACCCCAAAATGATAACGGCAAATCAGTAAGAGACATCATTGATCGGACCATATCTAATAGGGTTCGATTCCGGCGTTCAGACACACCATTGCGCTGTGGTGTTCGGGTGGCGTGAGTTGTGAAACGATTCCACTTGCTTTAAGATGCGTGAGAAAATCATAACTCAAATATTCGCCCCCACGATCGGATCGTAGAAACTTAATCTTTCTGTTACGATGGTTCTCCACTTCATTCTGAAATTCTTTGAACTTTTCAAATGTTTCAGATTTATGTTTCATTAAATAGATATACCCATATCTACTTAAGTCATCGGTAAAAGTGAGAAAATAGCGATATCCACCGCGCGTCGAAACACTCATCGGTCCGCATACATCGGTATGTATGATTTCCAACAAGTCCGTTGCTCGCTCCATCATACCGGAGAACGGGGTTTTGATCATCTTGCCCATGAGGCATGGTTCGCATGTGTCAAATGATTCAAAATCAAGAGACTCCAAAATTCCATCAGAATGGAGTTTCTTCATGCGCTTTACACCAATATGACCTAGACGACAGTGCCACAAATAAGTAGTATTATCACTATCTACTTTGCATCTCTTAGCCTCAATGTTATAGATGTGTGTTTCATCCCTTTCGAGATTTAGAAGAAATAAACCATTTACAAGAGGTGCATGACCATAAAAGATGTTACTCATATAAATAGAACAACCATTATTCTCCGATTTAAATGAATAACCGTCTTGCAATAAACACGATCCAGAAATAATGTTCATGCTCAACGCAGGCACATAATAACACTTATTAAGGTTTAAAACTAATCCCGAAGGTAAAACTAAGGAGAGCGTGCCGACGGCCATCACATCAACTCTTGATCCGTTGCCAACGCGCATCGTCACCTCATCCCTCGCAAGCCGCTATCTATTCCGTAGCTCCTGTTTCGAGTTACAAATATTAGCAACTGAACCGGTATCAAATACCCAGGCACTACAACGAGGGCTAGTAAGGAAAACATCAATAACATGTATATCAAATATACCTTTGATGGTGCCAGCCTTCTTGTCCGCTAAGTACTTCGGACAGTTGCGCTTCCAGTGACCCTTGTCCTTGCAATAGAAGCACTCAGTGTCCAGCTTAGGACCAGACTTGAGCTTCTTCTCAGCAGGAGCATTGCGCTTGCCGCCGCCCTTCTTGAAGGGCTTCTTTGCTCCCTTACCTTTCTTAAAGGATGGCTTGTTGACCATCAACACATGATTATCCTTCTTGATGTCCACCTCCGCAGCCTTCAGCTTTGCGAAGAGCTCGGTGATCGTATCAGTGGAGCCAATCTGATTATGAGTCACTACAAAACTTTTGTAGCTGGGAGGGAGTGATTGCAGAACCCTGTCAATCTTGAGCTCCTCTGGAATCGTGCATTCCAGTTGCTCAAGGCGTTGAGTGTAGCCCGACATCTTTATGGCGTGCTCACTAACGGAACTCCCTTCCTCCATCTTGCAGTTAAAGAACTTCTCGGAGATCTCATATCTCTCAGAACGGGCCTGAGTCTGAAACATGGTTTTCAGCTCCTCGAGAATCTCGAAGGGCCCGGGATACTCTTCAAAACGATTTTGAAGCTCTCGTTCCATAGCAAACAACATGGTGCTCTTAATCACACCATAATCATCTTTGCGCGACTGATAGACAACTTTCTCATCAGCCGGCGCAGTTGCAGCAGGGGGGTCACCTAACGCTTTACCAAGGACATAGTCCTTTTGTCCGCCAGATAGAATGATTCATAGATTGCGGAACCAATTTGTGAAGTTAGACCCATTGTTTCTAAGCTTTTCCTTCTCAGCAAAAACGTTGAAGTTGATGTTGGATTTGGCCATGTGATCTACAGTATTTGCAAGTACAATTTAGACTATGTTCATGATAAATAGTTCAACTTAATCAAATTACTAGATGAACTCCCACTAAATTCAACATCCCTCAAGTTGTTTAGTGAACACGATCCAAATTCACCACACCTAATCCGATCATCACGAGAAGAGATGTGGTTTCAATGGTGGACAACAAAGTGTCGATCATATCATTCATATGACTCATGCTTAACCTTTCGGTTCTTGTGTTCCGAGGCCATGTCTGTACATGCTAGGCTCGTCAAGTTAGACCCAAGTATATCCGCGTGTGCAAAACTGGCTTGCACCCGTTGTATGTGAGCGTAGAGTCTATAGCACGCGATCATCACGTGATGCTTGGACACGACGAACTTTCGCAACGGTGCATACTTGGGGAGAACACAGTTTTTATCTTGATCTTTAAGTGAGGAATCATCTTATAATGCTACCGCCGCGATCTAAGCATAATAAGATACATAAAAGGATAAACATCACATGCATATAACTTTATGTGACATGGTATAGCCAATCTTCGCGCAATGATCTCCATCTTGTGCGTTCCGGCATGATCTCCATCACTCCACCATGATTGCCTCCACCACGAATAGCAACTACAACTATTGCTAACTACTTAGCGATAAAGTAAAGCTATTACATGGCGTATAAGAAGTTGACTCGCAGGTCATACACAATTATAAAGACAACCATATGGCTCCTGCCAGTTGTGTACTCATCGACATGCAAGTCGTAAAACATTACAAAACATGATCATCGCATACAATATACACATCACATCTTGGGCCATACCATATCACAGAAAACACTCCCTGCAAAAACAAGTTAGACGCCTCTACTTTGTTGTTGCATGTTTTACGTGGCTTATGGGAGTAGATGCTAAGAACGATTCTTACCTACGGAAAGCCACAACGGTGATATTATGGGTTGCCAAACTCCGGTGTTAATCCCATGACAACTATAGTGAGAGAAACTGACATCCACCAGCCGCATGTGTGGTACAAGCCACACGTCAAGTGCGGAGCCGGTCTCGCGAACGACGTCGCGTAAGGTTGGCCTGGACCGCTTCAATCTCACTATCCCGCGTCATAAGAAGAACACAAACAAGAGGCTTGCAATAGAAAACATCAACGCCCGCAACAACCATGTTGCGTTCTACTCGTGAAACACATCTACGCATAGATCTAGCTCTGATACCACTGAAGGGTTTCGCGACATAGTAAATCAAAATTTTCTACGGATGCGAACAGAGGGAAAGCCAAGATCTAATCTAGGAGATGCAATCAACGAGAGAGATTGGATTAGATCTTCATACCCTTGAAGATTCGCACAGCGGAACGTTCGTCGGAACGTGGGTGATGTAGTCGTACTCGCTTCTCCTCCTCGTGATCCGATCCGATCTAGCACCACAAGTGGCGGTGCCTCCGTGAGATGCACACATGCAGCACCTCGACGTCTCCTCCTTCCTCGGACCAGCAAGTATGGTGGAGAGATAGATTGGATCTACAACACGACGGCGTGGTGTATATGGTAGAGAATTTCTGCAGCAGGGCTTCGCCTACAAACAGTCGGGAGGGAGAGAGGAAAGCTAGCAAGGCGGCTAGGGTTTGGAGGAGAGGTGTGTGGGGTTGGTGCGCCCCCACCCCTCTTTATATAGAGGGGGGGGCGCAGCCCTAGCCCCTCCCCCAAGCCCAAAGGATAAGGAGTGGGGGGCATGGACTCTCCCCTCTTCTAGAAACCCTATCTCTAGTTTAAACGATTTAAACTCTCTAGGATCGGCTGGGCCCTATGGGGCCTTGTGCCCCTGGCCCAAAGCGGCCAGGACACTCCCTCATAGGCCCATGCCCCCTCCCGGAAGGTGGGGCCACGTTGGTCCCCTTCCGGAAGGTTCTAGAAGCTTCCGGTACAATACCGATTAACCCGGAACAATTCCGAACTCCAAAAACTGCACTGCCTTATATGAATCTTATTCTCCGGACCATTCTGGAACCTCTCGTGATGTCCCGGATCCAATCCGAGACTCCGAACAAAAATTCATAAACCAATTATCCAATCTATCCTAGCGTCGAGACACGTTAAGTGTGTGACCCTGCGGGTTCGAGAATATGCAGACATGATCTTCTATCAATAATCAACAGCGGGGTCTGGGCACCCATATTGACTCCCACACATTCATCGATGATCATATCGGATGAACCACGATGCCAGGATTCAATCAATCCCATATATATATTCCCTTCGTCTCGCGATATTTTACTTGCCCGAGATTCGATCGTCGGTACCGTCATACCTAGTTCAATCTCGTTCACAGCAAGTACTTTACTCGTTCCATAATCTGATATCACTTTGTGATTAACTCCTTAACCACATGCTTGCAAGCGGTGTTGATATCGATTACCGAGTGGGCCCGAAGTCACTTGGGAGGGACAAATCCCATCTCGATACATACAACCCAACAGATACTTTCCGATCACCTGAGAGACACCTTTATGATCACCCTCTCATAGGATGACGTTTGATGACCTCAAAGATTTCTTCCGATACCAGGGAGTTGTATTATCTCATGGTCTAAGAAATACAATATTTGACATAGGAAAAGCTTCGCAAAGATGAACACGATGAAAACGATCTAATTGCTTTGCTTAGTTTGGGTCTGTCCATCATATCATTCTCCCAATGATATGATCTCATTATCAATTGACAACTCATGTCTATGGTTAGGAAACCTTAACCATCATTGATCAATGGGCTAGTCCATAGAGGCGTACTAGGGACACGGTGTTGTTCACAAACCACACAAGTATTAAAGTTTCCGCTTAATACAATTCTAGCATGGAATATAAACTTTATCATGAACAAGAATTATAATAATAACATCTTTATTATTGCCTCTAGGGCATAATTCCAACAGCATCCTCGGCCTGCAGCAGCAGGCCGAGGAGCAGGCCGCCCGGCGCCGGGCGCTGTTTGGGCGTGAGCTCGCTTACCAAGGCGCCCTGCTCTACGTCCTGGACGACGAGGACGAGGACGCAGACCCGCCCTACCAACCATGGAGGTACGGCGACCCTGGCCAGGGCAGCTCCCGCCAGTACCAGCCGTCGAGCGACGACGACGACGACGGCGGCGGCGGCGAGGATGACGGTCGGGCCGACCCGGACTACACGTCGTTCTACGACAACTTCGGCATGTAGGACGGCGAAGGCACCGGCGGCGGCCTTTTTAAGTTTATTTATGTACTAGTTTCGTTTAAATTTGATGTAATCCGCCTATATTTCGCCCAACTTAATGAAAATCGCCTAAATTTGATGAATTTTAGCCGAACTTGGGGACTAGGCCTGGGTACGCGGGTGGGAAAATGGGCGTACCTAGGCCGAAAACAAGTTTAGTCCGGCCGAAAAACGGACCAAATTTCGTCCTGGGTTCGGCCAACGAGTGGAGATGCTCTAAGCCTCCGGCGATGGACCTCGCTTCACTCGTCAGAAGTTGGCCTATACTTTATAGAATTTGGATCAACATATAACATCTTCTTATCGAAATCGGTAGCAAAATCTAAATTCATATAGGCAACGAAATACATGGCTCAATCCTCCGACAACAAACCTCGCTCCACTCGTCAAAAGTTGGCCTATATTTTATATAATTTAGCTAACATATACTCCCTCCGTTTGAAAATATAAGATGTTTTAGATTTGTGAAGAAGATGTATCTAGACATATTTTAGTGTCTAGATTCATTTAAACTTATACACTAAAACGTATCTAGATTCATTTTCTTTACAAACCTAAAACATCTTATATTTCTAAACGGAGGGAGTAACGACGTGGCGGCTAACTAGGGCAACTAGCTAGAGACCAAGAGCAAAACGCAATTGACCATCTCTGCTATACCTCCTCTTTCTTCTTCTTCTCATGTAAAAGGCACAAGGCAGTATATGCCTGCAGATTTCTCCCGATGGGTCGACCTCAACACGGCTACTTTTACGCATGTCCGAAAAATATCCGGGCCAATGTAATACCGGTAGTCATAGCAACACTGCACTGTACACACTCGAGTTGCTTCTTGACTCGTCCAGATACGCGTTACTGTGCGTCCACACATACAGCAGAGCTTTCCTTTCCAGCTTGCGTAGCTGAGTTCAGTTTTACGAAAGAGAAAGCAGCAGAGTATCCCTGGCCTGGACTCGTTAGTAGCTCTACCAAGTTAATTAACTTTTATATTTATTAGAGTGAATTCCATTTTTAACCATCTGTTTGTGTATTTGAGACACTAATTATCCTATTTAGTAGAAGTTGTATCCAAATGTTCTATCTAAGAAAATTCTAAGCATGAGTTTGTCCTGTTTTAGCATTCAACACATGTTCTTGGATAAGGCTGACATGTTAGGACGATGTGTCCCACAAAATATGTCAAGATCGGAGGACGTCGCCGTCGATCATATCTACCCTTCTCTGCACAAAATGTTCTATTCTTTGTTGCCATCTCGATAATTTCGAAGTTACATCGTCATCTCACACCTTGTCCAATAGATATGCATTAGAAAATGAGGATTTAAAGTTTCCAAACTTAGTAATTTGGATGAATTTCACTACATAGGTAATTACTGTCACAAAATGCACAAGTAAAAGGTATAAAGTGGAATTCACTTTATTTATTATGGTGCATGTTTGCGGGCGAGGAGCACATCATGGAACGTTATGACGGTCACTGTGCTAATCCTACACGACGCTGCACGGTGCTGATCGATTCAGAGTGGACCTGTGCCGCAGCCTTTCTTCATGTATGCTATGTAATGCTGCCATAGTGCATCCTGCTGTATGTATGTATGGGTATGTATGTGGATGGGTGGTTGAGATACTGTACTAGTCCCACTGTTTCAAATTAATTGCCTCAGTTTTTCTAGATTTAGATATGTACTTATTCGGACAAAGTTGGAACAACTGATTTGAAACAGGGATAATAATACTTACTCCGATCCTAAATAAGTGTCACGGTTCTAAACTAACTCTAGTTTGAAATGGCGACACTTATTAGAATCGGAGGTAATACTAAAATATAGAAACACGAAGATGAAGAAATATGATTTGGCGGTGGAACTTTGCACACTGCATTTGCATGTCTGACTTCTGTAATTCTTCTATCTGCGTGTCTAACTGCATGCCCCCGAGCCGTTCTCGTGTTCTGTTCCCCAAAATGGCCAGGCATAACGGCGGCACGATACTGTGGGCGAGGAGCACATCATGGAACATTATGGCGGTTACTGTGCCACTATTACACGCTGCACAGTTGCTGATCGATGCAGAGTGGAGCTGTACTTGCAGCCTTTCTCCATGCAGCACGATACTGTTTCCATCATTCAGCCCGCTTTGTAATGTGGCTTTGTGTGTGGCCCATCCGATCAGGCGGACATACAGCCCGTGACTTGTTCAGCAGAAATGGAACTATAAAGCCCACAAGTAACGCTACAATGTCAGCATATCGAGAGACGACCACTAGTTGGTGTTGCTGCCGAAATGGTTTAAAAAGATTGACTTAAGAAAATGTTAGTTTGTTTTCTTCCGCTCCAAACAATAGTTCTTGTACTTGGTGGACTAATTGGTCTTTTAGTGTAGGTGTGCTTTGTCGACTATTTCAAGCGGTTCACCCTGCCATATCAAGGTTTCGACATTCCTGTTCCGCTAGAAAATTTCAGGCCAAGTATTTTCTAGGAACTAAATATGGATTTTTTTTCTTCCAGAAACCAGAAACTGATTATTGTTTTATAGGCCAGGGCTTTTTCTAAGATGTGGTAAAGAAGGCCGCTAGCACGATACAAGTTTTTTTTTGTTGGAACATGATATTGTTTCCACGGATTTTTTCATCTTTTTGTGTAAAAGAATGACCATGCATAATGGCACTATCAGTGCATAAGAACTCTAGAAAAAACGCCAACTTTTCTCGATCTCACGTACCAATGACACATCAAGTGATGCCTTCTCCCTCCCCGCATGTTCTCTTCTCGCCAAGTGTTATATCCTTCTTTTCCCGGACCCCCGCGGTGTCTGTATGCTCGCTAACTATTGCAATGAGAATAAAAGTGGGGTGATGGTGATAGAAGCAAACACATGAAGTTTGGAGGAGCAGCTTTTCCATTTTATTCCCAAAACCAAAAAATCAAAATGAAGTATCTTACGAATCATTTTGTCCAAAACGAATGATCCAAACATATGATCGACTGACCATTCTGCAGTTGGTCCTGAATCTTGCTTGTGCCGGTGTGCCGGTGAGAGCGCTGACTGCTCCCACTTTAAACAAGGTGGTGGCAAAGTTAGTCTCAAATATGTCAGGGCTGGTGCTCAGCCCAGTTTGCAATACGGGCCACGTAAATGAGGCAGAAACAAAGCCCGTGACCACTCTATGCACCTGAATCGGAGGTGCTAGGCACCTGACTTCTGCGGCGCAACTACGTCACGCCGCCTGAAGGGAAGTCCGGACGGGCTGGCCCAATAACTTGGAAAGCTTAGCTGTTGGAAAAATGATTTGGGCCTGTAGCGGTGAAATTAAGCTATGTTTTCTGTAGTTGTACCTAACATCCTTAAAAAAACATGGCGGTACGTGAGAACCATGTATATTTGACAACAAAAGGTAAATGCCCATTTTTCTCAAAAATAGTTTTTTTTATTTTTGTTTAAAATGTCTATGGATTTTTTAAAAAGGTTAGAAATTAAAAAATGTTATCGAATTTGGAAACATGTTCACAATTTTGAAAACATGTTTGCAGATTAGGAAAAGGTAACTTGAAAAATGCTCATACAATTTTTTTAGGAATTTGTAAGTTCACGGATTGAAGGCAAAGTTCAAGAATTTGAAAACATATTCTAAATTAAAAATTGTTCACGAATATAAAAAAGTTCACAATTTAGAAGTTCATTAATTTAAAAACTAAACATTTTCTTGTCTTGAATCTTTAAAAAAACATGAATATTTTTTAAAAAACCTGTACATTTTTCAAACTAATAAACATTTTTTTTAAAAACTAAAAATCCATTTTTAAAATTCATGAAACGAATTAAGAATCATGAACATTTTTCAAAATAATGAACCAATTTTCAAAATGTCATGAATTTTTTTTCAAATTCATGAACCAATCTTTAAAATCATGAACCAATCTTTAAAATGTCATGAACAAATTTTCAAATTCATGAACCAATCTTTAGAATCATGGACCAATTTCCAAAATGTCATGAAAAAATTTCAAATTCATGAATCGATCTTTAGAATCATGAACCAATTTCAAAATGTCATGAACAATTTTTCAAAAAATTATTTAAAACCTCATGAAAAATTTTCAAACTCACTAACATAATTTTTATAATCCATGAATAATTTTGAACCTACGTATAACGAATTTTAATATGATTGTACCACATTAAAAACCATGAACTTTGTTAAAAAATATAATATGAAGGAACGTAAAAAAGAAGATGAAGAATGAAAGAAGAAAAACATAAAAGAAAACAGGTTACGGTGAACCATAGATAGCACATAGAGAACGGAAAACACGCCGGCTCTTTGTTTAATGCGAATGTGGGTCTTATTAAATTAAGGAGAAAAGAGAACGAGACATGAAAAACAAACTGAAACAGCCTCACATCGAAAAACATGGGCCAGCCCAGGTGGGACAATTTGATACACGAAGTGCTTAGTGGGGTGCACGGTGCGAGCGAGAAGCGCCGCCTCGCGGCAATTGCTATGGGGCAGTAGTACGCGTCTTCCCGGAGGATTTATGTTTTTTATTTTCCGGGTCTTCAGCCAACCACGTGTTCTCTTTTTAGTTCAAAATCCCGTTTTTGTTACAGACATACTCGTTTTTGCTATAAATAGTCCCGCTTTTGCTACAACGTATTAAAAAACGGTTCGACCCAGAAAATAGAAAATTAGACTGGACCTCACCAGAGAGTTCGTCGGAGACATCGCCGGCGACCATGTAGCAAAAAAGGTGTGCTAATGTAGCAAACCCGACCTCGCCGGAGATCTCACCGGAGACTTTCGCCGGTACACCTCCGGACACCGTGTAGCAAAAATTTTATGCTATCGTAGCAAAACCACAAAACCGTGGTAGCAAAAAAAAAGTGCTAATGTAGCAAAAAACAATGTAACAAAAAAAACAATGCCATCGGTCGCAAGTAGCAACGCCGCCAATCCCATGTAGCAAACATCGACGTCGTAGGTAGCAACAACGGTGGGAGTAGGTAGCAGGGGTGACCGTGTAGCAACGCCGCTCGTCGTAGGTAGCAACACCGCATGCCACAGGTAGCAAAGGCATCTGCCGTATGTAGCAAAGTAGCACCTTGCAATAGCAGCGGCGGGAGGCCCATGGCAGCTCGTACGTTGCAGACAGAGGCGCTAGCAATGTCGTGGCAGCATGAGCAGGTGGAGGCTTATTGATGGCGATGGTGACCAGGACCATAGTGCTGGCTCTAGCGCGAGGAGCCCGATAGCATGCTGGACTAGGACACCCGCGGGCGGCTCGGGAGCATGTTCCATGGCTAGGCGGAGGAAAAATCAATCGATGCAAGACGACTTTGGGGGCTGGACGGAGGTAGGAGAGAGAGAGGCCTCTCCGGGCGTGCTCAAGGCCGGCGGCAGGGCGAGCCCAAGGCCGGCCGCAGGACGAGCTCACGCTATGGAGATGGGAGCATCGGTGACGCACTAGCGGCGTGGGCAGCTGCTTGGGGTCCACCGCGAGCGCGAGGAGACGGCGACGGGAGCGGGTACTAGCTGGGTGGGGGAGCGGGGACTAGCTGTGAGGGGGAGCAGGGGTAGCGCGAGCTGAACTGCACATCCATGGCGTGCGTGTGGTGGAGTCCATGACAGGGGATTGAAAACGAATGGAGAAGAGATAAGAAGGAAAGAGGTAACACGCGTCGCGCGGTCGACCCGAGGGACGCGTCGCGTGCGATCCCCGAGGGAATAGTATCATTTTCCATTAGCAATTGGCGATTCCTATAGGTCGATTCATAGGTCGCTCAGATTTTGGAAACTGTTTGGATTTTGAAAAAAATAGATATAAAAAATATATAGGTTTGAAAAAAAAATCATATTTTTAAAATATTTAGATTTTATAAGTTTGAATTTCGAAAAATATTCAGATTGGAAAAATGTTTTTGATTTAATTGTACAAGTCTAAATTTTATAGATTAAAAATGATTTCAAAATATATCAATTTTTAAAAATATTCAGATTTCAAAAAAAATGTTCATATGACAAAAAATTTAAAAAACAGAAAAAAAGATTAAAAATTGTACCTCCTATTTGGGCCAGCCCATGAAACACCACCTTCTTCAGGCGACTGCCCCGCTGGCGTTGCCACGAGCGATCCATAGGAGCTCCCTCGTAAGGCAACCTGGTCTCTTGAAAGGATACAAATGTCGTCTAAAAGGGGCGTAAATAGGCGGATTAAAATTTTTCCGAGAGTGGCTCGACAAAGTCGAAATTAAAGTAGCGTTTACTTTGTCAAGCACAACCTAGAACAACTAGGGTTCACCTATATGCACCAACAACTTATGCTAAGCAATACAAACAACAATGTGATAGCAAGATATAGATTACTTCAAGCACGAAGGCTGTCACAATGTAAAGTGCATAATTAAACAGCTCGGGTATAGAGATAACCGAAGCACACGGAGACAATTATATTTTACCGAGTTCCTCACAACATGGAGTACATCTCATTTAGAGAGGGGGTGGTATCAAACCACCAACGCCACAAAAGGCCTCCCATATTCTCCGGTGAATCTCACCCCAACGGGATCGATTCACACTTCCACTATCGGTGCACTTGTTGGTGGCAACCGGAACCTCTCACAAGGTTGGGGCACTTCTCAACAACTTAATTGGAGGCTCTCAACAAATGCCACCAAGGCCACAAAACCGTCTAGGGTTCCAGGAACCCAAGAGTGACAAGCTACAACGAATATCACGAATCAAATCATACGAAGAGAACTCAAACTTATGCACCTAATGCAAATGGCAAGAGCACCACAAAGATGCTCAAATCCCTCACTCTCAAGTTCCAACAAAGCTACTAAACCTATTGGTGGAACAAGAGAGGAAGAACACAAAGGAAACACAAAATCCCCCAAAGTCTAGATCCTCAAAGATGCACTCACAAAGAGATGAATCGGTTAGGTCAAAACGTGGATCTAGATCTCCTCTCTCTTCCACTCAAATATGGGCAAGAATCATCGGAGGGGAAGAGATTAATCAATCTAGAGAATGAGAGCAAGTATGAACAACCTAATAGAGGAGGAAGAAGCAAACTAAACTGAAAACGGGCAAAGGGCTTAAATAGCGGCCCCAGAAAATATGTCCGTTGGGGCATTTTTTTTCAGTCAGGGCCGGTAGCCGGTTTTGACCGGTACTACCGCCCGACAGCCCAGCAGCGAGCAAGCAGGCCAGCGAGGCAAGCAAGCGAGCGCAGCCAGCAGGGGATCGGGATGGCGAGCGACCGCGCGCGAGGGCAGGCACAACACGTGCGCAAGGCAGGAGCGAGCAACGGCAGCGGGCCTAGCGCGCAGCAGCAAGCGCGGCAAGCGGGCGACGCAACGCAGCGCAAGAGAGAGGGCGGCGGCTGCGCGCGCGAGGGCGGGTGAGCGGGCGCGGTGCTATGCGGGAATAGGCCAGCGAGCGGGAGCAAGCAATCTGGGCTGGAGCGGGGCAGACCTACCTGGGCCGGCCGGTAGTACCGGCCCACCCGGGCGATACTACCGGGCCAGTCCGGTACGATCGGACGCTGCAACCGGGATAGGCAGCACATAGACCACAACGCTCAGGTGTGGCCGGTACAGTGGGCGGTAGTACCGGTTGGGCCCAAAACAGTTTTTTTTCTTTTTCTTTTTCAAACCAAATAGGCAAATATTCAAACGGTCATAACTTTTAATTGGTGACTCCGATTGACCCGATTCCAATTGCGTTGGATAGAGGACGACAAGAGCTTCTCAATATTGGTTATCACCAAGTGAGAATGTATCAAGTAATATCAAGAAATATTGGTTATTACCAAGTGAGAATGTCTCAAGTAATATAATGTGTGATACCTCACTTGGTGAGACACCGGAAAACCGCCAAGATCAAAATCGCAATAAGATATATATACGGGAGATCCGATTTTGATGAAGATCTTGTTATGAAGATTACCACAAGATCTATATCCTCACATGGATAAGACCAAATAACAACCAAATACGATGATGCAAGTATACAAAGGTTTGAGCTCTCTCCGAACGATGTGATCGAGTTAATCATTCGAGAGCCCCTCTTGATAGTACGGTTATCTATCCTAAACCCGGTCTCCCACACACAACATGAGACCGGCAAAAGGGAAAACCTATCAAGATTATACCTTTGCCTTGAGCAATCCACTTGAGCTCGATGTTAACAAACTTGACCTTCTCAAGATGGACCGCTTTTCTTAATTCATCATCATCGATCCATGATCACCGAGGATGGCAAGAATCAAACATGAGATCTTCTATAGATGGCACATTTTGAGCTTGCACAACACATCTTCTTCTTATTTCATCGACCTTGAAGCCAACACATGCTCCAAGTGATGCCAATGGACAAATCCTACAAGTATAACTTAATACACACATTAGTCCATAAAGATTTTCATTAATTACTAAAACCACACATGGGGGCCCACATGTTCTTTCATCGCTGCTTTGCGTCGAGATCTCTTTCAAGGATACGACCTGGGAGGCGTATCGTTTTCATAGAAGAAGGGCCAACAGGCCATGACATTACAACACGGTGGGGCACATGCGCCCCGAGCACAACTCCACGTTGTTTAAACAATATCACACAAACCCTATACAACTACTCGCTGCATCTCCACTTGTCCACCTGCCTAAACAGTCATGGAGGAGTCATGCGGCCCTCCAAAGCCCCGCCTCATCCTGGACTTAATAACCATAGCCGCGGAGGGTGTGGCTCCCTCAAAAACTACATCATTTTGGTGCTGCCAAAGCGACCAGCATACCAAGGAGATACCTGTCCAGAGGTCGCGCTCACGGCCTCTACCTCCACGCCTCCCCTGGAGCCAAGCCACGAGCCTCATGTATTGCTCCGGCATCCAGTGGCTCTTGCCCCACCAGCCTAGGCATGCAGCCTACTCTTCCCAGGCCAGAATGCAGCCCATCGGAGGTGATTAATGGTCTCTTCGCCTTGGTCGCAGAGCAGGCATGCCGCTGGATACTGAAGCCCGCGCCTGCTAAGTCTGTCTGCTGTCCAGCATTTGTTCCTCACTGCAGGCCACAACGCTACTTTGCAAATGGTGTAGGGTTCGCAGCATAGAAAACAAAAAATTTCCTACGATGTGAACTATGTACCAAGATCTATCTATTAGATACAAACAACGGGCGGATGTATATCCGTAGAGAACATACCCTTGAAGACCGACAAAGCTTAACGAGTTCAACTCGTGGTTGATGTAAACGATCTCTTGCCGATCTCAAGATCGAGAGGAAGTCCTAGCGCCGCAAATCAGCAGCGCATCCGTGCTCGCACACACGTTCGAGGCACCGAGCAACCTCCGCCTCCTCGCTCCAGCGATGCAGCGGAAGCACAACTCTTTCTTGCCGAATAGCCACCGGGAACATGTATCTCGCTAGTCCGAGACCATGGGGGATAAATTCTAGAGGGGGAGAGAGATCCTTCACGAGGAGGTCTGAGTGAGAAGTGAGAGGAGGGGCTCCTTTTATAGGAGGAGGGGGGACCCCAAGGGGGTGGCCGCCGGCCATGGGGGCTGCCCCCTCCCCTCCTTCATTCATGTGGGTGGACACTCCACTCACAAAATGGCCCTTCAATTTTCTCCACTCAAATTCCCATTAAATTTCCACCAAATTTAATGCAAACTCTCATTAAATAAAACTCTTTTATTTTATTCAGAATTTTGTCAATTACTTTAATGACAAACATTCACAAATAACCCCTTGCTAGAATTCTATTTCACATGCATAACCACTTTATGAAATTTCACCCGAAAAACCTGTTTCGGTATCTAATGAAATAAATTTCTGCGCTTGTTTATTCTTTCGGCATGAAACTTTTGCTCCAATTGGATGTCGGTGTCTCTTAAGTGTGTCACCCTACGGTTCGTTAATAATGCGGACATGATCGAGACCCTTCTCGGATCAATAATCAGAAGCGGGATCTGGAGACCTATACTGACTCCCACACATTCAACGATGACTTTCTTGTGATCGTCGGAACCTTTTACGCTAGTATCTTAATCCCTTTGTTTCACGATATATTACATGTCCGAGATTCGATCATCGGTATCTCCATACCTAGTTTGATCTCGTTACTGACATGCACTCTTTTCTCGTTCCTGTGATATAACATTCTAGTGATCAAATCACTTGCTTGCAAGCTAATCAATGTGGAGAGGGCCCAGAGTATATCTATCCGTCATCGGGATGAACAAATTCCACTCTCGATCCATGAGCCTCAACATAACACTTTATTAGTTCTGAATCCATCTTTATAATCATCCTGTTATGGTGTGACGTTTGATGTTATTAAGAAACTCTTCCGGTGTTAGTGATTGACATGATCTCATGGTCTAAGGATTAGGATCACTTCGTAAGTTGTTATGGCAATATAAACTCAGTGACTTTGATTGTAATGCTATACTTCGGATGAATGTTCATCACACCATTACACTAATGTTGTGATCCCGTTATTAACAACATCCAATGTCCATGATTAGGAAACCTTGATCATCTTGTTAATCAACGAGCTAGTTTATGAGAGAGGCATAACTAGGAACTTTCTGTTTGTTTATTAAACACACATGTATTAATGTTTCCGTATTAATACAATTATAGCATGCAAAATAAACATCTATCATATACTTGAAATACACATAATAAACACTTTATTATTGCCTCTCAGGGCATATTACCTTCAAATGGCGGGGGCGCGCGAGCTCCAGATCTGCAACGCTCCCGCCAAGGAAGTTCGACCACCAAATAGGGCCTGGTAGCAGGATTTGGCCGTGTAGCAGCTGGTCAGATCCCAGTTCCACTTGAGGACATCCTGTTCTCCCACTGTGAGGGTGGTTCCTTCGAGCCGGTCCGCCACGTCGAGGAGTTCCCTGATGGCTGCAGCGCCTAGGTCTGGGGAGACATCGTGAAGCCAACCCCATCCACACCCTCCCGAACCATGCCAGTGCGGGCTGCGTCTGCGAAGACAACCTCAAATAGGTTCAGTGCAAAGTGAGAGATACGTTCACATCGAAGCCATCTGTCTATCGAGAAGAGGGTAGTGGCTCCGTCTCCCACCACCGAGACCGTGGCAGCTTCGAACAGCTGTCTAGCCAAATTAGGAACCCGGATGTCGAGCTCGCTCCACCCGCCTCAACCACAACCATCTTGTCCTAAGCGCAATGTTCATGAGCCACAGTTTAGGAATACCTAGGCCACCCAACTCTTTGGGCATACAGACCATGTCCCATGCCATGAGGCAGTGGCCCCTGTGGACATCCTTCCTCCCTTTTCACAGAAACCGACGGGTGATCTTTTCAATGGCAGTGATGGTCTCTATAGGGATGTCAAGGGACATCATCGCGAAGATCGGAATGGCCGAGAGAGTTGTCCTAACGAGCTCCAGCCGTCCACCTCTGTTGAGCATAGAGGCCTTCCACGATGGCAGCTTGGCAGCCACCAGATCGACCAGTGACTACAGCCGTGTAGCCGTTGGTCTCCTCAGCGAAAGTGGTAGCCCCAGGTATCGCAGCAGAACTGCGTGATTGGGCACTGTAATTCCTGGGTCACCCTTGCCCTGTCTTCCTTAGCACACCTAATCAAGTTGGCCGAGCATTTAGCAAAGTTGGTACGCAGGCCGAACGCAAAGCCAAAGTCCTCAATGATCCCGTCGAGATCTCGCTGCAGTTTTCAGAGAGCAGTGTAGCACTACTAGGAAGCCTGCAACTATTGCTTCTTTATGTCGTTGCCTTGTTGAGACAGGACGAGATAGAATTTATAATTGGCTTGACAAGTTGCTTCGTTTGCTCGTTACTCTTCCGGTTTCCACAGCAAGTGCTGAGCGTGCCTTTTCTAGTTTGAAGATTATCAAGTTAAGGCTGCATAATAGAATGGAAGATGGTTTTCTTGCGGACAGCATGCTGCTACAAAGGGAAATTGCTTCAAAAAATTCATATGAAGATATAATTGTTGATTTGAAAGCTAAGAAGAATCAAAGAGGATTTCTCTAGCTATTTATTGGTCATATTGAATTGCCTTTTGGTCATTGTATACGTTCTTTTCTTTTGCTGTACCAAAGATTACTTCATCACAATGCACAGGTATATTCGAACCAGTTATATGTATATTTGTTGAACAAGATACATATATATCATCATCATGACATTATAATATAATATATACCTTATATGTTCTCTTACTTGCCCTAGTATATTTATGCATATTTGCTATTTTTATGGAATTTGCCCCCTCTTGTGTTTCGTTCACCCTCTGCCACTGTTTTGGAGGGTGCTGTTATGGTGGTGTTAGTACTGCTGTTACAAGGAATAGATTGCTGTAGCGGGACTTCTTTTTTTGTAATTTCTCTTTTTCTTTTTTTGGCCGTGTGCATCCGTAAAGGCGCTAGGGCACTGCATTGTTGCAGAGAATGGGGGTAATTGGTATCTTCATTGATATTAATATATGTTTCTTTCAAAAAAATCCTATGATTTTCCTCGAGACGGGCCTTCCTTCATGCGTTTTTCATATCCTGTGTTCCAAACGGGGGAACAGTCTAGAATGTATAAGGGTTGGTGCTTAGCCCCGTTTGCAATGCGGGCCATCTAACTGAGGCCGAAATAAAGCCCGTGACCACTCTTCAGAGAAGAAACCATGAATCAATGAAACCCATGAAATTGAGTGACATTGTATGGCAACCTGGCCCCATCATCTTGACAGCCAACCAAGACTTCTATTCGTTGGGGTTGCTTCAGGCTTGGTGTCTGCCCCCACCGAAACACCCCTGCTTTGCGTCGAGATCTCGCTGCAGTTTTCAGAGAGCAGTAGCACTAGTAGTAAGCCTCAATTGTCGAGAGGACGTAGCAGCCGGGACGAATATTGCGAGGATAATACTCCTCGCGGCAACCATGAGGAAAAAAAATCCAAGATCAATCTGGTGAAACAAGATCCGAAAGACCGTACCGATAGAACTTCAATTTTATAACACCACCATTGACGTCGAGAAGATATCGTTGTCGAACGAAGGACCGAAGATCACTTATTGTGAACAATGACATCTCCATTGATGTAGACATCAAGCAGATGTCTCCCAAAACCCTAATCTAATCTTCTGAAAACAGTACTTTTACTCAGAACTCCACCCATAGATTGGGTTCCCCACCCCTTGTGACCCGGCGAAACCGACCGGAGGAGGAGGGAACCAATCTATGGAGGAGGAGGAGGTGTTGGCGGAGGCTAGGTCTAGGAAAGGCGGCAGCTGGAAAAGCGAGGTGTTGGTAGTTGGAATAATGCGATTATTTTTATGTACTTTCTGTTTTCGAGTATTTTATAAAAAATGTTTAAATTTAAAGTGTTAAGATTTTGATAGTGTTTAGATTTTGAAAGTGTTTGGATTTGAAGAATGTTCAGATTTTGAAAATGTGTAGAGTAGAAAAATATACATATTGAAATTATTCTTAATTTAAAAATGCACAGATTTTAAAAAGTTTGAATTCTAAAAAAATTCAGATTCAAAAAATCTTTAGGGTTTAAATTGTTCAGGTCAAAAAATTGTTTAGATTTAATAAAATGATCGATTTCAAAATATATCAATTTTGTGGAGCTTCCATATTTATAAAAATGTTCAGATTTCAAAAAGGCCTTTTCTTGTTCATATAACAAAAAAAATGAAAGAAACAGAAAAAGAGATTAAAAAACCGTACCATTTGGTCCGGCCCATGAAGCAGCAGCTCGTTCAGGCGACCTCCCCGCTGGCGTCGCTACGAGCGATCCATAGGAGCTCCCTCGTAAGACAACCTGGTCCCTGCTCTGCGTCGAGATCTGGCAGCAGTTTTCAGAGAGCAGTAGCACTAGTTGTATCCTGTAGTATGTAGAACTTCTTTTATTGAGTATTACTATTGGTACATTGGTACCCAATCAATACATACAGTTCTCAGTCCAGTAGCTACATGATTACATACAGAGGCTATCAGGAATACAGGCAGGCAGAGAAAGAAAGTGTATGGAAGATAGAGAGGACGGTCGAGCTACGCTAAGCTAAGCTAGCTAGCACAGGTACAGGTCGACCAAACGAATGACCAAAACAGACACTCTACCTAACTACATATACAGGCGCCGTACAACATTTGAACATAAATTCGAGTCCGAGCAACCCGATCGATGAGGTCAGGTTCAGTTGGCGACCTTGCAGTCGGTCCTGATGGAGCCGCTGGTCCCGGTGAGCACGCCGATGGCGCCCATCTTGACCATGGCGGCGGCGAAGTCTGCCTGGAATGTGTCGGGGCTGGTGGTGTAGCCTGTGACCTGCTGCAGCGTGGTGTTGTCGGCGAGCAGCGCCTGGTCGGAGGCGAGCAGGCCCCTGTTGGCGACGATGTTGGCGTAGTAGTTTGTGTCGAAGGAGTTGGGCGTGACGGGGTCCATGGCGACGAGCGTGCCGGCGGGCGCGCCGGCCTGCGGGCACTGCGTGGTGAGCGTGGCCAGGTAGGCCGGGTCCATGCTGGGGTCCTGCCCCCCCGCGTTCGGCCCGTACGAGTAGAGCCGGCTGTCGAAGGAGCTGCACTGCGCCGACCCCACCGTGTGCGCGCCTGCGGATTGCGTATGCGCGAAGCACCCAAGATCAGCAACAACGTTCTTCAGATGGACAGATGGAATGTTACTACTAGGAGTAGAGTTTTCACCTGAGAGCGCGACCATGTCCCTCTGGTCGAGGCCCTTGGAGCCGAAGATCTGGTTGAGCTGGTTCACGTTGGCGGTCGGCGGCGGCAGGTTGCCGTTGGTGTCCCCCGCCAGCGAGACGTTGCCGTCTCGTCGCCCCGCCGGCACCTGGTACTGGCTGCCGCCGACCTGCATCAGCACGTTTGCACGAGTCAGTTAATCGAGCAATCAGACACGAAGATCGGCAGAGACATCAGCCATGGAACAGTTGTAGTTTGGCAACAGTACAAAGCGGTGTTGCTTAATTTGTATCCATTCTTACTGTACCGGAAGCTGGCAGTGACGGGCAAGGACAGAGAGGCGCGTCATATGGTTGGTGAGCCGGCGATAGGCCGGTGAGGATGGCATGCATGGGGTCCATCCAAGTCCAACTGGAGGAATGGAGACAGAGATCACGGCATGTGCTTTGCCGGCCACATGGGCGTCAGACGGATCCACGTATACTAGGAACGTACCCTGGCGTACGCCGCTCGGCTTACTAGAATCCCCAAATAGTATCCCTCCTTTCCCTCTTGGGTTAACGCAGATCTACGTAATGCTGACTGATTTGACAGGAACGGGCGTCCGAATCGAAACCGCCCGTCGTCACCGGTGCTCCTGTCTGCTGCTGGTACATCTCGTTTTCGTGAGCAGGGCAGCCAGCCACTCGCCCTATGCTGTTTCCAGCTACAAGTGAAGTTCCACCATCATACTTGCACATTGTCAGTAGTACTCATTGATCGTAGTAGTAGGTTTTTTTTTCTTCATATGCTATATTCCCTGCAGTAAAATTAGCCTAGTGTACTGCTCACAGCAAACTGCATATTTGTAGGATGAAAACTGCATCTTAGTAGACGACGAGGAGAGCTGACTAGTAGTGCTTGGTGGTCAAAAATACTAAATCCCTGTAACCTGTTGACTTTCCTGGATCTCCGTTTGGACCATTTGTGTCAGGACTCTAAAGAATCAAATACTAGAAGAGCTTGAAATTAAACGGTCGGATGACTCCGGCCCAAATCCCCTACTAGAATGCATCTGACGACACCCCACATTAATTTCGCCAATCAGCTCAACATCTGCTAATGCTTCTGCTGGAGTACTAGTACGTGTACTCTTGCCCCTGCCTACCAACGGATTGTACCGTTGCCTGCGAGTGCGCGAGGAACTAATTAAGAGCCTCCATCGGGAAAGAGCGACAGATCGCTTCGGCATTTGGACTTCCAGACTGCTCCGGGATACTACTACAGTTCACGATCATTTTCTTGCATGGAGATGGGAGCAGAGCTTGGGAATGTATCGATCTTTGGGGCCAACGCTACACGTGCCAGCTTCTACCCGTAACAAAGACCGGCCAGGCTAAAGGCTCAAAGTAAACTTTCTACTGGTGCCACGCGAACAGACTGGATCGTGCCTCCTTTTGCCCACATCCGGAAAGAAGTTGAGGAAAGCAAGCTCAGGGTGAGGCCAGACAGAGAGTGTGACACATACGGACACCGACCGGTGGGCCAGCGTGGCGTACTAACAGATTATTACGGACTGACGTGCGTCCAAAGGGACGTGCTTGCGGTATCCTGCCATGGCAGACTGCGCGGTCGTGCGCCCGATGCCGTGCGTGCGGTGCGACCCGAAGCAATGCCCGATTCGCCTGCCCCGGCCCCAACTATATGAGTATCATTTCTTCTCAGCATCATTCAGTGCAGATGTGTGCGGCCACGCACCGTGCTAAAAGCCTAGCTAGGACTAAACCACTGGTGTTAGTGCGACCTTCTGGTGGAAAAAGGAAGCTGCGGTGCCTTTCTCGACGCCTCATCGCTTTTGGAGAAAGATTGGGGGAGGAAAAGCTAGGTGGCAAAGATGCAAATTGGTAAAAGGCACAGAGATCGGTCGAGGCGCCCTCGTCCCCATGTTTCCATAATCCCAAGGGCCCACCGGCGATCGAATCGGCCATGATTTCACTGAACAACTTGCTCCATCGTGTGCACCGTGTCGACCAGGTTGTCTAGGTTCAACAGCAGTACTAACAAGCAGGGGGGAAGAATTGGAGTGTATGTGTACGTACCAGCGCGAGGGCGTCTCTGGCGGCGAAGGCGAGGATGTCGGCGCAAGAGACGACGCCGTAGCAGGCCTGCTCCAGCCGCGTCTTGGCGCTGTCGATGACCTCGAAGCCCCGGAGGCTCTTGTTCGGCTGCGCGTCCCGCTCCGCCTGGTTCCCCGCCGTCGACGCCAGCAGCACCGACCCGTCGCAACCCTGCATCCACCACCAAACCAGGATTCAGTTATACATTTGCATCATCATTTGCACTGCCATCGAACTCGTGGCTTACTACGTCAGCCGAAAGCAATGGATCAGGCGGTGTCACGCCGACAACCCTTTCGCCCGACAAGTCACGTTCTAATAACGGATGAGAGTAGAAGCTGTATCATCCGTCAGGGAAAAAAACGGAAAAACGTTGGATTGTTCTCATAGCTTTTGGGTGAGCGTGCGTATGCCAACGGCCTGTCAGACTGTCGCCATTCCGAGGTCAGAGCACCCCGGCCCATGCCTGCAGCAGCAATCTACCTCGCGATCCCCGCATCTACCACCACTACCACCACGCTGTAAAAAGTACATGCCATGCGAGAAACGGGGGAGGCAGAGCAGGGTGCACGGCGAAAGAGGCAGGGCTCCACATGCGACGCGCACCGATCCCCACGCGCAGCCGCATTGGATCACTCAAACGCTGGCAACGCATCCGATTCTAGGCCTCTTACGCGAAACAAGAAGCTCTCGTCTCGTCAATGGAAAAAAACGAATCCTAGACGTACCCTGACGAAGCAGTCGTGGAAGTGGAGGCGGAGGAGCCCCGCGGCGGTGCCGGGGCTGCCGGAGACCGCCTTGCTGACCTCCTCCTGCACGATGATCTCCGCCGCCGGGCACAGCGTGTCGTAGAACCCCACCTGCAGCTGCGCCCGCGCCGTCGTCGCGGCCATAGCCATCGCCATCACCGCCACGGACACCAGCACGGTGCTCAACCGCATTCGCGCGCCTCCTCTGGTCTGAGCTCCCATCCTGCCCAGCTAGCTCCAATTCAGGCCTTGCTTAAGCGCCAATTAACCCTGCAGGCTAGAGGCTGCAAGAGATAGATAGCAGATAGCAGCAACTTTCCGGTGGCGCTAGCTCTGCGATATGCTATGCTTATGTGTTAAGGATTGGCGAGGAGGAAATGGTGGGAGCCGAGGCTGGTTTTGTGGGCGGGTGGAGTGGCACGAGCCATGTGGGAGCGGCATACTTAGTGCAGGAGAGACTGGGGCCCTTTCAGGCTATCATTGAGGCGATAAAACTAACTGAAAGGCGTACCGAGAAAGGGAATGTGATGCATGGCAGGAAGATCCGTGCGTCCGCGAAATTCTTCTCACCTTTCGGGTTCTCATCTGCCGCAGATCGATTTTACTGGGTGTTTGTCGACGGAGGACAGTGTCATTCAGATCGCAGTGGTGGGCACTGAGCAGTGCCAGTGTGGCGAGACGGATACATGTGACACAAGAACGGCAGGAGGTGTACAGTGTGGTAAGCTGGCGTTTGGACATGATTATCTGATTATAGTTGGTTTCTACTTCTTTATGTGGATTGGAACTTTCCTCTCTGCACCACATGCGCCCTGTGACCCACTAGTTCCGCTACATCAGCATCTGATGCTGCTTGAGAGAATTGGGATATGGATAGCAGGGCAGAGACACATCCCAATCTTGGATTCATGTTTCGATGGTCGTTCTGTGCAATTTATGCGCCCTCGAGACGGATGCAATTAGGCTGGTGCTGGAGATTGGGCTCACTACCAGCATCATGCTTAACTGAATGCAGGCACACCGTACTGCAGTGTAGTGTGGTTACACCGTACCAGCATCATGTGTGTTCAGTCTGAAATTAAGTGTTGGCTTTGCTTCAGTTTGCAGCGCACTCAACGCATCTGTCCACTAGTTAAGTGCTGATGTGCCATGATCGCCTCTTTGTTAGTCGCGTCCTGTACGCAAAGAAAGACTGACAGGCGTCGTCAGCTAACGCGGAATCCCCGAGTCTTCTGCCAGCTCGGCGACACGGGATCCACGGACATCGAACATGCACGCTTGGTGAGCTTGCTCCATCGCCTGATTGATTGCCTGATTTGACCCCTGCCTGCTTCTTAATTAAGTAGAAACGATTGTTTTCCTGAAGATGAATGATTAAAGCAGATCCATCTCCGGGAGTATTTAATTTAACAGAAGAAGAAGAAGAAGGAGAAGGAGGGGAGTGTGCAGTGCGTCAGTGCGGTTAGTTATAAGGACCGATCGAGAGTAGCAGACAACTCAGCCTACAGATTCGACTTCCTTCCACGTTAAGGAGACCCACGGTGGGTCTTGCGAAGACTTTACCGAAAGGAGGCATGGGAAAGCAGGAGCGGCTGGGCCGTGCAGTTTCCAGGTAAAGTTACTCATGATCAACTAACCACTTGGACGGTAGAAAGGCCAAGGGGAACAAGACTGCAGGAGCTAGGAACATCGAACAAGACTGAATGTTCGAACCCCATGCTTCGCTGTGTCAGTCAAGACAGTGTAACTGTGTAGGTTCAGTTCAGCAGTTAGTACAAGTTTGTGTTTCATTGAGAAGAAGAGGGAAGACACAAAATCCTATTTAATTTTTCTTCGGACCATCACACAGTTCTCCTTTGTCAATTGCCTAGCGCATGCCTACCTAGTTTTTTGTTTTTAACAAGATGCCTACCTGGTTAATGGATTGGTTAATTACAAGTGTGGTGGACTGGTGGTGGTACTGCCTGCACATGCAGGTCGTGCATGTTTGGTGGAAGCTGCGTGTAAGCCGTGCTAAGGAACCTGGCTATTTATATAGCCTGTATCAATGGAACAATCTGCCATGGACTGCTGTCTGTCTGTTTGACCGCAACTGGAGGACCTACCCATGTTCTCCACAACCGGTTTTCAATATGCATACAGCTGTTGGAAAACAGACATAGTAGGTACATGTGCAGTGAAGTGAGCTTCGGTTTGTGTTTAGTGTTTACACCGCAAGTCCAATTCCTAGTACTACCCGCAAATCGAAATTGTATGATTATTAGAGCCAAAGTGGCTGCAGTTTTGTCCCAATGCTTCGTCAGTGCGGAGATGATAAGTGATCACTGTCAACAAAGCAAGAATTGGCTCCTTCTAGTAGCTTCTTTCTTAGCCATGTCTTGTACTCTGGGAAACAGGGCAAGCACTAACACTTATTTTGGTCCGCTCAGTTCAAAAGGTTGCGTCACTTTTGTTGCATTACGGGGTTTTTCCTCTTTTCGGCGTCAACTTTAGGGAGAAGAACTTAAACTACAATTGCTTATAAACCTGGTTGTCCAGCCCAAAAAAAAAACAGCTGGATCTTGACCTAGGTTTTTAGGTAGGCGCCCAAGGTTGCTCGACACATGACAAAAGCACTGACCCCCGGAGAATAATCTTGTACTTCCTCCTGTCCATAATAAGTGTGCCCCTCATTTTATGGATCAAAAAAGGAGTAGTATAATTTTTTGAAGGTCCTTTTAATTTTGAAAGGAAAGAAGACCTGACATATCAAACATCTCATCTGCAACGCAATACAGTTGATCGTATCATGGATTTTATTTTATTTTAACCGGAAAGAAAATCTATTTTCATCCCTAAACTCTTGAAGAAGTTCATTTTTCATTCTAAAACTTTGATTTAGTTTAAAACAAACCCTAAACTCTAGTAAAAGTTGATATCCCATCTAACAAAAATAATGCTTATGTAAACAACACATGACACACAGATATGGGTACACTGGACCAAACAAGAACCCGATTTTGATATGTCCGTGTTCCCATGAGCAAAACACAGAGTGGAGTCCATGGTCTTTGGGCTTCTGGTTCTTGTTTTACACCTAGAGATTGCATACTACTTTGGATTGAGATGATAAAAAAAAATCAAAGTTATTAGTCCTGACGAGTCACACAACTCAAGTTTTGAAATTTTTCGTTTGAGGCCATATTCAGGACATGTTGGTGCGAATCAACATTGACTATCCATGCAGAATATTCAGTTTTTTTCATAACTCTAGTGTCCGAGCTCCGATTTATGCTATCTTCATATCCATTATGATCTTCTAGAAGACGCATATCCAATGGTGGACTCTAATATTTAATTTTACCTCCATTAGTCTCAATCCATCTGTTGTGATTCCTCCTATCTCGTTTAGTGAGCCACTTTTGAGTGTCAAGACATGCTCCTATTTTTTTTTGTAACGCTTGCATGCCAAAAAAAAGGTGCACATCCCTTGTTCTAAGGATGGTTTCAACACTCCATCATCATCTTTACTTTATATCCAAAAACATAAAGACTAAAGGACAAATAATAGTTCGACATTTTCGTTAGAAACTAGTGCCTCTAGTGGGTTCAAGAAACCCAACGAATACTGAGAGAAAGAGGATCTACTTTGATCTAGTTCACTTGATAGGGTAGAATCCATAACCGTATTGATGGTACATATGTGAACTCTAGGACTATAGACTTGAGAGAAGAATGATATAGGAGTAGTATCCAGAACATTTCGAAGTTAGATAGTGTTGTGTGGAAATATAGAAAGAGATACGAGTACAGAATTTCTTTGGTTGTGCAATAGGTTTTAAAATGTGCCTACTGGAAGTTATCCAACGGTCTTTTAACAACCCGGTAAATAAGGGTGCCCTACGGATATTGTCTGCCTGACTAGAATTGGAGGACCCATGTTTATGATGAATTGCCAACCCGTTTTAAGTTTGCATACAACGGTTGTCCGTTGAACAGTAAAATATATACAAAGAGCTTTAATATCTGTTCACACCACAAGTTGCAATTGCTTAGATATTCTTGAGAACTTTGCTATAAGTTGAGATCCCACCGTTGGAGACAAAATTGTTGCAAGTTTGAATGTACTACTAGGTTATTATTATGTGTCGCTCCACGCTTGCATATATATTCACTTATCTCTTATAGAGTTCATCACTAATGGCATACCAAAATTTTTGCTTATATTTTGATCTCTCTCCTAGCGGGTGTAACTTCAAAGGTCTACCTCCATCATTGATCACAACCCTGCCTTCTCACCCTATTTTATCTCATTTTATGTCATTGTGCTTTTCAAGTCATTGCTTGCATGTTTAGGTTGTCTCCACAAATAAAATCACTTGAAGACAAATGATTGTTCAACATATTTAATGGAAACATGTGCCTCCTTTGGGTTTAAAAGACCTATGAGTATTTAGAGAAAGAGGACATCTACTTAGATCTTGTGCACTTGCTAGGATGGAATCGATAACCCTAGAAAGATGATATTTATGGTGAACTATAGAACTACAGACTCCAAAGTAAAATGTTTGGAGTAGTATCTAGAAAAATGAAGTAAGGAACTATTTAAGAGTTGGCTAATGATGTAAAAAATCTAGAATGAGACATATGTATGTAATTTCTTGTAGTTAAACTATAGGGTTTTGAGTGTCCCCCGTGGCAACTATCCAATGATTTTTAATAATATTATAAATAGGGGTGTCATGTGGTCTGAAGACATGCTCAACTTATTCTCCTTTATCACTGCACCCACATAAACTCAAAGTAAAAAATATAGGGTGTCCAATCTTCTCATGTAAGAAACCACAAAGTAGCTTCCAAGAATGATATACTTTTTTGTTAGGAATGGTGAAGATAAGATTTAGTGTAGATACCTAATAGCCACCAATATATGTATGTGTATCTTTTTGTTGTACACATATTACACTCAATAAAATTTATCCCATGTGATCGTGTGGTCTCTTTTAGTGTAGGTTCTCACGTCATGTGGGTAGTAAGACCATCACGATTCCACAAAATTCAGAAAATGTTATTTCTAGTGGTAGAACTCCAATGGTGATGTTACTTAAAGTGACCCATAAAAAGAAATGATTCAAATTGTGGTCAATAAGTGTGTATAATAAACAATTCAATCCCACAGATTTCAACAGATGAGGAATTATTAATAACTAGATGCACTATGCCAGTGATAATTATTGTGTCATTGTAGTTAGTACATGATAGTTACTAAAATTTATTGTAAGTTTGTTTTATAAGTGTATGAATAAGATTACTAGTAATAGACTTCTACAGAAAAGGTTTATTAGCTCAGCCTTTTTATAGAAAGCAAAAGGGAGTAGCGAGGTCACACGTTTTATAATGAGTTTTAAATAAAAACAGCCAAGTCCAAATGGTTTGTTATAACACATCAACTCCAGAATAAAAAATAGAATTTAGGAATGTAAAATTAATTAAATATTTTAATTGATTTTATTGTTGAACTTCTCAAGAAATTAAAAAACAATTGAGGACTTGATAAACTTTTCTCAACCTTGTTCAAAACCTTTTGATTGTTTTGTGGATTAACGCGAACACACAGGATCCACATACATCGAACATGAACACTTTTTGTTGGATATTGTTGCATGATGTCATAAGCCAAAAGTCCTAGCTAAAATCATAGTGCACTTGTAACTTATAATCCAAAATCCAAAAGTCATAAATAAGACCAACCAAACAACCCTTGATTGAATGCTCGACTCGATCATGCATGCTGCTTATTAGACGTTGATCCTTTGTCTTCTTTTGAATATGAATGATTAAAGCAGATATCCAGGAGTATTTAACAAAGGAGATAGAGAGGAAGGTAAAGATTCGACTGCCTTCCACGAAGGAGTGGCATGCTATGTCTTGCGAAAGTTTTTACCCAAGGGAAGCATGGAAAAGCAGGGGCAGATGTTCATGCAGTTTCTCTTTCTGGGTAAAGTTATTGATGATTAATTAACTGCCGAATGGGAGAAAGGTTGAGGGGAACAAGAACTGGTCACTGCAGGAGCTAGGAACATAGATCGCTGAATGTTTGAGGTGACCAAAAATAGTGTTCAAGTTTTTTATTTTGTTTAGTATTGTTTTCTTGTTCTCATTGTGTGTTCCTAACAAGTATTTCATTAGAAATCAAAACCCCAAAAAACATTTGAATTCAGTTTTGTTACTCCCTCCGTCCCAAAATAGATGTCTCAGATTTGTCAAAATTTAGATGGATCTAGACACTATTTAGTATATATGTTCATCCAAATTTTGACAAATGTAAGACATCTATTTTCGGACGGAGGAAGTACTTCTTTTAAATCAACTAAAGTTGTAGAAAAGGGAGATGTAGAAAGCAAAAGGCAGTTATAGTTTGTGATTCCCCACAATGATTACATTTGCGCCTGATAATCCCGCCTAATGTTGCTGCCATAATTTTCGAGATAAAAATGCATGGTCAAAATTAGGTTATACCCTCCTTATCTTTTAGGGGGAAGGTAAAAAAATGGATATTCTCCTTACCGACGGATAATATTACCACTTGAGATGGAACTAGAAATTTGTTCTTGATTAAGCTTTAATTTTCCCCGCTGCTACAACCATGCATACGAGAGTTAATATTTAAGATTTTGTGAGAAGGTCGTGAACCTTTGGCCAATGCTTTGGAGAGAACGAATGGAGAGTCCATGCGATCAAATGAACGATTGGTTGATACTCCATACATTTATAATAGTTTACTATTATATTTAAGGATATCCTAACGGTTGCCGAAGGTGCTTTCATGAATAAGGAGATCTAGGAGGCGAAAGAACTACTAAATGATATGTCCGAGAACCATGCCCAATGATATATTGAGAGATCATTTTCATCATCCACGAAAAAGATAAATGACGTGCAAGAAGATGATAATGACGAGCTCAGTTATCTGATATCAAGCGTGCAACAATCTACTGCACCTTGTGATCCCAACATCTACCACCACCTCGCCGTAAAACTACCATACGCCAAGGCAGCGCACGATGCAAGGTAAATGATGCAGGCTCCACAGTGACATCAAACTACATCGGATACTCCCAAGAGCATAGCTCTTGCATGTGAAAAATAATTTGTGAACGTAAAAAGATAGACATGTATATGTTTGTCTCTCTTGGTTGTCTATAATTTTTTAAGAAAACACAAATATTATGACCTGAATTAAAAATAAAGTTGAGCGTCAAATTTGTAACTTGTTTACAACACTGAACTTTATATCTTTTTATTGGGAAAACATACATGCTCATTTTTGCATGCAAGAAATGGACCATGGTAACAAAAACAGATATGCAAATAAACCATATATCAACATCCATTTACTGTTCATCCAACTGGGAGGTGGGAGCATATGTTTCCGGGAGACAAAACTATATATCGACATGTCATCAATTTCTACGCTTTTACACCGAACAAGAAGCTCTCACTAATGGAAGCAAATTGAGAATTTCGCTGCAGAGCTGATGAACTTACGTACCCTGGCGAAGCAGTTGTGGAAGTGCAGCCCGAGGAGACCGCGGCCATGCCGGGGCTGCCGGAGACCGCCTTGCTGACCTGCCCTGTACGATGATCTCCGGCGCCGGGCACATCGTGTCGTATCAATTTGCATACAGCTGTTAGAAAAAATATAATAGAGTAGTACTTCCTTCGTTTGGAAATATAAGATGTTTTAGGTTAGTGTCTAGATTCATTTGAACCTATAAAGATGTTTAGATACATCTCTTTTATAAAACTAAAATATCTTATATTTCTAAACGGAGGGAGTATATGTGCAGCGAACTTCAATTGTGTTTAAAATACAAGTCCAATTGCTTAGGTGATCCTTAGTAGTACCCGCAATTCAAAATTGTATGATTAGAGCCAAAATGGCTACAGTTTTGTGTCTATGCTTCGTCAGTACGGAGATAAGTAATCACTGTCAACAAAGGAAGAATTGGCTCCATCTAGTAGCTTCTTTCTTAGCCCTATCGTGCAACAGGGCAAGCACTAACACTAATTTTTGCTAGCTCCCTTTGAAAAGGTTGCCTCACTTTTGTTGCATTATTGGATTTTTCTTCTTTTCGGCTTCAACTTTAGGGACAAAAACTTGAACTAGAATTGCTTATCGACTTGGTTGTTCGGTAGGCGCTCAAGGTTTGCTTGCTCTTGCTCGACACATGACAAAAGCGCATGGCCTGTTTTACGGTACCAATTCTCGTAAACTATGCCCAGCTAAACCAGGCCACATATGGATCCGTCGCACTCGGCTCGGCCCTATCTAATTCCCCCGGTCCCACCACTATTACAAGCTCCACCTGCTAATCGAGGGGATCGTGCGTGGCCGGCGGTTCTGGAAGCGACTGCAGTGGCGAGCGGCGAGCGGCTGCAGCCGGGAATTGCAGTGGCCAGCAGGCGACGAGCAGCAAGCGGCTGCAGCTGCAGCCGGGTATTGCGGCGTGCGGAGAACGGCTGCAACCGGGGATTTCGGCGGGCGGCTACGCGGTGAGCAGTAGGCCCCCACCATCTTCTTCGTCGCCGGCGTCCGGTGAGGCCTACCATCCCTCCATCGTCGGCACGAATAAACCCCGAATCCATCCATCCCCGCATCAGCTCCTTGTTTGTGGCCGTTGTTCCTTACTTACATCAGATATATATTTTTGGCTTGAAACCATACTCCGTTTAGCTAGATTTGTACATATAGGCCGGAGACGGGGGGATTCGCCGTCCGCAGAAGGCGATGGATGCGGCGGTGGGGGACCTTGCCAAGCTCCGCGCCGCTCCATGGGCCTCGTCGCTGACGATGTGGGCAAGGAGAAGATCCTTTCGGTGAGCCCCCTTTCTTTCTCCTCATCTATCGGATTTTCCCCCATTTATGCTTCGAATTAATCGCGAGAGTGGTGTACATCAGGTGATTTTCAATCCCGACAGCTTGAGATTACGGCGGACTGCAGCAGGGTGGGCGAGTACAGCTGGGCATGATGCGTTGGTGGAGCACACTGCTAGCTTCGATGTCAAGGTATGGTCGCGATTGATCCTTAAGTTATTTGTACTACTTTTTGATATGCCATCGGGTCCAGTTTGGACAGCTCATTTTGCATAATGCTGGTTAGTAGTGTCACACAACGCCGAAGTTTCAAACATGTTTAACCAAAATAAATACTGAAACTTATGGCACAGTTGTATTCTGAATCATGTTCTTGCTGGTCAGAATAACGTCCATACTTGATTTGAGTTGCCCATCTCAAGAATTGTTAACGTTACCGCTGGTCTCTTTTCGGTCATATCATTTGGTAGACAAAGACACTGATTGTCTGATTCAGGTCTAAACCAGATTAACTCATGGCACGGTCTAAAGCATAAAAGGAAATTAGATGGTTCTGCTCTGCTGGATGTGAAGCTCCATTGCCCCTGTGATAACTCCATGGTAACTAGTTCAGTAAGATCTTTAAAATTTGTCCATTAATCTTGTTAATTTTACAGATAGTATGCTGAACTACCAAAGCAGCTAACTTTGCAATTTTCAATGTTATGCAAAAAAAACTAAATGCACTGATTTTTATATATCCTGAAACTTCAAAGGAAGCCAATTGCTATAAATTACTGTCTCTTTTTTGTAAGAAGCTTGTATCTATGTCCTGAACATTATCGAGGGGCGGTGAGCGACGACAGCTGGGCTTTATGGCGGATCAAGGCGTGGCGAGTGGCAGGCACCTTCGGAGTCTAGTCGAGCAGCGGGTGCCCTTGGCATCGTGGTCGGCGGGCTGAATCAGCGGCAACGGTGGCACGGTGAGTGGCATTTTGCCTTGGTGTCAGGAAGCACGCCGGGTGGTGGCTGCAGGCAGCGTTGCGTGTCTAGTGGGCATCGTGGTGAGCTGCCGACGGAGCACGCCAGTGGATGTCAGGGTACGTGACTTTTTGTTCTCCCCTGGCTGTTTATTATCCGTGTATGCTATGAAATAATCCACTGAAGCACCAATCTGTGGTCCGTTCTTTTTTCTTTCAGTGAAATTGTGTCCTGTTCTTGTGGAGACAGTGCATGCTAGCTGGAAGTCATGTTCAGGGCCTGAGTAGATTTGCCTTACGGACTAATATAGATTCTGTATGCCCAATGTATTTAAAATCTGGGTCACTACAGAGGATATTCGGTATTCCTGTTTCTGGATGTTGAGCATAGATGACATAATAAATTGTTGAATGTATTTTTTTGTGGCACATGAGGCCACAATGTAGCTCGTTTTGAACAAGTGAGTCCTAAGTTTATATACTTCCTTGCCAACTACTTGTGGAAGGCTAATTTCAATGCAAAAATATCTATTTGTAGCTGAGCAAAGCTAGGCTGATTAATTTTACTGATGAGACGTCTTTCAACTGCATTAAACACCAAGACTTGGCATTTCTTTAGTCTGCCCTACAAATCTGTAGGAGCATTTGTCATGTACGATAGATTAGGAGAGGGTTCTCGTCATGCAGGAATTTACAAGTTGCATGTTTCTCAGTTTCTATTTTTCACAAAGCTACGATGCACATTGCTTTGGATACTTCTTGTATGTTCTGATTTTCTTCATATTTTACTATTTTCTTGTACTAGTATTTAAGCACGTTGTATTAATTGTGCACATTATGGATGAGTTTATTACGCTGTAACTTCATTATGGTTGATTTACATCTGGCGACAATAAGTTATGTCACGTTGTATTTGAAGATTACGACACTTGGAGAATGTTCTGAAGGGTAGCGGGAGGGAAATGAAGTCTTGGAGCTGTCATGCAGAGGAGACCTTGTCATAAATAATTTGTACTGCCTATGTAATTTGATGCATGTATAAGATGTTCCACATACTATGTAATTTGTCTTGGAGCATCTTGCAGGTCGGCGTCTTGGCGCGGCTCACTGGCTCGGCAATGGTCTCTCAGTTATTTATTGTGTTTCATCTATTGGTGAGAAGAATGCAGAAAATGCATGAGGATTGCATGCCTGCTTGCTGCTATTTGCAAAATTGTTATTCTTCCATCTTTCGTTGCCATTATTAATAGTGTTTGTTTTATCACCTTCTATTTGTTGTGCTACTAACATGATTCAGTCTGAAAACATGTTGAAATTTTAAGCCTAGCTGCCATAATGTGTTATATACTGTTGGTTTCTTAATCGCAACTTCGAGACTGTTTAGAAATATCATCTCGTAAAAAAGGCTTACATTTCATATGTCCATGTAGTTTTCTTAGAATCACTACCCTGATGATTGGTGCAATTTAGATTCTTTCTTCCGTTTTATCCAGTAATAATGTATTTGCGAGGTATAAATTTGTCAGGTCCACTTATAATCATTTGCCCAATTTTTTGCAAGTTCATATTATAGTGATGCTCTTTGACTGCAATTAATTTTGCCGCGTAATATGCTTTGTATTTTGTCTTTCATAGATGCCAAGTACAAGTACTGACTAGCTATTTAGCTTCATCTGTAAGGAAAGGAAAAAAAGTGTCTCACCTTCTGCATGTAGCCAAGGGATAATTTCTTATCCATTATGGAATTGTCAATTTTTCTTTTCCGTATTGTATGATTCATTAGTTGAAACACATGCATTTGGCACATAATACTAAAATAATAATCTTATTTTGTGAATCTATACTTTCTGATGAAGCTTGCAGATTATACAACCATTTGGTGTCTTTTTTTGCAGAAAACCTGGAACAAGAAAGGTCATTATGGTAATGAGGCATTCGAGTAAAAAACTGATGAGAAGCAAGTGATTGAAAGGCTTGACATTAATGTGATGGACCCAACAAGGTGGTAATGAGGTGGCCTTCACCCCTGTTGTGCCTAGTAGGATGGAAATGAACCATCAAAGAGTCATGTACTCCACTACATGTTGGGATACTAATTCCTTTGATTTTTATAGGCAGTTTAATTAGACCATGGTGATATTTAATCTATGGGCACATCAACACATGAGGCTATGCTGACATGTACTTGCATACCTTGAAACAGTGGCATAAGAGTTGTTAGATGTGCAACCCGGCTGTGCCCCAGTCAATTTCACGACTCGGCAATGTAATCGGTCAAATTCTTATGTCGTGTAATCAGGCAATTCAATCAAGATTAATCTTACCTATGTGCAAATTAGGCATAATCTTACCTCAGGGATCGATAGTTTTTGTAAAAATATGTTTTGTGTTGAAGAAGAAAAACGAAACATAAGACTTTTATGTTGGGTGGTTCCCTTTCTACGGTAGTTGTAGAAAAATAAATGTATTTTATTAAGTTGTACTACTAGTACCGATGTAGTAATTTTCTTGCGTCAGCATCGTGATGTCCGGGCACAGGCCAGGTGGGAGCTTATTATGTCGCATGCAGAAAATATTACGACACACGGGATTGGAGCCTGGGACCCGGACGCGCGCACGCTCGCGTCGGGCGGGCAATACGGTCCGGGTGCAGAATACCAGGGAGTCAAATAGCGCGACTATATATATATATATATATATATATATATATATATATATATATATATATATATATATATATATATATATATATATAGCAACCACATTTAAGACCGCTGCTGGGCCAGACAGCACAACGCCCAAAGAAAAAACAACACAGAAAAGAAAAAGAACGAAAAGAGAAAACAAAGCTAACAATAATGGCTCGACAAAAACAAGGACGACCCGCGACCGTTGCGCCCCCCAGGTAAGTACTACCACAAGCCTAGCACTCTGAAGCGCCGCGTACCAAGCAACACCTCCAAGGAGGGAACGACGATGACGAAGCTGCTGCCCGGACTAGTCCTAGGGTTTCCCCCGGTACGCTCCGAGAGGTGGGAAGAAGTACACCCGACGCCCTTCAAAAAGGACGATGGCACCCTCAGGTGTCACCGCGTCGGGCCTGTAATTGGTACCGTAAAAGGAAACACTGAACTGGTAATTGGTACCATAAAAGGAAACACTAAACTGGTAATTGGTACCGTAAAAGGAAACACTTAACTAGGGGAAAAATGGCCACGCGACTCGCCCCGTCTCGCTCGCCCCCTGCGCGGGCGACGAGGCGGGCCTATGCCGCCGCCGCCTCAAGCCCCCTCCCCTCCCCCTCTCCCTCCCGCTGCTGTCGGGGCCTGCCGCTGGGCTAAGCCCTCGCGGTGACGGCGGCGGCGGAGCTCGGTTCTCTCGGCGATGCTCGGTTCTCCCGGAGACGGGTACCAATTACGGTACCAATTACCGGTTCCGTAAGTGTCAAAAGTATGATTTGCACCGACGGTTGAGATTAAGCGGTATAGATTACGCCCAATAGATCCAAATTTAAGTTCGCGTAAATATAATCCGAGGGAAAAAAAACTTTGAAATCAAGTTCGGTCAGCTCTTGACCTCAAAAAAAAAGTTCAGTCAGCTCTTCGCATACACCGCCTCCGCCCCGACCAGCCGACCTCCTCGCACACACCTCCGCCGCAACCTCCACGCCGGCAGCGCGACCCGCGGCCAGCTCTTCCAGGCCGCCGATGTCGCCATCGCATACACCGCCGCCGCGCCCTCCACGTCGGCCAGCGCTTCAACCCTGCCGTCGTCGCCATCACCTCCACGCCGCTGCGACCTCCTGCCAGTCGCCCTCGCCGCGACTTCCTCGCCGGACAGACGCCGCCCTCGCGACCTCCATAGAACCCGCGACCAGCGCTTCCACCCCGGCCGACATCACCATCACCTCCACGCCGCCCGTCGTCTCCACCTCAGACTGGGAGATCCCATCGACCTGAGCAGCTCCGCCCCAATCTCCGACAGATGCTATCGGTTAGTGTTGCCCTCGATCCTCAATGTATCTTCCAATGGCAGCGAGAGTTTTGCTTGTTGTTCAGTTCTGGAGATTCAATCATGGTCAGTTCTGAAGTTCTGTTCAGTTCTGGAGTTTCAATTACCATGCGCCGAGAGTTTTGCTTGTTGGGCTCCGCTGGGACATCATGGCTTAATTGTTAGAGATGCAAATCTTAATTGTTGTGTTGCTGATTTTACATGATTTGTGACTAATTTTTAACAAAGAATAAAACAAAACTCCAATGTGGTTGATATAATAAATCTGTATATGTCTACAGAGTGAACTGCCATTGTCGGAAGATGGAGCATGAGGAAATTCCATGTGCACACCATGTAAGATGATACATCCGGCTTATAATTCCAGCATGAAATGTCCCATGAAACTCTCACCATCTGGAACGTTGCAGGAGAGGGGCCGGGCCGGTGGCGCGGCAGCAGCGAGGTGCCGGCGCGGTCCGCGGTGGCGGCTGCATGACCGAGGCACGGTGGTGGGGCGGTGGCGGCGACCGGACCTCTCTGCACATGACACATTATTCACTCAAGGAGATTAGGTTTAGAAAAAAACTTCCCAACGCTAGGCACAATCTTGTCTCTGCTGGGCTCGTGGGCCTGTGCCCGTTTAAGGCCTTTTTTCGGTTCGGTGATAAAATGAGGCAGAAGTATGATTAGTACTTGTCATATATCTGGCACAAGTATGATTTGATGTAGTCCATTGGATGGACGAAAATAAAGGGCTGTTATTTATATATTAGGGGTACCACAAAGCATCTCAAGCGCATACCCGCTTAGACAGCATGGCTGATCCAATCCATCAGCCATATGCTTTAGAATGACTTTACGGTTTTCAGAAGGTATTCTTTGTTCTTAGAGGAAAGAAGACCTAGTACATAAAACATTAGACGGGCAACGCAATGCAGTCCAAAACCGATGTATAACTGTATTTCTTTTTTACATTGCAGGTGAACCTTCTTTCATATGTTTCTTTTCAACTCGATGCTTACAAATTTAGTTTGGCTCCACAAAAAATAAAGACAATGATTGTTCAAGTTTTCCGTTGGACACCAATGCCACCCTTGGGTTCGATAAAGACATGAGCACTTCTACAAATATGTTATGTATGTCCATCTAGTGGACTTGCTAGGCCGGAATCCATAACCATGGCGACGAAGATACTTAGGGTGAACTCTAGAATTATAGTCTTGTAGACTCTAGAGTAAAATGTCTTAGGAGTAGTGTCTAGAAAATTTATGAAGTAAGCAAACAAGGAATAGCTACCAAGGACGCGAGATATTAGGGTGATGAAGATAAGATTTAGTATGAGAGATCTTAGGGATAACTACCAACATATATATGAGTGCACGGGCGGAACTACCTGGGGACCATACATGGCCCTGGCCCGGTCTTTCAAAATGGCAAAAAATTAATACTCACGTATATGGCCCATGAGAAGTGAAGCAGCCCAGTTATTTAGTCCCTCCAATCTAGAATTGACGACTTTCTGGTATCCTGTACGCGAACAACTGTTCCTGTTTCTCCCTGTTCCTCAAGATCCCCAATTCTAGGTCTTTTTCTTCACAATATCAATCCCGATCTCCAAGCTAGCTAGCTGCTATTTTTTCCCCAAATCGAGTGTCATGTCCGCTACTCCCGCAACCATCAACGCTAAGAAATCAAGTGATTGGTGAAGTTGCAGCTCCAAGCCTCCAATCAGGTGTGTTTTGTTTGATTTCTTAATTTTTATTCATAGACCGATTCTAATTGAATCAAATAGACTGTATCACAGTTTCACACCATGTTGTATTTCGATTGGAGATTGGATTATGTTTTTTCTACACACAAATTCAGGTGTATATTTTATTGAAAACTAACCAACTAATATTTGTATATTCCGTTTAGGTGACAATGGTTCAAGAAAAAAACTATAGATTCATTCTACAAAAGAAAAAGAAATGCTACATCAGTTGACGTTCCTGAACCTGAACCACTAACATTGGCGTTGATTGAAACTGAGTTGCCTGAGCAAGATCAACCAAGTCAAAATGAAGAGCAGCAGACAAATGAACCTGTCATATTCAGAGGCATTGAGTTTTTGGAGCGAGACCCCGCATTACGACCACAGATTTGGCAATATCCACATGATGTTAGAGATGAAGTACGAAGAGCATACATGCAGTTAGGTCCTATGCAGCCCAAACTGAATAAATACAAGCCATCTGGATCACATGGGCATCAAAGACGTTTCCAATTCAGTTGGTTTAATCTATTTCCATCATGGCTAGAGTGCTCAGAAAGTAGCAGCCGTGCATACTGTTTTCATTGCTTCCTTTGCAACAAAAACATCAAAAAGAGAAGTGGTTTTGATGTATTCATAGCACAAGGATATGATGCTTGGAAGAGAGTTAATAATGGACCAAGGTGTTCATTCTTAGCTCATATTGGATCTGGACCGTGCTCACAACACAATAATGCAACAAGAGATTGTTTAGCTATAATGAAAGGAAACCCCATTTCAAACATTATAGAGGTGGAGAGCAACAAAGACAGAGAAAGAGATCGTTTACGTCTGAAAACATCAGTTGCAACTGTTAAGTGGCTCACAGTACAATCTTGTGCTTTTAGAGGTCACGATGAATCAGTCCAGTCAAGAAATAGAGGGAATTTTTTGGAAATGCTGAAACTTATTGGAGAATTTAACCCTCAAATTGCAGCTGTCATTCTGGAGAACTCCCCAAAATGTTCTAGATACGTATCACCTAAGATTCAAAATGAGATATTGGGTATTTATGCAATGAAAGTTAGGGAGCATATTCGTCATGAAATTGGGGATTCAAAGTTCTCAATTCTAGTGGATGAAACATGTGATGCGGCAAAAAGAGAGCAATTGGCTGTGGTTTTCAGATTTGTCAACAAAGATGGTGTTCTACAAGAGCGATTCTTTCATTTGATACATGTAAGGAACACCAAATCATTAACATTGAAAGGGGAGTTGTGTGCTCTTTTATCCAAGCACGCATTTGATGTTCAAAACCTTCGTGGCCAAGGATACGATGGGGCAAGCAACATGAAGGAAGAGTTTAATGGATTGCAAGCACTTCTTCTCAAAGAGTGTCCCTATGCCTATTATGTTCATTGCTATGCACATCAATTGCAACTTGCCCTTGTTGCTGTATTTAGAGATGTGGACCCTGTTAGCCAATTTTTCCAGAAACTCCTCTTTATTATAAACACAGTTGACTTCTCTTCAAAGCGACATGACGAGCTACATGATGCGCAGGTTGCTGAAATTGCACGATTGATAGATAGTGATCATATTTAAACATGCCAAGGTGCAAATCAGATCAGGTCTCTAAAGCGGCCAGGAGACACTAGATGGGGGTCTCACTTAGGTTCAATTTCCAGCCTTATGGATATGTTTAATGCTATCAATTCAGTTCTGCAAACCATAGCTTGTGATGCAACAGCTGGCTCAAACCGTGTTGATGGAGATACAGCTGGCTCAAACCATAGCTTGTAACCCATTGGCCCGTCCTAAGTTGTTTGTCACGGTCCGCCAGTGTATGAGTGTCTCTTGATGTACAAAGTTTCCACTAAATAAAACATGAGTTATCTCATGTGGTCATGTGGTCCCCCTTAAGGTAGGTCCTCACGGTGTGTGGGTAGTGAGACCACCACAATTCTTCCAATTTAGATAATTTTATTTCTAGATGTAGACCTTTGATGGTGATGTTAGTTAAAGTGACCAATAATAATAAATAATGGAGATCATGGTCAATAATCTATAATATCTATAAAGTTCATCCCCACTAAGATGTATTTAATATTTGCAAGCTCAAACCTGGTTGAGCCATCGTCATCTCAACTGTTCCTATCCGTCCGATTTGAAATGCATGGCCGTACTTATCAGTGGCAAAGTTGGCCCAGTCTAAAAGCTGAAGTGTCCGTCACCATGCATCGCTTAACACCATCCAGGATGAAGGTTCGACCGGTCCAGCTAGCTTTTTTTCTGAGGAACAATGAGCTGCAGCCTAATCCCTAGCGCCATCATGGGTGAAGTTCCGATCGGCCCACCTCGGGCTCTTCTTCTTCTCAACCTACATCACCAAAGTGTCTTTCGGTTGGTCGGCAAGAGAAACTGGCCGATGCCACTGCTTCAATCGCCGGTCGTCCCTCCCGATCTACCCCGGAAACTGTCGGATGCCTCCCAATCTTCCATAGCTATTGCTTTAAATCCTCACGATATTGGATAGTAATGCCCGCTGTCATGACAACTCCCACGATGTGTTCTGCAGATTTTGGTGGATTATGTATTCGAACACCTTGGTTGCCTCTTCATAAAGCCCCATGGCAGCCTGTTCTTAAAGCCTCTCGGTTGCCTCTCTCGACGAACCATCTTGATGTGGCCGTTTCTTGCGTCTGCTGGTATTTCCGGATGTGACCACTCTCCATCCCCACCACCCTCCAGCTCCCCACGTCTTCATCTTATCTATGTTGCCCCTATTGTCTTTGATTTCATTATCTGCTCTCTATGTTTTTGTTCAGTTCTATATGTATTGTTTTATATGGATTTCCATGGCATCCATTCGTCAGAGAAGAAGGTTTCAATTTTGATCCTAGCAAGCCTATTTCAGACGGTATGTGTCTCCAACACGCATCTGCTAACAGTCCCATTATTGTACTTTGCATGTTGTTCTTTACCATAATTTGTTGTTTCCCCAACAATTGTCATGCTCATCTAGCATTACATTTCCCTCTAGCCCTTCTTTTCCAATACTTTTTGTTTCTTAAAATTATAAAAATAATATCTCGATGGAAACCCTTTATCTTGGAATATTTTTCATATTTGATTTGTCTAATATTTTCAGGAAGCCATACTTTTATGCCATGAAATTTTAAGGAATGAAAGAGAAGGAGTGATGTGTTATAGCATCTTTTTACCTACTTGGCCATACTCCATCACTTGCATGCATGTCAGACTGTCAGAGCGCTTCCCGATTTCCTCACCACGAATGCTACAAGTATCTTTCATCTTCAACTGAATGTAACAACAAGGAAAAAACCAGGTTCAACCACATGAAAATAGACAATTTACACCAGGTTAATCATATAAGATGGGTTTCAACTTCCTATGTTACAACAACACCAACAATTTCAGGGTTCTGATCCAAAATTGCTTCAAGGCCAGCTTGAGCAATCTCATGGTAAGGAAGTTCAGAAAGATAAACAAAATCACCAGTGTGCAACCAACCATCCCTTTTGATGCGTGTATCCTATTCTTCCAACTAACATGCGGAGAAGTGAATTAACTACATATACAACAGACAAGATAGAATGTGGAATACGATCAGTGTGTAATTCAGGTGGAAAAGATAGTGGCCATATGATGTTAATAAAGGCTATCTTGGAACTAACTTCCTTTACCTGTCTAAGGAGCAGAAAAATCCCATGTAGTGCAGTACACAGATCAATTCTTTGTGACAAATAAAATAATTTTTTTCTTTAGAAATACGATGAAAATTATGCACAACACGAAAGGAGTGGTACAAATATAACCATTAAGATAATGATGAGATCATGTAGTAGTATAAGGAAATATATTATTCTCTAATGGAGATAGATGTATGCTTGCACTTTATAACAATATTCACATGAGCATTATTTTTGTAGACTGGTAATGCTATTTTTTGCATACAAGAAAATCATCTCTAATGCCCGCCGCAACGCACGGGGTATCAACTAGTTCACCAAACAAGCCAATCCCAAGAAATTTGACATACGAGACATTAGTGATAATTAGATGTAATATATATGTTAGTGATTATTATTGTATGACCAAATTAGTTAAGAATAGTTACTAGAATTTATTATTATTTTGTTTGGTAAGTGAAATAATAAATAAATCAGTAATATGTTTAAGAAAACAAGAGTAAAGCTTGGAATTGTCAGGGAATTCTCTAAGTGGATAGAATTAGATGGATACATGTTGTTGTCCTTGAAGTGAGAATCAACACATATTTTATATGAACTGTTATTACACTTGCTCCTCATCTACACTCCTACTCTTCTCCCATCAATTTAGATCAACTTCCCCTGGCGTTTTATCCTCCATGGCATCACATCTAGATCTATGAGAAAAATGATTAGTGGTTACACTCTAGAGATGAGTAAGGTGACTATAACTGTATTATCATAAATGTAGAGATGGAGCTAGAGGTCAGATAATTTGGAGAGGGAAGGCAACCCAGATGTGGAGGCGACACAATTTACCGTGCATTTAGGGTCTTCAGACCATTGAGGGAACATGTGATGATGATGTTGATGGCACTTCCTTGTTTGAGAAGAAATCTAGCAATGATGCGTCAAAATACAAATAATTTTTATTGCTCATTTGTTGACTATACTTGCAATTCCTCACATTATGTTTTAATGAACTCTTTTCATCTCTCTTTTATGTCATTACTACCGTTTTCTCCAGATGAGAAATTGCATAACCCTAAGCCAAGTTAGACTTTTTTTATGTTGTGTGGGTGTTTTGTAACTCCCGTTGACTTAACACAATGAATAGAGCCAATTTGGGGTCAATACGATAAGCTAGAAGCAAAGAAGCAAGAATATTGAAGTGTTTTACATATGAATGCCCACAATATGCTCAAACTGAAGATCCAATACATGAAGATTGTGGTCTCATCTATGAAAATTGAATGAGTCCAAAATCAACTCAAATGGTTTCAAAAGCCCTAACTGTACCTCGGTCTAGAATAAAAGCTAACTAATGATGCGACCGTGGCCAGTCAAACTACCACACCTTTGGGTATTAAACAAGAGTCCAATTTGGTGCTCTAGCCCTCTTCATTTATTTTATTGAATGGGATGTGAATTAATGCGCTGCCACCTTCCTCTTGGGGGCTTATGCAGGGAATGGGTCCTTAAGAAAAGACCAACGATACCTTTCATGGTGGTAGGTGGGAGGGATACAATACTCCCTCCGGTCCATATTAGTTGATTCAACTTTGTCTAGATTCGGATGCATCTAGACTAGATACTTAACTAGATACCTATGAATCTAAACAAAGTTGAGTCAACTAATATGGAGAGGAGGGAGTAGTAAAACTTGGTTCACTAGCCCATGGGGATGTGGATGAGTGAATATGTGGGCTTTGACCGAAGTTTGACTAGCACAAGAAGGCCTCCATCTAATGAGATCCTTTATCCATGACTTCGTCTTTGGTTTCATTTTTTATCTCATGTCTTAATATTTGTCTTGTTGACTATGCCATGATCGAGGTCCTTGTTAACTAGTTCTTGGCTTGATTTTGCTTAAATTTTGTCCACGTAGACGCCTAGTAGGCTTAGATGGTCCCCTTAGGTGGGAGATAGCTATTCTTAGAAAATTATAGCATTAAATTTTTCTAAAAAGGAGAACCCTCTCTGTCTCTTTTAATAAATAAGGAACTAAAATTTAATTGGAAACTAAATAAATATTTTATACCTTCCATTTTATTTTTTACTAAGTAGGAGAACCTTGGTAAAAAAATTCATTTAAACAATGAGAAACAAATTAATAAGTGGAAACTAAATAAAATGTAAACATCATATTTACCGTTTTCTTTTAGAATATTGCTATTTCTTTTACAAAAATTTGAATTTAAGTGGAAACTAGATAAAGAAGTATGTCCATACCATTGTTTACTAAGTAGGAGAAACATGATATTTATTTTACTATATACTCCCTCCGTTTGAAAATATAAGATGTTTTAGATTTGTGAATGAAATGTATCTAGACACCTTTTAGTGTCTAAATTCGTTTGAACCTATACACTAATACGTATCTAGATACATCTCCTTCACAAATCTAAAACATCTTATATTTCTAAACGGAGGGAGTAGGAAAATAATTAATAAGTGGAAACTGAATAAAAAAGTTTACATACTGTTATCTTTTTTTACTAAGTGGGAGAATCCTTAGCTATTTTTTAGTAAATAGGGAAGTAACTAGAACCTCAAAGTTAAGTGCAAACTAAATAAATAAATACTATGTACATACCATTTGATCTAACTAAGTAGGAGAAGCTCCCTATATATATTTATTTTTACTATATTGGGGAACAAATTAAAAAGTGAAAACTAAATAAAAAGTACACACTATACATATCATTTCTTTTCTTGTATAGGAGAACAATTCTATTTATTTTGCCAAATAAGTAATTAATTAAAAAGTGGTCATAAACCCTAGCAACTTGTAAATACCACTTTCTATTTTTGTTTGCATTTAGTTCATTAATTATTTTGGGTACTATATGATGACCAACTGATCATAGTTTAGTAAAGAATTTAATTGTCCGACTTGGTTGGATATGCTAATCGGTCAGCATATATAGTTGATTAATCCTTGTGGAAAAAAGTAATAATTGGGTTCAACCGGCAGCCTTCTTTCTTGTGCTCTGGGCAAGAACTAGTCGTTTTGTTGGCTCCGTTGCAAAGGTTGCCTTGCTTTTGTTGCATTATGATATTCTTAATGGTATTAACCTTTAGGAGAAACACTCAAACTAGAATTGCTTATCAACTTCCAAGTTTGCTCGACACGCGACAAAAGCGTAGACGCGCTATCCACCGATCAGCCATATCATTTAGAGAAAAGTTTGTAGTCAATGAAAGAAGGAGGAAGACCTTGATTCACTCTCTAGTTGGGCCTGATGGACCCATTACTGATCATGATAAAATGTTAGAGTTAGCTGTAAGATTTTATAAAGACCTTTTTAGCAAAGAGGACAGGCAGGGTTTTAGGTTATCAGAGAACTTCTTTGCTACTAATGACCTAGTTACTTCTGAAGAGAAGGCTATGTTAGAGGTTCTTTTCTCTGAAGAGGAAGTTAAACCTGCCTTGTTAAATTCTTATGCTGATGGGGCCCTTGGCCCTGATGGCATACCTTTATTCTTTTACCAGAAATTATGTTATGTAGTTAAGGGTGACATTATAAATATGTTCTCAAATTTCCATGTTGGGAAACTTGACCTCTTTAGGCTATATTTTGCTATGATGTCTTTGATTCCAAAAGAAGCTAATTCCACTCACATTAAAAAGTTTAGACCTATCAATTTGCTTAACTGCATTTTTAAGCTGTTTACTAAGGTAATTAATGTAAGACTAAGCTCTCTGCATAGATTAATTTTCTTGAATCAGTCAGCTTTTATTATGGGTATATATATCTTAGAAAGTGTAGTTATAGCTCATGAGGTTATACACTCTGTCCATAAATCTAAGGACAAAGGTATTGTCCTTAAGCTGGACTATGAGAAAGCCTTTGATAAAGTAAACCTTGACTTCCTCTTTGAGCTTATAGAAAGGAGAGTTTTTGGTCAACACTTTATCAAACTAGTCAAATTAGCTATTTTAGGGGGTTCTATGGGTGTCAAGTTGAATAACTTGGAAAGCAACTTCTTCCTTACCGGAGAAGGGCTGAGACAGGGGGATCCCCTTTCTCCCATTTTGTTCAATCATGTTGTTGATACTCTCACCAGAATGCTGATTAAAGCTTCTGAATCCAATCTCATTAAAGGTCTTTATCCTAGACTTTATCCTGGAGGTGTCATCAGCCTCTAGACACTATCCTCTTTGTTGCTAATGATCCTGCCTTGGCAAAAGACCTTAGAGATACTCTTAATTGCTTTGAGCAGGTGTTTGGTATGAGAATTAACTTTGGTAAAAGTGATCTCATCCCTATAAATATGGATGCCGAGGAATCTACCACTTTTGTGGATATTTTTAGTTGTTCCTTGGGGGATTTTCCATCAAATATTTTGGCATTCCCCTCCATTTTGAGAAGCTAAGAAGGGAAGATACTCGACTTCTTATTGATAAGATTCTCAAGCACATTGCAGGGTGGAGAGGGAAACTACTGTCATATGATGCTAGATTAGTGCTTATTAAATCCTGTCTTGCAAGTATCCCCATCTACTTACTCTCTTTCTTCAAATTCCCTAAGTGGGCTTTAGATATGAATCATATGATTAATACTCAGATGGCCAACTGCCTCTGGAATGACTTGGAAGGTCATAGGAAAATCCACTTGGCAAATTGGCCTTTGGTTTGTATGCACAAGGACTTTGGTGTCTTGGGCATCCCCAATATTAGAGATTTAAACATTTTCTTGCTGGGTTCTTGGGTTAAGAGGCATTCTCTTGATGACCAGAAACTTTGGATATAGGTGGAATGTAGGTGATGGGAGCAAGATCAGATTTTGGGAGGATACTTGGTTTGGTACTCCCCCCTTAGCTATCCAGTTCTGGGCCCTGTATTCTATCTGCAATGAACAATGTCGTACCATTGCTAAAGTTTGAGATGGATCTAACCTGAGGTTGAATTTTAGGAGAAAAATTTCCCCTTTGCTTATGGAACTTTGGCACAGTCTGGAGTCTATCATCCAAAGTGTTAGACTCTCTTTGGATACTGACTCCTTGGTTTGGACTTATAATAGTTGTGGCTCTTATTCTGCTAGTTCCCTTTATGCTATCATTAATTTTAGAGGAGTCAAACATGTTTTCAAACCTGCCATTTGGAAGCTGGTCATCCCTCCCAGGATACATATCTTCTTAGTAAAGGAATCTAAATAATAAAGTTGGTCATGCATAATAAAGTTGTGACTAGAGATAATCTCCAAAAAAAGGAATCTAAATAAGCCTCTAGAATGTGTGTTTTGTTCTAGTCATGAAATAGTCCACTATCTGTTTTTTGACTGTACAATAGCCAAACAAATTTGGGGGGAAGTTAGTACATTCTTTGGTAGGCCTTTGGGTTCTAATCTAGCTTCTATCTCCCATTTTTGGATTGCTAACAACAAACATGCTTCTATGAACTCTATTTGTGCTGTTGTGTTATGGTCCATCTGGAGACTTAGGAATGCTTTGATCTTCAATTGACTGACATGGCTTTGTATGAAACAGTTCTGGTTGATCATTTTAAGAACTATCAGGAGATGGCGGATCCTTTTCAAGGAATCGATGATGGGATTGGTGGAAAATTTCTACCAACACTTCTACCAAAACATTCTTCTTCAGCATCTCTGCCTCCTGTGGGGGTAGCTGGGATGAATGCGGCTGCTTCACCATGGTGTCCTCAAGATACCTCCAAGACTGCACCTGGGGTTGAGAACGACAAGCTCCTGCGACCTCGCCAGCTGTACTCGGTCTTCGTCAGTCAAGCTGAGCTCTGGGCGTCTCCCGACCTTGAGGCCTGGTGTCTTGGATCTTGAGGATGTTACTGCCTGATACTGTAGGCGGCCTCTCTTTTCCCTTTCTGTTGGGCCTGTGTGCTCTTAGAGTTTGTTCTTGTAATTCTGAAGTCTTATAGTACTACTTTAGCTTTCCTTTCCTTTCGTTGCTACCTGAACCTTTGTACTCGTTTGGCCGCTGTTGGCTTCTTAATTGTATCCGGGAGGATCCCTCCTGATTTTCTTAAAAAAAAAAGTTTGTAGTCCGTAGAATTTTTGAATGGTCTTTTCATCGGAGAGAAAAAAGACTATCTACTCCGCCAGATCGCTCACGCGTAATTGTTACCAGAGTTTAATTAAAACCGATGTATAATTGCATTGCCTTTTACATTTGCAAAGACAGAGAGAAGCCAAAAAGAAGCACTACTGTATATATATCAGAAACGCACGGCGTTTCTCAGTTCACGACCCTGCAATCGGTGCGTATCTGGCCGTCGGCGCCGGTGAGCACCTGGATGCCGCCCATCCTGACCATGGCCTCGCCGAACCTGGTGACGAAGAGGTACGTGTTGTAGGCGTTCTGGGCCACGAGCGCGGCGGTGGCGTTGTCGGAGGTGAGGGTCTGGTCGGAGGCGAGGACACCCTGGTTGGCCAGCAGGGCATGGAAGTAGCCCGTGTCGAACGCGTCCGGGCTGCCGGCGTCCATGGGCACCTCTGCATCGGTGTTCCCCGGCGCGCACTGCTTCGCCAGCCGCGACGCCGTGGCCGCATCCATGGTGGGGTCCTGGCCCGTGCCCGTGCTGGAGTTATACCCCTGCAGCCTCGCGCTGAAGGAGCTGCAGTGCGTCATTCCGATCGTGTGCGCGCCTGAACGTGCAAAAGTGAGGCGCGGCCGGAAAGGAAAATATTAACAGGCCGAAGCTTTCTGATGTGAACGGGATGTACCTGAAAGCGTGACCATGTCTTCCTGGGAGAGCCCCTTGTTGGCGAAGGCTTGCGTGAGCTGGGCCACGTCCGCCGTGGGAGGGGGCAGGTTCGCCAGCGCGTCGGACGCCGCCGACACGTTGCCGTCCTTCCGCCCTGCCGGGACAGCGTAGGGGCTACCGCCGGTCTGCCATTGACGATGCGTGAGTAAGAGAGGATATATAGGATCAAAGACCGAAGCTAAACAATACGAATGGCGGCGCGAGCGAGCTCTGTCGCGTCACGTATATATCGTACCAGGACGACGCTGTCTCTGGCGGCGAAGGCGAGTATGTCGGCGCAGGATACGGTGGCCGCGCACGCGGTCTCCAGCCGCTTCTTGGCGGCGTCGATGACCTCGAACCCCCTCAGGCTCTTGTTCGGCCCGGCGTCCTTCTCCGCGGTGTTGTTCGCCGTCGAGTCCACCAGCACCGACGCGTCGCACCCCTGACACACAAACCAATCAACGAACCGTCAGTACACCTGCACTGCAACCTGAATAAAAACTTGATAGCAAAACAGAGCACTTGGCTATGTTGGGAAGAGAAACCTGGACGAAGCAGTCGTGGAAGTGGAGCCTGACGAGCCCGGCGGCGATGCCGACATTGGCGCTGACGGCCCTGCCGACCTCGTCCCGCACGATCACCTCAGCCTGCGGGCACGACTGCGCGTAGAACCCTACCTGGAGCTGCGCCTGAGCCAGCGCTCCCCCATTGCCGATGCATAACCAAAGCACCGCAGCTACTACCATTGCCGATGCCATGGTCGACGGACTGCAGCTGCAGGCGTACGTCGTCAAAGATGTGCACGGCGGCGCGGCGGTCAGATCTATAGGGAGGGAGCAGATCGATGTTGTCAAAGGGTGTACCGATGGTAATGGTAAGAGTATCGAAATTGGCGTGTAATGCGATTGATTGATGTGCCTCTCGGGCTGAGTTATTATATAGTACTGTAGTAGTGCAAGGCTTGGAGGCCAATGAGAATCCTAGTGATAATATGGACACCTTCCGATCATTTCCATAATAATTACCTCTAACGCCTCTCTGGATGGTAATTACACGTAGGGCTGCTGAATATATATCTCTAATAACGCCTCTTTGGATGGCAATTACACGTAGGGCTGCTGAATATACTATCTCTAATAACGCCTCTCTGGATGGTAATTACACGTAGGGCTCTACTAAGTAGTAGTTTAGTCTATAGTACTCCAGCTAATTTAGGCCGTGCGCGGACAAGCTGATCGAGCAAGGGCAGCCATGTGGGGCCATGGAGCAGCTAGCTAGAAACACGGCCAAGATTTTGAGGCATCGGCATTGGGATTAGCAAGTAGTGGGTGCACAGCTAGCCGGCAAATCAGGGCTTACGCCGCAAGTGTCTGTTTTTCTTTTGGCTCCGCCGCGGTTTCCCGAGAGCAGCGGCATCGCCATCGCAAAGCCGGGTTTAAACTAACTGTTGTACTGCACCGAGATTTTTGCGCAACGCGAGGATGATGAACAACTGGTGTTGCTTGCTTGTGGATCGGTCAAGGCGTCTAACATGTCGAGAGATTGATCATCTTGGAAAAGGAGGTTATGGAAATGTGCAAGTGGCATCGATCGAGGTGGTTTTGCAGGGCATGTCATGGCAGAAATATGGGAGTGCAAATGTCTACCGCTAGCTTTTGCTCTTCAGACGGCGCCATTGCACGTTGCGTTGCACATTTCTACATTGTCCAGCGGCTCGATCGATCACCTGAGGTCACACTCACACATAACATACATGACGTGTTTACACTATGATGACGAGGGAGTATACTACTACTAATACTCTTGCAGTGTCTGCTGAAAAAACGGCTAATTAGGCTAATTATGCGCGGCGCCCACGTGAGTAGTGGTACTGCGCGACAACAGTCCACTGACAAAGATATGTTTGGTCGGAATCAGACTGCAGGACGTACCTTATTACTACTACTAGTACTTTGATTTGACTAGTTAACAAATTGCGATCTCGGTCAGGACAGAGCTCCAGATTTTGTTAAGCGGGTCGACTCTTGGAGCGAGCGTGCGGAATCAACGGCTCCATCCACCGCCCTGCTGCGAGCCAGCGCATAAAGGTTACACTTTACACAGGTTGAGTCTAGTTTTAGAAAAATAGACTGCACCGAGATTAACTCACGCTTGAGCGACCTTGTGCAAACGGTGCTAGTTTTTGGACTGTGCATGGACAGTTTGGGCGCGTTTGGTAGAACGGGTAGGCCCGTTGATGACGAAATCGGCCGACTAGTTACCCGGTTTCCATGTTGTGCTCACACAAATCTCAAAACACCCTGAAATAGACCTGATAGAAACTACCGATTCGGTCATTTTCAGCGAGCCATCCTTATCGTATGCTTCCCAGATCCAAAAAAAATGAAGATTTCTCGCACGAACACGGCCACACACGTAGATAGAGCGAGCACGCGCGTGAGAAAACAAAAAGGAAAAAGGAGACAGGAAGGATTTCATCATCTCCCGCCAAAACTCTTCCTCTATTTTTACCCCACTCTCACCTCCACTTCGAAATCGACCATTACCCCCTCTTCTCTTTCAGCTCCACTCTGGGTCAGAGAGCAGGTAAGCAGCACTCATCTTCGGTTCCTACTACCTCTTCTGTCTCGAGTTCTCCTCCCCCACCAGCGATGACTATAAGTAATCATGCCTCCACGCCATAGAGTTCTTGTGTGACTGCAAGTAAATCTAGAGCTTGTGTTAGATGATATGTAGATGCTGCCTTTTTAGATCTAGAGCTTGAGTTAGATGATCTGTAGCTGCTGCCTTGTTAGATCTACAACTTGTGTTTGATCATCTGTAACTACTGCCTTGTTGGATCTACAATTTCTGTTGCATCATCTGTAGCAACTGCCAATGTAGATCGAGAGCTTGTTATGCTATGTTACATTTGTCAAGCTTCATGCACTAGCCAACGCAACCAAAAGTCCGAACCGATGGAAAGGGCTAGTGCAATTCACTTATACACTTCAACACCCCCTCTCACGTGTGACAGGGAGAAGTCAGCACGTGCAACCGGAAGAGAGCGACGGCGCGCGAAACTCATGTATGACTCAAGAGGTCTATACGTGGACACAGAGGGGTCAACAGCAATTTTAGGATAAATTGCGAAAGCCAGGACTCGAACTCGAGACCTTAGGCTCTGATACCATGTCAAGCTTCATGCACTAGCCAACGCAACCAAAAGTCCGAACCGATGGAAAGGGCTAGTGCAATTCACTTATACACTTCAACAACATTATGTTGTCATCTGTGTTGAATGTAGGACTCCCTACGTGATGACTTTATCCAGGCATTGGTCCTCTTTAGAGAGTCACAAATCCCATCGTTTGTGGATGATTCGTAGCCAAATCCTGAGAATGACTTGCAGGTCTCGCAATGTGTTGCAAAAATTGCCACAATCATGTGCTGTCCTTTGTGAGGAAGGTTGTTGTGCAGGTTACTGCAAAAATTGCGAAGGACAAGAAGGCCATGAAGGCGCACAAGGCCGACAGGTTGTAAAAGGCTGTTGCAACGAAGGGTACCATGAAATGATCGTCCTTCATGTTGACCTTCGTCCTTGAGAAGATGCGCAAGATGATCAAAAGCGGCATCCGAACTGACAAGGTCTTGAAGGGGGTTCATCTAACTGTCTATGCAAAGGCTTTGTTCGAGCATAGTGGAGTTGATTGTAGCCACACTCAGGTCTACAATCACCCGAGGAAGTGTAGGGTCAGGTGGCTCACCATTAGCAGGCTGAGGGATCTGAGTAGTGCTCAATGATTTGAAGACACCATAGTAATGGCACATCATGGTTAGCACACTGACTTGCACATTTCTTGCATACCATGAAAAATCATGATCATGCAATGGCGAATGTACCGGATAGGCTTTGATAGGCTCAAGCCTACCCTCCATTTTTTAGCAAGAAAACATCAAATATGAGTGCTGCAACTATGGTGGATGACAAAAGGTTGGTTTCTTGTTAGTAAGGGAAGCTAAGAACTTTTAAAATGAAACCAAACTGAATCTTTCTCACATATGAGTCTTACCTCATAGGTGAATAGGGCAGCTAAGTTTCATATATCCATCAAAGACTGGCTCATGTTTGTTAGCACAACCTTCTGAAATAATGGTCTTAGTCCATTGAGCCCACCCTAGAGTTTTTTCCTAGATTTGCCACTATGCACAACTAACACTCCCTTGCAATCGTAGGATCATTCCAAGGATGATGAGTTCTTGAACGTGCCCATCCCCAACTACTTTGAGATACAGACCAACTTCTCGTTCATCCTAGTCACCGACAAGTATTCCATGAACTCAAGTCAGCCACTCGGAACACCTCCACAGACACCTAGGCCTGATGATCAGGACACCCAGGAGTCATACATGGTGATCCTCAATGGCCCTAACAAGCCATCCATCGTCATCCCTGACAGGACAAATTCTGCATGGAAGAGGAAGGTGGGCGCCCTTGCCAATGAAGTTCTCGTGGCCTTCACTAGCATGACATCTATCAAGGACGTCTCCTAGGCCATCTGAGAGAACAAGCCAACTAACATGCACCCTGACCTCTACATGGACATGGTTAGCTTCACCGAGGAGTCTCTCATGCATGGCGGCTCTCAGCCACCTTGTCAACAATAAGGCCCAGGGTATAAGCTTTGTGAGCATGGGTGAGCCCCACATGGTGTTGTGGCTTAGGACCTACTTGGGAAAGTACAACGACAAGCCGTACAGGTTTGGCTCGGGGGGTGGGGTGGGGGTGGATGTATGCTGGTGATGCAGATGATGATGGTGATGTATATTTTAGTGGTATCTAGGTCTTATAAACTACTTATGGTTGTAATGATGAGGTGGTATATATTAACCCCTCGTGTGATGGTGAACTTGTTGATGAAGTGGTAGGATGACACCCTCTTTTGATGTGGTGGTAGGTTGACACCATAGGTGTAGGATGAACTTGTGATCCTGTTTTCATGATCTGTTATGATTTCATTCATGCTTCTCATGTTGTACCTAACTTGTTCTCTTTGTTTCATCTTAGTGGCATGTGGTCTACAGAGGGAAACGTCCAGGTGTGTATGATTCATGGATGATTAGCCAATACCAAGTCAATGGTTTTTCGAATAACAACTATCTATAGAGGATACCAAACTAGAGAGGAGGCAGAGGAGGTGTACCACCCTTTCTTGGCTGATTAAGAAGTTATGGCTAATCAAGCTATGGTACCTCAAGTAATGATTTTTCAAGCTTTGACACCTTAAGCTATGGCATCCTTAACTATGGCACCTCAAGATAAGGTTGTTCAAGCTATGGCACTTGAGGATATGGTTGTTCAAGCTATGGCAATTACTTATCAGGTTCGAGAAAGTATGATGAGAGATGTCATCATCGCCTGCTTGCTTGTGGTGATCTTCAAACTCCTGTTTTTTGCGTTCCTCTCTATGATCAGATGTAATATGCAATGACATGGTAAGCTCACCATCTTTGGATCATGGTAACCATTTGCAGCCACGTGGGCAACCAAACACCATTTCTTTGCATGGTGTATGAGCCAAAAAGAGTTAAGAGCAGCCTACCAAACAAGTTGGGGATTGTTGCCCATCCTATACAAACATTGGAAAACTAGGCAAACAAACAAACCAAACAACTTGGCCTAAATCCCATTTTGCGGGGACATGCCCTGGGCCTTCTTCAGAACGAGCCCCAAAATGAGACAGGATACCAAATGTGCCTGTAAATTGCAGTTGCACATACACTATCCAACATGTTAGCTTAATTACCTCTGAATCCTTGTCATATGTGTACAACTATGATGAGCGAATTTTTTCCTGCTAGAAAATGGACACACGGCACGTGTAAAGAGGCATCGGATGCGAGCCTCCATCCATACCCAAGCATTTTTCTTCATATATTTGCTCTTATAGATTTACTGTAGATAGCAGCAGGCCCCACTAGGATATGACAAGAAATTAGTAACAAAAATTATAAACAATTTCATCATGGTGTCTCCTCTTTTTTGGACATTCACAACACACAACCAACAATGTTTAGTTCATGGTAAAATACGTTTCCATTTGATTGTTGATGCGTTTTCATGGTCCGTAACCCCTGTCGTTGCTTAGTTTCGTCCTCTTAGCTAAAAGCTCGTATGTTTGGGCCGTCTCCATGTCAGTCACAATTGAGATGTGATTTCTTTTCTTGTTCCTTAGAGCATGGAGTGCATACTCCATTACAACATGGAGGGCGGGCTCTGATGCTTATAAACGCCGAGTCACATGCCTAATTGCCACGCTCGCGATAACGTGGAAAAACAAAAACCGTCAGGGATAAGTGTGTAGGAAAGGTGAAGGCGTGGCACTTTTTTCTCGCGGCACATGGTTATTTGCCGCGCTCCTGCGACACCAGATGTGGATGAGCCCCGGTACACTAGATCACGGCACATTATGTTTGTGTTGTGACATGTACAATATTCCACCGTGTTGGTAATACCATTTGGTGACAACTTAATATTAATTAAAATAAGTGTAAACCGATTAGTTTGAGAGTCCAATATCCACAGCAGAGTTTGTGGACAAAATTTATCGTTGATCTGGGAGCTGCAGTTCTAGTACAAGAGAGGTCATCTCAACCGGCGAGACATGCAAGAATACCAGCATCATGGATCTGTCCTATGAAAGGAGAGGTGAAAATAAATTATGATGGAGCAGTTTCCGTGACAAGCGCCGAGGTTCGGTAGCGGTGGTGTGTAGAAATGTAGATGACCATTTTTTAGGTGCATCCGGCATACGGGTGATCGAAGAATTTATAGATCCTGCAAGTTTAGAAGCTTTGGCGTGTGTAGAAGCCCTCTCACTGGCTACAGATCTCAATGAGCAACACGTACATGTAGGGACAGACTGTCTAGAGGTGATTAACAATTTGCATGATGGTAATCTTCTCTAATATGGTGCTTCAGCAACAGTTTATTTCTGCCCGTCTCACTCACAAGCGTAGGGAACACAACATGGAGGCACATAATTTGGCAAAGCTGCATTTTCTTTGCCTTCTGGCCGACATATTTGGCTTCAGAATCCTCCTAAAATTTGTTGCATTCCTTTGAATATTAATCAATAAAGCTCATGATCATGCTATGGTTTTTTTTCTTTTCTTTTTGTGAGCCTTATTTCTACAGTGTATGAAGTGGGCCATGTTGCATTTGGAGAGCCTGGTCAATTTTTATGTCGTAATGCGAATACTCATGCTGATTGTTTTTAACAAGAAGAATCACGCCGATTTTTGTATATCGCGTGATGTCTCCTAGTAGACTGCGACAGTTTTTGCATTATCCATTTTATAAGCGTTTGGTAATATTTTTTTCTTATGCGGTGTGCAATTGCATATGTGTGTGCAATTGGAAACCCATGCCTTTTTTTGCGTGTCTTTGCACTGTGTGTTCAATTGCATATACCTATGCAATTTGAATGTTTGAATGTATGTTCATATGTATGTGTAATTTGTGCACCAAATCAATATATGCATTTTTTTGCTCATAGCCATATAATTACACATTGATATGTAAGTGCATATACATGTGTAATTTTGAACTTTTTGTGTGATTATATAATTTTTATCGTTTGTGATTGCCCAAAAGAAAGAAGATGGATTTACCCAAAAAGAATTATCGGTCGATCGCGAAATCGAGTCCTAGTCACGTCCAAAAATAAGAGGTGTTTTTTTAGAGAAAAAAATAAGAGGTGTTGATGAATTCTTGATAGGAAACCGGCAGTACGTGTTTGTACAAGTCCCGGCTTTGACACGCCCTGGCACCGACGCCACCTAGCGTGCTATATAAACGTGCCCGATGATTCAGGTTTCCGCCTCCACCTGGTTGCGCCCTACGTACGTCTTCCCCGTCCACCACCACCCGGAGCCCTCTCCGACGACTGCTGTGCGCCAGATGGCTGACGATCAGTGCCCCGTGGAGGAGAATCTCTCCACAGACGACTGCCGCAAGGATCCCTCTCCGCAGCTCTCCAAGAGCGCCCAGAAGCGTGAGGAGAGAAGGAAGAGACAGGAGGAGGAGCGTCGGCTCAAGGCTGCGGCGGCGCCGGCTGCTGCAAGTGCCAACGACGGCGACATGGATCCGACCCAATACAATCAGAACAGGCTCAAGGAGCTCGCCTCGCTCAAGGCCGCTGGCGGCAAGCCCTACCCGCACGCCTTCCAAACCAGCGTCACCGTCGCGAAATATGTCGACAAGTACAAGAAGGTTCTGTGTGACGGGGAGAAGCGCGTCGACGTCATGGAATCCCTAGCCGGGAGGATCATGGTCAAGAGAGCGTCCTCCTCCAAGCTCATCTTCTACGATCTCCATGACGGCGGCGCCAAGGTCCAGGTCATGGCGGACGCCGCCACCTCCGAGCTGGGAACGCCCAATGAGTTCTCCGTGCTACACTCCCGCGTGAAGCGTGGCGACATCGTGGGCGTACGTGGGTACCCAGGAAAGAGCAACAGAGGGGAGCTCAGCGTGTTCCCTGTCGAATTCGTCGTGCTCTCGCCATGTCTCCACATGCTGCCACGGCAGGAGACGGTCTTCCACGGCAACATGTTTCCACCGTCGTGGGCTCCCGGCATGCCCAGATACACCAACACCTATGCCCTCAAGGACCAGGAGACCCGGTACCGTCAGCGGTACCTCGATCTGATCGTCAACCCTGACGTGACACAGGTCTTCAGGACACGAGCCAAGGTCGTCTCCTTTATCCGCAGGTTCCTCGACGACCTCGACTTCCTGGAGGTGGAGACCCCGATGATGCACGCGGTGGCCGGCGGCGCCGCGGCGAGGCCCTTCGTCACGCACCACAACGACCTCAACACCAGGCTCCACATGCGCATTGCTCCGGAGCTCCACCTGAAGCAGCTCATCGTCGGCGGGCTAGGCCGCGTCTACGAGATCGGTAGGCAGTTCCGGAACGAGGGCATCGACACGACGCACAACCCGGAGTTCACCACCTGCGAGTTCTACATGGCCTACGCAGACTACAACCACCTCATGGACCTCACCGAGGAGATGCTGCGCGGCATGGTGAAGCAGCTCACCGGCGGCTACACCGTGACGTACCAGTACCACCCGAGCAGCGCCGACGGCATAAGAACCGTCGAGATCGATTTCGAGCCTCCGTTCGCACGGATCGACATGATCCAGGGACTAGAGGACATGGCCAACCTCAAGATACCCAAGGATCTATCCAGCGATGAGGCCAACAGGTACCTGGCGGATGCGTGCGCCAAGTACGACATTCATTGCCCGCCTCCCCAGACGACGGCGCGGCTGCTCGACAAGCTGGTCGGGCACTTCTTGGAGGAGACGTGCGAGCAGCCGACGTTGAGATCATGAGCCCGTTGGCAAAGTCTCACAGGGACGAGTCGAGGCCTGGACTCACCGAAAGGTTTGAGCTGTTTATCAACAAGCACGAGGTGTGCAACGCCTACACGGAGCTCAACGACCCGGTCGTGCAGAGGCAGCGGTTCCAAGAGCAGCTCAGGAACCGCCAGTCGGGTGACGACGAGGCTATGGCCGTCGATGAAGATTTCTGCACCGCACTCGAGTATGCAATGCCGCCGACCGCCGGATGGGGTTTGGGGATCGACCGCCTCACCATGTTGCTCACGGATTCACAAAACATCAAGGAGGTCCTTCTTTTCCCTGCCATGAAGCAGCCTCAAGATTAGCTCTTAATTTACACGACGGAAAGCCATGAAACACTAGCTTACATTTAATAGTTTCTAGTTTTCCAATCTTATTATCTATTGAGTCGCATGTAAGATGTAACCTCTACTATCATGTTTTATTTGTCTGAATATGACCCGGTATTGCACAGGAGTTTGTTGTACTCATGGTGTGTATCCCTCTCTTCATCCTTTCTGAGAGTTGTGCGGTTGTCTAAGAGTTTCGAATTCTCAGTCCATTGAGAACTTATTACCAATTCTCAGTCCATTGAAAACTTATTACCAACTCTAAGTTGGATGCAAAGCATGAGGCTTCCTCGTCGGTATTGCAAAGGAGGTATCAAGTGAGAAGAGTGAAGAGAGGAAGCGCGGGGAAAAGAGGAGGTCATGAAGTTGCAACATAGAAAGTTCAAAATTGAAAAGATCAACGCTCGTGCAAGAGCAAAGGAAGTAGATAACAAGTAAAAGGAATTGGAGCCAGCCGTACTCACTAAGGAGGAAAAGTTCAGGACTGACATGGATCCAATTCAACGAGCATGGTTGGAGAAGAAGAAGATGATGATCCATAAACGAAATGCATGATTCACTCTATCGCTTTAATTTGTGTGTCTCATCCTTTTGGTATTTTGGAATATAACTTGTAGTGATATATTAAGTTGCTACAATTTTTATTCGAGTAAATTCTATTTTTTACCTCCTACTTTGCGATTTTTGACACTAAATACCCCATTTAGCAAAAATTCATCCAAACTACCCCATTTAGCAAAAGTTGTGCAAAATTTACCCCCTTTGGATATTTGAGAGCCACGTCCCTGTTTTTCTCGGGCTTTTTTTTTCCCTTTATGTGCGGGAAGCCAGGAACATATTGCGCCAAAAAATTATCAATCACCGAACGGTTTTTTTATTGGCTGAGAGGCACACCATGGACATATCGTACCACAATCCAATATGCTCTTCCTCCCCGTAGAGTGCAACTATATATGGATGACTTCTTTTAGATTTCTGCTTGCATAAGCCCAGCTTATGAAAAACGGTGGGAAAAAACGGTGGTGAGAAGAAGCTATAAGAAATTGTAGGGAAGACTTCTTTTGGGTTTCTAAAAATTTGGCTTATCTGATGTTAAGTTGTAAAATACCTGTAATGCCCCCAAATTAGATATGTGTCCTAAATAAGTGTTGGTACAAGTATGCTAGTGTTGGTCCGAGACACGATCCTAAACTGTGTCAGGTCGGAGTAATTGGCTACTTTATGCAATATCTTTATTTGTCGATGGATCATAGAAAAATCTTCCTTCAAATTGTCAATTATATCAGCATGTTGTACCCAACAATATGATCGACCTCATCGTTGCACCAATCTCTCGAAGCATATCCACACCTCTCCGACGAAAATGTCATTATAAAGTTCTCTGAAGATCCATAAAAGGGTAGGTCCTGGCTTTCACTGTCACAGAGCAACACGAACAGTTGCAGGTCTTGGCTTTCACTGTCACAGAGAAACACAGAAAGCACCATCCCCACTTACTTCTGCTCCAGACACGCTACACTACCAAAGCCATGACAACAGAGGGGCGGGGGTGGCTACAGTTGCAAGGTCGGGGGTGGCTTCGAGCGGCGAGGGACGAAGCAGGCTGCGAGCGGCGGTGGCTACAGGGGCGGGGGTGGCTTCAAGCGACGAGGGGCGGACCGGCGGAGAAGGCTGCGAGTGGCACAGGTGGCACCCCGGCGAGGTAGGTGGTGCTGGAGCGGCGAGGGCGGAGCAAGCTGCGAGCAGCGCAGGCGGCACGCTGGCGTGATAGGTGGTGCTGGAGTGGCTGCAGCTCCAGGGTCTAGGGTGGCTTCAAGCAGCGAGGGTAGGAGCAGACTGTGAGCGACGCGGGCGGCGTGCCGGTGGGGTAGTAGGTGCTGGAGCGGCGGAGGCTGCGAGGGTTTCCTTCGTGTGGCGAGAGGCGGAGCAAGCTGCGAGCGACACTGGTGGCGAGCCGGCGGGATTGGTGGCGCTGGAGCGGCGGCCATACGAGGAACCAGGGCATGCCTCGATGCAGGTCTTGTGGGGAGTGGCGATGGGATGGACGAGTAGTTTTTTCTTTCTTTTTTTATGGTTTTCGGTGACGAACAGTTTTCAGTTTCACTTGTGGAGTGGCAGCTGGCTGTAATATCTAATCAGTTGTAGGGGTAGACTGGCATAACGATTCGGTTCCTCAGCCAGAAGCTCGGGAAACTGGTGCGGAGCAGATTCTGGAATTGCACTACGAGTTGGCTTCTCGGTGGAAATAAGCAGGCTTTAAACAAGATAGTTTTTTTAGGCTTCTTTTTTTCCCTTTATGTGCGGGAAGCCAGGAACATATTGCGCAAAAAAATTATCAATCACTGAACGGTTTTTTTATGGACGCTACTATGCGTCCCCCCGGGGGATCGATGGTTTTCATCCTCCGGGTCCCAGCCAACCACGTGTCCACTCTTTTATCCCTACAAACCCGCTTTTGCTACAAAACAATTCCGTTTTACTACAAATAGCCCCGCTTTTGCTACATGTAGCAAAAAACGGTTCGGTCTAGAAAAATAACAGACAGACTAGATCTTGTCGGAGAGTTCGCCGGAGACCATGTAGCAAAAAAATGAACTAATGTAGCAAAACCGAGTTCACCGGAGAATCGCCGGGAGATCTCGCCGGAGACCTTGCCGGATACCTCGTAGCAAGAAGTTTGCGCTATTGTAGCAAAATCAGAAAACAGATGTAGCAAAATAATTATACTAATATAGCAAAAGCTGACTTCGCCGGAGACATCGGCGGAGCAAAAACTTGTAAGAAAAAAATACCATGTAGCAGCGCTGCTCGCCATAGGTAGCAACACCAGAAGCTGTATGTAGCATGTTTGGTCACCGTGTGTAGCATCGCCGCCGTCCACACATAGCAATGCTGCCAACGTTGGAGATGAGCGTAGATTCATGGGCGACACCATGGGAGGTGGCGGAGCTTACCTATATGGTGCTAGGGCAGTAGCGGCTGGCGGCACCATGGAGGACCTGCAGGGAGCTAGGCAGCGGCGTGTCCTGGGGCGTCGCTCCGGCGAGGTGCGGGCAACACTCCGGCGAGGTACGTTCAGGCGGCGGCGGCACGGGCTGTTGCAGCGAAGCAGCATGGCGGAGAGAGTCGTCGACGGCGAGGGGACACGGAACTTGGGCAGCGGCGCATGGCAAAAAACTTGAGCGGCTGTTCATGGCGTGTTCCCTGGAGAGAGAGAGGAGGAGGAGATAAGGAGAGATGGAGGCCACGAGCTGAAGTTTTCATGGGCCTACCCACGCGTGTGCAGTTGTTGGACCCATACGTGTAGCCGTGCGGAAATGAGTGACCCGGGGATCGTTTCGTTTGATCCCAGGGGAGTAGTATCATTTTCTTTTTTTATTGGCTGAGAGGCAACACCGTGGACATATCGTGCCACAATCCAATATGCTCTTCCTCTACCCATGGACATGCTGCTTCATGCACTTCAGCCTAAAGCATCGGCACACAATGACAAATACAAGAAAAAGTTGATCCCTAATCCTATCAGCTCACATGATCTGCAGTCCTAAACTCTCTCACGGTCTACTTCTAGATCGTCCAGCTCCGATAAACGTTGGCAATCGTCTCTGAGTTGATCAATAAAATACCAATACCTTCAGACAAAATCTAACTGTCCGAATCGGAACGTGATAGCAAGAACAAAACTGGCATAGCCAAATATGCTTGAGCGGATCAAATAAAGTACTGTACGTCAACTAGAAAAAGACTACGAGGAGGAAAACCGCCTATAGGGTAAAATGTGGCAATTTTTTTACTAAATGGGGTAATTAGGATGAAAAGATCTTAAACTGGGTAATTAGTGTCAACAACGTTAAACTAGGGGGTAAGAACCGGAATTTACTCTTTTTTATTTCATTAGGTCTATTTTCGTGTGTGGAATGTGCAAAATCCCAACCGTGGACAATGGGGGGCGGCATTAGGTGCAGTGGCCTCTTCTGGACAGACATGGGCCTCCGGTCTGTTCGTAGCCACCGTAAACCGGAACATATCGAACAATTTAAGTGTCCGAAATGGAGGGAGTCGTTAGAGTTGCTCTTACTTGGTACCTGTACCATTTTTGCCCTCTATTATTGTGGATTTGTGTTCTCCCCACTTTACTTGATGCGGTATTTTTCTCTAGGGTCCATAAGCTCCCTTTATTTGAAATGTATTTTAAAAATATTTAAAATTCAAAACAAATACCCACATTTACATCTCCACATTGTAGGTGCAAACGATTATTTACATCTTCGCATTCTAGGCGGGCATGAAAAATGAAATTTTTGTATGACTTGTATAAAAAGATAAATTTCGATACTAAAACAAGGCATATCATGAGACATTTGTTCTTTTTTACATGGCCAAAAAACTTTACGTGAGCACATAAATGCGGAGATGCACATGCAACAATGTTTTAGATTTTTTTAACAATTTGAAATACAGAGTATGTGTTTTTGGTAAAGGGAGCATATGCAGCTATGCCTAGTACTAGTAAATTTCGAAGTGACAAAATATTCAGAGTATAACCGGTTTCACTTTCGATGTTGGCCTTCTCGGCACCGACACAACTAGCAAAGTGTCAAGACAACATAACGGAGTCAAGTCTGTCGCAGCATAATTCTGCTACGGAGTACGGGGAGTAGTATCAAAAAAGAAAGCCGCACGAAAATTCTGCAGAGTTCTCGCCGTCGACGCGCAGACGCACAGCACCACGCCAGCACGAGCGCCCGGACGGCACGGCACGACACGATCATTCACTTGTTGACGCCGAGACGGAGACTGCCGCCGCGCGCGGCCGCGCCGCAGCTAGGCATCTGGAACACGCTGCCACCGGCGCGGCCGCCAGCCACTTCGACGCCGCAGGACCGCCGGCCGCCCGCTCCGCCACCTGCAGAGCTCCTCCCGGGGCTCCCACCACTGCCACCCACGGGCCCCCTCAGGGCGGCGGCCAGCGGGTCGGCGCAGAACGGGCGCGGCGAGTAGGCGATGCCGGCCACCAGGTCGGTGAAGCTGCAGAGCGGCCAGCTCATCTCCAGGAACGCCAGCTCGTCCTCGCTCAACGGCACCGCCGCGGCCACGGTTGCCGCCGCCTGGCCCTGCGCCTCGGCATGTGTCTGCTGCTTCGAGGAGGAGGAGGACACGGTGGCGAGGACGACGGATTTCTGGAGCAGGGTGGTGCCGGTGACGACGACCGTGCTGAGCCGCTTGGCGTCCTCCCTGAGGCGCGGCTCCACGGGCGCGAAGCCGAAGGAGCGCTTCCACGTGTCCACCACCTCCGGCACGGCCGGGATTACCAGCTTCTCCACCTGCAGCGTCGACAGCACCTGACGGAAACACAGGAAAGGTTCAGACATCATCAGAGCGGAACTCGATCTGAACCAGTTGTTGTAGTAGAATCTGTGAACCACGGACGTACGTACCTGGTCGACGGCCTTGACGAGGCGGCGCATCATCCCCTGCCTCTGGTAGGGCGGCAGCGTGCCCGCGAACGGCATCTCCGCCAGCTTGCTGCCATGGAACCTGCAAATTCAGGGACGCATCATCGGTATGAGAAGAACGTGTTTGACTATTGGTCTTGGTATGTACTAGGCAAAACTAAATCACTGTTCGACTGTTGGTCGCCACGATCAACCGAATCAAGCATCTCAACTCTGAATCTCTGGTGGTGCCTTGCTCTGCAACATTTCAAACTCAAGGACATGGCTCAACCCGCATTGTCTGAAACCCAAGGGCATCTCCACATGGGAGACCCAAGCGGTCCTATCGGTTTTGCCGTGGACAGCTGGACCAAAATGGACTCATCCGAACCGACTTAGGCCAGATGATTTATCCGGAAATTAAATTTGGGTTATGGATATGTCTGGCGGACAAACGCAGACGACTGAATTGGCCAGTTGGCCAGATGGCCCACACAAAGGTCCTTCTTCTCTCTCCTCTCTCATCCCACCTCCCCGTTTCTTTCTTTCCATTGGACAATTTAGACCGTCCCGCTATACGCATCTGTCGGACAGACTAGACCACGACTCAAATATTGTTCAAGACACGATAAAAACGAACCAGATGAGTCTCCCGATCACACAGGTTACATCACTATCCCAAAAACCGGTATGGAGTGCGTGGTCCGCATCACTCCAAACTTTAAATCCAATTTTTTTTACAGGTTAATATGGTTCGGAAAGAGAGGGAATGGTGGGAGAAAAGTTATTTTGAATAAAAAATAAGCTTAAAAGATATTTACAACTTCAAAAAATCATGAATTTATCTGCACGGATATACGCTCTAGAACAAAAGTATCTCTACATAAAAAACACCCGCCATGGGTAACGAGGAAGCCCAAACCGCAAATAGGTCTGTCCAGGCGTAAGACCATTATTAAATTAGAGCATCTTCATCGGCGCCTCCAAAGGATGGCCGACAAGATCGCTGGCAGTGATTTTAGGGGCTGACGCCTAAACTGCCGGCCTTCAGGGAAGCCGTCCCACACCAGCGACCCCCAACGATCGCCTCCAACGATCGCGCCGAGGTTTAAAATGGGTAGTAGTAATGTTCCGATGTTGGTCGCCACGATCAACCGAATCAAGCATCTCAACTCTGAATCTCTGGTACGTGGTGCCTTACTCTGCAATATTTCAAACTCAAGGACATGGCTCAACCCGCATTGTCTGAAACCTAATCATACAGATTCCATCACTGTCCGAAACACCGGTACGGAGTGCTATAGAGTGTGTTATGGTCTGCATCGCTCCAAACTTTAATATCCTATTTTTTTACAGGTTAATATGGTTTGGAAAAGAGGGGGAATGGTGGGACAAAAGTTATTTTGAATGAAAAAAAATCTAAAGCGGTGTTTAGTAAATTCAAAAAAATCTGAAATTATCTGCACAGATAAACGTACTATATGTTTCTGCAAATGTGATACACAAAAATCGCGAAAAGTTGCCCCCCCTCCCCCCCCCCCCCCCCCAAAATGCCATGGGTAACGAGGAAGCCCAAACCACAAATAGGCCCGTCCAGACGAAAACCATTACATTAGAGTATCTTCACCGGCGGCCCCCCCAAACGATGGCCGGCAAGATTGCCGGTAGTGACTTTGGGGGCCGACGCCCAACCTGACGGCGCATTGGGGAAGCCGTCCCACACCGGCGACCCCGAACGATCACCCCAGGAGGCAACACGTCCAAAATATGGAAAAGGTCACACACTTGGAGCATGTTGATAGTAGTAATGTTCCAATGCTTGATTATGTTGACTGTGGTGGCGACCAATACTACTAAGGCCCCGTTTGGAACAAAGGAAAACCATAATAAACTTGGAATTGGATTCCTATAGGAAAAATTGCTATGGTGCCATTTGGAATAAAGGTATAGGAATATTGGATTACTTTGAATCCTAGGAGAATGGCTATTCCGTAGGAACTTTGGAGGAAAACTAACATGAGGTGCGACCTCATGTTTTCATCTTCCTATGTTTGTAAATCCTGCGTTTTTCCTACCTCACATCCAAACGACGTTTTGAAAGTTTTCCTTTGGTTTTGGTTCCTGTAGAAATTTAGGATACATGACATCTCAATTCAGTCATTATTCCTATTCCTATGTTTTGATATTCTGTGTTCCAAATGGGGCCTAAAATTTGTAACGGTCTTACATGAATTTGATTCTCTTGCTCGAGCGTTCAAGGAAATTACTTCAAACTTTAATAGCCAATTTTTCTACAGGTCAATTTGGTTCCGGAAATGGGAATTGGTGGGAGAAAAGTTTGGAAACCCACCCCGAGTTCAAGGGAGAAAAATCTAAAGCGGTATTTAGAAATTCAAAAAAAAATCTGAATTTATCTGGCAGATACACACAGATGTTTCTCCAAATGTGTAAAGTTTTGTTCTGATACACAAAAATCACAAAAGTGGCTCTAAATAAGCCAAAAGAAAAAAAACTGCCATGGATAACATTACAGTAAACGGTACAGCAACGACGAAAATAGGCCAGTCCATGCCTAAAAACCATTACAGTAAACGGTACAGCAGCGACGAAAATATTCTGAACCCGAACTGCCATGGATATATACATACCTGAGCAATGCGACCGAGATGATCTCCGCGTCCTTCTCCAGGACCATGGTGTAGAACCCTTCATAGCTCAGCCGTTTGAACTCCGATCTGCTCAATGGAGTCACCATCACCATAAACAAAACAGTTTGAAAAAATCGGAACAGAGAGATGGCCAGGACAAGCTCACCGGAGGCTGTAGACTGCCTGGTGCAGCATGTCGATGCCGGTCCGCCGGTCCTTCACGGGGTTGAAGCACTCGTCCAGCACGCCCAGCGCCACTGCCAGCTTGGCGTTGCGCTCGAGCGCGGCAATGTCGGCGGCGGAGGAATCCGAGGAGGAGCCCTCTTGGATCTTCAGCAGCGACCAGGATAAGCCGTCTCCACCGGCGGCGTTCGTGGCTCCCACCATGTCCGACAGCTTCGCAGCCATCTGAAATTTAAACACACGGAGAAGACCCGCGCTGCCGGTGTCAGTAGGGTCAGGTTTGCGAACAGTAATAACGGATTGAAGTTCAGTGAAACAGAGTTGTAGATCGTGGAGAATGTCTCACCTTGTTGCAGGTTTCGCTGCAGTATGGGCCGATCTCGTGCCCGGCGAACAGCGAGGGCCGGCAGTGTTGGTGATCTGCATGCAGAGGCAGTTTTAATTTCATCTTCAGAGACCAAGTGCAAGATCGATAATGGTCATGGCAGATTGCATACATTTGCGAGCGCATTGTTGGCAAGTGGCCAGGGCGCCGTCGCTGGCGAGGCAGACGAAGCACCGGCAGTAGTGGCAGACCCAGGAGCCCTCGGGCACCTTCACTCCCAGGCACTCCGGGTGGAACGTCGACGGGCAGCTGTCGCAGCACAGCAGCTGCCCGCCGTCCGCGCACACGCCGCACGCGTCGTCGCTCCGGTCCCCTCCACCGCCACCGTTGACGCCCTCCAGAGCGAGGCTGCCCTTCCTGCCGCTGAACAGCAGCTTCTTCTTCTTCGCCTGCGCGCTCCTCTCCCTGTCCTGCTCCAGCGCCGCCGTCGCCTTCTCCTCCGCGCGGAACGTTTTCAGGCGTTCCTTATCCCACGCCTCCTGCACGCACCGCAGCAGCGGCTTGCCGGACATGAGCAGGACCTGATCCCACGCCGGCGGCTGCGAGATCTCGGAGGCGGCGCCGGGGCCGGCGTGGGAGGTGAAGCCCGGGAGCGGCATGGCGGTGTCGCAGCAGCTGCAGTGGATGCCCGCCCTCGTGACTGTGCCGGTGACGACCTTCGAGGCGAAGCCGTTGCTGTTGTTGCCCGCGGCTGCGAGCTCCGGTCCCGGCACGTAGAACACCTTCTCTTTCTCCTTCAGCACACCGGCGTCAATCAGCCATGTCAGGATCGTGTGCTTCTTTGCTCGCGCCGCCGTCGCCGCCGTGTTGCTGCTGCTGTTGTTGTTTCTCCGGGCGACGAGGCTGCACCGGGTGGCAGCAATGCTCGGCGTCGTCGATGACAGCGAGGGCGCGGCTGCGGAGGTCGCGCTCTTTCTCTTCCTGCCTTTACTTGGCGGCGCCACGGTGGAGACAGCCTTCGGCAGGTCGTTGCCTTGGGCGCCAGGGTGCGTGCCCGCCGGTTCGCCCGAGACGGCGAGGGCGTTCTTGCTGGCGACCTTCTTGGGCCCCGCGGGAGTGCCGCTGCTACCCTTCGGCGCGCGCGGCTTCCGTAGGCGGCCGTTCGGGGATCGAACGGCGGCCTTTCTTTTGGCGGCGGCTCCAGTGGTCGGCATGGCGAGCACTGGGCCCAGGACTTGCAGCGCGGATGCGTCGCCATTGCCAACTGATGGTGGCACGTCGTCGGTATTGACAGTGGTGATCTGGAGCGACCGCGCGCTCGCCACTCTGCCGCGGCCAGCGCCGGTGCCCCTGGGAGTACTGTGGCTGCCACCGGCATCGCTTTTTACGGTGGCAACCGCGCCACGGCCGGCGCCGGTGGCCCTTGGAATACTGTAGCTTCCGCCGGCGTCGCTTTGCACGGTTGCAACGGTGTCACGGACGGCGTCACTTTGTACAGCGGAGATGGCGCCACGGCCGGCGCCAGAGCTAGCTGCCGGTATTCGGGGAGACGCGAAAGGTGGCCGCATCCCGCGGGCTCTCCCGGACGGGGAGAACGGGGACGGCAGATGGCCTGCTTGCGCATTGCTCTGCATCCACGGCGGCCGCGGAGATGAAGATCCCCACCCGGCCAAGATCATCAGCTGCTGCAGCAGGTGCGGCGGCGGCGTCGGCTGCGTGGGCGATGCCGCTCCGTACTGAGGACGCAGGGCCACAGCCATGGCCGCTGCCCCACCGGTGGCCGGTGGGCGATAGGTGGTCATGGCACGCATCGGCGGCGAACGACCCAACGTCGTTGCGTTGGCTCGTGGAGACGGCAGCTGTCGATAAGCCGCAGCCGCCGCGGCGTCGCCTCTTGGAGATGGCAGCTGCCTATGAGCCACCGCGGCGTTACCTCGTGGAGACGGCAGCTGCCTATGAGCCGCCGCCACGGCGTCGCCTCGTGGAGACGGCAGCTGCCTATGGGCCGCCGCGGCGTCGCCTCGTGGAGATGGCAGTTGCCTATAAGCCGCCGCCGCGTCACCTCGCGGAGACGGCAGCTGCATATACGCCGTGGCGCCGTTCCCCTGTCCAGCAGAGCTGCCGCTGCTGGAGTTGAGCACGTGGAACTGGTTGGCGGCAGGGCCGTTCTCGGACCTCGCTGGCGCCGGCGACGGAGGCATGCTGCTTGCCGGATCACCACGACAGACGATTTCTCGTGCAAGACCAAGAAGAAATTAACGAGAATGCTTTTGCTTCTGCAAATTAACCGAGTAAGCTAAATCAAGAAAATAATTAAAACGAAAAAGAAGGCATTGGTTGTAATCCAGTATGGCGCGCCAACATAATCAGTTAATCAATGTTGTCTCGTCTATTTTGCAGCTGGTGAGGATCAAAAAGCTCATATACAGCGGGATCCATAAAAACGCCGGCAAGAAATTATTAGTTTTGTTTTGAATAAAAACATTACCTATTTACTTGACGACACCCGGGCGCACGACACCCGGGCGCTCGTTCGACGAGTTCGGCGCGCTACGAAATGGAGGAGCGTCTGCACGCACAATTGTAACGGATGTGCGAACGAGTTCAGCGTGCTACGAAATGGAGGAGCGTCTGCACGCACAATTGTAACGGATGCGCCAGAGGCATCGTGGGGGGACGGGACCAGATCTTTTTTTTGTTCCTATCCGCACTTCATTCCCCGCATTAACTCCCTCTCCCTCGTCTCTACCTGCCCTCATTTCTCGCTCGGCTCTCTTTCTCGCTCCCTCACTCGCAACCGCCGGTGTTGGCGGATCCGGAGTCGAAAGCAGAGGTTGGAGGCGGTGGTGGAGCCGTTCCGGCGAGGGGTAACTGGTGCGGCCCAGCGGAGGTCTACATCAGGGCCCGGCGCGCAACCAGGGTGTTGATTTTTTCTGGGGGATTCTCGTTGTTTCGCCAAAATCTGTCGTTTCGGCACATTTCCTCGTTGATTCCTGGAGGTGTTTTTGGCAGATTTTCGAGCATCGCGACAGATTAGGCGGTACATTTTTACTCCATGATTTTCATTTCCATGCATGAAATTCATCGCCACTGTGTGTTTTTTCACGTGATTTTGCGTGGTTCTCTCGGAGGGATTGGCGCCAGGGAGACTTTCCCACTGGAAGAATGTAGTGCCCGGCCAGAAGACGTGCTAGCCGGCCAGATCAAGTCGGCAGATTACTACCAAGTCAGATCAAGTCGGCAGATTACTACCAAGTCAGAAGCGCAAGGTTGTAGAAAGAAAACACAAGGGAAAAGGCTCGCGGCCAGGCAAGTCGCAAACAACAGGCTACTCGAAAAAGAAGCAAGATAAAGCAGGCTGAAACGGACCAGTCGGAGAGGCTAACGAGACGGATGCAATGAAAAGCGAGTGCGTGAAGGCAGAACCCAGCCAAACAATAATTAAGCGGCGGGGTGCGAAGCCCCCGCAGATCCAAGGTCTCAAACCACAAGTACGCAAGACAAAGTTTTCAGAACCAAAAACTATGTACAGTTACACCCGGCATCCCATGGATCTTCTTCTCCTTCATGCCGTCGGGCCCTTGCTATGGGGATGAGCCGAGCCGGCCCCGCCCGACTGGGAGGACGCCTCCGCCTCGCCCTTTGGCCCCGCGCTCGCTTCAGTCTCCGTCAACACCTCGTCAATGTCGACGTAGCCGGCGATCGTCATGGTGGCTGAGCGATGTCCAGGGTTGGCCTGGCGCACGATGGGAAGGTCCGCGCCGGCTCGGAAGACGTCCGCCAGCTTCTCCACCGCGCTTCCTTGTACCAGCTGACCATCAGCACCAGGGCCATCTCGGAGCCTGCACGAGCAGCGAGGTCGTGAAGCCGGTCAATGGCGTTCGGCGCGTCGCTCAACTTGATGGCGAGGGCGCCCATAGTCTCCGGCAGGAGCTCCCCCGGGAAGATGAGGTTGTGGATCCCGGCGCCGGCCTTGCGAAGGTTGGCAGAGTCCTCCCCGAGCTACACCACCAGATCCTGGACGCTAGCCTTCTCACCCGACGTGACCTGCTGCACCCGGTCGTAGGCAAGGGTATCTACTTGTGGGTAGAAGCCTTTTGATTAGGGGGAAGTCAAAAAGGCAATCCAGCAAAGAGCAGTCAGATGAAACGAAAGGAAGAGACAGCCGGCTTACCCTTGGTGACATGGCCGATGTTCATCAGCTCGTCCTCGAGGAAGGCGGTGTGCTCCTTCAGCCGGGTGACCTCCCTATCCTGGAGATCAAAGGCGGTGGCCTGGATGGCGAGCTCCTTGTCGCGCTCCTTCACGGCGGCCTCCAGCTGGTCGACCTTGGAGTGCCACTCCTTGTTATGAAGCCGAAGTGCGGAGTTGTCCCGGCTGAGGCACGTGTTAGAGCGCGTCAGTCGGTCAATCTCACGTTGAGCGCAGACAAGGATGGCTGCGACAAGACAGGAAAAAGGCAAGTAAGAACGCAATGGGACACAAAAAAAGGAGCAAGATGGAAGACTTACTCCGCGCAGTCCCCCGCGCTGTGGCCAGTTGCTCCGAGGCAGCCTAGTTGGCGCTGGCCAGCGTTGTTTGCAGCTGCCGGCACTCCTTGAGCCTAGCCTCGAGGTTACCCTCAAGAGCCTGTAGCGAAGGCCCCACCTCCACGGGGAGCGGCGCCAAAGGACCGACTAGGGTAGCCAGGGCGTCGCGAGCGGCCGCCAGCCACTGCACCGTCGCCTCCTCGTCGGAGTCGACGTCTGATACGTCGTAAACGTATCTATAATTTTTGATGTTCCATGATTGTTTAGTATCTACTTTGCTTTGCTTTGTCTACACTTTGAGGTATTTTTATATGTTTTCTGGGAATAACCTATTAACAAGATGCCACAGTGCCAGTTGCCTATATTTTTCTGTTTTTGGTTCCAGAAAAGTCAGAAAATGAATATTCTCGGAATTGGACGGGACAAAAGCCAAAGTCAATATTTTACCGTGGGGAACACGGAGCCAGAAGAAGAGACGGAGGAGGGCCTCGAGGGGGCCACAACCCCTGGCCACGCGGCCAGGCCTGGCCCGCGCCTGGGGGAGGGGGGGGGTGCGGACGCCTCGGGCACCCCCTCGGCCTCCCTCTTCGCCTATAAGAAGCCCCTGATACCTGAACCCTAAGTACTCGATCAATCTTCCATGAAACAGTCCGTAGCCACCGCCACCATCGTCCCTAGATTGGGGGGATCTGAAGCTCTTCCCAGCACCCTGCCGGAGGGGAGAGATTATCCCGGAGGCCTTCTTCATCATCGTGCCAGCCTCCGGTATGAAGCGTGAGTAGTTCCACCTTGGACTACGGGTCCATGTAGTAGCTAGATGGTTGTTTCTCCTCCTTTGTTCTACCATGTTTAGATCTTGCGAGCTTCGTTCATGATCAAGATCATCTATTTGTAATCATGCATGTTGTGTTTGCGGGGATCCAATGGATATTGAGATTACTATGTCAGATTGGTTAATGATTTTATCTTATTGATTCTATCAGGTCTGTGTTGTTTGAGATCTTGCATGCTCTCCATTTCTAGTAGCTATCTTGGCCAAGTAGATGCTAGTGACTCCAAGAGGGAGTATGTATGCTCGATAGTGGGTTCATGCCTCTATTTAACCTGGGGAAGTGACAAAAATCTCTAAGGTTGTAGATGTGTTGTTGCTACTAGGGAGAAAACAATGATCTCTTGTTCATGGAACAAGTGGATTTTTTACTTTACACACTTTGCTTAAAGCAGTTATTCATTGCTTCCAACTTAATACTGGAGGGGGTTCGGATGATAACCTGAAGGTGGATTACTAGTCATAGATGCAGTTGGATGGCAGTCTTTGTATATTGTTGTATTGCCCAATCAAATCTCATAGGATCATGAATGTCTAGTATTGCATTGTTATATCTCGCTCTGTCATGTCAATTGCCCTGTTGTAATTTGTTTACCTAGCATGTTTTGTTGTTTATCTTAAGGATAACACCTCTAGTGAACTATGGACCCGAGTCGAATCTTTACCATTGATACATCTTCCACTGTTCCTGTTTACTTTCTACAAGCCACCATTACCTTCCACACCATACAGCTAATCCTTTGTTTTCAGCAAACTGGTGAGATTGACAACCTCACTATTCATTGGGGCAAAGTCTTGAGTTTGTGTTGTGCAGGTTTCCAAGTTGCTAGCAACACCTTTGGTTCGTTTCCTTCCTCCTACTGGTTCGATAACCTTGGTTTCTTTTTGAGAGAAAACTTGTTGTTGTGCTCATCATACCTTCCTCTTGGGGTTTCGCAACGAAGCTCTACAGTGATCTGAGCTACATCAAGCTATTTTCTGGCGTCGTTGCCGGGGAGGCTAAGGACGGCTTCACAAGGGGAGTCCTTCACAACCTTTCTCTTTACTTTGTTTTTGTTTTGCTTAATTTCTTTTGACTTGTTTTGTTTGCTTCGTTTTATCAAAAACTCCAAAAAATTAGTTTCGTTTCGTTTGGTTTCTCTTATCAAAAACACAAAAAATTAGTTCCTACTCTAGTTGCTGCTACTGTTGGTTTGCTCCACCTTTGCCAAAATGAACTCTGCTGAGAACACCAAGTTGTGTGACTTCACTAGCACAAACAACAATGATTTCCTGAGTACACCTATTGCTCCACCTACTCCTGATGCTACCTTTTATGAAATTTAGCCAGCTTTGTTGAATCTTGTGATGAAAGTGCAATTTTCTGGTGCTAGTTCTGATGCTGCTGTTGTCCACCTCAATAACTTTGTTGAACTCTGTGATATGAAAATATATACTGATGTAGATGGATATATTATTAAGCTCAATTTGTTTCCTTTCTCCATGAGAGAAAAAGCTAAAGAATGGTTGCTATCCTTGCCTAGAAATAGTATTGATTCTTGGATTAAGTGCAAAGATGCTTTTATTGGAAAATACTATCCTCCTGCTAAGATTATATCTATCAGAAGTGAAATAACAAAATTTAAACAACTTGATAATGAACATGTTGCTTAAGCTTAAGAAAGAATGAAATCTTTGGTTAAGAATTGTCCCACTCATGACTTACTGCTAGGATGATTATCCAGACTTTTTATGCAGGTTTAAACTTATTTTCAAGAAATCTGTTGGATTCAGCTGCTGGGGGTACCTTTATGACCATTACGTTGGGTGCTGCAACAAACCTCCTTGATAATATGATGGTCAACTATTCTGAATGGCACACTAAGAGAGCTCCACATGGTAAGAAGGTCAATTCTGTTGAGGAAACCTCGTCTTTGAGTGTTAAGATTGATGTTATCATGGCTATGATAGTTAATGGAAAAGCTCATATAGATCCAAATAATGTTCCCTTAGACTCTTTGGTTGCTCAAGAAGAACAAGTTGATGTGAACTTCATTAGAAATAATAATTATGGCAACAATGCTTATGGTAACAATAACTACAGGCCTTATCCTCCTAATAATAGCAATACTTATTATGGTAGATCTGGAATTCCTAGTGAAGATAGGGTTCTAGAAGTTGAAAGATCCACTAAAAACTTTATGCAAATGCAATATGAGCAGAACAAAATTTTCACTAAAACTATGGAAGAACAATTTGTTATCTTGAAAAATATTAGTCACCAGCTTGAGAATTTGAATAGGGAAATTCCTAGTTTACAGTCAAAAATTTGGAGTGCTGAGAAAAATATTTCCTCTTTGTCTAAAGCACAGTCCTCTTTGATTAATAAAATGGCTTCTAAACCTGAAACCTTGGAAAGTACCTTTGCTGCTACTCATGCCATATAAGTTACTATTGATAAAAATGTTAGACTGTTAGCTCAACTACATGCTAAATGGGAAAGAGAAGCTGAAATTGCTAGAAACAATAGCGTGTGCACTATTACCACCACCAATATGGATGCCACTAAACCACAAGAAGTCCCCATTCCTCCTACCATAATGCCTAAACCCAATGAATCTACTACCAGTGATGCTAAGTTTGATTTTGATCTTGATGGTTGCAATATTTCTGAAGTGATTATGGTCCTACAAAAGCTTGCTAGAAGTCCTAATGCTAGTGATATGAATGTAGCTTTCACCAAACACATTAGAGATGCTCTTATTAAAATTAAGGAAGAAAAGTTAAAACACAAAGCCTCTATTCCTAGGAAAGTAGAAGATAGTTAGGAACCCATCATTAATATGCAAGTGAATGACTTTGATCTCAAAGCTTCATGTGACCTTGGTTCTAGTGTCTCTATTATGCCTAGAAAGATTTATGAAATGCTTGATTTGCCACCTTTGGAAGATTGCTATTTGGATGTCCCACTTGATGATAATGCTAAAAAGAAACTCATGTGAAGTGTTAATGATATTCTTATTATGGTTAATAATGCCTATGTCCCTGTTGCTTTCTATGTTTTGGATGTTGAATACAATGCTTCTTGTCCTATTACTTTTGGAAGACCTTTTCTTAGAACTGTTGGTGCCATAATTGATATAAAATAAGGCACCATTAAATATCAATTTCCATTCAAGAAAGATATTGGATACTTCCTTATGATGAGATAGAAGTTGCGTTAATGCTTCTCTATTTGAAAATACTTGATTCTTGCTTCTTGTGCCTAACTTAAAGGCGTTAAAGAAAAGTACTTCTTGGGAGATAACCCAATAGTTTTCTTAAGTCTTGGAAGTTATTACTTCTGTAATAACCTCTCCTTATCCTTTTTATTTGATTTTTGTGCCAAGAATAACCTCTAATGAGAGGGAAGTAAGATTTGGGGAGTTGGTGTCCCGAAACAGATTTTTGTGCTCCACTTTAAAAATTTGTGTAAAATCTTTGTAAGTCGGATTGAGCTGCAATTTTCTGAATAAATCCCCCAGGTTGTTAGCTAACTTTCGTTAGTTCAACACTTTTTGATTTTAGCAACAGAAGGTCTTTGAAAAAAATGGTTTTTACGTGCTGGTCTGTTTTGACAGATTTCTGCCATTATTTGCATTTGCTTCTTATTGATTCCTTTTTGGGTTCTTTTTGGGAAATTGAGCTGTTTGAGGGAATTGCTACGGTAGCTTGTGTCTTTAGTGAAAGTTTTTCTGTTTTAAAACTAAACCCCAAAGGTCTATTATCTTTGAATGCACTAATGTTGTTAATGAAGATTGTGTGAAGTTTTGTATGAAGGAAAATTTGCAGGTGTAGAGAAAAAATGATGCAATGAGATGAAGAATGGACAAAAGCTCAAGCTTGGGGATGCCACTCTGTGTCACCCCAAGAAATATTCAAGAGGTACAAGTGTCAAATCTTGGGGATGGCCAAGGCATCCCCTTCTTCATCAATAAAAATCTCATGTCTTTCTAGACACTTCATTTTTTATTATTTCATGCATAGTTGTGTTGTTCTTGGAGCGTCTTAGTTTTCGTTTTTGGTTTTTGTTTGCTTAGTTTGCTTGAATAAAGTAGTTGGACCCCCGTTTTCGCTATGTTGTTTCAAATAAGTTGATTGGTGTTGGAGAGGAGTAGAAATTTCTTGCTTGAGTAGTACAAGAGGAGCTTGCTTTGACTGTGACTTAGACTTTATCATGTCATGCTAGAAGTTGTTTTGACCTTATGCTTAGTGATTATTGCTGTAGCATGACTTGTTCCAAACAATTAGGATTGCTTAATGTGTCTTGAAAGAATCATGCGTTGTTTTAGCATACAAAAGCATAATATTGTGGTATTCTCCTTTGATGCTTTGTTTGGGTTGACTTGGCACATGCTCACACCATGTTATGACTATAACCAGTCACCATAGCCTCTATGATCATTTAGTTTTTGACTTGTAGTACCACTTTATGCTTTGATTAGTAATGTTTTGTCGCTCTGCATGATTATGGCCATTATTGCTCTCTTAGTTGGTCGCTCCCAGTCTTTTGCTAGCCTCCACTTGTATGAGTAAGCTCTACTCATGCATCCAACTCCTAAGAAACCAAGTTATTCCAAAGTTTCCACTATAAATTCCTATGCATGGTGTGTTACACTATTCCAAGTATATTCTTGTTTTCTCTATCTTCCAAATTAAACTTGTTATGTGAAAGTTAGTGATTAAAGCTCTCACAAACTTGATGGCACACTTTATTTTTCTTGCCCCTAAATAAACTTGAACCAATGTGTCATCTATGTTGTATATGCTTGCACTTATACGTTGGAATTAGCAGAACCATGATGTCATGGGGAACGCTTTCAACATTGCACTTGCACATTGTACATAGTTGATATCATGCTCTTTTGTTTGCAGATGTCGTCGGTGTGAAATAAAAGGGAAGCTTGTAAGTCCATGGAGTTATGTATGTGTGTTATAGAAACGCCTGGGCCGCTTGTTGGAGATATGCCCTAGAGGCAATAATAAAAGTGGTTATTATTATATATTTGTGTTTATGATAAATGTTTACATTCATGCTATAATAGTATTAACCGGAAACATTAATACTTGTGTGATTTGTAAACTAAATTAGAGTCCCTGGTAAAGCCTCTTTATAATACTGGCTTGTTGATTAATAGATGATCGTGATTTCTCGATCATGAACATTGAGATGTTATTAATAACAAGATCATATCATTAGGAGAATGATATGATGGACATACTCCTATAGATAAGCATAGCATTAAGATCAAGTCATTTCAATAGTTCGTTTGTTATAAGCTTTCTGATACATAGTAACCTAATTCCTTCGACCATGATATCATGTTAATCACCATCACCGGAAGGATGCTTTGATGACATCAAACACCACACCGTAACTGGGTGGCTATAAAGGTGGCATTGAGTGTTCAGAAAGTATTGGTTGAGACACATGATCAAGAGTGGGATTTGTCCATCCATATGACGGATAGATATACTCTGGGCCCTCTCGGTGAAATGTCATCCAATTGGCTTGCAAGCATGTGACTGGCTCACAAGGGATCACATATCACGGGAACGAGAAAAGAGTACTTATCGGTAACAAGGTTGAACTAGGTATGCAGAGATACCGACGATCAAAACCTCGGATAAGTAAACTATCGTGAGCCAAAGGGAAATTGGTATCGTATGTGAGTGGTTCATTCGATCACAAAGTAATAGTAGAAATATGTGGGAGCCATATGAATTTCCAGATTCCTCTATTGGTTATTGATCGGAGAAGTGTCTTGGTCATGTCCGCATAATTCACGAACCGTAGGGAGACACACTTAAGGATTCGATGTTGTTTAGTAGATATGGAATGTTAGTAGGGATACCGAATGTTGTTCGGAGTCTCGGATGGGATCCGGGATATCACGAGGAGATCCGGAATGGTCCGGAGAATAAGATTCATATAAGGAAAGTCCTATTTTGGAGTTCGGGAAAGTTTCCGATGTTTTCATCGGAGAGGTTCTAGAAGGGTCTAGAAGGTTCACCGATCCGGAAGGAGAATGGTCCATGAATGTGTCATGGGTAAGTGGAATGATTGGATCATATCCTAGGTCACATGGTGTGTGCATTTGTAAGAGAAAATTAAAGCTCTAAATTGAAAGTCAAACGGGAACAATGGTTTCCTAGTGGGAGAAGAAACAAGTCCTTCTCTCAATCCAACTTGGGTTCCAAACCCACCCCTCCCAAGGCTGCCATCCCTCTCATAAATAGAGGGGGAGGGCTGCCCCAAAGCACACAAGCCCTAGCCCCTCTCCCCGCACCCGAGCCGCCACGCCGCCTCGCCGCGCCGCCGTCGCCTCGCGCCGCCGCCGGTTCGTCGTCGCCGCCCTAGCCGCCGCCGACACCTCCTCCTCCTCCCGGTCATCTAAACCCTAGATCTCCGGGAAACCCTAATCCACCATAACTCGCACCGGATCTTCCCTCTACTTCCGACACCACGCCGTCGTGCTGCCGGAATCGCGAGGGGAGAACTACAACCTCTGCTGCCTGCTGGAACAAGGGAGAGGAAGGTCTTAATCGAGTACCGAACATGTGAACGACTGCGGAAGCGCTGCCGGAACGCAGCGCTGGAAGGATCGTCTACGCGATCTTGAGATCGGCAAGTGTACGACTACATCACCCACGAGAATCTGCTCTCGTTAACCGCTTTGGAATCTTCGAGGATGAGTGCTTCTATCGACTCGTTGCTACAATCTAGTAGATAGATCTTGGCTTGTTTGTGTGCATGCGGTAGAATTTTTTTGTTTTCCCTGCTATGAACCCCTACAGTGGTATTAGAGCCGTGTCTATATGTAGATCTGTTGCACGAGTAGAACACAATGGTCATTGTGGGCGGTGGTGCTTTTATTACCAATTGCCTTTTGTGTACTTTGCATCTTGCGGTATGATGGGATGAAGCGGCCCGGGCTAACCTTACATGACATCGTTCATTAGACTTAATCCACGCTCAACATGCAACTTGTATTGCATAAGTGGCTTTGCGGGTGTCTGTCTCTCCCATTATAGTATAGATTCAATTTACAACGGGCACTTGATAGTTCAAACATCAACGTTGTGGTTCTTGTTCGTAAGTTAGAACGACACTTATTGAAAGCCCCAAACCATGTAAAATATGCAAAGAAAATTAGAGGCGTCTAACTTTGTTTTGCAGGGGTGTGCTGTGATGTGATATGTCCATGATTGTGATTATATATGATGTATGCAATGTTCCTTATTGTAAGTTAGCAACCGGCAGGAGCCATATGGTTGTCTTTTAAATTCCGTTAAGACCTGCGTGTCTATTCAAAGTAGTTGTAATAGTTGAAGCTGGTGGACGACAACCATGAAACGGCGCCATTGACCTTGACGCCATACCGGTTATGATGGAGATCATGTTCGTGCTTGAAGATGGAGATCGGAAGCACAAGAAGAAAGGCCATATCATATCACATATTATGAATTGCATGTGATGTTAATCCTTTATGCATCTTGTATTGCTTAATTTGCGAAGGTAGCATTATAAGATGATCCCTCAAGAACAAAATTTCAAGTTTTAAAGTGTTCATCCTTAGTAAGCACCGTTGCTAAAGCTCGTTGTTTCGAAGTACCACGTGATGATCGGGTGTGTTAGATTCTGCGAGTGTATACAACGTGAGCAAGCCAGATTTGCTCATGCGAAAGCTAAGGTTTGATCTTGACGAGCCTAGCATGTACAGACATGGTCTCGGAACACGGATCACCGAAAGGTAAAGCATGAGTCATACAGTAGATATGATGAACATGTTGATTTTCGCCATTGAAGCTACATCAACTCTCATGATGATCGGTTTTGATGTGGTGGATTTGGTTCGTGTGATCACTAAAACAATTTGAGGGATATTGTTTTGAGTGGAAGTTCACCTAGATTAATTTAACTATTAATTAGAACTCAATTTGTCATAAACTTAGTCTAAACTATTGCAAATATGTTGTAGATCAATGGCGGCCCCTACCATCAATTTTAATGCGTTCCTAGAGAAATAAAAGTTGAAAAACAATGGAAGCAACTTCGTGGATTGGTTCCGCAATTTGAGGATTGTCCTCAATGCTGCTAATTTGACCTATGTGCTGGATGCACCGCTAGGTGACCCGCCTGCAGCTAATGCTACCGAGGAGGTAAAGAATGTTTTCCTCGCTCGGAAGAATCAGTACTCCACAGTTCAGTGTGCTATCTTGTATGGTTTAGAATCGGAGCTTCAGAAAAGGTTTGAGAACCATGACCCACATGATATTGTCCGTGAACTCAAAATGATATTTGAGGCTCACGCGGCAGTTGAAAGTTATGAGGCTTCTAAAAAATTCTTTAACTGCAAGATGGAAGAGGGCAGCTCCATCAGTGAGCACGTGCTTAAGATGTCTGGGCACGCAAGCAAGCTTAAAAGCTTGGGAATAGTGATTCCTAATGCTTTGGGGATTCACCTTGTCCTCCAATCACTACCACCAAGTTACAAGAACTTTGTGATGAACTACAATATGCAAAACATGGACAAGTCGTTGCCAGAACTCTTCTCCATGTTGAAATCTACAGAAGTGGAGATAAAGAAAGAGCACCAAGTGTTGTTGGTCAATAAGACCACCAAATTTAAGAAGCAAGGCAAGTCTAAGAAAAAGAGAAACTTCAAGAAGGGCGGTAAGAAAGTTACTGCGCCAGCGAAGAAGACCAAGGCTGGACCTAAGCCTGATACTGAGTGCTTTTACTACAAGGGAGAAGGTCACTGGAAGCGGAATTGCCCAAAGTACTTGGCGGATTTGAAGAACGGCAACATCAAGAAGAAAGGTATATCCGATATACATGTTATTGATGTGTATCTCACTAGTACTCGTAGTAGTGCCTGTGTATTTGATACTGGTTCGGTTGCTCATATTTGTAACTCGAAACAGGTACTGCAGAATAAACGGAAGCTAGCGAAGAATGAGGTGACGATGCGCGTTGGAAATGGATCAAAGGTTGATGTGATCGCGGTCGGCACGCTACCTCTTCATCTACCATCGGGATTAGTTTTTGTTGGAGATATGCCCTAGAGGCAATAATAAATGTAGTTATTATTATATCTTTGTGTTTATGATAAATGTTTACATTCATGCTATAATAGTATTAACAAGGAAACATTAATACTTGTGTGATTTGTAAACTTAATTTGAAGTCCCTAGTAAAGCCTCTATATAATACTAGCTTGTTGGTTAATAGATGATTGTGGTTTCCCTATCATGAACATTGAGATGTTATTAACAACAAGATCATATCGTTAGGAGAATGATATGGTGGACATACTCCTATAGATAAGCGTAGCATAAAGATCAAGTCATTTTAATAGTTCAATTGCTATATGCTTTCTGATACATAGTAACCTAATTCCTTCGACCATGAGATCATGCATATCACCTTTACCGGATGGATACTTTGATGACATCAAACACCACACCGTAACTGGGTGGCTATAAAGGTGGCATTGAGTGTTCGGAAAGTATTGGTTGAAACACATGGATCAAGATTGGGATTTGTCCATCCATATGACGGATAGATATACTCTGGGCCCTCTCGGTGAAATGTCATCCAATTGGCTTGCAAACATGTGACTGGCTCACAAGGGATCACGTATCACGGGAACGAGAAAAGAGTACTTATCGGTAACGAGGTTGAACTAGGTATGCAGAGATACCGACGATCATAATCTCGGATAAGTAAACTATTGTGAGACAAAGGGAAATTGGTATCATATGTAAGTGGTTCATTCGATCGCAAAGTAATCGTAGAAATATGTGGGAGCCATATGAATTTCTAGATTCCTCTATTGGTTATTGATCGGAGAAGTGTCTCGATCATGTCCGCATAGTTCACGAACCGTAGGGAGACACACTTAAGGATTCGACGTTGTTTGAGTAGTTATGGAATGATGAGAAAGAGTCCGAATGTTGTTCAGAGTCTCGAATGGGATTCGGGATATCACGATGACATCCGGAATGGTCCGGAGAATAAGATTCATATAAGGAAAGTCCCGTTTCGGAGTTGGAGAATGGTTCCGGTGTTTTCATCGGGAATGTTCTAGAAGGTTCCGGAATGTCCGGCACTCCGGGGGGGGGGGGGGGGGAAGGGTACATGAATGTGCTATATCAAGTTGGTATGATTGCATCATGTACTCGGTGTCATCGCTGATCAAAATAGAGGGTTTATTCAAATCCTAGTTTGAAAAGTCAAACGGCTAGTTTGAAAGTCAAACGGCAGTTTTTGGAAAGAGGAGGAGGAGTGGGAAACCGAGTTGGGGAGGAGTTCCCTCCTCCAACCGGCGGCGCACCACCCAAGCCGAGTTGGGGAGGGATTTCTCTCCCTCCCCTTGGCCGGCCGGCCCCTCCACCTATATAAGGAGGGGCAGGGCTTCCTCCTAGAGACACACAAGATCCTCTCCTCCAAACCCTAAGCCGCCGGCGCCGCCACCTGCTGCCCTAAGGCAAACCGCCGCCGCCGCCTAGCTAAACCCTAGCCGCCGGCTTGCTCCTCCTTGGCGTGTCTAAACTCTAGATCGTCGAGGAACTCTCTCATACACCACCATACTCGCTCCGGCTTAAGGCGAAGCCCTGCGAGATCTCCCCTCTACTTCCGGTACCACGCCGTTGTGCTGCCGGAATCGCGAGGAGAGTGCTACAACCTCCGATGCTTGCTGGAACAAGGGAGAGGAAGGTCTTCGTCGAGTACCGAACGTGTGACCGACTGCGGGAGCGCTGCCGGAACGCAGCGCCGGAAGGATCGTCTACGCGATCTTGAGATCGGGAAGAGTACGACTACATCACCCACGAGAATCCGCTCTTGTTAAACACTTTGGAATCTTTGAGGGTGAGTTATTCCATCGACTCGTTGCTACAATCTAGTAGATAGATCTTGGCTTGTTTGTTTGTATGCGTTAGAAATTTTTTGTTTTCCATGCTACGAAACCCTACAGTGGTATCAGAGCCGTGTCTATATGTAGATCTGTTGCACGAGTAGAACACAATGGTCATTGTGGGCATTGATGCTTTTATTGTCGATTGCTTCTTGTGTACTTTGCATCTTGCGGTTTGTTGGGATGAAGCGGCCCGGGCTAACCTTACATGACATCGTTCATGAGACTTGCTCCACGCTTGACATGCAACTTGTATTGCATAAGTGGCTTTGCGGGTGCCTGTTTCTCCTAGCATAGTTAAGATCCAATTTACAATGGGTGATTAACAATACTAGTATCAATGTTGTGGTTCATGTTCGTAAGTTAGAACGACACTTATTGAAAGCCCCAAACCACGTAAAACATGCAAAGAAAGTAGAGGCGTCTAACTTTGTTTTGCAGGGGTGTGCTGTGATGTGATATGGCCATGATTGTGATTATATTTGATGTATGCAATGTTCCTTATTGTAAGTTGGCAACCGGCAGGAGCCTTATGGTTGTCTTTAATTTATGTTAAGACCCGCGTGTCTATTCAAAGTAGTTGTAATAGTTGAAGCCGGTGGACGACAACCATGGAGAAGCGTCATTGACCTTGATGCAATGCCGGTGATGATGGAGATCATGTTCGTGCTAGAAGATGGAGATCGGAAGCACAAAGAAGAAAGGCCATATCATATCACATATTATGAATTGCATGTGAAGTTAATCCTTTATGCATCTTGTATTGCTTAGTAGACGACGGTAGCATTATAAGATGATCCCTCATGCACATGAATTTCAAGTCATAAAGTGTTCACCCTTAGTTAGCACCGTTGCTAAAGCTTGTTGTTTCGAAGCACCACGTGATGATCGGGTGTGTTAGATTCCGCAAGTGTATACAACGTGAGCAAGCCAGATTTGCTCATGCGGAAACTAAGGTTTGATCTTGACGATCCTAGCATGTACAGACATGGTCTCGGAACACGGATCACCGAAAGGTAAAGCATGAATCATATAGTAGATATGATGAACATGTCAATTGTTCGCCATTGAGACTATATCAACTCTCGTGATGATCGGTGTTGATGTGGTGGATTTGGTTCGTGTGATCACTAAAACAATGTGAGGGATATTGTTTTGAGTGGGAGTTCACCTAGATTAATTTTATTATTAATTTGAACTCAATTTGTCATAAACTTAGTCTAAACTATTGCAAATATGTTGTAGATCAATGGCAGCCCCTACCATCAATTTTAATGCGTTCCTAGAGAAAGAAAAGTTGAAAAACAATGGAAGCAACTTTGCGGATTGGTTCCGAAATTTGAGGATTGTCCTCACAACTGGTAATTTGACCTATGTGCTGGATGCACCGCTGGGTGACCCACCTGCAGCTGATGCTACTGATGAAGTAAAGAATGTTTACCTCACTCGGAAGACTCAGTACTCCACAGTTCAGTGTGCTATCTTGTATGGTTTAGAATCGGAGCTTTAGAAAAGGTTTGAGAATTCAGACCCATATGATATTGTCGAGGATCTCAAATTGATCTTTGAGACTCATGCAGCAATTGAAAGCTATGAGGCTTCTGAAAAGTTCTTTAACTGCAAGATGGAAGAGGGCAGCTCCGTCAGTGAGCATGTGCTTAAGATGTCTGGGCATGCAAACAAACTTCAAAGCTTGGGTATTTTGATTCCTAATGCTTTGGGGATTTACCGCGTCCTCCAATCACTACCACCAAGTTACAAGAACTTTGTGATGAACTACAACATGCAAAACATGAACAAGACGTTGCCAGAACTCTTTGCCATGTTGAAATCTGCAGAAGTGGAGATCAAGAAAGAGCACCAAGTGTTGTTGGTCAATAAGACCACCAAATTCAAGAAAGGCAAGTCTAAGCAGAAGGGACACTTCAAGAAGGGTGGTAAGAAAGTTACCACGCCGACGAAGAAGACCAAGGCTGGACCTAAGCCTAATACTGAGTGCTTTTACTGCAAGGGAGAAGGTCACTGGAAGCGGAATTGCCCAAAGTACTTGGCGGATTTGAAGAACGGCAACATCAAGAAGAAAGGTATATCTGATATACATGTTATTGATGTGTATCTCACTAGTACTCGCAGTAGTGCCTGGGTATTTGATACTGGTTCGGTTGCTCATATTTGTAACTCGAAACAGGTGCTGCAGAATAAACGGAAGCTAGCGAAGAACGAGGTGACGATGCGCGTGGGAAACGGATCAAAGGTTGATGTGATCGCGGTCGGCACGCTACCCCTTCATCTACCATCGGGATTAGTTTTATACTTAAATAATTGTTATTTGGTGCCTGCGTTGAGCATGAACATTATATCGGGATCTTGTTTATTGCAAGACGGTTACTTGTTTAAGTCCGAGAATAATGGTTGTTCGATTTATATGAGTAATATGTTTTATGCACATGCACCTTTGATAGATGGTCTATTCTTGTTGAATCTCGATAGTGGAAATACACATATTAATAACATTGAGGCTAAACGTTTGAAATCGAGCGATAACTCGACCTATATGTGGCACTGTCGTCTTGGTCACATTGGAGTGAAGCGTATGAAGAAACTCCATTCCGATGGACTTCTTGAATCACTTGATTTTGAATCACTTGAAAGATGCGAAGCATGTCTGATGGGTAAAATGACTAAGACTCCATTTTCTGGTATGATGGAGCAAGCTACGTACTTATTGGAAATCATACATACCGATGTGTGTGCTCCAATGAGTGTAGCGTCGCGCGGTGGTTATCGTTATGTTCTTACCTTCACGGATGATTTGAGTAGATATGGGTATATCTATTTCATGAAACATAAATCCGAAACTTTAGAGAAGTTTAAGGAATTTCAAAGTGAGGTAGAGAATCAACGTAACAAGAAGATTAAATTTCTACGTTCTGATCGTGGAGGTGAATATCTAAGTTACGAGTTTGGCGAGCATTTGAAGAAATGCGGAATACTTTCACAATTGACACCGCCGGGAACACCACAGCGTAATGGTGTGTCCGAACGTCGTAATCGAACTCTCTTAGATATGGTTCGTTCTATGATGTCACTTACAGATTTACCGCTATCATTTTGGGGTTATGCATTAGAAACAGCCGCATTCACTTTAAATAGGGCACCATCTAAATCCGTTGAAACGACACCGTATGAATTATGGTTTGGGAAGAAACCTAGATTGTCGTTCCTTAAAGTTTGGGGATGCGAAGCCTATGTAAAGAAGTTACAGCCGTACAAGCTTGAACCCAAAGCGGAAAAATGCGTCTTCATTGGATACCCGAAGGAAACTATTGGGTATACCTTCTATCATAGATCCGAAGGCAAAATCTTTGTTGCCAAGAATGGATCCTTTCTAGAGAAGGAATTTCTCTCGAAAGAAGTGATTCGAAGGAAAGTAGAACTCGACGAGGTTGTCGAATCTTCTCTCGAAATTGCGAGTAGTGCAGCACCGGAAGAAGTTCCTGTGGTGCCTGCACCAATAAGAGAGGAAGCTAATGATGATGATCATGAAACTTCGGTTGAAGTTGCTACAAAGCCTCGCAGGTCAACGAGAACTCGTACCACTTCAGATTGGTATGATCCCGTTATGAGTGTCATGTTGGTGGACAACACCGATGACCTTGAGACATATGAGGAAGCGATGATGAGCCCAGATTCCAATAAATGGCAAGAAGCCATGAAATCCGAGATTGGATCCATGTACGAAAACCAAGTGTGGACTTTGGTGGACTTACCGGATGGCCGAAAGTCTGTCGAGAACAAATGGATTTTCAAGAAGAAAACAGATGCTGATGGTAATGTTACTGTCTATAAAGCTCGACTTGTCGCAAAGGGGTTTCGACAAATTTAAGGAGTTGACTACTATGAGACTTTCTCACCAGTAGCGAAGCTAAAGTCTGTGAGGATTATGTTAGCAATCGCTGCATATTATGATTATGAGATATGGCAGATGGATGTCAAAACAGCATTCCTCAATGGAGACATTGATGAAGAGTTGTATATGATGCAACCCAAAGGTTTTGTCGATCCTAAAGATGCTAACAAGGTATGCAAACTTCAACGATCCATCTATGGATTGAAGCAAGCATCCCGAAGTTGGAATCAACGTTTTGATAAGGTGATCAAAAGTTTTGGTTTTGTACAAACTTATGGAGAAGCTTGTATTTACAATAAAGTGAGTGGGAGCTCTGTAGCATTCTTAATACTATATGTACATGACATATTGTTGATTGGTAATGATGTAGACCTTCTTAATAGTGTCAAGGAATATTTGAATAATAGTTTTTCAATGAAGGATCTTGGCGAAGCAGCTTACATATTAGGCATAAAGATTTATAGAGATAGATCAAGACGCCAAATATCATTGTCACAAAGTACATATTTGGACAAAGTTCTAAAGAGGTTTGGAATGGAAGATAGCAAGAAAGGGTTCTTGCCCATGTTGCCCAATACGACCTTGAGTAAAACTCAAAGTCCGACATCGGTAGAAGATAGAGAAAGGATGAGTAACACTCCCTATGCCTCAGCCATAGGATCTCTAATGTATGCCATGCTATGTACTAGACCCGACATTGCATATGCTGTTAGTTTAACTAGCAGATATCAAAGTGATCCAGGATGAAGGAGTTCATTACAGAGCTGGGTGTGGTTCCTAGTGCGCTGGACCCAATGTCTATCTACTGTGATAACATGGGCGCCATAGCCAATGCACAAGAACCAAGGTCACACAAGAAGCTGAAGCACATCAAGCTACGTTTTCACGCTATTCGAGAACATATCCAAGATGGGGATATAAAGATTTGCAAAGTACACACAGATCTGAATGTGGAAGATCCGTTGACTAAACCTCTCCCGAGGGCAAAACATGACCAACACCAAACTGCCATGGGTTTTCGGTATATTACCATGTAATCTAGATTAGATGACTCTAGTGCAAGTGGGAGACTATTGGAGATATGCCCTAGAGGCAATAATAAATGTAGTTATTATTATATATTTTTGTTTATGATAAATGTTTACATTCATGCTATAATAGTATTAACAAGGAAACATTAATACTTGTGTGATTTGTAAACTTAATTTGAAGTCCCTAGTAAAGCCTCTATATAATACTAGCTTGTTGGTTAATAGATGATTGTGGTTTCCCTATCATGAACATTGAGATGTTTTTAACAACAAGATCATATCGTTAGGAGAATGATATGGTGGACATACTCCTATAGATAAGCGTAGCATAAAGATCAAGTCATTTTAATAGTTCAATTGCTATATGCTTTCTGATACATAGTAACCTAATTCCTTCGACATGCATATCACCTTTACCGGATGGATACTTTGATGACATCAAACACCACACCGTAACTGGGTGACTATAAAGGTGGCATTGAGTGTTCGGAAAGTATTGGTTGAAACACATGGATCAAGATTGGGATTTGTCCATCCATATGACAGATAGATATACTCTGGGCCCTCTCGGTGAAATGTCATCCAATTGGCTTGCAAGCATGTGACTAGATCACAAGGGATCACGTATCACGGGAACGAGAAAAGAGTACTTATCGGTAACGAGGTTGAACTAGGTATGCAGAGATACCGACGATCATAATCTCGGATAAGTAAACTATCGTGAGACAAAGGGAAATTGGTATCGTATGTAAGTGGTTCATTCGATCGCAAAGTAATCGTAGAAATATGTGGGAGCCATATGAATTTCCAGATTCCTCTATTGGTTATTGATCGGAGAAGTGTCTCGATCATGTCCGCATAATTCACGAACCGTAGGGAGACACACTTAAGGATTCGACGTTGTTTGAGTAGTTATGGAATGATGAGAAAGAGTCCGAATGTTGTTCGGAGTCTCGAATGGGATTCGGGATATCACGAGGAGATCCGGAATAGTCCGGAGAATAAGATTCATATAAGGAAAGTCCCGTTTCGGAGTTGGAGAATGGTTCCGGTGTTTTCATCGGGAATGTTCTAGAAGGTTCCAGAATGTCCGGCACTCCGGGGGGAAGGGTACATGAATGTGTTATATCAAGTTGGTATGATTGCATCATGTACTCGGTGTCATCGCTGATCAAAATAGAGGGTTTATTCAAATCCTAGTTTGAAAAGTCAAACGGCTAGTTTGAAAGTCAAACGACAGTTTTTGGAAAGAGGAGGAGGAGTGGGAAACCGAGTTGGGGAGGAGTTCCCTCCTCCAACCGGCGGCGCACCACCCAAGCCGAGTTGGGGAGGGACTCCTCTCCCTCCCCTTGGCCGGCCGGCCCCTCCACCTATATAAGGAGGGGCAGGGCTCACTCCTAGAGACACACAAGATCCTCTCCTCCAAACCCTAAGCCGTCGGCGCCGCCACCTGCTGCCACCGCCGCCGCCCTAGGGAAAACCGCCGCCGCCGCCTAGCTAAACCCTAGCCGCCGGCTTGCTCCTCCTTGGCGTGTCTAAACTCTAGATCGTCGAGGAACTCTCTCATACACCACCATACTCGCTCCGGCTTAAGGCGAAGCCCTGCGAGATCTCCCCTCTACTTTTGATACCACGCCGTTGTGCTGCCGGAATCGCGAGGAGAGTGCTACAACCTCCGCTGCCTGCTGTAACAAGGGAGAGGAAGGTCTTCGTCGAGTACCGAACGTGTGACCGACTGCGGGAGCGCTGCCGGAACGCAGCGCCGGAAGGATTGTCTACGCGATCTTGAGATCGGGAAGAGTACGACTACATCACCCACGAGAATCCGCTCTCGTTAAACACTTTGGAATCTTCGAGGGTGAGTTATTCCATCGACTCGTTGCTACAATCTAGTAGATAGATCTTGGCTTGTTTGTTTGTATGTGGTAGAATTTTTTTTCCATGCTACGAAACCCTACAGTTTTATACTTAAATAATTGTTATTTGGTGCCTGCGTTGAGCATGAACATTATATCCGGATCATGTTTATTGCGAGACGGTTACTTGTTTAAGTCCGAGAATAATGGTTGTTCGATTTATATGAGTAATATGTTTTATGTAGGGGTGGGCATTCGGTTTTTTCGATTAATTCGGTTCGGTTTTCGGGTTTTTCTATAATTCGGTTTCTACAAAACAGGCACCAAAATTATTTCGGTTTTCTAATTAATCGATAGTTCGGTTAGTGGACAATTCGGTTCGGTGTTCGGTTTTAACCGAACCTCTGGAAATAACAACATTGTGCCATAATTTATGTCAGATCCATACGAGCTAAACCACTCATCGACGCACCGGAAGCAACCTCCAGGTCGGCGAGTACCTGAAGCAATACATTGCTAGCTTATGTCTTGAACGCATGTGTAGAAAAAGAACATAATAAGCATGATGTCTATCTTGCTTGTTCAAAAAAATGATGTCTATATTCCAAGCCGTATACATTCAACAAATTGTATGTGTTGAGAGTTTAGCTAAAGTACATGATTATATCCAAAATACGAAAACAATTGAAAGGCTTCCAACCAAATTCATAGACACAATTGACAGTTAACACTACTAGGAAAACGGCTATAGGTAATCAGCACATCCGTGGCTCACATGGTTGAAGTGCCCCACTGCTAAAACAGGCGTGGCTCACCTGTGGGCAGTGCCCTACTAGTAACTAGAACAACCATGGCGCACATGACTATAGTGCGCCGCCAGGGCCCTGTTGGCCGCACGCCAAACATCTGTAGCGCACTATAGTCATGTGCGCCACGGTTGTTAGTGTCAACCGTGGCGCACATGGGGGGGTGCGCTACGCCCCCCCTCTGCTGTGAAACGGCCACAAACATCTATGGCGCACTCTGCCTAGTGCGCCACAGGGAGTAGGAACATCTGTGGCGCACATGGCATAGTGCGCCACAGATGTTTCTACTCCCTGTGGCGCACTAGGGCCGTGTGCGCCACGGATGTGTCGATTTTTTTAGGACAGCACTTTATGTGCACATGTGTGACCACATCCACCACCCCACACTTCACTTTCCCCTTCTTCTTCCTCCTTAGATCTAGTCGGGATCTTCTCCTTCCCACCTCAATTTCTCCACCCATTCACCATTTTTAGCATGTAAAACTTGCTTTGGATGTTACATAAGTAATAGAGGAAGGTCTCCGGTCTCTCATCTCCTTCTCCGGTCGACGCGCGCACCTCTCCTTTCCATCTTTCTTGCGATCGGTCTCTCATCTCGGTAAGTTGTCCATGTAAGGATGTGTTCATGTGTATATGGATGATGTGCTCATATGTATGTAGATGATCGATGCTCATGATGTGTGTATGGAGAGGATCGATGGTCATATATGTGTGTGTATATGGAGAGTATTGATGATGCTCATGCATGTGTGTATGGAGAGGATAATGATATGTTCATGTGTGTATGGATCGGTCTCTCTCTCTCTCTTGTGTTTGTATGTGAACAAGTTGCCATTTGTTTTGCCAAAATGTTGATTCATTTCCATTTTGGCAAGACTGTGGCATTTCGCAAAGGTCCTAATTTTAGGATAGGTCATGCCGAAATTTTCTATCGACCATTGCATGCATGCATTCATTATGTGGTTCTAATAGACTTCAAAATTGTACCGTGTACACCGTGCAGGCAAAAATGGTCCGCATAATGAGCGAAGGCATTGTGGCTAGATTTTTGAAATGTGCGACGGCCGACTTGATACGAAATAACAAGACAGATATAAGATGTCCGTGCAGAAGATGCAAACTCAACTGGGTGATCGACCCAGATTCCGGGAATCTGCAGGCGCACCTGCTCCGCCATGGTTTCATGGATGGATACACTCGTTGGATAAGCGATGACGTAGACGATGGAGACGGTGAAGGTGGCCAACATGACGATGACCATCATCACGGCGAGAACGGGCGAGATGATGAAGAGTCTCCTGGAGATGGTGAAGGTGCGGAAGCAGACCGGGATGATGATGATCTAGATGCCGGAGGAGCAGACGACGATGGAACAACGTCAGGCTGGGTGCGGGACCCTTATGTGCAAGAGCTGCTTCTCAAGCAGACGAGTAACGCCAGGGCTGCCGCTAGAGAGAAATCCAAGCTTGCGCAACTTGAGAAAGACACGGTTACTCCATTGTATGAAGGATGCATGCCCGATGATACCTGGTTGAATGTAACGCTCAAGGCTATGGAGATGAAGGCAAAACACAAATTGAGCGACGCAAGCTTCGACGATATGATGGCATTCAGGCACGATCGTCTCCCGGAGGGGAACACATGTCCAACTAGTATCGAGGATTCCAAGAAAATCGTTTGTCCTCTCGATCTACCGCATGTTAGATATCACGTATGCATCAACGATTGAATCATTTATCGGGGCGAGGACGCGGAGAAAACCACATGTCCGGTGTGCAGCGTGAGTCGATACAAGAAAGGGAAGAAAGCACCTCGAAAAGTGGTATGGTACTTTCCTATCACTCCTCGTCTGCAGCGCTATTTCGCGGACCCTAAGGAAGCGAAGCTCATGCGATGGCATGCGGAAAGGAAGAAGCCAGGAGATGATGATGATGACCCCGAAAAGGATGAGCTGCTAACGCACCCTTCAGATGCTAGCCAGTGGAAAGCATTGGACCTCGAATTCCCAGAATTCGGTGGAGATTTGAGGAACATCAGGCTTGGTGCGAGCACCGATGGACTCAATCCGTTCGGTAGCCAGAGCAGCACGCACAACACTTGGCCCGTGTTTGTATGGATGTACAACCTCCCTCTATGGTTGTGCATGAAGAAGAAGTACATACAAATGAGTATGCTAATTCAAGGGCCAAAACAACCTGGTACCGACATCAGTCTGTATCTCGGGCTGTTGAAAGAGGAGCTAGCCACGTTATGGGAATCTGGAGCCAATACTTACGACGCCGTCGCACAAGATTATTTCACTATGAGAGCCGCGTTGGTCACTATGGTGCAAGACTATCCAGGTTGCGGGTATATCTCGGGGCAGGTTATCCAAGGATTCTGCGCATGCGTTAGGTGCATGGATAACACAAGCTATATCCAACTAGATAAAGATCCAGGGTCATCGGAAACCGTGTTCATGGCGCACCGGAGGTGGCTCGGCAAGAATGATCCATGGAGAAAACGTGGAGACCTGTTCGATGGCAAATTAGAGACCCGAGGAATCCCAGAGCGTAGGAGCAGCGAAGAAGTGGAAGAGTTGCTGAAAAACTAGAAAGATTGTTCTAAGCCTAGAAAGAAGCGAAAGAGGCAGCAACAAGACAAGCCGCTGATGAAGGTATGGAAAACAAGGTCTGTTTTCTGGGAGTTGCCATACTGGAAGTTTCTCTGCACGCCTCATAGCCTCGACATCATGCATATCACGAAAAACGCGTGCGAGAGTCTGGTCGCCACCATAATCAACATGCCAGATAGGACGAAAGATGGTCCGAAAGCAAGGCACGACCTGATATGCTTGGGTATCCGGAAGGAGCTTCACGGAGGACGCACTACTCCTGATGATCAGGAAGATGACAATGATCATGAGTCGGAGACGACACAAGGTCGTCGGAAGGGTAAAAAGTTCAAGAAGAACGAATATTACTGCCCTCCTTCTTGCTTCACTCTAAGCCAGGATGAGATCAAACAGTTTTTCAAGTGCCTTCTAGGAGTCAAATTTCCTTACGGCTACGCGGGCAAGATAAGCAGATACCTAGACAAGGCGAAGCAGAGGTTCAGTGGCATGAAGTCTCACGACTGTGCCGTGCTAATGACGCAGGTACTTCCGGTCGCACTAAGATTGATAATGGACGAGCACGTCCGTGAAACGTTATTTGGCCTATGCAAGTTTTTCGACGTCATCTCTAGGAAGTCGATTGGCGTGAATCAGCTCGGGAGGCTACAGGAGGAGATCGTGGTGATACTATGTGAGCTTGAGGTCTACTTCCCACCCGCATTCTTCGACATTATGGTGCATCTGCTGGTCCATGTCGTGGAGGACATCGTACAACTCGGGCCGATGTTCCTCCGCAGCATGATGGCGTTCGAAAGGATGAACGGACACATCAAAGGATACGTTCGCAACAGGTCCCGTCCAGATGGAAACATAGCCAAGGGCTTTCTGGCCGAAGAGTGCATCTCTTTCTACACGAATTATCTAGACATCGAGAACCCTGTCGGTCTTCCCGTCAACAGGCACCTTGGCAAGCTCGACGGATCTGGTCACCGAGAGGGTCGTCGCATACTGCATGCAGACTTCGATTTTCGACGCGCAGACTTTGATCGAGCAAACCTTGTCGCACTACAGCATTTAGAACTGGTCGATCCTTGGGTACAGAAGCACAAAAGGTTAATCGAGAAGAAGTACAGTGACCGGGGCATACAGAGGACGCAGGGAGAAATAATAAAAGAGCACAACTCAGATTTCACACGTTGGTTTAGGCAGACGCTCCTTGATAATCCCCCGCGATCGCATTCTTCTGACACGAAAAAGATCATATTCACCTTGTCGCAGGGACCGATGCAAAACCTGGTGACCTATCAGGCATATGATATCAACGGCTACACATTCTACACGGAGGAAAAGGACAACAAGTGTGATTATCAGAACTCAGGCGTAACGTCAGAATTCTACACCGATGACAACGTGAAGGAAAGATTCTACGGAAGAATCGAGGAGATCTGGGAGCTCGACTACTGTGGAGAAAAGGTGCCGATGTTCCGTGTCACATGGGCAAAGAGCGTCGAAAGAGAAGACCGGTATTTCACAACCATGGTTATACCTGAAGCAGCCAAATCCAAGGCCGCCGGTGCAAACGTGGCCGCGAAAAATGAACCGTGGGTACTGGCTACCAAAGTGGACCAATGTTTTTTCATTACCGACCCGACAAAGCCTAGCCGTGTTGTCGTGAGGAGAGGAAAAAGAAACATCATCGGAATGGATGGAGTCGCCAACGAGCATGACTTCGACCAGTACGGCGATCCAAAGATTGAAGATGACGACGACTACGATGCAGCAACATACATCACAAGAAGAAAAAGGACAACCCTACCCAAAAAAGGTAGCCCGTTCGAAAGAAGAAACATTAAAGTGCCGGGGCTAAATTATTCAACCGCGACAAAGAAGGGAAAAAAGATTGTAAAACGCTAGCTCAAAAAATATTGTAAAACGCGTGGTCGAAAAAGATTGTAATATTCTTGGACAAATTATTATGAAATTTAGTTATACTTTGAATCATATTTGTAACACTTTTATGACATATATCACCACTTTTGGGCATTTTTGGAATATTTAAAAGTATTTTAAAAACAAAACTTGTATGGCATATATCACCACTTTTGGGCATTTTTTGGAACATTTAAAAGTATTTTTAAAATAAAAATAAAAAAGTGGAGCACCAGGATTCGAACCTGGGTGCTCATAGTTTAGAATAGAGCTAAGGGGCAGAACCAGTGGGATAAGGCAGTACTAGTGTTAACTACTGGGGTGGCCGCCCTCTTATCTGATAGTCCAACACACATAGGCGTAGCGCACCCTGGCCAAGTGCGCTACGGTTATCTGTAGCGCACTTGGCCAGGGTGCGCTACGCCTATGTGTGTTGGACTAGTCAACCGCGCGTGCCACGTCCGCCTCTCATCCCCGCATCTCACAGACACCGCCACCGCGGCGCTGCGCTCTCGAGGAGGAGGAGGCCCGCGCCGCTGCCGATCCGTGGAGGAGGAGGAGGCCCGCGCCACTGCTGATCCGTGGTCGACGGTGGCCACCCGGTGGGATAACCCTTTTAACAGGGCGATGAACCGGGCCAAGAAAATAGAGCCGGTTACGAAGAAGCCATCGTCGGTTGGCCGTCTGGCCGGCCTCGGGGGTAAGAATTGGGTGGATCATTTTGGTCCACCGCCGAGGACGCATGTGGCGCCGTCGGGAAGGAGCGAGGAGGAAAACCGCGAGGTTCAAGAACTTAAGGCACAAGTGGCGCGGATCCCGCAGATCGTCCAAGACAACCTGGCAATCACCCTCACATCCTTCCTGCCTACCTTGGTGGAGTCAATAGCGAACTGGAGTGCGGGTGGTCGAGTAGGGCCGTGCCCGATTCCAAGCATGGTCAGCAGCCACTCGAACAATGCGGCGCCGACGAATCAGGCGAACTACGTGTTCGTGACTCTGCCCGCTAGCACCGCGGTGCCGCAAGTGTTGACTCCCCCTGCCATCACCGCGGCACCGGAGTACATGTTGGTGCCCCCCTGCCATCGTCGCGGCGGCACCGGAGCTCCAAGCACCCGTCGGTAGGGAGAATACACCGGCGGCCAGCACCGCGCCATTAAGCAGCCCTTCCGTCTCTTGCACGCCCGTCGCCGTATGCGGTGCGTCGACATTAGCCGATCTCGACGCCATCACGGTAAACAAATTGCTTTAATTACCGCCTTTCATGCCATCTATTACTCTTATGGCATCTCTGACGACGCCGTACATGTTTTCCGCAGACGGATGTTCCTTGCACTCTCTTATGCTACGTGAACAACGAGTTGAGGGATGTTGCCAAGGGTACCATCGTTCAACCCTTGCAGCGCACGTTCCACTCAAGGACGATGTCAGATAGCGTGCACAGGGTTAAAATTAGTCGGGTGCTAAGGGGCTGCGACGACCTGGAACCTCCCATTCAACCCCCAGGAGCGGATGAAGAAGAGCCGTCTGTCCTCAGAACTTGCTTCGGCTTATTCTTGCTATGGCCAAAGAGAATGATCCGTTTGGGGATGGCGGGGGCCATCATGCCACAGACAACAGCACCGCCTGTCGTACCAGCGACAAGCGGTGGTAAGGCCCCCTTACCGCCCTCGCCGTCACCTCCACGCGGTGGGTCGGATGATCATGTTGATGATATGCACATGGCACAGGATCCGGCCGAGGACGATGAAGACTGGAATGATCACTTCTTCAACACTCAGTTTGGCAACGAAGAAGACCTAGCTGGTGGCCCCACAGAGAAAGCCACTATCACCAAGTGTCTGTTTGGTTCTCAGGAGACGCCTCCAGCAGCTTGCGCCTTTATAGAGCCACCAGCTGATACAACCAACCGGCCCTTTATTCTAAGCCCTGACACACTACATAGGGTGGCCGGTGCTCAGATTGCGGTGCCTGCCCGCTCTTCAAAAGGAAAAAAGGGCAGGAAAAGAAAATCTAGCAGCTCGAGCCAGCCGGTGGCGTCAACAACTGCGAATCCGATCAGGTTTCGGGACAGGCCACCAAGACCCGAGGGTATTATGTGGAGGATTCATGTGGCGGGTGAGCCCATGCTACCTAAGAATTTGCGGAAGCTCGCCAGTTCGGAACTGCAGAGTGTGCATGACGGCGTGCTGACGATAGAGAGACGCCTTCTATCGGAGAAAGATCCCTCACACCCGGTATTCGTGGTTAAGGTGCCACCAGGCTTGGGCTTTGTCGACAATGCCCCTGCGGATCTGTTCTTCCTGCGGTTCGACGACATCTTCAATATGTTTCACATATACCCTCTGCACTATACCATGGTCGGTCTGTTTTCTCTCAGCCTGGCCATGCAGATCATTAGAGAGAACACACCGGGCATCGCTATAGTGGACCCCTACTACATGCGTGACGGCTGCTTGGGTTCCCCCGCCGAACGACGTATCGTGGCCTCGTACCTAAAAAGAATCCTCGTGACGAACAAGACAAAGGAATACATTCTCGTGCCTTACTTTCCCGAGTAAGTTGTTATTCACTCGCCACCGTTGATTGGCTTTATTAGATCATCATCATTCTTTTTCCAACACATTCCATTTGAATTTTTTGCGCAGAGATGAACACTGCACGCTCATCTCCTTATTGCCGAAGCATTCCCACGTCACGTATTTCGACTCGGGGAGTCTAGAAAAGAAGAAAAACTACGACAAGATCAAGGAAGTTCTGGATGATGCTCTCACTGGCTTTGCCTCGACAGAAGGCACCACCTTTGTGCGTACGAAGGTCAAGTTCGGCAGGCACGTCTTCAACCACGTAACGGAGTTCCCCTGCGTGAAGCAGCCAGAAAACAGTAAGAAGGAAGCCTACTACGCACTCCATCACATGAGGGCGTTCCTACTTGACCAGCAGAATCTACGCTGCCAGATCATCTCAAACAGTGGGCCGAAGCAAAGGCCAAGATCAATGATTCGGATATTAGACAAGAGATGTATCGCATCCAGCAGCAGTTTGGGGCAATCATCTTTCGTGATGTCATGACTTCGGGGGGATCTTCTACGGAGGAAATATCCCGAATAACCGTGACATAGAAGATCGCCTAGAGATGCAGGGTGACTATAGGAAGTTCATGACGAGACAAGGCGTCCTCCCGTTCCCTAAGCCGAGCCAGAAGGCTTGATGTTGGCCTAGTTGTAGTTACAAACTATAGATGACCTTTGTGTGTGTGTGGACAAGTGTACTTATCTTATTAGGTTTATGAATCATCGCTTACTTATTTTGCTTATTATTATTATATATCAATCAATGCTTGGTTTTTTTGCTTACTCTTTGGTCCTTTGCTCAATTTGGTCCTTCTTTTTTTCCTTACTCTTTTTTCGAGAATAATGCCGATGATTGAAATGTCGTGGCACACTATATATGTGAATGTGCTACGATGGGATTGTGAGCCTTGTGATATGCACAAGTCCAGTTCTTGTGCATCCTACTTGGCTCACCGTTCCATCGTAGCATATTCCTGTGTCCAACGACCTATGTATATATATGAGGCATTCTTTTCGAGTTATTTTTGTCTTTTTCGAGAATAATGCCGATGATTGAAATGTCGTGGCACACTATATATGTGAATGTGCTATGATGGGATTGTGAGCCTTGTGATATGCACAAGTCCAGGTCTTATGCATCCTACTTGGCTCACGGTTCCATCATAGCATATTCCTGTGTCCAACGACCTATGTATATATATGAGGCATTCTTTTCGAGTTATTTTTGTCTTTTTCGAGAATATGCCGATGATTGAAATGTCGTGGCACAATATATATGTGAATGTGCTATGACGGGATAGTTAGCCTTGTGATATGCACAAGTCCAGGAATTGTGCATCCTACTTGGCTAACCGTTCCGTCATAGCATATTCCTGTGTCCAACGACCTAGATAGTTATATATGAGGCATTCTTTTCGAGCTACTTTGGTATTTTTCGAGAATAATGCCGATGATTGAAATGTCGTGGCACACTATATATGTGAATGTGCTACTATGGGATTATACGCCTTGTTCTATGCACAAGTCCAGGTGTTGTGCATCCTACTTGGCGTACGGTTCCATCGTAGCATATTCCTGTGTCCAACGACCTATGTATATATATGAGGCATGCTTTTTGAGTTACTTTGGTCTTTTTCGAGAATAATTCCGATGATTGAAATGTCGTGGCACATTATATGTGAATGTGCTGCGATGGGATTGTTCTCCTTGTGCTATGCACAGGTCCAGGTGTTGTGCATCCTACTTGGCGAACAGTTCCATCATAGCATATTCCTGTGTCGAACAACCTAGTTATATATGAGGCATGCTTTTTGAGTTTGGTCTTTTTGATTTAGGAGTACTTTCTATAAGTGTATCTTCATATGCGACTTTAATTATATATGTTTTTTTCTCAATCACCGGTTAATTATTATTGTCAACTTATAGATGACGTGGTACGTCGTGTACAAGGGACGAGTTCCAGGAGTCTACGATGATTGGGAAGACTGCCGGAGACAGGTGCACCGTTTCAGCGGCAATAGCTACAAAGGTACAACACTATGGCGGAGGCGGAAGCTAGATACACGCGCTATCTAGCGGGAGTTAGGACAAGGAACCGGATGAAGACCTACACCTTCGTCGCGGCGGTGATCATGCTTATCTTCTTTGGTTATTTATCCCGCGTTTGTGTCTAGCTAGTTTAGATGTCTAGGCGAGCTTCCGAGCTCTAACTTGTTCGATCGACACATGTATTCGCATGTCACCAACTACTACTTTGTAACTTGATCGAAACAATGTAACTTAGACTATGTATTCATGTATGAGACTTGTCTATATGTATTTGTTTCAATCTTGTTTTTCATATTGTGTATTTATATATATATAATTGTATATCTTGTATCTGTGTGTGTATATCTGCTGTAATATTGTATATAATCTGGCTCGAAAATTAAAAAAAAAACAAAAAATACATCTGTGGCGCACATGGTCTACCTTCTGTGGCGCACTACACCTAAATCGCACTATGGAAGCTTAGTGGCGCACTAGGTAGTGCGCCACAGAAGATCCTAGGGGTAGCGCACCTACCCAAACATCTGTGGCGCACTAGCAGGTGCGCTACGCCTGTCTCTACACAACCGTGGCGCACTAGGCAGTGCGCCACGGCTAAGAGATAGCCGTAGCGCAAGGCCCGTGGCGCACTGCTAGTATGCCACAGATGATGTTTCCAGGTGCGCCACTAAAGGCCATTTTCCTAGTAGTGTAAACCACAAACATGTACGTGCATGTGGCTGGAGACATACATATATGTATGGGCTGCCTGATAGATTTTGCATGCTTGTCTTTTTATGGCATGAGCTAGTATCTACGTACAGTAATGGACGTCTGAGACAGAAACACAAATATATTTAGCTCTGTCACGTACAATTTTTGGTTTGTACGGTTATTTCGGTTAACAGAGAGTCAAAACCGAATTAATATTTATAAATTCGGTTAATCATATTTACTAACCGAAATTAGTTTCGGCTAATTCGGGTTCGGTGTATTCGGTTTCGGTTCCGGTTAATTCGGTTTTGGTGTTCGGTTTCGGTTTTTATGCCCACCCCTAGTTTTATGCACATGCACCTTTGATAGATGGTCTATTCTTATTGAATCTCGATTATGGAAATACACACATTAATAACATTGAAGCTAAACGTTTGAAATTGAGCGATAACTCGACCTATATGTGGCACTGTCGTCTTGGTCATATTGGAGTGAAGCGTATGAAGAAACTCCATTCCGATGGACTTCTTGAATCACTACAAGGATTCAGGACTACTGCAACAAACTTTATTGCTACAACTATATTTTGTTGCAATAAAATACAATATTGCCACAAAAATCATGTTTGCAGCAATAGTACCTACTTGTTGCCACAATTTCGGGTTGTCGCGCTACATACTCTTTTTGTTGCAATATGGGCCACATATTGCAACAAATTTGTTAGTCGTTGTAATATGGTAGCGATATTGCGACATTCATGCTTCATTGCGGGAGTTAGTCTTTTTGTTGCAATAGAGACTAGTTATTGCGACAAAACAAACAATCATGGTAATATCAAGCAAGAATTGCAACAACTTTCTCATACCACGTTAGCTAAAAAAAACTGTTGCAAAAAATGCTTCATATTGCAACAAAATAGTATTGGTCGTCATAGCAGATTTTTTCCTCGGTTTCATTATGTTGCAATAATTATTACTTATTACGACAAGTTGTAAACAAGATATTGGAAAAATTCCCTCTATAATGGCATATTGCTCCTGGTATTTTCTTCTATTATATTCCCTCCATTTTAAAATAAATGACATTTAAAACATGTTTAGTCATATTTATATCTAAACAAAACCATGTCACTTATTTTAGGACCCAGGAGTAACTTTTCTCATGATTCAGTTATCTTATTATGGAAAAGATTAGGTTATTGATTCGCCATACACCAGGTAATTGTGAACAAGTATTTGAACCGCGAATTATTTATTCCCGCGCTGAATTTTGGATTTGGCGCCCAACTTGTTTGGAATTGGGATGAGATGAATTTTGTTTTGGAGCCTATCACGCGGCCAGGATACGAAAAGTTTAGTGTTAATATGTCCCAGAACCCCTCGTATATGCCCTAGCTCGCTAGCGACCTATTCCCTCCCAGCGCCGCCTCCCGATCCACATTTCGCCGCCACCCATCGTGCGGCCGATTCCGGCGAGTCCCTCCCCGCCGACCAAAGTCTCGGCACCCCATCCTTCCACAACGACGCGTCTGTTCCGCCGCCGCGCTTCCCAACCTGATGGCGATCCAGCGGCAGAAGCATGGGCGTGCCATCCAGGTCTGGTTAGGCCGCATCAAAATCTCTAGTTCCCGATGCTACTCTAGAACATCCTTGTCCCACTCCAGCAAGGCGACACAGTCGCGGCAGAGGCATGGGCGTCAGAACTTCTCTCTGCCTCCTATATCGTCAGAGGTACAAATTTTTGTAGAAAGACAGTGGTAGTTACCCAAGAAGGGTACAAAGTTGTCGGCGGCTGTCTAAACGCACTAGAGGTCATATGCCGAACTTCAGATTGCTACCGGAATTCTACCCTAGAGATCACGATCTGATGATCACATCTCAGTGTTCCGCCGACAGTGTCTCTCTGGTCGCCCCTCCATCGCAGCATACGTTTTGATGGGGTCGCTCAGAGCAAGAGGTAATTAAACCACACCGTGCCCTACTTTATGCGATTTAGTCAAACAGGATTCCATTAGATAATGGTATGCTCTGTACTAAGGATCGCCAGGTACTAGTTTGATCTTCTTTGAATTCCAGTATATATAACATTCATGTTTCTATTACTTCTCTATATGTTATCTGAATTGAACATTCAGACCTTACTTTTTTTAAAGCAGAACACCTACCGGATCAGATCTTGGTTGATTCTAGTACAACAGCGACATATATTTGATTTTTGACCTTGTTGGATGAGTAGTACAGAAAAACAACTATTTCTAGTTTTGTTTCTATCTGTCATTAATTAGTTTTTCTCTGAATTATAAGATTCATTTTTTTGGTAAAGATCTGATGGATTTGATATTTGTTTGGAGTAGCTCTTCATATGCTGAACCAATGTTTCTCTCATTAGATTGATTCACCATTATATGCTACTGCCAATTATGATTTTTCTGTAACATAGTGTAGATGTCAAGTTTAGAAGTGTGAGCTTTATTTTATTTTCCAAATTGAGAATTGTAAGACTAAAAGCACACATACGTACTGCATTTTCTAATCATGGTTTGAGGTGCTCAACCGCTTACTTTTTATGGATTACTTATGTCCTGCAAACAGGAATCATGATGAGAGCTGAGTCATGGCATCTATCTAGTACAGGTTCAGTAGAAATTCAAGATTAGCTGCACAAAACATTTTTTTTCTTGTAAGCACTTGTCCAAGCCAAATACTATCTGTTAGTACAATTATATTTGAGTGATATTTTAAAATGTTTACAACTGAATATCCATCTCTGATACTGCAGTAACACCTAATCTCAAGTTTAGGTGCTTTGCTTACATTATAGAGAGGGTGGATAGTTTGTAGCCCAACTGAACCGTGAGTTGATGCTTGCAGGAGGAGCGGTGGCTTCTGCACCTCTTCCTCGAGCAAAGGTCTTGAACCTGTTGTGCTGAAGCACAAATGGTACTGGTGTTGTGGCCTCGCTGTCTGGTTTCACCACTGACGACTCTCGTTGACAGCCACAACGTTGTTGACGTTGCCAGAGAGGACCACACCCCCATCGCCGGTGTCCTGCTGCTCGGTCTGGACAACCAAGGCTTCCTCAAGCAGGTGTGTACGGCTTCTTGATCTATTGCACTCCTTCGATGAAGGAAATATTTGTTTTGCAATAAATACACCGAGGAGATAACATGTTGATCATTGTTGCCTCAAGTCAATAGTGATTTGTAGTTCATCGATGCTGGATATCAAATTGGAGTAATGATGTCGTACTTGTAACTTGTTTGTTTAGTAATTTTGTGTAGGTAGATTTCTCCCTTGCTTATCATCTAATTTTTGTGCAAACATTCGTAGAACACATGATGTGAATATTTAGTGGCCAGCCGTCAACTGCGGTCAAAAATTGAGGAACTAGGTTGTGCCTCCTCCAGCTGCGGTAGTAGGACGCAGCCTGGTCTGACCGGCATTGGAGGGGCTGGTCACGCGCGGGTGATGACATCTCTACCCAGCGAAGAGGAACTGAGAAAGGTTATTCGGTCCATTGTTGGACTGCTTTCCTGAGATGACATAGTTAATAAACCGAGTGAATAAGTTGTTACAGAGACTAAGAGACTGAGTTTTGAGTCGTTAGAAATGGTAAACTTCATAACTATGAGGTTATTTAAATATTTTGATTTGTTTATTGCAGGAATCGAAGGAATTAGCTGGACTGGACTCTAGAGTATACAAACAGCTTAGTCTTGCACTTAATGACGATAGCATATTCAGTATGTTGAATGATTGATAAATTATATTTCAGTTTCATTTGATGGATATTTACTATGTGCATAATGTATTTATGAATCTACATCATATATGTATGGTTCGAATTATGTAATTAAATGCATATACTTTTTTCTGTTACACTCGGCTATTACCACAAACCTAGTTTTGGTTGGAACACGATAGCACCACGAAATATTTTATATTGTTGCAATAATTGCCTTAGCTTATCGCCACGAAAGATTGTACCCCACGAAACAAGTGTTGTTGTCATAGGTTATTGCAACTAATGTCTATTGCCATGAATAGTAATTGCCACGCTTTATTATATTGTTGCATTAAGCTATTACAACAAACCAAATTGTGGCAGCAGAGGCATGTTGCCATGGAGGAAAATGTGGCAACTCGACACGTGATTGTTGCAATAGCTTACTTTATTGCCATGATTGGTTTTTTGTGGGAATAACCTATTACCATGCATCTTGTCGCAACGACTGGCAACGAATGACATATCGTGGCAATAGGTACTTATTGCAACGAATAATGTCGTTGCAATAAACCAAAATTCTTGTAGTGAATCACTTGATTTTGAATCACTTGAAAGATGTGAAGCATGTCTGATGGGTAAAGTGACTAAGACTCCATTTTCTGGTATGATGGAGCGCGCTACGGACTTATTGGAAATCATACAGGTTACTGCCAAGTAAGGAACTTATTCGGCTATAAGCTCTGAGTTAGAACCTATCCTTTATTTTCTCCTACCAAGTTTGCATGTCAGATTTTCGATCCCTAGACCTTGAGGTTACTGCCAAGTATGGCATTTATTTGGCTATAAGCTCAACCACATGCATACATCTTCTGACTAGATCTTTTCTGTGTAGCTCACGCATAACGAGCGTACCAAGGTGCATCAAGCTCTCATCTGGGAGTATCGAAAGCTTGAACTTGATCACCAAGATCTGAAAGTTGAGGCTCAGGGCCAAGGTATTTTTTCTTACTCGGCTTGCTTTTACTTGGTAGATCTATCTTTGTTTCATCCTCTTGAATCTTTATCATTGTCTCTTCACAACTTCTGCCCAATCCACCATAGATGCGCTGCATAAACAAATCAGCGACACCGAAAATAATTCCCTTTTCCTTAGGAATTTTTTGTATGCTTAGTATTCACTCCTTTTCATTTTTATCTAGGCAAAACCGAGATGGCTTGTTGTTACTGAAGAGTCACATGTTATGAATAAGCAGATCAGCACCAGGTCGAACTCCAGAAGGAGCGAGACGAGGTGAACCGGCTGAAGCAGTAGGTACCGTTCGATCAAGCTGCACGAATCTTGACGCTTGGAGATGATAAACAATAACCGTGGTGGAATTTTCACCTTTTACCTCATTCTCCTCGCATCATCTTCTTCCTCCAGTCGCGTGCCTCCTCGAGCTCTCCGCGAGAACTCTCAAAAAAACCCTAGCTCCAATCTACACCAGTGACCTCCGTACCTACTCCATGGCAAGCAGCAGCACTTCCCCTTCGATGGCGGCACCGAGCGAAGCCGCGGCGAAGCCGGCGAGCTCCGTCGTCATGCCCCCAGAGGGTTTGGTCATCCCCGCATCGGCGGTGATCGAGTCCACCAGCGGCGACCTTAATCTGGCGGTGCTGGAGCCTTTGGAGGACGAACTGGACTCGCACAAGGGCGACTGGCGCGGCTCAGATATCACAGACCGTGATATCCAAGAGTTGATCGCCGAGGGCTACCTCCCTACGACGGAGGGGCTCGCCTGGCAGGCGGCGCCGGCCGGCAAGGTGACACCTTCTCCCTAAGCCGGAGAAAAGGTGTACCTCAAAGCCCAACTGGTACGCGGCGTCTCCCTGCCCATCTCCAACTTCTTCCTCTCTGTCTTGAACCATTATAGGGTCCAGCCCCAGAACCTTTCCCCCAATAGTATGTTAGTGCTTAGCAACTACGCGGCGCTCTGTGAGGGATACTTAGGGATAAGGCCTAGGTTAGACCTCTTCGTGTACTTCTTCACCATCAAACGTGAAGCTGGACATAGCAAGGAAGATCTTAGGAACTGCGGCACCATAAGCTTCAAGATTTGACCTGGCCGGTGGTTCCTCGACATCGTCGGCCACGAGTCCTGCAAAAACTAGCAACAGACGTACTTTTACGGCCCAGACATTCCTCTGGCTGGCCGACAAGTTACGTACCCGGACTTCGTTGATGGAGCCGCCGCTGAAGCCTCGTCATGGAGATACCAGGCCTCCCTTCCCTCCGACCTCGACGCTTCTCGCGCTATAAGGTGGATCGAATGGTTTTTAGAGACGAGTTTGATCGGCTTGGACCTAGCCATGTGCTGGTTCATCAGGCGAATCCAACCTCTGTAGCACCGCGCGAAGCTCATGCACGAGTATACCAGCGACAGAAGGGATAGTCTCCGCATATCCGTGGACAACTTCTCGAGCGACTCCGTCAAGCTCCGCCTTAAGGACATCGTCAAGGTGAAGGATAAGAAGCGTGGCTTCACCATCACCTACGACATGTTCGTAGACGGCAAGTGCCCAAAGGTAGGTATTAATTTCCGTATATGACATATACTCCAGTTCTTCCATCTTGCATATGTCATCTTATCTAACACGGTGATTTCTCACTTAACAGCTTAGCGATCTAGAGGAGGGCAACTTGGCTGCCCAAATCTATGATCCAAAGATGAAGGAAGTCACGGTCGTGTCCGACGACGAAGCTCCGTTGGCGCAGAAGCGGAAGAGCTCCACCTCTGACGCTGCCGATGGAGGCAAGAAGAAGAAAACGGAGGGTGGAGCCTCCAAAAAGACTACCGCCGCCCTGGAGGCGGAAAAGAGAAAAGTTACTGGGATCCCCTTTGCCAAAGCACCCCCACTTGTGTAAGCTTCTCATTCTCCGACATTGTCTATTTATCTGTCTTGCTCCTGTACTTATGCATTTTGCACATTTTAGGAAGAAAGCCACGACCAGCCTCAAGAAGACCTCCAAAACATCGGGGGCTTCTCGAAATATTAAGGACATGCTGCATCGCGACGCCTCCCCCGCCATCGCCCCTGCCACTCCTGCCGTCAAGCCCGCATCTGCCCCGACAAGCTCACAAGCTAAGGAGGCATCAGGCCCTTCCGCCATGGAAGTGGATTCTGGCGCCTCTACCGAGCTTGCTGTTGTCGGCGAGCAGGCGACGCAGGAGAGTACCGCCCAGCAAATGGCTAAAGCTCCGGCTAAGGATGCCATCGGTGGCGGCAAGGCGGTGGTGGAAGCTAGTACTTTTGCCGAAGGCGGCGCCCTTGCTCCCCAGAAACCTTTTGAGTTCCCAAAGATAGTCTACCTGGCACTTATGCCGAGTAGCACAACTCTGGTTCCTGGAGCAGCACCGACATATCCGACGTGCGGTCTTGAGGAGCTCCTCCGACAAGCAGAAATCTTGCGGGGAAACAACATCTCCTTTGGCAAGCTGCTAGCCGAGAGCGCTACAAACCTCAAGATCATTGCACTTGTAAGTTTTATTTGCCTTTTGCATTTCATATGAGTATCCCACTGTAGCCCCCGAGGATGTAGACGGAAAACCATAGGCTTTTGCGTCTAGATGATATAAGAGTGACTAAGCTAGAAAACTTCTCACTGTAGCCCCCAAGCATGCAGATGGAATGAATTATTCCGACTAGATGCTTTAAGAGTATCATACGCAGTGTTTGTAAATTTCAGTACTGTAACCCCCAAGCTTCTAGTTGTAACTGAATTAGTTCCGACTAGATGCTTAAAGAAAGCTAGGCACATAGTTGAGTTAAAAACTTTATACTGTAGCCCCCAAGCTTCTAATCGAAAACTGAATTAGTTCCGACTAGATGCTCAAAGAAAAGCTAAGCATGTTGCTAGGTTAAAAACTCTCGCTGTAGCCCCCGAGCGTCTAGGTGGAGGATTTACGGCTAGGTGCTCCAAGCAGACTAAACAACATTTTAACTTTGTCCTTTTTTCCACAGAACGAGAATGCTCGGAGGGGCATGGCAAATGACAAGTACCAGAAGATGCGCACGGATATTGAAGCCGAAAAGGGTAAAACTGCCATCTTGAAGGAACATATCATAAAAAACAAGAGAATGTTTTCTTTTTGCGCATTCCATATTGGTTTTGTGCATATATTCTCTGAGTACTCACTGTGTACTTTGGTTTCTCCGACTTTGCAGAACATGTTGCCAAGGCCAAGGACATTGTCGAGCAATCCAAGCATATTCAGCAGCTGGATAGCGAGAACAAGATCCTTAAGGAGGAGAGGAAAGACATGCTGAAAATGCATGAGGAGTCAATGAAGGCCCTGCAGGACTCCGCCACCGAGAAAATCAATCGCTTGAAGGAGGAGATTGCGATCTTAAAAGATCAGAAGCAAGCTGCCGATGAGCAAAATCAACGCCATAGCGAGGCGTATAAGCTCCTCCAACAAGAGAAAGAATCCTTGGCAGACACCCTCTAGAAAGATAAGGCCAGCATCTTCAGTAAGTTTTCTCCATCTTGGATTTATGTAGTCCGGATACTTTGAATTGTTGAACTCATGCGCTCCTTGTCGGAATTTGCAGCTCCTATGGGTTTAACCCGATCGCCTCCTCCAGCCAAGGAATGCATGGTTCTTGCTGGCAACTTCATCAACACCGCCATCACGCAAGCCAAGGAGATTGCCAAGCCCCTCCAAATAAACATCAAAGCATCGGACTCCGTGGCGAAGTACTCGGAGATTTTGCGCCGAGCCCCCGAGCGTATCACAAGCTGGAAAGCTTCATGTGCACAGGCTGGCGCTGTCAATGGTGAAGGCACACTATGAAGATGCCGACATCGACACAGTGACTTCTGGCATTCCCGACGTAGACAATGATGGCAAAGAGATTAATCATGAAGCCATCTTGTCATCGCTCATGGGTTATGACACCAGAGTTTCCGAGTTGGTGGACGTCGACGTTTTCATGCCTATGAACATCATCGACAGCGGCGACCAAGGTTCCTCTGAGTCCCACCACAGCGCCGACTTCGAGGGTGGCTCTCTGGCTGGTGATGATGCTGCCTCCAAGTCACCTGTGCCAAAGGAGTGAAAGAACAACTTTGTAACATTTGTTTCACCTTTGGTGTACATGTGGAAAAAACTTTGTTTATGTAACTTAAGGCGGAAAACAATGGTTGTTATTTCCTGCTACTCAAGAACTAGTTTCTAGCATGTATATATTTTTTAAGCAAGTGCTGGCTTATCCATTACTTTGGTTCTTATGCTTGACTTTTCGTGAGTCGGAAGACTCGTTGTCGGAACCATGCGCTTAGGTGATGATTCCCAATGGCACCGTCAATAACCTGAGCACAAAATCACCGACAATAAGTGCCAAAAGTCACTACTCCAGAATCCACATAAAAAGGACAAAGAATGTGTAGACCAGAAAACTTAAGCTAACGCCCGTAGGCGGAATTTTCACAAGTGCAAACGCAATACTTGTGCATAAAGGATTCACATGATCCAAAAATGAACACTAAAGGAGGTAAAAGACTCAGAAATATGAGTGAACCAAAGAGCTTTCTTTCATTGATCATATAAGAGATACACAATTAGATAAAAAATGCTAAGTGTAAAAAGGACGTAGTTGTGCTATGTTCCATGGCCGATCAAGCTCTGGGTAGTCATCATCCGGGTCACGTCGCTTACGCTTATGATCCTCGTTGGGTCTATCCTTCAGTTCACGATTGTCAACGAGGTAGTAAGACCCATTGAGTAGCGCCTTGCTTATGATGAACGGTCCTTCCCATGGCGGGGATAGTTTGTGCGACTTCTTTTGCTTAAGTCGGAGCACCAAATCCCCCTCTTTAAACGAGCGATGCCGAACACGGCGACTATGGTAGCTGCGTAGCTTCTGCTGGTAGATGGCGGATCTTTGGCATGCCAAAACACGCTCTTCCTCGAGAAGGTCCACATCTAGGCGTCTGGATGCTTCAGCGTCGTCTTCGTCGTAGGCGGCAACTCTTGGTGCATCGTGAAGGATGTCGGAAGGCAGGATGGCTTCTGCTCCATAAACCATGAAGTAAGGGGTGTAGCCGGTGGATCTGTTGGGTGTAGTTCGTAAACTCCACAGCACAGACGACAATTCTTCCGCCCAGGCTCCAGCTGCTCTATGTAGCGGTGCCTCGAGACATGGCTTGATTCCCTGCAGAATTAATCCATTGGCTCGCTCAACCTGACCGTTGGATTGTGGATGTGCCACAGATGCAAGGTCAAGTCGGATGCCTTTCTCCCAACAATAAGCCTCCACTTCTCTGAGTGACAAATTGCTGCCGTTGTCGGTGATAATGCTATGTGGGAGACCAAATCTCACCACTAGATCCCGGACAAACCTGAGGGCAGTTGCCCCATCAAGCTTTCTAATGGGTTTAGCTTCTATCCATTTAGTGAATTTATCAACTGCTACAAGCAGATGCGTAAACCCACAAGGTGCCGTCTGTAACGGTCCCACCATGTCTAGCCCCTAGACTGCAAATGGCCAAGTTATTGGTATTGTTCGCAGTTCTTCAGCAGGAACATGTGGTTGTCGGGCATAATACTGGCATCCCATGCATGTCTCAACTAGCTTGTCGGCGTCCGCCTTCGCGGTCAGCCAGTAGAATCCTTGCCGGAAGGCTTTCGCGACCAACGATCGAGGAGCGGCGTGATGCCCGCAATCTCCGAGATGGATCTCGCGTAAGATTTCCATACCTTCTAGCTGGGAAACACATTTTAGGTATACACCAGTAGTGCTCCTTTTGTAGTGTTGCCCATTGATTATGGTATAACCCTTTGCTCGTCGTACTATTTGTCGTCTTTCGACTTCGTCGTCGGGCAAAGTTCCGTGTTCGAGATATTCTATGAACGGTTTTGTCCAAGCCGGAGGGACCTTAGTCACCATGTTGACGAAAGAGTCAGCTCTATCCGGGTTGTCGATGTTGGCTCCCTTCACAGATGGTGTGCGCAGATGCTCTAGGAAAACTCCTGGCGGAATTTGCTTGCACCCTGATCCAAGATTAGACAGCAGATCAGCCGCCTCGTTTTGCTCCCTAGGTACATACTTGACTTCGTAGCCCAAGAAGCTCTTGGCTATCTCGTCCACTTCGTCTCGATATGCCGCCATCATAGGGTTCCGCGCATTCCAGGTGCCAGCCACCTGCTGGGCAACCAAGTCAGAATCTCCACAGCAAACTATGCGCTTGATGCCAATATCCTTGGCTACACGTAGTCCGTGAATGAGTGCTTCATACTCCGCCATGTTGTTTGTAGCCTCAAAGTGGATCTGCAGAACGTAGTGTAGCTTGTCTCCTGTTGGTGACTGTAGCAATACACCAGCCCCCGAGCCGTTGAGAAGCTTTGATCCGTCAAAGTGCATCACCCAGTACTCTGGTTCCGGCAACGGAGTAGCATCTGGCATCTCCGTCCAATCTGCAACAAAATCCACCAAGGCTTGTGATTTTATAGCGTCGCGTCTCTTGTAGGTGATCTCGAAGGCGGCAAGCTCAATGCCCCACTTCGTGACCCTTCCTGTAGCGTCGCTGTTGTTGATAATGTCGGACAGTGGAGTCTTGCTCACCACTATGATTGGGTGCTCCTGAAAATAATGCCTCAGCTTGCGAGAAGCAAGGAATACTCCATAAGCTATCTTCTGGTAGTGCGGGTAACGCTGCTTGAACTCCGTCAAGAGCTCGCTCACATATTAAACTAGTCGTTGAACTCTGTGCTCATAACCTGGTTCCTTCCGCTCTACCACGACGACGATGCTGATTACCCGGTTGGTTGCCGCCATGTAGATTAACTGGGGTTCTCTAGGCTCGGGTGCTGCAAGGATGGGCGCTGAGGAAAGAATCTCCTTGAGCTGCTTCAATGCTGCATCTGCCTCGTCTGTCCATGTGAATTTGTCCACCTTTTTCAGCAACTTGTACAGCGGCAGAGCCTTCTCTCCAAGTCGGCTGACGAACCGACTAACTGCTGCAACACAACCTGTTGGTCGTTGAATGTCCTTTAGGCATGTTGGACGGTTTATGTTTAAGATGGCCTTGATTTTCTCTGGATTGACCTCGATTCCGCGTTGGGAAACGATGAAACCCAACAATTTTCCAGCTGGAACCCCGAAGACACACTTCTTAGGGTTAAGCATCATGTTGTATTTCCGGAGATTATCAAAGGTTTCTTTTAAGTCGGAGATTAAGTCGTTTGACTTTTTAGACATCACCGCGATATCGTCCACATAGGCGTGAACGTTCCGACCAATTTGGTCGTGGAGGCAGCGTTGCATTGTCCGCTGGTACGTAGCACCTGCGTTTTTCAGCCCAAAGGGCATCGTGACATAGCAAAACGTGCCATATGGGGTAGTGAACGAAGTGGCCAATTGGTCCGACTTCCTCATCTTGATCTGGTGGTATCCTGAGTATGCATCGAGAAAACACAAAAGCTCCGAGCCAGCCATCGAGTCAATGAATTGGTCAATGCGAGGCAATGCAAACGGATCTTTGGGACATGCTTTGTTCAAGCCGGTGTAATCAACGCACATTCTTAATTTATCGGTTCCCTTTTTGGGGACAAGTATAGGATTGACCACCCATCGGGTGTGAGGGACTTCTCGGATAAATCTAGCTTTTAGTAACCTAGCTATCTCTTTGCCAATGGCGCGTCACTTCTCATCTCCAAAGCATCGTAGAGGTTGTTTCACTGGTTTGCATTTTGGATCAATGTTTAAGTTGTGCTCAGCAAGTTCCCTAGGTACACGTTTCATGTCGGCAGGTTGCCAGGCAAAGATGTCCCTATTCTCACGGAGGAACTCGACGAGCGCTCTTTCCTATTTGGGATCCAGGTTCGTCCCAATGGCGGTGACCTTGGAGGCATCGCCTACCACAAGTTCCACCGACTTGGTCTCGATGGCGGCCTTGAACGTAGGAGCGGAGTCAGAGATCTGCTTCTTCGACGCGGGCATCTCTGAGTCATCGACCTTGCTCTGTATCTCTTTGAATTCTTCGCTATAGAGGACATCTTCTGCAACGACTGCTTCATTGATCTCGCAGTCCCTTGCCTTGGTAAAGCTTCCGGATACGGTGATGACACTGTTTGGTCCGGGTATCTTGAGTTTGTTGTAGACGAAGCATGGCTTGGCCATGAACGTGTGGAATATGTCGCGGCCGAATATGACGTGGTACACGCTCTTGAAGGGGACCACCTCGAAGGTCATGCGCTCTTGGCGGTAATTGTTAACATCGCCAAAGGCAACCTGAAGTGTAATGCACCGAAGGGACCGAGCCTCCCGACCAGGAACTACGCCGTGGAAGATTGTGTTGGTCCGCCTTAGGTTTGCCTCTGTCAAGTTCATCTTCTGCAGTGTATCCAGGTACATGATGTTGATGCTGCTTCCACTATCCACCATACACTTGGTGAACTCCACACCGTCAATCAAGGGGTTGATGACCATGGCGTACTGGTTCTCCGTAGGTATAAGATCTGGGCGGTCCGTCCTGTCCCAAGTTATTGGAACTTCCGACCAGCGCAGGTACTGGGGAACTGGGGGAGAGTTTCCATCAGGATCCTCAAAGAGGTCTTCTGTTGTCGGACAGTGGGGGTGCCAAGGAAAGTGTGGTAGACTGGTGCCTTCTTTGCGAAGGGGTTCTTGCCCTTGTCGTCGCCCTTGTCGGCGTGCTTGGGGTCAACGTCCACGTCCATGTCACTTGAATCCTTGGACTCCTCCTCCTTTCCCTTGCCCTTGCCTCGCGGTCTGTTCTTCTGACTTTGCTTGTAGCCGGACTCCGGGTCTTCCTTAAGGTCGTTGACGAACTTGCAGTGTCGATTGGTGATGGGGATATGCCTACCGGGGTATACCCAGCAGGACATTTCTGACTGGCCCAGATGCTGGCGAGTGGGCCTGCGGGACGGCGACTGGATCAAGACCTGGCATGGACTCAAGCGACTGGAAGCTGAAGGCCCAGAAGCGTGGATAGGCCCAGTCGGATTAGGTTAAACGGTCGCTGAAACCTTAACTGATTCGGTTGAGATTTGTAAACCCTAGGGGGGTGAGTCTATAGAAACCGCCCTAGAGGGCGCGTAGAGGATACGTTCCATCATACACCCAAGCGACTCGCTGCCTAGCCGCCGAGCTCGCCCCATTGTACTTCCACCATAATACAATCTAGCAGGAGTAGGTCTTTACCCTCCGGGGGGGCGAACCTGGGTAAATCCTTGTGTCTCCTCCCTTATCTCGCACCGCAGATGGCTGGCCGCCCTTGCCCCATGTTCTACTACTCGCTGCCGATTGCAGCATCTGCCGTGGTCATTCCCACGACAGTGGCGCCCACCGTGGGGCCTGGCCGGTCTGGCCGGTGTTCTGCAGCGAGATCCAATATACCCATCAACGAGTCGATCGCCACCGGCCGCATGATAGCGATCGGCGAGATGCTCCAAATCTTGCCGAGCAGCTACGTCCCGGCGGCGCGATCCATCACGCATAGCATGATCCTGCCGGTCGGCACGATCAGTCTCTTCGTCGTCCTCACCGACGTCATCGTCTCGGAGGACTCGGCTCGCATCCGCGAGTCGCCGCCACGCGACCGGCTCTCTAAGAGTCAGGTCCGCACGATCCACCGCCTCGCCTCCGAGTACGACTCAGCCCACAGCGACATGGCTGAAACCACCGTGGCCGCGGAAGACGCGGCCCTCAACGACGACGCCGACTCGGCGACCCCGGTGTCACTCGCCGGATCCATCGTCGCCGCGTCGCCCGCGGGCTCCATCACCCAGGTCTCCAACATCGGAGACTATTGAGGATCCCTCCATCCTTGGGATCTTCGACTCCGGGTCGGAGAATTCCGCCGATCTCCGCGACGGGACCGGCCGCCATGCCGCGACCTACATGGCGACTGGCGCCGACCCGCCGGAGGATCCATTCTCCACTCCGATCCCTCCCAACGCAACGGTAACGGAGGTCGAGGAACTCCACCTGAAGCTGGCGGAAGCAGTCCGCAAGGAGCAAGCCGAGCGCGAAAATTTTTGCCTCGAGCAGGTGACGGCGCAGGAGCTGTCGCGCTACCACCAGCAAAGAATCAGGTCGCGCCTGAACCCCACCGTCCAGGGGCGCGCCCTGAATTTGGACGACGAGAGAGACCCGGCCCGCGCGGCCGAGCGCGCGATCTGCGAGAACGCGCCACCGGGAGGAAGCGCCCGGCCCCCACCAGGGTCAACGGCGAATGGCGCCCCACCACCACCCAACCACGCCCCCCCAGGGACCAGCCGCGGATCGTGGTCTCCTCACGAAAGCGAGACGCGAACGGCCTACCACCGTTCTCCACCCCGATGGACAACCTCGTCGCGGGCCGAGCAGCAGTCGACAACATCGCGGCCACCGGCGACGGCGCCCTACAGATCCAGTACGCCAAGGCCTTGCTCACAAAGGCGGTCGAGCAACAAAACGCAGGCGTCGACTCACAGGGTCGGATGTACTCGCATTCATCGGGTAGCAGAGCGGCCTCAAGCGGCCGCCCCATGGCGGCAAAAACCCTCAACTACCCGCCACCCGAACCACTGCAGCTCCAACACCGACCTGCGAACGCGGCACTCTCCACCAACGACCCCCGGCCGGCGACCAACTTCGTCGCCGCCAACGGTCAGCCCGTCGACGCCCGCACCCATATCATCAACAACCAGAGCTGGCGCGCACGCCAGCCGAACGACCTGCGGCATACCCTAACCAACCGCCGCGACGGCGAGCCGAGGGGGTTGCTAAGCCGACTCGGTCCCTGGTGCTTCGGACCGATGATCCGAGGCGAAAGATACCCGGCGAACTTCAAAGCGCCGAAGGAAATAGAGAAGTACGACCCCTCGTATGATCCCTCTGTGTGGCTGGATACCTACCTCATGGCAATGGGGATCGCCGGCCACACCGATCTACTAGCCTCCCGCTACCTCCCCCTGATGATGGAGGGGGCGTGCAGGTAGTGGATCAACACTCTCCCCGCGGATAGCATCGACTCCTGGGAAGAGATGCGCGATGCCTTCGTTAGGCACTTCGAGGGTTCATACACCCGCGCCACCACCATCGAGGACCTAGAACGATGCGTCCAGGGACCTCGCGAGTCGACCCGCAGCTGGGTCCAACGGTGGCAAGAACTGTGGTACAACGCGGTCGGTATCCACCCAGACACCGCAATCCACTGCTTCAAGACCTCGTGCCGCTATGAGCCCCTGGTCGCCAAGCTCAAACGAGCATACCGCACACTCGACAACATACCGGATCTCCTAGAGATCGCCAAAAGATACGCGGAGGAAGACCCAAACCAAGAAACCGACGATGAGTCGGGAGGACAACGCCGCACGAGCGGCAACGACAACGGACGACGATCCGATCTACGCTACAACAACACTCGCCTCACCGGGAAGCGCCGCAGTGACGGGCGAGTCGACTTCGTCGCCAACGCTGGGTACACGCAGCGTGAGCCCAAGAGCTTCCGCCGCGACGGGAGGCAACACCGCGACGGCGGCAACTACAAGGCGAAGCCAAGGTTCGACCCCGTGGCCCTCCTTAACCAACCTTGTGTATTTCACAGCAGGGAAGGAAAGCCCGCTACACACACGACCGCCGACTGCCACTCTCTCAAGGAGATCGAGAAGGCACGACGAGCGCGGGAAGACCCCGACAACAACCCGCCAAACGGCGGAAAATTCGGCAACGTGGCGGGCTTGCTCCACACCTTCACAGGCTTCAATATGAAGCGCGAGAAGAAGGTCATCGCCCGCGCGGTCGCCGTCAACGTGGTGGCCCAGGTGGACGTTCCTCAACTGGTCGGAGCAACCAATCACTTGGAGCTGCCATGACCAATTGCCACGAATCGAGTACCCAGGCCGAGTCGCCCTGGTGGTCAAGCTCAAGGTGGGAGACTAATGGCTCCCCAAGACATTGATGGACGGCGGCAGCTCCATCAACATCCTGTACCTGGACACCTTCAGGCGACTGCGGCTCCCGCAATCGATGGTCAAGACGACCTACACCACATTCCACGGCATCGTCCCCGGTCGGAAGGCGTACCCGATCGGCAAGGTCACACTGCCAGTCACCTTCGGCACACCGGCAAACTTCCGCACCGAGCGGATCGTCTTCGAACTGGTGCCCTTCGACAGCCCCTACCACTGCGTCCTGGGGCGCCAGGCGTTCGCCAAGTTCATGGCAGCGCCCCACTACGCGTAGAACGCGATGAAGCTCCCCGGACCGCGTGGCGTCATCACCATCCACGACGACCCCGACATGGCCGCCGAGTGTGAGGCCAAAGGAGCCGAACTCGCTGACGCCATCATCGTGGCAGAGGCCAGCCACGCCGACGAGCTCGCCAAATACGCGAGCGGGGTCAACAACGACGACCCCACTATACTAAAGAAGCCTAACTCGGAGGGCGGCAACACCTCAGCCTTCGAGGCAACGACGCATACCCGCACCATCGAGCTGGTCCCAGGCGACTCCATCCAGACAGTGATGATCGGGACGTGCATGAGCCCAGCATAGGAAGGCGCGCTCATCGAGTTCCTCTGTGAGAACAGGGACATCTTCGCATGGAAGCCCTCTGACATGCCTGGTGTACCTAGGGAACTCGCTGAGCACAACCTCAATGTCGACCCCAAAGTGCGACCTGTCAAACAATCGCTGCGGCCCTTCAATGAAGAGCGCCGCCGAGCAATCGCCGAGGAGGTGCAGCGTCTACTCGCTGCAGGCTTCATCCGACAAATCAAATACTCCAAGTGGCTGGCAAACCCAGTCCTGGCCGAGAAGAAAAATGGGACCTGGAGGATGTGTATCGATTACACAAACTTAAACAGCGCCTGCCCGAAGGAACAATTCGTCCTCCCGCGGATCGACCAAATAATCGATTCCACAGCGGGCTCGGAGTCGCTATGCTTCCTCGACGCCTAATCTGGGTACAACCAGATGAAAATGGCCATTGAGGACAAAGAGAAGACGGCGTTCATCACGCCATTCGGAGCCTTCTGCTACACTGCCGTGACCTTCGGCCTCAAGAATGCCGGGGCGACCTACCAGCGGTGTATGCAGGAGTGCCTTGCGAGCCAAATTGGCCGCAATATCCACGTCTACATCGACGACGTGGTAGTGAAGTCCGCTCGCCAGAGCGACTTACTCACTGACCTGGCGGAAACATTCGCCAACCTGCGGAGATACAAGATAAAGCTAAACCCAGGCAAATGCACCGTCGTTGTACCAGCAGGGCAACTACTGGGATACGTCGTCTCCAAGCGCGGGACCGAGGCGAATCCCACCAAGATCGACACGATCGCTCGACTCGGCAAACCCGAGTGCCTGCGTGACGTCCAGAAGCTGGCCGGGCGAGTCGCGGCTCTCAGTCGCTTCATCCCCCGATTGGGCAAAAAGGCGATGCCCATATACTGCCTGATGCGCAAGAACCCCACCTTCCAGTGGGACAAGGAGGCGGACGATGCGCTCCGCGACCTCAAGAAGGTGCTACTCGCAGCACCGCTACTCGCTGTCCCCGTCGACAAGGAACCCATGCTGGTCTACGTCGCGGCTTCCGAGCGCGTCGTCAGCGCCCAGTGCAGCGACCAGTGTACTATATCAGCGAGGTCCTCATAGAGTCGCGCCAGAGCTACCCGCAATACCAGAAACTGGTATACGCGGTCTTCAGAGCACAGCGGCGACTGCCACACTACTTCCAGGACCCGATAACGGTCGTCTCCTCAACACCGTTGCAGGACATCATCCGCAACCGTGAGGCGACAGGGCGAGTTGCCAAGTGGGCCGTTGAGATCGGCGTCCACAACATCAAGTACGAGCCGCGCAAAGCGATCAAGTCGCAGGCTCTCGCGGACTTCATCGCCGACTGGGAGGAGGCCCAGCAGCCAGAAAAGCTGCCATACCTCCACTACTGGAGTTTACACTTCGACGGCTCCAAGAATGCGGACGGTGCAGGAGCAGGGATCGTGCTAACCTCTCCGAAGGGCGACAAGCTACGCTACGTCCTCTGCCTCGACTTCACCCCTTGCACCAACAACATGGCCAAGTACGAGGCACTACTCCACGGCATGCGAGCTGCCAAGGAGATGAATGTCAACCGCCTACGCTGCTACGAAGACTCCGACCTCGCCGCTGGACAAGTCGCCGGCACCTGCAACGCCGTCTCCCCCACCATGGCGGCATACCGCCAAGCAGTGGACAAGCTGGGCGGACACTTCGCATGCTACTCCGTCGAGTGGATCGACGGGCGGAAGAACGAGGAGGCCGACGCACTCTCTCGTATCGGCTCGGCTCGACTCGCCCACCCGCCGGCGTCTTCCTCGACACCATCACCAAGCCTTCCGTCTCTCCCCCAAGGGAGATCGACATCGGAGTCCCGCTGCAACCAGAGGTAGCCCTGGTCGCACTCATCGCCGAGCCAGAGGACTGGACTACGCCGTATATCGCCTACCTGGAGGGAGGCACCTTGCCAGCAAACGAAACAGACGCCAGGATGATAGCACGCCGCTGCAAGTCCTTCGTCATCATCGACGGCGAGCTCCACAAGCGCAGCGTGACCGGCGTGTTCCAACGCTGCGTCCAACCCGCCGAAGGACGCAAAATCCTCCACGACATCCACTCCGGCGACTGCGGCCACCACGCCGGCGCCCACTCTCTGGTCACAAAGGCTATGCGACATGGCTTCTACTGGCCCACCACACACGCAGACGCTGTCGACATTGTCCAGCGGTGCGTCAGGTGCCAGAAATACGCCAACCAGACCCACGTGCCGAGTTCGGCGCTCAAGACAATCCCCATCACCTGGCCGTTTGTCGTGTGGGGTATGGACATGGTAGGCCCTTTCAAGAAGGCCCCCTCCGGCTTCACCCACCTCCTGGTCGCAGTCGACAAATTCACAAAATGGGTGGAGGCCAAGCCAGTCCGGAAATGCGACGGGAAGACCGCCACCAAGTTCCTACGCGAGATCATCTATCGCTATGGGTTCCCAAACAGCATCATCACGGACAACAGCACCAATTTGCTAAAGGATCCATGGCCGAGTTCTGCGGGGAACACCACATCCGACTCGACCTCGCCTCAGTCGCTCACCCGGAGTCCAACGGCCAGGCGAAACGGGCCAACCAGAGCATCCTCCATGGCCTGAAGCCACGGCTCCAAGTACCACTCGAGCGCACCGCCGGGTGCTGGGTCGAGGAGTTACCCTCCGTCATCTGGGGCATCCGCACCTCCATCAACAGGTCGACAGGGTTCACCCCCTTATTCATGGTGTATGGCGCCAAGGCAGTCATGCCCACCGACCTAGAGCACGACTCGCCCAGGGTGGTCAACTACACGGAGGCCGCAAACGAACTCGCACGCCAGGATGGAGTCGACCAACTCGACGAGGCACGCGACCTAGCTCGCTCCCGCACCGCCATCTACCAGCAAGGGCTACGCCGCTACCATAGCCGGCGAGTAAGGACTCACACCTTCCAGGAAGGCGATCTGGTGCTATGCCTCATCTAGGATAAGAAGGGCATGCACAAGCTCTCCCCCCTTGGGAGGGACCATTCGCCATCGGGCGAGTCCTTGGCAACGACGCCTACTACCTCACCGGCGTCCGAGGAGACGGGAAACTCGACGTCAAGCGACCGTGGAATGTAAACCTCCTACGGAAATTCTACTCCTAGAACCCGATACATGTACTCTCCACCTGCTATGAAATAAAACAGATTGGTTACCGCAAATTGCGCCTACTCTCCGTGTCTTGTGCCACTCGCACTCGTAATAACAGCGCCAAGCTAACCGCAGAAGTCAACCTCTGGTACAGCGACCGGCACGGCCAAGTAGTGCGTTCCGAGGGCACTGGGTTACCCCAGGACTCGTAACGCCCACGAAAAACGCCAACCCGGAGCCCCATTGGAGTCGCCTAGCTCGACTGGCTTAACGAGCCAAGACAACTGCCCTCGCTCCTCACAGCGACCAAGGTCCTTCGCATCCTCGGCACGGCGACTCGAATGACCAAGTAGCACGCTCGGGGACTGACGATCAGTCGAGCACGAGCGACTAGGGAAAAATGCTAAGTATGAGAGCGTGCCTAGGACTCGCCATGCGACTGATCCTTCGGATCGGGCAGGAGTGACGCGCTTACTCTAACGCGCTCAGTCCTCACCTACCCTGGAGCTGCGACTAGAACCACCAAGTACCACGCTCGGGGACTCGGCCACCCGACCTCGTTCGTGCAAGGGAAAACGTCCAAGTAAAGAGCACCCACGGGAGTCGCCCTGCGACTGGCTCTCCGAGCTCGGGCGAGTCGACCTCAATAGCAAAACAAATGACCAAAACATTCAAGATCACAAACACATAACAAACGAGGTAAACCCAATAAAAAGGGCGGACACGCTCGGGGACTCGTCAAATCATCATTCAAAATCACGAAATAATTCACAAAATAACACAAAGTTTCATTACAGCAGAACAAAGTCGTTCCAAAATACAAGTTGAGTCCAATGGCCAATTGTTACTAACGCCCCAGGGCACAATGTTTCTACTCCGCAGGTTTCGACGGCGACTCGCCGCCACCCCTGCGGTTGCGAATGAAGGGCGTGTACGGGTTCGACGGGTACGTCGTCAACTCAACCGCCATCGCCGCACGGAATGGCTGCTCGACCTTGAAGTCCCGATGCATCGGCTCAGGATCGTTGGGGGCGATAGTCGTCTCCTGATAGGGGAGGAGGTCGCCCATCGCCCAGATGCGATCGGAGTACACCGCGGCCCGGTCCGTCAGCTTCAGCACCTCGGCGATCTCCACAGAGCCCGTCGACGAGGGGTAGCCACTCGTCACATCGTCAAGGTCGAAGTCCTCCGGGAAGTGGGCAAGCCCAAGGCTGAGAGCCGTCGCTGCCCCGCGTCGGAAGGCCGACCGCGTCATGAATTCGACGACTGACGGCGCCTTCTCCAGATAACGCCATACTTCGACGAGGTCGCTGGGAATCACTTCCGTGGGCGATATCTCCTGAAGATATGCTCGAATGCAAGTCGTGGACAACGTGGCCGAGTCGACCAGAGTGGTCACACACTGCCGCGCGTCGTATGACTGCGCCTCTTCCGAGCTGTCAATAATCCGACCTGTGGACAGAGGTAGGCAGTGAGTATAACAACGACTTCACAATGCAGCTACTACAGGTAGAGGAAGAAAAATTCACCAATTAAAGGACGACAGAGGCCCGTGATGAAGCTTTGAAGCGAGGAGAAGTCGTTCTGCAGCCCAACAACGAGGGCGTCAGAGACCTTTTGCTCTTCAGCGGCAGCCGTAACAGCAGCTTTTGCTCGCCCATCCGCCGAGCTCGCCTCCGCCTTCGCTTCCTTGAGCTCGCGCTCCAGATCAGCGATCCGCTTCTCGGCCGTACTCAAAGCAGATTGAGCCGCTGTTAGCTCACCTGCTGGGACAAGGCCCTGGCCGACCTCCTCTGCCTTGGCAGCGATTGCTTGGAGTCCCTTGTTCGTTTCTTGGACGACAACAAGTTCCTTCTCCATGCGACACTTTGCAGCAAGACGATCGGCTGATTCACGCTGCAAGCCCTGCGCACAAATCAAACTGTCAACAACAATAAAATCCTAAGTGCCCACCCGCTGAAATTCAGCAACTAGGCACTCGGGGACTGGATATCAAAAATCCTAAGTGCCCACCCGTTGAAAGCCAATGACTAGGCACTCGGGGACTGGACGCTACAAAAACATTAAAAGAATCCGACCACTGAAATTCAGTGGCCCGATCCTCGGGGACTGGACATACCTGGATGGCTGCGCCTAGCATGCCGTGGAGCTGTAGCGCGTCCATAGACGCAAGCAGAGCTGGAGTTTGTCCACGACGCTGCTCGACCTCCGTCTCGACGACCCCAAGCGTCTGGCTCATCGGTGTTGCGCCACTCGTTGTGGGTGCTTTGGCCATGAAGCGGGGAAAGGCCGCAGCGGATGCCCCAGCGCCACTGGGAGCCGGCTCAGTCACTCCGGGCGAGGAAACAGCCTCCTTGTTCTTCAAATCCACCTCCGCCGCAATCGGAGGATCGCTTGGAGCAACTGCCATGTCGTCAGAGACCGTGACGACATCGTCGCCTTTCGCCCTCTTAGCGCTGTCTGCGGGAGCAGCGACTTCATCGGCTTTCCTATTCCACGAGGGGTCTTCTTTGGCGACGACTGACGGAAACTTGGCCACGGAAGTGGCCGACCTTTTTAACTCCAGTCCTGTGAAACAACGATATGAGCAAAATTGTCCAATTACAACGGAAGGCGAGCAGATGAACAAGACTTACTTGGCGACTGGTATGAACCATAGTCCCGTGAGGATGCTGGCCGGCTTCTCTAGCTCGGGGCCCAGTTTCCGACTGAGGCCCATCTCAAACACATCGTGTGCCCAAGACACAGAGGGCCTCTTCGAAGACGAGGCCGCGGCAGGAGCCTCCATGATGACGTCTGCGGGAGCTCTCCTGGGAGGCGAAGCTGCTGCAGCTGGAATAGCCCCCAACCCAGAGACCGGGGCGAATGGGGGTGGAAGCGATGCCAGAGGTACCTCATCCAGGAGAGCGGCAGCGTCCGGTGCTGCTGTCATACGCGCCGCTTCACCCTTAGTCGAGCTGGTGGCGTCGGAACTAGTCACAGAACGAGGCGGAGAAGCCTGCTTCGCCGGCTTCATCTTCCTCCTTGGCGGAGCCTTCACCTCCTCCTCCTTCTTCTTCTTCTTCTTCTTCTTCTTCTTCTTCTTCTTCTTCTTCTTCTTCTTCTTC